>CM038671.1:253891396-256291396 GCA_021605145.1 Aegilops bicornis | reverse complement strand
TCTTCACGAAGTAGGCGATCTCCTTGCCCTTACAAACTCCTTGGTTCAACTCCACAATCTTGTCGAAGGCTCCCAAGTGACACCTAGCCAATCTAGGAGACACCACTCTCCAAGAAGTAAGAAATGGTGTGTTGATGATGAACTCCTTGTTCTTATGCTTCAAATGATAGTCTCCCCAACACTCAACTCTCTCTCACAGGATTTGGATTTGGTGGAAAGAAGATTTGAGTGGAAAGCAACTTGGGGAAGGCTAGAGATCAAGATTCATATGGTAGGAATGGAATATCTTGGCCTCAACACATGAGTAGGTGGTTCCTTCTCAGAAACAACAAGTTGGAAGTGTAGGTTTGTTCTGATGGCTCTCTCCACGAATGAAGAGGAGGCGGAGGGGTATATACAGCCTCCACACAAAATCTAACCGTTACACACAACTTGCCAAACTCGGTGGGACCGAATTGATAAACTGGGTCGGACCGATTCAGCAAATCTAGTGACCGTTAGGATTTTCGGTGGGACCGACATGCAACTCGGTAGGACCGATATGGTTAGGGTTAGGGCATAACGTAATCTCGGTGAGACCGATTACACAAACTTCGGTGAGACCGATTTTGGTAATAAGCTAACCGGAGAGTTGGTCGGAGTAAACTCGGTGGGACCGATTCGCTCTTTTCGGTGAGACCGAAATGTTACGAAAGGGAAACAGAGAGTTTACATTGCAATCTCGGTGGGACCGATCGCTCATCTCGGTAGGACCGAAACGTTATGAAGGGAAACAGAGAGATTACAATGCCATCTCGGTGAGACCGAGATCCCTATCGGTCGATTTGCCTAGGTTTGTGGCAGTGGCTATGACATCTGAACTCGGTGGTGCCGGGTAGAAAGAATCGGTAGGGCCGAGTTTGACTTTGGGTTTAGGTCATATGTGGATGTGAGAAAGTAGTTGAGGGTTTTGGAGCATATCACTAAGCCTTTGTAGAGCAAGAAACTCATTAAGAAACACCTCATCCCTCCTTGATAGTATTGGCTTTTCCTATGGACTCAATGTGATCTTGGATCACTAAAATATAAAATGTAGAGTCTTGAGCTTTTGAGCTTGAGCCAATCCTTTTATCCTTAGCAATTTGAGGGATCCACTTTTCTCATCCATGCCATGCCATCCATTGAGCTTTTCCTGAAATATTCATCTTGGAATGATGTTAGCTCAATGAGCTATATGTTGTTAGGAATTACAAAAACCACCCAGGGATAGTTGCACTTTCAATCTCCCCTTTTGGTAATTGATGACTACATATAGATCAAAGCTTCGACAAATGATAATAAGAGAGAAAAACATTGTCGCTTTGAGAAGTATGTGATAAGCAAGAGCTCCCCTAAATTTGTGCATAGTTTAAGATTTGCTTTGAATTGCAAATGCACAAGGAGTTAGGCTCATGGGTAACTCTTCCATGTCACATACATCTTGGTGGAGCGCTCAAAATGATAATGATTAAATACATGCATTCATCACCAAGCAAAGTGAATGATCATATAGAGATAAACGAGATAATGTCATCCAACAAGCATAAATGTAGCATATGATCAAACACATGATCATCCAGGTATCACACAGACATAATGTATCTCAAACAAGCAAATAAGGTTCAACCACCAAAGCAAGAGAGAACAAAAAGCAACACTCTCTCTCGAAGCCTATGATCTATACATTTTCTCCCCTTTGGCAACAAGTTACCAAAAGTTCATAGAAAATGCATAGCACTAAATTGACTCTCAGGCTTGATCTTCAGGTGGTGGTGTAGACAGGACGCCAAGGACGAAAGCATCTGTTGATGTAGATGGAGCTGGTGGAGTAGGTGCAGGAGGCTGGTGGCACCTTGAATGGTAGGCTGGTGCAGATGAAGTGGCTCTGGTATCACATCACTACACTTCTGACTGATCTGTGAGCTCTAGGCACTACGGCAAATGCATCTGTGGTTGTCTTGCCCTTCCTCTCCGCATGTCATCCTGAAGCCAGCATGGTGGTGCTTCAAGTCAGCATGGTGCAGTGCTTGAAGGCTAGTCGGTGCAGATGAAGTGGCTCTGCACGAGCTGTTTCACATTATATATGTTGTTCATAAACTATTGCTTATACACAGTTTACTGTTGTGATCTTCTTGAAACAGAACTGCGCGAGTTCTATTGTTCCTATACAGAAGCTTGACCATGGTCGGGTCAGACTTGCGCTTGGTCACAACATGATGTTTATGTCGACCTACTCAGTTCCCCTTGGAGGTGAAAAGATACTTATTCGTGGGTGGTCTCAGATAATGAAGGCCCGTCCATCTTGGATAATAGGATAGAAGATTATGTTCATGCTTTTCCATGGCTCTAAAGCGAATATCCTGTTTATTGACCATGTTGCGAGATGAACCCGCTTTCAGAAGGTTGTGGATGTGCGGGGTGGCGCCTGGGCCTTGGCGGCCTCACCCTTGGTTAACTGTAGGCAAAGTAGCACTCTTGAGGCGTGCTTTATGCAGTTGAACCTATATAAGTACTCATATTGCTTTCGACTTTGGTTGTTAAGTGCCCTATTTGGTTTTAGTTAAGGTTGTTAAGTACTCCTGCTGCTTTTACTGATGTCGAGTTACTTGATCTGTCTTCCTCCGGCCGCCAAAACCAAACCAGCGCCGGTGGGGCCGGCTGCTTCCCTCCACGTGGCTGCGCCTCGGCGCCGCCGCGCCATACGCCACTTTATCTCCTAAATCATTAATGCTGATGTCCTCCGCGCGCTTTGGTGCGCTCGCCGTGGTGTCGCCCTCTCGCGTTGTCAACATGGTCAACAAACAACAGGAATCGGCAGAAGTACGTGGAGAGGATGACGGTGAGGGCCCACCATGTCGGCGTATGGAAAAATAAAATGCTTCCTCCTAGTGTTTTCCTCGACATCCGGGACCCACGACATTGTGAGCGTATATAGTCAATAGACAAGAGAACAAAGACAAGATCGGTGACACACAGGGGCGTAGCTACTCGAGCAGTAATTTTTTTTGTTTGGTATTGTTGAGATGGAGCGGGGTTTGAACTGGTGTGGCCCGTCTAGCCTGTGCTTATATTTTATGTTCACCATGTGACCAGCCCAGCTATTTTTTCTTTGTGAAAATGAGCCCAGTTTATTTTTCTCAAGAATACCCAATCCAGGCCTACTTAATTTTTCTACATACGATGGGCTGCAACTCTTTCAAGACGCCTGCAAATCTTGAAAGTAATATGAAATGGGTTGTAAATATAAAAAGCAGATGACAAATTGGCAATTCCTTTATAATTTCTGATTTTTTCACATTTTCGATTCCTATTTCACTTTGGGCATTAACCTAATTCAAATATATCTTCAAAGTACTTTAAATCTGGCTCGACATTTCGGTATTAAAATAGTTTGGAACCCATAGAAATATGCTGAAATTTGCCACAGCCAACCAAAAAGCAGCGCAATAAATTGCATAAGAACTTGCCATGAGCTATATATAAATTATTAAAAATAGGGAGTGGTCTGACTTGTGGGCCTGTTTAGTAGGCGTATGCAAGATTTTTTAGTTATTATATACTACGTCAACAAGCGATTCTACTTGAGACATAACCGTTGGATGTCAATCCAACGGCGTCATGTTTCTTCAATCTCACGATCTTCTTGCTCCGGCCGCCAAAGCGGCGCGGCAAGGGACCGCCTGCTCACTTTGCCGTGGCGAGTCCGGTGCTGCAGCAGAGGCCCTCGGCACCCCTACTACTCCCACCGCTGGCGGTGGCATCCTCTACTCACCCACACCCCTGTTATTACTGCGGTGTGGCGGCCTCACACCGCAGCCAAACCGGTGAACCCTCGTACTCCTCTCCGCGGGCTTCCTTTGCCGCGTCTTCCCGACTCAGATCGTCCCCTTCCTAGGCCTCGCCGTCGTCCACCGCCGTGGTGCTCTCGGCACGGCGTGGTCAATGTGGTCAACGACCGACTTCCATCGGAAGAGTATCATGCGATGGAGAGGCTGACAATTTGGGTCCATGGCGGCCGCAAGGAAGTGCCTCCTTATTACGTGGAAAATAATTATTCCTCCACCGACAGCTGGGACCCACTAGACGGGCCACCGGTATTTTGCGAAAAACGTTTTCCCACATTGCTTTGGGACCCACAGGTCGAACCACCGTATTTCACCAAAAGCGTTCCCCATTGTCATTTCGGACCCACCGGAAGTGCCTCCTTATTACGCACAAAAAAAAATGAATAACCCCCTGCTAGCGGGGACCAACCTTGGTGGGAGGCTGACTTGTGGTCCTACTAAGTTGATTGGGACGGAGGCTTTTGTCAACTTTAGTCAATATATGAACGATTCTACCTCCAGTGACCGTACGATGTCAATCCAACGGCCGTAGTGCTTCTTCAACCTCTGGTCTTCTTGCTCCAGCCGCCCAAAGCAGCGCCCGGTCATGCCGCTGCTCCTGCGCCGTGGCGGCTGTGATGCCGCTGGAGGCCTCACCGCCTACTACTCCCACCGCTGGCAGGCCATCCCTCTACGCACCCACCCCTGTTACATGCGGCGGCAGCCTCACACGCAGCCGAGCAGGTGAACCCTCATACTCCCTCTGGCGTGGGCATCCACCGCGTCTTCCCGGCTCCGCGTCGTCCCCTTCCTAGGCCTCGCCGCCGTCCACCACCACGGGTGCTCTCGGCGGCATGGTCAAGATGGTCAAGGAATGGCTTCCATCGGACGTGGGTATGCGTGGAGAGGCTGTCGGTGGGTCCACGACCGCTGACAAGGAAGTGCCTCCTTATTACGCGCAAAATAACTATTCCTCCACTGACGTGAGGACCCACCGGACGGGCCACCGTATTTCGCGAAAAAACGTTTCCCCACATGCTGCTGGGACCCACGGCTACATCTTCGCACGCATAAGGAAGTGCGTCCAAAAAAACGATTCGCCCCATTGCTGGGACCCACTAGCTACATCTTCGCGACGCAAGGAAGTGCGTCCAGGGCAAAAACCCAAAGCGATTTGCCCACGGCTGCTGGACCCACCAGCTACATCTTCGCAGCAAGGAAGTGCACGGCGGTCGAGACCCACCTGGTCAAGCGTATGTAGCGTTGTCATTTTTGGTCATGACGCATGCGTACATACTGGTCGGTTGTGAAGGCGCGCCGCAATAGTAGAGGCGCGCCGCGTAGCATCTTCTGCGTCGTCTGGCGCCAGGTGCAAGAAAGAACATCTGACCACATATGTGTACATCTGGCGGGTCTCGAACGCCTACTACAGCGCATCTCGTCTGGCGAGGGCTCGTGTACATGGCTGGGTCGGAACGGAGAAACAGCATCATCTCGTGTTCATGGGGAGCCAAACCGGCTGGGTCGGAACGGAATGCGTGGTCGTGTTCATTGGGAGGGCTTGGATGGAACAGGCGATGGAAACAAGGCCTGGCGTACCGCACAACGGAGGAAAGCGGCCTTGTGTTCGGCCAGCCACGTTCAAACGGGATCCTGTTCATTGGGAGGGTGCGGTGTACCGCAAAAGCGGAGGAAGCGGACCTCCTACGGTCGTAAAGCGGGGTCTGTTGATCGGGAGGTGTGGCGTCTGCCAAAAGCGGAGAAGCGGACCTCCTACGGTCGTAAACGGGGTCTGTTGATCGGGAGGGTGTGGCGCATCGCAAAACGTGACTAAACGGACTTGTGTTGGGCCTTCTGATTGAAACGGGGTCCTGTTCATTGAGAGGGGTGTGGCGTCTTGCAAAGCAGGACTCCACAGGATACTTCATTCATCTCCACCGTCGACCTCCTCCGGCCTCCACGGGCTACCGTCGACCTCCTCCAGCCTCCACGGCCTCCCTGCTCATCCAGCCTCCACCGCACGCTACCCCACCGCTCTTGTTCAACCACCCCTCAACGGGCACCCCTCCACCGTCTCGCTTCATCCAGCCCTCCACACCACGGGGTCCTGTTCAACCACCCCTCCACGGCCACCCTCCACCGCTTCATCGTTTCAGCCAGCCATCCACACCATGGGTTCCTGTTCATCCGGAGGCAACGCCACCACTCCTTGTTCATCCAAACCCCCCATAGCGCTCACTTTATTTCATCAGAGGTAGCATCGATCGGCTTGATTAGCGGCGATAGCGAAGAATCGTTCCATCTTGTTCGATTAACGACCATCGATCGATCGCTCGGGTTGATGTAGCGTAACTGCGGTCTGTCGCTTCGCCGGGTTGATTAGAGCCCAACGCCTCGCTTCGGGTTCGATTAGAGCCAACGCCTCGCACACATGCAGCGTCGTCTGAGAAAGCGTGCATCGCTTTCGGCCCCCGACCTCCCAACGTAACCGGGAACCCGCCGAAATTTTCCTCCCCCTCGCTTCTACCACGGTTTTTCCGTCATGGGCGGCCCAAAGAATGTCATGCATGCAGCTGCGTCTCCGCCCGCCCCAAGATGAAAAGCCCATTTTACATCATGATTTTTTGTCATATAAGTAGGAGCCTACCACATCTATGATGATACCGGGTTTTGTCACAATTATCATCATAGAAGTGTCATATGTATGACAGAAAAAAATTTCGTTCGGCCCAAAATGTCACGGATGTGTCTTTTTTTGTAGTGATCGCCGGATGTAGGTGACATGCGAAGGTTCTAGTGATCCCGTCTGTACTCCAGCGTGTGGTGTAGGACATAGAATCCATCATTAAGAGAATCACTTTCGGTTCTTTGGATGCAGCGAAAGTCGGTCTTATGGCCAAAGGCAAGCCTGTCGCCCCTTCTCTTCTTGTCCTGGACCTCTCCACCCCGTGCTTCGTAGTAAAACATAGCGCTGTTGAGAACATCCTTGATGTGGGTGTAATCCTTTTTGTTAATGTTCTTCGACGAGTCCAAGTAAAGAGCGTGGAAGTATCAAGGGTAGAGGATGATGAGGACGGTAGCGCGCCATTGCTTGCATAAAATAAGTACACCTCAAATTAATTAGCCTCCACCGTGCAAATGAATGATTGAAATCGAAGGAAGGATATCCGCGCGGATGACCTACAGGGGATGATAAGGCACGAGAATCGCCTCCTTGTCCTTATTGGCGAGCATGAAATTGACGATGTATTCCCTCGTGTATTCCACGGTGCTTTGCATGAGACTCCCAAGAAGCCCTCATGCATGAAATGCGGTCAGCGACACAGATATGAGGTATCTGCTCAACCCCGATGATGTAGTTCATGTGCAAGGCATAAAGGCGAACAAACGTAAAATCCACCTTCTTCACGTGAAACATGTCGAATATGTAATCGAATCGAAGGAAGAACTTATCTGCAGGGAAGAAGTCGACGTACGACAATTGCCGCGGAACGTTAACCACGTAGAGTGGGTATCCCGGATCTTTTGAGGCGATGAGGCCTTTCTCTATCCGCAGCACATCGTCATGAAGTCTCCTTAGATCGCCGAATCTGGCCACTAGCGCTGCTGCAGGTAGGATTGGTTGACCGGGGATATGCAATTTATCTGCACCGGGGATATCTATACGGTCTTGAAACCGAGGCTGCTGAGGCGGCTGGATCATAGAATCAACTTTCTTGCCTTTCCTCGATCTCTTCCTAGGCTTCTTTGCCGGAAGATCGTCTATAATACGTTGAGCCTCCGGAGGCGGCAATTCAGGCATCGACTCATGACGCTCAAACCCTGAGTAGGCGCCAGTATAGACATATTGTTGAGTGCCATCATCATCCTCATCCTCATCCATGGCGACATCATCAGCGACTAATGGAGCCTCTTCCTTACCCCGTCCGCTATCACCCAACCGGCACCCGACGCTAATTGGGTAGGTGGGGTGTTGATGTTCATACCTTGTTGAGGCTGCGTGCTCGTGGGTGTGCTCCTGGCCGCCTCCAGACGGCGAAGTAGACTCTTTGGCCTAGCAGGACCCACCCATTGCAACAATCACCAAGCCACATGGGGTCTCGTCGTCATCTCCCCCTAGTACCGGAGGAGGCAAATTCTCGTGGCCCGGTTTGACCGCTTGTACGGAAACCTTGAAAGAGCGTTCGGGGATCGGCAATTTGTGGAACAATGGTTCCTTGGCTTCATTATCGTCGCCTTCCCCACGTCCACCTTTTGGTCGCCTATGGTGTACAATATGGTGCCGCGGGGTTTCGTAAACTTTGCAAAGAAAAGTCTGCGACATGAGACATCCGAAAGGCAAGGAAAAGCAGGAGATTATACATTTATTGAAGGGGCGGTGTAGCCGGATACCGTGAGGCGTCGAGCTCGACCTAAAGATTTGCACCGCCCAAGACGTCCGGTCTGGGGAGCAGGTGCGAGCAGTCTTGATAGCAGTGCGGGAAGGCGAGTGCAGCTGCAGGTCTTGGTGCAACGCTAGTCGAGCTGCTCCCCAAGAAGCCGACAAGGGAAAGTCCGCTGCATTTTTTACGGATTTTACTGGTCCAATTGAAAGCAGACGGAACCAAGGAAGTCGACATATCTACAACCATCTGTTTTATGGCGGCTACCGCTGTTATGCGGCTAATCGTCCTGAGATGATTTCTTCTTAACCACAATCTCAACCTTCTTGTCGATGTTTTCTTCGGTTAACCTCCGTCTTTCCTTTATCTCCTCCGTGGTCTCACTGTAGTACTTCTTCCACGTGGCATCGTCTCCGACACCGTGCACGCGTCCCATCTGACGGTCGAGTATCCACCGGAGTCGTTTCAATATGTTCAACGCCCGGTTGAATGGAGTGTCCCACTTGGGCCTCGTCAGCGTCTCGACGGCGAAGTCGCTTTACCGCAATCTGTCGGCCGCTCTCTCTGCAAAAGGCACAAGGATAGTTTACAAATATGCATGACTAACGTGTAGTCAAATTGATCAGAAACTAAAATTACCAGCAGTCTCATGAACTCCGTCGTGAGCGTGTTCTTCTCGAAAACCTTCTTCACTGGGTCCCAACGGTGCCGGGCCCTAAGGACGTCACACTCCTGCGGGACGGTGAACTCCGCCAAGGGGTCTGGGATGCCCAGACTCGCAGCTTCCGTGTCCTCCTTGGCCCATATGGACCTCTTCCCGCCGTAACCATTGCTTCCGAGGTGGTGGAACCCAATGTTCCTCTGTTGAAGCCCCTTCATGTACTTCGACTTTTTTTTGGCATCTTCGGCCTCGCAAGCCGCCTTGAATATTTCAAATTACTCTGTCGTGATTGCCGGATTATCCTTTACAATCTCGGAGTAGGGTTCCTTTTGTCAATCTTTGCTTTCACCCTTGTTTTCCAGCGGCCAACGCGTCGCTAAACTTGGACATGGCGTGTTTGTTTATCTTCTTCATTCTTAGGGTCCTTATCACGGATCTTTATAATCCTTTTCATTCCGGCACGGGAACAAGAATATACAGTGCAGCTTCTTTGGGAGGGAGGGCCTCATATTATCTATCTTACGTAGTTTCTCATTGTTGATGGTGGTGGTTGTCCGTGCGATGCAGCCTATTTGATTGCCGTAGCACGCGCATCTTCCTCGAAGCGCGGTTGGCTCTAATTGCCGTCGTCCACCGCGTGACCACCGATCTAGTAGTCTGAAGTTTGTTAGGAAGCCGTTGCCTCTTTGCTTTTGGTTCTACACTGGCTCCGCTCCCCGAGGCAGCGCCGGCCTCAGTCTCAGCGCCGGTCTCAATGTCGGTCTGAGTCTCACACCGATCTCGATCTCGGTAGCGGTCTCGGGCCTCAAAGACCGGTCACGTGTCGGTCTCGATCCCGATCGACGGTGAGCCCAGCAACAACATCGGTTGATCGTTGGCAAGGCTCAAAAATTCATCTGCCGCCAGGTAGACGTCGTCGCAATAACCAGAACCCTATCCTTCATCGTTGCTAGCCATGTTTCCTACGATTAAATCTAGTCAATTAATTCTAGACCTAATAAAATGAATAATGACATAAAAGGCCTATGTTTTGCAGGAACGTTGACTCCTTCCCGGTGCGGCAAATCCCAGGCACTCGATATGTCCTAGTTTGTAGCACAAGTCATGCCGAAATTCACAGAAAACCTTTGCTAGAAAGTGGACAAATCGAGAACCTGAAATTTGCCGGAACGGAAATGAATCAACATTAAACCCAAAACATAAACCACTCAACTTCATTCCCTGGAAACAACAAAAGGCCACTTGGGCACAATCAAAACATGGGCAAACACAATTGAGGAATTTGCATATATCCTGACCACTTCAAATTTGCATGTCCTAGCGTTTGACACTTCAAGAAAATCTACACAAATCTCATGCTCTATCAATCTCAATTCAAAAACTAAATATAGATTATATTTAGTTAACTACTGAACTAAACTTTACTCTAAACTAAACCCTACTGCCCTAATTAACATCTAGTTAAACAAACTCAGTTTAAAACTAAACCCTACTGAACTAATTAACATCTACATTATCTACTACTTAACATCTATTATTACCCTAACAAAAAACATCAACATTATCTACTACTTAACATTAACATCTATTAACTAAAAAGGATGGGTGGGGGCTTACAGAGAGGGGAGAGACGGTGGCGGGTGACGGTGTCCTGGACTAGGGGGTACTCACCACGTCGTCTCCCGATCGATTGGATTGGGCCGAGGACCCCATGGTCAGATACTCATGGGCGGTCAGGATAGCTGCCACATACAAGGAAGATTCCACAAGACTTGGCGATCAAGACAAGGACTCCTCCCCACCGGCGTATTTGGCTAGGACTCTTGTTATCCTAGGCCTCTGGTGCACTATATAAACCGAGGCCGGGTTAGTCGATAGATCATAATTACAATCATACCATCATAGGCTAGCTTCTAGGGTTTAGCCTCTATGATCTCGTGGTAGATCTACTCTTGTACTACCCATATCTTCAATATTAATCAAGCAGGAAGTAGGGTTTTACCTCCATCGAGAGGGCCGAACACAGGTAAACATTGTGTCCCTTGCTTCCTGTTACCATCAGCCTAAGACGCACAGATCGGGACCCCCTACCCGAGATCCGCCAGTTTTGACACCGACATTGGTGCTTTCATTGAGAGTTCCGCTGTGTCGTCACGATAAGGCTTGATGTCTCCTTCAATCATCCACAACGATGCGATCCGGGGTGAGGTTTCCCCCCGGACAGATCTTCGCATTCGGCGGCTTCGCACTACGGGCCAATTAGCTTGGCCATCGGGAAGCGAATCAACGGCTACGCCCTGGCCACCGTGTCAGGTTCGGAAACTTGAACTACGGGCGACATCCATCCGCGGAGACTTGATCTTCGACGGATTCGAGCCCATGACAGGTGCGCCGCACAGTCCCAATAAGCATGACTTTGATCTGCCATCTGACGGTGTTCGGGAGACGCACCTGCAGCTGCCCTAGCCTTAGATCCTGAGCAGATCGTGCCATCCGAAGACAGGGGGATAGACCCTGCCACGGAGGCCGCACACTCATCGGCTATAGAGCCGAACATAGACTTCGCCTCCAATAAAGTCTGTGCCATCAGACCCTCGGACTTGTCTCCGGCTATAGGCTCCGAACTGCGCGCATCCATGCCTATTGAACCTGATTGGGCACAGATTATGGAGTTCACCTCCGCGGATATCTTTCAGCACTCGCCCTTGGGCGATGTGCTAAGTTTATTGAAATCTCTATCTCTGTCCGGAGACTCCCGGCCGAACTATGCCCGGCATTGACCACGTCACGACCTGCATCGGCAGGGCCGCACTATTGCTTCTTCAAGCCGGTGTCCATCACGCCGACCTACTTCGACATCTCGGCTGGACCAGGGGCTTCGCCATCTTTTCATCAACCTACCCCGGAGACTTCGGCGTCACTAGCCGACCGGCTTCGTCACGTTAGCTGGACCGGAGGCTTTGCCTCGGCAAGACAACCTTTACCAGCATCGCCATGCCGTCGCTTCGCCGCCCATCAGGCAATGAGAATGCGGATCGAGTCCCAATTTTGGGAGTCACTTTTCTTTGGATCACTACAACAAATAGACCAGGTGCTATTAATCCAAGTTTTTTTTGCTTGTTTGGGTTTATTTTTCCAAGGAATCATTACTCCGGTTTGTCCATCATCTGTACATAGGTTTATCAAATGGTGGCCGCATTAACGACGGTCGCATGGTGGTTCGGTCAGTTTCCGTACATAGTCCGTGACGCCGCATCCGGAACTTCGGACCGACACGAGAATTCAGACTTTGCCACGCCTTCACCGCGTCACGCCGTCGCCCTACATCGACATTGACTTCGGCGCCAGGCCATATTTCTTTTATTACTCACTTTGCATACATTATTTATTATGCATCAATTTTTAATTTTTTAAATTTATCATTATTACTATTATCTCCGGTTTGCACTATTTTTTGTGCACAGGAAAATGATCCAGCCGGACTATATACTTTGGCGTCACCTCGGGACCGGCTTGGGGGATGGAACCTTGTCCCGCATTAAGCTCGGACTGCGTCATCAATACCGAACACATTAACCAGCTAAGTTGCCTTCATGCTCAAAATTTTAAATTTTTAACTTATGTTCGGCTCGACCAAGCATTATACTTTTTTGGAAAAAAGTTGCTTGTAAAAATTTCCTTGTCCAAACTTTGTTTGTGATGGACAAATTCAAATACCCCGATTACTTGGGGGCTCCCTTTCTGGAGCTTTTCCTCTTGCATATGATTATACTTGTACGGCTTTGTTCCTTGTTCGTGTATTATGCCACAATGTGCACCATATTGACCTAAGTGATTTGCAAGCTGGGTTGCCTTGCTCCTATGTTTACCCCTCGTTCCCGATTGTTCGGCTAGGGAGTAAAGGAGCACCTCTGCGATTGTCACGATCGGGTCACCCGAGCGGACCTCGGTGGGTGAAGCAAAAGCTAGCGCTCTTCTGTTTTTCAATAATGGTCGCACACAACGGAACTCATGAGTACAAAAATCTATTGCACAAGTCTCATAGTAACAATGAGCACCGAACAAATGTATCGGTGGGGTACTATTTTCTTGAAGATGCTTCTTACACTTCGTTAGTAATATAGCATAAGTTCCACTGGCGTGCTTTATGCATTACTGACCTTATGGCCTGATTTCCTGGTTATCGGAAACACCGCCGATATTCTCGACGGTGGAGTACATAACACTTTTGGTCCTTGACCGAAAAGGGAGAAGCCGACGGTCGGTTAAGACGCGTTTAAAGTCCGGGTGAACATAGATATGATATAAGTACTTCGGTACATACAATCATTCCTTTTCCCAAGTCACGTGGGGCCTCTTAAATTAGTATGAGCTGTTTTTTCTTCTTGGTTGTTGCAAAGTCTTTTTTCTATCACTCCTTTCTCGATGCAAGTGTGTGGTCAATAGCCGGATAGCCTTGCTTCTCTCTAAATCCGGTCGAGTGCAGTTTGCTAAACTAGCCTCAGAGAAGCACTCCGCCTTCGGGATAAGGATGTTGAGGCCATAGGCTGACCCGCTTGGAGTCTTGACATAGGATGTGTCATGTTAAAGCACGACAGAAGCACCATTTAAAAAAAAAGAAGTGCAATTTTCGGATTGGCACCGAACACTTGATCTAGTTCGGACATTAAACTTTTGAATAAGTTTTTTGGCTTTTCGAGCCTATGGCACTTTTAAACTATTTGTGCGTTTCGGCATTAGTCTCGCAGTGCAACGCCGGACACCTTTAGGGATTCGGCAAAAACATTCTCGGATATTGCTTTATATGCATCGGTTTCGAATTGTGTCTTCGGTCAATAGTTGGGTTGCCCGGCTCCTGTGCTTACCTCCTACGTTCCGCTTTGTTCGGCTAGGTGTGCAAAGGGAGAACCACCGCGATTGTGCTTCGATTCGCATGGTCAAGCACCTCGATGGAGAAAGCCAAAACCGATTTGTCACAATAGGCGTAAACTGGTCGTGATCCGATGACTATGTTAAATGACGGGCTGTTCATAACATTAGCCAAAGTGTTTACGGCTTGACCTCGGTATCGCGAACACTAACCGAGGGCTCATAGCTAGCTTCCCGATATAAAGCTCCTATGACTAAGCAAAAGTTATAAAGCCCGCATATCTGGTTGCCTCGTTCCGCTAACACAACTGCCTTGGGCATCGAGGCGTCGGCTAAGGGTTGCTTTGTTAGTCTTGGAAACACCACAATGTAGTATCTACGAAGGGGTAGAAGCTGACGATGGGCCACTTTCAGCGATAATAGGTCACAATGGAGTCAAAATAATGATGTAAAGTACTTGGATACATAGAATCATTACACATAATTTGTGATTTTACTCGGATATCGATCCTTAATTCGCCACCCGTGCCCACATTAAGGCTCGGGGCTATTGGGCTTTGTGCTCATTATTTATAAATATTAAAGGGGCACATCGATCCCCGATTCGGTGTTGCCACCCGACTAGTGTCTCGGGGAGACTCTTGCATTGCTTATTCAATGCAGAGAATTCAAAGTGCTCAGTGTTCGGCTTGATCGAACTATAAGCATGCATGTCTTCGGACAATAATAGATACCATATGGACCTATCCGGCGTCAAGCTAGTATCTTGCAGCGACTTCTCACGACCCTCTCTCAGGGGCCCGTTCGCCGATCACTATTATCTCTAATATATTACACTGCGTTTTTATTCCTATGTATGCTGCCGATCTAGGAATTGATCCTCGAGCCGATTCGGCGCATCGACACGAGTCTCGAGAGACTCTTTGGGAACAGCGATTTTATGCTTGCCTTGGTGCATCTCGGGTTTTAGACCGATACACACCTTGAGGGCTACCGGATATACATCGACGAGAGAATAAAGCGCACCGATTAAAAATATTCACAAAAAATCAGCCCACGGTCGGGGTGGTGCACCACCTTTGGAAGCAGTCCGGCATAAAGCTCGGGCGCTAGCAGCTAGCTCCGTAGAGGGCATTTCCGGCATTAAGCTCGGCTACACTCCTTCAACTTTTTTGTACCAAGATGATCTATGACTTCTTGGATATAGTCCGGCGGTGGAGCTCGGATATAGTCCGTATTTGGAGCTTGGACACATCCGGCATTGGAGCTCGGATACATTTGGCGTTGGAGCTGAAGCGATCCGGCATTGGTGCTTTCTACCGCAAAGGATACCTCGAATGCGGTCCGGCGTTAGAGCTCGGACGAAGAGGACACTGCCTCCCGGGAACAACTTCAAACCCGAGGTGTGGCATGAAAATAACAAGGCATTGATAAAGGCCGGAAACTTAAAGGGGCTCCTCGGATACCCGGCGTATAAACTCTTCGGATGAACTTCGGCGATCCTCAAGATCGAAGATGAGAAGATTTGTTGAACCAGTTTTCAAGACCGACAACCAAAGATGAAGAACACTTCGGAAGAATCGAGGAGCGTCCCCTAATCGAAGACCGGTTCTGGGGGGCTCTTGACGGTTTCCGGACTAGGGGGTACTCACCACGTCGTCTCCCGATCGGTTGGATTGGGCGAGGACCCCATGGCCGTATACTCATGGGCTGGTCCGGACAGTGCCGCATACAAGGAAGATTCCACAAGACTTGGCGATCAAGACAAGGACTCCTCCCCACCGGCGTATTCGGCTAGGACTCTTGTTATCCTAGGCCTCTGGTGCACTATATAAACCGAGGCCGGGCTAGTCGATAGATCACAATTACAATCATACCATCATAGGCTAGCTTCTAGGGTTTAGCCTCTACGATCTCGTGGTAGATCTACTCTTGTACTACCCATATCTTCAATATTAATCAAGCAGGAAGTAGGGTTTTACCTCCATCGAGAGGGCCCGAACACAGGTAAACATTGTGCCCTTGCTTCCTGTTACCATCAGCCTAAGACGCCAGAGTTGGGACCCCCTACCCGAGATCCGCCGGTTTTGACACCGGCAATGGGAGGTGCTCATGACGGAGGTAGGGGCGGCGAGGGCGGGCTCAGGATCGGGATGCGGCGGTCCTGGCGGGCTCGGGGGCGGTGAGGCCGAGGGCGGCGGCAGTGAGGTCGACGGAGGTGACGGTGAGGTCGAGGGCGGCCCTAGAGGCGGCGGCGGTGAGGCTGGGCAGCCTCGGGTGGCGGCCGTGAGGATGAGCGTGGCGTCGACGCCGGCAGGAGACGGCGGCGAAGTGGGGGAGATGGCGAAGTGGGGGAGAGGGGGGCGACGGGGGGCGCGGGATCTCTTTGGGGGAGACGTGGGGGCCGGGGGAAAACTATTTTTGGTTAAGTCAAAAGTAACGGTAGCGTGTTACAGAAAACGCGCTATAGCTAAGTTAGCTATAGCGCGTTTGAAACAGCGCTTCTGCTACGTTTTCATCATTTTTACCCTTTTTCATTTATTTTTCTTTACATTATATATTTTTCCTTTCTCCTTTTTCTATTTCTTTCATTTTCATTTACTTTTCTATTCGTTTTTCATTTTATTTTATTTTCGTTAGCAGTAGCGCTTTACGCATAAACGTGCTGCTATAAGTATATTAGCGGTAGCGCGGTTTTTGGAAGATCGCTACTACTATGTGTAGCCCATTGCCTAAGTGATTGGAATTTTAGTAGTAGCGAATTTTCGGTGAGACACGCTACTGATATATGTCCATCTGCAGCGCGCTTATTTTGGACGCGCTACTGCTGTCTAGTAGTAGCGTGCTTTTTTAACAAGCGCTACTGCTAAAGTTCTGTGTATAATGTTTTCCCTAGTAGTTATTGTACTGACAGGTGTTCATTTTCCCATAAATTTACCTATGTCTACCCATCTCGTCAATTCGACTACCACCCAATGCCCTTCTCCCGTAATCCAAAGATCCAAAAAATTCCTCTCGGGGTGGTGAGCTAAGCTACTCTCTAAAGGGGACCAACTAATCCTTCTCTCATGAGTTACTGATTCACTAGCAACTTCCTTTGTGTTTGTTTCCAAATCCTAGAAAATGTCCTCGAAACTATTGATGCTTTTCGTCGTGCCTTTTAATCGGGCTACGAAAGAAACATATATTGGTTCTCAGTGCTTAATTGCTCTAAATAATGTGTGTAAACCAAAAATTTAGTTGTCTCGGATTAAAAAACCTCCAACAAAATAATTGCATTCTCTTGAAATTCATAGTAAAATCTACGTCACCGGATACTCCACCTTGGTTTGACTAGCTCCATTTACAACACCCAAATGCTTTTATTTATTCATAAAACAAGAACTCCTTCCTTTACACAAGTCACTAAGCAAATGTCCACCCTATTGAACATTTCTTTTGTTTTAACAACTTCTGGCGCTAATAGCTACTCTTTGCTTGATACTTGGTTCATCAGTACCCATTATGTATTGCTTTTCTAAACCTTTTCTCCCATGCTACCAAATAGTTCATCAGAGTGGCAACCATAATCAACATTGGTTTAGAATTGTGCTTGCAAAATTGCTTACTAATGTTGCCATAAAAATGGCCCTCTCTCTCTCTCTCTCTCTTTGAATGAATACTCTCCATACTTAGACACCGTGGTTTCCCAGAAACTTTTTGGTCATGGATATATGACGTATTTGTTGGGAACGTAGCATGAAATTTCAAAACAATTCCTACGCTCACGCAAGATCTATCTAGGAGATGCATAGCAATGAGAGGGGGGGAGTGTCCACGTACCCTCGTGAGACCGAAAGTGGAAGTGTTAGGTTAACGCGGTTGATGTAGTTAAGCGTCTTCACGGTCCAACCGATCTAGTACCGAGCGTCGACACCTCCGAAGTTCAGACACACGCTCAGCTTGATGACGCCCCTCGAACTCTTGATCCGGCAAAGGGTCGAGGGAGAGTCCCTCAGACGACGGGCGTGGTGATGGTGATGGTGATGTGATACGCGAGGGCTTCGCCTAAGCACTACGACGCTATGACCGGAGGAGTAAACTGTGGAGGGGCACCGCACACACGTCTAAGAGAACAATTGATGTGCTATGGGGTGCCCCTGCCCCCGTATATAAAGGAGGGGGGAGGCCGGCCACAAGGGGGTGCGCCATGGGGGGAGTCCTACTAGGACTCCACTCCTAGTAGGATTCGCCCCTCCCCCTTTTTCCTTTCTTACCTGAGGGGAAAAGGAAGGAGAGGGAGAGGAAAGGGGCTGCCCCTCCCTAGTCAGTCGGACTGCCATGGGAGGCGTGGCCACCCCTTGCGGCCCTCCTCTCTCTCCACTAAGCCCCATGTAGGCCCAATACTTCCCCGGGGTTTTTCGGTAACCCCTCGGTACTCCGGTAAAATACCCGAACCACTCGAAACCATTCCAATGTCCGAATACTACCTTCCAATATATGAATCTTTACCTCTTGACCATTTTGAGGCTCCTCGTCATGTCCGTGATCTCATCCGGGACTCCAAACAAACTTCGGTCACCAAAACACATAACTCATAATACAAATCGTCATCGAACGTTAAGCATGCGGACCCTACGGGTTCGAGAACTATGTAGACATGACCGAGACACATCTCCGGCCAATAACCAATAGTGGTACCTGGATGCTCATATTGGTTCCTACATATTCTACGAAGATCTTTATCGGTCAAACCGCAATAACAACATACGTTATTCCCTTTGTCGTCGGTATGTTACTTGCCCGAGATTCGATCATCGGTATCATCATACCTAGTTCAATCTCGTTACCGGCAAGTCTCTTTACTCGTTCCATAATGCATCATCCCGTAACTAACTCATTAGTTACATTGCGTGCAAGGCTTATAGTGATGTGCTTTACCGAGAGGGCCCAGAGATACCTCTCCGATACTCGGAGTGACAAATCCTAATCTCAATGTATGCCAACCCAACAAACACCTTCCCAGACACCTGTAGAGCATCTTTATAATCACCCATTTATGTTGTGACGTTTGATAGCACACAAGGTGTTCCTCCGGTATTCTGGAGTTGCATAATCTAAGAGTCAGAGGAATATGTATAAGTCATGAAGAAAGCAATAGCAATAAAACTTAACGATCATTATTAAGCTAACGGATGGATCTTGTCCATCACATCATTCTCTAATGATGTGATCCCATTCAGCAAATGACAACACATGTCTATGGTCAGGAAACATAACCATCTTTGATTAACGAGCTAGTCAAGTAGAGGCATACTAGGGACACTCTGTTTTGTCTATGTATTCACACATGTACTAAGTTTACGGTTAATACAATTCTAGCATGAATAATAAACATTTGTCATGATATAAGGAAATATAAATAACAACTTTATTATTGCCTCTAGGGCATAATTCCTTCAGTCTCCCACTTGCACTAGAGTCAATAATCTAGATTACATAGTAATGATTCTAACACCCATGGAGTCTTGGTGCTGATCATGTTTTTTGCAACATTCAGATCCATATGTATTTTGCAAATCTCTATGTCTCCCTCCTTGACTTGATCGCGGATGGAATTGAAGCGTCTCTTGATGTGTTTGGTTCTCTTGTGAAATCTAGATTCCTTCGCCAAGGCAATTGCTCCAGTATTGTCACAAAAGATTTTCATTGGACCCGATGCACTAGGTATTACACCTAAATCGGATATGAACTCCTTCATCCAGACTCCTTCATTTGCTGCTTCCGAAGCAGCTATGTACTCTGCCTCACACGTAGATCCCGCCACGACGCTCTGCTTGGAACTGCACCAACTGATAACTCCACCATTCAATATAAATATGTATCCGGTTTGTGACTTAAAGTCATCCAGTTCAGTGTCAAAGCTTGCATCGATGTAACCATTTACGACAAGCTCTTTGTCACCTCCATAAACGAGAAACATATCCTTAGTCCTTTTCAGGTATTTCAGGATGTTCTTGACCGCTGTCTAGTGATCCACTCCTGGATTACTTTGGTACCTCCCTGCTAAACTTATAGCAAGGCACACATCAGGTCTGGTACACAGCATTGCATACATGATAGAACCTATGGCTGAGGCATAGGGAATCACTTTCATTTGCTCTCTATCTTCTGCAGTGTTTGGGCATTGAGTCTGACTCAACTTCACACCTTGTAACATAGGCAAGAACCCTTTCTTTGACTGATCCATTTTGAACTTCTTCAAAACTTTATCAAGGTATGTGCTTTGTGAAAGTCCAGTTAAGCGTCTTGATCTATCTCTATAGATCTTGATGCCCAATATATAAGCAGCTTCACCGAGGCCTTTCATTGAAATATTCTTATTCAAGTATCCTTTTATGCTATCCAGAAATTCTATATCATTTCCAATCAACAATATGTCACCCACATGTAATATCAGAAATGCTACAGAGCTCCCACTCACTTTCTTGTAAATACAAACTTCTCCAAAAGTCTGTATAAAACCGTATATTCCAACTCCGAGATGCTTGCACCAGTCCATAAGTGGATCGCTGGAGTTTGCATACTTTGTTAGCACCTTTAGGATCAACAAAACCTTCTGGTTGCATCATATACAACTCTTCTTTAAGAAATCCATTAAGGCAGTTTTGACATCCATTTAACAAATTTCATAATCATAAAATGCGGCAATGCTAACATGATTCGGACAGACTTAAGCATCGCTACGGGTGAGAAGGTCTCATCGTAGTCAACTCCTCACTACTGCAGGATGCTGCTAACGCGACACTACGATCAGAGACCCTTCGACGAAACTGTGTGCGATGCAATAATCACAAATGGTGGTGCAAACTAACCATAAAATGGTGCAAACCGTTTGCGATGAAGGATGCATCAAACACGGTTCAGATTTTAGTTGCGTGTACGATGCAGGGCATACGGTTGATCGATACGAACTGTTTGCGATTAGACGGAACAATAGAAACGGGCAGCCATATCAATGTGTGTGGGATATACGGCATACAGTTCGCTCTGATGAACTGTTTGCGATGATCGAGGTGAACACAAACGATTCAGCGTAACAAGATGTGTGTGATACCCGGCAAGCAGGTCGGTAATCAGAATTGTGTGTGATCATTATAGACAGCCCACATGGATTTTTTTTATGAATTGTGTGCTCGTCAGGGCACACAGTGCAACAAACCAACCTACGGGCGATAATGTAGAAGATCTCTGTCGAATACTTATTACTAACCGTCTGCGATGAGATTGACAGGATAAACAGAGATAACAAATTAATATGAGCAAACGGAAACAGAGATATGTATAGTCTGCTTAATTTAGTCCTTCTTCTTGTTGTTGTTGTTGGATGGCCCCGCGACATTATCTTGGCGAGGACGCTTCTTGTCGCTGATGGTTGGTTTTCGCCGCCGCCGTCGTCATCGTCGTTGCTATCGCCATCCTCCTCCTCCTCCTTGTTCGACCATTGTAAGATCCCAAAATTCTTAATTTTGGAATGTTATATTAAATAAATAGTTTGGATTGTTTGTTTGATTGTGGTGTGGTTGCTTGAGTGAAATTGAGTGAAACTTGAAACTTTTTGAAAGTTAAATGAGAGGGCATAAAATGACTTTCCCAAACTTTCATTTTTGCATTTATGATCTCCATGAATTCAAATTCCTTACATATACAAAACCCTATAGAGAAGATGACATGACTTTTTCCATTTAAAAAATGAAAAGGGTTTTTGAAAATATTTGAATTTCATTTGGAAATATTCAAACTCAGAAACTTTATGCAACTCAATGATTTTCATCAGAGAAGATAAAATGACTTCTTCAAAGCATATGAAATATGAGTTGGGAGTTTCAAAGAAATCAAATTCAAAGTCCCTTTGAAGGTATCATGAAAAATTATTTTCAATTTGGAGTTATTCGGATTTTATTCAAATTATTTTTCTCCAGAATTAAAATATATGAAAATAAGGGTAAAATGATTCCCTTAAATGTAAAATGGAGAGAAATGAGTTTGAAATCATTTTGGCATTTTAAAATATTTTTATTTGAATTTTAAATGAACCGGTAGCACTGTTTTCTTTATGTAACTTTTGGTAGAATTTATTTGCCTCTAAAAATATGTTCATCATTTAGGAAATCATTTTATGAAAATTTTGGTATATAATATGCCTCTGTACAATTTTTGTTTTATTTCCGTTATTCAGTTTTCCCTTTTGTGTTTCTAAAAAAAACTGCGCGTGCACCTGAAACTAACTGTCGCCCACGTGCACATCATAGTGGCATCGGGCGCCCCGTCATTTTTTTCTTCTCTCCTACATGGGCCAGGCCTAGCCAGCCATATTTTTTTCCTTCCCAGTTTTTTTTCACTTCGGCCGAAATTTAAAAGAAAAAACCCGCAGCGGTGGTGCGTGCGCGTTGCCGGCCGAACCTTTTGGCCCATGGCGCACCTCTTCTCTCTTTTCTATATTTCGTCATGTTTAGTCCCACATTGCATAGTATTTGACCCCTAAGCCTCTATTCCATATATAAATATAGACTCATAGAGGCAAAAAATTCATATGACTCGAGTTAAATCAATATTTTGGTTTGACTAGATTCCTAAAAATAAATATTATTTCTTCTATTCGGCGAATTCTGGAAGTCGTCTTTTCTCTAACTTACAAAGGTATATTTCTTTATATTTTTTTATATACCCCCGTAGCTTGTTATTTCTAGACTAGTACGGTCGAATAATTAGATTATCAATTAGTCTATGTATTTATACATTAAACCTAGAATTCTTTTAGCCGTAACTATTTTTCTTTCGTAAAACAGCTTGACTTTGATTTTTTAAATAGCCATAAATTTTTACTCGTTTGTCCAAATTCGACGAAACCAATGCCAAATTCTTCATCTTGATCCCGCCTATCCAGTGAACCTATCAATTCAATTTTTTGCAACTTTCAAATTTCAAAATTTGCTCATATTCATATTCAAACTTCTTTTGTTCATAACTCGAGTTTTATAACTTCGATTTAATTGATTCTTTTTGCTAATTGAAGCTCTTGACCTAAACTTTCTGATAAGACCAAATCCACCCAATTTTGGTACTGTTAGAAATTGTTTTCTGTTGCAAGAGTTAATTGCTTATTTTCGAAGTTTTCCGAGATCTTTTCTTCGATTCTTTTGCATGAGTGCTTTTGTATGTAATTGCTTAGTTCGTTCCTAAGACTAAACTCACAGCTTTCTCTGTTCATGTTCCGAGCTTTCCGAAAGTGTGAGCTGAAATTCCAGGGTAATCGCACCCTTGACTCTATCACAAGCTATTGGAATTGGCTGGAACTTTCTATACCAAAAAGGGCTCATGATAGATTAACCGGAGTGTGACGAGTAGAACTATCAGGAGTTATGAGTGCGAATCATCTTCATCAACAATACAAGGCAAGTTCACACTTTGATCATATTTTTCATACCCAGTTTTTATGCATTAGTTTTACCCTCAAACATTGCATGAGTAGGTTTTGATAACATGTGGGTATTGTGAGGTAGTTGATGAGGTAGGAACCTATTGTCCTTCATTCAACCTTGGGTTCATACGTTATACGTATATTGTTTCGCTATGCTCGTAGACGTGGATTGGTATATGAGATTCATGCAAGATGTGAGAGATTTTAACTAAGGGAAACTTAAGGTGGCTATTTTAATACACATCTGGGTGGAATGGTTGGGCACCCTGGAGCACCCAGTGGTTTGGCCGGGCACCTGGAGAACCCAGTGCTTGCCCAAGGGAATCCCGGAGTACCCATGTGATTACCCTATGGAATGCCACCCAGACTCAAAGGGATCATAAGATTATTCATGCTAGAAACTTTCGTGTGCAGCCACAAGCCATTATGGGCTCTGGCATAGTTGATTAAGTTGTGGGAATCCTTTCCATTATGGGCTATGAGATGTAGGGGATTGTAGGTGTACGGCCTATCTATCGGTTAAGGGACCTCTTGAGAAAGAGCGTGTGTCTCGATCATCCGTTTCTCAAACATCATGCAGTGCGAGAAATTCAACGGAGGAGATCGAGTCTTGTGGGGAAAAGTGCGCAAACCTCTACAGAGTGTACAAACTAATCATGGTTAGCCGTGTCCGCGGTTATGGACATCTTGAGTATCTGGTATTTGAATTATTGATTTGATCTCATCACTTTACTTAATGAATTTGTTGGGTTATTAATAATTTTGGGATTGAGTTGGAGTTTTTTTTCACTCAATAACGGCATCAACTTGGTAGAAAAATAAAATTTATTCCTTTGTTGTAGGGAAAAATTGGCTTTATACAAAAATTAAACTTAGAGCCTCCACCAGCCAAATCTGCATATAGAAGTAGTTGTTATTCATCATTATCCTATGGTGTGAATTTGCCAGTACATTCAATGTACTGACCTATACGACTGCAACGTCTCATGTTGCAGGATTCTTACGATGAGTAAGTGATACGTTAGGGTTATGATGTCTACACTCAACTTTCCCGTTGGTGTTGATGGGAATCCACAACCTTGTTGTTACTTCCGCTATATGGATTGAGGTAATAGTATGTACGTTACTTTATACATGTGATTTACCTCTGTTATAAATCCTCGAGTACTGTATGTGTCAGCATACCGATCCAGGGATGACACTTAAGCACAGAGACTTGATCCATTCGGATCGGGTTGCTACAAGATGGTATCAGAGCACATGTTGACTGTAGGACGTGATCCTAGAAACTGGCAAGCCTATAGGAAAGATTTTTCTCTAAAACTTTATTTTGAAAAAGATCTTTTACCCCTCTTCTTTTCCGAGCTTTATCTAATATTCCCTTTTAGTTAGACTATACCCCTTTTCCCTTTTGACCACGCGAAGATTCAACTGATGAGACCGCTCTGAGAAGATATCGCACAACTAAGACCACTTCGGAATGAAGAGGATTTTACCGAGCATTATAATAATGGAAACTACAACGGTTGAAGACTCCGAAGGCTAGGAGAAATTAGAGGCTATGAAGAATTTCCAGATTTGTATGACCTAGGAAAGCTACCCTTATGGAATTTGTTAGACTATTGAAGTTGTCAATACTTGAGATCAAGGTATGTCGAAGAAAGACCGGAACATGGAGTGTTAGAACTCAAAGTCTTTGTCAGAAAACCCTAAGGAAGGAGATATCAACTATGGAATGATAGCTCATGGCAATGACATGGGCATAAACACGGATATCCGTGATGTCATCGTCCGCTTATGCTATTGTCACCATGCTAAGTTAAGAATGCATTTCTTTGGAAGGATTGGATGACAAAAGGGCTAATGGAGCACCTATCAGCAAAATAAGAAGTTTTAACCTTAGCTATTGTATCGCCAGGATCTGAAGTATTACATCAAGAATTTTCGGATGGACCTTCGGGAAGCCTTATTCGACTAGGAAGCATTTCGTGAAGAACTCAGGACCCAGAAGCTTAAAGTAGCCAAGCTGGAGGAGAAAAACCTCGAGATACCGGAGATTCATCAGGAACTGAAGGATAGTAGGACCATGGTTCATGCCAAGGATGTTGAAACCCAGAAGTTTGGAACGCAACTCCAGAATATTAAAGGACATCACGAGAAACTTCACGTCAACATAAATGGCCTGGCAGAAGAACTTGGGAAGATCAGCAAGCACGATCGGAAGAAGCCATCGGAGACATGAACAAGACTTGAAGAGTTTGGCGACTTCGAAGATTTATTGACCTTTAGAAGACCAAACCCCTATTATATACCTACATTAGAATCGACGATTGTGAGCTGTCATTTGTTTGATGTTTTCCGACAGCCGCAAAATAAAATCTGTCTTTTCAAAACTATTGTTTGTATTGTGTGTATCCCTCTCTATCTCTCTTATCTCACCCCAAAACCCGTGGAACGAATAGAGGATGAATGGAGATGAACTCATATTTTTTGGACCGATGAGTCAATTGGAGACGGACCGATGGATTCAGAACATGGAAGGTCACATGAAGAATAACACTATAGCCAGAAAGGATATGACCCAATATGCTCTTCAGTGCTTTGAAAGAGGTGCTGCTACTTGGTGGAGGATGTACCAAACCGTCAATGGGTGGCAAAAAGTAACCACTTGGGAAGAATTTAAGTTGACTCTGCAAAAGTCTCGGCTTGGGTCCCAGAAGTTGAAGCCCTATGGAAATGATATGAAGAAACCTTGTGCATGCAAGCTCTGTGGAGAAATAGGACACAACCATAAAGAACACAAGGATGAATGCCCTCATTGTGAAGAAAGTTACCCAACTGAAGAATGCCCAACTAGGCAGGTTACTTGTTTCTCGTGTGAAGGGACTACCCACTACCCTGCTTAGTGTCACACTTACCCCATGGTACAAAGAACCATCCAATAGAAGAAAGAAGCATTGAAAGGAGCCCTCATGGAAATTTTAGAAGAACCTGTGATGAAGGAAGAGGTAGAGGACACACCCGAAGAAGACCCAATTAAACTCAGCACCAAGTCATGCTATTCATGTGGAGAAGAAGGACACATCTCCCAGAATTGTGTGGAAGGGGATCTAGTAGCACTTCCGACAGTGGAAGTAGAGTATGAACCACAAGAAATAGAAGCCATGATTGGCACGGAAAAGTCCAGGAAGAGAAGTAGATTGGATTCCAGGAAGGACCTGAGTCATATCACCTGATTCAGGTGCAAGGAGTTAGGTCACTACTTTAGCGGTTGCCCAAAAAGGAAAACCTCGAGACTTGTCAGAAGTAATATATTTTCGCTGTAATGAAGCAGGACACTTTGCCATAGATTGTCCCAATGGGAAGGAGGCTGGTGCTAAATAGTTGAGTCTGTAAGAAGTATAGTAGAAGTAGTGAGAACATTTTTATTATTGAGGTGTTGAGTTGAGGCATGTAATGGACATGCAGGAGATTGTAATAATGTGAGAATCAACAAAGTTAGCAACGTTGGTACTGATTTGGATTTTATGAGTTGTTACTCTATGAAGAAAGATTTTGACCATTTTCGAGGATATGAGAAATATGGTCTATGGAATAATTTGTGCATTTCAAGGATGGTAGTACCCTGTGAGGACACTTACCCGTGGAGAAGATAATGATATTCCACGAAGTGGACTACGGACAAAATAAGTACGAGTTTTATCTCGATATGTGGGATACCCCAAGAGTATGAAGGGATGAAGTACTATTGGATATAAAGGAGGTGTAATATGGAGCAATTGTAACTCCTTGATGAGTCTGAATAATCACGTCTTAGTTTGGTACCAATAGAAGGAAGGGAGACTGAGGGAGTCCCGGACTAGGGGGTGTCCGGATAGCTGGACTATCGTCACGGCCGAACTCCAAGACTATGAAGATACAAGATTGAAGACTTCGTCCCGTGTCCGGATGGGACTTTCCTTGGCGTGGAAGGCAAGCTTGGCGATCTGGATATGTAGATCTCCTACCATTGTAGCCCGACTACGTGTAACCCTAACCTATCCGGTGTCTATATAAACCGGAGGGTTTTAGTCCGTGGGACAACAACTTCTAACATCAACAATCATACCATAGGCTAGCTTCTAGGGTTTAGCCTCCTTGATCTCGCGGTAGATCTACTCTTGTACTACCCATATCATCAATATTAATCAAGCAGTGAGTAGGATTTTACCTCCATCGAGAGGGCCTGAACACAGGTAAAAACATTGTGTCCCTTTGTCTCCTCGTTACCATCCGCCTAGGCGCCTGATTCGGGACCCCCTACCCGAGATCCGCCGGTTTTGACACCGACATTGGTGCTTTCATTGAGAGTTCCTACGTATGCGTCACCGATGGGCCCGATGGCTCCTTCGATCATCAACCACGACGCGGTCCAGGGGTGAGACTTTTCTCCCGGACAGATCTTCGTGTTTGGCGGCTTCGCCGCTGCGGGCAATTAAAGCAGCCATCTGGAGCAGATCGAAAGCTACGCCCTGGCCATCGAGTCAGATTTGGAAGTTTGAACTATATGGCGGTATCCGCAGAGACTTGATCTTCGACGGATTCGAGCCACAGCGGCGTGCCGCCTTTGTCTCGATGGGCACGATCTGGCTCTGCTGACGAAACGGTGCCACGGAGGCCGCACGATATCCGCTCCGACCCTTAATCCGGGCGGATTCCCCGATCGAGGGCGAGTGGTTGGACACCGCCTCGGGGCTACAATCTCTCTGGCGATCGAGCGAACTCCATCCATGTCCTTTGCGAAAACCTCGACTCCAGTGGTGCGGACTCCTCTCCGGACTTGAACCCTCGCGCCCTTAATCGAATCCGATTGGGCGCCCGGTCATGGAGTTCATCGCCGCGGACATCTTTCAGCACTTGCCCTTTGGTGACATCACGAATTCACTAAAGTCTCTCTCTTTATCCGGAGAGCCCTGGCCGTACTACGGACAGGAAGGTTGGGATACGGACGACGAAGAAATTCAACGCCCACCCACCACCCACTTTATAGCCACTATCGATGATTTAACCGACATGCTCGACTATGACTCCGAAGACATCGACGGCATGGGCGGCGATGACGGAGACAACTAAGACCCAGCGCCCACAGGGGCCTTTGGAAGGCCACCTCGTCATATGACATATACATGGTGGACATCCCGAAAGATGG
Organism: Aegilops bicornis; assembly: GCA_021605145.1. NCBI lineage: Eukaryota > Viridiplantae > Streptophyta > Magnoliopsida > Poales > Poaceae > Aegilops > Aegilops bicornis. The sequence goes on along the minus strand of CM038671.1, from coordinate 256,262,994 downwards.
AACGACGATGGAACAACGGGGATGACCCCTCAAGAAACAGCGAAGCGCCCGGCGTCGATGGCGCGCTCTAAATCCGTCACAATAAAGCGGTGATTCCGGCACGGAGATAATAGCACTCCAGACGGTTGAAGAAGAAAACCCCCTCGGCGGGACTCGGCGGGAGGAGGGAGAAGCAAGTCCGCATGGCGGTGCGGCGAGAAAAGAGAGGTCGAGGGCGATAATTACGCGCCTCCCTCCGAAGGCGAGGCAAGCCTCGGCGACGACAAATTTGTCGTGCACGAGGATCCCGCCAACAGGCGTTTCAAACGCGGGCTTATAGCCACGGCAAGCAGCCTCAAGAAAAAGCAGCGGCGACTTAGAGCTGATCAAGACCTGCTGGGCGGACAGATGGACTGAAGTCCTTGCGGCGAAGAGTATGAACTCGAACGCCCCTCAAAAGCTACCCCAAGCGCAGGCCGTTGCCTCGACTAGAGGAGGAAGCACAAAAAGTCGCGATTGCGACATAGCAGACCGGCCACCTCATGGTCGCGGCATGAGAAGCCTCTCGGCCCTCCGCTCAAGCCACACCCGGCGCGCTCAAAAAGTACCAAGGCAAGGGAATACGTGCCGGACTTGCGAGATATATTGGAGGATAAGGCAAAACATGCAAGGTTGATCTCACGGATCGCGTGGGCGCCCAACAACGGGATGATTACCGTCGCGCGGATACTGACAAAACCGGCCGGGCGAACACAGCAGACAAAGCTCGTATGAGCTACGCCGTGATATAGCCCAATGCTGAGGCGCCCGCACACCCACTATGCTTCACGGATGAAGTAATGGATCATCAAATCCCGTGAGGGCTTCAAGCCCGTAAACATCGAATCATACGATGGTACCACAGATCCTGCGGTGCGGATCGAGGATTATCTCCTCCATATCCACATGGCCCGCGGAGATGATCTACATGCCATCAAATACCTCCCACGAAGCTTAAAGGACCAGCTAGGCATTGGCTCAACAGCTTGCGGCCAGAATCAATTGGTTGTTGGGAGGACACGGAAGCCGCATTCCTTGATAACTTCTAGGGCACATATGTGCGACCACCCAGACGTCGATGACCTTAGCCACATAATTCAGCAGCGGAAAGAATCGGCGGAAAATTACGGACTCGGTTCCTAACAAAGAAAAATCAAATCGTCGACTGTCCGGATGCAGAGGCCCTTGCAGCCTTCAAACATAACATCCGTGGTGAGTGGCTTGCCCGGCACCTAGGACAGGAAAAGCCGAAATCTATGGCAGCCCTCACAACCATCATGACTCGCTTTTGTGCGGGAGAGGATAGCTGGCTAGCTCGAAGCAACAACTTGGCCAAACATCCTGATAGTCCGGATACCAAGGACAACAATGGCAGGTCGGCGTCGCAACAAGAACAAGCGCCGCGTGCTTGGCGATAATACAGAAGACACGGCGGTCAATGCGGATTCGGAGGCTCTAAACCGGTCGTGGAAGAAGCCAGTCAAAAGAAAGACCCAGGGCCCGGCCAACTTGGACCGAATACTCGACCGCTTGTGCCAGATACATGGCACCCCCGAAAACCCAGCCAATCACACCAACAAGGACTGTTGGGTGTTCGAGCAAGCAGGCAAATTAGGTGCCGAACTCAATAACAAGGGGCTGCATAGCGATGACGAGGAAGAGCCCCGGCCACCGAAAGCAATAAAGGATGAAGGGTTTTCCTACATAAGTGCGGACGGTGACCATGATATACGCAACCCACATACCCAAAGGGAGGCGGAAGCGTGCACTAAGGGCGTATATGCGATGGAGCCAGTCGCCCCAAAGTTCAACCCATGGTCTTCCTGCCCGATCACCTTCGATCGAAGGGACCACCCACTAGCATCCGTCCACGGCGGCTTCGCCGCATTGGTTCTTGACCCAATTATCGACGGATTTCACCTCACTAGAGTCGATGGACGGCGGCAGCAGCCTTTGAACCTGCTTTTACCGTGATACGGTCGCAAAATGGGCATTGACCCCTCAAGGATTAAACCTACAAAGACGACCTTTAAAGGCGTCATACCGGGTGTAGAGGCCAGTTGTATAGGCTCAGTTACACTCGAAGTGGTCTTCGGATCTCTGGATAACTTCCGAAGCGAAGAGTTAATCTTCGACATCGTCCCATTCCGCAGCGGCTATCACGCACTGCTCGGGCGGACCGCATTTGCCAAGTTCAATGCGGCACCGCACTACGCATACCTCAAGCTCAAGATGCCAGGACCTCGAGGAGTAATCACGGTCAATGGAAACACCGAACGTTCTCTCCAGATGGAGGAGCGTACGGTGGCCCTCGCGGCGGAGGTGCAAAGCAGCCTCTCACGGCAATTCTCGAGTCCGGCCACTAAGCGTCCATTACTGCTGCCAAAAGCGCCGGAGTAACCTGCAACAAGACCACGGCACGATTCAAGCACGAGTAGCAATCCGGCCCCAACCCCAGCCCTCACGAAATTGCGAACCCAGTATTACGCGTACATAGTTACGCTCTGGAGATACCATGGGCATATGGGGAGAGGCAAGACAACGGCACGCCAAGAGTGCGGCTCGACCGCCCCAGGGGCTACCGTCTGTGTCATTTCTTTTTTTTCCTTTTTCTTTTTTTCTTTACTTTTTACTCTCAGGACTCCGTCTTCGAACAGTCCTGTCCGGCACTTGAATCGCCGAACTCACGATGCAACAGCGGGGAAGCGGAAGGCCACGTCAAGTGCTCAGGTGGTCTCTGTTATGAGCATTATACCTGTTTTACATACCATCCCGCAGCTTACCCCTGGAGGGGGACATGTTAGATAGTCCCATCCCTTGCTTACCGCACTATTTTTATCGTTCTGCTTCCATTGCAGTACCTTTTTGAATAAACAATACATAGCTTTTGCTTATTATTGCTTTAATTCCTTTATATATATACATATGTTCATTTCATGACATGCTGAAACCGTACACTTTAGTGCAGCCAATACACCAGGGCTCAAGTACCCCAAAATTATGGTGTGATAAAGTTCGAACACTTTCACAAGTGCGGCACCCGAACTTATAGCATTATATGAATTGGCTCCGAATCATGTCTTGGGTCAATAGTTGGGTTTGCTCGGCTCCCGTGTTTTGGTACCTTACGTTCCGCTATATCGGCTAAGGTAGCACCGGGAGAACCACTGCGATTGTGCCCCAGTTATTCTGGGTCGAGCACCTCAGTGGAGAAAGCCAAAACTGACCGTCATGATAAGGCGAGAGCCGGTCGCTATTCGAGAGGTTTTTTCGGGTCCCTAAAGACTTATGCCGCTTAGAGCGAGGAACTGGAATTATCCGGCCAAGGCGTGGATAGCGCCCCGAACTTCGGTCTTACGAATACTAGGCTTGGCACGAAATTTAAAATTATAGAATTCTATGGCTAAGTGAGAGTGTTCAAGCATTATAAGTCCGGTTGCCTTGTTCGTTGGGTTGAGCGCCTCCTAGATGGACCCAAGGATGGGAACAAGAGCGCTCAAGTTTATCCCGAACACCCCAAAGACTTTCGTGGCATGGGGGCTGAAGCCAACGACTTGCCATCTCTCAAATTTGATAAGCGGCCGCCTGAGAAGGTAATATTTTAAATTAATAAGCGTTGCTTAGCGCATATGAACAAGTTTTCAGCGTACAGAATAACAAACGCGAGTCTATTCAAAAATTACATCCTTAGAGCACTCATCCGCTATTCGGCGAGCACCCTTCAGGAGGCCCTCATAATACATTTCGGGCATGCGATGCTCACGGCCCTTCGGTGGCCCGTCCGTCACAAGCTTCTCCGCGTCCAGCTTCCCCCAGTGCACTTTAGCACGGGCAAGGGCCCGATGGACCCCTTCAATGCAGACGGAGCGCTTGATAACTTCAAGCCGCGGACAGGCATCCACCAGCCGCTGCACCAAGCCGAAGTAGCTCCCGGGCATGGCCTCCAATGGCCACAGCCGCTCTATAAGGCCGCTCATGGCACATTCGGCGACCTTGTGGAGCTCGACCAGCTACTTCAGCTGGTCGCTAGGGGCATCGGATGTCCGGCCTCAAAGACATCGAGACGAGAACACCTTTCTCCGTGGAGCTCCCTCACAGGCGCGGTAGAACGCGGTAGCATCCGACGCACTACGGGGCAAATCTACGAATGCTCCTGGAGAGCTCCGAATCCGGGTAAGTAATAGGTAATTGACTTTTACATTCTTGCTTTGCATAAAGAATGTCTTACCCGCCGCTATCTTCTTTAGTGCTTCGATTTCTTGGAGGGCTTTTTGGGCCTCGGCCTTCGCAGCTTTGGCACTCTCAAGAGCCGAGGCAAGCTCGGACTCTCGGGTCTTTGAGTCATGCTCCAAACCCTCGTGTTTCTTCACGAGAATCTGGAGCTCTTGCCGCACCTCCGCCAGCTGCCTCCCTTTCTCTCGCTTCGGTGCGCTCCAGCCGCTTTGTTTTCGGCCACGGCCACCGCTTCCCTCAGGGTCTCCACCTCGTTTGTGGCCCCTGCGGTACCCATGTTAATTCTGTTATTTTTTGCAACCAAAACCTTTTCCATGAGGTATTTCTTTAATAAGGCATTTCTTACCTTCCTTGTCCTCGAGCTGCTTCTTGGCTTGTCCGAGCTCGTTCTCGGAATGCTCGAGGTTTTGCTTCAATGTATTGACCTCCGCATGTGCGGTCTTGGCCAGTCAAGGCGCCACTGCACTCCCATATTGACATACTTATATTAGACTCCTGCGTATATCTTTTTAGATCCTCAGTCCGGCTTTTCTTTCCGAACACCGAACTAAGCATCAGGGGCTACTGTCTATGCGGTAACATTTTTATATGTTTTAAACTTACCTCAAAGCCTGTTAGAAGGCTGGTACAGGCTTCGGACAGTCCGCTCTTGGCGGACTGAACCGTCCGGATCACCGCACTCATAATAGTACGGTGCTCCTCCTCAATGGAGGCGCCGTTGAGCGCCTCCAGTAAGTTATCCGACGCCTCCGGTTGGACGGAGGACACCGGCGTCTTATCCTTCTTGCGAAGGATCCATTGTCCGGACTTTGGAACCCTTGATGGTTCCGGCATGGAGTCCGGACGAGGGTCGGGCTTAGAGCCCCGGGGTCTTGCCCCAGCGCTGAGTCGGGAAGGTCGCCTTGTGGCGCCCCTGCGCTACCTCCTCTTGACCAAGCCCTCCTTGGGGCCCCCACTACGGTGTCGTCTCATGGCGTGAGGCGAGGAGGCGGCGGGCGAGGCACTCTCCATTTCCGACGAGCCCGAGGACCCGCTTGATGAATTGGCGAGCTTCGCCCTTGGGCGAGCTGCATGATTGTTCGGCACTAGAGAACACTATACAATTATGAAAACCATGGGTATCCTGGACAATACGATCTCGCATGAGGCTTGGTCCTTGTTGGCCAGTCCTCCTCGTCGTCGTCGACGTTGGTGGAGAAGTCCGGAGGAAGTGTTCTTCCCTTCTTGGACCCTCCGGCCTCCCCGTTGGGGCGGCCTTCCTTTTCTTCTCCTCCCCCACTGGGGGAGGAGCTTCTTCTTCTTCCTCCTCGTCCTCAGGAGAAGATTCTGCTTCAGTATCTGACAGCACCTGGCGTGGGGAACTCCTTGAGTTCCGTGGCCTCCTTCTTGGCCTTCTTCTCCGGCACCACATGAGGCGCGGAGCCAACAACCTTTCTAATCGTCAGGCGTCCTCCGGGTCTTTCAGCAAAGGAGCCGGGACAGTTAATCTGTTCGGCCGTCTTCATGATCTGTTAAAAATTAGGAGTTTTAGATCCCGCATAGAGTCAATCTATGAAAAAAGAGTCCCGTAAAGGGTAAAATAACTTACCTCGCCGGCTGGACGCCGCGCGCTGTACCCGCGATCTTTGGTAGCGGATGCTGGGGCTTCAGCGCCCTTGAACAGCACCTTCCAGGCATCTTCGTACGTAGTAGCCGAAGAGCGGCTCAGAACCGGTGCTGTGCGGATCGAACTCCCACAAATTAAAGGCCCGTCGTTGGCAGGGGAGAATCCGGCGGATGAGCATCACCTGGATTACGTCGACAAGCTTGAGATTCTTGTCCACCAGGTTTTGGACGCTGGAGTCCGGATAGCTCTTCCGAATCCCCCCACGTCAGGCCCATTTCTTTCCATGAAGAGAGCCGTGTGGGGGAAGCCAGATCTGAATCCGGGGGCCGCCGCCCATTCAGGGTCGCGTGGCTCGGTGATGTAGAACCACCCCGATTGCCACCCCTTTATTGTCTCCACAAAAGCGCCCTCGAGCCATAGGACCTTGGCCATCTTGCCAACCATGGCGCCTCCGCACTCCACTTGGCGGCCGCCACTACCTTCGGCCGAACATTGAAGATCTTCAGCCATAAGTCAAGTGGGGCTGGATGCAGAGGAAGGCCTCACACACGACGATAAACGCCAAATGTTGAGGATGAAATTGGGCCAGATCGTGGAAGTCCAGGCCGTAGGTAGAACATGAGCCCCAGGACGAAAGGGTGAAGTGGAAAACCTAGTCCTTGGAGGAAGTGGGGCGAAACACTACCCTCTCATGGGGCCCGGAGGTTGGAATGAGCTGCCCGCCGGCAGCTCAGACGCTGATGTTGCCGGACAAGTATCCGGCCTCCCGCAGCTTGGTGGTGTGCCGTTCCTTGCCGGAGGAGGCCATCCACCTGCCTCCCGCTCCTGACATGGTTGGAGAAGGGTCGAGGTGGGATGTGCGGACTTGGGCGCTGGAGCTCGAGTCTTGTGAGAAATGGATAAGCAAAGGAGGAAGAATGCGTGGGTGAAAAGGTGGATCCTTATCCCTTATATGGACGGACGAAGTTATCGTCCCCCACCAGCCCGGGTAAAACTCGCTCATTCCCCAAGCGCCGTAATCAATGGCGCCGGATGGGTTACCCACGTCCGTATTGGCGAGAATCCCGGAATAAGGGGCACGATCTATGCTTTGATAAGGCGTGCCAAGGAAACCGCCTCGCTAAACACGCTGAGGTGGAACAGTAAAAATGATTCATATAAAGGCCTGGCCGTGGTGTGATGATGCCACTTGCTGAATACGTCGCCAGATCTGTGCAAAGATTATTCTCTCTACGATGTTATGTGGAACTTGTTTTGCGAGCGGACACTATCCTTGTGTTCAAAACCTTCTATGAAGTATTCGGAGGAGGAACCCGCCTTGCAATGCCGAAGACAATATGCGCCGGACTCGTCATCATTGAAGCCTGGTTCAGGCTACCGAGGAGTCGGACTAGGGTGTCTGGATAGCGGACTATCATCACGGCGGACTCCAAGACTATGAAGATACAAGATTGAAGACTTCGTCCCGTGTCCGGATGGGACTTTCCTTGGCGTGGAAGGCAAGCTTGGCGTCTACGGATATGTAGAAATCCTACCATTGTAACCGACTTCGTGTAACCCTAACCTATCCGGTGTCTATATAAGCCGGAGGGTTTTAGTCCGTGGACAACAACTACAACATCAACAATCATAGCATAGGCTAGCTTCTAGGGTTTAGCCTCCTTGATCTCGCGGTAGATCTACTCTTGTACTACCCATATCATCAATATTAATCAAGCAGGAGTAGGGTTTTACCTCCATCGAGAGGGCGAACACTGGTAAAAACATTGTGTCCCTTGTCTCCTGTTACCATCCGCCTAGACGCACAGTTCGGGACCCCCTACCCGAGATCCGCCGGTTTTGACACCGACAGAGACAGTACAATTGGATGGATTTAAGAATGCTAGGAAGCTGGATGTTAGAATAATGATCAGTTGCCCCAATGATGAGTACAAGGTTTACAAGTGATGAGATGGGCCATAACCCACAGGCCCCAGGACCTGCCAAGAAGCAAGCACACTCTTGCTGAAGGAAAAACCCTGGAAGAAGATACGACTTTATCAACAGACTATTTTATAGGAGTTTACGCAAAACCTGAGAGTTGTGAAGGAACGATAGATGTTTGTTTGGCTTGCAGAATCAATGGATTTATCTGAACTTAGTTCGTTGACAAGAGAAATTCTGCAATGCTTGTGAGGATGACCAAGTGTTAGATCATGAGATTCGCTAAACCATGTACAAGGTAATGATTTGGAGTGCGGGATGGATTGATCAGCATACCGACTTACTCTTATTATTCGCCTTGCTATATGGGATGGTAAATCTGAGTGACTTACCCATAGTGGAGCGACGACAATCAAAACCCTGTTTAAACCTTAGAATGGTATGACAATTTTCCCTTGTATAAGGCAGCTGATGCCACTCGTAAGTCATACGGTGAGGTTAAATCCAGACCCATTTCCTGCAGGAGAAACCATAAATTATTGACCGCCATGAGATATCGATAGTTGTTCAGTATTGGCGCCAGACCCGTCAAATAAGAAAACCCAGTCACAGAAGAACCTTACCAAGATGAAATGACACAAGAATTGAGGAAAAAGGTTACGCCACTACCGGAAGAGCCCAGAGAAGGAATTTTCCGAGAATGCGAGAAGGCCGACACTGTCAAGAATAAGGATGGAGCATATGAGTTTTGATGGAACCGTAACAATGCTTTTAATGGTGGTAGCACCCGAGACCCCCGGAGACGATCAATGGATTTTGAAAAGACCCCCGAACCTAACCTATTTCTTTCTAGCCTCTCCAAATCTTGAGGACGAGATTCATTTTATGGGTGGTAGGTTTGTAACATCCCAAAATTCTAAATTTTGGAATGTTATATTAAATAAATAGTTTGGATTGTTTGTTTGATTGTGGTGTGGTTGCTTGAGTAAAATTGAGTGAAACTTGAAACTTTTTGAAAGTTAAATGAGAGAGAATAAAAGGACTTTCCCAAACTTTCATTTTTGCATTTATGATCTCCATGAATTCAAATTCTTTACAAATACAAAACCCTAGAGAGAAGATGACATGAATTCTTCCATTTAAAAAAATGAAAATGGTTTTTGAAAATATTTGAATTTCATTTGGAAATATTTTAAACTCAGAAACTTTATGCAACTCAATGATTTTCATGAGAGAAGATAAAATGACTTCTTCAAAGCATATGAAATATGAGTTGGGAGTTTCAAATAAATCAAATTCAAAGACCCTTTGAAGGTATCATGAAAAATTATTTTCAATTTGGAGTTATTTGGTTTTTACTCAAATTATTTTTCTCCAGAAATAAAATAAATGGAAATAAGGGTAAAATGATTCCTTTCAATGTAAAAATGGAGAGAAATGAGTTTGAAATCATTTTGGCATTTTAAAATATTTTTATTTTATTTTTAAATGAACCAGTAGCACTGTTTTCTTTATTTAACTTTTGGTAGAATTTATTTGCCTCTAAAAATATCTTCATCATTTAGGAAATCGTTTTATGAAAATTTTGATATATAATATGGCTCTGTACAATTTTAATGTTATTTCTGTTATTCAGTTTTCCCTTTTCTGTTTCTAAAAAAGAACTGCGCGTGCGCCTGAAACTAACTGTCGCCTACATGCACAGCATAGTGGCATTGGGCGCGCCATCATTTTTTTCTTCTCTCCTACATGGGCCAGGCCAAGCCAGCCATATTTTTTTCCTTCCCAGTTTTTTTTTCACTTTGGCCGAAACTTAAAAAAACCGCAGCCATGGTGCGTGCGCGTTGTCGGCCGAACCTTTTGGCCCATGGCGCACCTCTTCTCTCTTTTCTATATTTCATCTACGTTTAGTCCCACATTGCCTAGCCTTTGACCCCTAAGCCTCTATTCCACCTATAAATATAGACCCATAAAGCCCCCAAAAATCATCCGACTCGAGTTAAATCAATATTTTGGTTTGACTAGATTCCTAAAAATAAATATTATTTCTTCTATCCGGCGAATTCTGGAACTCGTCTTTTCTCTACCTTACAAAGGTATATTTCTTTCTAATTTTTTATATACTCCCGTCTCTTGTTATTTCCAGACTAGTACGGTAGAATAATTAGATTATCAATTAGTCTTTGTATTTATACATTAGACCTAGAATTCTTTTAGCCGTAACTATTTTTCTTTCATAAAACAGCTTGACCTTGATTTTTTAAATAGCTGTAACATTTTACTCGTTTGTCCAAATTCAACGAAACCAACACCAAATTCTTCATCTTGATCCCACCTATCCAGTGAACCTATCAATTCAAATTTTTTGCAACTTTCAAATTTCGAAATTTGCTCATATTCATATTCAAACTTCTTTTGTTCATAACTTGAGTTTTATAACTCCGATTCAATTGATTCTTTTTGGTAATTGAAGCTCTTGACCTAAACTTTCTGATAAGACCAAATCCACCCAATTTTGGTACTGTTAGAAATTGTTTTCTATTGTAAGAGTTAATTTCTTGTTTTCAAAGTTTTCCGAGATCTTTTCTTTGATTCTTTTGTATAAGTGCTTATTTATGCAATTGCTTGCTCACTATAAATTGACCGGAGTGTGACGAGTAGAACTATCAGGAGTTTTGAGTGCGAATCATCTTCATCAACAGTACAAGGGAAGTTCACACTTCGCTTATACTTTTCATACCTAGTTTTTATGCATTAGTTTTACCCTCAAACATTGCATGAGTAGGTTTTGATAACATGTGGGTATTGGGAGGTAGCTGATGAGGTAGGAACCTATTGTCCTTCATTCAACCTTGGGTTTATACGTCATGCGTATATTGTTTTGCTATGCTCGTGAAGCGTGGATTGGTATGTGAGATTCATGCAAGATGTGAGAGATTTTAACTAAGGGAAACTTAAGGTGGCTACTTTAATACACATCTGGGTGGAATGGTTGGGGCACCCTGGAGCACCCAGTGGTTTGCCCGGGCACCTGCAGAACCCAGTGCTTGCCCAAGGGAATCCCGGAGTACTCGTGTGATTAACCTATGGAATGCCATCCAGTCTCAAAGGGATCATAAGATTATTCATGCTAGAAACTTCTGTGTGCAGCCACAAGCCATTATGGGCTCTGATTGTCGGAATCCTTTCTATGATGGGCTAGCAGATGTAGGGGATTGTAGGTGTACCGGCCTATCTATCGGTTAAGGGGACCTCTTCGGAAAGACTGTGTCTCGGTCATCCGTTTCTCAAACATCATTCAGTGCGAGAAATTCAATGGAGGAGATCGAGTCTTGTGGGGAAAAGTGTGCAAACCTCTATAGAGTGTACAAACTAATCATGGTTAGCCGGGTCTCCTGTTATGGATATCTTGAGTATCTGGTATTTGAATTATTGATTTGATCTCATGACTATACTTAATGAATTTGTTGGTTATTTATAATTTTGGGATTGAGTTGGAGGAACCTTCTCAATAATGGCATCAACTTGGTAGAAAAATAAAATATATTCCTTTGTTGTAGGGAAAAAATGGCTTTATGCAAAAATTAAACTTAGAGCCTCCACCAGCCAAATATGCATATAGAAGTAGTTGTTATTCATCATTATCCTATGGTGTGAATTTTCCAGTACATTCAATATACTGACCTATACCGCTGCAATGTCTGATGTTCCAGGATTCTTACGACGAGTAAGTGATACGTTAGGGTTACGATGTCTACACTCAACTTTGCCGTTGTTGTTGATGGGAATCCACAACCTTGTTGTTACTTCCGCTATATGGATTGAGGTAATAGTATTTACGTTACTTTATACATGTGATTTACCTTTGTTATAAATCCTCGAGTACTGTGTGTGTCAGCATACCGATCCAGGGATGACACTTAAGCACACAGACTTGATCCATTAGGATCGGGTTGCTACAACCATTCCTCCTCCTCATCGTCGTCATCCTCTTCTCCGTCCTACGACGACTCCTCGTCCGTGTGGTTGTCGTCTGATGACTCCGGAGGCGGCGTCCCTTCCATGATACGGATATAATCGAGGTCTGGGCTCAACACCTGACTCATAGAAGACGAGCGGGATGATTCTGATGTTGACCTATCATCGGGCGCCAGATCGCCGGGCCAAACTGTCGATCCTCGTTAGCCGCTCGACATGGCTGCAGAGTGTGTGCCAGTGTGTAGCACGGCCTCCCGGGGACGATGAAGATGGTGGACACTTAAGCGGGGTATGCAGAGAAGAGGAAATTCCAATTGAAGTGGGGGTTGACGTATTATCTAACCGCTGATATAATCAATCGCAATTATTTGTACCTAGTCGCTCCAAATTCCCGGGGTTGCGCAGGACTCCTATTGGCTGGTTTATTTTTCAGGACAAAAAGAAGGAACGAGTTTTGGGATTATGCACCGATCTGCAATGCGAGCGGAGTAGGACGGTTGGCAAACAATACATTGAGCTCTTCTTCTTGATCGATAAAGCGGTAATAATCAAACTACAAGGGAAAAGAAAAAAGACAAAGTAAAATATCTGCACGAATCTTGGCGTAACATCAATGGCATAGGACCTAGATGTGCATTACTTAGAGCACATCTAGATGTGCTTTAACAATATCTTGTCAAACAAAACCCTAATCATCATTGCAAATAGCGCATAGAACATGGCTAATCGACAACCGTAACTACACATGCTAGTTCCTTCTTGTCTCTTGCTTTCATATGTTTACTGTGATTGATTCTTTCTTGCTTCATCGCATCGGGTTGTACATTCCAGATTAGCCGCTTTCTTCTTGACTTTTACGTTATCTTCTGCGAGCTTGGTGATAACACTCCGAGCCCTGCCATGCCATTCTTCATCCAGCCACTTAACAAAGGCACAAGCCTCATATCCCTGCCAATGTTAAATAGTATTCAGGATGAGCGGTGGCATTAACTAAAGTAAAATGATGAACTTAGCACTAACCTCTAAGGCAAGCGAAACACTTTGCCAATGTCGAATCCCTCTATGCATACACGTCGAGCGGGAGTGTGCCCGTGCACACAACTCAGCTTTTGGTACTTCTCGGTGGCGCAAAACTCATAGTCGAACTCGTGTTGCGGGTGTCTGGAGTCATGCTCCGGATCCGGTGGCAGATCACTTTCCTGTGGGGGAGGGGGTGTCATTCAGGACAGATTCAGCAAGGAGCTATACTTTGGACATGCTAAAAAAGATCGGGATAGATGGAACCTAACAGGATGATTCGGATCCATAGTACAACTGCCTTCTGATGACCTTAGGCAAGTGCTCGGCGGTGATCGCCGTCGTGGCGGCGATACGAGCAGGAGCAACCGCACCGTGATAACCCACAAGTATAGGGGATCGCAACAGTTTTCGAAGGTAGAGTATACAACCCAAATTTATTGATTCGACACAAGGGGAGCCTAAGAATATTCTCGAGTATTAGCAGTTGAGTTGTCAATTCATCCACACCTGGAAAACTTATTATCTGCAACAAAGTATTTAGTAGCAAAGTAGTATGGAAGTAACGGTAACGGTGGCAAAAGTAACAGTAGCAGTTTTGTAGTAATTGTAACAGTGGCAATGGAAAAGTAACTAAGCAAAGATCAATATGTGAAAAGCTCGTAGGCATTGGATCAGTGATGGATACTTATGTTGGATGCGATTCCTCATGCAACAGTTATAACATAGGGTGACACAGAACTAGCTCCATGATCTCCAATGTAATGTAGGCATGTATTCCGAATATAGTCATCTTGCTTATGGAAAAAGAACTTGCACGACATCTTTTGTCCTACCCTCCCGTGGCAGCGAGGGTCCTATTGGAAACTAAGGGATATTAAGGGCTCCTTTTAATAGAGTACCGGACCAAAGCATTAACACTTAGTGAATACATGAACTCCTCAAACTACGGTCATCACCGGGAGTGGTCCCGATTATTGTCACTTCGGGGTTGCCAGGTCATAACACATAGTAGGTGACTATTGACATGCAAGATAGGATCAAGAACTCACATATATTCATGAAAACATAATAGGTTTAGATCTGAAATCATGGCACTCAGGCCCTAGTGACAAGCATTAAGCATAGCAAAGTCATAGCAACATCAATCTTAGAACATAACGGATACTAGGGATCAAACCCTAACAAAACTAACTCGATTACATGATAAATCTCGTCTAACCCATCACCGTCCAGAAGCTTACGATGGAATTACTCACGCACGACGGTGAGCATCATGAAATTGGTGATGGAGGGAGGTTGATGATGATGACAACGACGGATTCCCCTCTCCGGAGCTCCAAACGGACTCCAGATCAACCCTCCCGAGAGAGATTAGGTGGCGGCTCCGTATCGTAAAACGTGATGAATCCTTCTCTTTGATTTTTTTCTCCCCGAACATGAATATAGAGTCGGAGTTGACGTCGGTGGAGCCTCAGGGGGCCCACGAGGCAGGGGGGCACGCCCCAGGGGGGTGGGCGCGCCCTCCACCCTCGTGGACAGGGTGTGGGCCCCCCTGGTGTTGATTCTTTCGCCAGTATTTATTATTCCGTGAAGTTTCAGGTCATTCTGAGAACTTTTATTTCTGCACAAAAATAACATCATGCCAATTCTCACGAAAACAGCCAAATCCGGTTAGTTCCATTCAAATCATGCAAGTTAGAGTCCAAAACAAGGGCAAAAGTGTTCGGAAAAGTAGATACAATGGAGACATATCAACTCCCCCCAAGCTTAAACCTTTGCTTGTCCTCGAGCAATTCAGTTGACAAACTAAAAGTGATAAAGAAACACTTTTACAAACTCTGTTTGCTCTTGTTGTTGTAAATATGTAAAGCCAGCATTCAAGTTTTCAGCAAAGATTATGAACTAACCATATTCACAATAATACTTAGGTCTCATGTTTACTCATATCAATGGCATAATCAACTTATGCAGCAATAATAATAAATCTCGGATGACAACACTTTCTCAAAACAATCATAATATGATATAACAAGATGGTATCTCGCTAGCCCTTTACGAGACCAAGAAACATAAATGCAGAGCACCTCTGAAGATCAAGGACTGACTAGACATTGTAATTCATGGTAAAAGAGATCCAGTCATAGTTATACTCAATGTAAATTAATAGTAATGCATGCAAATGAAAGTGGTGCTCTCCAACTGGTGCTTTTTAATAATAGGGTGATGACTCAACATAAAAGTAAATAGATAGGCCCTTCGCAGAGGGAAGCAGGGATTTGTAGAGGTGCCAGAGCTCTATTTTTGAAATAGAGATAAATAATATTTTGAGTGGCATACTTTCATTTTCAACATAACAACCAAGAGATCTCGATATCTTCCATGCTACACACATTATAGGCGGTCCCCAAACAGAATGGTAAAGTTTATACTCCCCACCACCAACAAGCATCAATCCATGGCTTGTCAAAACAACGGGTGCTTCCAACTAACAACAGTCACAGGGGAGTTTTGTTTGCAATTATTTTGATTTGAGCATGGGACTTGGGCATCGATTCTTGGCCATTTTCTCGTGAATGAGGAGCGGAGTACACTCCTCGTGAGAATAACCCACCTAGCATGGAAGATACGGACAACGCTAATTGATATATGAGCTATTCGAGTATACAAAACATAATTTCATTTGAAGGTTTAGAGTTTGGCACATACAAATTTACTTGGAACGGCAGGTAGATACCGCATATAGGAAGGTATGGTGGACTCATATGGAATAACTTTGGGGTTTATGGAAGTGGATGCACAAGCAGTATTCCTGCTTAGTACAAGTGAAGGCTAGAAAAAGAATGGGAAGCGACCAACTAGAGAGCGACAACAGTCATGAACATGCATTAAAATTAATCAATACTGAGTGCAAGCATGAGTAGGATATAATTCACCATGAACATAAATATCGTGGAGGCTATGCTGATTTTGTTTCAACTACATGCATGAACATGTGCCAAGTCAAGCCCACTTTCGAATCGCTCAAAGGAGGATACCACCCTATCATACCACATCACAACCATTTTAATAGCATGTTAGCGCATAAAGGTAAACCATTATAAACTCCTAGCTAATTAAGCATGGCATGAGCAACTATAATCTCTAATTGTCATTGCAAACATGTTTCATTCATAATAGGCTGAATCAGGAATGATGAACTAATCACATTTACAAAAACAAGATAGGTCAAGTTCATACCAGCTTTTCTCATCTCAATCAGTGTATCATATATCGTCATTATTTCCTTTCACTTGCACGGCCGAACGGTGTGGATAATAATAATAGTGCACGTGCATTGGACTAAGCTGTAATCTGCAAGCATTTAATAAATAGGAGAAGACAAGGTAACATGGGCTCTTGGTTAAATCAGCAATAATGCGTATGAGAGCCACTTCAACATTTTCATCATGGTCTTTGAGGGAGTCCTGGACTAAGGGTCCTCGGGCGTCTGGCCTGTCATCCATGGGCCGGACTGATGGGCTGCGAAGACATGTAGGTTGAAGACTGTACCCGTGTCCGGATAAGACTCTCTTTGGCGTGGAAGGCAAGCTTGGTGATCAACTATGAAGATTCCTTCCTATGTAACCGACTCTATGTAACCCTAGATGCCACCGGTGTCAATATAAACCGGAGGGCGTAGCCCGGATAGGATAGACTCATTACCATAGTCATACAGGCTAGACTTCTAGGGTTTAGCCATTACGATCTCGTGGTAGATCAACTCTTGTAACACTCATATTCATCAAGATCAATCAAGCAGGAAGTAGGGTATTACCTCCATAGAGAGGGCCGAACACAGGTAAACATTGTGTCCCCGTCTCCTGCAACCATCGACCTTAGACGCCTTGATTCGGGACCCCCTACCCGAGATCCGCCGGTTTTGACACCGACACTGGTGCTTTCATTGAGAGTTCCAATGTGACGTCGACGAAAGGTTCGATGGCTCGCCTTGTCCTTAAAGACAACATCACCTCCGGAGGAGTCCTAGCCCCAGGCCAAACCCTCCGGCTAGGCGGCTTTATTATGATCGCCCGTTCGGCCGTTGAGCCGACGATGACCTCTTGGGCCATCGAAAACCCCCTTCGCATCAACTTCGAACACTCCAAGCATATGGATCCGACAGAGTTTTCGTCCTTGAACGAACTCCTAGATCGCATCGCCGCTTTGGGAATCGCCACAGATTACGATCGGATCGGGCTTAAAACCGATCAAGGAGAAATCAAAACTCCACCGGTCACCCACCAGATGGCGGTAGTCGAGGAGCAGGACGGTGAGTCTTCTTCTATATCGAAGACAGACTATGTTCGGATCGCCGATCAGGAGGAGCCGGATGCCTGCCAGCGAAAGGATGCGACCGGCCCTCCGAACATAGAATCGGATGGCAGTCCTAAGCAATCAGAGGATATTCCGAAGCCCGGACTGTTGAGTCTGGAAGGTCTTCAGACTCCGGATAATCGGTCTGGTCAGGATTCAGATTTAATTCCACCCACCCACCCGGACATAGACGCCCTCATGAGCATAAAACAGCAGTATCAGGAAACGGTTCGCCACTTTTGGGCCAGATTCCTCCTTGTCAAAGACAAGGTAAAAGATTGTCGCGACGAGGATGCGATATCAGTGTTCCGCAACAATTGCGTGGACGAAGGAATCCTCAACGCCATCAATCTTTGCCGCATACTAAAGTTTGCAGACTTAGCAACTATCGTACAGAAGTACGACGCGATGGAAAGTGCCTGGAAAACTCAGGCAGCTTGTTGGGAACCGTCGGTCCCAACTCAACTCCTCCTACAGACGAAGAGGGCGCACCCCCACGGCACGCCCAGTCCAACAGTCAAGAAACATAAACCCATTACGCGGCATGGCACCATTCTGGAGGGATGGCTCGATGGCTCATGCAAAATACACACGACGCCAGATACCGTGGCAACCCACAGCCTTAGAACATGTTGGATACTCCGGCAGGTAGCCAAGAGCAGCGAGGACATCCTCATCAAGGACGCCCCAGAATAGCACCCTCCAGAAAACGACGACACGAGAGTATTGACGGTCTTCGAGACATTCGCTTCAAACAACAAGCGCAAAAGAGCACTTCGTGACCTCGCCGAAGTCTGCCAGATCGCTGCAATAAACCCTTGGAACGACATGGCTATAACATTTAATGCCGGTGACGAGCCAAAGTACAGGACAGTCCGAGTGCCAGCCGCATTAGTCCTCAGTCCCATCATGGACGGGTTTCGACTTACCAAGATCCTCATGGACGGCGGCAGCAGACTAAACCTCATTTACGAGGACACACTCCACAAAATGGAAATAGGCGAAGCCGTTATCAAGCAAAGTAGCACAACCTTACGAGGAATCATTCCCGGTCCGAGAGCGCGATCTTGGCGGAAAAATCACACTTGACGTGGTATTCAAAGACGCGGTAGAATTATCGGTCCGAAGAAATCACTTTCCAAGTGGCCCCTTTCGGCCAGCGGATACCACGCATACTGTTGGGCGGGACGCTTTACACACTTCCAAGACATACCTCATTACGGGTATATGAAGCTCAAAATGCGGACGAGCGGTATAATCACTCTCGTCGATGATCCGGACATAGCACTCCGCATCGAAAACAAAACAGCATCCCTCGCCCTTGAGGCGCTATAAAAGCCCTCGCGGCGAAGAACTAACCAAGATTCACGGCTCCACGGTGGAGCGGGGACGATGTGATCCTCGACAAACGCCCCAAATCCACCTCCTTCAAACCAGCGGAAGAAATAGTCAAATTCCGTGTCCACCCAGCGGACCACAAGAAGACCCGGCATCTATCGAAAGAATCTGAATCCAACAGTTGGACGCCAGACCACTGAGAATCCTGCTCGGCAGGGATATATTACTTTGACACCCTTCCGGATATGCCGAGGATCCCATAAGCTGGCCAAACATAGCGTCAATATACTAAAGGGATTTAAACCGGTTAAGCAAACACTACGACGCTTTTTCGAACCCTGGCGACAAGCCATGGGGGAGGAGCTGGCCAAGCTTATCGAGGCCGGATTCATTAGAGAAATCAAACATGCGGACTGGCTGGCAAACCTGGTGATGGTACCAAAGAAGGATAAATCCTGGCGCCTGTGTGTCGATTTCAAAGACCTCAACAAGGCTTGCCCTAAGGATCCTTTCCGCCTCCCCCGCGTTGACCAAATCATTGACGCCGCCGCAGGACATGACTCACTGTGTTTCCTCGATGCATATTCCAGATACCATCAAATCAAAATGAAGGAGTCTGATCAGGCTGCAACAGCATTTATCACCCCATATGGGCCATTCTGCTTCAACACCATGCCCTTTGGGCTCAAGAACGCCGGGGCCACATACCAAGGCATGATTCAAACATGCCTGGAGAAGCAGATCGGCAAGACGGTAGAAGCTTACATCGATGACGTCGTCATCAAAACTAGGCACGTTGAAACACTAATAGACGACTTATGTCTTACATTCGACAATCTCCGTGCGTATGACATTAAGCTCAACCCGGAAAAATGTGTCTTGGTGTCCCGGTACGGAAAATTGCTGGGCTTCATCGTTTCCAATAGAGGAATAGAAGCAAACCTGCTAAAATGAAGTCTATCACAGTTGGCTACGCCAACAGACCTCAAACAAGTCCAAAAACGAGCTGGTTGCGTGGCAGCATTAAGTCGCTTTATCTCCAGATTAGGAGAAAAGGCACTACCACTCTATCGCCTTCATTTACGGCAAGACCGATAATCTTCGAATGGACAGAGCCTTGGCGACTCACCGGATGGAGGAAATAAAGGCCCTCCTAGCAAGCAACCCAATCTTGGCCGCACCAAACTCTGGCGAACCCATGTTGCTATATATATCGGCAACACATCAGGTGGTGAGCACCATGCTCGTCGTCGAGCGAGAACAGGACGGACACAAATTTCCGCTCCAAAAACCAGTATACTACATATCTACTGTCCTCACACCATGCAAATCCCGGTACCCCCATTACCAAAAGATAGCATACGCGGTCTTCATGGCATCCCGAAAGCCACGACATTACTTCCAGGAGTGTTCAATCACGGTGGCCTCTGAAGTCCCACTCAATGACATAATAAACAACCGCGATGCCACGGGACGGATCGCCAAATTAACCATAGAGCTACTTCCATTTGACATAACATACAAGCCACGTCGAGCCATCAAATCCCAAGTGCTGGCTGACTTCGTCGCCGAATGGATGAGGCCGAACTCCCTAAAGAGTACGGGCGCATATTCCAAGCTAGGTTATGTATTTTGTGGCTCCAAAATCTTTGGCGGGGCTAGGAGCGGAGTTGTGTTAACATCCCCCCTTTGGAGACGTCGTCCGATTATGTACTCCAAATACTATTCACAGACTCCAACAACACACCGAATCTGAGGCCCTATTGCATGGTCTTCGGATGGCCGTAACCATGGGCATACAACGCCTAGAGGTGCGCGGGGATTCAAACCTTGCAATATCTCAAATAAACGGAGACTTTGATGCCAAGGATCCAAAGATGGCAGCTTATCGTAATGTCGTCTTAAAAATGTGGCTCGGTTTGAGGGACTCGAATTTCATCACGTCGCCCGAGAAAGCAACCATGCGGCAGACGTCCTTGCTCGCATTGGCGCTAAGCGTGACCCCGTCCCACCTAACATCTTCCTGGAAAGGCTTTTCAAGCCATCCGTGGTGTGGCAAGGGGAGGGCGGCAACAACAGTCCAGATCCGAACACAACCCCAGACTCTGAACACACCGATATCATCGGGGGCTCAGTCACCAAAATTACACTGTCGGCCCATCTCATTATGGCAGTCATTGCCCCATGGACCGAACCCTTCCTGGCCTACATTAATAGGAAGGAGCTGCCCGAAGACCAGAACGAGGCCCGCCACATTGTCCGGCGCTCGAAGGCCTACAAGGTTCACGACGGAGAGCTCTACAAGAAAAGTACTACCGGAGTACTTCAAAGATGTATCTCCGAGGAGGAGGCGGCAGCTTTGGCGAGAAATTCCACGCTTTGGTCTAAGCGAACACCACGCCGCAGCCCAGGCCCTTGTTAGCAAGGCCTTCCGTACAGGGTTTTATTGGCCGACGGCCCGAGCAGACGCGCAGGACCTTGTCCAACGCTGCGTCGGGTGCCAACTCTTCGCCAACCAAAGCCACATGCCCCCAACTGCCTTACAGACTATCCCCATCACTTGGCCTTTCGCGGTCTAGGGACTGGATATGGTTGGACCCCTTAAAGGGGGAAGCCATAAGAAAAATATCTGCTAGTTATGGTGGACAAATTCACTAAGTGGATAGAGGCTAAACCAGTCAAAACGGTTGAGTCCGGCCCGGTGATAGACTTCATATCCGGCGTTGTGCACCGTTATGGTGTCCCACACAGCATCATCACTGACAATGGCTCTAATTTCACAGCCGACAAGGTAAAAACCTGGTGCACTAATCTGGGCATTAAACTCGAGTACGCCTCCGTCTACCACCCGCAAACCAACGGTCAAGTCGAACGAGCCAATGGTCTTATTATGAGCGGCATCAAGCCCAGACTAGTGCGGTCTTTGAAAGAATCAGACAAGCACTGGGTTTAGGATCTCGACTCCGTACTCTAGGGGCTGCGGACCACGCCCAACCATACTACCGGATACACACCTTTCTTCATGGTGTATGGCGCAGAGGCCGTGTTGCCCTGTGATATTATTCACGACTCACCTCGAGTGAATATGTACGACGAGAGAGAAGCCGAGCTTGATTAGCAGGACAGCCTAGATGCCCTGGAGGAGGAGCGCGATGCCGCAAAAGCCCGTTCAGCATTTTACCAACAGCAGGCTCGAAGATATCAAAGCAGAGAAATGCGGGCCAAGACTTACAATGTTGGCGAACTTCGTTTCACGCTTTGTCGGAGAAGAAAAGGACAAACTCAAGCCCAAATGGGAGGGTCCCTTCATAATTGGCGAAGTTCTCACCGGAGGAGCGCACCGTCTTCGTGATGCATCGAGACAATCGCCTCGAGCCGAACCCACAGGACGCGGCGGACTCAAGATTCTACGCCTAGCGCTGAACTCCTTGTTCGTCTCCTTCTCCCCTGTAGTTTCCATTATTTTTTCTCTCTTTTCCGATTACTTTTTTATTTCTCGATTTAAAGCTTTGGTACTGCTAGACCGCACACCCCTGACACATACATCTTTAAATATGTATGTCCATTATACCTTGGGGGGCTTCTTGGACAGAAGCTTTTTATTATTATTCCTCGAGCATCAAGCTCTTCACATATGAGTTCTTCCATATGTACCTTTTCTTCGCCATTATATGCATCGATATGACTTAAGTTTTGGCCATTTGGGTTGCCTGGCTCCACATGCTTATGCCCTACGTTCCCGTTAGTTCGGCTAGGGCATAAAGGGAGCACCTCTGCGATTATTCTTGTCGGGTCATCCGGATGTGTACCTCTTATCGGGTGAAGCCAAAAGCTAGCATTCTTAAGGGAATATTCGGTCGGTGAATTAAAGACGTTTTTGCATTTACTCCATTGCGAACCCCCAGAAGTTACATACACTGTGATTTTTCCATCACAATTCGGACATGTACATTAATACATGCACACCCAGGGAAAGGAACCCTTAACGGAACTATTCTCTCTGGAAGATGTTTCTTACGATCTCAATGTAATATAACATAACTAGCAGGATACAACTTTGCATTCAAGCAACTATGACCCCTACGCCTAGTTTTCCAGGCATACCCCGGTCTATTCAGCCGCGAGGGTATTCGGAAACACTCCGCACCCTCGGATCCGGAGGTTGAAGCGAAAAGGTCTGCCATGACAAATGTATACAATCCAGCTAGAATTACACATGGTAAGGAAAGTACATAGTCACTTGGACTCAAACACTTCCTCCTCTATACCGTCCAACAGGCGGTCTAACTTACAATCCTGGTGGGAATATTTGGCGGTCACCTCTACTTGGTCATATACTAAACTAACGGGAATTTCTTCCCCATTTGACCCTAGCGGTCCGACCCGGGCCATGTGATTAGGATCCAGCTTGGTATATTGCATTTTCACCATGGCCCAGGCCTCTCGTGCACCTTCTCGGCAGGCCGATATTTTCCATAGTCGGATATGCCGCCGCGCTCCCTTGAACAGCTCTACAAGCTCCTCTATACTTCCTAGAGGGGAGGCGGATGGCCATAGGGCCTTGGCAACACTCCGCATTGCTGGCCGAGCCTGCTCGTGCACTACGGCTTGACCTTTGCAGCAGATCACTTGATGATCCGGACACCTCCTCGTCGGGACGGCCCGTCAATATACCTGCAATCATAATTATATCAGTTCCATTTATCTCCGAACTACTTTCAAAATAGTTCAGACACATACTGAATATACCGCCCCGCAACGTCCTGTTCTCCTTCACGGAGTCGGCTAGCTGGGCTCGCACATCTTTCAATTCTTCGCCCAATGCGGTGTTGGAATCCTGTAGCTTGTTTTTCTCGTCCCTGACTCGGGTCAACACACGCCCGCCTGTGGCGTGTAGCCTTCTCGCCTCTTTTTCCCCCTCTTGGGCGATCTTCAACTTCTCTTCAAGTTGATCGGGTGATCCTATTACGCAATCAACAACAATATTAGTACAGTTGGTATACAATTATCGTTCCTCGATGGAGGGGAATGTTACCAGAAGACGCCTTCTTGATGTTTTCCAGTTCGGTGGTAGCAGCATTTAGCTGCGCCCGACACCGCTTCAGCTCTTGGGCTAGCAAGGCATTCTTCTCGGTAAGGACCTGGTTATACAACGATCCTTAAATCAGTTGTACCAACTGCTTTCAGTCTCGGGGGCTATGGGCATATGGTTAACCTTTTCGGACGAAGAAAAAACTTACCGCACATCTGTCAAATGTTGCTTTGTGGCTTTTCTAAGCCCATCTCGAGCAGCTCGGATGTATGCGTCAGCCGAGCTGAAGGCATTAAATGCCTCTTCCGAGAACTTGGGGTCTCGTAGGACAGCCCTGCAGCGCCGATGATTCATGGCACTCTCTACTTCCGAGTTGGTAACGGACATGTCTTCTAAACCCTCGGCCGAAGGACAGTCTCGCGTTGTCCCCATTGCGGCCCCCACCTCTCCGGTGGGATCTAAATCCCGATTGTTGGGAGTGCGACCGGCCGAATCCCCGGACATAGTCCGGCGAACCTTTTTCCTGATACAGGACCAACATAACAATCACGGTTGGGTACGACTGCCAAAGCATACCTTCAAATCCATACGTCTTCGATGAAGAGCCGGACTTGTCTTCGCCCAACCTTCCTTTTCGAGGCCTTGCTCGGCGCGGGAGCCTCTCTTCTTGGAGTCATCCCCGGCGCAGCATGACGTGCCGAACGCCTCCCCTTTGAAGCATGAGATAGTGCGGTGGGTGAGGTAGTGCGAGGAAACTCTTTCGAGGGGGATTTCTCCTGATTACTTACGTGGGAAGCTGGAAGAAGACCAGGATAATCAGCGATGATGGCCACTTCTGTGCCGTTATAGCTCGCCTGGTAAAACACCCCTTCCACGAGTAACACGAATATATCCGGGTCCTCTTCGAACCCAGGATCAAGCTCCCGGTTGTGGCTCTCCGGCTGTGGGGCAGGGCTGTTAAGCCCCTCGGTTACCTTCCGCTAGTGCTGTTTCAAAATAGATGGAGGGGGAATTCGTCAAAGATGGCTATGAGAGCAGAGTGAATAAAAGCAAAGGGGTTAAGACTTACCCAGCTGGGAGGCTTGTACATGGAGTACCCGTCTCTCCGATTGATGCGGAGAAATTCTTCTTCCTCCCCTTTGAACAGCTCGGCCAGTATCTTGGCTAGAGCGGCAGGAGTGTCCGGACCTTTCCGACCATAACGGGAGGCGTCGTCCTCCCCATTGTAGTGCCACATTGGAAGCCCTATGTATTGAAGTGGTTAAACCCCTCGCACTATGGAGGTCGCCATTACCTCTACTATTGTAAAGCCGGACTGGGCAAGCATCCTTATCTTGCCCAGGAGCTGACGGACTTCCGCACTATCCTCCTCTTCAAGACTTCAGGGACGCCAGCTATGACGTTTCTTCAACGGACGCTCGGAAATTCCGGGAGACCCCTGCGAACGGGGTCGGGAAGAGCGACGTCTTCTATATAGAACCATTCGGAAGGCCATTCTTCAGATGCCTTCCTAGGTGTTCCGGCCAGGTATTTTGTATCGGTGACGCGCCATACTTCGGCTCTGCCCACTTCAAATATTGACTCCTGGTGGTTGCGCGGGACAAGGCAGAACAACTTTCCCCACAGTTTGAAATGGGCCTCAATGCCTAGAAACAGTTCGCACAACGCGACGTAGCTCAGAATGTGCAAAATGGAGGCCGGAGTAAAGTTGTGCAGCTGAAGGCCATAGTATTCTAGAAGCCCCCGGAGGAACGGATGGATTGGAAACCCGACGCCCCTTAGCAGATAAGGGACGAAACAAACTTGTTCCCCCCGGATGGATTGGGAAAATCCTCCGCCTGGGTCCCACCATTAAGGGAGGCTAGCCCTGCTCGAACAGGGACAAGATCTGCAGGGGGAGGAATCCCTGCGTTTGCAGCTTCTTTAATTGGTTGTTGGTCACTCAGCACTTCTCCCACTTGCCTCTCTCTGAGTCGAAGAAGGAAACAAGAATGCTAGCCATGTTGGAATGGCTTCTCCTAGTAGTCTTTGGGGATTTTTCTCTGCTAGATACTGAATGGATCTAAGATCCGATCTCCTTAAATAGACGCTCTTCCTGGCCTAAACGGGGTGTTATTTGCAAAAATACCCTGACCCCCCGCATTCGCTTGACACGTGGAAGACGAGGTTATTAAATGCACAGAAGCCAAGGGGAAACATTGAATCTACGGTCGAATACACTACTTGGAAGTCATTAAAGGAGGAACCCGCCTTGCAATGCCGAAGATAGTTCGTGTGCCGAACACCTCGCTATTGAAGACTGGTTCGGGGGCTACTGAGGGAGTCCTGGACTAAGGGGTCCTCGGGTGTCCGGCCTGTCATCCATGGGCCGGACTAATGGGCTGTGAAGAAAATTGTACCCGTGTCCAGATAAGACTCTCCTTGGCGTGGAAGGCAAGCTTGGCGATCAACTATGAAGATTCCTTCCTATGTAACCGACTCTATGTAACCCTAGATCCCTCCGGTGTCTATATAAACCGGGCGTGAGTCCTTATAGGATAGACTCATTACCATAGTCATACGAGGCTAGACTTCTAGGGTTTAGCCATTACGATCTCGTGGTAGATCAACTCTTGTAACACTCATATTCATCAAGATCAATCAAGCAGGAAGTAGGGTATTACCTCCATAGAGAGGGCCCGAACCTGGGTAAACATCGTGTCCCCCGTCTCCTGCAACCATCGACCTTAGACACACAGTTTGGGACCCCATACCTGAGATCCGCTAGTTTTGACACCGACAGTCTTCTCCTCTCAACCCCCAGAGAAAAGAAAGGAAATAAAACTATTTACACGGGAAAGCTCCCAACAAACAAAAGAAGAACGAGAAATATTTTTGGGTTTTCCTTTAATTATTACTACTAAAGGCATGGAAAGTAAGCTAGCTAAAAGCTACGACTAATTTTTTTTGTTTTTCTCAAGGTTTTTCAAACACACAAGAAGAAGGCTTAGAACAGAAAATAAGCTAGCATGGATAGTACAATGAAAAAGTATGAGCACCGACAACTAGAATGAGTGTGTGAACATGAATGTAATGTCGGTGAGAAATACGTACTCCCCCAAGCTTAGGCTTTTGGCCTAAGTTGGTCTATGGCCACAGATGGCCTGGCGGATATCCAAAGTCGTAGCTGGGGTCGTACTGAGATGCAGTAGCTATGTCCTGACGAGCTGCAGCTTGGAGGCGAGCTGCCTCCGTCCTCCTCTTGTACTCGTTCGCCTCCTCCCTAGTTATAACATATCTCCTTGTTGCCTGAAAGTCAAAGAAAGTAGGAGCAGGGAGAGCAACATGGACGGTCACGGCGATACATCAAAGATTAGTCGATACTGGAGGAACTGTTCATTCCTCTCAATAAACTGATGGCGGACCATAGCGTTATAATCTAGATAAGCAAGGGGTAACTCCAAATCATTTCTACGTATGGGTACATCAAGATAATTAGCTACACGAGTTGCATAAATTCCACCAAACAAATCTCCACATGTCTTTGTTATGATGCAACCTTCGTGCAAACAATAGCCCCCAAGTTATATTGTTTATCACCTAATACCGCACTTTTGAGTACACAAAGATCCGAACGCACATGTGACAAGATTCATCTTTACCGTTAATGCATCTAGCTATAAAGAGAGCAAAATAATGTATTGAAGGAAAATGAATGCTCCCTATGGTAGCTTGTGTGATTTCTCTAGATTCCCCCACAGTGATACTAGCAAGAAAGTCTTCATATTCAAATTTGTGAGGTTCACTAACATTGCCCCACTGCGGGAGTTTACAAGCATTATTAAAATCTTCTAAATCCATGGTATATGATTTATCATAAAGATCAAATAAAAGAGTGTGAGAATTGCGCGAGGATGTAAATTTAAACCTTCTCACAAAGGAATCAGTTAGGTAGTGGTATTGCGGGCACTTATTCGACACGAAGCCCTCAAGATCGGCATCACGCTTTATACTCTGGCGTCAAATTCTTCCTTGATGCCTGCTCGGACCATAAACTCCTCTGACGGCCATTTGCAAGGCCGCATTTGAGCTTCCCTCGGTGGTTCATCGTCCGGCTCACGTATCGTGAGCCTTGGGCCTTGCTTCCTTGAGGAAACACCTTGGTACATTTACCTAAACATATTTCTTCCTCTGAAAAATTTCTGAAATTTTTAGTGACTCAAAATAAAAGTGAACCAAACTCAACAAGATTCATAGCAACTACTTCCACAAGTGCCTAGAGACTATATCATGCATTAGAACTACTTGGGACCATATATATTTGACATGCAAGCTCAAGAACAGAGTCACCTAAGCAGCAAAAATTTGCAATAAATAAAGCACTAGAACAAAAACTAATTGGACCATTGGAGGAGTCACATACCGAAGAACAATCTGCCAAAGCAATTTTGTGAATGGAGCTTTGAGGAAGGAGATCGAAAATGGCAGCAAGATGAGCTAGAACACAGGTTTTGAGCTATGGGAGGATTTTTCTTGAGGAAGACGAAGTGAGTGGGTGCGAGGAATAAGTGGAGAGGGTCCACGAGGCAGGCGCGCCCGAGGGGTGGGCGCCACGGACCTCGTGGCCAGGTGGTGGCCCCTCCGGTGTGCTCTCGGTGCGGATATTCTTAAATATTCTACAAAAATCATATTTCATTTTCAGGACATTTGGAGAACTTTTATTTTCGGGGTATTTTTTGTTGTAAGGATAATTCACAAAACAGACATAAAATACTAATTTTGCTTTATTTAATCTAAATAATAGAAAGTAAAAGGAGGGTACAGAGAGTCGTAATTTCTAACTTCATCCATCTCATGCTCATCAAAAGGAATCCACTAACAAGGTTGATCAAGTCTTGTTAACAAACTCTTCCGAATTGCATGAACCGGAGAATTTTCGAATAACACTAGGTTACCTCAACGGGATATGCACGTCCCCAATAATAATAATATCATATTTCTTCTTGACGGTAGGGAAGAGGAAATTCAAAACCTCCAATAGTAATAGTTGAAACTTTTCCAATAGAATTGATACTATGGACTTGAGGTTGTTTCCTCAGAAAGTGTACAGTATGCTCATTACCATTAACATGAAAAGTGACATTGCCTTTGTTGCAATCAATAACTGCCCTGCAGTATTCAAAAAGGGTCTACCAACGCTAGTTGACATACTATCGTCCTCGGGAATATCAAGAATGACAAAGTCCGTTAAAATAGTAACGTTTGCAACCACAACAGGCACATCCTCACAAATACAGACTGTTATAGCAGTTGATTTATCGGCCATTTGCAGAGATATTTCAGTAGGTGTCAACTTATTCAAATCAAGCCTATGATACAAAGAGAGAGGCATAACACTAACACTGGCTCCAAGATCACATAAAGCAGTTTTAACATAGTTTCTTTTAATGGAGCATGGTATAGTTGGTACTCCTGGATCTCCAAGTTTCTTAGGTATTCCACCTTTAAAAGTATAATTGGCAAGCATGGTGGAAATTTCAGCTTCCAGTATCTTTCTTTTACTTGTAACAATTTATTTCATATACTTAGCATAAGGATTCATTTTAAGCATATCAGTCAAACGCATACGCAAAAAGATAGGTCTAATCATTTCAGCAAAGCGCTCAAAATCCTCATCATCCTTTTTCTTGGATGGTTTAGGAGGAAAAGGCATGGGTTTCTGAACCCATGGTTCTCTTTCTTTACTGTGGTTCCTAGCACAAAGTCTCTCTTATCATACGTTGATTCTTTGATTGTGGGTTATCAAGATCAACAGCAGGTCCAATCTCTACATCATTGTTATTGCTAGGTTGAGCATCAACATGAACATCATCATTAATATTATCACTAGGTTCATGTTCATTACAGAATTGTGTTTCAAAGATCGTAAATAGAAATATCATTAGGACTCTCGTGTGTGTCAACAATAGGTTCACTAGAAGCATGCAAAGTCCTATCATTTTTCTTTTTCTTCTTCTTAGAAGAACTAGGTGCCTCAACATTAGTTCTCTGAGAATCTTGCTCAATTCTCTTAGGGTGTCCCTC
Source organism: Aegilops bicornis (assembly GCA_021605145.1). Classification (NCBI taxonomy): domain Eukaryota; kingdom Viridiplantae; phylum Streptophyta; class Magnoliopsida; order Poales; family Poaceae; genus Aegilops; species Aegilops bicornis. Next base: position 256,233,430 of record CM038671.1, on the reverse strand, counting down.
AGGATACAAAGGTTCCTGAGTCATTCTACCCCCTCTAGTCACAACTCTAATAGCATTATCATTTTTCTTATTATTTAATTCATTGAGCAAATCATTTTGAGCCTTAAGCACCTGTTCTACTTGAGTGGTAACTATAGAAGCATGTTTAGTAATAAGTTTAAGTTCACCCTTAACTCTAGACATATAATCACTCAAGTGTTCAATCATATAAGCATTACGTTTCAATTGTCTACCAACATAAGCATTGAATTTTTCTTGTTTAACAATAAAATTATCAAACTCATCTAAGCATTGGCTAGCAGACTTATTGTCGGTGTCAAAACTGGCGGATCTCGGGTAGGGGGTCCCGAACTGTGCGTCTAAGGTCAATGGTTGCAGGAGACGGGGGACACGATGTTTACCTGTGTTGGGCCCTCTCTATGGAGGTAATACCCTACTTCCTGCTTGATTGATCTTGATGAATATGAGTATTACAAGAGTTGATCTACCACGAGATCGTAATGGCTAAACCCTAGAAGTCTAGCCTGTATGACTATGGTAATGAATGTCCTATCCGGACTACGCCCTCCGGTTTATATAGGCACCGGAGGGAGGGTTACATAAAGTCGGTTACATAAGGAGGAATCTTCATAGCTGCTCGCCAAGCTTGCCTTCCACGCCAAGGAGAGTCCAATCCGGATCTGGGTGCGATCTTGACCTTCGTGTCTTCACAAATTTCATGAGTCCGGCCCATGGATAACAGGCCAGACGCCTGAGGACCCCTTAGTCCAGGACTCCCTCAATAGCCCCTGAACCTAGCTTCAATGACGAGGAGTCCGGTGCGCAGATTGTCTTCGGCATTGCAAGGCGGGTTCCCTTCTTTCTGAACTCCAAGATAGTCTTCGGACGCAATGATAGTATCCGGACCTGTCATACACACCATACGCAAGCATAGAGAAAATATAGTTTTACACGAATCCAATCCGCTCACAAATTTTTGTAGCATGACATTACGTCTGGCCGGTCATAATTCCAAACCGCTTTTTGTGTTCGACGCCCCACGTCCCGAGACGCGGTTGCCATTGGCACGTCCTATCAAAGCAGAGATCGTGTCCCCTTATCGCGGGATTCTCATCAATGTGGGCATGGGTAACCCAACCGTGCCATTTATACAACCCTTGGGAATAGGTGAGTTTTTAGGGCGAGTGGGGAGGCGCTTGATATTCGCGGCCTTTATAAGGGGATAAGGATTCCTGTCCTTCACCCATACCCTTTCTCTCCTTGATCCTTAGTCCTTGAGCTCCAAAGGCCCAAGCTTTAGTTTGTCCTCGTTCGAGAAACCACTCCAAACATGTCCGGATCCGGAGCTGGAGGCAAGTGGATGGCCTCCTCCGTCAAGAAGAAGGACATCACGGAGCTCCAGGAGGCCGAATATTCAGCCAAGGAGATTGCTCACCGACTCCCGGCAAAAGGGCAAATCATCCTCACTCTTGAGCCCTATGAGAGGGTCGTGTTTCTCACACACTTTGTCCACGGGCTGGGATTCCCTCTCCACCCGTTCGTCCGTGGACTGATGTTTTACTATGGGCTAGACTTCCATGACCTAGCCCCTAACTTTATTCTCAACATCACGGCATTCATCATCGTGTATGAGGCCTTTCTCCGCATCCCACCTCATTTCGGCCTATGGCTGAAGACCTTCAATGTGAAGCCGAAGGTGGTGAGCGGTCAACAAGCAGAGTGCGGAGGCGCCATGGTGGGCAAGATGCCCAATGTTATCTGGCCCGAAGGCTCCTTCGCGGAGACGTTGAAGGGGTGGCAATCGGGGTGGTTCTACATCATCGAGCCGCATGACGCTGATCGGGCGGCCCCAATTCGATCTAGAACCACGATCACGGCTCACCTCCGGCAAGAGAAGGGCCTAACACAGGGTCCTGGGCGAGCTGACTGGGCTCCAGATGTACGTCCAGAACATGATAGACAGGAAAATCAAGCTCGTCAACGTGATCTAGGTCATGCTCATTCGTCGGGTTCTTCCGTGCCAACGCCGGACTTGCTATCTGTGAGAGTATGATCCGGCCAAGCACCAAACACTACTAGAGCTCTTCGGCACAACGCACGAAGACATATGGAAAGTGCTCTTCAAGGCCGGCAAGACACCACCGCCCATGATCGAGGATCGCGGGCTCAGCTTAAAACGCCAGGCTAATTCGGTAAATTGTTTCATGTTTTCAAGGCATACCCTTCACTAGCATATTTTGAGGAAAAAGGCCTAAGCCTTTTTATCCATGTTTTCGAGCCTGGATCGAGGTAGCATGGGGATTAAGCTGTCCAGCTCCATTGCCGAAGACCCCAGAATTTCCACTATTGACGAAAATGTTGTTTCCAGCACCTTATGAGTTGCCGGAGAAAACGGCCAAGAAAGCGGCCAAAGGGGCCCGGAGGGGCCCTCGCCGAAAAGGCGCTCCGGACGTGATTTCCGAAGATGAAACTCGCTCTTCATCCGTCAAGGATGATGACGAGGAGGAGGAAGAGGAAGATGACTCCCCACCCGAGGTGGGGAGGAAGAAGAGAACAGCCTCCACACATCTGGAGGCAAAGGCACCCAAGAGGGGGAAAGGCTTCCCCGCGGACAAGTCCGCGTGGGATGTCGATAGCAGTCCGGAGCGGCCTTCCCGGGCCAAGCCTCGGGCCGCATCGTAAGTATCAAAAATCTTTATTCACGCCCGAACGTCCATCCTTTCCGCCTTGCAATATTGATATGTTTGAATCGCGTTATTGTAGTCCGGCTCGGGACAGTTCTCCGCGATCTTCATCAGAAGGTTCGCTGGACCCAAAGGAGAGGGTCAGCATGTCACCGCCGCCAGCCTACTCCCCTTCGGCCAAGGGTGATAACGAGGAGGCGTCCCAAAGGGCCTCCTCGGGACGGGGGAAGGCTCCGGAGATCATCAGGGTGGCGCCCCAGGATGACTCCCGGGCCGTCGGATATATGGGGAAAAATCCCCTACGGAGATGGACTATGCGGGACGAGTTCTACTCGACCCACAGCCGGGTTCTATTTCGGAGACCTATACGGCTTCGAAGTCTGGCAAATGGCCCTTCCCAAAAGGAGGGGGTGAGCTACCGGAGACCTCTGTACAACCGGAGGCGCCGGATCGTCTACTGGAAGCGCTGTAAGGCGCCTCCATTGTGGATGAGCACCGTGCCCATATGGGTACGGTGATTGAAAGGGTTCGATCCGCCAAAAAGCAGGCCCGACCGACACTGCACTAGCCTTCTAGCAGGCTTTGAGGTGAGTAATGTAATCACAAAGCATAGACAGTAGCCCACGATGCTGCATTGGTGTTCCTCAAGAAAAGCCGAACAGAGGATCAAAATAATTATCGCAAGAGTCTATGAGAAAGGTGTCTATGTGAATAAGTAGGCCTCGTTGCGGGCTGCTACCGCTCAAACCGTGGAGGTCTCCGGACTGAAGCAAAAACTGGAGTGGGCCGAGGAAGAGCTCGGCCTCGTGAAGAAGCAGCTGGAGGATAGCCAAGGTATGCAGTAACCTGCGTGTATATTGAAGAATAAATTGTTCAAGCTGACTAAAGTGTCATGAACTTTATTAGGGGCCACGACCGAGGTGGCGGCCCTCAAGAAGGGGTTAGCCGAGGCCGAGGACAAAGCGTTAAGGAACGCCTGCCAAGAAGAAGCACGAGGCCTTGGTTAGCAAGGCCCAGGCCAAAAGAGCTCCAGACGGCTGTCGAGAAGCTCGAGTCCTTGAGCGCGATCAAGACGCAGAAGTCCGAACTTACATTTGCCGTCGAGCACACAGGATGCCTGAGCCAAAGCCCAGAGCGCCCTCCAAGAAATTCAGGCAGCCAAGAAGATTACGACGGGTAAGTCTTTCGCTATGCAAAGCCAGTAGGCGAAGGAAACATTCCTTGTACTGACCCAAATTTGGGTTTTCCAGGGGCGTTTACGAATCTGCCGCGCAGCATATCAGATGCTGCCGAGTTTTATCGAGCCGAAGAGGGGATGTCTACGGAGAAGCTATTCTGGTCTCAATATTTTGGACCAGAACATCCGGTGCCCTTTAGCGACCAAATTGAAACAGCTTGGTCGAGCTGCATGGTCGGCCGAGCTAGCCATGAAGGACACGATAGTCCATTTGTGGCCTGCCGAGCCCATACCCAGCAGCTCCTTCGGACTTGTGAAGCGGCTCGTGAGTGCGTGCCCACAGCTCGAAGCCGTGAAGCGATCGGTCTGCATTGAAGGTGCACGGATGGCATTTGTCTGCGTCAAGACGCTTTGGGCGAAGCTAGATGCCAAGAAGCTTGTGACCGAGGGGCCGCTTGAGGGCAAGGAGCATCGTCGACCCGAGCTATATTTTGATAGTGTCCTGGAGGGGTCCCGCGTGGTGGCGGAGCAATGTGCGAAGGATGTTATTTTCCCATGAAAACATTCGTATTATCTTGTCACGTAGGATGAAACAATGATGTTATGTAATATAATGCTTGTGATTTTAAAATTTTACCTCACAATGCGGCCGTTTGTGAAATACGAGGGTTGACTAGTCATCGACTTACATTTACGTAGGAAATGCACGGGGTGTTAGGGATAAATCTAACACTCTTTTCTCCATGTTTTGGTCCTTAAAGGAGGTGTTTAGCGCAACGAACAAGGCAATCAAACTATACGGCCTTTATCACCCTCACTTAGCCATAGGAGTTTGACAATGAAAATTTCAGAGCCCCTGGTGTTCGGAAGGTCGAACTAGGGGCGCTATACACGCCTAATCAGAGAAACACCGATTCCTTGCGTAAAGCGGAAAAAATCTCTAAGGATTTGAGACCTCTCGAACAGCTGAACAGCTCTCGCCGCATCATGACAGTCAGTTTTCGGCTTTCTCTACTGAGGTGCTCGTCTGGAATAACCGGGACACAATTGCAGTAGTTCTCCCTTTACTACCCTAGCCGATATAGCGGAATGTAAGGTAGTATGCACAGGAGCCGGGCAACCCAACTATTGACCAAAGACATGATTCGGAGCCGATGCATATAATGCTATAAGCTCGGGGTGCCGAAGTATACTGTAAAAGTGTTCGGACTTTTGTTGCCGTAATTAAGGCGTGATGAAGCCCACAGTGCGATGTCGTACCAAAGTTATACGTGTGCAATGAGTAATAAATACAAAGGTAAGGAGACAGAGAAAATTAAATAATAAGCTGATGCTACCATTCATTTACTATTGTGGTGTAATTAATACATCGAGGCGTACTTGTACAAGTAATGCGATAAGCAAGTAAGGTTGTTTATTGTGCCAAGACCAAGGGCGAGCTGCGTATAGGTATGTAAAACAGGTATAGCAATCGTTAGCAGAGACCACCTGGGGGTTCCCTTGTACACCAGAGCTCCTTGCCTCCTTGGTGTGTTACGCGATGGGTCGTCCGAATAGACCTCGAAAGAGAAAACCCGAAATGAAAAGGAAAAGTAAATGTAATGCGATTCGTGGTCGGTTGAGCCTTGCTTTGTGGATCATGAGCTAGTTATACTGCGTCAGCACCCATGGGGTTTTGAGTGCATAGTTATGTAGATGTGGTACGAAGGCCACTGCATGAAAGGTGTTGGGGTGGAGGCCGGGTTGCTAATCGAGCTCTTGACGAGCCGAGCTGTCCTGTTGCAGCATAGTCCGGACCTTCTTAACGGTGTTCAGGGGCTCGGCAGCCGGATTGTGGTTCTGCTTGAGAAGGCCGCTCTATGCTTTTGCTGCTAGGGCGGCTGTGTGCTCCTCTGTACGGAGGGAGCGTTCCGTATTTCCATTGACTGTTATGACGCCGCGTGGACCGGGCATCTTGAGCTTGAGATAAGCGTAGTGTGGCACTGCGTTGAATCTAGCAAATGTGGTTCGTTCGAGCAGTGCGTGGTACCCGCTGCGGAAGGGGACGATATCGAAGATTAACTCTTCGCTTCGGAAGTTGTCCGGAGAACCGGAGACCACCTCCAGCGTGATTGAGCCCATACAACGGGCCTCTATGCCTGGTATGACTCCTTTAAAGGTAGTCCTTGTGGGTTTGATTCGTGAGGGATTAATGCCCATCTTCCGCACTGTATCCTGATAGAGCAGGTTGAGGCTGCTACCACCATCCATTAGGACTCGTGTTAGGTGAAATCCTTCGATGATTGGATCAAGGACCAGTGCGGCTGATCCGCCATGACGGATACTAGTTGGATGGTCTCGACGATCAAAGGTGATCGGAAATGACGACCACAGATTGAATTTTGGGGCAACTGGCTCTGCCGCGTAGACGTCCACGAGTGCGGCGCTGCGCTCCCTTTTGGTATGTGTGGCATATATCATGTTCACCGTTTTGACTTGAGGGAAATTTCTTCCGCCGCCCAGGTGTTCGACTGCGGGGCTTAAATCATTCGTCGTCCTCGCTTTGCGATCCCATTTCCTTGCTCTCGGTATTTGACTTGCTGGCTTGCTTGAAAACCTGGCAATCTCTGTTGGTATGATTGGCTTGTTTGCCTGGGGTGCCATGTATCTGGCATGGACGATCGAATATGTGGACCAATCTTGATGGTCCCTCGCTGTTCCTTTTATAAGGTTTCTTTCGCTGGCCAAGCTTGGAGCCACTGAATCCGGTGTGAACTGCAGTGTCATCGTTGGTATCGCCATTACTTCGGCATTTGTGTCTATTGCGCCGGGTCTTGCTGGTGTTGTTTTTGGCCTCGATGGGGCCTGTCTCATTGGCTATGTTTTTACTACGAGCCAGCCAACTATCTTCACCCGCGCAAAAGCGGGTCATGAGTGCCGTGAGGGCTGCCATAGACTTCGGCTTTTCTTGGCCGAGGTGGCGGGCGAGCCATTCGCCCGCGGATCTTGTGTTTGAAGGCCGCTAGAACCCGGCATCCGGATAGTCAACGATTTGGTTCTTTACGGTTAGGAACCTAGTCCAGAAATTTACGGCTGATTCTCGGTTGTTGGACTATATGACTTAAGTCATCGAATCTGGTGGCGGACATAAGTACCTTGGAAGTTGTCAAGAAAAGCTTCTTCCAAGTCCTCCCAAATGCCGATGGAATTTTCAGGTGGGCTATTTAGCCGGTGTCTAGCTGGCCCTTTTAATTTTAGTGGGAGGTACTTGATGGCGAGAGGTCGTCTCCTCGAGCCATATGGATGTGGAGAATAATATCTTCGATCCACACTGCGGGATCGGTTGTTCAGTCGTATGATTCAATATTGACGGGCTAGAACCCCTCGGGGAATTCGTGATCCAGTACTTCATCTGTGAAGCACAGAGGGTGTGCGGCGCCTCTATATCGGGCTGCGTCACGGCGCACCTCCGATGAAGTCCGTCTGCAGTTATCGGTCCGGGCGTGACTAGGTTTGTCACGTCCGAATAGGTAGCTGTCATCCCGAGTCGGGAAGCGTCCTCGCGATCCGTAGATTGATCTGGTGTGTCCTGCTCTACTGTCCAGGTCCTGCCGAAGGTCGTATGTATGGTCCCGAGCTGTTACATCCCTGTTTTATGAGGCGTAGGGCGGGCTGTTGTTCGCCTGAGTTGCCATTTTATCCCGACCGCGGGGTGGGCGGTCCGCCGCACTATCCCGACCACGTGGTGGTCGTTCCGCATTACGCGAGGGAGGTATGGGATCTGGTGCCTCCTCAACGAACTGAGGTATGATGTCTACTACACAACCTTCTTCTTGTAGACGTTGTTGGGCCTCCAAGTGCAGAGGTTTGTAGGATAGTAGCAAATTTCCCTCAAGTGGATGACCTAAGGTTTATCAATCCATGGGAGGCGTAGGATGAAGATGGTCTCTCTCAAGCAAACCTGCAACCAAATAACAAAGAGTCTCTTGTGTCCCCAACACACCCAATACAAGGGTAAATTGTATAGGTGCACTAGTTCGGCGAAGAGATGGTGATACAAGTGCAATATGGATGGTAGATATAGGTTTTTGTAATCTGAAAATATAAAAACAGCAAGGTAACTAATGATAAAAGTGGGCGTAAATGGTATTGCAATGCGTTGAAACAAGGCCTAGGGTTCATACTTTCACTAGTGCAAGTTCTCTCAACAATAATAACATAATTGGATCATATAACTATCCCTCAACATGCAACAAAGAGTCACTCCAAAGTCACTAATAGCGGAGAACAAGCGAAGAGATTATTGTAGGGTGCGAAACCACCTCAAAGTTATCCTTCGATCGATGTATTCCAGAGTCCGTAGTAAAATAACACGAAGCTATTCTTTCCGTTCAATCTATCATAGAGTTCGTAGTAGAATAACACCTTAAGACACAAATCAACCAAAACCCTATTGTCACCTAGATACTCCAATGTCACCTCAAGTATCCGTGGGTATGATTATACGATATGCATCACACAATCTCATATTCATCTATTCAACCAACACAAAGAACTTCAAAGAGTGCCCCAAAGTTTCTACCGGAAAGTCAAGACGAAAATGTGTGCCAACCCCTATGCATAAGTTCACAATGTTACGGGACCCGCAAGTTGATCACCAAAACATACATCAAGTAGATCACATGATATCCCATTGTCACCACAGATAAGCACATGCAAGACATACATCAAGTGTTCTCAAATTCTTAAAGACTCAATCCGATAAGATAACTTCAATGGGAAAACTCAATCCATTACAAGAGAGTAGAGGGGGAGAAACATCATAAGATCCAACTAAAATAGCAAAGCTCGCGATACATCAAGATCGTGCCATATCAAGAACACGAGAGAGAGATCAAACACATAGCTCTTTGGTACATACCCTCGGCCCGAGGGTGAACTACTCCCTCCTCGTCATGGAGAGTGCCGGATGATGAAGATGGCCACCGGTGAGGATCCCCCCTCCGGTAGGTGCGAAATAGGGTCCCGATTGGTTTTGGTGGCTATGAGAGGCTTGCGGCGGAACTCTCGATCTATTATGTTCCCCGATGGTTTTAGGGTATATTGGTATATATAGGAGGAAGAAATATGTCAGGGGAGCCACGAGGGGCCCACGAGGGTGGAGGGCGTGCCCAGGGGGTGGGCGCGCCCCCCTGCATCGTGCCTTCCTCGTTGCTTCCCTTACGTATACTCCAAGCCTTCTGGATTGCTTCCGTTCCAAAAAATAACTCTCCCGAAGGTTTCATTCCGTTTGGACTCTGTTTGATATTCCTTTTCTGCGAAACACTGAAACAAGGGAAAAAAACAGAAACTGGCACTGGGCTTTGGGTTAATAGGTTAGTCCCAAAAATAATATAAAAGTGTAAAATAAAGCCCATAAACATCCAAAACAGATAATATAATAGCATGGAACAATCAAAAATTATAGATACATTGGAGACGTATCAGCATCCGCAAGCTTAATTCCTGCTCGTCCTCGAGTAGGTAAATGATAAAAACAGAATTTTGAATGTGGAATGCTACCTAACATATTTATCCATGTAATCTTCTTTATTGTGGCAAGAATATTCAGATCCATAAGATTCAAAACAAAAGTTTAGTATTGACATAAAAATAATAATACTTCAAGCATACTAACAAAGCAATCATGTCTTCTCAAAATAACATGGCCAAAGAAAGCTATCCCTACAAAATCATATAGTCTCAAGCTATGCTCTATCTTCATCACACAAAATATTTAAATCATGCACAACCACGATGACAAGCCAAGCAATTGTTTCATACTTTTGATGTTCTCAAACTTTTTCAATCTTCACGCAATACATGAGCGTGAGCCATGGACATAGCACTATATGTGGAATAGAATGGTGGTTGTGGAGAAGACAAAAAGGGAGAAGATAGTCTCACATCAACTAGGCGTATCAGCGGGCTATGGAGATGCCCATCAATAGATATCAATGTGAGTAGGGATTGCCATGCAACGGATGCACTAGAGCTATAAGTATATGAAAGCTCAACAAAAGAAACTAAGTGGGTGTGCATCCAACTCGCTTGCTCACGAAGACCTAGGGCATTTTGAGGAAGCCCATCATTGGAATATACAAGCCAAGTTCTATAATGTAAAAATCCCACTAGTATATGAAAGTGACAACACAGGAGACTCTCTATCATGAAGATCATGGTTCTACTTTGAAGCACAAGTGTGGTAAAAGGATAGTAGCATTGCCCCTTCTCTCTTTTTCTCTCATTTTTATTATTATTTGGGCCTTTTCTCTTTTTTATGGCCTCTTTTTTTTCGTCCGGAGTCTCATCCCGACTTGTGGGGGAATCATAGTCTCCATCATCCTTTCCTCACTGGGACAATTCTCTAATAATGATGATCATCACACTTTTATTTACTTACAACTCAAGAATTACAACTCGATACTTAGAACAAAAAATGACTCTATATGAATGCCTCCGTGATGTACGAGGATGTGCAATGACTCATGAGTGACATGTATGAAAGAATTATGAACGGTGGCTGTGCCACAAATACAATGTCAACTACATGATCATGCAAAGCAAGATGACAATGATGGAGCGTGTCATAATAAACGGAACGGTGGAAAGTTGCATGGCAATATATCTCGGAATGGCTATGGAAATGCCATAATAGGTAGGTATGGTGGCTGTATTGAGGAAGGTATATGGTGGGTGTGTATGATCTGCGTGAAAGGTGCGGTATTAGAGAGGCTAGCAATGGTGGAAGGGTGAGAGTGTGTATAATCCATGGACTCAACATTAGTCTTAAAGAACTCATATACTTGTTGCAAAAATCTATTAGTTATCGAAACAAAGTATTACGCGCATGCTCCTAGGGAGATAGATTAGTAGGAAAAGACCATCGCTCGTCCCCGACCACCACTCATAAGGAAGACAATCAATAAATAAATCATGCTCCGACTTCATCACATAACGGTTCACCATACGTGCATGCTACGAGAATCACAAACTTTAGAACAAGTATTTATCAAATTCACAACTACTCAACTAGCATGAATCTAATATTACCATCTTCATATCTCAAAACAATCATAAAGAACCAAACCTCTCATAGTATTCAATGCACTTTATATGAAAGTTTTTATTATATCCCTCTTGGATGCCCATCATATTAGGACTAAATTCATAACCAAAGCAAATTACCATGATGTTCTAAAGACTCTCAAAATAATATAAGTGAAGCATGAGAGTTCATATATTTCTTCAAAATAAATCCACCGCCGTGCTCTAAAAGATATAAGTGAAGCACTAGAGCAAACAACAAACAACTCCGAAAGATATAAGTGAAGATCAATGAGTAGTCGAATAATTATGTAACTATGTGAAGACTCTCTAACATTTAAGAATTTCAGATCTTGGTATTTTATTCAAATAGCAAGCAAAACAAAAGAAAACAAAATTGCGCTCCAAGCAAAACACATACCATGTGGTGAATAAAAATATAGCTCCAAGTAAAGTTACCGATGAGCGAAGATTTAAAGAGGGGATGCCTTCCGGGCATCCCCAAGCTTTGGCTTTGGTGTCCTTGATTTTACCCTGGGGTGCCTTGGGCATCCCCAAGCTTAGGCTCTTGCCACTCCTTATTCCATAGTCCATCGAATCTTTACCCAAAACTTGAAAACTTCACAACACAAAACTTAACAAAAAACTCGTGAGCTCCGTTAGCGAAAGAAAACAAAACACCACTTCATCGTACTGTAATGAACTCATTCTTTATTTATATTGGTGTTAAACTTATTGTATTCCAACTTCTCTATGGTTTATAAACTCTTTTACTAGCCATAGATTCATCAAAATAAGCAAACAACACTAAAAACAGAATCTGTCAAAAACAGAACATTCTGTAGTAATCTGTAACTAACGCAAACTTCTGGAACTCAAAATATTCTACCAAGATAGGACGACCTAGATAATTTTATTATTGATCTGATGCAATTGGAATCAGTATTTGATAACGTTCTGGTGATTTTAAACAATTCTTTTCGTTAACAGAAAGTTTCTGGAATTTTCAGCAAGATCAAATAACTATCATCCAAGATGATCCTATAGGTCTTACTTGGCACAAACACTAATTAAACCACATCTAACCAGAGGCTAGATCAATTATTTATTCCTAAACAGAACCAAAAAGCAAGAAACTAAAATAAAATTGGGTTGCCTCCCAACAAGCGCTAACGTTTAACGCCCCTAGCTAGGCATGATGATTTCAATGATGCTCACATAAAAGATAAGAATTGAAACATAAAGAGAGCATCATGAAGAATATGACTAGCACATTTAAGTCTAACCCACTTCCTATGCATAGGGACTTTGTGAGAAAACAACTTATGGGAAAAATAATCAACTAGCATAGGAAGGCAAAACAAGCATGACTTCAAAACTTTAAGCACATGGAGAGGAAACTTGATATTATTGCAACTCTGAAAGTGCAACTATCCCTAGGTGGTTTTGGTAATTCATAACAACATATAGCTCATTGAGCTAATGCTATTCCAAGACTATCATTTCAGGAAAGCTCAATGAATGGCATGGCATGGATGATGAAAGTGGATCCCTCAAAATACTAAGGACAAAGGATTGGCTCAAGCTCAAATGCCCAAGACTCTTCATTTTACATTTTAGTGATCCAAGATCACATTGAGTCTATAGGAAAAGCCAATACTATTAAGAAGGGATGAGGTGTTGCTTAATGAGCCTTTTGCTTCATGTGCTTAGTGATATGCTCCAACACCCTCAACTACTTTCCCACATCCACAAATGACCTAAACCTAAAGCCAAAATCGGTCACACCGATTCTTCCTATCCGGCGCCACCGATTCCATAAGTCATAGCCACTGCCACAAACCCTAAGCAAATCGGTCTTACCGATAGGGATCTCGGTCTCACCGAGATGGGATTGCAAACTCTCTGTTTCCTTTTAAGTAACTTTTCGGTCTCACCGAAGAGAGCGGATCAGTCCCACCGAGATTGCAATGTAAACTCTCCATTTCCTTTCGTAACGTTTCGGTCTCCCGAAAGAGCGAATCGGTCCCACCGAAGTTTACACGACCAACTATCTGGTTAGCTAATTACCAAAATTGGTCTCACCGAAGTTTGTATGTCGGTCTTACCGAGATTACGTTATGCCCTAACCCTAACTGAATCGGTCTCACCGAGATGCATGTCGATCCCACGAAAACACTAACGGTCACTAGGTTTTACTAAATCTGTCCAGGCCGAGTTTTATGATTCGGTCCCACCGAGTTTGGTAAATTGTGTGTAATGGTTAGATTTTGTGTGGAGGCTATATATACCCTCCACCTCCTCTTCATTCGTGGAGAGAGCCATCGGTGAACCTACACTTCCAACTTACCATTTACGAGAGAGAACCACCTACTCATGTGTTGAGGCCAAGATATTCCATTCCTACCATATGAATCTTGATCTCTAGCCTTCCCCAAGTTGCTTTCCACTCAAACCCTCTTTCCACCAGATCCAAATCCTATGAGAGAGAGTTGAGTGTTGGGGAGACTATCATTAGAAGCACAAGAGCAAGGACTTCATCATCAACACACCGTTTGTTACTTCTTGGAGAGTGGTGTCTCCTAGATTGGCTAGGTGTCACTTGGGAGCCTCCGACAAGATTGTGGAGTTGAACCAAGGAGTTTGTAAGGGCAAGGAGATCGCCTACTTCGTGAAGATCTACCGCTAGTGAGGCAAGTCCTTCGTGGGCGACGGCCATGGTGGGATAGACAAGGTTGCTTCTTCGTGGACCCTTCGTGGGTGGAGCCCTCCGTGGACTCACAAGAACTGTTACCCTTCGTGGGTTGAAGTCTCCATCAACGTGGATGTACGATAGCACCACCTATCGGAACCACGCCAAAAACATCCATGTCTCCAATTGCGTTTGAATCCTCCAAAACCCTTCCCTTTACATTCTTGCAAGTTGCATGCTTTAATTTCCGCTGCCAATATACTCTTTGCATGCTTGCTTGAATTGTGTGATGATTGCTTGACTTGTCCTAAAATAGCTAAAATCTGCCAAACTATAAAATTGGGAAAAGGTTAAGTTTTGATTGGTCAAGTAGTCTAATCACCCCCTCTAGACATACTTCAAGGTCCTACAAGTGGTATCGAGCTTTGGTCTCCATTTGCTTTGATTTCCATAGCTTTTGGTGGTCATAGCCTTGGTTTCACAACCTAGGAGAGTATGGCGTCTAGCGAGGAAATTATCACCGTAGAGGTCCTTACTTTGATGGTACTAATTTTGCTAGTTGGAAGCATAAGATGAAAATGCATATTCTGGGACATAACCCATACGTTTGGGCAATTATTTGTATTGGCCTGCAAGGTTAATTCTTTGATGGGAGAGAACCGTACCGTGAAGCGAATGCGGAAGAATTGAATATGCTGCAATACAACTCTCAAGCTTGTGATATCATCTTCAACGGATTGTGCCCCGAAGAATTCAACAAAATCAGCCGTCTTGAGAATGCAAAGGAAATATGGGATACTTTGATTGATATGCACAAAGGTACCGAGTCCGTCAAGGAATCCAAGTTGGATGTGCTCCAAAGTCAGCTTGACAAGTTCAAAATGAAGGATGGTGAAGGTGTCATTTGAAATGTACTCTAGGCTTGCTCTCATCACAAATGAGATTGCCCGGCTTAGGGAGTGAAGAGATGACCGACAAATTCATCATCAAGAAAATCCTAAGAGCATTGGATGGAAAGTATAATACCGTGTGCACATTGATCCAAATGATGCCAAACTACAAAGATCTCAAGCCAACGGAAGTCATTGGAAGAATTGTTGCTCATGAGATGTCACTCCAAGGATAAGGAGGAACTTCACAACAAGTCAAGTGGTGCTTACAAAGCCTCAAGTGAAGCCCCCACATCATCAAGTGAGAAACAAACCTTCAATGAAGAATTGAGCTTAATGGTGAAGAACTTCAACAAATTCTACAAGAGTAGAAGCAAAGAAAGAAGCTCCAAGTCAAGGTCTTATCATGACAAGAGATCTTCTAGTCGAGAGCGAAATTGCTACAATTGTGGGAGACTCGGACACTACTCCAATGAGTGTACGGCACCCTACAAAAGAAGAGAAGATTCTCCAAGAAGAAGGAGCAAAAGAGAAGAATCACCACCCAGAGAGAGAAGGAGTAGAGATGATCGTTATGAACGAAGACCCTCACGGAGAAGCAAGGATTCGGAAAGGAAGGACAAGTCATCAAGGAGCTACACAAAACGAAGACATCAAGCTCATGTTGGTGAATGGGTATCCGGCTCCGACTCCGACAATCACTCCGACTCCGGATATACTCAAGATGAAGGTGTTGCCGGTCTAGCACTTGTGTCAACCGACTCCTACGACATATTTGAATCACCAAATGAAGGAATTGGAAGATGCTTCATGGCTAGAGGTCCAAAGGTAACACATCCCGAGTATGTTGATTTCAATAGTGATGAAGATGACTTGCTTGTGGATGATGATTTACTTGTTGACAACTCTAGTGATGAATACTATGATGAAACGTCAATTAATCATGCTAATCAAGCGAATGACAATGATAAGGAGAAAATTGAGCTTCTAACTAAAGAGCTAAACACTCTTAAGTTGGCTCATGAAACTATCTTCGAAGATCATCGAAAACTTTTAAGGGCTCATGAGAAGTTACGCTTTGAAAAGCTCAATCTTGAGCAAGAGCATGAGTTCTTAAAGGAAATCAATGATGATCTCTGCAAGAAAAGTTCTTCTTACATTGCCAAGCGTTTACTCTTATCTACTTACATGCCTCAAGTCAAGTCTAGTAACAAGTACAAGAAAGATACTTCCTCTAGTGGTAACAATAATAATGTCAAATCCAATATTGTTGCCTCTAGTAGTTCTCTTGATTCCACTAATGATTCTCTTAGCCAAGTTACACTTGAGCAAGAAAATAGCTTATTGAAGGGAATTATAGAGAAAGGTGTTTACAAGAGCCTTGCCGGGAGTAAGCAATTCAAGGAAATTATGCATAAGCAAGGAAGACACGGAAGAATCAAGGTGTTGGTTTTGAATGAAAGTTCAACGCCAATGGAGTTGAGTGGGAAGAAGATCAATACCCCAAGACAAAGTTTGTTCCTCAACAAGAGAAGTATGATCCTACTTCCTTCAAGGGGACACAAGCTCAAGATGATCTTCCACCACAAGACCACAAGAACAAAGGCAAGGACAAGCTTCAAGAGGAGATTGATGCATTTGAAGAAGCACCTAAAGCCTCGTTCAAGTGGGTCCCCAAGACTACGTCAAGTTCTACTTCATCAAGTACAACTACAACTCCAAGGATTCCCATCAAGATGATGTGGATCCCGAAGAAGAAGAACTAGAGAGTTCTTGAGGGTGACTCAACCAACATTTTTCACTCATATCATTTTGGCAAGAACAAGTGCAATCAACTTTCACATCTTGCACTAGTTCGAGGAGTCACAAACCCTCTTGTTGGTAAGGCAAGGGACAAGGTAACCTAATGTTTTCATGGACATCATCTTGTGTGTGCATCACTCTATGTCTATGGATATTCTTGTTTGTTCCTTGTGGGACTAACCCATGTAGGCAAGTTGAAAGTGCAACTCACTCCAAAGGGTTACTCCAAATGATCTACATCAACATTGAGCATCCACATCTTCAACACCTACATGAAGTCATCATCGACAAAACCCAAGGTTAGTTCATCCCTCTAAGGGGGGATCTCACATCTAGGGGAGCTTAACTCTAAGGATTGAGTCAAAGCAACTCTAATGGTGTGAACACATTAATGCATTATGTAAAAGTGGTAACCCCACTTGAGCTTAAACGATGAGTATGACCTATGATCAAATGTTCTCATTTGACTCCTAAGTCAATATACTCATATATAGATGACCTAGTCATCGCCAATTGTTTGATAGATGCTAGAATTGGTTGTGCATGCTTTGCCACATATTTCAATTGCCATCTTATTGTGTGAGCATGTTGGTGCATATTTTACTCATTCAAGGACATCCACTTGTTGTTTTGTTTGATTGGATCTTTCTTCTTTTGGCCAAGTGGATGGACAAGAATGCCTAAGAACCTTCTTTAGCTATCTATGCTTTTCTCGTCTCAAACTCTATTCATGCTACATCACAAAATTTGATCAAGTCAGATTCGAACCACTCTGTGTGAGGAGCACTCGGAGTCCCCGATTAGTCATAGACTTAACTTCCAAAACCTCTTAATGACTCTCGGTCTGATCGATCCTACCATTTCGGTCCTACCGAGATCATCAAGTTGATCTGAGTTTTCAATCTCGGTGCAACCGATTTGAACTTTTCGGTCTCACCGAGTTGTCAGAATCGAACACAGTTATGCATCTCGGTGCCACCGAGTTGTTCCACTCGGTCACACCGGCTGTGGTCGGGCTATATATAGTCACGGGAAATTTTTGGAAATTTCTTGAAACCCTTTGCCCGCCAAGCATCAGCTCGTTCACGCCATCGTGGTCTCCGGATCGTCTCCTCGCCGCTTGACAGCCTCCTCGTCGCTGGTCTTCGCCGCCGTCAATGGATTTCGTCCCGCGTTGCCGCCGTAGCAAGTCCGCCGTAAGTTAGGGTATGGACTTGATCTTTGTGCTATCCACGTCGATTCCTAGCACATTGTTTTCACATTGAATCTTGCCACGATTGCAACTCATCTATCCAGCCAAAGTAGTTCATAGATTAGTTGTGATTCGAATTTTTAGGTTTAGGTTTCCGCCAAAACCATCTCGGACCCAACGAGTTGAAAAACTCGGTCTCACCGATTTGGCTTATGCCATTGCACTAGTGACTCTCGGTCTGACCGAGAATTACTAATCGGTGCAACCGATTTGAGAATTCTGTGAAACCCTAGCAGTCTCGGTGCCAGAAGCTGAAACTTCGGTCCAACCGAGATCATGATTTAGGTTCTAAAACTGCTTCGGTATCACCGAGTTTGAAAATCGGTTGGATCAAAATGCTACGTGGAAAACTAAAACTGAACTTTTGAGTCATTCTTTTGCAAAAACCTCTGCATTTTGTGATGCTTATCTTTTCTATCTCATCTATAAACTCTTCATAGGGTCGTGATCAGCTTTTGCGGTATGTCTGATCAAAGTAATGACAGAGAACAAGTCGGAGAAGAAGCGAGATAAACTTGAGTGAGGGCACTAGTCCCTCAACCTCAGATGAAGGGAGCAGAAGTACTCCTAGCAATTTGCCTAAGGCTGCTACTAGGCAAAGGAGGAAAAGAAACTCAGATTCAGAGGATGAAGATTACAGGGCTGAGGAAGATGAGGCAACCTCCAAGAAAGTGGTGCTCAAGAAGGAATATGGCTCTGCAAAGGAAATAAAGCCAGGCATGAAAATCAAAAGGCCTGCAGGAAGACAACCAATGTCTAAGGCCAGAACATCAACTCAACAATCTGAAAATCCTGATCCCAAAGAGCGATTCTTTGAGAGCAAGAAGAGGAAGGAAAGGGTCAAGATGACCATGGCCAAAGTTATTGGGAAGCCTTCCATGATGGAAGAGGAAGAGCCTTTGCACCAAAGCACCAAAGGCACCAAAGCTTATGGGTGATGCTATTAGATGGGGGCTGCCACATCTAAGCCCAAGGAAGCACCCAAAGCTGCCCCCAAGGCCAAGTCTGCACCAAAGAGGAATACTATGAGTATTCGACTCTTTGAAGAACAAGGCCCCAAAGTGCACGAGGTTGATGAGGAAGATGAAGAAGGACAAGTTCTAGAAAGCTTAAGCCCAAGATACAGGACCACAATGATGCCCATCCGTGGTCGAGGACATGAGAATCAGGAAGGATTCAGGGCTGAGACTGTGGAGATTGCAAGATCCATAAGGAACAGCAGTTCTTCTATGAGACAATCTTGTTGGACAAGAAGCCCATTGTGTGTGATATGAGGTGGGTCGATTGGACCTACATAAAGGAAAATGAAGAGCATTATCCTGGAGTGGAAGACAGCTTTGTAAGTTGTGGAGTAGCAGATTTTGTTGGGCGAAGCTCACAAATTGGAATGATGAGCTTATCATGCAGTTTTACTCCACACACATTTCTACCCAGATGGGAGAATTGTTTGGATGTCTGAAGGTACAAGGTACCAATCAAGCTGTTGAGGTGGGCAAAGCTGATAAATGCCCAGGAGGAGAATGAGGATGATTTGGACATCTATGCAAAGAAGAAAAAGGATCACAATTCAATGGCTCTCATGTACAAGGAAATTCCAAACAAGGCTTTAGCAACTCACAAATTTGGATCTGTTCACTATCTGCTGTCAGGGTTGCCAACCATAAATTGGATCCTGAGGCACACTTTGTTGCCCAAGTCAGGTGACCATAACATGATCAGAGGGCATTCCATCAACATGTTGCATGTGTTTGATGTGCCACAAAAGTTTAAAGTCATGAGCATGATCATTGAAACTATCAAGAGGACTGCAGCAGATCGAGAGGAGCTGTGGATATGCATCTCAGATTCAAGAACCGATAAACTCAAAAATGGGCACAGGAAAATATCAGTTGGATAAGGAACACTTTCCAATTTATCCAGACTTTCAGGACAATGAGGTTATCATGAATGAAGATGATCCACAATCAGTTCAAGCTCAGGAGAAGAAGGAGAAGGCAAAGAGGGAGAAGGCGCCAAGATGCCAACTCAAGAGGAGGCATCTGAATATTTCTTGAAGAACAAGCAGGAGCAGCTTGGTTACTTAATAGCATCAACCTTGAGGATTGAGAAGGGATTGGCCACCCTCACTCAAAATCGGGAGAGCCTGGAGAGAATCATAGAACAAAAGTTCTATAACTTAGATGTGAAAGTAATCGAGATTCAGACTGCAGTGGAGGAGCTACAAGAGGACATGCAGGAGAGGAAGGGCAAGACGACAAGCGATGCATTTGCCAGAGTGCCCAGAGCCCGGAAGGTCGAGTTGCGGTGCGATGTGGACACTAGAGCAACTTCTTGACACCACCTCGCCCCTTCAGCTCCAGTGCAACCAGCTTCAGCACCTCCAGCACCCTCTACATCAACTGAAGCCTTCGTCCTTGGAGTCATCAGGACACCACCACCAGAAGATCAAGCCTGAGAGTCGATCTAGCCTATGCATTTTCTATGAACTTTTTGGTAACTTGTTGCCAAAGGGGGAGAAAAATGTATAGATCATAGGCTTCGAGAGAGAGAGAGAGAGTGTTGCTTTTGTTCTATCTTGCTTTATTTGGTGGCTTTTCAACTTTGTTTGCTTTTGGTTGAGATACTATGTTTGTGAGACATTGATGATCATGTGTTTGATCATAAGCTACACTTATGCATGCTTGATATATTATCCTATCTATCTTATGTGATCACTCACTATGCTTGGTGATGAGTGCATGTATTCATTGTTTATTATTTTGAGCGCTCCACCAAGATGTATGTGACATGGAAGAGTAACCCATGAGTCTAATTCATTGTGCATTTGCAGTCCAAAGCAAATCTAAAACTATGCACAAATTTAGGGGGAGCTCTTGCTTATCACATACTTCTCAAAGCGACGATGTTATTTAAATCTTATTATCATTTGTCAAAGTTTTGATCTATATGTTGTCATCAGTTATCAAAAAGGGGGAGATTGAAAGTGCAACTATCCCTAGGTGGTTTTGGTAATTCATAACAACATATAGCTCATTGAGCTAATGCTATTCGAAGACTATCATTTCAGGAAAGCTCAATGAATGGCATGGCATGGATGATGAAAGTGGATCCCTCAAAATACTAAGGACAAAGGATTGGCTCAAGCTCAAATGCTCAAGACTCTTCATTTTACATTTTAGTGATCCAAGATCACATTGAGTCTATAGGAAAAGCCAATACTATTAAGAAGGGATGAGGTGTTGCTTAATGAGCCTTTTGCTTCATGTTCTTAGTGATATGCTCCAAAACCCTCAACTACTTTCCCACATCCACAAATGACCTAAACCTAAAGCCAAAATCGGTCACACCGATTCTTTCTATCCGGCGCCACCGATTCCATAAGTCATAGCCACTGCCACAAACCCTAAGCAAATCGGTCTTACCGATAGGGATCTCGGTCTCACCGAGATGGGATTGCAAACTCTCTGTTTCCTTTTCGTAACTTTTCGGTCTCACCGAAAGAGCGGATCGGTCCCACCGAGATTGCAATGTAAACTCTCTGTTTCCCTTTCGTAACGTTTCGGTCTCACCGAAAGAGCGAATCGGTCCCACCGAAGTTTACTGACCAACTCTCTGGTTAGCTAATTACCAAAATCGGTCTCACCGAAGTTTGTATGTCGGTCTTACCGAGATTACGTTATGCCCTAACCCTAACTGAATCGGTCTCACCGAGATGCATGTCGATCCACCGAAAACACTAACGGTCACTAGGTTTACTAAATCGGTCCGACCGAAGTTTTATGATTCGGTCCCACCGAGTTTGGTAAATTGTGTGTAACAGTTAGATTTTGTGTGGAGGCTATATATACCCTCCACCTCCTCTTCATTCGTGGAGAGAGCCATCGGTGAACCTACACTTCCAACTTACCATTTACGAGAGAGAACCACCTACTCATGTGTTGAGGCCAAGATATTCCATTCCTACCATATGAATCTTGATCTCTAGCCTTCCCCAAGTTGCTTTCCACTCAAACCCTCTTTCCACCAGATCCAAATCCTATGAGAGAGAGTTGAGTGTTGGGAGACTATCATTTGAAGCACAAGAGCAAGGAGTTCATCATCAACACACCGTCTGTTACTTCTTGGAGAGTGGTGTCTCCTAGATTGGCTAGGCGTCACTTGGGAGCCTCCGACAAGATTGTGGAGTTGAACCAAGGAGTTTGTAAGGGCAAGGAGATCGCCTACTTCGTGAAGATCTACCGCTAGTGAAACAAGTCCTTCGTGGGCAGCGGCCATGGTGGGATAGACAAGGTTGCTTCTTCGTGGACCCTTCGTGGGTGGAGCCCTCCGTGGACTCGCATAGAACCGTTACCCTTCGATGGGTTGAAGTCTCCATCAACGTGGATGTACGATAGCACCACCTATCGGAACCACGCCAAAAACATCCGTGTCTCCAATTGCGTTTGAATCCTCCAAAACCCTTCCCTTTACATTCTTGCAAGTTGCATGCTTTAATTTCCGCTGCCAATATACTCTTTGCATGCTTGCTTGAATTGTGTGATGATTGCTTGACTTGTCCTAAAATAGCTAAAATCTGCCAAACTATAAAATTGGGAAAAGGTTAAGTTTTGATTGGTCAAGTAGTCTAATCACCCCCCCCCTCTAGACATACTTCAAGGTCCTACAAACTCCTACAAGCATATGTTCCTCCCTCATAATAATTTTCAGTAGCATCATGAATGAATTCAACAATATAACCATCACATAAAGCATTATTTTCATGATCTACAAGCATAGAAATTTTACTACTCTCCACATAAGCAAATTTCTTCTCATCAACAATAGTGGGAGAAAACTCAACAAAATAACTATCATGTGATTGAAGATCAAGATGACAAGTTTCATGGTTATAATTATTCTTTAAAGCATATGTGTCATCACAAGAATCATCATAGATAGGAGGCATGCTTTCATCATAGTAAATTTGCTCATCAAAGCTTGGGGGACAAAAAATACCATCTTCATCAAACATAGCTTCCCAAGCTTGTGGCTTTGCATATCATTAGCATCATGGATATTCATAGAATTCATACTAACAAAATTGCAATCTTGCTCATCGTACAAAGATTTAGTGCCAAACATTCTATAGACTTCTTCTTCTAGCACTTGAGCACAATTTTCCTTTCCATCATTTTCACGAAAGATATTAAAAAGGTGAAGCGTATTTGGAAACCTTAATTCCAATTTTTTTGTAGTTTTATTTTATAAACTAAACTAGTGATAAAATAAGAAACTAAATGATTCGATTGCAAGATCTAAATATATACCTTCAAGCACTCACCACCCGTGACAGCGCCTTGAGAAAAGAGCTTAGTTGACGGGGGTGTGAGTGCCGCTTCTAACCTCCCGGCAGCGGTGCAGAAAAGAGCTTGATGTATACTACACAACCTTCTTCTTGTAGACGTTGTTGGGCCTCCAAAATCTTGAGGTTTGTAGGACAGTATCAAATTTCCCTCAAGTGGATGACCTAAGGTTTATCAATCCGTGGGAGGCGTAGGATGAAGATGGTCTCTCTCAAGCATCCCTACAACCAAATAACAAAGAGTCTCTTGTGTCCCCAACACACCCAATACAATGGTAAATTGTATAACTTCAAAGGGAAAACTCAATCCACTACAAGAGAGTAGAGGGGGAGAAACATCATAAGATCCAACTATAATAGCAAAGCTCGCGATACATCAAGATCATGCCATATCGAGAACACGAGAGAGAGAGATCAAACACATAGCTACTGGTACATACCCTCAGCCCGAGGGTGAACTACTCCCTCCTCGTCATGGAGAGCACCGGGATGATGAAGATGGCCACCGGTGAGGGATCCCCCTCGGCAGGTGCGAAACAGGGTCCCGATTGGTTTTGGTGGCTCTGAGAGGCTTGCGGCGGAACTCCCGATCTATTCTATTCCCCGATGGTTTTAGGGTATATTGGTATATACAGGAGGAAGAAATACGTCATGGGAGCCACGAGGGGCCCACGAGGGTGGAGGGCACGCCTAGGGGGTGTGGGCGCCCCCCTGCCTCGTGCCTTCCTTGTTGCTTCCCTTACGTATACTCCAAGCCTATACGGATTGCTTAGTTCAAAAATAACTCTCCCGAAGGTTTCATTCCGTTTGGACTCCGTTTGATATTCCTTTTCTGCAAAACACTAAAACAAGGGAAAAAACAGAAACTGGCACTGGGCTTTGGGTTAGTTTAGTCCCAAAAATAATATAAAAGTGTAAAATAAAGCCCATAAACATCCAAAACAGATAATATAATAGCATGGAACAATAAAAAATTATAGATACGTTGGAGACGTATCAAGGTAGCAGTCTGCGCTTTGGGTAACTCTTGGCTGGGCGCTTGAGGCCATATTCTTCGGCTGCCAGGACATCGGTCCATCTGTTAATGAGTAGGTCTTGATCGGCTTGGAGCTGCTGCTGCTTTTTCTTCAGGCTTCTTGCAGTAGCTATTAGCTGGCGCTTGAAGCGCTCCTGCTCGAGGGGTGCCTCGAGCGCGATGAAATCGTCGGCTGCCGAGGCTCCCTCATCCTCGGAGACTGGACGATAACTATCGTGATCCGGGTCATTGGGCATGGCCTGTTTATCAGGTTTAACTTGCCCGTTGTCTTGTTCCTCCTGTTCGGATGCTGCTCCAACAGGGTCTTCATTGTTTTAGGCGTCGCCCGGAGTGCTATTTTCTCCGGTGCCAGTGTTGCCATCTTTTGAGCGACGAGGCTTAGAACAGCGTTTAGAGCGCCGGCGCTTGGACTATGTCTTAGAAGGTTTATTCGCGACTGGATCTTCTTTGTCATCGTCGCTAGCTTTTTTAGGTGTTTCAACCATGTACACATCGTACGAAGAGGTGGTCGTCCATTGTCCAGTGAATGGTGGCTCTTGGCCTTGCTCCTTGTCGGCATTGTCGTCCATACCGTCGATGTCTTCGGAGCCATAATCAAGCACGTCGGTTAAGTCATTGACAGTAGCTATGAAGTGGGTGCCGGGTGGGAAGCAAAATTCCCCATCATCAGCCTCTAGCTCGAACCGAACATAGTTCGGTTGTGAGTCCTTCTCCAAGGACAAATTCTTTAAAGAGTTTAGCACATCACCCAAAGGCGAGTCTTTGGAAGATGTCTATGGCGCTGAATTGAAATCGATAACCGATCCAGCTCGGTGTCCGCGGCGTACATGGTCGGAACTTATAGCGGAGGCAGGTCGGAGTTCCGTCGACGCAAATATTGCAGGGTGTTGAGTCTGTGTGCGGCTCCAACACCACAGACTCCATGGCCTCGTATGGCACGATCAGCTCTGGCTCTAAGGCCGTTGCAGCAACAGGAACCATCTCCTGGATGTGATCTGATGACAGATTTAAGTCATTTTCATCGGAGCGAGGGGGAGCGATTGCCGCGGTCTCAAATCCATTAAAGATCAAGTCTCCACGGATATCCGCAACATAGTTCCAGCTTCCAAATCTGACCTGGTGGCTAGGGGCGTAGCTATCAATCTTCTCCAGATGGCCAAGTGAGTTGGCCCGCATGATCTGAAAGCCGCGAATCTGAAAATCTGTCGGGGAGGAAGGTTTCTCCTTGGGCGGCGTCACTATCGATGATTGAAGGGCCGCCATCGAACCTTTCGTCGACTGACGCAGTGGAACTCTCAATGAAAGCACCAATGTCGATTGTCAAAACCGGCTTTGTCTGGTAGGGGTCCCAGGCGTGCGTCTAAGGTCTATGGAGGTAATACCCTACTTCCTGCTTGATTGATCTTGATGAATATGAGTATTACAAGAGTTGATCTACCACGAGATCGTAATGGCTAAACCCTAGAAGTCTAGCTTTGTATGACTATGGTAATGAATGTCCTATCAGGACTACGCCCTCCGGTTTATATAGGCAGGGAGGAGGGTTACATAAAGTCGGTTACATAAGGAGGAATCTTCATAGCTGCTCGCCAAGCTTGCCTTCCACGTAAGGAGAGTCCAATCCGGATCTGAGTGCGATCTTGACCTTTGTGTCTTCATTGACCCATCGGTCCGGCCCATGGATAATTGGTTTGGACGCTCGAGGACCCCTTTAATCCAGGACTCCCTCACTTATAACGAGGAATATCACCTTCATCAAATCTATAGAGAGAATTTACCTTTACTACATCTTAGGGGTTATCAAGACCATGTATTTCTTCAATAGGTGGTAAATTCTTGACATCCTCAGCTTTAATACCCTTTTCTTTCATAGATTTCTTGGCCTCTTGCATATCTTCAGGACTGAGAAATATGATGCCCCTTTTCTTCGGAGTTGGTTTAGGAGTTGGTTCAGGAAGCGTCCAATTATTATCATTACTCAACATACTGTGCAATAGCAATTCAGCTTGATCAATAGTTCTTTCCCTGAAAACACAACCAGCACAACTATCAAGGCGGTCTCTGGAAGCATCAGTTAGTCCATTATAAAAGATATCAAGTATTTCATTTTCTTGAGAGGATGATCACGCATAGCATTAAGTAATCGGAGAAGCCTCCCCCAAGCTTGTGGGAAACTCTCCTCTTCAATTTGCACAAAATTATATATTTCCCTGAAGGTAGCTTTTCTTATGAGCGGGGAAATATTTAGCAGAGAAGTAACAAATCATATCCTCAGGACTACGCACACAACCAGGAGTAAGAGAATTAAACCATAGTTTAGCATCACCCTTTAATGAGAACGGAAATAACTTAAGGATATAGTAGTAACGAATTTTTTCCTCGTGAGTGAATAGGGTGGCTATATCATTTAATTTAGTAAGATGTGCCACAACAGTTTCAGATTCATAGCCATAAAAAGGATCAGATTCAACCAAAGTAATCAACTCAGGATCGACAGAGAAATCATAATCCTTATCAGAAATACAGATAGGTGAAGTAACAAAAGCAGGGTCATATTTCATTCTAGCATTCAAAGACTTTTCTTTCAGCTTAGCTAACAGTTCCTTAAGATCATATCTATCTTTGCAAGCAAAAAAGTCTAGCAGTTTCTTCATCCATAACATAACCCTCAGGTACATCAGGCAATTCATATCTAGGGGGAGAATCTTCATCATCACTTTCGTCAATATTATCAGTTTTAATAATTTCATTCTCTCTAACCCTAGCAAGTTGTTCATCAAGAAATTCACCTAATGGCACAGTATTATCAAGTATAGAAGTAGTTTCATCATAAGTATCATGCATAGCAGAAGTGGCATCATCAATAACATGCGACATATCAGAATCAATAGCAGGAGTAGGTTTAGGTGTATAAGTTTACTCAAAAGCAGAAGGTGAATCAAGTGCGAGCTAGATGGCGGTTCCTTACCTCCCTCGTAGTTGAGGGATAAATCTTGGTTTTAAATCTTTCAAGTTCATTATAGTGATCAATGATATAAATCCCAAGTGACTCAAAGAATGGAGCTATGCTTCCCGACAGCGGCGTAGGAAAATAGTCTTGATAACCCACAAGTATAGGGGATCATAGCAGGTTTTTCGAGGGTAGAGTATTCAACCCAAATTTATTGATTCGACACAAGGGGAGCCAAAGAATATTCTCAAGTATTAGCAGTTGAGTTGTCAATTCAACCACACACAGAAAACTTAATATCTGTGACAAAGTATTTAGTAGCCAAGTAGTATGGAAATGTGATGAGGTGGCAAAAGTAATAGTAGCAATTTTGTAGTAATTATAGCGATGGCAGCGGGAAAAGTAACTAAGCAAGGATCAATATGTGAAAATCTCGTAGGCATTGGATCGAGTTATGGATAATTATGTCGGATCGATTCCTCATGCATGATTATAACATAGGGTGACATGAGAACTAGCTCCAGTTCATCAATGTAATGTAGGCATGTATTCGAATATAGTCATACGTGCTTATGGAAAAGAACTTGCATGACATCTTTTGTCCTACCCTCCCATGGCAGCGGGTCCTATTGGAAACTAAGGGATATTAAGGCATCCTTTTAATAGAGTACGGACCAAAGCATTAACACTTAGTGAATACATGAACTCCTCGAACTTCGGTCATCACCGGGAGTGGTCCCGATTATTGTCACTTGAGGGTTGCGGATCATAACACATAGTAGGTGACTATTGACTTGCAAGATAGGATCAAGAACTCACATATATTCATGAAAACATAATAGGTTCAGATCTAAAATCATGGCACTCGGGCCTTAGTGACAAGCATTAAGCACAGCAAAGTCAGAGCAACATCAATCTCAGAACATAGTGGATACTAGGGATCAAACCCTAAC
The DNA here is from genome assembly GCA_021605145.1 of Aegilops bicornis. Classification (NCBI taxonomy): domain Eukaryota; kingdom Viridiplantae; phylum Streptophyta; class Magnoliopsida; order Poales; family Poaceae; genus Aegilops; species Aegilops bicornis. Next base: position 256,205,587 of record CM038671.1, on the reverse strand, counting down.
AAATCTAACTCGATTACATGATAAATCTCATCCAACCCATCACCGTCCAGCAAGTCTACGATGGAATTACTCATGCACGGCGGTGAGCATCATGAAATTGGTGATGGAGGAAGGTTGATGATGACGACAGCGACGGATTCCCCTCTCCCGAGCCCCGAACAGACTCTAGATTAGCCCTCCCAAGAGAGATTAGGGTTTGGCGGCGGCTCCGTATCGTAAAACGCGATGAATCCTTCTCAATGATTTTTTTCTCCCCGCACGTGAATATATAGAGTTGGAGTTGGCGTCGGTGCTGGAGCCTCGAGGGGCCCACGAGGCGGCGTGCCCTGTGGGGTAGGTGACGGTGTCTGGACTAGGGGTAATTTCATAGCGTCATCTCCGATCTGTTAGATTGGGCCGAGGACCCCATGGCCGTATACTCATGGGCGGTCCGGACATTGCCGCATACAAGGAAGATTCCATAAGACTTGGCGATCAAGACAAGGACTCCTCCCCACCGGCGTATTCGGCTAGGACTCTTGTTATCCTAGGCCTCTGGTGCATTATATAAACCAGGGCCAGGCTAGTCGATAGATATACACAATCATACCATCATAGGCTAGCTTCTAGGGTTTAGCCTCTATGATCTCGTGGTAGATCTACTCTTGTACTACCCATATCATCAATATTAATCAAGCAGGAAGTAGGGTTTTACCTCCATCGAGAGGGCCCGAACACAGGTAAACATTGTGTCCCTTGCCTCCTGTTACCATCAGCCTAGACGCACAGATCGGGACCCCCTACCCGAGATCCGCCGGTTTTGGCACCGACATTGGTGCTTTCATTGAGAGTTCCTCTGTGTCACCGCTGCAAGGCTTTATGGCTCCTTCAATCGTCAACAACACGGTCCAGGGTGAGACTTTCCTCTCCGGACAGATCTTCATATTCGGTGACCGCCTTTGCGGGCCAACTTCGCTTAGCCATCTGGAAGCAGATCGAGCTTCGCCCACAGCCACCAGTCGAGTTCGGAAACTTGCACTACACTGCCGACGTTCGCGGAGACTTGATCTTCGACGGATTCGAACCCATGCTGGGTGCGCCGCATGGTCACGACGAGCATGATTTAGCTCTGCCATCAGACAGTGTTCGGGAGATCACACCTGCAACTACTCCGTCCCTCAATCCGGAGCGAATCGCGCCATTCAAGAGCGGGTGGATAGACCCCGCCATGGAGGCCGCACTCACAGTGGCGATAGAGCCGGATACTGACTTCACCCCTTACGAGAGCCGTGTTGCGAACTCTTTGGATTCGTCCCGGCCACGGACTCCGGGCTACTGCGCCCGTGCCTATTGAATCTGATTGGGCACCGATTATGGAGTTCACCTCCGCGGATACCTTTCAGCACTTGCCCTTGGGCGATGTGCTAAGTTTCTTGAAATCTTTCTCCCTGTTAGGAGACTCCCGGCCGAACTATGTCCAGCATTGACCATGTCGCGACCTGCCTCAGCGGGGCCGCACTGTTGCTTCTTCAATCCGATGTCCATCACGCTGACCTACTTCGACTCATCGGCTGACATCGAGGCTTCGACATCTCGGCTGGACCGGGGGCTTCGCCATCTCTTCATCAACCTACCCCGGAGACTTCGGCGTCACTAGCCGACCGGCTTCGTCACGTTAGCAGGACCAGAGGCTTTGCCTCGGCGAGCCAACCTTTACTAGCATCGCCATGTCGTCGCTTCGCCGCCCATCAGGCAATGAGAATGCGGATCGAGTCCCAATTTTGGGAGTCACTTTTCTTCGGATCGTTAAAACAAATAGACCAGGTGCTATTAATCCTAGTATTTTTTGCTTGTTTGGGTTTATTTTTCCAAGTAATTATTACTCCGGTTTGTCCATAATCTGTACACAGTGCATCAAATGGTGGCGCGTGCGAGGTCGCATGGTGGTTCGGTCGGTTTAGTACATAGTCCTGCCGCGCATCCGGAACTCGGACCGACCTGAGAATTCAGGCTTAGCGCGCCTTCACCGCGTCACGCCGTCGCCCTACATCGACATTGACTTCGGCGCCAGGCCATATTTCTTTTATTACTCACTTTGCATAAATTATTTATTATGCATCAATTTTTATTTTTTAATTTATCATTATTACTATTATCTGCGGTTTGCACTATTTTTGTGCTTGAGGAAAATGATCCAGCCGGACTATATCCTTCGGCGTCACCTCGGGACCGGCTTGGGGGATGGAACCTTGTCCCGCATCAAGCTCGGACCGCGTCATCAATACCGAACACATTAACCAGCTAAGTTGCCTTCATGCTCAAAGTTTTAAATTTTTTAAGTTGTGTTCGGTTCGATCAAGCATTATACTTTTGGAAAAAAGTTGCTTGTAAAAATTTCCTTGTCCAAACTTTGTTTGTGACGGACAAATTCAAATACCCGATTACTTGGGGGCTCCCTTGCTGGAGCTTTTCCTCTTGCATATGATTATACTTATGTACCCGTTTCCTTATTCGTGTATTAGGCCACAATATGCACCATATTGACCTAAGTGATTTGCAAGCTGGGTTGCCTTTCTCCTGTGTTTACCCCTACGTTCCCGATTGTTCGGCTAGGGAGTAAAGGGAGCACCTCTGCGATTTTCACGATCGGGTCACCCGAGCGGACCTCGAGGCCCAGGTGAAGCCGAAAGCTAAGCGCTCTTACTATTTTCAATAATGGTCGGCACAACGGAACTCATGAGTACAAAAATCTATTGCACAAGTCTCATATTAACAATGAGCACCGAAGAAAGGTATCGGTGGGGGTACTATTTTCTTGAAGATGCTTCTTACACTTCATTCGTAATATAGCATAAGTTCCACTGGCGCCAATTTATGCATTCTGACCTTATGGCCTGATTGCACAGTTATTGGAAACACCGTCGATATTCTCAATGTGGAGTACATAACACTTTTAGGACCTTAATGAAGAGGGAGAAGCCGACGGTCGGTTAAGACGCGTTTGAAGTTCGGGTGAACATAGATATGATATAAGTACTTCGGTACATACAAGCATTATACATAACATTCTTCTACCCAAGTCACGTGGGGGCTCTTAAATTAGTATGAGCTATTTTTCTTCTTGGTCGTTACAAAGTCTTTTTTCTATCACTCCTGTCTCGATGCAAGTGTGTGGTCAATAGCCGGATAGCCTTGCTTCTCTCTAAATCCGCTCGAGTGCAGTTTGCTAAACTAGCCTCGGAGAAGCACTCCGCCGGGATAAGGAGGTTGAAGCCATAGGCTGACCCGCTTGAAGTCTTGAGATAGGATGTGTCATGTTAAGCGCTGACGAAGCACCTTTTTAAAGTCAATTTTCCGATTGGCACCGAGCACTTGATCTAGTCCGGACGATAAACTTTGAATAACTTTTGGCTTTTGAGCCTATGGCACTTTTAAACTATTTATGTGTTTCGGCATTAGTCTCATGATTACGCGCGGACACCTTTAGGGATTCGGCAAAAACATTCTCGGATATTGCTATATATGCATCGGTTTCGAATTGTGTCTTCGATCAATAGTTGGGCTGCCCGGCTCCTGTGCTTGCCTCCTACGTTCCGCTTTGTTCGGCTAGGTGTGCAAAGGGAGAATCACTGTGATTGTGCTTCCAGCTCGCATGGTCAAGCACCTCAGTGGAGAAAGCCGCTGACTATCACAATAGGCGTAAACTGGTCGGCGATCCGATGACTATGTTAAATAATGGGCCGTTCATAACATTGGCGAAGTGTTTACTGGCTTGACCTTGGCTGTCGCCGAACACTAACCGGGGCTCATAGCTAGCTTCCCCGATATAAAGCTCCTATGGTGATAAGTTATAAAGCCCGCATATCTGGTTGCCTCGATTCCGCTAACACAACCGCCTCCGGGCACCAAGACGTAGGCTAAGGGTTGTTTTGTTAGTGCGGAAACACCCTGTGTAGTATCTACCAAGGGGTAGAATCCGACGATGGGCCACTTTCAACTGTTAAAACGGTCGCAATGGAGTCAGAATAATGATGTAAAGTACTTGGATACATAGAATCATTACACATAATCTGTGATTTTACTCTGGATATCGATCCTTAATTACCACCCGTGCCCACATTAAGGCTCGGGGATCTTGGGCTTTGCGCTCATTATTTACAAATATTAAAGGGCACATCGATCCCCGATGCGGTGTTGCCACCCGACCAGGTGTCTCGGGGGCTAATGCATTGCTTATTCAATGCGAGAGAATTCAAAGTGCTTTCGGTGTTCGCTTGACCGAACTATGCACATACATGTCTTCGGACAATAATAGGTACCATATGGACCTATCCGGCGTCAAGCTAGTATATTATGGCGACTTCTCACGACCCTCTCGAGGGCCCGTTAAGCGATCACTATTATCTCTAATATATTATACTGCGTTTTATTCCTATGTATCTTTGCCGAGCTAGGACTTGATCCTCGGGGCGATTTAGCGCATCGACACGAGTCTCGAGGGCTCACGAGAACAGCGGTTTTATGCTTTCCTTCAGGTGCATCTCGGGTTTTGGACTGATACACACCTTGAGGGATCTGGCTATATATCTCGGCGGAGGATAAAGCGCACCCGATTAAAATATTCACAAAAAATCAGCCTGCGGTCGGGGTGGTGCACCACCTCGGAGGCAGTCCGGCATAAAGCTCGGGCGCCAGCGGCTAGCTCCATAAAGGGCATTTCCGGCATTAAGCTCGGCTAAACTCCTTCAACTTTTTTGAACCAAGACATCTTGGATATAGTCCAGCGTTGGAGCTTGGACACAGTCCGGCATTGGTGCTCGGCTGCAAAAGATACCTCGAATGCAGTCCGGCGTTAGAGCTCGGGCGCAAGAGGACACTGCCTCCCGGGAACAACTTCAAACCCGAGGTGTGGCATAAAAATAACAAGGCATTGATAAAGGCCGGAAACTTAAAGGGGCTCCTCGGATACCCAACGTGTAAATTCTTCGGATGCACTACGACGATCCTCAAGATTGAAGATGAGAAGATTCGTTGAACCAGTTTTCAAGACCGACGACCGAAGATGAAGAACAGTTCGGAAGAATCGAGGAGCGTCCCAAACTTGAAGACCGGTTCAGGGGCTCTTGGCGGTGTCTGGACTAGGGGTAATTTTCGCCACGTCATCTCCCGATCTGTTAGATTGGGCCGAGGACCCCATGGCCGTATACTCATGGGCCAGTCCGGACAGCTGCCGCATACAAGGAAGATTCCATAAGACTTGGCGATCAAGACAAGAACTCCTCCCCACCGGCGTATTCGGCTAGGACTCTTGTTATCCTAGGCCTCTGGTGCATTATATAAACCAAGGCCAGGCTAGTCCATAGATATACACAATCATACCATCATAGGCTAGCTTCTAGGGTTTAGCCTCTATGATCTCGTGGTAGATCTACTCTTGTACTACCCATATCGTCAATATTAATCAAGTAGGAAGTAGGGTTTTACCTCCATCGAGAGGGCCCGAACCTGGGTAAACATTGTGTCCCTTGCCTCCTGTTACCATCAGCCTAGACGCACAGATCGGGACCCCCTACCCGAGATCCGCCGGTTTTGACACCGATAGTAGGCGCGCCCTCCACCCTTGTGGACAGGGTGTGGCCCCCTGGTGTTGAATCTTTTGCCAGTATTTATTATTTATTCCAAAAATATTCTCCGTGAAGTTTCAGGTCATTCCGAGAACTTTTATTTCTGCACAAAAATAACACCATGGCAATTCTGCTGAAAACAGTGTCAGTCCGGGTTAGTTCCATTCAAATCATGCAAGTTAGAGTCCAAAACAAGGGCAAAAGTGTTTGGAAAAGTAGATACGATGGAGACGTATCACACCAAAACCATCAGCACCACTCGTCCGCATTCCCCCAATGTCAGCGCCACGCGAGGGAATTTGGAGGTATGTAGGATTTGGGGGAAATGGGGAAACTGTGGGGATAAGCTAACGGTCGGGAACTACTTATGGCACTATATGTTTGTATACGGCTGCTTTGTTTATACATGTCGTTTGTGTTAGGTATTACAATGCCATACACGATTTCCGCACCAAACTGTGTGAGAAGACAACGTAGGTTAGACACGGTTACCGTTACATAACCATATGTGATGTACTACCCTGTCCATATAATTGAGTTACAGTGATACCGTGTAAACAGCCGCTCCGCGGATATCCGTAAAAAAAGCCGCTCTGCATATAGAGATGGAGGCGGCAGCCTAGGCAGCGGCTATTGGACAAGAGGTCAATCCTCGGTCGGTGGGCGGTGGCGGCGTCATAGGAGGTGAATCCTCGGTCTACGGCAGGAGATAGGAGGAGCTCAACCATCGAGGTCGGCGGCAGCGTGATTCGAGCACATCCATCGCGGTCGATGGCGGGTCGAACTTCAGGCGGCAGCCGCACTAAGCTTTGCTCCTCGACCCAGCTGTCTCGGCGTGCCGCCGCATCGCGCTTCTCTGTCTGCTGGGTGGAGGTTGCCGCGCGGCTAACAAATTAAGGTATTCTTTTCGTGAGTGGCTTAATTAAGGTATTCAATTCCTAAGGGTAGTGTTGTACTAGTCCTCTGCGCTTAAATTGGTAGCCATTAATTTTTTGTCATTGCACGTCTGGATAACAACATGGGCGCCCTCAGTAATTATGAAAATAAAACCTTGTGATTTATGCACGCATCTTTGGGCAGTAGTTAATCCGTGTATTAATGTTGTTGTTTTGTTTTTTATTACCATTCGTGTGGTCCAGATGGAACGATCTCGATGGATGAAGAATCGGAAAACCGCAGATTTTATAAGTGGCATGACAGAGTTCATGAATTTGGATGAAAGTACAAAGAGGAGAATTGGTGATGCGGATTACATCATGTGCCCATGTACTGATTGTGCCAATACAGAGTCATATGAAGTTGCGGATGTCCAGTTGCACTTAGCCTCTAGGGGATTCATGGATGGATATACACGTTGGACCAAACATAGTGAAGAGGAGGTCATGGATGAAGATACCCAGGGCAGAGAGATGACAAACCCCGATTAGTGTCACATGGATTTTGAAGCTAACATCGGGGCCGAGGCGTCAAGCGACCAATGGAACACCGGAAAGCCGAAACGCCCACTTGAAAACCAAGACGTCGACGCAGATGACGATGATCTTGATATGCCAGATTTTGCTGCTATGATTGCAGATTTTGAGGGCCCAAAAAAGGATATGATTGGGTACAAGGATCTGCCAACCATTGATGCGGACTCCAAGAAAGAATTGTATCCAGGTTGCAAAAAGAAATATTCCAAGTTGAGTGCCACCCTGGCGCTTCTGAGATTTAAAGCAACAAAGGGTCTATCAAACAAGGGCTTCATAGAGATGTTAGGTCTTTTCAAAGAAATTCTTCCAGAAGATAATGTGCTCCCCAGAAGCACGAATGAAGCAAAGAAAATTGTTTGCCCATTGGAACTTGTAGTACAGAAGATGCACACTTGTGTGAATGATTGTATATTGTACCGTGGTGAGTACAAAGGTGCATGTCCCACATGCAAGCATGCACGATACAAGCGCATGAGAGCAAAGGACAAGTACAAATTGGACGACGAGATCAAGACAGGAATCCCATTCAAGGTTGTTTGGTACTTGCCTTTAATTCCAAGGTTGAGGCGTTTGTTTGCAAACCCTAGAGAGGCAAAGAGGTTGCAGTGGCATCATGATGAGCGAATTGCGTATAAGTTTATGAGGCACCCGAAAGATGGGGATCAGTGGGAATTAATCGACAACAAGTTTGAAAATTTTGCCAAGGATCCTAGAAGTATAAGGCTCGGGGAGTGTCTTGTGGGATGAATCCTTTTGGTGATATGAGCACCAATCACGGCACATGGCTGGTGCTATACGTGCATATATAACCTAGCTCCTTGGTTGTGTATGAAGAAAAAATACATTATGATGTCAATGATTATCCAAGGCCCGAAGCAACCTGGAAATGACATCGACATTTACTTTCAGCTACTGGTAGAAGAACTACTGACGGTGTGGATAGATGCTCCTATTGTAAAATGTTATGATGCTTACAAAAAGGAGATTTTCGATCTACATGCGATGCTGGTGCACACCATTCAAGATATGCGGGCATTAGGCAACACATCAGGGCAGAAAACAAAGGGAGATGTAGGGCGTGTCACATGCATGGATAGGACAGCTAGCAGAAGACTTCCCAACTCGCACAAAACCGTATATTTGCGTCATCGTAGGTTCTTACGGAAAACTCACCCATACCAAAAGATGAAAGCTGAATTTGATGAGTGCAATGAGGAGGCAGGTGTGGGTCCAAGATCCTATGAAGGGGAGGTGGTCCACAACATGGCTAAAAATTCAATGTTGTGCTTGGAAAGAACCACCCTTTGACGGTGAAACAAAGACCCAAGGGTCAAGTGTTTAAGAAGAAATCGGTGTTCTGGAAATTACCTTACTGGGAGATTCTACGTGTATGTCACTGCATCGATGTCATGCACATAGAGAAGAACGTATGTGAAAGCATCCTTGATACTATGCTCAATATTAAAGGCAAAAGAAAGGATGGTGACGGTTCACGGCTCGATATGCTTGCTGATCAGTCAAAACGCAAGAGTGAAGCAGAAGATGATGACAGATTCATCAAAGCTCGCCAGAGTTACAATTTCAGTACAAAAGAAGCAACACGGTTCTTAACCTATTTGTTATCAGTTAAGACACCCTCTTCCTACTGTGCAAACATCAGAAGTCTCGTGGATGTGAGCTTAGGTAAAATGAAGTTGAGACACATGAAGTCACATGATTGCCACGTAATTTTGACACAAATCCTCCCGATGGCCATCAGGAATCTGAATGACAAAGATATAAGAAACACACTCATTGACCTCTATGATTTCTTCAACCAACTATGGCAGAGAGTTGTAGATCCTGAAGAGTTGGATCATATGCAAGACGATATTGCAAGAACATTTTCCAACCTAGAGATGTTTTTCCCACCGTCATTCTTTGATGTCATGGTCCATCTCACTGTGCACCTTGTCGACGAGATAAAGTATTGTGGTCCTGTGTTACTTCGCAACATGTATCCCTTCGAGTGCTTCATGGGAATACTGAAGCGCTTTTGTCGGAACCGAAACCATCCAGAGGCAATCATCCTACAAGGTTATACCACGGAGGAGGTGGTTGAGTTTTGAACCGAATACATGAAACAAAGACCTATAGGTTTGCCCCTCTCTTGCCACGAGGGAAGGCTGAAAGGTAAGCCGGTCCTTGCTGGCACGCAAATGGCTGCACCGGGAGAATTGGCAGAGAAAGCCCATTTGACGGTACTGCTTACCAGCCCAGTTCTCAGCGCTTATGCCGAAGAACACTTGGTGGAGATACGCCAAAGCTTTTTACCAATGGTGCCTTCAACAGATGTGGAGATGAAGGAGCACACTATGAACTACACCGAATGGCTGAAGAATCATTTGGCACAAGGATCCATCGATGACATTGCTATGTGGTTGGCACAAAAGCCATCACCTACGGTGTTGACGTACCAAGCATATGACATAAATGGATACACATTCTACACTGAGGAATGATGTCGCTTGAAGCTACGTCGGTATTTCCCCAAAGAGGAAGGGATGATGCAACACAGCGGCGATATGTATATCCCTCAGAAATGAAACCAAGGTTATCTAACCACTAGGAGAACCAAGCAACACAACGTAAACAACCCCTGCACACAAATAACAACCACTCGCAACCCGACGTGTTAAAGGGGTTGTCAATCCCTTTCGGGAACGGCACCAGAAATGGTGCGTGGACAGGAAAAGTTCTAATAGATTGAATAAATAGATCACAAATAAAATAAAGTGCAGCAAAGTATTTTTGTATTTTTGGTTCAATAGATCTGAAAATAAATGCAAGGAAAAAGTAGATCGCAAAGGCAAATATATGAGAAAGAGACCCGGGGGCCGTAGGTTTCACTAGTGGCTTCTCTCGAGAAAAATAGCAAATGGTGGGTGAACAAATTACTGTTGGCAATTGATAGAACTTCAAATACTCATGACAATATCCAGGCAATGATCATTATATAGTCATAACGTCCAAGATTAGTAGACCGACTCACCTTTTGCATCTACTACTATTACTCCACACATCGACCGCTATCCAAAGATGCATCTAGTGTATTAAGTTCATGGAAAAACGGAGTAATGCAATAAGAACAATGACATGATGCAGACAAGATCTATCTATGTAAAGATAGACCCCATCGTTTTAGCCTTAGTAGCAACGATACATACGTGTCGGTTCCCTTTACATCCTTTGGGATCAAGCACCGTAAGATCGAACCCACTACAAAGCACCTCTTCCCATTGCAAGATAAATAGATCAGGTTGGCCAAAAAAACCCAAATATCGGAGAAGAAATACGAGGCTATAAGCAATCATGCATATAAGAGATCAAAGAAACTCAAATAACTTTCATGGATATAAAAATATAGATCTGATCATAAACTCAAAGTTCATCGATTCCAACAAACACACCGCAAAAGAGTTACATCATATGGATATCCAAGAGACCATTGTATTGAGAATTCAGAGAGAGAGATGAAGCCATCTAGCTACTAACTACGAACCCAAAGGTCTACAAAAAACTACTCACGCATCATTGGAGAGGCACCAATGGAGGTGGTGAACCCCATCCGAGATGGTGTCTAGATTGGATCTGGTGGTTACGGACTCTGTGTGGCTAATCGGATGAATATTTAAATGACTCCCCTACTGTTTTGGGAATATTGGGGTATTTATAGAGCAAATAGGTGGTCCGGGAGCACCCGAGGTGGGCACAACCCACGAGGCGTGCTGAGCCTCTGGCGCGCCCCAGTGGGTTGTGCTCTCCTCGAAGCACCCCAGTAGCAGCCATGGCCCATTGTGTTCCTTCTGGTCCAAAAAAATCTCCGTGGAGTTTCATTGCATTTGAACTCTGTCTGATATTGATTTCCTACGATGTAAAAATCATGCAGAAAACAACAACTGGCACTTGGCACTATGTCAATAGGTTAGTACCAAAAAATGATATAAAATGATTATAAAACATCCAAGATTGATAATATAACAGCATGGAACAATCAAAAAGTATAGATGCATTGCAGACGTATCGGCATCTAAGCTTAACTCCTACTCGTCCTCGAGTAGGTAAGTGATAAAAACAGAATTTTTGATGTGGAATGGTGCCTAACATGTCATATCATAGTCTTTTCTCTATAGCATGGACATTTGGACTTTTATGTGATTCAAAGCAATAGTCTAGTTTGGACATGATAATTTAAATACTCAAGCATATCAACAAGCAACCATGTGTTTCAAAATATCAATGCTAAAATAAGTTATCCCTAGCCCATCATGCTCAATCATTGATCCATTCATGAAACACACTCGCATATTAGCTACACCCAATACTTAAGTACGATCATATTGCCTCCTAATTGGTGCTTTTGTAAGAGAAGATGGAGACTCAAATTCAAAATAAAAATTGCATAAAGTAAAAGAAAGGCCCTTCGCAGAGGGAAGTAGGAATTTGTAGAGGTGCAGGAGCTCAAAGCTTAAAAAACTTAGAGATAAAAATATTTTGGGAGGTGTATCCATCCCACCAACGAAAATGACTTAGAGTTCCCAACACTTTCCACGCTAGATATATCATAGGCGGTTCCCAAACAGAAAATAAATTTTATTCCTTTTTCCACCATACTTTCACTTTCCATGGCTAGTCGTATCCAAGGTTGCCCTCCATACCAATACTTTCCAAGGAATTTATTATTTGACAACATAAATTAAATTCATTTTTCATTTCGGGACTGGGCATCCCTAATACCTTTGACTTACTCTCGTGCAATGACAAGTGAATAACACTCATCCTAAGAATAACACATCTAGCATGGAAAATATTAGCCACCCCTCACCGCTCCGCGAGGGAAACAAACACACAAAAGAGAAGTTTATTTTGAAAATTAGAGATGGCACATGCAAATTTGCTTAGAATGGAAAAATAATACTGCATATAGGTAGATATAGTGGATTCGTGTGGCAAAAATGGTTTAAAGGTTTTTGGATGCACAAGTAGAGATCATACTTAGTGCAAAATGAAGGCTAGCAAAAGATTGAGAAGCGACCAACCAAGAAACGGATAATCTCGTAAGCAATCATTAAGCATAAATAACACTGAATAATGCACCACAAGTAGGATATAATTTCATTGCATGACTATTGACTTTCGTGCTTGCATAGGGAATCACAGACCTTAACACAAATATTCTTACTAAAGCATAATTACTCGTCAGCATAACTCACATATCACATCATCATATCTCAAAACTATTACTAAGAATCAAGTTAATTTGTGCAATGATCTTCATGAAATTTTTTATTATATCCTTCTTGGATATGTATCACTTTGGGACTAATTTTCATGTGTTGCTTTTCATAAGCTGAAACAAATATAAGTGGAGATCATGAGCATAAAAAAAATTCTTTCTCTCAAAATAATTTAAGTGAAGTAAGAGAGAATTAATTGAAAATTTTACTAACTCTCAAATAAATCTAAGTGAAGCAAGAGAGCATTTCTTCAAAAATACTAAGCACACCATGCTAAAAAAGATATAGGTGAAGCACTAGAGCAAGTCCATAGCTCATAAAAATTTAAGTGAAGCATAGAGAGCAATTCTAACAAGTCATGACATAATTTTGGCTCTCCCAAATAGGTGTGTACAGCAATGGATCAAGACTTAAAACACAAAATAAAACAAGCAAAGACTCATATCATACAATACACTCCAAGAAAAACACGTATCATGTGACGAATAAAATATAATTTCGAGTAAAATACTGATGGCCGTTAGAAGAAAGAGGGGATGCCACTCGGGGGCATCCCCAAGCTTAGTTGGTTGCTCATTTTTGGATAATATATTGTGATGCTGGGGCATCCCCAAGCTTAGGCTCTTCTATCCTTCCTTCATCCATCGTAAGATAACCCAAAACTTGAAAACTTCAATCACACAAAACTCAACAAAACCTTCGTGAGATCCGTTAGTAAAAGAAAGCAAATCACTACTATAAGTACTGTACCAAACCAATTCATATTTTCTTGCATTATATCTACTGTATTCCAACTTTTCTATGGCAAAAACTCATCAAAGAAAACCATAGAGCCATCAAAATAAGCACACAACGCAAAGAAAAACAGAACAGTCTGTAGTAATCTGACTATTTCGAAAACTTCTGGAACTCCAAAAATTCTGAAAAACTAGGACGACCTAGGTAATTTGTATATTAATCTTCTGCAAAAATAATCGGCATTTTATCACGCTCTGGTAAAAAATAAGAATTGTTTTCGTGAGCACAAAAGTTTCTGTTTTTCAGCAAGATCAAACAACTATCACCCAAGAAGATCATGTCGGTTCTACTTGGCACAAACACTAATTAAAACACAAAAAACATAATCATAACAGTAGCATAATTGTGCAAACACTCCAAAAGCAACAACCAAAAAAAATATTCATTGGGTTGCCTCCCAACAAGCGCTATAGTTTTACACCCTTAGCTAGGCATAAAGCAAGGATCTAAGTTTTGTCATCTTTGGTTCGAGATGCATAAGATGCCCTCATGATTGATTCATATGGTGGCTTAATTCTTGTTCTATGAAAGTGTTCCATACCCTTCCCCAAAGCAAATTGGAACTTAATATTGCCTTCTTTCATATCAATCACGACACCGATAGTGCGTAGGAACGGTCTACCAAGAATAATTGGACAAGACGGATTGCAATCAATATCAAGAACAATAAAATCTATGTACACATAATTACATATTTTCAAGAATAAGAACATCATTAATTCTTCACATAGGCTTTTTAATAGTAGAATCTGCCAAGTGCAAATTTAAAGAGCATTCTTCAAGATCCGTAAGACCAAGCACATCACATAAAGATTTCAGAATTGTAGAAACACTAGTGTCGGTGTACTAAGATAGGGGTACCTTAGTACCCCGAACTTGTCTGCACGGGCGATAGCTGGCCTCATGGGGCAAGCCTTGACGGGCCCGCCAAGACCCTCCGCAGCCTTCAGAAACAAGACCCCTGCAAGAAGAGGAGCTTGCGGTGAGCCATTCAAGAACAAAGTGTTCTCAAATAAAGAAGACAAGACCCGGCAAGAGGAGCTTGCGGAAGGCCACCCTAGGCATCGAAGAAGGCCCGGCAAGAGGAGCTGTCAGGAAGGCCACTTGAGGCATGAAGGAAGCAAGGCCCGGCAAGAGGAGCTTGCTTGGGGAAGGCTTGGTGGCGACAAGCTCCCAAGCGCGACAAGAACCTTTGCACGCGGCAAGGCGCTTGCCGCGGTAACCTCTTCCTCTCCGCTTCCAGGCTCATCCACCAGCGATGTCGCCATGGGGCTTCCCAGGCGCCGCGTGTCGTGTCTGCAGTAGCCAATGAGGGCCGGCGACAAGCGGCGGCCGACAAGCTGTCGTCGTGGCAAGCGGAGGTGCACTTGGCGGTCCGGTTGCACTTTTTGAGGCGGCAGGGGCGGGCATTTATGACTCTTATCCCTTGTCGCCGAGGAGTTAGGTATAGTCCATCAGACACTATACAAAGCGGTGTACCAACCTCTGTTTTTCCTATTCTACCCTGTCTACTTGCCACATGGTGACCCCTTGAGCCTATAAAGGAGGCCCGAGTGCAACGTAGAAAGTTCGGCTCGTTCGGTTCAGCTCGCTCAGACGAGGCCACAGATTCTCAAGCTAGGTTTTGTAGCTCCCGACGCTCCTAGCAAGAACACAATACAACGGACAAGCAAGAGGAGTATTATCTCCGGGAGAGCTCGAAGCTGGGTAAATCCGCTCGTGTGATCGCCTCGATCCGCTCTTTCGCGTAATCTCCGCCCCTGCCGAACCGAAAAGGGGCTCCGGTCCGTAGGGTGTCCGCGGTGGTGCAGATTTCCCCGACATCTTTGGGCGCGCCAGTAGGGGACGCCGAGGTAATGTGAACCCGATCCGGAGGTCACACGAGCAACTTCATCAACATATTCGGTTAACATGGCTACCAAGAAGAAACTTTCGGCAGCGGCAGAGCCGGCCCGCTGCCGAACCCACCACCACCGGAGCCGTCGGTGGTGTGGGAAACGCTGGGGGAGGATCAAGCGTCGTCGAGGGTGCCCAGATTGCCGCCAGATCCAAGGACAAGGCAGCACAAAGGCGTCGGCGTCCCGAAGTCCGCACTGCGTCCTTCGCGAGGAGGCGCGGGACCGACAACGTCATGATGCTCGCGGCATCATCACGCCATTGGATCAAGGCTGCTGGAGGATCCGAGGCCCTCGAGACCCGCATGATGCACCTCAAAGATGCTGGTACAATCGATGCGATCGCTAGCGGGATGCTGCTCCTCCTAACTTGGTTAGGAGTCCGAGCACATCCCGTTCTTCGCTCCGCACGCCGTTGCCGCCAACCACACCAGCGGAAGCCTTGGCTAGAGCTCTCGCCATTACTTCTAGATTACCCTCCAACGGCCGATAGGGTCGATTTAATGGAGGCCACAATTCAGAAGTCTCATCGGCTTCGCTTAACGGCGACGCCCCGCTGCAACCGAGTGCCTCGCAGCCGGCGACAAGGCGCATAAGGCGCGAGCTGATGGCGACGAGACTTGCGGGTGCAGCCACCGTGGCACTCCTTCCCGAAGACCAAGATCGCCGACTCGCCGGATCCACCCCGACAGCGACTCCACGCCGCCGGATCCGCGATGAGCTTCGCCGCGACCAGCGCCAAGTTCTCCGAGAACGGCAAGAAGAAGACGCTTCGAACCCGTGACGGCGCCAAGAGAAGCGCCGTCAATCGGACCAACGCAGCCGGGCCCACCGTCGATATGCATGCGCCAGAGAGAACCAGCGACTTGCCGTCTGACGCTGTGAGGTTGTCCTGCGTTCACTCGAGAGCTGCGGCAAGTCCGTGGCGCGACAAGAAAAACTTCAAACCAGATGTGCGAGAGAAGTATGATGGCAGGACACACCCATCGAGTTCCTCGGCATCTACACCATCGCGCAGTGCAAGCTGCGGGGACAAGACGACAAGATCCTCGCCAACTACTTTCCCTTGGTGCTCAAGCCAAACGCCGATCTTGGCTCATGCACTTGCCGGATAGCTCTATTTCTTCTTGGGCAGATTTGTGCCACCAGTTTGTTGGCGCCTTCACAGCTGACCACAAGCCTCATGGCTGTGAGAGTGATCTCCACCTGCTTGCCCGAAGGGAGGAGAGTCCCTGCAAGTTCATCCAGAGATTGATCCGAGTGCACTACAACATCCCCGACGTCCACCACGCCAAGGTGATCGGTGCATTCCATCGTAATGTCTGAAACCGCAGGATGAGGGAGGAGATGGCGATGTGCAAAGTGAAGGACGTCCCGAGCTCTACGCCTTGGCCGACAAGTGTGCACGCTTGAAGAAGGAAGGAGACTCTGTGAGAGGATGTGGGAGCAGAGTCTCGACAAAGGAGGGGGCCGCTCCGGCAAGGAAAGGCGGAGGCGAATAACAGAAAAAAGAAGGGCAAAGATGTGTTGGTTGTCGAAAGGGCCCCAAGAACGGAGGTGCCGCCAAGGTTGTCGGCTCCGGCAAGGAGGTTGCCGGGGCGCCAACAACTAAACCGTGGGCGGTCGCCGACAAGGTGACAGCTCCAACAAACAGTATTGCAAGATCCACCGCACCAAGGGCCCACGACCTCGAGCTATAAGAAAGTCGAGCAGCTTGTAGAACAGCAGAGCTGAATCTGGCCGGAGAGACAAGGAGAAAGCCAGGGAAGGTCTTGGAGGAGCTGGCAAGAAGCGCCCTAGCCAGGGAGGACGCCGCGACAAGGCCAAGCAGCGGCAAGGAGACAGACCTCCCCATGGCCGCGACAAGAATGAAGACGAAGACAGCGACGAAGACATAGATGACGATGAAGCCGACGACCAGGAGTTTCAGAAAGCCACAGAGGTCCTTTGCGTTGACGGTGGTGCTTCTCTGCATGCCGCACCGCCAACTCAAACAAAGGATGCGGGAAGTAAATGCAGCAGAACCATCCATAGAGTCACGCAAGCCTCCTCAAGTGGTCCAAAGACGCCTATCATCTTTGATATTGAGGACCATCCCGATCGCATAATCGCGGTCGGATGCTTGCCGATGTTGGTCTCACCAACTATCCGCAACCTCAAAGGTCACCAAGATGTTAGTTGACGGCGGGGCCGCTTGAATCTGATCTCCTCCGTAGTGCTCCAAAAGCTACAAATCCTCGACAGCGAAGCTCAAGAGACCGCACATTCAAGGATCAACCCGGGAAGAAGCAAGCGAAGGGAAGATAACGCTGCCGGTGACATTTGGCAGCGAAGCTAAACTTCGTGGATCGAGAGGGTTACGCTCGACGCTGCCGATTTCCGTTGCCTTATAATGGGATACTTGGCCGTCCAAATACCGCCAAGTTCATGGCAGCCTCTCACCACGCCTACAATGTGCTCAAGATGCCAGGCCCGATAAGTGTCATCTCCGCCTGGCGACAAAAAGGACGCACTTATGCGTGCGGAAACAAGATCTACCGGGAAGCAGCAGCCGTGGCGCATAAAGCAAGACACTTGCCCTTTGAAGCTCCCCGGGGAAAGAAGAAGACCAAGTCGGCAAGAGCTACGATGCCCACTCCGGCAAGCGCACCTCTTCGAGTGCTGCGCTACCGTCGAGGACGCACCATCGAGCTCCACCGGCAGAAGTGCAAGAAGAAGACAATGGCAGCTCCGCCAAGAACCAAGAAGGTGTCCGCCAAGGAGGACGGCATCGGGTGGTACCTTCACCATCGATTGCCACGCTTGACCCTAAATAGGAAAAGCCTTTCGTTGCTTTCCTGCGGGCGAATGTCGATGTATTTGCATGGCAACGTCGACATCCCGGTGTTCCTGTGAAAGTAATTGAGCACCACCTTGCCGTCAGCCCTCACGCTAATTCTGGCCAAGCAAAAGGTCGTGAAGCAAGCAAAGGAGCGCCAAGAATTCATAGTGTAAGAGATCAAGAAACTAGAAGCGGCGAGGCCTTGTCGAGGAGTGCTCCATCACGTGGTTGGCCAATCTCGTAGTAGTGCATAAAGCAAATGGGAAATGGAGGCTTTGTATAGACTTCAATCGATGTCAATAAAGCTTGTCCCAAAGACCCATTTCCCTTGCCGCGCATTGACCAGATTGTTGACTCCACGGCCGGATGTGACCTGCTTTCGTTTCTTGACGCATACTCAGGATATCATCAGATCTTCATGGCAGAAGAGGATGAAGAGAAAACCGCATTCATAACTCCATGTGGCTCATACTGTTTCATACGGATGCCTTTCGGATTAAAGAATGCTGGTTCAACATTTGCAAGGGCAGTCCACCACGCTTTTGAGTCAGCAGATGCACGTAAATGTAGAAGCCTCACATGGATGACATAGTGGTCAAAAGCAAAGATAAAGCAACTTCGATCCAAGATTTGGACGAGACCTTTGCAAATCTGCAAGGTCAACCTCAAGCTTAACCCCGAGAAGTGTGTGTTTGGAGTCCCTTAGGCAAGCTTCTCGGGTTCTTTATGTCTCGGCGGGGAATCGAAGCCAATCCCGACAAGATCAAGGCCATTGAGCAGATCGAAGCACCAAAGCGTGTCAAGGATGTCGCGAAGACTTGCCGGATTCGTAGCTGCTCTCAAAGAAGTTTATCTCTAAGTCAGCTGAGCGCTACTCGCCATTTTTCAAAATCTTGAAAAAGGCGGGTCCAATGAAATGGACTCGAAGCGGAGGCTGCAAGACTTGAAGAGATACCTGTCCTCCCCTCCAACACTTGTCGCACCTAAACCACAAGAGAAGTTGTTGTTATATTTAGCAAAGCAACCAATCAAGTGGTTAGTGCTGCGTTAGTAGCGGAGAGGAGGCGGAAGACGGCTAACAACCACCGCAGCAAGTACGTCCCAGCGACAAGCAGGGGCTTCTCCGACAAGCTCGTCCCGATAAGGATAGATCTGCAGAGATTGCGGCAAGATTCGTAAAAGGATGGTGCAACGCCTGGGCTTTCATTTTGTTAGTTCCCTTTGCAGGGGAGCTAGATCAAGGTACTGCGTGCGTAAGCTGCTTTTCGCCTCCTCATGGCCTTCGAGAAAGCTGCGCCATTACTTCCAAGCGCATGAGATAACGATTGTCACTCGCTTCCAGCTGAAGAGGATATTGCAAAATCCGAATGGGCAGGATAGTCGAGTGGAGCCTTTGGAACTGTCAAGCTTTGGTCTCAAGTTTGAAAGCACTTCAACTATCCAAAGCGTAGCATTGGCGGAGTTCATAGCAGAATGGGCGCCGACACAGTGCATTTAAGAGATTCTAGAGACGAGCATCCCGTCACAAGGAAGCAAGTAAAGAGTGGTCGATGTACTTTGATGGTGCCTTCTCGCTGCAAAGGCGCCGGTGCGGCATGCGTCGCTTATCGCACCCACCGGAGAGCACCTCAAGTACATAGTCCAGATGCACTTTCCCAAGGAACAAGCAACAAACAATACCGCAGAGTATGAAGGTTTGCTTGCCGGTCTCGTGGATCGCGGTGGACCTTGGGATCAAGAAGCTCATTGTCGGGGTGACTCGCAACTTGTCGTCCGCCAAGTAAATAAAGATTATCGAGTCCGGCTGATGGAGGCTTACGTCGATGAAGTGAGGAAGCTAGAAGAGCACTTTGAAGGCCCGCAAATGGAACATGTTCCAAGAGCTCGAACGATGTCGCGATGGCTCGTCAAAATGCGCCAGACTCAAGCTACACTGTGGAACCAGGGATCTTTGTGCTCAAGCTGACTCAACCGATCGTAACACCATCAACAGATGTAATAAGAAGAGGAAGTTGATTCTGGCGACTACTTTCGTGAGAGCTTCCGGCCGCCGCCAAGAAGGTCTCCAAGGTCAACGCCAAGAGTGCCGAGGAGCGATGTCTGCTCGACAAGCCCTAGGGTTTGTTCGTTGAAGCAAACGCCCCGACAAGTTTTGCTCCGGCAAGCTTGCCGGGAATGTCAAGCTTCCGCGTAAACTTCGTGTTCTTGCCAGACAAGCTGATGTTCCCGCAGCGATAGATGTGCCTTTAGTCCTTGTTGTCGAGCCGTTGAGCTCCAAAGATGGGCGCAGCAGATTGTTCATTTCCTTCAGACAGGAGAACTTCCGAAGAGCAAGAAGCAGCCGGAAAGAGTAGCCCGGCAAATAAGTATGTACCAGCTTTGTTGACAACATCCTGCATGTAAGAAGACTCAACGTGTGAAATTGAAGTGCATTCTTGCCGAAGATGGATGGGTCGCTGGCGGAGAGATATACGAGGCATATGTGGTCACCACATTGGCGCAAGAGCTCTTCTTGGGCAAAGCTTTCAAGCAATAAGGTTTCTTCGCCGAAGCCCTCCAGGATGCAACTACACAAGTAACCAAGTGTGAAACGTGCCAGTTCCATTCCAAACAGATGGTGCAACAGAGAAGCTAAGTTGCTAAGTTTAAACGATCAGTTTTAAATTTTTAAAGTTATCTTCCTCGAACGACCGCGCTTTGTATGAAAAACCCATGCGCGAAGGAACCGAATCGTGACCGGTCGGCGCCCTTACTTTGTTTCGAGTCCGATCAACAACTTAAGCGAAGGCTGCGACTAGTCCGGGCGACAAGGTTGCTTGTCGGTAGCGACCCTTCGCCAAAGAGCTCTTTGAAGTTCCGCACTTTTCGGCTCGCGATGAAGGGTGCCTGCACCGCAAGTTTCGAAAAGCGAGGGCAAGTAACATACAAAGCCAAGAGTCGAGTAAAGGAAGTAACGTAGCAAATGTTGCCCGTAATAAAGTTATACTACGAAAATAACTTATTGGCGGCATCGGGCTAAATTGCTCTCGAACTGAAATAACAGCGAAGAGGAGAAGAAGAAGGCGGCGCCCGACACTCCAAGTCCCTACAAGCCCGGAGTTGCCGGGGCTGCGGCAAGCCAAAGTTCGAGGGCTACGGTAAGAAGTCAAAGTTGCCGGGGCTGGGATATCGATAAGCCTTTTCGTCCCTTTTCAAGCATCCCTTTTTCATTAAAAACATTCTGCTCGGATACGGTGCGTGGGGAATGAAAAACATGAAAGAGAGGATTACAAGTTTTAAATGCGGATAAGGCCCAAGGCTTACAAATTAAAAAGATAAGATGCCCGTAATCCTTTTTCTGTCCCTCTTTCAGGAGGTATGTCAAGGAAGCGAGAAGGGCAAAAGAAACGCCTTAGGCGAGCTACAGGTGCCGAAGGCACCAAAGGAACATCCCGGAGCTCCCCGAGGGCTTGACGGAGATGGCAGCTCGAAAGCGGGCTCGAAGACAGGCGGCAGGGCGTCAAGACGCTGCCGAGGGCACTACGCCCAGATTCCGACTTGACGGCCTTTGTCGCCATCCCTCTTCCCCTTCCGCAGCCTCCCTACGCCACGCCGCCAAGGAGACGACCCTGGGAGTTCAAGGAGCCGGGCGACACGGATGATGGGGTCGCCGGTGACGCTACAAGCGCGCCCGACAACTAATCGGGCCGCTACCCTCGTCGCCGGCTGTCGCTCTCCTCCTCGTCACCTCTCGCTCAAGGGGAATCTTGGCACGGAGGAGCTATCCACGCAGCACTTCGCCCGAAAGTGCCGAGATCCCGAAGACCTTGACGGAGAGGAGATCACCCTCCATTAACTTAAAATGGAGGGTAAACCCCGCCTCGCATCATGTGGATGCAGTGAACGCCTTCCACCCGCGATCAAGATACATCACATTAGGGCTGGGAATACAACGGACTCGCATGCCGCTGATTCCCACAGCCCTCATGTGCGCCTCGGTGTCTCGGATCCGACTCCATCAAGGCCGCTTCATGAAGCGGAGCTGGAAGCGAGGCGACGACGAGGCGCCCACGCAGCCTTGACGAAGAACTCGCAAGGGTCGCCCTGTATGGGACCGCCCGCAGGAGGAGGAACCGCCGGCGGAGGCGGAGACGCAAGCCGCGCCCGCCCGGGCCTCTTCCCAGCGCCTCGACCTCGTCCACGACCTCGCCCCCTCCCTCTTCCTCTGGTGGCTGGCTCTGCCCCCCCGGGCATGGGGTTGGGAGGGGAGCGCTGTCTGGCGGCGACCCTCGCCGCCACCGATGAAGAACCAAGGTTTCCTTTCTCCATGATGAATGAGAGAAAGGGGAGCAGAAGTTGAGGAAAGGAGGAGATGGGAGAGTCTGAGGTTTCTGCGGCTCCCTTCCGCTCTTTTAAAGAAGCGAGGTGGGGCTCGGCCGCCAGCTCGGCAAATCGAGGGCATAGGAAGAGCAGGGAATCGGGCCGACCTGCTGCCTCTGCTCGCAGCCGCCCAGCTTCCCACTTCCACCGTCTGGTGACCCCAAGAGCATGGGAACCACCTTGGCGGGGATGCAGAGTCAACGACGGGTGGAGCGACCTCAAGACGTCGCCCATTTCCCCACGACGCCGCAATTGACGCGTGTCGCTACGGGGAACGCCGCAGACACGGAGTGGGTTTGGTTTGGACCACTGGTCGCAGCGTGCCCGATGCCTGTTTTGGGCACGGCCCAACAGCGCTTCGACAGATGTATGGCCCCGAACCGGGGCTCTGCTGGTGTACTAAGATAGGGGTACCTTAGTACCCCGAACTTTACCGAGCGGTCAGCTGGCGTCCCTCACGGCAAGCCTTGCAGGCGTCCGCCAAGACCCTCCGCAGCCTTTCTTCAGAAAACAAGACCCGGCAAGAGGAGCTTGCCGGTGAGCCATTCAAGAACAAAGTGTTCTCAACAAAGAAGACAAGACCCGCAAGAGGAGCTTGCCGGAAGGCCACCCTAGGCACGAAGAAGGCCCCGCAAGAGGAGCTTGCCGGGAAGGCCACTTGAGGCATGAAGGAAGCAAGGCCCCGCAAGAGGAGCTTGCCGGGGAAGGCTTGGTGAGCGACAAGCTCCCAAAGCGCGACAAGAACCTTGCCGCGGCGGTAACCTCTCTTCCTCTCCGCTCCAGCTCATCCACCAACGTGTCGCCATGGGGGCTTCCTCAGCAAGACGCGTGTCGGCGAGCTGTGCAGCCAGCGGGAGCGACGACAAGCGGCTGACCGATAAGCTGTCGTGGTGGCAAACGGAGGTGCACTTGACGGTCCAGGTTGCACTTTTCACCGAGGCATGTGGACGGGCATTTATGACTCTTGTCCCTTAAATCGAGTTAGGTATAGTCCTTGTACCTTTGTACAAAGCGGTGTACCAACCTCTGCTTTTTCCTATTCTACCCCTGTCTACTTGCCACTGTGGTGACCCCCTTGAGCCTATAAAAGGAGGCCCGAGTGCAACGAGAAAGGGTTGGCCTGCTCGGTTCAGCTCAGACAAGGCCACAGATTCTCAAGCTAGGTTTTGTAGCTCCCACGCCTCCTAGCAAGAACACAATACAACCGGACAAGCAGCAAGAGGGAGTATTATCTCTCGAGAGCTCAAGCCGGGTAAATCCGCTCGTGTGATCGCCTAGATCCGCTCTTTGCCCAATCTCCGCCCCCTGCCGAACCGAAAAGGGGCTCCGGTCCCGTAGGTGTCCGCGGTGGTGCAGATTTCCCCCGACACTAGCACCCAAGTCACACAAAGCAAAACACTCATAATTCTTAATCTTGACTTTGATAGTAGGTTGCCATTCATCATGCAATTTTCTAGGAATTGAAACTTCTAATTCCAATTTTTCTTCAAAAGCTTTCATCATAGCATCAACAACATGTTAAGTAAGAGCTTTATTTTGTTCATAAGCATGGGGTGAATTGATCATGGATTGCAACAAACAAATACAATCAATCAAAGAGAAACTATCATAATTAAAGTCTTTGTAATCCAAAAGAGTTGGCACGTTACTAGTTAAAGTTTTGACCTCTTCAAACCCACTTTTATCAATTTTCTCAACAAGATTTTCACCCTCCGAAATATTGGGACGCCTTCTACCTAAAGTTGACTCTTCTCCAGTCCCTTTTTCATCAATCTTAACTTTACTAAACAAGGAGTCAATAGAAGAAACACCAATCATTTTAAGATCTTCATCACTTTTACGAAAGAAATCACTAGAAAACGCTTTTTCTTAAAATTCTCTTTTAGCTCTAAGCATGGAGGTCCTTTTCTTACTTTCATCCATAGAAACATAAAGAGCTTTAATTGATTCATCTACTTTAGGCACAAAAAATTTCATCTTGAGATTTTCCACATCATGAGCAATTCTATCAACACTTCTAGACAAATCATCAATCTTATTCAACTTTTCTTCTACGGAAGTGTTGAAAAAATTTTGCGTGTTGATAAATTATTTAATATTATTCTCAAGATCAGAGGTGTTCCTATTATTATAACATTGATTTCCATAGGAATTACCATAATTATTAGAGGAATTACTAGGAAAAGGCCTAGGATTAAAATTACCTCTATAAGCATTGTTGTTGAAATTATTTCAAGAGACAAAATTCACATCTATGGCATCACTATTTCGCTCAATCAAAGTAGACAAAGGCATATCATTAAAATCAATAGGAGCACTTTTACTAGCAACCAATTTCATAAGAGCATCAACTTTTTCACTCAAAGAAGAAATTTCTTCAACCGAATTAACTTTTTTACTAGTAGGAGCTTTTCGGTATGCCATTATGAATAATTTGCCATGATATTATCAAGAAATTTGGTGGCTTCACCCAAAGTAATTTCCATAAAAGTACCACCCGCAGCGGAATCTAAAAGATTACGAGAAACAAAATTCAATCTTGCATAAAAGTTTTGTATGATCGTCCAAAGATTTAACCCATGAGTTGGGCGATTCCTTAGCATCATTTTCATCCTTTCCCAAGATTGTGCAACATTCTCATGTTCGAATTGCTTGAAATTCATAATATGGGTTCTAAGGGAAATAATTTTATGGGAGGAAAATACTTAGTGATAAAAGCATCTTTGCACTTATTCCAAGAATCAATACTATTGCGAGTCAAAGAAGATAACCAAATTTTTGCAGAATCATGCAAAGAAAACAGAAACAATTTCATCTTCACCACATCATTGCCAAATCTTTTTTTCTTGCATATCGCATGATTCCACGAAGGTATTAAGATGGGACGTGGCATCCCCATTAGGAATACCGAAAAATTGATCTTTCATAACAAGATTCAAAGAAAGCAAGATATTAATATCACAAGACTCCAAGACTAGTGGCGGAGGAGCAATCGGAGTACCAATAAAATCATTGTTGTTGGTATTTGAGAAATCAAATAACTTGGTGTTCTCTTGAGCCATGATGACCACACAACAAGATTGCACTCAAAAACGATCCGGCAAGAAAACGACGAACGGAAAAAGAGAGGCGAATAAAACAACAAATTTTGTGAAGTGGGGGAGAGGAAAACGAGAGGAAAATGGCAAATAATGTAAATTATGAGGAGATGAGATTTGTGATTAGGAACCTGGTATATGTTGAAGATCCTCCCTGGCAACGGTGCCAAAAATTCCTTTTGATGTCGCTTGAAGCTACGTCGGTATTTCCCCAAAGAGGAAGGGATGATGCAGCACACCGGCGGTAGGTATTTCCCTCAGATATGAAACCAAGGTTATCAAACCAGTAGGAGAACCAAGCAACACAAGGTAAACATCCCCTGCACACAAATAACAACCACTCGCAACCCGACGTGTTAAAGGGGTTGTCAATCCTTTTCGGGTAACAGCGCCAGAAATGGTGCGTGGACGGGAGAAAGTTGTAATAGATTGAATAAATAGATCGCAAATAAAATAAAGTGCAGCAAAGTATTTTTGTATTTTTGGTTTAATAGATCTGAAAATAAGTGCAAGGAAAAAGTAGATCGCAAAGGCAAATATATGAGAAAGAGACCCGAGGGCCGTAGGTTTCACTAGTGGCTTCTCTCAAGAAAAATAGCAAACGGTGGGTGAACAAATTACTATTGGCAATTGATAGAACTTCAAATACTCATGACGATATCCAGGCAATGATCATTATATAGGCATCACGTCCAAGATTAGTAGGCAAACTCACCTTTGCATCTACTACTATTACTCCACACATCGACCGCTATCCAAAGATGCATCTAGTGTAATAACTTCATGAAAAAAGGGAGTAATGCAATAAGAACGATGACATGATGTAGACAAGATCTATATATGTAGAGATAGACCCCTTCGTTTTATCCTTAGTAGCAACGATACATACGTGTCGGTTCCCTTTCTGTCACTGGGATCAAGCATCATAAGATCGAACCCACTACAAAGCACCTCTTCCCATTGTAAGATAAATAGATCAAGTTGGCCAAACAAAACCCAAATATCGGAGAAGAAATACGAGGCTATAAGCAATCATGCATATAAGAGATCAAAGAAACTCAAATAACTTTCATGGATATAAAAGATAGATCTGATCATAAACTCAAAGTTCATCGATCCCAACGAACACACCGCAAAAGAGTTACATCATATGGATCTCCAAGAGACCATTGTGTTGAGAATTCAGAGAGAGAGAGAGAGATGAAGCCATCTAGCTACTAACTACGGACCCGAAGGTCTACAAAGAACTTCTCACACATCATCGAAGAGGCACCAATGGAGGTGGTGAACCCCATCTGAGATGGTGTCTAGATTGGATCTGGTTCTGGACTCTGCGGCGGTTGGATGAATATTTCGCTGACTTCTAGGGTTTTGGGAATATTGGGGTATTTATAGAGCAAAGGCGGTCCTGGGCACCCGAGGTGGGCACAACCCACTGGGGAAAGCGCTGTTTCTCGGTGCGCCTCGGTGGGTTGTGCTCTCCTCGGAGCACCCCCAGGCGCAACCAGGGCCCATTGTGTTCCTTCTAGTGCAAAAAAATCTCCGTGGAGTTTCGTTGCGTTTGGACACCGTCTGATATTGA
This sequence comes from Aegilops bicornis, assembly GCA_021605145.1. Lineage (NCBI taxonomy): Eukaryota > Viridiplantae > Streptophyta > Magnoliopsida > Poales > Poaceae > Aegilops > Aegilops bicornis. The sequence continues at coordinate 256,178,683 of CM038671.1, read as the reverse complement.
TTTCCTGCGATGTAAAAAACATGCAGAAAACAGCAACTGGCACTTGGTACTATGTCAATAGGTTAGTACCAAAGAATGATATAAAATGACTATAAAATGATTATAAAACATCCAAGATTGATAATATAACAGCATGGAACAATCAAAAATTATAGATACGTTGGAGACGTATCAAGGAACGTGATCAGAAGACCTCATATCAGAATAGTTGTGTTCGAATAGAATGCATGACTGTAAATGAAGTTGATAAAAGGGTATACTATGGAACCATCAAAGAGATTTGGGAGCTTGACTATGTGAAAGTTAAGGTGGCATTATTCAGGTGTGCATGGATCCCTCTTGGTCAGGTAAGGATTGATGAGTACAGGAAGACCTTTGTGACAATGATGGCATATCACATGGACCCATTCATTCTTGCCAGCGATGCTACCCAAATTTTCTTTGTGGAAGACCCCTTGCATAAGAACTGCCATTTAGTGATGCATGCAAAGAGAAGGGTACTGGGTGTCGACAATGTTGCCGATGAGGACAAGTATGATGAATTTCATGAGTTGCCAGCCAAGGGATCACGTACCCGTGTAATAGAGAAGCGTAAAATCATCAAAAAAAAACCCAAGTTCATTGGGGGTCAACGTTATGATCCCAGTTTCCCCATGTACATGGGAATTAAGCTGTAAGACTAGTCTTTATGCCTACCCTGCAACTTAATTCGTTCAATTTAGAACTGTCGTGTGTACTGAATTTGTAAGTTATGCCCGGTTTTCTGTTGATGTAAGAACCGTTAATATGTTGACCTTGATATGCTGTCAGCTCAGGCAATGAATATGAACTGTTTATTATTATTATTATTATTATTATTATTATTATTATTATTATTATTATTATTATTATTATTATTATTTCATAGAGGTAGCACACGCAATTGATCTCACTATAGTATGTGTGAACAAAATATGCAACTGGTTTATGAATAGCACACGGTTCGTTGATGAAAGCCGTGTAGCCGACTAAACCCCGCCCACGATCCGAGTCGCGGCTTTCGATTGGCAGAACCCAAACCCCGCAGATCAGACGCTGCTCGCACCGTTGGATGCTCCCAGATAGAACGGCGATCCTCATCCCTTTCCACAAAGACATGCGATTCACGGGTTGTAATTTTTATGCACAAAATGCACGTTAATCTCAAAAATGTCTTAAATATAGCTAATGATACGAAATGCGCCGTAAAATCAAACCCGTGGTATAATGGTGATTGGCGCATCGTGGAAATTTTATGAGGCCAACGGCGAAGTCACCGGCCACAGGAGGTTGAATTGACACGTCTCCTTTTGGAAACCATGATCCTTCATGTGAGATGCTCCGGTTTGGAAGGAGCGGTCATCAAAACTTTTGCCAAACTTTACCAATTTGTTTCCACGGGGTCGTGAGAGCACGCCACGGGCACACATCGATTTTGATGATGTCCGAACTCCATCTGAAGTTCCTGTAATTAAAATACCAACTAGGTTTCACGCCAAAGGCCGCACCTCATGGGCCGAAATGTTTGAAACTTCTCCCTGCTTCTCGAACAAACGGAGATGATATGTACACCTTCTTTGCTAGGTTGATAGTAAGGGGGTATCATAGTTAGTATCATACATGCCAACTAGGCAATTTTGATGAGCTGTCATAGAATTAAATGAAGAAAGAGAGGGTTAAGTATCATGTCATGAAACCATATCATAATAAATGCTATGCTACTATGTTCCATGCATGACAATAAATAAAGTACTACATATGATACTACTCTATGATACTATGCATTGGACTAGCCACAGTGGGAGTAACTTCAGCAGTAACATCGAGTCCACTTCAACAAATTTGCTTATGTGGCAATGAGTTAATGACGAGGTAGTTTGAGTAACTTTGCTAGTTACTGTATAACATCACATGTCCCAATGCAATACGAGTCTATAACCTAATAAATGAGGCTTTGCATGTTACCATGCTTATGTTACTACCCACTATGAAAGGTAGTAACATAGTCTAGGGATATGTGTATGTTACTAGTGTATGTTACTCTCCATTGTGGCTAGTCTTAGAGCAAGTACAATAGAGTGACATAAGCATGCTATAAGGAATATAATAATATATATGTGCTTATTAGTTGGAGGAAATTAAGAGAAGAGGAGAGAGAAGAGAAGCGGGCTCTTGGTTAGTAGAGCCAGCTGCAACACGAGACCCAAGACACTTTGTGAGGATGTAAGGTGGGTCAACTATTGATAAACTAGTACGTATTTAAAACTTATTATTGTACATGCCGGCTAAGAGATTGGCTGTATATCACATGGCAACTTCTTTATAGCCGATCGTTGGTTGTATTATTAACCATGTTCTTAGTGAGGTAGCTAGTATATCATAGACTAGCTAGTAACATACTCCCTCCTTTCCGGTTTATAGGGCTCAATTCAAAAATCTCACCAACCAAGGTAGATGGTGAGTGGTGGAATACTTTTTGTAGTTTGCAAAAACACCCAATTAATGCTTTTGTTTTCCTCAAAAAAATTATATTTACCAATGTATTAATTGCAATACATGCATGCATAAAGTACATGCATTGGTCAATTTTCTCTTAATACTTGCATGCAATGATTTAATGCACCTTAGAATCTGAGCATGTGATGGGGAACAAACATATTGAGCCTCATAAAATGAAAAAACTAAAATTTTGAGATAAGCCTATAAACCGGAAAGGAGGGAGTATATATGCATGATACTAGTATATGATCGGTAATACCTCTGTAATGCACGCATGCATAGTATCATAAGTTAGTACCTTAGGTTGCCTTATTAATTGTCATGCATGACACAAAGTAGTACAACATTTAATATGATACGGTATCATGATATGATACCACACCCTCTCTTCCTCATTTAACTGTGCCACATCATCCAAAAGTCTAGTTATATGCATGATACCGCTGATACACCCATAGTACCCGCTAGCCTTAGGGTGGCCATAGTGGGGGTATCATAGACGGTATCATGCACTCGGGAATAGCAAATATGATGATGTGGCAAAAAAACAGTAACATAGGTAGATATTGTAATATATATATATATATATATATAAAATAAATGTTATACTACTTTGTGTCATGCATGGCCATAAATACGGTCATCTATGATATATACTACTCTATGATACTATATATGCACTATGAAGGTACATACATAGTATCATACACTAGTATCATATGCATGATACTATATATAGTATATGATATTCCCCACTATATAAGGCTGGCCATAGTGGTGGTATCATAGCCGACGATGTGATGCACTCGGAAATAGCAAGCATGTTGATGTGGCAAAGAATTAAATATATATACAGAGGGTTAGAGTAACATATAGGTAGATACCGTATTATGTTAAATGCGATGCTAATTTGTGTCATGCATGGCAATAAATATGATCTATGCTACTATACTCTATGTATTATACTATGCGCTATAATTAATTAAATGTAGTATCATACACTAGTATCATATGCATGATACTATATATATAGTATATGATACTCCCCACTATATAAGGCTGACCATAGTGGTGGTATCATAGCTTTATTTATGTCATGCACTCGGAAATAGCAAGTATCTTGATGTGGCAAAGAATTAAATATATATATATAGAGAGAGAGGGTTAGAGTAACATATAGGTAGATACCATATCATGTTAAATGCGATGCTAATTTGTGTCATGCATGGCAATAAATATGATCTATGCTACTATACTCTATGTATTATACTATGCGCTATAATTAATTAAAGGTAGTATCATACACTAGTATCATATATATATACACACTCTCCACTATGAGTAGCCTAAGTATATATAGCCTAACTAAAACACCCACATGTAGTTGTAGTAGGGTTTTTGACTTTAATTAATTATATGCACTAAAATGCAATGCAAGGTAAGTGTAAAGAATGACTTAAACATAAAGCGTATTTAATTGAAATAATGGGCCGAACGATGTAGCTAGTAACCCGACGATTTGTAGTCCAAGTGTCAGATCTCCTTTTTGGAAACTATGATCCTTCTTGTGAGATGCTCCGGCATGGAAGGTGCGAGCACCAAAACTTGTGCCAAACTTTACCAAAAATTTTCCATGCGATCGTGAGAGCACCCGACAGTAACACAATGATTTTCGTTATTTTCTGGACTCTATATGCATTTCTTGAAATTAAAATACCAACAAGACCTACGCCTATGGCCGCACCCTACGGGTCAACTGCTTTGAAGTTTTTCCGCTTTCGCGACAATGAATGAAAACTCGCAAAGTGACACACAAATGATCTTGCTAACATGCACGTGTAGTTGCGACTATACACACACACACACACACACACACACACACACCCACACACACACACACATAATTTACCTATATGACTTGCTATATTGGGACTTAGGTGCCCAGGCACCTAGATGCCCCACATAATTTACCTATACACACACACATACAAACAAGATCTCTTTTTTTGCATATTCAAAGTTTGAGATTGCTAGCGAGGTCTACCGCCTAGTAAAATGTACCAGAAAATCAAACCATAGGATACAATCATGATTTCTTACTGTGGAAAAAAATTGGAGGCGAAACGATGAATTCATGTTTTCATTCGAACAAAAATATGATGTTAGGTAATGTAATGTTTTCAAATAGCACACCGTTCACTCACGAACCTCGTGTGTCCACTAAACCGTGGCTGATGCCCCCTGAGGGAGTCCTGTACTAAGGGGTCCTCGGGCGTCCGGCCTGTTAGCCATGGGCCGGACTGATGGGCTGTGAAGATATGAAGACCGAGACTCGCACTGTCCTGGATGGGGCTCTCCTTGGCATGGAAGGCAAGCTTGGCGGCCGGATATGTTGATTCCTTTCTTTGTACGACCTTGTGTAACCCTAGATCCTCCCGGTGTCTATATAAACCGGAGGACTTAGTCCGGAAGAGGAGATACTGATTACCATAGTCATACAAGCTAGACTTCTAGGGTTTAGCCATTACGATCTCATGGTAGATCAACTCTTGTAATACTCATATTCATCAAGATCAATCAAGCAGGAAGTAGGGTATTACCTCCATAGAGAGGGCCCGAACCTGGGTAAACATCGTGTCCCCCGTCTCCTGTTACCATTAACCTTAGACGCACAGTTCGGGACCCCCTACCCGAGATCCGCCGGTTTTGACACCGACATTGGTGCTTTCTTTGAGCGTTCCACTGTGCCGTCCCCACAAGGTTCGGTGGCCCCATCAATCGTCAACAACGCTGTCCGAGGGGAAACCTTCCTCCCCGGACAGATCTTCGTGTTCGGCGGCTTCGCACTACGGGCCAACTCACTTGGCCACCTGGAGCAGATCGACATCTACGCCCCTGGCCATCAGGTCAGATTTGGGAGCTTGAATTACGTCGCGGACATCAGTGGAGTTTTGATCTTCGCCGGATTCGAGACCGCGACGACCGCTCCTAGCCACCCTGAGGAACATGACCTAAATCTGTCATGGGGCCGCATCCAAGAGATTGCTCCTGTAACTGCTCTGGCCGTAGATCCGGAGCATATTGCACCGTCCAAGGACGAGAGGCTCAACCCCACCACGAAGGCCGCAGATTCCATGGCATTGGAGCCGAACATAGACCTAAAGTCACTCAACGTCTTGGTCACCGGAAGCCCGGACTCGTCCCCGGTCATAAATTCCCATGAGCATCCGCGGACGCCGAACTGGATCGCTTATCGATCTTTGAATTTAGCGCCGCAGACACTTCCAGCATTCGCCCTTGGGCGATGTGCTAAATTCGTTAAGAAACTTGTCCTTGGAGGGGGACTCACAGCCGAATTATGAACAGGGAAAAGGATCACAAAGCGAGGACGACGACGAGGAGCCCCGGCAACCGAACACAGGGGGACAAAAGAAGTTTCCCCCTCAAGTGAAAACAATAAACATGATATATGTTACACACATCCCCAAAAGGGAACACAAACGCGCACTAAGGGACGTCTAAGCGGTAGAGCCAGTCGCCCCAAAATTCAATCCATGGTCGTCATTCCCGATCACCTTTGATTGCCGAGACCAATTCGACCAAGATCCGCCATGTATGGCTCACCAAGACTAGTCCTCGACCCAATCATCGATGGATTTCAGATGACGCGCGTCCTTATGGGCCGGAGGTAGCAGCCTCAACCCCGCTTTATCAGGATACAAGCATGAAAAATGGGCATCAATCCATCACGGATCAAGCCCACAAAGACTACCTTCAAAGGAGTCATACCAGGTGTCGAGGGCCGCTGCACGGGCACAATCATGCTAAAAGTTGTCTTCGGGTCTCCGGACAATTTCCGAAGCAAGGAATTAATCTTCGACATCGTCCCCTTTCGCAGCGGCTATCACGCGCTGCTCGGACGAACCGCGTTCGCTCGATTCAATGCAGTGCCTCACTATGCCTATCTTAAGCTCAAGATGCCCGGTCCACGCGGCATCATCACGGTCAACAGAAATACGGAACGCTCCCTCCGTACAGAGGAGCACACCGCCGCTCTAGCAGCAGAAGTACAGAATGGCCTTCTCAAGTAGAACCGTAATCCGGCTGCCGAGCCCCTGGACACCGTTAAGAAGATCCGGACTACGCTGCAACAGAACAGCTTGGCTCGTCAAGAGCTCGCTTAGCAATTTGGCCTCCGTCCCAGTCCCGATCACGTAGTGGCGTTCGTACCACGCGTACATAATTACGCACTCAAAATTCCATGGGCATTGATTTGAGAGGCACGTAAAGCTTGTGATCCACAGCTGGCTCGACCCGATCCCTTGACACACACATACTTTCACTATTTCCTTTTTCCTTTTCCAGGTTTCTTTTACATAGGCCTTCTTGGACGGCCTGATCATCAGTCCTGTAAAAGGATAGAAATACCAGAATGGCAAGAAGCACAGACGTATAGGGGAAGCTCTAGAGGTCACTCTACCTGTTGTCAGGACCCACACGCAGCTCGCCCTTGGTAATGGCATGTTAAATAGCCCGATTGCTTATCGCACTGTTTGTATTAATGCGCTTTACCGCATTAACCCAATTATAATGAATACAGTTCGTGGCTCAAGTTTAAGGGCCCAAGACATCACCTCTGCTTTATTTCTGTTTTCCCTTAATAATTTATCTTTTAGCACCCGTACACTTTGGTACGTTTCATATTTGCAAGGGGCTCCCAGGCGCCCTATAATATGGCAACAAAGTCCGAACACTTCTTATAGTACAGTTCGGCACCCCGAATTTAGCATTATATGCATTGGCTCTGAATCATGTCTTTGGTCAATAGTTGGGTTGCCCGGCTCCTGTGCTTGCTACCATACGTTTCGCTATATCGGCTAAGGTAGTAAAGGGAGAACTATCGCGATTGTGCCTGGTTTATCCAAAGGAGCACCTCAAGAGAGAAAGCCAAAAACTGACTGTCATGATGCAGCGAGAGCCGGTCAGTTGTTCGGAGGTTGCAAATCGTTGGAGATTTCTTCCGCATTACGCGAAGGATCGGCACTTCCCGATCATACGCTTATAGCACCCTAGTTCGGAAACTAGGGGCTGCGTCAATGTTTTTATTGTCGAACTCCTATGGCTAGGTGAGGGCGTTAAAGCCGAATAGTCTGATTGCCTGTCTGCTATGCGCTAAAACAACTCCTTCAAGGACCATATAATTGGATCAAGATTGCTTAGATTCCATCCCGAACACCTCCGTACTACCTACGTGGGGGCAGAAGCCAACGACTGGCCAACCCTCAGATTTCATATAAACACGGCCGCACAGAAGGTAAAATTAAAAACATAACAGTCATTATATTACAAACCGACTTCGTTTCATCATACAAGGCAAAGACAACACGAATGTATTCGTTAAATAATAATGTCCTGCCCACATCAAGGCTACATAATACGAGACCCCTCCAGGACATCCGCAAAATAGTGCTCGGGTGTGCAGTGCTCCTTGCCTTCTGGCGGCCCCCGGGCCAGCTCGACGACATTCATCTTCGCCCACCACATCTTGCAACGGGCGAAGGCCATACGAGCACCCTCAATACAGGCCGATCGCTTGACGATATGTAGCCGAGGACAAGCATCCACCATCCGCCTCACGAGTCCGAAGTAGCTGCCGGGCATAGCTTCGGCTGGCCATAGCCGGATTATCAAATCCCTCATGGCTAGTTCGGCCACCCTATGCAGCTCCACCAGCTGTTTCAGCTGATCGGTGAGGGGCACAGGATGCTCTGGCACAAGATATTGCGACCAGAATAGCTTCTCTGTGGAACTCCCTTCTTTGGCTCGGAAGAACTCCGCGGTGTCGGACACACTTCGCGGCAAATTAGCAAAAGCCCCTGGAGAACTCCGAATTCGGGTTAGTAAAAGATACTTCGTCCTCGCATATTTGCTTTGCATACTGAATGCCTTACCCGCTGCAATTTTCTTCGCCTCCTGGACCTCTTGGAGGGCGCCCTGGGCCTTGTTCCGGGCCGTCTCCGCGCTCTGATGAGCCTTGGAGAGTTCGGCCTCTTTAGCCGACACGTCACGCTCCAAGGTCTCACACTTCTTCACCGTGTCATGGAGCTCTTGTTGGACCTCGTTTACCCGGGCCTTGAGCTTCTTACGGGCAACCTGCTCCTTGATTTGCCTTCCCTCGGCTTCGCCTGTGGCCTTTTTTAGGGTCTCGACCTCACTGCCGCCTCCTATTTATAACAATACACTTCGTTAAATATATACCATCCTACTCTTTCCGAGTACTTCTTGGGTTATTACATACCTTGATTTTCCCGGAGCTGCCTCTTCACCTAGCCGAAGCTCCTCCTCGGCTCGCTTCACCTCCGCTTAAGTTCGGAGACTTCGCAAGCATGAGAGGTCATGACAAAGAATGACGCCGTGCATATTCATCCTGCATAAATTCAATTAGTTCCTGCAATAAAGGAGTGATCCTCTGCCCGGCTTTTCTTTCCGAACACGGGCCCGGTGTCTCGAGGCTCTTATGCCTATATTGGGATTTTCTCTTTTTTGCGTCGCTTACCTCAAAACTCCGCCGCAGCTGCTGCCGAGTTTTTGGTTAGTCCGCTCTTGGCGTAATCGAACCCTTCCAATCAGCGTGCCCATAAGAACACGATGCTCATCCTCAATGGAAGCGCCTCGCATCGCTTCCAGCAGATCATCTGGTGCCTCTGGTTGGACAGGGGTCACCGGTGGAATAGGCATACCCCCTTCTTTCGAAGGAGGCTATGTGTCGGGTTCCGAAGCCGTATTAGTCTCCGGAATCGAGTCCGGTTGAGGGCCGAACCGAGTACGACCCTCCTCCCCAGTCTCCCGGGGGATTGGTTCCCCCTGGTGTTCGGCGACAGGGGCTTCGCCTTCGGGCGCCTCTTGAGTCTCTCCTCGGCCTGGGAAGGTCCGTTGGGAGAGCACCTCGTCGTCCCCTCTGGCCTTGGGAGAGTAAGCGGCTGGCGGTGTCTCGCTGGCCATCTCTCTTGGGTCCAACGAACCTCTTGAGGAGGATCGCTGGGAGCTGTCGTGGGCCGGACTGTAATACCATAAGTAGCCATGTCAACACGTTGAAATGGAGAGGCTGGACATATGGGCATGTGGGAGCCATAGCAGTTACGAAGCAGCTTGAGGCTTGGTGCTGGGATGTCGCTCTGGAGTACTGTTGACGTCCCACGCGGGTTTATCCGGGAAGGAGTCCCTCCCCTTTTTGGGCGCCCCGCTGTCGGTGTCAAAACCGGCGGATCTCGGGTAGGGGGTCCCGAACTGTGCGTCTAGGATCGATGGTTACAGGAGACAGGGGACACGATGTTTACCCAGGTTCGGGCCCTCTCTATGGAGGAAATACCCTACTTCCTGCTTGATTGATCTTGATGGATATGAGTGTTACAAGAGTTGATCTACCACGAGATCATAATGGCTAAACCCTAGAAGTCTAGCATGTATGACTATGGTAATAAGTATATCCTTTGCGGACTACACCCTCCTGTTTATATAGACACCGGGGGGATCTAAGGTTACATAGATTCGGTTACATATGAAGGAATCTTCATAGTTTATCGCCAAGCTTGCCTTCCACGCCAAGGAGAGTCCAATCCGGACACGGGTAGAGTCTTCGGCCTTCATGTCTTCACATCCCACCAGTCCGGCCCATGGATAACAGGCCGGACGCCCGAGGACCCCTTAGTCCAGACTCCTCAAGAGCTCCCCTGAACCTGGCTTCAATGACGAGGAGTCCGGCGCGCGGATTGTCTTCGGCATTGCAAGGCGGGTTCCCTTCTATCCCAACTCCAAGATAGTCTTCGGACGCGACGATAGTATCCGGACCTGTCACACACACACACACACACACACACACAATACACAACCACAGAGAGAATATGATTTTGCACGAGTCCAATCCGCTGACAAATTTCGGTAGCATGACATCACGTCTGACCGGTCATAATCCTGGACCTTTTCGTGTCCGACGCTCCATGTCCCGAGACGCGGTTGCTATTGTCACGTCTTGTCGAAGCAGAGATCGGGCCCCTTATAGCAGGATTCTCATCAATGCGGGCATGGGTAATCCAACCGCGCCGTTTATACATCCCATGGGAATAGGCTAATTCTAAGGCGAGTGGGGATGCGTTCGATATTTATCGCCTTTTATAAGGGATAAGGATTCCCTCTCCTCTCCCACGCCTCTCTCTATCTCGCCCTTCCAATCTCGAGCTCCAGCCCAAGTTCTCATCTCCTTTCCACTCGAGCCAGCACTCAACCATGTCCGGATCCGGAGGTCAGGGCAAGTGGATGGTCTCCTCCGTCAAGGAGGAGGACATTACTGAGCTTCGGGCGGCCGGATACTTGGCGAAGGAAATCGCCCACCGCCTGCCGGCCGAGGGACAAGTCGTCCCCACGCCGGAGCCCAACGAGAGGGTGGTATTCATCCCTCATTTCTTCCGCGGACTAGGGTTCCCACTCCACCCTTTCATCTGCGGGCTGATGTATTATTACGGGATAGATTTCCACGATCTGTCCCTGAACTCCTTCCTCAACATCTCGACACTTATCGTCGTGTGTGAGGCCTTCCTCTGCATCCAACCCCACTTCAGGCTATGGCTCAAAGTCTTCAACGTGAAGCCGAAGGTGGTTGATGGCCAGCATGCGGAGTGCGGGGGAGCCATGGTGAGTAAGCTGTCCAACGTCTCCTGGCCGAAAGGCACTTTCGTGGAGATGGTAAAGGAGTGGCAAAAACAGTGGTTCTAGATCACAGAACCCTGTGGAACCACCTGGGCCGCAGCCACCGAATTCCGCTCCGGCGCTCCCATGCGACTCACCTCCTGGGTCGAGAAGAGTCCGAACTAGTGTCCGTCCGATGAGCTGATAGCGTTGTAGACGCGCGTCCAAAGCATGATAGCCAAGGACGTCAAGCTTGTCGATGTAATTCAGGTGATGCTAGTTCATCGGATCCTCCCGTGCCAACGTAGAAATCGCCCTCTGTGGGACTTTAATCCGAAGAAGCACCAAACTCTGGAGAGGCTCTTCGAAACTACTCACGAAGGTGCCTGGAAGTTGCTCTTTAAGGGCAACGAGAAACCGCCGCCATGATTCAGATCATGGGCACGATTGCAAACACCTCGCCAGCAAGGTATGTTATTTTTGACGTATCCCCAACTTAATTGTTTCGAGGATGATGTCTGAGTTTACCATTGCTTATTCAGGATTGGATGGAGAGGGCGAAGTGGATCCAGTGTCCGGCTTCGCTGCCTGAAGAACCGGTCATCCCGCGTCTGGCGAAGATAGCTGTGTGTCGCCTATATAAGGCGCCGGAGAAGAAGGCCAAGAAGAAGGCCAAGGGGCCAAAGTGGCCCCGTCAAGAACGGCACTTTGGATGTCCGAAGACGAGGAAGCCCATTCCTCCGTCCCTGAGGACGACGACGAGGAAGAGGAGGAGGAGGAGGAGAAGAACCCTCCCCATAGGGAGAAGAAGAGGGGGGCCTCCACGAACTGCCGAGGCGGAACGCCCCAAGAAGGGGAAGGCGCCCTGCCGCGTCGACTTACCGCGTGGGATGTTGATAAGAGTCCCGAGCGACGGCTCCGCACTAAGCCCCGGGCTGCATCGTAAGTACTATGACTCCCGTACATAAGTGTACCCGGCCTCTCCTTTTTATTATTTTGACGTGGTTAATTGTGCCATTGCAGTCCGGCCCGTGGCATCATTCAACGATCCTCATCTCGGGGTTCGTTGGATCCGGCGGAAATTGCGAGTATGTCGCCGCCGCCCGCTTACTCCCCTGAGGCCAAGGACGACACTGAAGTGTTGTCCCGGAGGAGGACCGCCTCCGAGCCGGGAGGGCCTCAGGATGCTATCTGTGAGGCGCCGCAAGGCGAGACCTCCGCCGCTGACACATGGGGAGCAAATCCTCATGGGGAATGGCGAAGAGGATTTATTCAATTGACCCTCGGCCGAATACACGATCCCGGGACTGACACGGCCCCGACCGGGCGCCTTCCTTCAAGGAGGGGGTGCGCCAATCCCACCGATGGCCCCTGTCCAACCAGGGGCACCGGATAACCTGATGGAGGCACTACGAGGCGCCTCCATTGTGGACGAGCACCATATCCTTACGGGTACGGTGGTCGAGAAAGTTCAGTCCATTAAGAGCGGACTAAACGAGCCTGCCACAACTTGTTGACAGGTTTCAAGGTAAGTCACGTAAAAAGACAACACCCCATGCTGACAGTAGCCCCTGAGACACTGTCCGGTGTTCGGAAAGAAAGGCCGGACAGGGGATCAACCCTTTGTAGGAGACTAATTATGTGATTAAGGTGCTTCTTTGTTGGCCGCGACCTCGCATGTCACGCCAAGTCTCCGAACTGAAGCAGAGGTTGGAGCGGACCGAGAACGAGCTCGGCGCGGTGAAGCTTTAGCTCCACAAGAAGCAAGATGAGTAACTACTTGCTGTGTATTCGGAAAGAGTAAGCGGTGATTATTGACCAGAGTGTCATAATATGTGTAGGGGCGGCGACCGAGGTCGAGGCCCTGAAAAACGCCCTGATCGAAGCCGAGGGGAAGGTTGTCCAGCAGCAAGCCATCCACAAGAAGCTCAAGGCCCGGGTCGGCGAGGTCCAGCAGGAGCTCCAGGACGCGGTGAAGAAGTGTGAGGCCTTGGAGCGCGAGGCGTCGGCTCGAGAGGCCGAACTTACCAATGCTCGCCAGAGTGCGGAGAGCCCACAGAGTGAGGCTCGGGGCGCTCTCCAGGAGATCCAGGAGGCCAAGAAGATCGCAGCGGGTAAGGCTTTTAACATGCAAAGCAAGTATGCGTAGAAGAAGTACCTTTTACTAACCCGGGTTCAGAGTTGCCCAGGGGCCTTTGCGGATCTGCCACGCAGCGTGACCGATGCTGCGGAGTTCTTCCGAGCCGGAGAAGGGAATTCCACGGAGAAGCTGTTCCGGTCCCAAAGATGTTGTGCCGTAACATCCGGTGCCCTTTGCCGATCAATCAAAGCAGTTGGTCGAGCTATTGTGGTGGCCGAACTGGCCATGAAGGATTTAATAATCCGGCTTTGGCCAGCCGAGGCTATACCTAGCAGTTATTTTGGCCTCGTGAAGCGGGTGACGGAGGCTTGTCCGCGGCTAGACGTCGTCAAGCGATCAGTCTGTATCAAAGGTGCCCGCATGGCCTTCGCTCATTGCAAGATGTGGTGGGCGAAGATGGACGCCGTCGAGGTGGCCAAGGGGGCGCCGAAGGGCATGGAGCACCGCACACCCGAGCGATATTTTGCGGTTGTCCTCGAGGGGTCTCGACTTGCAGTAGCGCAGTGCGGGCATGACATTTTTTTCGAATGAAAACATTCATTTTTTGTATTTGTATGATGAAAACAAATCCGGTTTGTAATATAATGTTTGTTATGTTTTGATTGTTTCCTCCCCAGGCGGCCGCTTTTGTATGGAATGCGAGGGTTGGCCACTGTCGCTTCCTCGCCTCACGTAGGTAGTATTTAGAGGTGTTCAGGATGGAATCTAAACAATCTTGATCCAATTATATGGTCCTTGAAGGAGCTGTTTAGCGCAACGAACCAGGCAATCAGACTATGCGGCTTAAACGCCCTCACTTACCCATAGGAGTTTTATAATAAAACATAGGTGCGGCCCCTGCTACACAAACCAGAGTGTTGTCGGCGTCTGATCGGGAAGTACCGATCCTTCGTGGAATGCGGAAAAAATCTCCAACAATTTGAGACCTCCGAACAGCTGACCGGCTCTCGCCACATCATGACAGTCAGATTTTGGCTTTCTCTACTGAGGTGCTCATCTGGTCTAGGCCAGGGCACAATCGCAGCAGTTCTCCCTTTACTACCCTAGCCGATATAGCAGAACATAGGGTAGCAAGCACAGGAGCCGGGCAACCCAACTATTGACCAAAGACATCATTCGGAGCCAGTGCATATAATGCTAAATTCGGGGTGCCGAACTTATCTATAAGAAGTGTTCGGACTTTGTTGCCGTATTATGGGGCGATAGGGAGCCCCTGGCGAATATGAAACATACCAAAGTGCACGGGTGCGAGGATAAAAGTAATTAATAGCAACGGGAAAGAGAAAAAGAGCAGAGGTTGTATCTGGGGCCCCTTGACGTGGGCCGTAAACTGTTTCCATTATAGTTGGGTTAATGCGTCAAAGCGCATTTATACAAATAATGCGATAAGCAACCGGCTATTTAACATGCCAGAACCAGAGGAGAGCTGCATTTGGGTACTGAAAAACAGGTAGAGTAGTCATTGGATTGTCCTCTAGGGCTTCCCCTGTATGCATGTGCTCTGTGCCAATCTGGTGTACTTGTCCTTTGACAAGACCGGTAATGAGGCCATCGGAGGAGGCCAGTATAAAATATACCTGAAAAAAAGGGAAAAAGGAAATAGTAAAGATACCACTGAGTCCGGGATCGGTGTAGCCAAACTACAAGCTAGCTGTGCCTCCGTCGATGCCCATGGTATTTTGAGCGTGTAATTGTGTACGCATGGTGCGGATGCGGCTACCTCATTAGGACCGGGATGGAGGCCGAATTGCTATCAAGCACTTGACGAGCCGAACCGTCCTGTTGCTGTGTTGTCCGGACTCTCTTAGTGATGTCCAGGGGCTCGGCAGCCGAATTACAGTTCTGCTTGAGAAGGCCGCTATGTATCTCTGCTGCTAGGGCGGCTGTGTGCTCCTCTGTTTGGAGGGAGCGTTTAGTATTTCCATTGACTGTTATGACGCTGCATGGACCGAGCATCTTGAGCTTGAGATAAGCATAGTGTGGCACTGCGTTGAATCTAGCAAACACAGTTCGTCCAAGCAGTGTGTGGTAGCCACTGCGGAAGGGGACGATATCGAAGATTAACTCTTCGCTTCGGAAGTTGTTCGGAGAACCGAAGACCACTTCTAGCGTGATTGAGCCTGCATAACGGGCCTCTACGCTCGTATGACTCCTTTAAAGGTAGTCTTTGTGGGCTTGATTCGTGAGGGGTTAATGCCCATTTTGCTCACTGTATCCTGATAGAGCAGTTTGAGGCTGCTACCACTGTCCATTAGGACTTGTGTTAGGTGAAATCTGTTGATGATTGGGTCGAGGAACAGTGCGGCCGAACCGCCACGGCGGATACTAGTTGGATGATCTTGACGATCGAAGGTGATCAGGAATGACGACCACACATTGAATTTTGGGGCGACTGGCTCTACGCGTAGACGTCCCTGAGTGCTCGCTTGCGCTCCATTTTGGGGATGTGTGTAGCGTAGATCATGTTCACCGTTTTGACTTGAGGAGGAAATTTATTCTGCCCCCCCCCCCCGTCTTCGGCTACCGGGGCTCTTCGTCCTCGTCCTCGCTTTGTGATCCCTTTTCCTTGTTCTCGGCATTTAACTTGCCAGCCTCTTTAAAAACCCAACAATCTCTGTTAGTATGATTGGCTTGTTTGTCTGGGGTGCCATGTATCTAGCACGGACGGTCGAGTGATACGTCTCCAACGTATCTATAATTTTTTATTGCTCCATGTTATATTATCTATTGTTTTGGACTATATTGGGCTTTATTTTCCACTTTTATATTACTTTTGGGACTAACCTATTAACCGGAGGCCCAGCCCAGAATTGCTGTTTTTTGCCTATTTCAGTGTTTCCAAGAAACGGAATATCAAACGGAGTCCAAACGGAATGAAATCTTCGGGAACGTGATTTTCTCATCAGGTAAGACCCAGGAGACTTGGACCCTCCGTCAAGAAAGCCACGAGGCGGCCACGAGGGTGGAGGGCGCCTCTAGGGCGCGCCCGCCTCGTGGGCCCCCAAGCTCCACCGACGCATTCTTCCTCCTATATATCGTCGTACTTCAACAGATCGAGATACGGAGCCAAAACCTAATTCCACCGCCGCAACTTCTCTCAGATCCACGAGATCCCATCTTGGGGCCTGCTTTGAGCTCCGCCTAAGGGGATTCCACCATGGAGGGATTCTACATCATCATCCTAGCCTCTCCGATGAAGTGTGAGTAGTTTACCTCAGACCTTCTAGTCCATAGTTAGTAGCTAGATGGCTTCTTCTCTCTTTTGGATCTCAATACAATGTTCTCCCCTCTCTCGTGGAGATCTATTCGATGTAATCTTCTTTTGCGGTGTGTTTGTTGAGACCGATGAATTGTGGGTTTATGATCAAGATTATCTATGAGCAATATTTGAATCTTCTCTGAATTCTTTTATGTATGATTGAGTTATCTTTGCAAGTCTTCTTCGAATTATCCGTTTGGTTTGGCCAACTAGATTGGTAGTTCTTGCAATGGGAAAAGTGCTTAGCTTTGGGTTCAATCTTATAATGTGTCCTTACCCAGTGATAGAAAGGGTTGCAAGGCACGTATTGTATTGTTGCCATCGAGGATAACAAGATGGGGTATTTATCATATTGCATGAATTTATTCCTCTACATCATGTCATCTTGCTTACATGCTACTCTATTTTCATTAACTTAATACTCTAGATGCATGTCGGATAGCGGTCGATGAGTGGAGTAATAGTAGTAGATGCAAAAGGACTCGGTCTACTTGTCTCTGGACGTGATGCCTATATACATGATCATACCTAGATATTCTCATAACTATGCTCAATTCTCACAATTGCTCAACAAAGAATTGCTCACCCACCGTAAAATACTTATGTTCTTGAGAGAAGTCACTAGTGAAATCTATGGCCCCCGGGTCTATTTTCATCATATTAATCTTCCTACCTTTATTATTGCTTTGCTCTTTACTTTGCCTTTTATTTTTACTTTGCATCTTTATACCAAAAATACCAAAAATATTATCTATCATCTCTATCAGATCTTACTCTCGTAAGTGACCGTGGAGGGATTGACAACCCCTATTCGCGATGGTTGCGAGGAGTTATTTGCTTTGTGTAGGTATGAGGGACTTCTGCGTGGCCTCCTACTGGATTGATACCTTGGTTCTCAAAAACTGAGGGAGATACTTACGCTACTCTGCTGCATCATCCTCTCCTCTTCGGGGAAAACCAACGCAAGCTCAAGACGTAGCAAGAAGGATTTCTGGGCGCCCGTTGCTGTGAGGAGTCTACGCAAAAGTCAACATACCAAGTACCCATCATAATCCCTTATCTCTCGCATTACATTATTTGCCATTTGCCTCTCGTTTTCCTCTCCCCCACCTCACCCTTGCCATTTTATTTGCCCTCTCTTTCCCAATCTCCTCCAATCTTTTCACTTGCCTTTTTCTGTTTGCTCGTGTGTTGCATTGCTTGCTTGTCACTATGGCTCAAGATAATACCAAATTGTGTGACTTTACCAATACCAACAATAATGATTTCCTTAGCACCGATTGCTCCTCTTGCCAATCTTGAATCGTGGTGAAATCAATGTTGCTTTATTGAATCTTGTTATGAAAGATCAATTACCGGCCTTCCTAGTGAAGATGCCGCTACTCATTTAAATAGCTTCGTGGATTTGTGTGATATGCAAAAGAAGATAGATGTTGACAATGATGTTGTTAAATTGAAGCTATTTCCTTTTTCCTTAGAGATCGTGCTAAAGCTTAGTTTTCGTCTTTGCCTAAAAATAGTATTGATTCTTGGAACAAGTGCAAAGATGCTTTTATCTCTAAGTATTTTCCTCCCGCTAAGATCATCTCTCTTAGGAGCGATATTATGAATTTTAAGCAACTTGATCATGAACATGTTGCACAATCTTGGGAGAGAATGAAATTAATGATAATGAATTGCCCAACTCATGGTTTAAATTTGTGGATGATTATACAAAAAATTATGCGGATTGAATTTTGCTTCTAGAAACCTTTTAGATTCGGCCACAGGAGGCACTTTTATGGAAATCACTTTAGGAGATGCTACTAAACTCCTAGATAATATTATGGTTAATTATTCTCAATGGCACAATCGAAAGATCTACTAATAAAAAGTGCATGTGATAGAAGAAATTAATGTTTTGAGTGGAAAGATGGATGAACTTATGAAATTATTTGCTACTAAGAGTGTTTCTTCTGATCCTAATGATATGCCTTTGTCTACTTTGATTGAGAATAATAATGAATCTATGGATGTGAATTTTGTTGGTAGGAATAATTTTGGTAACAACGCATATAGAGGGAATTTTAATCCTCGGCCCTATCCTAGTAATCCTTCTAATAATTATGGAAATTCCTACAACAACTCTTATGGAAATTTTAATAAGATGCCCTCTGAATTTGAGAATAGTGTTAAAGAGTTTATGAGTTCACAAAAGAATTTTAATGCTTTGCTTGAAGAGAAATTACTTAAAGTTGATGAATTGGCTAGGAACGTTGATAGAATTTCTCTTGATGTTGATTCTTTAAAGCTTAGATCTATTCCTCCTAAGCATGATATCAATGAGTCTCTCAAAGCCATGAGAACTTCCATTGATGAGTGCAAGGAAAGAACCGCTAGGATGCATGCTATGAAAGATGCCTTTATTAAAGCCTGTTCTTCCAATTTCCATGAAAATCAAGATGAAGATCTAAAAGTTATTGATGTGTCCCCTATCAAATCCTTGTTTTGCAATACGAATCTTGATAATGATGAGATTGAATATGAGACACCTTTACCTAGAAGGCGTTACGAAAATTCGGAGCTTTTAGAGTATGATGCTAAAATTGATAAAAGTGGGATTGAAGAAAGTAAAACCTTAGATGTTGCTAAACCCACTATTTTGGATTTCAAGGAATTTAATTATGAAAGTTGCTCTTTAATTGATTGTATTTCCTTGTTACAATCCGTGCTAAATTCTCCGCATGCTTATAGTCAAAATAAAGCGTTTACTAAACATATCGTTGATGCCTTGATGCAATCTTATGAGGAAAAACTTGAGTTGGAAGTCTCCATCCCTAGAAAACTTTATGATGAGTGGGAACCAACTATTAAAATTAAGATCAAGGATCATGAATTTTATGCTTTATGTGATTTGGGTGCTAGTGTTTCCACTATTCCCAAAACTTTGTGTGATTTGCTAGATTTCCGTGATTTTAATGAATGCTCTCTAAACTTGCACCTCATGGATTCCACTATTAAAGAAACCTATGGGAAGAATTAATGATGTTCTTATTGTTGCAAATAGGAATTATGTGCCCGTAGACTTTATCGTTCTTGATATAGATTGCAATCCTTCATGTCCTATTATTCTTGGTAGACCTTTCCTTAGAACGATTGGTGCAATTATTGATGTGAAGGAAGGGGATATTATATTCCAATTCCCATTAAAGAAAGGCATGGAACACTTCCCTAGGAAGAAGATAAAATTACCATATGAATCTATTATGAGAGCCACCTATGGATTACCCACCAAAGATGGCAATACCTAGATCTATCCTTACTTTTATGCCTACCTAGGGGCGTTAAACGATAGCGCTTGTTGGGAGGCAACCCAATTTTATTTTTAGTTTTTTGTTTTTGTTTCTGTTTAGGAATAAATAATCCATATACCTTCTGTTTAGATGTGGTTTTATGTTTTAATTAGTGTTTGTGCCAAGTTAAACCTATAGGATCTTCTTGGATAATAGTTATTTGATCTTGCTGTAATTTCCAGAAACTTTCGGTTCACGAAAACAATTGTTAAAAATCACCAGAACGTGATAAAATAGTGATTCCAATTGCTGCTGATCAATAAACAAATTGCCGAGGCCGTCCTATTTTGGCTGAATTTTTGGAGTTCCAGAAGTTTGCGTTAGTTACAGATTACTACAGACTATTCTGTTTTTGACAGATTCTGTTTTTCGTGTGTTGTTTTCTTTTTTTGATGAATCTATGGCTAGTAAAATTGTTTATAACCCATAGAGAAGTTGGAATACAGTAAGTTTAACACCAATATAAATAAAGAATGAGTTCATTACAGTACCTTGAAGTGATCTTTTGTTTTCTTTCACTAACGGAGCTCACGAGATTTCTGTTCAGTTTTGTGTTGTGAAGTTTTCAAGTTTTGGGTGATTTTTTTTTATGGATTATGGAACAAGGAGTGGCAAGAGCCTAAGCTTGGGGATGCCCATGGCACTCCCAAGATAATCCAAGGACACCAAAAGTTCAAAGCTTGGGGATGCCCCGGAAGGCATCCTCTTTCGGCCCACTTCCATCGGTAACTTTACTTGGAGCTATATTTTTATTCACCACATGATATGTGTTTTGCTTCGAGCGTCTTGTATTATTTGCGTCTTTGATTGTTAGTTTACCACAATCATACTTGCTGTACACACCTTTTGAGAGAGTCATACATGAATTGGAATTTGTTAGAATACTCTATGTGCTTCACTTATATCTTTTGAGCTTGATAGTTTTGCTCTATGTGCTTCACTTATATCTTTTGAGCTTTATAGTTTTGCTCTAGTACTTCACTTATATCTTTTAGAGCACGGTGGTGGATTTGTTTTAAAGAAACTATTGATCTCTCATGCTTCACTTAGATTATTTTGAGAGTCTTAAATAGCATGGTAATTTGCTTAATAATAATATGCTTGGTATGCAAGATTTGTAAAACTTTCTTTTGAGTGCGTTGAATACTAAGAAAAGTTTGATGCTTGATAATTGTTTTGAGATATGGAGGTGATAATATCAAAGTCGTGCTAGTTGAGTAGTTGTGAATTTGAGAAATGCTTGTGTTGAAGTTTGCAAGTCCCGTAGCATGCACGTATGGTAAACGTTATGTAACAAATTTGAAACATGAGGTGTTATTTGATTGTCCTCCTTATGAGTGGCGGTCGGGGACGAGCGATGGTATTTTCCTACCAATCTATCCCCCTAGGAGCATGCCCATAGTGCTTTGGTTTTTGATGGCTTGTAGATTTTTGCAATAAGTATGTGAGTTCTTTATGACTAATGTTGAGTCCATGGATTATACGCACTCTCACCTTTCCATCATTGCTAGCCTCTTGATTGCCGTGCATTGTCCTTTCTCACATTGAGAGTTGGTGCAAACTTCGCGGTGCATCCAAACCCCGTGATATGATACGCCTTTTTCACACATAAACCTCCTTATATCTTCCTCAAAACAGCCACCATACCTACCTATTATGGCATTTCCATAGCCATTCCGAGATATATTGCCATGCAACTTTCCACCATACAGTTCTTCATGACACATTCATCATTGTCATATTGCTTAGCATGATCATGTAGTTGACATAGTATTTGTGGGAAAGCCACCGTTCATAATTCTTTCATACATGTCACTCATGAGTCATTGCACATTCCTACACATCACGAGGCATTCATATAGAGTCATACTTTGTTCTAGTATCGAGTTGTAATCATCGAGTTGTAAATAAATAGAAGTGTGATGATCATCATTTTCTAGAGCATTGTCCCAAAAAAAAGAGAAAGGCCAAAGAAAAAAAGAAGGCCCAAAAAAAGGGGCAATGCTACTATCTCTTTTTCCACACTTGTGCTTTAAAGTGGCACCATGTTCTTCATATAGCGAGTCTCATATATTGTGCTTCAAAGTAGCACCATGTTTTTCATATAGAGAGTTTCATATGTTGTCACTTTCATATACTAGTGGGAATTTTTAATTATAGAACTTGGCTTGTATATTCCAACGATGGGCTTCCTCAAGTGCCCTAGGTCTTCGTGAGCAAGCAAGTTGGATGCACACCCACTTAGTTTCTTTTGTTGAGCTTTCATACATTTATAGCTCTAGTGCATCAGTTGCATGGCAATCCCTACTCCTTGCATTAACATCAATTGATGGGCATCTCCATAGCCCGCTGATTAGCCTCCGTTTGATGTAAGATCTTCTCCTTTTTTGTCTTCTCCACATAACCCCCATCATTATATTCTATTCCACCCATAGTGCTATGTCCATGGCTCGCGCTCATATATTGCTTGAAAGTTTATAGGTTTGAGATTACTAAAGTATGAAACAATTGCTTGGCTTGTCATCGGGGTTGTGCATGATGAGAACATTCTTGTGTGACGAAAATGGAGCGTGACTAAACTATATGATTTTGTAGGGATGAACTTTCTTTGGCCATGTTATTTTAAGAAGACATAATTGCTTAGTTAGTATGCTTGAAGTATTATTATTTTTATGCCAATATGAACTTTTGTCTTGAGTCTTTCGGATCTGAATATTCGTACCACAATTAAGAAGAGTTACATTGAATTTGTGCCAAGTAGCACTCCGCATCAAAAATTATCTTTTTATCATTTACCTACTCGAGGACGAGCAGGAATTAAGCTTAGATGCCCGATACGCCTCCAACGTATCTATAATTTTTGATTGCTCCATGCTATATTATCTATTGTTTGGGACTATATTGGGCTTTATTTTCCACTTTTACATTACTTTTGGGATTAACCTATTAATCGGAGGCCCAGCCTGTAATTGCTGTTTTTTGCCTATTTCATTGTTTCAAGAAACGGAATATCAAATGGAGTCCAAACGGAATGAAATCTTCGGGAACGTGATTTTCTCATCGATAAGACCTGTGGAGACTTGGACCCTCCGTCAAGAAAGCCACGAGGCGGCCACGAGGGTGGAGGGCGCCTCAGGGCGCCCGCCTCGTGGGCCCCAAGCTCCACCAACGCATTCCTTCCTCCTATATATACCCACGCACTTCAACAGATCAGATACGGAGCCAAAACCTAATTCCACCACCGCAACTTTCTCAGATCCACGAGATCCCATCTTGGGGCCTGTCTTGAGCTCCCTAAGGATTCCACCATGGAGGGCTTCTACATCATCATCTTAGCCTCTCCGATGAAGTGTGAGTAGTTTACCTCAGACCTTCGGGTCCATAGTTAGTAGCTAGATGGATTCTTCTCTCTTTTGGATCTCAATACAATGTTCTCCTCTCTCGTGGAGATCTATTCCATGTAATCTTCTTTATGTGTGTTTGTTGAGACCGATGAATTATGGGTTTATGATCAAGATTATCTATGAGCAATATTTGAATCTTCTCTGAATTCTTTTATGTATGATTGAGTTATCTTTGCAAGTCTCTTCGAATTATCCGCTTTGGTTTGGCCAACTAGATTGGTAGTTCTTGCAATGGGAGAAGTGCTTAGCTTTGGGTTCAATCTTATGTGTCCTTACCCAAAGGATAGAAAGGGTTGCAAGGCACGTATTGTATTGTTGCCATCGAGGATAAAAAGATGGGGTATTTATCATATTGCATGAATTTATTCCTCTACATCATGTCATCTTGCTTAAAGGCGTTACTTTGTTTTCATTAACTTAATACTCTAGATGCATCTTTGGATAGCGGTCGATGAGTGGAGTAATAGTAGTAGATGCAGGTGAGTCGGTCTACTTGTCTCGGACGTGATGCCTATATACATGATCATACCTAGATATTCTCATAACTATGCTCAATTCCCAATTTCTCAACGGCAATTGCTCACCCACCGTAAAATACTTATGCTCTTGACAGAAGCCAATAGTGAAATCTATGGCCCCGGGGTCTATTTTCATCATATTAATCTTCCTACGCTTTATTATTGCTTTGTTCTTTACTTTGCCTTTTATTTTTACTTTGCATCTTTATACCAAAAATAACAAAAATATTATCTATCATCTCTATCAGATCTCACTCTCGTAAGTGACCGTGAAGGGATTGACAACCCCTATTCGCGTTGGTTGCGAGGAGTTATTTGCTTTGTGTAGGTACGAGGGACTGGCGCGTGGCCTCCTCTTTGGATTGATACCTTGGTTCACAAAAACTGAGGGAAATACTTACGCTACTCTGCTGCATCATCCTCTCCTCTTCGGGGAAAACCAACGCAAGCTCAAGACGTAGCATCGAGTATGTGGTCCAAGTTGGATGGTCCCTCATTGTTCCTTTTGTAGGGCTTCTTCCGCTGGCCAGACTTGGAGCCACTGAATCTGGCGTTAACTGTAGTGTCATCGGTATTATATCCATTGCTTCGGCGTTTGTGTCTATTGCGCCGGAGCTTGCCGGTACTGTTCTTGGCCTCGGAGGGGCCTACCTCGTTGGCTGTGTTTTTGCTATGAGCCACCCAGCTGTCCTCACCCGCGCAAAAGCGGGTCATAAGCGCCGTGAGGGCTGCCATGGATTTTGGCTTTTCTTGGTCGAGGTGGCGGGCGAGCCATTCGTCGCGGATGCTGTGTTTGAAGGCCGCTAGGGCTTCGCATCCTGGATACCAACGATCCGGTTCGCTTTGGTTAGGAACCTAGTCCAGAATTTTCGGCTGATTCTCCAGTTGTTGAACTATATGACTTAAGTCGTCGGCGTCAGGTGGCGGACATAAGTGCCTTGAAGTTGTCAAGAAAAGCTTCTTCCAAGTCGCCCCACCGCCGATGGAATTTTCAGCAAGCTATTTAACCAAAGGTCTAGTCGGCCGCTTTAGTTTTAGTGGGAGGTATTTGATGGCGTGAGATCGCCTCCTCGGCCATATGGATGTGGAGAATAAAATCCTCGATCCATATCAAGCGGATCGGTTGTTCCGTCAGATGATTCAATATTGACGGGTTTGAACCCCTTGGGGAATTCATGATCCAAAGATTTCATCCGTGAAGAAGAGGGGTGTGCGGCGCTCTATATCGGGTCGCTGCACAAGGCGCACCTCCGGCGAAGTCCGCCTGCGGTTATCGCCCGGCGTGACTAGGTTTGTCATGTCCGAATAGGTAGCAGTCATCCCGGAAGTCGGGAAGCGCCCTCGCGATCCGTAGATTGATCCGTGTGTCTCGCCTATTGTCCGTGTCCCGCCAAGGTCGTATGTATGGTCCCGAGCTGTTACGCTCGCTTTTACGAGGCGGTGGGGCAGGCATTGTTCGCCCGAAAGGTTGCTTTTATCCCGACCGCTGGGGTGGTTGGTCCGCCGCAGACTATCCCGACCACGCAGGTTGTTCCGCATTGCGCGCGAGGGAGGTATGGGATTTGCGCCTCCTCATCAAACCGAGGTAGCAGCTTGCGCTTCGCAACTTTTGGCCGG
Organism: Aegilops bicornis; assembly: GCA_021605145.1. Lineage (NCBI taxonomy): Eukaryota > Viridiplantae > Streptophyta > Magnoliopsida > Poales > Poaceae > Aegilops > Aegilops bicornis. Next base: position 256,153,214 of record CM038671.1, on the reverse strand, counting down.
GCGCTGAGGTCAGATTCTTCGCTGCCGTGACATCGGTCCATCTGTCAATGAGTAAGTCTTGATCGCTTGGAGCTGTTGTTGCTTTTTCTTCAGCTGCTTGCGTAGCTATTAGTCGGTGCTTGAAGCGCCCTGCCGAGGGGTGCCTCGTGCATGATGAAATCCTCGCTGCCGAGGCTCCCTCATCCTCGAGAGACTCGGACGATAACTATCGCTATCCGGCCATTGGGCATGGCCTGTTTATCAGGGTTAACTTGCCCGTTGTCTTGTTCCTCCTGTTCGGATGCTGCTCCAACAGGGTCTTCATTGTTTTCGGCGTCGCTCGGAGTGCTATTTTCTCTGGTGCCAGTGTTGCCATCTTTTGAGTGACGAGGCTTAGAACGATGTTTAGGGCGCCGACGCTTGGACTATGTCTCAGAAGGTTTATTCGCGACTGGATCTTCTTTGTCATCGTCGCTAGCTTTTTTAGGTGTGTCAACCATGTACACATCAGACGTAAGAGGTGGCCGCCCAACGCCCAAAGGAATGGAGGGTCTTGGCCTTGTTTCCTTGTCGGCATCGCCGCCCATACCGGCCGATGTCTTCGTAGAGCTATAATCAAGCACGCCGGTTAAGTCATCGACAAGTGGCTATGAAGTGGGTGGCGGTGGAAGCAAAATTTCGTCATCAGCCTCTAGCTCGAACCTAACATAGATCGGCTGTGAGTCCTTCTCCAAGGATAAGTTCTTTAGAGAGTTTAGCACATCACCCAGAGGTGAGTGCTCGAAGATGTCTGCGGTGTTGAATTCGAAAATCGGTAACCGATCCAGCTCGGTGTTCGCAGGTGTACATGGTCCGGAACTTATAGCTGGAGACGAGTCCGGAGTTCCGTAGACGCAAATACCGCAGGGTGTCGAGTCTGTGGGCGGCTCCAGCGCCGCAGACTCCGTGGCCTCGTATGGCATGATTTGCTCTGGATCTAAGGCCGTTGCAGCAACAGGAACCCTCTCCTGGATGTGATCCGATGACAGATTTAAGTCATGTTCATCGGAGTGAGGGGGAGCGATCGCCGCGGTCTCGAATCCGTCGAAGATCAGGTCTTCGCGGAGGTCCGTGACGTAGTTCAAGCTTCCGACCTGACTGATGGCTAGGGGCGTAGCTATCGACCGCTTCCAGATGGCCAAGCGAAGTTGGCTCACAGAAAGCCGCCGAACACAAACATCTGTCTGGGGAGAAAGGTTTCTCCTTGGACGGAGTCACTATCGACGATTGAAGGGGCCATCGAACCTTTCGTCGACGGCACAGTGGAACTCTCAATGAAAGCACCAATTTCGGTGTCAAAACCGGCGGATCTCGGGTAGGGGGGTCCCAAATCGCGTCGTCTAGGATCGATGGTTACGTGGAGAGAGGGGATACGATGTTTACCTAGGTTCGAGCCTCTCTATGGAGGTAATACCCTACTTCCTCGCTTGATTGATCTTGATGAATATGAGTGTTACAAGAGTTGATCTACCATTTAGATCATAATGGCTAAAACCCTAGAAGTCTAGCCTATATGACTATGGTAATGAGTATATCCTTTCCTGACTACACCCTCCGGGTTTATATAGACACCGGGGGGATCTAGGGTTACATAGAGTCGGTTACAAAGGAAGGAATATTCAAATTTTATAGCTGAGCATGCCTTCCACGCCAATGAGAGTCCAATCCAGACACGGGTACAGTCATCGGCCTTCAATTCTTCACGTTTCACCCGGGCCCGCCCATGGATAACAGTGCCGGACGCCCGAGGACCCCTTAGTCCAGACTCCCTCGCCCGCCTCCAGATCAAGGAGGTCGCCTCTTCTCCCCTTCCCCCATCGGGGGAGGGTTGTTCTCCTCCTCCTCCTCCTCTTCCTCGCCGCCGCCCTCGGGGACGCGAGGAATGGGTCTCTTCGCTCGATCGCCACGTTCAAGCGCTTTGGCGACGGGGCCGCTTTTGCCCCTTGGCCTTCTTTCTTGGCCTTCTTCTCCGACGCCTTATAGGGTGCCGCACCAGCATCTTCGCTAAACACGGATGACTCGGTTCTTCAGCAATGAGTCGGACATCGGATCCGCTCATTTCTCTCCATCCAATCCTCAAGAAACAATGATAAAAGCTCGACATCATCCTCAAACAGTAAGTAGGGGATGCGTTAACAAATAACATACCTCGTTGGCGAGATGGTTAATGTCGTGTCCGCCGGGTCTGAACTGCGGGTCGGCAGCTTCTCGCTGTTGCCTTAAAGAGCAACTTCCAGCGCCTTCGTGTGGTCTCAAGAGCCTCTTCAGACTATGGTGCTTCTTCGGATTGAACTTCCATAGAGGGGGGCTTCGGCTTTGGCATGGAAGAATCTGGCGAACTAGCATCACCTGGATTATATCGACAAGTTTGACATCCTTGTCCACCATGCTTTAAACGCTGTCTGCAGCGCTTATCAGCTCGCCCGATTTAACACCACTGGCTCTTCTCGACCTGTGGTGAGCCGCATTGGGGCACCGGGTTGATTTCGCAACAAGGCCTGGGCTTGGTGCCAAGGGTGTTCAGAATGTAGAACCATTGTTTCGCTTATTCTTGACAGCCTCCACGAAAAGTGCCTTTTCGCCGAGAGACATTGGATAGCTTACTCAGCATGGTTCTCTCCACATCAAGCTGCAGTAGCCATCCACCACCTTCGGCTTCACGTTGAAGACCTTGAGCCACACCTCAAGTGGGGTTGGATGCGGAGGAAGGCCTCACACACGACGATGAACACCGAGATGTTGAGGAAGGAATTCGGAGATAGATCATGAAAGTCTATCCCGTAATAGTACATCAGCCCGCGGACGAAGGGATGGAGAGGAAACCCAAGCCCGCGAAGGAAATGAGGGATGAATAACACCCTCTCATTGGGCTTCAGTGTGGGGATGATTTGCCCCTCAGTTGGAAGGCGGTGGGCGATTTCCTTTGCTAGGTACCCAGCCGCCCGAAGCTCAGTAATATCCTTCTCCTTAACGGAGGAAACCATCCACTTGCCCTGACCTCCGGATCCGGACATGATTGAGTGCTAGCTTGAGTGGGAAGAAGATAAGAACTTGGGCGCTAGAGCTCAAGATCGGAAGGGAGGAGAAAGAAATAAGGCGTGGGAGAAGAAGGGTGTCGGTGTCAAAACCAGCGGATCTCGGGTAGGGGGTCCCGAACTGTGCGTCTAGGCGGATGGTAACAGGAGACAAGGGACACGATGTTTTACCTGTGTTCTGGCCCTCTCGATGGAGGTAATACCCTACTCCCGCTTGATTAATATTGATGATATGGGTAGTACAAGAGTAGATCTACCACGATATCGTAGAGAGGCTAAACCCTAGAAGCTAGCCTATGGTATGATTGTTGTTCGTCCCACGGACTAAAACCCTTCGCTTATATAGACACCGAATAGGGTTAGGGTTACACTGTAGTCGGTTACAAATGGTAGGAAATCTACATATCCAGATCGCCAAGCTTGCCTTCCACGCCAAGGAAAGTCCTATCCGACATCGGACGGAGTCTTCAATCTTGTATCTTCATAGTCCGTGAGTCCGCCAAAGATGATAGTTCGCTATCCTGACACCCCTAGTCCAGACTCCCTCAAAGTAGCTCCCCAACCAGGCTTCAATGATGATAAGTCCGGGCGTGTTGATTATCTTCGCATTGCAAGGCGGGTTCCCCTTCAATCTCGTGGTTGAATAAAGTGTCCGCTTCCTTGTGAATATCACGCTTCGCTTCCACGCCCAATAATGGCCATCTTCCACGGTCGTAATGAATGTGAAAAGTCGTGGTATCTTTACATTTACCCCCTTGTCAGGCAAATGAGCCGCCTATAAAAGAGACGGGGATCCAGATCCGGATCGCACCATCCTCCCTTCGCGAGCCTTCTTCATCAGAGTGCCCTTGACAAAAATCCACTCCACCATGGACAGTCGACGCGGCTCCTCCTCTCACGCTCCCAGCCCTCAGCCCGGAGATTGGGGGAGATGCTCAATCCAGGCGGCGAATTGGTGGTGCCCCAAACCAAGGGATTCCTTCCCCTGCCTTCATGGTTCCGGTGCGTTCCGGACTCGCCACTTATAAGGGCGGTAAGCAGGCGGAGAGCGCCCCCGATCCCTCTAAGGGAGAGCGGGTGTGCTTCATCTCTTACCTAATGAGAGGACTCGGATTTCCAATCCATCCGTTTCTCCGGGGGCTTCTGGAGTTTTACGGCCTCCACCGCACAACCTTATGCCTGCCTCCATCTTGCATATAGCGGGCTTTAGGCCCTTGGCGAGCTGTTTCGGGCGTTGAGGCCCATTTCGCCTCTAATGGAAGAGATTGTTCTCGCTTGTGCCTCGCTTCTCACGAAGGGTCAATATATCAAGTGGGCGAGCCGAATTATGGCGCATCGCCGACCGGATACTTATCCGGAACCCCAAAGAAGGCGCCCCGAGGACTGGCCTCGGAATGGTTTACATGGAGGACGCCCCGCTGCCGGATCCTCGCTCGGATCGGCCTTCCGTAGTTTAGCAACGCCTTCCGAAGAAAGCGCCTAAGCCGGGCGCTCTGGAGCTCCCCAGAGGGAAAAAATGACCGGACGCCCATTACTTGATGAGCCGAATAAGATTGCTTTGGCTCATGCCGGATTGACCATGATTGGAGTCATGGCACCAGCATTATGAGGGGAGTGCAGCCGCTTCCAATATAGGGGCCACCCCATGTGGGATTTCAACGGGAGGATGATGCCACCCGCCATGGCTTAAAGGGCCGGGATTGGTCACCGAACTGGTGAAGACCTTGCCCGCCATGTACAAAAGGGAAGAGGAGGATTTTCTCGGCTACAGTCCACCGAACGGTTTTCTTCAATAATCCTCAAAGTTGGGTAAGCGAATATCTTTGTGGCCTGTCCGATCCATGTTCCGTGGTTAAATAGCTCATTTCATGGTTTCTCAAGCAGGAACTGCTACCGGGCCGTGGAGAAGATACACAGCCCGCCTCCACAACCCGAGGATCCGGAACGGTCCTCGATCCGCCTTCAAGAGGACTCGGATATAAAGGTGGAGCTGATCGACGGGTGTTCCATCAACTTAGCATCGACAATGCTTTGGTTGCCATTACGGCCGACTACCCCGGACTATTTCCGGCCTCCTGTAACCGCGGATCAAGTCCGGATACTGTGACCCACTTTTACTTCTAATCACCGTATTTGATGGTGTTAAGCCAGAGGGGTGCCTTGAACGGGAAGCCGAGCCTCGCCGCGCCGCCCAACAGGCAGCTCGCCCAAAGAGGGGCCGAAAAGAAGTGCGGCAGACGATCCGAGACGCTGCCGTCAGAACGGTATGATGTGCCATCGTGTTTTAAGGAGAGGTTCCTGGGAGGCACACGACGCCTGTGGTTTTTTCAGGAAAAGAGCGCTCGCCGGATCGAGTCTCGAGAAGTTGCTAATCGGACCTCCGCCACCGAGCTCAAAAGCCGAGTCCCGGAAGGGGGTACAAACACGAGGCGTGTCGGATGCTCCTCCAACGGAGGATGCCGACAGCACTGTCCTCCACCAAGTCAGGAGGTGGAGAGCGCCATGAATCATAAGGCGCCGCCCGGGACTATTCTACGTGACGCATGTTTCTCCCAAGAGGCGTTGGACGCCTTTTAATTCGGGAGAAGCGCACCTCCGCTTCAAGATGGCCTAGCGAGCCGCAGAAAGCAAAGTATGGGAAAGACATACAGGTAAGGAATTTTGGCGATTATATATGCCAAGAGCCCCGAGACTTAAAATAGTTAGGATAACTGATTTAAGGATCATTTGGAATCTTGAGTTCTTACCGAAAAGAATACCCGTTTGTCCCAGAGCTTGAAGAGTGCAAGGCCCAACTTGAGGTCAAGATCGCCGCTAACACCGGGGAAGCCATGAAGACTCCTCTGGTAATATATGCCCTTCAAAGTAGAAGTAGTTTAGCAAAGTGCGGCGTGTGCATAAATCTGACATTATCGGTGCAAGATGGCGCCGGGATGGATCCGGACAAGCAACAGCTCTGCGCCAGCTAAAGGCGGCGAGAGCGTGCTTACGAGGGTGCGGCAGGAGAAAAATAACCTCCAAGATGCCAACACCCAACTGGGTGAGGAACTAAAGGATGTCCGTGCCCAGTTGTCTGACTCCGTAAAGGAGAATCAATGGCTTTGTCGCGACATTTTCAGTAAGTGCTTAAACGAACTTTGAAAGAGTTCGGCGAGGAAGGCGACTAACATAAACATGTATGTAGGTTTGCTCACAGGTCGTCCTGAGGAGGAGATGCCCAGTTCTTCGGGTGATCTTCTTCCCGAATCGACCATACCTGCATACTTAACGAGTTCGGCAGGTGATGAAAGGCGTCGCCTGTGCCTTGTGGCCATCTATCTCCCCGCCCGAAGGCATTGGGAGCCGGGCAGAGCGGCTTCAAGGAGCACGGGCGGCGCTTCCGACTATGGAAGATATCAGCTCGCCTTCAAGGCGCCAGGGAGGCTCGGGCCATGGTAAAGACGCTTGCACACGGTGACCCAAACCACATATGGCGAGGTCGGACTCAGGGCCTGATGGGAAGGAGATCCTGTAAGCTTAGTGTACGGCCAAGTAGAATTGGCCGCCAAGTATTCAAAGAAGATTGTAAATTAGATGCCTATTAGATGGCATTGAGGAGGAATACAATCAGTCGAGTTGACTATGTAATTTAATATGACATGAAAAATGTCTTCAACCGGATTGTAGATCGCTTTGTCATAAGCGGACCTTTTCGCCCGACCTCGGGACCCAATAGTCCGGAGTGTGTCCGAATACCCTCGCGGTTATGTAAGAACCGGGGCATGCATGGAGACAAGGCGTAGGCATGCATGGAGACAAGGCGTAGGGGTTATGTTATATTACATGGATAGTAAGAAACATCTTCCAGGGAGAATAGTTCCGTTAAGGGTTCCTTTCCACAGGAGGCATGCCCTAAAGTGCATGTCCAAACTGCTAAGAAAGCGTAAAATCATCCGGGGCAGATGGATAAGCGATTAAAAATCATCTTTCAGTTCACCAACCGAATATTCCCTTAAGAACGCTTAGCTTTCGGCTTCACCCGGTCTGAGGTACACATCCGCTGACCCGGCGATAACAATCACACAGGTGCTCCCTTTACCGCCTAGCCGTAACAATCGGGAACGAGGGAGTAAGCACAGGAGCCGAACAACCCAGCTTGGCCAAAACTTAAGTCATATCGATGCATATAATGGTGAGTAAAAGGTACATGCGGAAGTTTGACACATGTGTTGGGCATAAAGCCCGTATAAATAAGCTTACATTAAAGAAGCCCCTGTGTATAATGAGCGCTGGTGGCGCGTCAAGTATGTGCTAACAAAGCGCAAGCGAGCCTCTAAAAGGCTTCAAGAAGAAGGAGGAGGAAGGAGAGAAATAAAAGACAGCTAAAGTATAAATTTTGGGCGGAGGAAGGAGGCGAACTCGTAGTCGGCACTAGGCGTAGAATCTTCGTGAGACGGGCTGCGTTCCATGGGTTTGGCTCGAGTTGGTTATCCGATGCGTTTAGACCAGTATGCCCGCCCGGTCAGGACCTGGTCGATGATGAAGGGACCTTCCCATTTGGGCTTGAGTTTGTCCTTTTTTCTTGTCCGGCAGCGAGAACTAGTTCGCCAACGTTGTAAGCTTTGGCCCGTACTTCTCTGCTTTGATATCTTTGAGCCTGCTGTTGATGAAGTGCGGAACGAGCTTTTGCCACGGCGCGCTCCTCCTCCAAGGCGTCCAGACTGTCCTGCCGATCGAGTTCGGCTTCTCTTTCTTCATACATGCGCACGCGAGGTGAGTCATGAATTATGTCGCAGGGCAAGACTGCCTGCCGCCGTACACCATTATAAAAATGGTGTGAATCCGGTAGTGCGATTCGGCGTGGTCCGCAGCTCCAGTACGGAGTCGAGCTCCTCTACCCAGGCGTGTTAGATTCCTTAAGGGACCGCACTAATGCGGGTTTAATGCCGCTCATGATTAGACCGCTTGCCGCTCGACTTGACCGTTAGTTTGAGGGTGATAGACCGAGGCGTAATCAAGCTTGATGCCCATGTTTTTGCACCATAGTTTGACCTCATCGGCTGTGAAGTTGGTGCCGTTATCAGTGATGATACTGTGGGGGACGCCATAACGGTTGCACTACCCCTGATATGAAGTCTATCACCGGTCCGGATTCGGCTGTTTTAACAGGCTTGGCCTCTATCCATTTGGTGAATTTATCCACCATGACCAATAGGTATTTTTGCTTGTGGGTTCCTTCCTTAAGGGATCCAACCATGTCAAGCCCCCCGGACCACTTAACGGCGGTGATGGTATATAGTTTTGAGGGCGGTGGGTGGCATGTAACTTTGGTTAGCAAAAAAGCTGGCAACCGACGATCGTTGGACTAAATCCTGATTCGCATCTGCCCGGGCCGTCACCAATAAAATCCTGTCACGAAGGCCTTGCCTACAAGGGCCCGGCTGCAAGGCGTGGTGCCCACCTAGTCCGGCATGAATTTCAGCCAGGAGGTTTCGCCCTTCCTCTTGAGATACACCTTTGAAGGACTCTGTTGTGCTTTTCTTATAGAGCTCTCCCTCATGGACTTTATAGGCTTTGGATCGCATTACTATGCAGCGAGCCTCATTTTGGTCTTCGGGAGTTCTGCCTAGTTAGGTAGGCTAGGAATGGCTCCGAATCCGCAGGGCAATAACCGCCATTATTTCGTGGGCGGAGGGTGTTATCTCGTTGGCGAGCCTCCGATTGTGTCGAGTGTTCGGTGTCGAGGCGGTGCGGTTGGGTCGGATTGTTATTTCCGGACTCCCTTCCCATAGTACCTGGATGGCTTGATCAGCTGTTCCAAGAAGATGTTAGGCGGGGCGGCATCGCATTTTGGCGCCCGATCGCGCTAATACGTCCGCCTCTGGTTGTTATCCGGGCTCTATGATGAAATTCGAGCCCTTGAATCGTCTTGACATTTTTAGGACCCGCGTTGCGGTCTGCTGCCATTCGGATCTTTGGCATCAAAGTCTCCGTTTATTTGAGATATCGCGAGGTTTGAATCGCTCGCACCTCTAGGCGCTTAATGCCCATGGAGATCGCCATCCGGAGGCGTGCGAAGGGGCCTCGTATTCGGCTGCGTTGTTGGAGTCCGTGTACATTATCTCTGAAGGACGTATTGGTGTGTCCTGTGTTGGGGGACGTCAGGAGACGCCAGCCCGAGCCCGGCCAACATTTTGGAGCTGTAGAAGTGCATGATCAATTGGAATATGCGCCCGTACTCTTTAGGGAGTTAAACCCTTCGGTCCATTCGCAACGTAAATCGCCAACACTTGTGACTTAATAGCTTGTCGTGGCTTATAGGTTATGTCGAATGGGAGGAGCTTCGATGGCCCATTTGGCAATCCGACCCACGTCGCGTCGCGGTTGTTTATAATGTCGTTAAGAGGTACTTCAGAGGCTACTGTAATCGAACACTCTTGAACTAGTGTCGCAGCTTCCGGGATGCCATGAACACCGCGTATGCTATCTTTTGATAATGTGGGTACCGGGACTTGCATGGAGTTAGGACAGTGGACACATAGTAAACTGGTTTTTGAAGAGGGAACCTGTGTCCGTCCGTTTCTCGTTCGACGACGAGCACCGCGCTAACAACTTGATGTGTTGCGGCGATATATAATAGCATTGGTTCACCCATGTTGGGCGCGGCCAGGACCGGATTTGTTGCCAATATGGCTTTTATTTCTTCGAGTCCAGCCAGTGGCGGCATCAATCCACTCGAAGTGTTCGGTCTTGTGCCGGAGGAGGCGGTAAAGGGTAACGCCTTTTCTCCCAGACGGGAAATAAAGCGGCTTAGAGCCGCCACGCATCGATCAATTTTTTGTATTTGTTTGAGGTCTTTTGGAATATCCATTTGTGACAGAGCTCGGATCTTGGCTGGGTTTGCTTCAATTCCTCTACCGAACATAATGAAGCCCAAGAGCTTTCCTACCGGAACGCCAAAGACGCATTTTTTCCCGGATTGAGCTTAATGTCATATTTTCGGAGATTGTCGAATGTGAGCCTCAAGTCGTCTACTAGAGTTTCCTCGACATGCTTGGATTTTGACGACCACGTCATCTACATATGCCTCCACTATTTTGCCGGATCTGGTTTGCCGGACATATGTCTGAATCATCTTATTTGATATGTTGCGCCGGCATTTTGAGCCCGAAGGGCATTGTGTTGAAGCAGAATGGGCCGTATGGAGTGATGAATGCCGTTGCGGCTTGGTCCGGCTCCACCATCTTAATTTGGTGGTAGCTGAGTATGCGTCGAGGAAGCACAATGAATCGTGTCCTGCGTGGCGTCGATAATTTGATCAATGCGAGGGAGGGAAGGGATCCTTTGGGCAAGCCTTATTAAGGTCTTTGAAATCAACACATAGGCGCGGATTTGTCCTTCTTTGGTACCATCACCAGATTTGCTAGCCAGTCCGGATGTTTTATATCTCTGATGAATCCGGCTTCCAGAAGTTTGGCTAGCTCCTCTCCCATGGCCTGTCTCTTGGGTTCGGAAAAACGCCAAAGAGCCTGCTTGACTGGCTTAAATCCTTTTAGGATATTTAGGCTGTGCTCGGCCAGCCGACGTGGGATTCCTGGCATGTCTGAAGGGTGCCAGGCAAAAATGTCCCAGTTTTCTCGTAGAAATTCTCGCAGTGCGGCGTCTACATCAGGGTTTAATTGTGCCCCAATGGAGGCCGTCTTTGCAGGGTCCGTTGGGTGGACTTGGAATTTGACTATTTCATTCGCTGGTTTAAAGAGGTGGACTTGGATCTTTATCAAGTATCACATTGTCCCTGTTCACCGTGGAGCGATCGCGATGAGTTCCTCGGCCGCTAGGGCTTTGGATAGTGCCTCGAGGGCTAGTGTGGCTGTCTTGTTTTCGGCACGGAGTGCTATGTTCGGATCACTAGCGAGAGTGATGATTCCGTTAGGTCCGGGCATTTTAAGCTTCATGTACCCATAATGGGGTATAGCTTGAAAAATTGTGAATGCCTCTCGCCCTATTAGAGCGTGATATCCGCTGCTAAATGGGGCCACTTGATATGTGACCTCCTAGTACCTGTAATTGTCCGGTGAGCCGATCACTAAGTCCAATGTGATTTTTCCCAGTGCAAGATGCTTCCCGGCTAAGGGATTATTCCTCTGAAGGTTGTCTTGCCGCTCAATGTGGTTCCAGTCTATTTCCATTTTTCGGAGAGTTTCCTCATAGATGAGGTTTAATCCGCTGCCGCCATCCATGAGTACCTTAGTGAGGCGAAAGCCGTCCACAATTGGACTGAGGACCTGTGCGGCTGGTGCTTGGGCTGTTCGGAATTTGGGTTAAATCACCGGCATTAAAGGTAATAGCCGTGTCACCCATGGATTTATTGTTGCTACTTGGTAGACTTCGCAGGTGCGGAGTGTTCGCTTCCGCATGTTATTTGATGCGAAAGTCTCGAAGAATATTAATACCGCATCGGTATTGTTGGGCTGGGATTACGAAGCTAGAAGCTCTTCGCCACTTTTGGCCACTCCGCCGTAGTAGTATCCAACATGCTCGAAGGCTATGAGTTGGAGTGGCGTCCTCTGTGCTATGAATTTTGCAGGGTCCGTTGAGCCATCCCTCCAGTACGGTTCCATGCCCTTTAGGGGGTTTTTGTTTTTTGGTATTTAACCCAAGTGGTTGGTGATGATGCACCCTTTTATTTCGGACTAGGGCTGTGTTCGGGGCCGGATTATCCCAAAATTTACTTTCGCTTTTCCAAGCACTCTCCATCGCACAGTACTTTTGTACTATGGTCACCAAGTCGACCAAAGCGTGTAATTTCAATGACGACTTATGGCGTTTAGGATTCCTTCGTCCGTGCAATTATTGCGTAAGAGTGAGATTGTGTCCTCCTCTCGGCAGTCCTTTATCCTGTCCATAACCGGGAGGAATCGGCCCAGTAATGATGTCTTGTTTCAGCGGGCTCTTGCGAATTCGGGATAGATCGCTAATGTTTGGGTGGGCGGGTGGAACTAGATCCTAACCCCGTCCAATCTAAGACTCAGGGGCCGAGAAGTTTCGAACTTGAAGTTTGGGTTTTGGATGTTATCCAATGAATCCAACCCGGCGCTGACTTTAAGTTCAGGATTTGATCGACATCCGTTCCTCCGGGAATCCGGCATGGAGGGTCGGGGAATCGGACGTAGCTAGTCCTTAAGATAGAAGAAGAGTCATCGTATTGTTCCTCTACCACAGCAACATGGTGGGTAGCACAGGGAGAGTTAATCTCTCTCGAGATCGGTTTTGGGCCCGATCCGATCGTAGTCGATGGCGACTCCGGGAGGCGTCACGATCCAAGAGCTTCGTTCACGGAGGAGAGCTCGATCGAATCTAGCTGCTCAAAGAAGTTCCGGAAAGTTAACACGAAGATTGGTTTCGATGACCCGAGAAGTCATCGTTGGCGGCGGCCGAATCGGGTGGTCATAAGGAAAACCACCTAGCGAAGAGTCGGCGGCATGCCAAGGCTCCTTTAAGCGATAATGTCGCCTTTAAAGATGGGATGAGGCATCCTTCCCGACGGTGGCATGGCGGAGGAACTCTCAATGAAAGCACCAATGTCGGTGTCAAAACCCGGCGGATCTCGAGGTAGGGGTCCCGAACTGTGCGTCTAGGCGGATGGTAACATGAGACAAGGGACACGATGTTTTTACCCAGGTTCGGGGCCTCTCGATGGAGTAATACCCTACTCCTGCTTGATTAATATTGATGATATGGGTAGTACAAGAGTAGATCTACCACAAGATCGGAGAGGCTAAACCCCAGAAGCTAGCCTATGGTATGATTGTTGTTATTCCTACGGACTAAAACCCTTCGGTTTATATAGACACCGAATAGGGTTAGGGTTACACGTAGTCGGTTACAATGATAGGAAATCTACATATCCGTATCGCCAAGCTTGCCTTCCACGCCAAGGAAAGTCCTATCCGGACACGGACGGAGTCTTCAATCTTGTATCTTCATAGTCCAGGAGTCCGGCCAAAGATGATAGTTCGGCTATCCGGACACCCCCTAGTCCAGGACTCCCTCAAAGGGAATCCTTATCCCCTTATAAAGGCAGTGAATATTGAATGCCTCCCCATTTGCCTCAAAACTCGCCTATTCCCAAGGGCTGTGTAAACAGCACGGTTGGGTTACCCATACCCGTATTGATGAGAATCCCGCAATAAGGGGACACGATCTCCGCTTCGACCAGACGTGCCAATGGCAAGCGCGTCTCGAAACATGGAAAGGCAGAACAAAACGGTCCGAAATTATGGCCAGGCACGCATGATGTCACGTTGTAAAAAGTTGTCAGCGGATTGGACTCATGGAATATTATATTCTCTCTGTGGTTGTGTATGTGTGTGTGTTACAGGTCCGGATACAATCATCTCGTCCGAAGATAATCTTGGAGTTCGGAAAGGGGAACCCGCCTTGCAATGTCGAAGACAAATCTGCATGCCGGACTCCTCGTCATTGAAGCCAGGTTCAGGGCTACTGAGGGAGTCCTGGACTAAGGGGTCCCCGGGCGTCCGGCCTGCTTGCCATGGGCCGAACTGATGGGTTGTGAAGATATGAAGACCGGAGACTGCACCCGTGTCCGGATGGGGCTCTCCTTGGTGTGGAAGGCAAGCTTGGCGGCCGGATATGTAGATTCCTTTCTTTGTAACCGACCTTGTGTAACCCTAGATCCTCCCGGTGTCTATATAAACCGGAGGACTTAGTCCGGAAGAGGAGGTACTCATTACCATACTCATACAAGCTAGACTTCTAGGGTTTAGCCATTACGATCTCGTGGTAGATCAACTCTTGTAATACTCATATTCATCAAGATCAATCAAGCAGGAAGTAGGGTATTACCTCCATAGAGAGGGCCCGAACCTGGGTAAACATCGTGTCACCTGTCTCCTGTTACCATTAACCTTAGACGCACAGTTCGGGACCCCCTACCCGAGATCCACCGGTTTTGACACCGACACCCCCCCTCTGCCACGCGCGTGATCCGAGTCGTGCGTTCTGATTGGCCAGAACCCAAACCCCACGGATCGTACGTCTGCACCCTTGGATTCTCCTTGATCGAACGGCGATCCTCATCCCTTTCGACAGCACATGTAAATGTTTTCAAATAGCCCCTCCAAAAAATGGTTTCAAATAGCACACGGTTCACTCACGAAAGCCGTGTGCCTACCAAATCGTGGACGATGCCCCCCCCTTTGTTGCACGCGATCTGACTCGTGCGTTCTAATTGGCCAGAACGCAAATCCCACGGATCATACGTCTACACCGTTGGATGCTCCCAGGTCGAACGTCAATCATCATCCCTTTCGAGTGGAAATGGAGTCCGGCTAGGAATTGATTTATATGCCAAAATTCATGGTAAATGCCAAAAAATGTCTTACATATAGCACATGAGACCTGAAATGCGCTAGCAAATCAAACTCGTGGTATAATTGTGATTGCTTTACGTGGGAAAATTTAGAGGCGAAACGATGAACTCACGTCTTCATTTCAAAATTACTACGTCTTCATTTCAAACGAAATTATTCTGTTTGTGCACACGAGCGCTTAGAGGCAACTGTTTGCATAGGCCATTCCGCGCGCACGGCGACCGGGGATATTTTTCACCCTTTTCACCTAGGCCGCCAACACTCCCCACCGTCCGCTCGCGTTTCACTCAACTAGTCCACCCAATCTCCATCGCCAGACTACCCTCCCCGGATCCACAGTAGAGTCCTCTCCGCGCTGCCGTGCTCACCCCAGCCATGTGCTCGCTCCTCGGCGTCAAGCCTACCTCCACTGTCGTTCCCAACACGCGGCAGCCCGCACCTCGCTGTCTTCGTTTGCTCGCCAGCCACCCTCGAGCATATCGATGCAATAACCCTCGCCTCTCCTATGGTCCGGCCGGGTTTTGCATTAAGAAGCCCGCTTAGTTATCGCTTGCTCTCCATCGTGGTGAGGCATATTTACTCGCAATCCCTCTTCCAATTTCGTTCCGTATGTTCCCAAATTGGCTATAAAATAACGGAGAGCGTACATATGTTCATTGTCTACCTTCCTTACTACATATAGTTGTATTTGTTCCAATAAGTTACTGCCTATTTATAGATCGCGGGCGCCCGAGTCACACAAACTTAACAAATTAGCCGTACATTTTCTAAATTATTGCATGTCACGTTTAGAAATCTTGATACCAAGTTGTTAGTTTTATGCTTATCCTTCTTTCTTGAGTTTCACATGTGTTCTCTGTAGATGCTGAGTAGCAGCGACAACACTCATGCTTCAGGCGATGTATCTTCATCTGATTCGGACAACCCTATGTCTTCAGCAGATTGTGAGGGATCAAGTAATCTTGAACAGGATAGAGCTGCAGCAATTACCCTTCCAGTCAGGACACGGAGGAACACTCCAAGGAAGCGCACACACCAGTCTAAAGGTGTATATGAAGTAACTGAGATTAATTTAAAGTCTTGGGCTCCAACTAAACCAGATAAAGCACGCACGAGGTTCAGGAGTGTGCGTGGATTTGTTGGCAGGGCAAGGCTCAACATTAATCTGCCAGGGTTTCGGAAGGCTGACAGAAACACGGCGAAGGATAGTCCGGGAGATCATGGATCACTTCAACGCTCCAGAAAGAAAGGGAGAATGCAGGTGGAACATGACTGCCTTTGAAGAAGGCTAGGGATGCTTGGAGAAACTGGAAGTACGTGATGTACAAGAAGTACTTGAGTGAAGGCAAGGACCCAATCCCCACATACCCCCAAATTACAAAGGCAGACTGGGCAGAATTCAAAAGGGTCAGGGCAACTAAAGAGTTTGCTGAGAAGAGTTTCAAGCAATCGGAACTTCAGAAGAAGAACATACACCCCACCGTATGGGTGTGGCAGGATACTACGGCATGAAACTGATGCGGGACCAGGAGGACAAAGAAGCAGTAGCGGTGGGTGGGAATCCGGCATTTAGTGAAATCAAGGGCGAACGCGCCAAAGACTACTTGCGGGCACGTGCAAAGAGGCGTATGAAGAAACTTATTACTTTGAAAACTCACGTGACGCCGAACTGTATCAAGTGATGTGAGAGGCTTCCAAGATCCCTGGAAGGTTCTACAGGAACTCAAGGCCATGTGACATTCTGTCCGTGCTCTGGAAACAAAAGAGCCCCTGGCCGTGCAAAGGGTATAGGTGTTAATGTCCTCGCACAAGAGGGATTTCACACTCAAAGAAAGAAGAGAGGCTCGGCATGAAAAGCGAGGTGTGAAATGAAGCGAGAATGCATTGTATGAAAGGTTGAGGAAGGAGATTTATCCGGTTGTTCGAGAAAGGATGTTGAGGAGTCAATGATGATGCGTAAGACTCTAACACTAACAGATAGCAGTAGATGGGAGGGGAGGCGGGCATGGAGGATGCTTCTTATTATGCCGACAACCTTGCACAAGAGCTGGTATGCATCGGTGACCCGACAAAGAACGCTGAGACTGCAAGTACCGCCGTGATGATGCTATATCTAATCTATCTGGAATGAAAGATAGACTAAAGGGCGTGCTTACACATTATGAAGGTACATTAAAATGTGCAATAGCCTGGGTTTGCCCACCCTTCTTGGAAGATGGCCTCTTGTTGGACAATGTGCCATTGAAGCCGGGCTGTGTGAAGTGCTACGTGACTGAAGTGAAGCCTGGATTCAATGAATTTGCCCTAAAGAATGTCCTAGGATACTTCGATGAGCAAAGGACCTTGGGAGAAACACTATTACATCACATCCAGTGGCCACGAAAGGAAATAGAGTTCATCGATGAGACCCTTGAATCCCCGCCAAGAGCAACCACTGTCGCCCCTCAACCGGTGACGCTCTCCTTGCCACAAAGAGATCTCATGGCTGATGCATTAACTCGTGATCACCGCCCAACTTTGTATGCTGTAAAAGCCATGTCATCCTCCGCTTCAAAGCAGCCAAAGTGACAAGGCCTACAGCTGCTGAAGACGCACCACCGATTCAGATGCACGGCGGCTGAAGAAAGGGCGGAGACCAGTACCGCAAAGACATGCTCAGCAGACCAACCTGGTGGAACGGACTACTAAGTAGTATGATGCTTCGAAACCACCTGCTAAGCAGTCTGTAGGTCCAGAACCGACTGCTCATCAGTCTGTCAGTCCGCAATCGCGTGATCAGCATACCAATGCGTCAGCGTTTCGTGCTCAGCAAACAATGCATTGGCACAGCCTCCTCAGCACACCGACAAGTTGGCACCACCTGCGCAGAAACCCGACATAGCTTCAACGCATGGTCAGCAGTCTGATGCCTTTGCTCCTACAGCCCAGCCCGATCCGTTAAAGAAAGACCACCAGCCTGGGCCGTCCAAAGATAGATAAATCGGCTCTGCTAAGCAGTCCGTCCAAGCTTCACCGTCTACTCGCAGTCTACCTTGCAGGCAACCAGACGTTCTACCAGAAATGCTTCAAGTACCAAGAAGGAAGTGGCCAAAAAGGATACACCCCCGAGGAAGAGCGGCGGGAAAGTGAAGAGTAAAGAGAACGATTGCCTCTTACTTAAAGCACTCATCGCCCAGAACCAAATTAACAGCAGCTTGTTTGAATTGGGGAATAATATTATTTCTGACGCCATGGATGATGAAGAAGTACGTTTGTTGCTTGCTAAAAGTAAAGCAAACGTACTTCAAGCACGCTATTACATCCATGGCCAGCCATTTCTTGTTGGCTAATACTTTGATGAGTGCAGCTCCGGTTGCCACGAGTTACCTGAATAATGCATGGATCTAATGTCAGCAGGTCAGCATGGTTTGCTAGTCCACTACAACAAAGATCATTTCCGACACGATGCTAGTTCCATCGATGTGAGTTTCGAGGACTTACATCTCTTCTTCAACTTCAACGTGCTCGATGCCACTCTTGTTAGATGCCTGATTTTGTAAGTACTTAACAAACTCTGATCAACTTCTCCATACAAGGTTTTAAATGATAAACAGCTAACTGCATTTTATTCCTCTCAGGGGATTGAACGCGCAAAGAAGAAAAAGGGAGAGTGTGCATTCATAGATCCTGAATTAGCAAATGGCACAACAATACATGGTAAGGACCTACGGGACTGGGCCGTTAACACGGTCGTCCGTCTCTTCGAAAACACGTCCCATGCAGAATCATTTCTCTGACCATATCATGAACGGTAAGTCAAGTAAACAACCACGCATACACTTATTGTCTTTCATATTTCGACATAATTCGTAAGTTCATGGCTTTCTTAATATGTAGCAATCACTGGATATTGGTATTCATTGTTCCAAACAAGAACACAGTTTACCACATCGATTCTCTCGGAGAGTCAACAAATGCTCAGGATCTGACGCATCTTCATCAATTCATGGATAGGTATTGAATTCTATGATGTTGAAATTAATTTGCATTCATATCTAGTTCAGTAATTGATGTTCTCAAAAGTCATCATCATTTGCAATGTACTCGCATTGCGGAAAACTAAACTAGGGAACCTGTTCAAGAGGGGACTACCTCTGCAGCACGATATCGTTTCTTCGGTAACACACCGAAATCCGTTATTTTCGGAGAATTTATCCAACAGTCTGCAAATACCTTTCCTTACGCTAGTCAAATGTTCAAGCTTCTAAATAAACCTCTTTCTATTTTGTCCAAAGAAAAAACAATACATCTAACACCGGTTAGGTTGTTCCTAACAGGACAAATACATGACTAATTCTGTACAAAAAAATTCAAAGTGTCCTCGGAAGAAGCAAGGACCAACCTTTGTGGATACTATGTTTACAGACACATGATCTCCATCTACAAATCTGGCGATAGTTGTGATGATCCTCATGAATTAGTACCCGATGAAGTCTATCTTAATTAATATCTTCTACTCCACTCATATGGCACATTCTGATCTTAAAAATACCGCAGCTCATCTTAAAACCGAGGACCCACTGAATCGCTCCCGGTGATGAATTGCGATGGTTCAAAGATTTATCGGCGACTTCTTCTGGATCACTACATCAATCCTTCGGTGATAATGAAGATTTCAGCATGCCTTCTCTGAAACATTGATTAAGAGTTAGCCGCTAAACATATACGCATGGATCCATTGTTTTCCATCTGATGAGGTCTTCGTATTTCATACACTATGATTAATTATGTAGTGCATATATGTGTGGACAAATCATTGGAATTTAGCTACCATATGTTCAATGGCAATTGTTGCGAAATCTGATGAATGTTCTTCCTGTGGACACTATTTGTTCAATTGAATATTGTGGCGAATTTGCTTTTTGCGTGCCGATTCAAAATTGGATATTTTTATTTATTTGTTCAATTGAATATTATGGCGAATTTGCTTTTTGCGTGCCGATTCAAAATTGGATATTTTTATTTATTTGTTCAATTGAATATTGTGGCAAATTTGCTTTTTGCGTGCCGATTCAAAATGTGATATTTCTGTTTATTTGTTCAATTGAATATTGTGGCGATTTGCTTTTTGCATGCCGATTCAAAATGGGATATTTTTGTTTTAACTCGGCAATTTACTCTCGCACCTGCAGTTCAACTAAATGAGTGTGTGCGATCCACATCGGAAAGCATATGTCAATCATAGCGGAAACGTAGGTGATACACAGCAGATCGCAAATGATTAGCAGCGCTACTACGTGTGCGTAGGGTCTCCAGAACCGTTTGTGATATCGCGTTATCGCACACGAGAACTCGGAGTAAACCGTGCCCAATGTAAAATACAATCCCAGTCGTAATTTTTTCAGGAAACCTGTGAGATCCCAAATGAAAAGCACATGTCACTCTTGCGGCAACCGTCGGTGATACCCAACAAATCATAAACGGTCTGCAGCACTTGTATGTGTGCGAAGGGGCTCATGAACCGTTTGTGATAGAACATTATCGCAGACGGTAATTGTTGGGAAACATGTGCGATGGAGTCTTGCATGGCGTATCGGTTACGCAGAAACTCGTAAAGCGATGGGGCACAAATCGCTTACCAGTTCATATGTTGGCCCGTGTGCCTTACATACTGTTTCCCAAATGGTTCATTACGACAGACCGTATGGTTTCACTGCGTCATTAGAAACATTTAATCACCGATACCACACGTGTGAAAGAATTTAGTGTGTGTTGCATCACACACGATTACATTTTGGAAGGCCTATGGATCACTGCTCCATATCCCCGACGGTTCCTGGGTCGTGTGGGAAGGACACCCTATCGCCCACACTCACTTGGCGACGGTCCCAAATGGCATTGCGGAAAAGGGTTAAAAAACCGTTTGTATAGCACCGATGCGCAGCAGTGCCTTGAACTTGTTGAAAACCTTTCGCAACAAGTCGAGCTTTGTAGACAGTTACATTACCGTCAGCGTCAGTCTTCTTCTTGAAGATCCATTTATTTTCTATGGCTTTCCGATCATCGGGCAAGTCAACCAAAGTCCACACTTTATTCTCATACATGGATCCCATCTCAG
Organism: Aegilops bicornis; assembly: GCA_021605145.1. Lineage (NCBI taxonomy): Eukaryota > Viridiplantae > Streptophyta > Magnoliopsida > Poales > Poaceae > Aegilops > Aegilops bicornis. The sequence goes on along the minus strand of CM038671.1, from coordinate 256,132,692 downwards.
ATTTCATGGCCTCAAGCCATTTCGCGGAATCTGGGCTCATCATCACTTCCTCATAGTTCGTATGTTCATCATGGTCTAGTAACATGACTTCTAGAACAGGATTACCGTACCAACTGTGCGGACTGCATTACTCGTTGACCTACGAGGTTCGGTAGTAACTTGATCTGAAGTTTCATGACATCATCATTAACTTCCTCACTAATAGGTGTAGGCATCACTGGAACTGATTTCTGTGATGATCCATTTTCCAATTCGAGAGAAGTTACAACTACCTCATCAAGTTCTACTTTCCTCCCACTCACTTCTTTCGAGAGAAACTCCTTCTCTAGAAAGGATCCATTATTAGCAACAAATGTCTTGCCTTCGGATCTGTGATAAAAGGTGTACCCAACAGTTTCTTTTGGGTATCCTATGAAGACGCACTTCTCCGATTTGGGTTCGAGCTTATCAGGTTGAAGCTTTTTCACATAAGCATCGCAACCCCAAACTTTAAGAAGCGACAGCTTAGGTTTCTTGCCAAACCACAGTTCATAAGGTGTCATCTCAACGGATTTAGATGGTGCCCCATTTAACGTGAATGCAGTCATCTCTAAAGCATAACCCCAAAACGATAGCAGTAAATCGATAAGAGACATCATAGATCACATCATATCTAATAAAGTACGGTTACAACGTTCGGACACACCATTACGTTGTGGTGTTCCGGGTGGCGTGAGTTGCGAAACTTATTCCACATTGTTTCAAATGAAGACCAAACTCGTAACTCAAATATTCACCTCCACGATCAGATCGTAGAAACTTTATTTTCTTGTTACAATGATTTTCTACTTCACTCTGAAATTCTTTGAACTTTTCAAATGTTTCAGACTTATGTTTCATTAAGTAGATATACCATATCTTCTCAAATCATCTGTGAAGGTCAGAAAATAACGATACCCGCCGCGAGCCTCAACACTCATCGGACCGCATACATCAGTATGTATTATTTCCAATAATTCAGTTGTTTCGCTCCATTGTTCCGGAGAACTGAGTCTTAGTCATCTTTCCCATGAGGCATGGTTACTTAAGCATCAAGTGATTCACAATCAAGTGATTCCAAAAGCCCATCAGCATGGAGTTTCTTCATGCGCTTTACAACAATATGACCTAAATGGCAGTGCCACAAATAAGTTGCACTATCATTATTAACTTTGCATCTTTTGGCTTCAATATTATGAATGTGTGTATAACTACGATCAAGATTCAACAAAAACAGACCACTCATCAAGGGTGCATGACCATAAAAGATATTACTCATATAAATAGAACAGCCATCATTCTCTGATTTAAATGAATAACCGACTCGCATCAAACAAGATCTAGATATAATGTTTATGCTCAACGCTGACACCGAATAACAATTATTCAGGTCAAAAACTAATCCCGAAGGTAGATGTAGAGGTAGCGTGCCGACGGCGACTACATCGACCATGGAACCATTACCGACGCGCATCATCACCTCGTCCTTAGCCAATCTTTGTTTAATCTGTAGCCCCTATTTCAAATACCCAGGCGCTACACGAGCATTTAGTAAGGTACACATCAATAACATGTAAATCAAATATACCTTTCACTTTGCCATCCTTCTTATCCGCCAAATACTTGGGGCAGTTCCGCTTCCAGTGACCAGTCCCTTTCCAGTAGAAGCACTCAGTTTCACGCTTAGGTCCAGACTTGGTCTTCTTTCTGGGAGTAACAACTTGCTTGCTATTCTTCTTGAAGTTCCCCTTCTTCCCTTTGCCCTTTTTCTTGAAACTAGTGGTCTTGTTAACCATCACCACTTGATGCTCCTTCTTGATTTCTACCTCCGCAGCCTTAAGCATCATGTAAGAGCTCGGCAATAGTCTTTTCCATCCCTTGCATGTTATAGTTCATCACGAAGCCTTTATAGCTTGGTGGCAGTGATTGAAGAACTCTGTCAATGACACTATCATCAAGAAGACTAACTCCCAGCTGAGTCAAGTGGTTATGGTACCCAGACATTTTGATTATATGTTCACTGACAGAACTAGTCCCCTCCATCTTGAAGCTATATATAGAACTTGTTGGAGACTTCATATCTCTCAACTCGGGCATTTGCTTGAAATATTAACTTCAACTTCTGGAACATCTCATATGCTCCATGACGTTCAAAACATCTTTAAAGTCCCGATTCTAAGCCGTAAAGCATGGCACACTGAACTATCGAGTAGTCATCAGCTTTAGTCTGCTAGACGTTCATAAAGTCCGGAGTTGCTCCTGCAGCGGGCCTTGCACCTAGCGGTGCTTCCAGGACGTAATTCTTCTATGCAGCAATGAGGATAATCCTCAAGTTACGGACCCAGTCCGTGTAGTTGCTACCATCATATTTCAACTTAGCTTTCTCTAGGAACACATTAAAATTCAAGGGAACGGTAGCACGGGCCATTGATCTACAACAACATAGATATGCAAAAACTATCAGGACTAAGTTCATGATAAATTAAAGTTCATTTAATCATATTACTTAAGAACTCCCACTTAGATAGACATCCTCTAGTCATCTAAATGATCACGTGATCCTTATCAACTAAACCATGTCCGATCATCATGTGAGATGGAGTAGTTTTCAATGGTGAACATCTCTATGTTGATCATATCTACTATATGATTCGGTTTGACCTTTCGGTCTCAGTGTTCCGAGGCCATATCAGCATATGCTAGGCTCATCAAGTTTAACCAGAGTATTCTCCACATGCAAAACTGGCTTGCACCCGTTGTATGTGAATGTAGAGCTTACCACACCCGATTATCACGTGGTTGTTGGAAATATACCCTAGAGGCAATAATAAAAGTATTATTATTATATTTCCTTGTTCATGATAATTGTCTTTTATTCATGCTATAATTGTATTATCCGGAAATCGTAATACACGTGTGAATACATAGACCACAATATGTCCCTAGTGAGCCTCTAGTTGACTAGCTCGTTGATCAACAGATAGTCATGGTTTCCTGACTATAGACATTGGATGTCGTTGATAACGGGATCACATCATTAGGAGAATGATGTGATGGACAAGACCCAATCCTAAGCATAGCACAAGATCGTGTAGTTCGCTTTTGCTAGAGCTTTTCCAATGTCAAGTATCTCTTCCTTAGACCATGAGATCGTGTAACTCCGGATACCGTAGGAGTGCTTTGGGTGTACCAAACGTCACAACATAACCGGGTGACTATAAAGGTGCATTACAGTATCTCCAAAAGTGTCTGCATTGGGTTGACACGGATCGAGACTGGATTTGTCACTCCGTATGACGGAGAGGTATCACTGGGCCCACTCGGTAGTGCATCATCATAATGAGCTCAAAGTGACCAAGTGTTTGGTCACGGGATCATGCATTACTGATGCAGTAAAGTGACTTGCCGCAACGAGATTGAACGAGGTATTGGGATACCGACGATCGAATCTCGGCAAGTAAAATACCGATTGACAAAGGGAATTGTATACGGGTTGATTGAATCCTCGACATCGTGGTTCATCCGATGATATCATCGAGGAGCATGTGGGAGCCAACATGGGTATCCAGATCCCACTGTTGGTTATTGCCCGAGAGCCGTCCTCGCCATGTCTCAAGATGTCTCCCGAACCCGTAGGGTCTACACACTTAAGGTTGGTGGACGCTAGGTTTGTATGAATATGAGTATGCAGCAAACCGAATGTTGTTCGGAGTCCTGGATGAGATCCCTGACGTCACGAGGAGTTCCAGAATGGTCCGGAGGTAAAAATTTATATATAGGAAGTCTTATTTTGGTCGCCGGAGAAGTTTCGCACTTTATCGGTATTGTAACGGGAGTGCCGAAAGGGGTCCGGGGGTCCACCGGGGGTCCACTCTGCCTGGGGGCCACATGGGCTGTAGGTGCGCCTTGGCCTATATGGGCCAAGGGCACCAGCCCCAAAAGGCCCATGCGCCAAGGAGACTTGGGAGGAGAGTCCTAAAGGGGAAGGCACCTCGAGGGTGCCTTGGGGAGGATGGACTCCTCCCTCTGGCCGCACCCCTTCCTTGGAGGAAGGGGCAGGCTCGCCCTCCCCTCTCTTGCACCTATATAAAGGGAGGGAGGGAGGGGTGGCCGCACCCATAAGCCCTGGCGCCTCCCTCCTCCCCCGCAACACCTCCTCCTCCTCCCGTAGTTGCTTAGCGAAGCCTCTGGGAGTTCTGGCTGCATCCAGCACCACGCCTGGCCGTCTGCTGGATCATCATCAACCTCTCCTTCCCCCTGCTGGATCAAGAAGGAGGAGACGTCATCCGCTCGCACGTGTGTTGAACAGCGGAGGTGCTGTCCGTTCGGCACTAGGTCATCGGTGATCTGAATCACGGCGAGTACGACTCCTTCAACCCTGCTCCATTGAACGCTTCCGCACGCGATCTACAAGTGGTATGTAGATGCAATCACTCTCCCATGACTCGTTGCTAGATGAACTCATAGATGGATCTTGGTGAAACCGTAGAGGAAAATTTTAATTTTACGCAACGTTCACCAACGGTGGCATCATGAGCTAGGTCTATGTAGTTCTCTATTGCACGAGTAGAACATAATTTGTTGTGGGCGTAGATGTTGTCAACTTTCTTGCCGCTACTAGTCTTATCTTGCTTCAGCGGTATTGTGGGATGAAGCGGCCCGGACCGACCTTTACACGACGCTTATGTGAGACCGGTTCCACCGAATCGACATGCACTAGTTGCATAAGGTGGCTAGCGGGTGTCTGCTTCTCCCACTTTAGTTGGAGCGGATTCGATGAAAAGGGTCCTTATGAAGGGTAAATAGAAGTTAACAAATCACGTTGTGGCTTTCACGTAGGTAAGAAAACGTTCTTGCTAGAACCCTATTGCAGCCACGTAAAACTTGCAACAACAATTAGAGGACGCCTAACTTGTTTTGCAAAGAAGTGTTTTGTGATATGATACGGCCAAAGTTGTGATGAATGATGAATGATATATGTGATGTATGAGATCATGTTCTTGTAATAGGAATCACGACTTGCATGTCGATGAGTATGACAACTGGCAGGAGCCATAGGAGTTGTCTTTATTTTTTTGTATGACCTGCGTGTCATTGAAGAACGCCATGTAAATTACTTTACTTTATTGCTAAACGCGTGAGCCATAGAAGTAGAAGTAGTCGTTTGGCGTGACAACTTCATGAAGACACGATGATGGAGATCATGATGATGGAGATCATGGTGTCATGCCGGTGACAGGATGATCATGGAGCCCCGAAGATGGAGATCAAAGGAGCTATATGATATTGGCCATATCATGTCACTACTATATAATTGCATGTGATGTTTATTATGTTTATGCATCTTGTTTACTTAGAACGACGGTAGTAAATAAGATGATCCCTCATAACAATTTCAAGAAAGTGGTCTCCCTAATCGTGCACCGTTGCTAAAGTTCGTCATTTCAAGCACCACGTGATGATCGGGTGTGATAGATCCTTACGCTCACATACAACGGTGTAAGACAGTTTTACACATGCAAAACACTTAGGTTAACTTGACGAGCCTAGCATGTACAGACATGGCCTCGGAACACAATGTAATCGAAAGGTCGAACATGAGTCGATGGAAGATACGATCAACATGGAGATGTTCACCGACGATGACTAGTACCGTCCTCACGTGATGATCGGACACGGCCTAGTCGACTCGGATCATGTAACACTTAGATGACTAGAGGATGTCAAATCTGAGTGGGAGTTCATTAAATAATTTGATTAGATGAACTTTATTATCATGAACAATAGTCTAAAATCTTTGCAAAATGTCTTGTAGATCAAATGGCCAACACTAATGTCACCATGAACTTCAACGCTGCTCCTAGAGAAAACCAAGTCGAAAGATGATGGCAGCAACTATTCGGACTGGGTCCGGGACACGAGGATCATCCTCATAGCTGCCAAGAAACAATATGTCCTAGAAGCACCGCTAGGTGAAGCACCCATCCTGCAGAACCAAGGCGTTATGAACGCTTGGCAGTCTCATCTTGATGATTACTCCCTCGCTCAGGCGGCATGCTTTACAGACTTAGAACCGGGCTCCAAAAGCGCTTTTGAGCGACACGGAGCATATGAGATGTTCGAGGAGCTGAAACTAGTTTTCCAAGCTCATGCCCGGTCGAGAGATATGAAGTCTCCGACAAGTTCTATGATTGTAAGATGGAGGAAAATAGTTACAAGGTGAGCACATACTCAAAATGTCTGGGTTGCATAACCGCTTCTGTCCCAATTGGACATTAACCTCCTGACGAGGCGGTCATTGACAGAATCCTTGATCGCTCCCACCAAGCTACAAGAGCTTTGTGATGAACTACAATATGCAGGGGATGGTGAAAACTATTCTGAAGTATTTTCAATGCTTTGAAGTCAGCAGAGGTAGAAATCAAGAAGGAGCATCAAGTGTTGATGGTCAATAAAACCACTAAGTTCAAGAAGGGCAAGGGTAAGAAGAACTTCAAGAAGGACGGCAAGGATGTTGCCGCACCTGCAAAACCAGCTTGCCGGAAGAAGTCAAAGAATGGACCCAAGCACGAGACTGAAAGTGCTTTTATTGCAAAGGGAGGGGTCACCGGAAGCGGAACTGCCCCAAATACTTAGCGCATAAGAAGGCCGGCAACACTAAAGGTATATTTGATATACATGTAATTGATGTGTACCTTACCAAAGACTCGTAGTAACTCCCGGGTATTTGATACCGTGCCGCTGCTCACATATGTAACTCACAGCAGGAGCTGCGGAATAAACGGAGACTGGCGAAGGGCGACGAGGTGACGATGCGCGTCGGGAATGGTTCCAAGGTCGATGTGATCGCCACGGCACGCTACCTCTACATTTACCTCACGGGATTAGTTTTAAACCTCAATAATTGTTATTTAGTGCCAAGTTTGAGCATGAACATTGTATCGTGATCTCGCTTTTAATACGAGATGGCTACTCATTTAAATCCGAGAATAATGGTTGTTCTATTTATATGAGAGAAATGTTTTATGGTCATGCTCATGGTCAATGGTTTATTCTTAATGAATCTCGAACGTAATGTTACACATGTTCATAGTGTGAATACCAAAAGATGTAAAGTTGATAACGATAGTCCCACATACTTGTGGTAATCGCCTCCTTGGTCACATTGGTGTCAAGCGCATGAAGAAGCTCCATGCTGATGGACTTTTAGAGTCTCTCGATTATGAATCATTTGACACATAATGAACCATGCCTCATGGGCAAGATGACCAAGACTCCGTTCTCCGAACAATGGAGCGAGCAACCAACTTATTGGAAATCATACATACCGATGTGTGCGGTCCAATGAGTGTTGAGGCTCATGGAGGATATCGTTATGTTCTCACTCTCATGATGACTTGAGTAGATATGGGTATGTCTACTTGATGAAACACAAATGCGAGACCTTTGAAAAGTTCAAGGAATTTCAGAATGAAGTAGAGAATCAACGTGACCGAAAAAATAAAATTCTTACGATCAGATCGTGGAGGAGAATATTTAAGTCACGTAATTTGGTACACACTTAAGGAAATGTGGAATCGTTTCACAACTCACGCCGGCTGGAACACCTCAGCGTAACGGTGTGTCCGAACGTCGTAATCACACTCTATTGGATATGGTGCGATCTATGATGTCTCTTACTGATTTACCGCTATCATTTTGGGGATACGCTCTAGAGACAGCTACATTCACTTTAAATAGGGCACCGTCTAAATCTGTTGAGATGACACCGTATGAATTATGGTTTGGGAAGAAACCTAAGCTGTCGTTTCTAAAAGTTTGGGGATGCGATGCTTATGTCAAGAAACTTCAACCTGAAAAGCTCGAACCCAAGTCGGAAAAAGTGTCTTCATAGGATACCCTAAGGAAACCATTGGGTATACCTTCTACCTTAGATCCGAAGGCAAGATCTTTGTTGCCAAGAACGGATCCTTCACGGAAAAAGAATTTCTCTCGAAAGGAGTAAGTGGGAGGAAAGTAGAACTTCGATGAAGTACTACCTCTTGAACCGGAAAGAAGTGCAGCTCGGAAAATGTTCTGTGGTGCCTACACCGACCGGAGAGGAAATTAATGATGATGATCAAGGTACTTCGGATCAAGTTGCATCGAACTTCAGAGGTCCACTAGGACACGTTCCGCACCGTGAGTGGTACGGCAACCCCGTGCCCGGAAATCATGTTGTTAGACAACGGTGAACCTTCGAACTATGAAGAAGCGATGGCGGGCCCAGATTCCAACAAATGGCTTGAAGCCATGCAATCCGAGATAGGATCCACGTATGAAAACAAAGTATGGACTTTGACAGACTTGCCCGATGATCGTGGCGATAGAAAACAAATGGATCTTTAAGACGAAGACGGACGCGGATGGTAATGTTACCATCTATAAAGCTCGACTTGTCGCTAAGGGTTATCGACAAGTTCAAGGGATTGACTACGATGAGACTTTCTCACCCGTGAGCGAAGCTTAAGTCCGTCCAGAATCATGTTAGCAATTGCCGTGATACTATGATTATGAGATATGGCAGATGGACATCAAAAGCGGCATTCCTTAATTTACCTTAAGGAAGAGTCTGTATATGATGCAGCGGAAGGTTTTGTCGATCCTAAGAATGCTAACAAGGTATGCAAGCTCCAAATGATCCATTTATGGGCTGGTGCAAGCATCTCGGAGTTGGAACATTCGCTTTGATGAGATGATCAAATCGTTTGGGTTTATGCAGACTTATGGAGAAGCCTGCGTTTACAAGAAAGTGAGTGGGAGCTCGTAGCATTTCTCATATTATATGTAGATGACATACTTTTGATGGGAAATGATATAGAACTTTTGGACAGCATTAAGGCCTACTTGAATAAGAGCTTTTCAATGAAGGACCTTGGAGAAATGCTTACATATTATTATGCATCAAAATCTATAGGGATAGATCGAGACGCCTCATAGGTCTTTCACCAAGCACATACCTTGATAAGATTTTGAAGAAGTTCAAAATGGATCAGTCCAAGAAAGGGTTCTTGCCTATTTTGCAAGGTGTGAAATTGAGCTCACTCAATGCCGCACACAAAGAAAAAGATAAAGAAAGAGATGAGTGTCATCCCATATGCCTCGACCATAGGATCTATTATGTATGCCATCTTTGTGTACGGACCTGATGTAAACCTTGCCATAAGTTTGGTAGGAAGGTACCAAAGTAATCCCGCAAGGAACACCGGACAGCGGTCAAGAATATCCTGAAGTACGAAAGGACAAAGGACATGTTTCTCGTTTATGGAGGTGAGGAACAGCTCGTCGTAAAGGGTTACGTCGACGCTTAGCCCGACACGCATCTGGATGACTCAAAGTCACAAACCAGATACGTGTATATGTTGAATGGTGGAAGCGATGGCTAGTGCAATTTGCAAGCGTAGCGTCGTGGCGGGATCTACATGTGAAGCGGAGTACATGGCAGCCTCGGAGGCAGCACATGAAGCAATTTGGGTGAAGGAGTTCATCACCGACCTAGGAGTCATACCCAATGCGTGGAGCCGATCAAACTCTTCAGTGACAACACTGGAGCTATTGCACTTGCCAAGGAGCCGGGTTTCACAAGAAGACCCGAGCACATCAAGCGCCGCTTCAACTCCATTCGTGAAAATTTTCAAGATGGGGACATAGAAATTTGCAAAGTGCATACGGATCTGAATGTCGCAGATCAGATTAACTAAACCTCTTCCATGGGCAAAACATGATCAACACCGTAACTCTATGGTGTTCGATTCATCACAATGTAACTAGATTATTGACTCTAGTGCAAGTGGAGACTGTTGGAAATATGCCCTAGAGGCAATAATAAAAGTATTATTATTATATTTCCTTGTTCATGATAATTGTCTTTTATTCATGCTATAATTGTATTATCCGGAAATCGTAATACACGTGTGAATGCATAGACCACAATATGTCCCTAGTGAGCCTCTAGTTGACTAGCTCGTTGATCAACAGATAGTCATGGTTTCCTGACTATGGACATTGGATGTCATTGATAACGGGATCACATCATTAGGAGAATGATGTGATGGACAAGACCCAATCCTAAGCGTAGCACAAGATCGTGTAGTTCGTTTTGCTAGAGCTTTTCCAATGTCAAGTATCTCTTCCTTAGACCATGAGATCGTGTAACTCCTGGATACCGTAGGAGTGCTTTGGGTGTACCAAACGTCACAACGTAATCGGGTGACTATAAAGGTGCATTATGGGTATCTCCGAAAGTGTGCATTGGGTTGACACGGATCGAGACTGGGATTTGTCCTCCGTATGACGGAGAGGTATCGCTGGGCCCACTCGGTAGTGCATCATCATAATGAGCTCAAAGTGACCAAGTGTTTGGTCACGGGATCATGCACGTGCAGTGCGAATAAAGTGACTTTGCCGAACGAGATTGAGCGAGGTATTGGGATGCAACGATCGAATCTCGGGCAAGTAAAATACCGATTGACAAAGGGAATTGTATACGGGTTGATTGAATCCTCGACATCGTGGTTCATCCGATGATATCATCGAGGAGCATGTAGAGCCAACATGGGTATCCAGATCCCTTTGCTGGTTATTGCCCGAGAGCCGTCTCGGTCATGTTCGCATGTCTCCCGAACCCGTAGGGTCTACACACTTAAGGTTCGGTGGCCTTTAGGGTTGTATGAATATGAGTATGCAGCAAACCGAATGTTGTTGAGTCCGGATGAGATCCCGGACGTCATGAGGAGTTCGGAATGGTCCGGAGGTAAAGATTTATATATAGGAAGTCTTATTTTGGTCGTAGGAAAAAGTTTCGCGTTATCGGTATTGCAAGGAGATGCAAAGAAAGGTCCGGGGGTCCACCGGGGTCCACCTTGAGGGGGCCCACATGGGCTGGGGGGTGCGCCTTGGCCTATATGGGCCAAGGCACCAGCCCCAAAAGGGCCCATGCCAAGGAGACTTGGGAGGAGAGTCCTAAAGGGGGAAGGCACCTCAGGGTGCCTTGGGAGGATGGACTCCTCCTCCCTCTTGGCTGCACCCTTCCTTGCAGGAAGGGGCAAGGCTGAACCCTCCCCTCTCTTGCACCTATATATAAAGGGAGGGAGGGAGGGTGGCCGCACCCATAAGCCTCGGCGCCTCTCTCCTCCTACAACACCTCCTCCTCCTCCCGTAGTTGCTTAGCGAAGCCCCGCCGGAGTTCTGCTGCATCCACCACCACGCCGTCGTGCTGCTGCTGGATCATCATCAACCTCTCCTTCCCTTGCTGGATCAAGAAGGAGGAGACGCCATCCGCTCCGTGACGTGTGTTGAACGCGGAGGTGCTGTCCGTTCGGCACTAGGTCATCGGTGATCTGAATCACGTAGTACGACTCCATCAACCCTGCTCCATTGAACGCTTCATACGCCTGATCTACAAGTGGTATGTAGATGCAATCACTCTCCCATGACTCGTTGCTAGATGAACTCATAGATGGATCTTGGTGAAACCGTAGGAAAAATTTTAATTTTCTGCAAGCGTTCACCAACAAAGGTGTCATCTGCACGGCACGTAATCAGAAAGCAACGGTGCATACTCAGGGAGAACACTTATACCTTGAAATTTAGTGAGGGATCATCCTATAATGCTACCGCCATACTAAGCAAAACAAGATGCATAAAAGATAAACATCACATGCAATCAAAATATGTGACATGATATGGCCATCATCATCTTGTGCCTTTGATCTCCATCTCCAAAGCACCGTCATGATCTCCATCGTCATCGGCTTGACACCTTGATCTCCATCGTAGCGTCGTTGTCGTCACACCAACTATTGCTTCTATGACTATCGCTACCGCATAGTGATCAAGTAAAGCAATTACATGGCGATTGCATTTCATACAATAAAGCGACAACCATAAGGCTCACCTTGAGTTGCCGATAACTTTTACAAAACATGATCATCTCATACAATAAATTATATTGCATCATGTCTTGACCATATCACATCACAACATGCCCTGCAAAAACAAGTTAGACGTCCTCTACTTTGTTTTTGCAAGTTTTACGTGGCTGCTACGGGCTTCTAGCAAGAACCGTTCTTACCTACGCATCAAAACCACAATGTTTTTTCGTCAAGTGTGATGTTTTAACCTTCAACAAGGACCGGCCGTAGTCAAATTCGATTCAACTAAAGTTGGAGAAACTGACACCCGCCAGCCACCTGTGTGCAAAAGCACGTCGGTAGAACCGGTCTCATGAACGTGGTCATGTAATGTTGGTCAAGGCCGCTTTATCCAACAATATCGCCGAATGAAAATAAGATGTTGGTGGTAAGCAGTATGACTATTATCGCCCACAACTCTTTGTGTTCTACTCGTGCATATCATCTATGCATAGACCTGGCTCTGATACCACTGTTGGGAATGTAGCATGCAATTTCAGAAAATTTCCTACGCTCACGCAAGATCTATCTAGGAGATGCATAGAAATGAGAGGGGGAGAGTGTGTCCACGTACCCTCGTAGACCGAAAGCGAAAGTGTTAGGTTAACATGGTTGATGTAGGCGAACGTCTTCACGATCCAACCGATCTAGTACCAAACATACGACACCTCCGAGTTCAGCACATGTTCAGCTCGATGACGTCCCTCGAACTCTTGATCCAGCAGAGGGTCGAGGGAGAGTTCCGTCAGCACAACGGCATGGTGATGGTGATGGTGATGTGATACGCGCAGGGCTTCACCTAAGCACTACGACGCTATGATCAGAGGAGTAAACTGTGGAGGGGGGCACCGCACACGGCTAAGAGACTAATTTATGTGCTATGGGGTGCCCCCGCCTCAGATATATAAGGAGGGAGGAGGAGGCGGCCGGCCGGAGGGGCGCGCCATGGGGGAGTCCTACTGGGACTCCACTCCTAGTAGGATTCGCCCCCCTTTTCCTTTCTTACGGAGGAAAAGGAAGGAGAGGGAGAGGGAGAGGAAGGGAGGCGCCGCCTCCCTAGTCCAATTCGGACTGCCACGGAGGGCACCACTTATGACCCTCCTCTCTCTCCACTAAGGCCCATGTAGGCCCAATACTTCCCCGGGGGGTTCCGGTAACCCCTCGGTAGTCCGGTAAAATACCCGAACCACTCGAAACCATTCCAATGTCCGAATACTAGCTTCCAATATATGAATCTTTACCTCTCGACCATTTCAAGGCTCCTCGTCATGTCTGTGATCTCATCTGAGACTCCGAACAAACTTCGGTCACCAAAACACATAACTCATAATACAAACTGTCATCGAACGTTAAGCGTGCGGACCCTACGGGTTCGAGAACTATGTAGACATGACCGAGACACATCTCCGGCCAATAACCAATAGCGGAACCTGGATGCTCATATTGGTTCCTACATATTCTACGAAGATCTTTATCGGTCAAACCGCAATAACAACATACACTATTCCCTTTGTCATCAGTATGTTACTTGCCCGAGATTCGATCGTCAGTATCATCATACCTAGTTCAATCTCATTACCGGCAAATCTCTTTACTCGTTCCGTCATGCATCATCCCGTAACTAACTGTAAGGGCATATTTATCCCTTAGTAGTTTTGGTGATTGATGACAATGCTTTTGCGGACTAATCGTGTGCAGTGAGCATTTTAGATATACCATGTCTAAGAACAAGACGATTTGGTTCCCCTCAGAGCTTATTGAAGACGACATTTCTCTACGTTTATTTTCGGTGGACTTGAGTCGTAGGAAAGTCGTACTATTAAGAGGGGGTCTGCTTTGGAAAGGTTTGGGTGGAATCATCACATACATGTCTAATCATTTTGCACCACCTTTCCTTTGGCTCTTTGGAGCATCCTCTGTCTCTCCTTGTCTATGCAAAATGAAGGACTCCTAGTGTTCTTGGCCGAGGGGCATGCGGTAGTATCGCTTGCTCTTCGGGCGGTAGTACCGCAAAGCCTCTTGATAATACCGGCCTCTGGCGTGGTAATCGCAAGTGCTTTCGAGGTAATCTTGCACCTTGGGAGCGGTAGTACCATGGCCTCGAGCCGAGCACTACTGCTAGTCTTGGTAGTAGAGGCGGATGTAATTTTTACATCCGCGCCCTCTGTGATAAGTACCGCTCCATGGAGTGCGGTAGTACCGTGCACTTTCTGGCGATCTGTTGACATGGCCGGTAGTAGGGGCGGATGTAATTTTTACATCCAGCGCCCTCTGTGACAATCTGCTCGAGGTTTCTTGATATGCAGTGGGATTTTCGCATGGATCAAAACTCAGCAGAAGTTGTCACGGATGTATTTTTATATGTCCGTGCCTTCCCAGCCTAGTCCGTTCTTGCCTTGCGGTAGTACCGCAAGGGGGCGCGGCAGTACCGCGCCAGCAGTTCTACCGCTCCTTGCCTTAGCGCTTCAAGACTGGTCTTAGGCCCGGCCGTGGCAGCGGTAGTACTGCAGTTCGCCGTGGTAGTACCGTGAGTCCTTGCGGTAGTACCGCTTGTTTGGTGCGATAGGACCGCATGTCGCGGGCTGGTTAAGTGGATAATGGTTGGATTTGTTCTTTCACTATATAAGGGGTGTCTTCTTCTCCGAGTTGACTACCTCTTCCATCCCCAAGCTCCATTGTTGCTCTAAGCTCCATTTTCGCCCGATCACTCTCCCTAGCCAATCAAACTAGTTGATTCTTTAGGGATTGGTTGAGAAGGCCCTGATCCACACTTCCACCAAGAGAAATTTGATTCCCCCCACTAATCCTTTGCGGATCTTGTTACTGTCGGTGTACTAGAGTAGGGGTACCCTAGTATCCCGAACTTCGTGCACAGGCAGTTAATAACTCCATGACAAGGCTTGCGGTGATCGTCAAGATCCTCCGTGGCTCTGTGGAGCCATTCAAGAGCAAAGTATTCAAGCCCCCAAAGAAGAGGAGCTTGCCGGGAAGGCGAATCAAGGCCCGGCAAGAGGAGCTTCTTGGGAAGGCCAACCAAGGCACTTAGAAGACAAGGCCCGACAAGAGGAGCTTGCGGGAAGGCCCGATGAGCGACAAGCTTCCGGTAGCGACAAGACAACGACAGCGGCAAGGCACTTGCCGCGCGAGCATCCACCTCGTTTCCTCCGCTCCAGCTCATCCAACAACGTGGCCATACAGGACCCTTCCGGTATGCGTGGCGTATAGAGGTCTGTGCAGCGAGGGGTCTTGCGCGGTGGTAAGCGGTCTTGACAAGAGCCATTGTGGCAAGGTGGCACCCGTGACGGTCACTTTTACACTTTGTTTGGGTGACTTAGACGGGCATTTATTGCCTTTGTCCCCTGCCGTCAGGGTTAGGTATGATGCACTGTGCAAGTAGCTGTACCAACCACAAGTTCTTTTCCACTTTTACCCTTGCCTATGTTGACACCTGTCGGTGACCCCTTGAGCATATAAAAGGAGGCCCATGTGCAACGTAGAGGAGGGTTCGAAGGGTTCGAGGTTCAGCTCATTCGAAACCAGAGAACACACATACACTCACGCTAGGTTTTGTAGCTCTCAACGCTCCCTAGCAAAAACACAATACAATCAAACAAGCTGCAGTAGGAGTATTATCTCTCCGGAGAGATCCGAAGCTGGGTAAACTGCTCGTGTGCTTCGCCTCGATCTGCTCTTCGTGCGATCTCCGCCCCCCACCGAACCGAAAGGGACTCGGCCCGCCAGTCCCATAGGTGTTCGTGGGTCCGATCAGCCTCCCCGACATCTTTGGCGCGCCAGGTAGGGGGCGTCGAGGCTGTGTGAACCTGATCCGGCGTTCACACGAGCTGCATCTTCATCATCTCCATCGACATGCCACCGAAGAAGAAGGCTTGGCGGTAACGGATCCGTCTGCTGTCGAACCCACCACCACCGGAGCAAACGGGTGGTGGGGTAGACACCGGCGGAAGAACAGACGTGGACGAGGGAGCCCACGACGCTGCCAAGTCCAAGGACAAGGCTGCGCAGACCTCGGCGTCCAGGCATTC
Organism: Aegilops bicornis; assembly: GCA_021605145.1. Taxonomy (NCBI): domain Eukaryota; kingdom Viridiplantae; phylum Streptophyta; class Magnoliopsida; order Poales; family Poaceae; genus Aegilops; species Aegilops bicornis. Next base: position 256,116,680 of record CM038671.1, on the reverse strand, counting down.
ACCGCGTCCATCCTAGGAGGCGCGGGACACACAGCGTCATGGTATTCACAATACCATACGCTCGTTGGACCAAGGTCGAGCTGGTGGATCTCGCAGTGCTCAAGACCAGCATGCACGTCAACATGCTGGCGCAAGCGAGATACGGTCGCCCGGACGGGGGACTGCTCCTTCTAACATAGATAGAAGTCCGAGCATATCCCGCTCCTCGCACCGTTCGCCCTTGCCGCCCACCACTGAAAGGCGAAGCTTTGGCGCGAGCTCCGGCTGCTCTAGATTACCCTCCGACGTCGAAAAGGTCGACGAATGGAGGCCACCATTCAGAAGTCTCATCGGCCGCTTAAGCCAGCGACTCCACCGGCAGCCGAGCACATCGCTGCCGCGGCAAGACTGCCAGGCACGAGCTGGTGGCGACGAAACCCGTGGAGGTGCAACCACCATGCACTCTCCACCCCGAAGGCCAAGATCGCCGACTCACCGGATCCACCTCGACAGCGACTCCACCGCATCGTCCGGATCCACGAGCTTCGCCGCGATCAGCGCCAAGATTCTTCATGACGACATAAGAAGGACGCCAACTCGTGATCGAGCGTCCGAAGAGAAGCGCCATTGTCGGTCGGATTCAATGGGCCAGGCCCTCTGTCGACATGCATGCGCCCAGGAACCAGGCGACTTGTCCGACGCGGTAAGTTGCCCTGCGTTCACCCGTGAGCTGCGGCAAGTCGATGGCCCGACAAGAAAATTTCAAGCCTGATGTGCGAGAGAAATGACGGCAAGACGCATCCGTCAGAGTTCCTCGGCATCTACACCATTGCGGTGCAGGCTGCGGGGACGCGACGACAAGATCCTCGCCAATTACTTCCCGCTGGTACTCAAGCCCGATGTCAGATCCTGGCTCATGCACTTGCCGGACAACTCCATATCCTCTTGGGCAGATCTGTGCCACCAGTTTGTCGGCGCCTTCACAGGCGGCCACAAGCCCCATGGCCAAGAAAGTGACCTTCACCGCCGCCCGGAAGGAAGGAGAGCCCTAGCTAAGTACATTCGGAGATTCAAATTGCAGTACTACAACATCCCGGATGTCCACCACCGCCATGGTAATAAGCGCGTTCCATCGAGCGTGCGAAACCGCTAGATGAGGGAGGAGATGGCGATGTGCAAGATCAAGAGCGTCGATGAGCTATATGCTGGCCAACAAGTGTGCACGCGTCTTTGAGGAGGAGGAGACTCCCGGGAGAATTTAGGAAGCAGAAGGGTGCGATAGTGAGGAAGCTGCCCCGGCAAAGAAAAGCGGCGAGCGTAAATAACAGAAAGAAGAAGGGCAAAGATGTGCTGGTTGTCGAGCAGTCCGGCAATGGAAGTGCCGCCAATAAAGCCAAAGTTGGTAGCTCGGCAAGGAGGAGGTTGCCGCTGGCACCAACGACCAGGCTGTGGCGGTCGCCGACAAGCGTGACAGCTCCAACAAACAAGATCTTGCAAGATCCACCGCACCAAGGGCCATGACCTCCAGAGCTGCAAGAGGTCGAGCAGCTTGTCGATCAAAGGAGAATATTGAGTACGAAAGCGGGCGCGACAAGGAGAAGGCCGGGAAGGTGCCGGAGGAGCCGGCAAGAAGCGCCCAAATGGGAGGACGCCTTGGCAAGGCCAAGCGGCAAGGAGACAGACCTCCAGCGGCGCGACAAGGACGAAGATGACGGCAATGACGAAGGCATGGATGATGACAAAGCCGATGAGCGGGAGTTCCAGAAAGCCACAGAGGTCTTGTGCGTTGACGGCGGTGCTTCTCGCATACTTCCCACCGCCAACTCAAGCGGTGGATGCGGGAAGTCAATGCAGCAGAATCCATCCATCGAGTCACGCAAAACCTCTGAAATGGTCCAAGACGCTTATCATCTTTGACATTGAGGACCACCACGATAGCATAACTGCGGTCGGGTGCTTGCCGATGTTGGTTTCACCAACTATCCGCAACCTCAAAGTCACTAAGATGCTAGTTGACGGCGGGGCCGGCTTAAATCTGATCTCCTCCGCGGTACTTCAGAAACTCCAGATCCCTGACAGCGAGCTTGAAGAGACCGGCACATTCCAAGGAATCAATCCGGGAAGGAGCAAGCCGAAGGGGAAGATCACGTTGCCGGTAACATTTGGCAGCGAGCTGAACTTCAGGACTGAGAGGGTCACTTTTGACGTTGCCGACTTCCCATTGCCCTACAATGGAATACTCGGCCGTCCAGCACTCGCCAAATTCATGGCGGCCTCTCACTATGCATACAACCTGCTAAAGATGCCAGGCCCGATAAGCGTCATCTCTGTCCATGGCGACAAGAAGGATGCTCTTATCTGCGCCGACAAGATCTAGGAAGCGGCAGAAGCGGATCGCCAAGACACTTGCTGAAGCTCCCGGGGGGAAGAAGAAGTCCAAGTCCGGCAAGAGTTCTGATGCCCACTCCGGCAAGCGCACCTCTTCGGAGTGCTGCGCTACCGTCGAGGACGCACCATCGAGCTCCACCAGCAAGTGCAAGAAGAAAACAATGGCAGCTCCACCAGCAACCAAGAAGGTGTCCGCCAAGGAGGACGGCACTGGTGGTACCTTCACCATCAGTGCCACGCTTGACTCTAAATAGGAAAGCGGCGCTCGTTGCTTTCTGGCGGGCGAATGTCGGCGATGTTTGCATGGCAACCGTCGACATCCCGGTGTTCCTGTGAAAGTAATTGAGCACCACCTGGCTATCTGTCCTCATGCGCGACCCGTCAAGCGAGAAAGTCGAAGAAAGCAAGCGGTGGGCGCCAAGAATTCATCGCAGAAGAGATCAAGAAGTTGGAAGCGGCGGGCCTTGTCGGAGGAGTGCTCCATCCCACGTGGTTGGCCAATCCCGTGAGTCGATGCGTAAAAGCAAGCGGGAAATGGAGGCTTTGTATCGACTTTCACCGATGTTAATAAAGCTTGTCCCAAAGACCCATTTCCCTTGCGGCGCATTGACAGATTATTGACTCCACGGCGGATGTGATTTGCTTTCATTTCTTGATGCATACTCGAGATACCATCAGATCTTCATGGCAGAAGAGGATGAGAAAACCGCATTCATCACTCCATGTGGCACATACTGTTTTATACGGATGCCTTTCGGATTAAAGAATGCTGGTTCAACTTTTGCAAGAGTAGTCCATGAAGCTTTTGAGCCACAAATGCACAGAAATGTAGAAGCTTACATGGATGACATAGTGGTCAAGAGCAAGGACAAAGCTACCTACGATTCAAGATTTAGATGAAACTTTTGCAAATCTGTAAGATCAACCTCAAGCTCAACCCCGAGAAGTGCGTGTTTGGAGTCCCCTCCGGCAAGCTTCTCGGAGTTCTTGGTGTCTCAGAGGGGAATTGAAGCCAATCCAGAGCAAGATCAAGGCCATTGAGCAGATTGAAGCACCAAAGCGGCGTCAAGGATGTGCGAAGACTTGCGGTTGCGTAGCTGCTCTCGGCGAGGTTTATCTCTAGGTTCTGCTTTGAGCGCATACCTGCCATTTTTCAAAATTTGAAAAAGGCAGGTCCAATGAAATGGACTCCGAAGCGGAGGCTGCGCTGCAAAAGATTTAAAGAGATACCTGTCCTCCACTCAACACTTGTCGCACCTAAGCCACAAGAGAAGTTGCTTTGATATATATAGCGGCAACCAATCAAGTGGTTAGTGCTTTGCGTTAGTGGCGGAGAGAGAGGCGGAAGATGAGCCCGGCAACCAAGGCGGTTGCATCCGGCGACAAGCAAGGCACTTCACCGACAAGCTACGGTCCCGACAAAGATGGATCTGCGCGGGAATGTGAGAATGTGCGAGAAGAGAGTGGTGCGGCGCCCTAGTTTACTTTGTCGGTTCCCTCTTGCGAGGGGGCTAGGTCAAGGTACTGCGGTGTGCGAGAAATTGCTTTTCGGCCTTCTCATGGCCTCGAGAAAGCTGCGCCATTACTTCGAGCACTGCGAAATTACGATCGTCACTCGCTTTCCGCTGAAGAGGATCTTGCAAAATCCGGAAGCAGCAGGTAGGATTGTCAGTGGGCACTTTGGAACCCATCAAGCTTTGGCCTCAAGTTTGAAAGCACTTCAACTATCAAAAGCGAGCATTGGCGGAGTTCATAGCAGTAATGGGCGCCAACACAAGATGAAGAAATTCCGGAACCACGAGCATCCCGTCAAGGAAACAAGCGAGAGTGGATAATGTACTTTGATGGTGCCTTCTCGGCTGCAAAGGTGCGGTCTTGAGCGTCTTTGCTTATCGCACCACCGGAGAGCACCTCAAGTACGTAGTCAGATGCACTTTCCCAAGGAGCAAGCAACAAACAATCTGCGAGTATGAAGGTTTGCTTCTTGCCGGTCTCGAGATCATGATGTAGACCTTGGGATTAAGAAGCTCATTGTCGGGGGTGACTCACGACTTGTCATCCGTCAGTAAACAAGAGTTATCGAGTCCGTTGATGGAAGCTTATGTTGATGAAGTGAGAAAGCTAGAAGAACACTTTGACGGCCTACAAATGGAACATGTTCCAAGAGCTCAAAATGATATTCTTGATGGCATGTCAAGTCGCTGCACTTAAGTTACACAATGGAACCCGGAACCTTTGTGCTCAAGCTGACTCAACCAACTGTGGCACCATCAAGCTGGGCGAGAGCAAGAAGAGGAAGTTGATTGGGCGACTATCTTCGGCCGAGAGCTCTGAGTCCGCCACCAAGAAGGTCCCCGGATCAACGCCAAGAGTGTCGAGGAAGCGATCTGCTCCGACAAACCCTAGGGTTTGTTTCGTTGAAACAAACGCTCCCGAGCAAGTTTTGCTCGGCAAGCTTGCCGGGGAATATCAAGCTCAATGAGAACCCGAGGTTCTCGCCCGTGAAAGCCGGATGTTCCTCAGCAGCAGAATGTGCCTTTAGTCCTTGTTGTCGAGCCGCATAGCTCCGGCATGGGCGCAGCAGATTGTTCATTTCCTTGAGCGGAGAACTTCGAAGAGCAAGAAGAAGCGGAAAGAGTAGCCCGGCGGTCAAGTATGTACCAGTTAGGACAAAGATTAATCGCATGCGAAGAAGACTCAACGGTGTGAAATTGAAGTGTATTCACGGGAAGATGGACGAAGCTGTTGGCGAAGATACACGGAGGCATATGTGGTCACCACATTGGCGCGCAGAAGAGCACTTGCCGGCAAAGCATTCCGGCAAGGTTTCTTTTGGCCGATGACCCTCCGTGATGCAAGCGCACAAGTAACCAAGTGTGAAGCGTGCAGTTCCATTCCAAGCAGATACACCAGCCAGCTCAAGCTCTCCGGGCGATCCCTTTATCCTGGCCATTTTCGTGCTGGGGCTCGATATCCTCGGCCCTTTTCCCCGAAGCTGTCGGGGCTTTGAGTACTTATGCGTTGCAATCAACAAGTTCACAAAGTGGCGGGAAGTGGAAGCGATGAGGAAGGTGGCAGCCGCGGTCAGCGATCAAGTTCTTCAGTCGATTGTTTGCCCGGGATCCCTAACAGGATCATCACCGGCAGCGGCACCCAATTTATGAGCCGCACCTTCATGCAAGACGTCCAAGATCTTGGCGCCAAGGTCTGCCGCTTCCACATTGCTCATCCGAGAAGCAACGGTCAAGCGAGAGAGGGCGAATCTTTGAAGTCTTGCGGACTCAAGACCAGGACTTTCGACGGGCTGCACAAGTGCGGAAGAAAGCTGGATTGAGGAGCTGCCGGTGGTTCTTTGGTCGAACAGACGACGCCAAATCGAGCCTTTGGCGGACACCTTCGCTCTAGTCTATGGAGCGGAGGCAGTTCTCCCCACGGAACTTCGTATCACGGGTCGCCTCGAGTGCTCGCTTATGATGAGCTCGAGCAAGAGCAGCTGCGACAAGATGACGTTGCTGCTCCTTGAGGAAGACCGATCTTCGTCTTTGTCTGCTGCTCGATACCGACAAAGATTTGGCGCCGCTACCATAGCCGAAGTTAATGCCGAAGTCTCGAGGAAGGCGACCTTGTTCTTGGTAGCGTTCAATCCGCCAAGAAATTCCAACAAGTTGACGCCAAAGTGGGAAGGTCCTTACCGGGTGAAACGAGTCACTAGGCTGGCGCTGTCCGCCTTGAGACCGAAGATGGCGTTCGGTGAGCAACTCACGGAACATTGAACATCTTCGTAAGTTTTACCCGTAGAAGCGCGGTTGCGGAACCTGTTCCGGCAACCACCTTCTATACAAGTCTTGCCGATGTTGCATGTAATCCTTTATACAAAGCCGGGCGCAGACCCCGTGCATAAGTAAAGCTCATGTGTTCCGCACATCTTGTCAATTTCATGCTTTCTACTCATTATATTGCATGTGTTATCTGACACTTTGTGCAGCACCTACCCCGGTAGGCTTCATATCTTTATTTTTTCTTCTTTCTCTTTCTCGAAGAAAGGAAGGATCCCGCGCACACAAGTTTGCCGGGGGGGAAGGAGAAGATAACGGTATGGACCAAGCGTCGCTCGAGGAGGTCAAGCCTTACCGGGAAGGAAACGACAGAAAAGCTAAGTTGCCAAAGTCTGAGCAATCAGTTTCAAAATTTTTTAAGTTATTCTCCTCGAACGACCGCACTTTGTATGGAAAACCTGTGCTGGAGGAACCAACTTCGTAGCTAGCTGCGCCCTTATTTTGTTTCGAGTCCGCTCAACAATTTAAGTGAGCATGACTGAATTGCGACAAGGTTGCTTGTCGGAGCGGCAGCGCCTTGAAGCATCTTGACGTCTCAAGACTTTTCGGCGCTCACATGGCTAAGGTACCTGCGCAAACAAGTTCCCTAAAAGCGTAGGGCAAAAACATACAAAGGAGGAATCAAGTAAAGGAAATAACATAGCAATGACTACCGAAATAGAGTTATATATTACAGGATAGCTTGTCGCAGCTCTAATAGATTGTTCTCCTAACATGATCATTGCGACAAGGAAAAGATAAAATAAATGGGCGGCCTAATCTACACGGTCGCCTTTCAACCTCTTGATCCCGCTCACCCTGTCCCACGATGGGAGGCGACAAAGGTCTTGAGCGCCTCTACATCGACATCCGTGGCAAGGACTTGAGGACGTTGGTGAGGTTGAGGCCTGGATTGCGGAAGGCCACCTTCATGAGCACCTTTTGGAGAGCTCCAGCAGATCTGGGCGCGATTCCTCGGCCACCGCTTTGGGATCGCTTCGAGTCGGGAGAGCCGTCACCGCCCTTGAAGAATAAAGTGAGCTTGGCCGGGGTGGAGATGCTCGTCGGAGGAGTATCCAAGATCCACCATCCCTAGATCCGTCAGCTCCCTATCGATGGCGGCGGTAGTGTCCACAAGACCCTCGGTCCAGTGCTCCACGTTATCCCTGAAGGTATTCTGGGTAACGGCAGCACTCGCTATCAGCGCCTCGTCGGCCTTGATCTCCTCACCGGGCCTCGTCCGGCGTCTTGGTCGGGTGGTCGGCTTCAACTCGAGATCCGCGTTGGAGTCCTTGACGGCGCTTGAGTTCCTTGCTCCTCTCGGCGAGACGGCCCTGCAGCTCGCCAAGAGTGTAGGCGTCCTTCTCGCGCTCATGCTTGAGTGCAGCAAGCTCCTCGCCGCTCTTCGTTAGATTGGCTTCCAGCTGCGTCACTCTCGTCGCCAACTCCTTCTTGGCGGCCTCGGCATTCTTGGCGGCATCCTTTGCTTCCTTGAGGGAATCGCCAAATGATTGCTCGCTGCGTATCAAGCTCCTCCTCGTGGCTCGCCGAGATTGACCTTCGCTGAACCAGCTTTCGCCTTCTTGCGCTGGACAACTTCACGGCAAGCCTTTGTTGCTCTTCAGGCCTCAGCCTTTCTCGAGGATGAAGGCTTTGCGCTCCTCGGCGATTCGCTCCGCTCCTCTGCCAAGGCCCGGAGAGCCTCTGATTTATGCTCCGGAGCTCCTCGCGCGCTTCTATGTCCACGCCGCTATGCGACAAGCGCTTCTCGGGAGGCCAGCTTGGCTTGCCGGCGCGGTAAAGTGAACAGCCTGCGATGAAGCTGCTCCTCCTCAGCTTCGCCATTCTCGCTTTGCCGGCGCGTCAACCAGCGTCGGCCAGCGGAGGCGAGCAGCTCTTCGTCGAAAGGTTTCCCCTTCAACGGCGCGCCTGAACTTCGAAGCCCGGGGAGTTTGATGAAGACGCCGCGGCCTTGAGATAAGCGCGGGCTGGGGCTCTTGGAGCCCGACGCTGTGGTAGTGGCGGAGGGATCGGCCAGTCGATGCGGCGCCTCACCGCCTCCTCTGCGGCCCCACGGCGGTCGGTCGTCGCCCGGACCCTCGCCCGGCTCTGCGGACAGCCTCGGCTGACCTCTCATGGCGGATTCATCAACCCCGACTCCTTCTCCGTGACTTCGGTCTCCATTGGCTCCGTGTGAAGGACTGGCGACTGGAAGAAGGAACAAGAGTCAAACAAGTATTCAAAAAGAAGATCGAGAAGAAGCGAGGAAATTTTCAGACAAGAAGAGTACATGTCTTTGGGATCGACGGTCACCCTTGCCTGAGAGTGGTCCCTGTCGGAGATGTCTCCTTGTCGTGGAATCCACCCTTGGCGGAGTAGTTGAAGCCGAAGGCTTGTCGGAGCGGCTTCGGACCCTCTTGGTGAGGCTGCTCTGCTCCTACACAAGTCAACAGACAGATATCAGCAAAGAAGAAGCACCCAAGCACGCTTAACAGCAGAAAGTAAACCCAACACTTACGCTGGGGGCCGCTCTGAGGAAAGGTTACCGGATCCGGCAAGGTGGTCTCGGGCGCATCATCTGTGGTCACGGCGGGATCATCCTCGATGACAACCACCAGAGTCTTGGCCCTTTTCGACGCTCTCTGGGCCAGCGTCCTGAAAAGGAAAGGGTTCAGAATGAAGCAAGTCAGATCCAAGACACAGCGGCAAGAATTGAAGGAATTTAAACTCAGCCAAGATTCTTACTCCTCTTCCTCCTCGTCGGAGCTGGCCGAGCGGAGAAGTCGAGTCACAGCCCGCCCGGCGCGATAAGGCGGAGGTAGGATCCCTCGGACGCTTGGCGGGGGCGAAGCGGTGGTGCAGGAGGGCCCCGCTCCGATTCTGCTGCAGCGGCGTGAGGTGCTCCCGGCAACCGTGCTCGTCGCCAGTGGAGCTTGCGTATGGGCGATGGTGGCTACCTCGTCTGCCCGCTCAGCTGCGTCCTCGGCCCTGCGGAGGCGTCTTCTTGGCGGAGCTGGAGGCTCCGCTTGCGGCGAACTGCCGGAAGGTGCGAGAGTTGAGGTCGGTCATCGCCCGTTTCGCCGCGCCCTCGGCGGGCTCGCTTTCGCTCGGCTTGAAGATCAGCGTGCTCTTCCTCACCGGCAGGCTCTTCCTCGTTGCCAAACTCTCCACGCCGGCAAGGCTTGCCGCCTTTGCCGCCTCCGCCTCCTCCTCGGTGAACCCGGGTCGCCGGCAAATGATCTTGCTGCCGCCTCTTCCAACTTTGGTGGCGATCGTTTCATCTCGTCGATGGTGTCGCGCGGTGAGCCTCTTACGCTTTCGTCGGCGGCGGATCGGCACTTCTTCCAAGCTGTCGAAGAACACCAGACGACGCGTCATCTGCGAGCTCTTGCCGGGTTGGCACAATCCCATGCGAGTCGCTGGCATCATCATTCTTGTGGATGCGGTCAAGAGAAGAGTTGTTACACAATGGAACAACTCCCTCGGCATTGGAACACTTCCGGATCTTTGAGATCCCATGAACAGCTCTGAAGCATCGCTCGGCCAACTCCAAGGCGGTGAAATTCGATTGAGGCCCGGCGCAGCCTCATGATGTCCGCCGCGTTCGAACTCCTGTGCAGGTTTCCTCCTCTCCTACAAAGAAGCGTCTGGCGGAGAAAATCTGCTCTACAGCTCCCACGGTGAGTCCTGCAAGTCTCGAGGCGCGAGGATCTGGTGGTGGCGATCTTTAGCTGTCATCCTCCGGGGCCACGCTGCTCCAATCATTGCCGCGTACCACTGGGGCTTGGCGCAGGCGGTGAGCGGCTGCGGCTCCTCCTCGGCGATCCAACACCAATCGGCTCTCCACTCGTCCCATTTGCCGCGGAGCTCTCCTTCGAATCGCCTCCTTCTTGCGGTCCTCGAGATCCAGGCGATCCGCGGATAAGGGCTCTCCTCTCTCGACTCGGGGCATGAAGAAGTGGCGGAAGAGGGCAATGTTGGGGCGGACTCCGACAAAGTTTTTCGCAGAGGTGCGAAAACTGCCATGGTGAGAACGGCGTTGGGGGTGAAGTCAGAGGCGGAGGCCGTACGTGTTCATAATATCGCGAGAAGAACTTCCGGAGAAAAGGCGGGCAGAGCCTGCAATAGAATAACAGAGCAAAGAAAGGATACCCACTTGGGGCCAATTCAGCGGCGGCGGCGGGGAGTACCTTGGTGCGCGGATGCGCCCGTGTCTCCGTCGACCAGAAAAGGTAGTAGTTTTCCCTCAGCTCCTTCGCGGCGAGCTGAGGGGGAAAAGTGGCCCGCTCCTTGCGCAGCGCCGCGAGCCGCTGCGCCTCGGCCGACTTGACGACCTTCGGGGCTTTCGGAGCCATGGCGGAGGCGGTGAGGGAGGTCGGCGGCGTTGGTGGTGACGGTGGCGACGAGGGGCGCTGCTCTCTTCGGCTTGGGAAGGTGGGGGAGCAACGGTGGTTTTCGAAATCGAACAGCAAATAGCGAGGTGAGCGGAATGCTCCTGTTTCCTCTGCTTATAAAGAAGGAGGGGGCGGACGTTTCGCCCTTCCGGATAAAGAAATTCCCCCATGATCTCGCCCACGATCTCTCCCCACGGCCTTGCGATCGTAGCGTGCCGTTCGTGGAGGGCGTGGTGGGTCGAGGTGAGTTATGGCGTAATCCAGGCGGCGTGTGCCCGTGCCTGTTTTGGGCCTGGCCCAACAGCGCTTCGGCACGTGTGTGGCCCGGGCCGGGGCTCTTGTCGGTGTACTAGAGTAGGGGTACCCTAGTATCCCGAACTTGTGCCGCAGGCGGTTGTAGCACCCAGCGACAAGGCTTGCCGGTGATCGTCAAGATCCTCCGTGGCTCCTTTGGAGCCATTCAAAACAAAAGTATTCAAGCCCCGGCAAGAGGAGCTTGCGGGAAGGCGAATCAAGGCCCGGCAAGAGGAGCTTGCGGGAAGGCCAACCAAGGCACTTAGAAGACAAGGCCCCGACAAGAGGAGCTTGCCGGGAAGGCCCGATGAGCGACAAGCTTCCGGGCGCGACAAGACAACGACCGCGACAAGGCACTTGCCACGGCAGGCATCCACCTCGTTTCCTCCGCTCCAGCTCATCCAACAACGTGTCGCCCTGGGACCCTTCCAAAGACGCGTGGCGAGAGGTCAGTGCAGCCGAGGTGTGATGGTAAGCAGTGCGACAAGAGCCATCGTGGCAAGCGGTGGCACCGTGTGATCACTTTTTACCTTTGTTTGGGTGACTTAGGCGGGCATTTATTGCCTTTGTCCCCTGTCGTCGGGGTTAGGTATGATGCCTTTGTACAAGTAGCTGTACCAACCACAAGTTCTTTTCCACTTTTACCCTTGCCTATGTTGACACTGTCGGTGACCCTTGAGCATATAAAAAGGAGGCCCATGTGCAGCGTAGAGAAGGGTTGAAGGGTTCGAGGTTCAGCTCATTCGAAACCAGAGAACACACATACACTCACGCTAGGTTTTGTAGCTCTCAACGCTCCCTAGCAAAAACACAATACAATCAAACAAGCAGCAGTAGGAGTATTATCTCTCCCGAGAGCTCCGAAGCTGGGTAAACTGCTCGTCTGCTTCGCCTCGATCTGCTCTTCGTGCGATCTCCGCCCCCCACCGAACCGAAAGGGACTCGGCCCGCCGGTCCCATAGGTGTTCGTGGGTCCGATCAGCCTCCCCGACAGTTACTCTTGGGTGTTTGAGCACCCTAGATGGTTGAGGTCACCGTGGAGCCATATTCCATTGTGGTGAAGCTTCGTGGTGTCGTTGGGAGCCTCCAATTAAATTATGGAGATTGCCCCAACCTTGTTTGTAAAGGTCCGGTCGCCGCCTCCAAGGGCACCAATAGTGGAATCACGGCATCTCGCATGGTGTGAGGGCATGAGGAGAATACGGTGGCCCTAGTGGCTTCTTGGGGAGCATTGTGCCTCCACACCGCTCCAACGGAAACGTACTTTCCCTCAAAAGGAAGGAACTTCGGTAACACATCCTCGTCTCCACCGGATCCACTCTTGGTTATCTCGTGCCTTTACTTGTGCAAGCTTATTTGTGTTATATCCCTTGCTTGCTTGTGTGCTTGTTGTTGTTGCATCATATAGGTTGCTCACCTAGTTGCATATCTAGACAACTTACTTTGATGCAAAGTTTAAATTGGTAAAGAAAAGCTAAAAATTGTTAGTTGCCTATTCACCCCCCTCTAGTCAACTATATCGATCCTTTCAATTGGTATCAGAGCCTCGTCCCTTTTTTTAAGGTCTTTGCCGTCCGAAGAGTATGGTTGACATCGTAGATGGTGGGGAGGAGCACTCCGGTGTGAATCCGTTCTCGTCTACGGCCGATGGGGGAACCGCGGTCTCTCGTGAGGAATTCAATGTGGCTTTGGACACATTGAAAACCTCCATGACGACCGAGGTTGAAAGCATGTTTAACAAATTCTTAGAAGGGCTTAAATGATCCACCGCACCAATAAAAGTGGGTGATCCCACTAACAAGGTGACGGATGCTAACTCCGACATGGGGGAAGCTACTAGTGAAAAGGCTCCTTCATCAAGTGGTAAAAATGGCAACGGCATCTTTGCCCATGTGGAACCTCCGCTTACTTATGGTGGACCAATTCCTTCCACTCATTTGAATCATGCCGGTCCTCCCCCTAAGATTGTGAAAAATGAGGACCTTGGGTTTATCGCTTTAAGCGTCATTTAAACCATGTTAATACTAATTAACCTTTGGAGAATCATTGAAGAAGGTTTTTATCCGCATGACCGAAGCAACTTCACCCCTAGAGAAGCCGCGGATAATCAATTCAATGAGAATGCTCTCTTCGTCATCCAAGATGCAATTCCACCTGAAGATCTTGCTCATCTCCGGCCCTTCACCGTGGCCAAGGATGCAAGGCACCATGTTGTTTCCCTCTACAGGGGAAGCGCTAGCATTCAACGCTCCAACTATTAAGTGGTGCAAGATGAAGCCGATGAGTTTGCAATGAAAGAAGATGAAGAACCTCGTGAGCTTTATCGGAGATTAACCACTCTCGCGGTCTCACTCTGAGATCATGGGAGCAAGGATACAGATGACAATTGGATCAAGCGCAAATTCCTCAAGGCCATGTCCTCCGTCATTCATCAATGGCCGGATTTCCACACCTTGTCCTCAAGTGAAGTGTTGGATGAGTTTGTGGCTATGAGTATCTTGGACAAGACCGCCGATAATGCGGTGTTACGTTCTCAAAGAGCAAAGAAGCCCAATCTTGCCTTGAAGGCCAAGGTTAGTGTGGAAGAAGAGGACGAAGAGGAAGAAGAGGAGAGCAATCCCGAAGATACAAAGTATGCTTATCATGAACACATGGCTCTTGCTTCAAGGAAATTTTGGAGCAAGAAGAACACAAGGCCAACTTCAACAAGAAAAACTCAAGTGGCGTGAAGGGCAAGCAACGAGTGAGGACTTGCTATAATTGTGGCAATGTGAGCCACTTTGTTGCGGAATACCCTTATGAGAAGAGGGAAGACAATGGTGGCAAGCTCATCCGAAAAGACAAGGCCAAGTCCTTCCCCAACAAGAGAAACTTCACCAAGAAGACTCCTCCCAAGGGGTTGGTGGCACAAGAAGAGTACAATGAGGATGATGATGATGGTGAAGACGGTGAGTCGGTTGCCATGGCCTCCGTTGCCATTGCGACAACTTCACGGGTGTCTCTCTTCGACTCACCCAATGAGAACATCACCGCCAAGTGCCTCATGGCTAAAGCCACCAACAAGGTAACCCCCAACATCAAAACTACCATCATTAATAATCCTTCTTTGTGGATTGCATTGATGAACATGAGGGGTCTAATGTGGAGGAGAATGAATTTGAGTCTTTTATGAGTAAACTCAAGGGTAAATCCAAGAAGCACTTCGTTGCACTCTTGGAACAACTTGAGTGAAGCCAATGACATGATCGAGGCTTCATGAAGATACCATCTCTAAGATGGAGGGGCATAGTCGTGACTATGCCGATGAGATTTCAGATATTTCCAATGATCTTGAGGAAGAGCGGGGTCTTCGTTTGGCTCTTGAGGAGTCATACAACGATGTCCACACTAAATTAAAGAAAGATTTTGATCATGCTCTTGTTGTATCTCGTGTGCTAAACTCCGAGAAAGCCAAGCTTGGGGTTGATCTTTCTAGACTCAAAGAGGAGTTTGATTTACTTGACAAGGCTCACAAGGCCTTGAAGGGTGCTCATGCTAGCCTCAAAGAGTCTCATGATCAACTCCAAGTAAAGCTAACCAAGGAGAAAGCCACTTTTCCTCATATGGTCTTAATTGATAATGCAAATGCTACTAACCCGTGTTGTGAGCATGTGCATCTTGTTGAGGAGAATGCAAAGTTGAAGGAGAAACTTGAGAAAGGCCTTGTGTCGTGCATATAAGGTGAGAAGAACCTCAACGACCTTTTGAGCAATCAAAAGGAAGTTGTGGCCAAGGAAGGGATTGGGTTCACACCCAAATCCAAGAACAAGAAGAAGAATGACAAGGCCAAATGACCCCCTCCTCTCAAGCAAACCTTTGTGAAGGAGGGAGAGGGTGCCTCTAAGGAGAAGAAGAAGAACAATGTGAAGGGTGGTGATGCCAAGAAGGGCAATGCTACCCTTCCCAACAAAGCCGGCGACTTTAACCCTTCTTATGTGTTATGTCATGCTAGTGATGGACATGTTTATGCCAAATTTGTTGGTTCTCCTTATGAGCACATTGAATGGTCTATTTGGGTTCCTAAGACCCTTGTTACTAACATCAAAGGACCCATTACAAAATGGGTACCTAAAACCAAGCATTGATCTCTTGTAGGGGTTTGCTTCCGGTGGAGGATCATGGTTGCTCGATAGTGGAGCCACAAATCATTTGACCGGGAGCAAGGACTTGGTGGTGGACGTGCACAAGATTTCATCTATGCCCACCAATGTCGAGTGGGGTGATGCCTCGTCTTCTAAGGTATTGGGACTCGGCAAGGTTGTCATTTCTCATGATCTCACGATCGAGAAGGTCATGCTTGTTGAGTCCCTTGCATACAATTTACTTTCCGTTTGTCAACTTGCACTCAGGGCTTTGCCACTTTCTTTGATATTGATATCGTGGCCCTCTCGTGGAGCAAGACTCTTAAAGTAGCCTTTGTTGGCCATGTCGAGAACGGCCTCTATGTGATTAACTTTTCGGAAGGACCCACTAAGACGGTGACATGCCTAATGGCTAAAGTTGACGTGGGATGGCTTTGGCATCGCCGTTTAGCCCATGTCAATATGAGATCTTTGCAAAGTCTTCTCAAGGGGGACCATGCCCGTGGACTAACAAATGTTATTTTTGCTAAAGATCGTGCTTGCAAAGGTTTGTATCGAAGGAAAGCTACATGAAAGGCTCACCCTCCCACGACTATCATTTACTCGAAGAGGCCTTTGGAGCTCCTTCACTTGGATCTCTTTGGGCCTCCATCCTTTGATAGTCTTGGGGTAGAAAGTATTGCTTGGTGATTGTGGATGATTATTCAAGATACACTTGGGTATATTTCTTCAAGAGGAAGAGCGAGACCCAACAAACTGTCATTGACTTTGCAAATGAAGCCCAACGTCAACACAATGCAAAGATCTTGACAATAAGAAGTGACAACGGAACCGAGTTCAAGAACTACACCTTGGATGAGTTTCTTAATGATGAGGGGATCAAGCATCAATATTCCCCACCATACACCCCTCAACAAAATGGTGTAGCGGAGAGGAAGAACCGGACGTTGATGGATGCGGCAAGGACCATGATGGCGGAGTTCAAGTCTCCTTACAACTTTTGGGCCGAAGCTATCAACACTGCTTTTCATGCATCCAATCGGCTCTACCTCCGCAAGGGCTTGAACAAGACTCCATATGAGATACTCATCGGTAACAAGCCCAACCACAAGTACTTCCGGGTGTTCGGGTGTAAGTGTTTCATTCTCAAGAAAGGTGTTCGTTTGTCTAAATTTGAGACTAGAGCTCAAGAGGGCATATTTGTTGGTTATGCTACAAACTCTCATGTTTACTGTGTCCTCAATAAGTCCACGAGACTTATTGAGGAGACATGTAGTGTGGAGTTTGATGAGAATAACAGCTCCCAAGTGGAGCAAAGTGGTACTTGTGATGTAGGTGATGAAATTTCTCCTCAAGCCATAATAAGAATGGGTGTTGGCTTTATCCTACCCATTGAGGAAACCCCTTCTGGCTGAAGGAGAAGGACAATGTTCCACTCAAGTGGAACCATCACCAACTCAAGACCCACATGCTTCCAAAGAACAAAGTGACGGCCCTCAACCAAATGAACAAGATCAAGGGCAAGATCAACCTAAAGATGGTGATGAATCACCAAGTGATGCTCAAGATCAAGTTCTCTCCTCCGAGCTAGTTCAAGATCAAGAACAAGCTCAAGACGACGCTCAAGATGATCAAGTTTCCGCTCCTCAACTCACTCCTGAGGAGGAATTGGAGCGTCGTGCCGCTAAGATTGCATCCAAGCTATCCACCAAAGATCTTCTCATGGAAAATGTGCTTGGAAGCTTAAGAAAGGGGGTAAGCACTCATAGACAATTAGCAAACTATTGTGAACATCACACGTTTGTCTCTTGTGTTGAACCCCAAAAGGTCTATGAGGCGCTCGAGGATCCGGATTGGCTTAACGCCATGCATGAAGAACTCAACAACTTCAAGAACAACAAGGTGTGGAGATTGGTGCAGGCCAACGGGGAACCATAATGTCATTGGAACCAAGTGGATATTCAAGAACAAGCAACATGCTCATGGAATTATCATTCGCAATAAGGCTCGTTTGGTAGCACAAGGCTACTCCCAAGTCGAGGGTATCGACTATGGTGAAACCTTTGCTCCCGTTGCTCACCTTGAATCCATTCGCATGTTGATTTATTATGCTTCTCATCATAAATTTAAGTTGCAACAAACAGATGTGAAGAGTGCTTTTCTTAATGGTCCTATTAATGAGTTGGTGTATGTCAAGCAACCCCCCGGGTTCGAGGATCCCTATTTTTCCGATCATGTGTACCAACTCGATAAGGCACTCTATGGCCTTAAGCAAGCCCCACGTGCGTGGTATGACCACCTTACCGAGTTGTTGCAAGATCGCGGTTTTGAAATTGGGAAAATCGACCCCCACTCTTTTTTACTAAGAAGGTCAAAGGAGAGTTGTTTGTGTGCCAAATATATGTTGATGATATTATCTTTGGTTCCCCTAACAAAGCTTTCAATGAGGAATTTGTCGCTCTCATGACCTCCAAGTTCAAGATGTCCATGATGGGAGAGTTGAAGTTCTTTCTCAGGTTCGAGGTCAAGCAAAGAAGAGAAGGAATCTTCATCAACCAAGCCAAATACACTCAAGACATGCTCAAGAGATTCAAGCTAAATGATGTCAAGCCGGCTTCCACTCCAATGCCCGTCAAATGCCAACTTGACATAGATCCCAATGGTAAAGCGGTGGATCAAAAGGTATATCGCTCCATGATTGGCTCCTTGCTTTACCTTTGTGCATCTAGACCGGATATCATGTTGAGTGTGGGAATTTGTGCACGGTTTCAAGCCGCACCTAAGGAAAGCCACTTTGTGGCGGTCAAGTGAATCTTTCGATATTTGGCTCATACCCCTAACTTTGGCTTATGGTATCCAAGAGGATCTAACTTCAACCTTGTGGGCTATTCGGACTCCGATTGGGCGGGAGACAAAGTGGATAGGAAGTCCACTTACGGAGCGTGCCAATTTCTTGGTTGCTCTTTAGTGAGTTGGTCTTCCAAGAAGCAAAGTTGTGTGTCTCTCTCGTCCACCGAAGCGGAGTATGTGGCCGCCGGTAGTTGTTGTGCACAACTTCTATGGATGAGGCAAACTTTAAAGGACTACGGTGTCATTTGTGACAAAGTGCCTCTTTGGTGTGATAATGAAAGTGACATCAAGATTTCTCTCAACCCGGTTCAACACTTCAAGACGAAGCATATTGAGATTCGGTATCACTTCATCCGGGATCACATTAGGCGAGGGGAGATCGAGCTCAACTATGTCAACACTCATGATAACCTTGCAGATATTTTCACGAAGCCCTTGGATGAAGCGGGATTTCCTGAGTTAAGGCATGAGCTAAATATCATTGATTCGAGCAATGTTGCTTGAAAACTTGCACACCCCACCATACTCAACTTGTTATCTTGTTTAGGTGTAGGCATGGACATAGGGGGAGTGTTGTTCTCTCAATGAACTCTCCCTCCCCCCATTATGCATAAATTGATCAACTCTTTCACATTAGCCATTGTTGATGGTACTTGTGCTTCAAAAATGAGTTTTGGTCATGGGCTCAAGGATAATTCTTCGTGGTGCCATACCAATTGACTCAAACATAGGTGGCTCCGGCCACCGCCCTCTCTTTGGAGAGGTTGTGTTGCGTGTTTAGTCCTTGTTGTCTCTTGCCTTTCTTTCTTCGTGCTTAGAGCTCGCGTGTGTGTGTTGTCTCGTGGGTTAGCTCTTTAGTGTGTACGTTCGCTTGAAGGTTGCATTGTAAAGGCCACTTTCTTCTCAGTTTTTCGAAACTTGCATTTTCTTGGGTCCATGGTACTACATGGTTCGCCATGCAGTACTATCAAGGAGCTGCGCAGTACTACCGCACCCGCATGACAGTAATTTTTATCGTCATTGAGGAGGCAGTACTACCACGGTGCGGTACTTCCACCCGGGCGGTACTACCATGATGACGCACGGTACTACCGTGCTGACGCGAGCGCGTGGAGGTTAAGAGCGGGCAGGGGGAGTTCCAACTCCCCCATACCCATTCAACTCGTTTTCCCCACGCCGTCTCTCTCTCTCTCTCTCTCTCTCTCTCTCTCTCTCCTTGAAACGGCGCGGAGAACCTCGCGGATCTCCGCCTCTCGGACGCTCTCCTTGCATGTCGTCCGGTGGGATCGTTCCCCACCACTTCCTCTTGCCATGGAATAAGGTTTCTCCCCAAGTCCCACTCTCTTCAGTTCGTTCTTTCGTTTCTAGGTTTTTGGGGAGATGCATGTTGTTCTTGAGATTTTAGGCCAAATCTTTGCAAGAGTAGGATGTAGGAGAGTAGTAATGCGTAGAGATGGTACTTGGTATGTTGCCCCGTGGTAGATTTGATCAACGTAGTACCGCTGCGTTGTCACGGTTGTGCTCAGATCCATTTGTGGTTCGGATCTGACCCCGTGCGGTACTACCGCACCTCCCGTGTGGTACTACCGCTTGTCCGGTACTACCGCTCCTCAGGAGCTGTACTACCGCGTGAGGCGTGGAACTAAAATTTTACTTCCGCTCCAAGGCACGGTACAACCGTGCCATCCTGGCGCGGTACAACCGTGACTAGGAGCAGCACTAAAATTTTAGTTCCGCGCATCCATGCGGTACTACCGTTCCTATCAAATCTCCCAAGTGGCAATTACCCAATGATGTTCTACTTGTTTCACCAGTTTTGCTGTGGTCTTTGCATTGATCCTTCTCGCTTCTTTTGTGTGTTCTTGTGTTGTGTGTCATAGGTGGTGGCTCCGATTCCAATGTTCGCTGATACGTCTCCAACGTATCTATAATTTTTGATTGTTCCATGCTATTATATTATCTATTTTGGATGTTTAATGGGCTTTATTATACACTTTTTTATTATTTTTGGGACTAACCTACTAACCCAAGGCCCAGTGCAAATTGCTGCTTTTTTCCTATTTCAGTGTTTCGCAGAAAAGGAATATCGAACGGGATCCAAACGGAATGAAACCTTCGGGAGAGTGATTTTTGGAACAAACGTAATCCAGAGGACTTGGAGTGGACGTCAAGAAAGAAGCAAGGAGGCCACGAGGCAGGGAGGCGCACCTGCCCCCCGGGCATGCCCCCCACCCTCGTGGGCCCCTCGTAGCTCCACCAACCTACTTCTTACTCCTATATATACCCATATACCCTGAAAACATCCAGGAGCACCACGAAACCTTATTTCCACCGCCGCAACCTTCTGAACCCGTGCGATCCCATCTTGGGGCATTTTCTGGCGCTCCGACGGAGGGGGAATCAATCGTGGAGGGCTTCTACATCAACACCATAGCCTCTCCGATGATGTGTGAGTAGTTTACCTCAGACCTTCGGGTCCATAGTTATTAGCTAGATGGCTTCTTCTCTCTCTTTGGATCTCAATACAAAGTTCTCCTCGATCTTCTTGGAGATCTATTTGATGTAACTCTTTTTCCGGTGTGTTTGTCGAGATCCGATGAATTGTCGGTTTATGATCAAGATTATCTATGAACAATATTTGAATCTCCTCTGAATTCTTTTATTTATGATTTGTTATCTTTGCAAGTCTCTTCGAATTATCAGTTTGGTTTGGCCTACTAGATTGATCTTTCTTGCAATGGGAGAAGTGCTTAGTTTTGGGTTCGATCATGCGGTGCTCGATCCCAGTGACAGAAGGGTAAACGACACGTATTGTATTGTTGCCATCGAGGATAAAAAGATGGGGTTTATGTCATATTGCTTGAGTTTACCCTCTACATCATGTCATCTTGCCTAATGCGTTACTCTGTTCTTATGAACTTAATACTCTAGATTCATGCTGGATAGCGGTCGATGTGTGGAGTAATAGTAGTAGATGCAGAATCGTTTCGGTCTACTTGTCGCGGACGTGATGCCTATATACATGATCATGCGTAGATATTCTCATAATTATGCACTTTTCTATCAGCTCGGCGATGAATTCGTTCACCCACCGTAATACTTATGCTATCTTGAGAGAAGCCACTAGTGAAACCTATGGCCCCACAGGTCTATTTTCCATCACATTAATCTCCGACAACGAGCTATTTACATCACCGTTTATTTTGCAATCTTTACTTTCAATATTTATCATAAAAATACTAAAATATTATCTTATCATCTCTATCGAGATCTCACTTTTGCAAGTGGCCGTGAAGGGATTGACAACCCCTTTATCGCGTTGGTTGCAAGGTTCTTATTTGTTTGTGTACGTACGAGGGACTTGCGTGTGGCCTCCTACTGGATTGATACCTTGGTTCTCAAAAAATGAGGGAAATACTTACGCTACTTTGCTGCATCACCCTTTCCTCTTCAAGGAAAAACCAACGCATGCCCAGTTTTTTGCCTCGGTCCACTTCCATACTGATGAGGAATGGTCCATGACCTGGATGACCAATGGACAACAGATGACTGCTAAGTGGAAGGAGTTCATGGCTTTGCTACAGGTGCCTGATGAGGGGCTCAACACACCCGTTGGTGTTCGCCCGCCTGCCAACCCCGAGTCCGCTAACAAAAACAAGCTCCAACAGTATCTTGTTGAGAAGAAGCTTCCCAATGACAAGAAGACGTGGGTACTGAACCCATTCCTTGACATCATGCACCGGATCTTCCGCAACTCCCTCTTTCCACACATTGGTGACAAGGGGAAGGTGCATGCCTATCTCGTGTATATGATGCTCATTTGTGAGGAGGCGCGTCATTCTCAGACGCAACGACTTGATGTCTCACATATCATGTGGTGCGAGCTTCGGTTTGCGGTGTTCAACCGTAAGGTACCCATCTAAGGACCTTACGTGTTTCTGTTGATCACGAAGACTTGGGAGAAGCTCTATCCCGATGATGAGTTTCTTGCCCCTGACTGGACTCGTCATGAGCCCGTCAAACACTGAATCAAGCCCCAGTGGGCCAACACCACTACCCGTGCTGAGGCAGCAACTGCTCAGATGGATGTGGATGAGGATGAGATCGAGGAGGAGGACGCTGATGAGGACAGCTCTGCTAGCTAGTCACCTTCATATTCTGAGCCTTCTTGGGATAAGAAGCTGAAGAACAAGATGAAGGCTACATTACGCATGCAGGCCAAGGGGCGTCTGAGTCTCATGTTACTCAGAAGGAGTGTCGCCGGCGCGACAAGAGGATCTTGAGGTCATTTGGCGAGGAGGTATCCAACGGGTCCGAGATGCACATCTCCCCAGAGGCAGCTTGGATGACTAAGCGTGGCTACAAGTGGGTGATTACGAGGATGAGCAGGAGGAGACCATTCCCACCGCCGAGACCGACGAGGAGCGCGATGAGTGGTCATCTCAGCCTGAGCTACCACCTGTGTCGTAGGTATCCTCTCTGCCTTTTTGGTGTCTCGATGCAAAAGGGGGGCAGTACAAGCCGAGGAATGAAGCTAACCTCGACGGAAAATGGTGGCCACTCCCGTTTTTGCCCAGCATAAGCAGTGGAAAGGCATGATAAGTACAGCAACCTTAACATCAAACAAATATAGCAAAGGTAAACAACATCATCTCCAAATGATAGCTTGAATGTGTTGGTTTCAACATGTTGTTAAAGCAGATATAAAATGGAAGGCAATGTTACCGACAAAGCGGGCATATGACCATCAAATATTGCAATTCAAACTGGTATTGTTGAAAATGAATAGAACATAGGTAATGCTTAAACATCACACTGGATAAATGTGTAAAACTGAAATAAAGGGCATGTGTTAACTACACCAGGAATAACTGGAACCAAATATAATCGTTCAAACTGGTATTGATGTAGTCGAGCGGCACAGTTCCGACTTGCACATAATGAACAACACATTGTGAATGACTGAAATAAACAAGGCATAAATGACCAAAAGATAACAACCAAATATAGCCATTGAAAATCGGATGAGTCTCACTTTGCAACCAACCTAACAAGCAAATACAGATAAACGGGGCATATGCTTGAAAACTGGACAAATACTCACTGCGACCGACCTGACAAGCAGATACAGATAAACAAGGCATCTACTTGATAACTGGAAAAATGCTAAAAAAACAACCTAACAACGAAATACAGATAAGCAAGGCATCTGCTTGATAACTGGACAAATGCTCAGTGCAACCAAACTAAGAACCAAATACATATAAACAAGGCATCTGCCGATAAGCTGGAAAATGCTCACTCCAACCAACCTAACAACCAAATACAAATAAACAAGGCATCTACTCACTATAAACAACCAAATATAGCCATTCGTGAAACCGAAGTGGACAATTCATACTTAAACATCACATAGCCCTATTGAAAAATACATTTTTATATACCAGAAATAATTAAACACGGCATAGTTAAAGCACCAAGACGGCAAATGCTACTACAACAAAGGGTGCGGGTTGGCAAGCTAGAGAAGGTAAGATTTCGATAGAATGTCGCCTCACATTTCATGGATGGGATCCTTCCAGTTGGAAGAGCACAGACCCATGGTGCGCTCTCTGATGTCACAGATGGGCTGTTTCACCTTGGAAGTACCTTCGTGGGTGCCCTCCTCGTGGTCATGGTCATGCTTGATGAGATCTTACTTGGAAATAGAGGATCCCAAGCCGCCGTCGTAGAACGTATCCTTCAGAAATGACAAAATGGGCTCGATGGCGTACAAAGCTCGCAAATCCTTGACCGCTTGGCTGAGGAGATCAGCGGCAGGGCCGTCGAAGAGATAAACGACGGTTGAACCAGAGGGGTTGGGGATGGACCACTTAACCTGTGACATGGCCCGCGTGAAGCCGTCGCTATGGACGAGCTTGATGTCGTAGCCAGCTTTCCCGAGATACAGTAATATGCTAGCCCGCTGACAAGAAGCCATCGACAAGGCAACATAGTCAACGTCTTCGCCGGTTTCCGCGGCAACGTGTTGCTTCGGGATCGGCAGGTCGGGGCGAACGGTGACCACCTTGCCAACGTCCGCCGGAGAGGCCATGATAAACCTCTTCTTGGCCGAACGCTCGTTGGGTGATACGTCTCCAGTGTATCTATAATTTTAGATTGTTCCATGCTATTATATTATCTGTTTTGGATGTTTAATGGGCTTTATTATACACTTATATATTATTTTTGGGACTAACCTACTAACCAAAGGCCCAGTGCAAATTGCTATTTTTTGTCTATTTCAGTGTTTCGCAGAAAAGGAATATCAAACGGAATCCAAACGGGATGAAACCTTCGGGAGAGTTATTTTTTGAACAAACATGATCCAGCCATCCAGGAGACTTGGAGTGGACATCAAGGAATTAACGAGGCGGCTACGAGGCAGGGAGGCGCGCCCAGGAGGGTAGGCGCGCCCCCACCCTCGTGGGCCCCTCGTGGCTCCACCGACCTACTTCTTTCGCCTATATATACTCATATACCTCGAAAACATCCGAGAGCACCACGAAACCCTATTTCCACTGCCGCAACCTTCTGTAGTCATGAGATCCCATCTTGGGGTCTTTTCCGGCGCTCCGCCGTAGCGGGAATCGATAATGGAGGGCTTCTACATCAACACCATAGCCTCTCCGATGATGTGTGAGTAGTTTACCACAGACCTTCGGGTCCATAGTTATTAGCTAGATGGCTTCTTCTCTCCCTTTGGATCTCAATACAAAGTTCTCCTCGATTCTCTTGGAGATCTATTCGATGTAAATCTTTTTGCGGTGTGTTTGTCGAGATCCGATGAATTGTGGGTTTATGATCAAGATTATCTATGAACAATATTTGGTTCTTCTCTGAATTCTTATATGTATGATTTGATATCTTTGCAAGTCCCTTCGAATTATTAGTTTGGTTTGGCCTACTAGATTGATATTTCTTGCAATGGGAGAAGTGCTTAGCTCTGGGTTCAGTCTTGCGGTGTCCTTTCCCAGTGATAGCAGGGGCAGCAAGGCACGTATTTTATTGTTGCCATCGAGGATAAAAAGATGGGGTTTATATCATATTGCTTGAGTTTATCCCTCTACATCATGTCATCTTGCCTAATGCGTTACTCTGTTCTTATGAACTTAATACTCTAGATGCATGCTGGATAGCGGTCGATGTGTGGAGTAATAGTACTAGATGCTGAATCGTTTCGGTCTACTTGTCGCGGACGTGATGCCTATATACATGATCATGCCTAGATATTCTCATAATTATGCACTTTTCTATCAGCTCGACAGTAATTCGTTCACCCACCGTAATACTTATGCTATCTTGAGAGAAGCCACTAGTGAAACCTATGGCCCCCGAGTCTATTTCCCATCATACTAATCTCCCGACAACGAGCTATTTCTGTCACCGTTTATTTTGCAATCTTTACTTTCAATCTTTATAATAAAAATACCAAAAATATTATCTTATCATCTCTATCAGATCTCACTTTTGCAAGTGGCCGTGAAGGGATTGACAACCCCTTTATTGTGTTGGTTGCAAGGTTCTTATTTGTTTGTGTAGGTACGAGGGACTTGCGTGTGGCCTCCCTCTTGGATTGATACCTTGGTTCTCAAAAATGAGGGAAATACTTACGCTACTTTCTTTGCATCACCCTTTCCTTTTCAAGGAAAACCCAACGCATGCTCAAGAGGTAGCAAGAAGGATTTCTGCCGCCGTTTCCGGGTAGTCTACGCACAAGTCAAGACATACCAAGTACCTATCACAAACTCTTATCCCTCGCATTTCATTATTTGCCATTTGCCTCTCGTTTTCCTCTCCCCCACTTCACCCTTGCCGTTTTATTCGCCCTCTCTTTCTGTTCGCCTCTTTTTCGCTTGCTTCTTGTGTGCTTGTGTGTTGGATTGCTTGCTTGTCACGATGGCTCAAGATAATACCAAATTGTGTGACTTTTCCAATACAACAACATTGATTTTCTTAGCACTCTGATTGCCCCTATTACCGATGCTGAATATTGTGAAATTAATGTTGCCTCGTTGAATCTTGTCATGAAAGATCAATTCGCCGGCCTTCCTAGTGAAGATGCCGCTACTCATCTAAACAGCTTTGTTGATTTGTGTGACATACAAAAGAAGAAAGGTGTGGATAATGATATTGTTAAATTGAAGCTATTTCCTTTTAAGCTTAGAGATCGTGCTAAAACTTGGTTTTCGTCTTTGCCTAAAAATAGTATTGATTCATGGAATAAGTGCAAAGATGCTTTTATCTCTAAGTATTTTCCACCCGCTAAGATCATCTCTCTTAGAAACGATATTATGAATTTTAAGCAACTTGATCATGAACATGTTGCACAAGCTTTGGAGAGAATGAAATTAATGACACGTAATCGCCCTACACATGGTTTGAATTTATGGCTGATTATACGAAAAAATTATGCCGGATTGAATTTCGCTTCTAGAAATCTTTTAGATTCGGCATGAGGAGGCACTTTTATGGAAATCACTTTAGGAGAAGCTAATAAACTCCTAGATAATATTATGGTTAATTATTCTCGTTGGCACCTTTGAAGATCTACTAGTAAAGGGAGGCTTAAACTTGGAAAGTATCAATCTTGGCTATATCACATTGATCCCCAAAAGCGAACTCACTCGACACGGTCAATGATTTTCGCCCATAACGCCTCTGAACCGCTGCCTAAAGATGATCACTAAAATACTTGCCAATCGCCTCCGTAAAATTATCCTCAACCTGGTGCATCAAAATCAATATGGTTTCCTCCATGGACGATCCATTCATGACTGCTTGGCCTGGGCCTTTGAATATATACACCAATGTCAAGCTTCAAAGAGAGAATTTGTCATCCTGAAACTTGACTTTGCCAAAGCCTTCGATACAATTGAGCATTACGCTATCTCGCTAATCATGAAGAAAATGGGCTTCCCTTCTAAATGGCTCACTTGGATGGAAAGCATCTTCTCTTCTGGCAAGTCCTCTGTGCTCCTAAATGGTGTGCCTGGTCGGCAATTCCCTTGCAAATGTGGTGTGCGTCAAGGAGATCCCATGTCTCCCCTCATTTTTGTCATTGTAGCCGACCTCTTGCAATCCGCTATTAATGAAGCGTTGGATCAAGGTTTACTAAGCCACCCCATCCCTCCCAAAGGCAATGCCAAGTACCCGGTGATCCAATACGCGGATGACACTATCATTGTCTTGCCTGCATGTCTTCGTCAAGCAGCTAAGATGAAGCAAATCCTTGAAGACTACGCCACCTCCATTGGTCTAAAGATCAACTTTCACAAATCCACTCTCGTGCCTATTAACACTCTGGTGGACACATGCAATGATCTGGCTGCTCTTTTCGGTTGCACTCAGGCCAACATGCCGTTTACATACCTGGGTTTACATCTAGGGACCACCCGCCCTTCGATTCTTGACATGACACCTTTCGTGTGCAAAGCTGAAAGAAAGATGACTGCAGCCATGTCCCTCATGTCGCATACTGGTAGGTTGGCCTTGATCAACTCGATCATTGCATCGCTTGCTATTTATCCGATGGGCACCATGCGATTGCCGCCAAAAATCGTTGCGCAACTGGATAAAATACGGCGACACTGCCTGTGGACCAAAAAAAAACTGCGGATGGCGTCAAACATAACTCACTAGCTGCCTGGCCCATGGTGTGTAGACCCAAATCTAGTGGTGGTCTCGGGGTTCTTGATTTGAAAGTTCAAAATGATGGTTTGCTTCTGAAGTTTACGCACAAGTTTTATAAATGTAATGGATATCCCTTGGGTGCAGCTAATCTAGGATACATACTATGTTGAATCAAACCCCCATGCTACGGATGCATGTGGTTCCTTCTGGTGGCGAGACCTGGTTC
Source organism: Aegilops bicornis (assembly GCA_021605145.1). NCBI lineage: Eukaryota > Viridiplantae > Streptophyta > Magnoliopsida > Poales > Poaceae > Aegilops > Aegilops bicornis. The sequence continues at coordinate 256,088,941 of CM038671.1, read as the reverse complement.
TCTTAATGCCAATATACCGCGGGATCACTAGTGTGCAAATAAAACAAGGCACATATGCACTCTTTTGGAAGGATAACTGGAATAATGCGATCTCACGCCGATAAATATCGAGAGCTTTCGTGTGTCACCGATGAAGACCTGCCGGTTAGAGACTTTTTAATGCCCCCATGCCGCATGAAACCTTTCAACTTCCGCCTCCGTGCAAGCTCATGAGGAGGTCAAACTGCTCTGACTAGATGTCACGGCCGTGAGGTTTGAGGAGCATAGTGATGTTTGGTCGTGCTGGCGGGGACGCACCGAAGTTCAAAACGCTTGACCACGTATTATCGATTCTTCTTCGGGAGGTGATTGCTCATATAGCCTTTTGATGTTGTGGCAGACCAAGTGCACCCCCAAAATCAAGGTCTTTGGTTGGTTCTTATTGTCGCACCGCCTCAATACACGAAACATGCTTAAAAGAAGGCATTATAAGATTGGTTCCAACTTGGACTGCTTGCTATGTGGCCTACATATAGAAGAAACAGTAGAACATCTGTTCTTCCACTGTACCTTTAGCAAAGAGTGATGGCGGCGCTTGAACATAAGCTGGGCTGCGGTGAGGGACAATTTGGATCTGGTGAGGCAATTAAAGGAACGACATCCTCATAAAATGATCATGGAAATCTTCTTGGTTGCTGCTTGGAGCCTATGGAAGGAGCTTAACTATAACCATTTCGGACATATTGCACCCTCGGTGACCTCTTGGTGGGCTCGGTTCAAGTCTGATTTTTGTAACATCCAATATAGATTGCCCGCTTCATAAGAGACATGTGGTCTCTTCCATCTTGCAAAACTTACAACAGGACCCTCCATAGCACTTGGTTTAGTCTTTTAGTTCTGAACCTTCACTACCACCCTTTGTAATTACCACCATGTAATAGTTCTTCGTTATTTTAATATATATCACGGTAGGAGCCTTTCCTACTGTCTTCACTTTCAAAAAAAAAAGATCTACTAGTAAAAAGGTGCATGCAATTGAAGAGATTAATGTTTTGAGTGGAAAGATGGATGAACTTATGAAATTGTTTGCTAATAAGAGTGCTTCTTCTGATCCCAATGATATGCCTTTGTCTACTTTGATTGAGAATAGTAATGAATCTATGGATGTGAATTTTGTTGGTAGGAATAATTTTGGTAACAACGCTTATAGAGGAAACTTTAATTCTAGGCCGTATCCTAGTAATTCCTCTAATAATTATGGTAATTCCTACAACAACTCTTATGGAAATTTTAATAAGATGCCCTCTGATTTTGAGAGTAGTGTTAAAGAATTTATGATTTCTCAAAAGAATTTCAATGCTTTGCTTGAAGAAAACTTGTCTAAGATTGATGAGTTCGCTAGGAACGTGGATAGAATTTCTATTGATGTTGATTCTTTGAAACTTAGATCTATTCCACCTAAGCATGATATCAATGAGTCTCTCAAAGCTATGAGAATTTCCATTGATGAGTGCAAAGAAAGAACCGCTAGGATGCGTGCTAAAAAAGATTGCTTTGTGAAAGCGTGTTCTTCTAGTTTTCATGATAATAAGGATGAAGATCTAAAAGTGATTGATGTGTCTCCTATTATATCTTTGTTTGCAATATGAATCTTGATAATGATGGGACTGGAGATGAGTCAACTTTAGTTAAAAGGCGTCCCAATGATTCAGAGTTTTTAGATCTTGATGCAAAAATTTGTAAAAGTGGGATTAAAGAGGTCAAAACTTTACATAGCAATGAACCCACTATTTTGGATTTCAAGGAATTTAATTATGATAATTGTTCTTTAATAGATTGTATTTCCTTGTTGCAATCCGCGTTAAATTCTCCGCATGCTTATAGTCAAAATAAGGCTTTTACCAAACATATCGTTGATGCTTTAATGCAATCCTATGAAGAAAAGCTTGAGTTAGAAGTTTTTATCCCTAGAAAAATTTATTATGAGTGGGAACCTACTATTAAAATTAAAATCAAAGATCATGAATGCTATGCTTTCTGTGATTTCGGTGCTAGTGTTTCCACGATTCCAAAAACTTTGTGTGATGTGTTAGGTTTCCGTAATTTGATGATTGTTCTTTAATCCTGCACCTTGCAGATTCCACCATTAAGAAACCTATGGGAATAATTAATGATGTTCTTATTGTTGCAAATAGGAATTACGTGCCCATAGATTTCATTGTTCTTGATATAGATTGCAATCCTTCATGTCCTATTATTCTTGGTAGACCTTTCCTTAGAACGATTGGTGCAATTATTGATATGAAAGAAGGGAATATTAGATTCCAATTTCCATTAAGGAAAGGCATGGAACACTTTCCTAGAAATAAAATTAAATTACCTTATGAATCTATTATGAGAGCCACTTATGGATTATTGGGGAACGTAGTAATTTCAAAAAAAATCCTACGCACACGCAAGATCATGGTGATGCATAGCAACGAGACGGGAGAGTGTTGTCCACGTACCCTCAGAGACCGAAAGCGGAAGCGTTAGCACAACGCTGTTGATGTAGTCGTCGTCTTCACGATCCGACCGATCAAGTATCGAACGACGTCACCTCGAGTTCAAAGCACACGTTCAGCCCGATGACGCCCTCGAACTCCGATCTAGCCGAAAGTGTAGAGGGAGAGTTTCACAAGATGACGGTGTGGTGACGATGATGATGTTCTATCGACGCAGGGCTTCGCCTAAGCACCGCTACTGATATCGAGGTGCACTATAGTGGAGGGCACCGCATTACACGGCTAAAAGATCAACAGATCAATTGTTATGTCTCTAGGGTGCTCCCTGCCTCGTATATAAAGGAGCATGGGGAGAGGCGGCCGGCCAGAGGGGCGCCAGGAGGAGTCCTACTCACACCGGGTGTAGGACTCCTTCACTTGCTTGTTGGATTAGGAGTGGAGAGGGAAGGAGAGTGAGGGGGAAAGGAAAGGGGGGGCGCCTCCTTGTCCAATTCGGACTTGGGGGAGGGGCGCGCGGCTGCCCCTTGGCTGCCTCCTCTTCCGCCAATTGGGCCCATGAGGCCCAATAACCTCCGGGGTTCCGTTAACCCCTGGTACTCAGATATATCCGATAACCCCCGGAACCATTCCGGTGTCTGAATATAGTCGTCCAATATATCAATCTTCATGTCTCGACCATTTCGAGACTTCTCGTCATGTCTGTGATCACATCCGGGACTCCGAACTACCTTTGGTACATCAAAACATATAAACTCATAATATAACTATCATCGAAACTTTGTTGCAAGCGGACCCCTACGGGTTCGAGAACTATAGACATGTCCGAGACACGTCTCCGCCAATAACCAATAGCGGAACCTGGATGCTCATATTGGCTCCCACATATTCTACAAAGATCTTTATCTAGGACCGCATAACAACATATCGTTGTTCCCTTTGTCATCGGTATGTTACTTGCCCGAGATTCGATCGTCGGTATCTCAATACCTAGTTCAATCTGCTATCGGCAAGTCTCTTTACTCATTCTGTAATACATCAACACACAACTAACTCATTAGTTGCAATGCTTGCAAGGCTTAAGTGATGTGCATTACCGAGTGGGCCCAGAGATACCTCTCCGACAATCGGAGTGACAAATCCTAATCTCGAAATACGCCAACCCAACAAGTACCTTCGGAGACACCTGTAGAGCACCTTTTTAATCACCCGATTCACGTTGTGACGCTTTGGTAGCACACAAAGTGTTCCTTCTAAAACGGAGTTGCATAATCTCATAGTCATAGGAACATGTATAAGTCATGAAGAAAGCAATAGCGAGAATACTAAACGATCGTGTGCTAAGCTAACGGAATGGGTCAAGTCAATCACATCATTCTCCTAATTATGTGATCCCGTTAATCAAATGACAACTCATGTCAATGGCTAGGAAACATAACCATCTTTGATCAACAAGCTAGTCAAGTAGAGGCATACTAGTGACACTCGCTTGTCTATGTATTCACACAAGTATTATGTTTCGGGTTAATACAATTCTAGCATGAATAATAAACATTTGTCATGATATAAGGAAATAAATAATAACTTTATTATTGCCTCTAGGGCATATTTCCTTCCGGCCTCCCACTTGGACTAGTGTCAATAATCTAGATTACACTGTAATGATTCTAACACCCATGGAGCCTTGGTGTTGATCATGTTTTGCTCGTGGAAGAGGCTTAGTCAACGGGTCTGCAACATTCAGATCCGTATGTATCTTGCAAATTCTATGTCTCCCACCTGGACTAAATCCCGGATGGAATTGAAGCGTCTCTTGATGTGCTTGGTTCTCTTGTGAAATCTGATTCCTTCACCAAGGCAATTGCACCAGTATTGTCACAAAAGATTTTCATTGGACCCGATGCACTAGGTATGACACCTAGATCGGATATGAACTCCTTCATCCAGACTCCTTCATTTGCTGCTTCGAAGCAGCTATGTACTCCGCTTCGCACGTAGATCCCGCCATACGATGCCTTGTTTAGAACTGCACTAACCGACAGCTCCACCGCTCAATGTAAACACGTATCCGGTTTGCGATTTAGAATCGTTCGGTCAAGGTCAAAGCTTGCATCAACGTAACCATTTACGATGAGCTCTTTGTCACCTCCATAAACGAGAAACATATCCTTAGTCCTTTTCGTGTATTTCAGGATGTTCTTGACACCATTTGTCAAGTGATCCACTCTGGATTACTTTGGTACCTCCCCGCTAAACTTATAGCAAGGCACACATCAGGTCCGGTACACAAAGATTGCATACATGATAGAGCCTATGCATTTGAAGCATAGGGAACATCTTTCATCTTCTCTCTATCTTCCGCGGTGGTCGGGCATTGAGTCTTACTCAACTTCACACCTTGTAAAACAGGCAAGAACCCTTTTTTTGCTTGATCCATTTTGAACTTCTTCAAAACTTTGTCAAGGTATGTGCTTTGTGAAAGTCCAATTAAGCGCCTTGATCTATCTCTATAGATCTTGATGCCCAATATATAAGCAGCTTCACCGAGGTCTTTCATCGAAAAACTCTTATTCAAGTATCCCTTTATGCTATCCAGAAATTCTATATCATTTCCAATCAGCAATATGTCATCCACATATAATATCGTAAATGCTTTCTGAGCTCCCACTCACTTTCTTGTAAATACAGGCTTCTCCAAAAGTCTCAGATAAAACCAAATGCTTTGATCACACTATCAAAACGCTTTATTCCAACTCCGAGAAGCTTGCACCAGTCCATAAATGGATCATTGGAGCTTGCACACTTTGTTAGCTCCTTTGGATCGACAAAACCTTCCGATTGCATCATATACAACTCTTCTTCCGTAAATCCATTCAGAATGCAGTTTTTACATCCATTTGCCAAATTTCATAATCATAAAATGTGGCAATTGCTAACATGATTCGGACAGACTTAAGCATCGCTACGGGTGAGAAGGTCTCATCGTAGTCAATCCCTTGAACTTGTCGAAAACCTTTCATAGAAAGTCGAGCTTTATAGACAGTAACATTACCGTCAGCGTCAGTCTTCTTCTTGAAGACCCATTTATTCTCAATGGCTTGCCGATCATCGGCAAGTCAACCAAAGTCCACACTTTGTTCTCATACATGGATCCCATCTCAGATTTCATGGCCTCAAGCCATTTTATGGAATCTGGGCTCACCATCGCTTCTTCATAGTTCGTAGGTTCGTCATGGTCTAGCAACATAACTTCGAGAACAGGATTACCGTACCACTCAAAGTGCGGATCTTACTCGTCAATTGACCCACGAGGTTCAAGAACAACTTGATCTAAAGTTTCATGATCATCATCATTGACTTCCTCACTAATTGGTGTAGGTGTCGTAGAAACCGGTTTCGTGATGAACTACTTTCCAATAAGGGAGCAGTACAGTTACCTCATCAAGTTCTACTTTCCTCCCACTCACTTCTTTCGAGAGAAACTCCTTCTCTAGAAAGATTCCAAATTTAGCAACAAAAGTCTTGCCTTCGGATCTGTGGATAGAAGGTGTACCCAACGATCTCTTTTGGGTATCCTATGAAGACACATTTTTCCGATTTGGGTTCGAGCTTATCAGGTTGAAGCTTTTTCACATAAGCATCGCAGCCCCAAACTTTAAGAAACGACAAATTTGGTTTCTTGCCAAACCACAGTTCATAAGGCGTCGTCTCAACGGATTTTCATGGTGTCCTATTTAACGTGAATGCAGCCGTCTCTAAAGCATAACCCCAAAACGATAGCGATAGAATCAAGAAGAGACATCATAGATCGCACCATATCTAGTAAAGCACGACGATTCGACGCTCGGACACACCATTACTTACCGTGGTGTTCCGTGGCGTGAGTTGCTAAACTATTCCACATTGTTTCAAATGAAGACCAAACTTCGTAACTCAAATATTCTCCTCCATGATCGAGATCGTAGAAACTTTATTTTCTTGTTACGATGATTTTCAACTTCACTCTGAAATTCTTTGAACTTTTCAAATGTTTCAGACTTATGTTTCATTAAGTAGATATACCCATATCTTCTCAAATCATCTATGAAGGTCAGAAAATAACGATATCCGCCTCGAGCCTCAATATTCATCGGACCACATACATCTGTATGTATAATTTCCAACAAATCTGTTGCTCGCTCCATAGTTCTGGAGAACGGCGTTTTAGTCATCTTGCCCATGAGGCACGGTTCGCAAGTACCAAGTGATTCATAATCAAGTGGTTCCAAAAGTCCATCAATATGGAGTTTCTTCATGCGCTTTGCACCGATATGACCTAAACGGCAGTGCCACAAATAAGTTGCACTATCATTATCCACTCTACATCTTTTGGCTTCAATATTATGAATATGTGTATCACTACTATCGAGATTCAACAAACATAGACCACTCTTCAAGGGTGCATGACCATAAAAGATATTACTCATATAAATAGAACAACCATTATTCTCTGATTTAAATGAATAACCGTCTCGCATCAAACAAGATCCAGATATAATGTTCATGCTCAGCGGCACCAAATAACAATTATTCAGGTCTAAAACTAATCCCGAAGGTAGATGTAGAGGTAGCGTGCCGACCGCGATCACATCGACTTTGGAACCATTTCCCACGCCAAGATCGTCACCTCGTCCTTAGCCAATCTTCGCTTAATCCGTAGTCCCATTTCGAGTTGCAAATATTAGCAATGTAACCGGTATCAAATACATAGGTGCTACTACAAGCATTAGTAAGGTACACATCAATAACATGTATATCACATATACCTTTGTTCACCTTGCCATCCTTCTTATCCGCCAAATACTTGGGGAAGGTCCGCTTCCAGTGACCAGTCTGCTTGCAATAGAAGCACTCGGGCCTCAAGCTTAGGTCCAGACTTGGGTTTCTTCTCTGAAAGCGACAACTTGCTTCTTTGTTCTTCTTGAAGTTCCCCTTCTTCTTCCCTTTGCCCTTTTTCTTGAAACTGGTGGTCTTATTGACCATCAACACTTGATGCTCCTTTTTGATTTCTACCTCCGCAGCATTTAGCATTGCAAAGAGCTCAGGAATCGTCTTATCCATCCCTTGCATGTTATAGTTCATCACGAAGCTTTTGTAGCTTGGTGGCTGTGATTGAAGAATTCTGTCAATGACGCTATCATCCAGGAAGATTAACTCCAGCTTGAATCAAGTGATTGTTATACCCAGACATTTTGAGTATATACTCATTGACAGAACTATTCTCCTCCATCTTGCAGCTGTAGAACTTATTGGAGACTTCATATCTCTCAATCCGGGCATTTGCTTGAAATATTAAATTCAACTCTGAAACATCTCATATGCTCCATGACGTTCAAAACGTTGTTGAAGACCCAGTTCTAAGTCAGAAGCATGGCAATAATCGAACTATCGAGTAGTCATCGACTTTGCTCGCCAGACGTTCATAACATTTGGTGTTGCTCCTGCGAAGAGGTCCGGCACCCGGTGCTTCCAGATCGTAATTCTTACGTGCGGCAATGAGGATAATCCTCAAGTTCACGGACCCAGTGTAATTGCTACCATCATCTTTCGACTTTGCTTTCTCAAGGAACGCATTAAAATTCAGCGGAACAACAAAGACGAGCCATCTATCTACAATCAACATAGACAAGCAAAATACTATCAGGTACTAAGTTCATGATAAATTTAAGTTCAATTAATCATATTACTTAAGAAGTCCCACTTAGATAGACATCCCTCTAATCCTCTAAGTGATCACGTGATCCAAATCAACTAAACCATGTCCGATCATCACGTGAGATGGAGTAGTTTCAATGGTGAACATCACTATGTTGATCATATCTACTATATGATTCACGCTCAACCTTTCGGTCTCCGTGTTCCAAGGCCATATCTGTTATATGTAGGCTCGTCAAGTTTAACCTGAGTATTCCGCGTGTGCAACTGTTTTGCACCCGTTGTATTTGAACGTAGAGCCTATCACACCCGATCATCACGTGGTATCTTAGCACGAAGAACTTTTGCAACGGTGCATACTCAGGGAGAACACTTATACTTTGATAATTTAGTGAGAGATCATCTTAAAATGCTACCGTCAATCAAAGCAAGATAAGATGCATAAAAGATAAACATCACATGCAATGAATATAAGTGATATGATATGGCCATTATCATCTTGTGCTTGTGATCTCCATCTCCGAAGCAATTGTCATGATCACCATCGCCACCGGCGCGACACCTTGATCTCCATCGTAGCACCGTTGTCGCCTCGCCAATCTTATGCTTCTACGACTATCCCTACCGCTTAGTGATAAAGTAAAGCATTACAGTGATTGCATTGCATACAATAAAGCGACAACCATATGGCTTTCGCCGATTGCCGATAACTCGGTTACAAAACATGATCATCTCATACAATAAAATTTAGCATCATGTCGACCATATCACATCACAACATGCCCTGCAAAAACAAGTTAGACGCCCTCTACTTTGTTGTTGCAAATTTTACGTGGCTGCTACGGGCTTAGCAAGAACCGTTCTTACCTCACGCATCAAAACCACAATGATAGTTTGTCAAGTTGGTGCTGTTTTAACCTTTTCAGAAGGACCGGGGCGTATACACCGGTTCAACAAAAGTTGGAGAAACTAACACCAGCCCACACAGGTGTGCAAAGCACGTCGGTAGAACTAGTCTCGCGTAGAAGCATCTGGCGTAATGTCGGTCGGGCCGCTTCATCCAACAATACCGCTGAACCAAAGTATGACATGCCTAGAAGTAAGATGACTTATATCGCCCACAACTCACTTGTGTTCTACTCGTGCATATGACATCTACGCATAAACCAGGCTCGATACCACTTGTTGGGGAACGTAGTAATTTCAAAAAATCCTACGCACACGCAAGATCATGGTGATGCATAGCAGCGAGGGGAGAGTGTTGTCCACGTACCCTCGTGAGACCGAAAGCGAAGAGCGTTAACTGTAGCACAACGCGGTTGATGTAGTCGACGTCTTCACGATCCGACCGATCAAGTACCAAACGCACGGCACCTCCGAGTTCAGCACATGTTCAGCCCGATGACGTCCCTCGAACACCGATCCAGCCGAGTGTTGAGGGAGAGTTTCGTCAGCACGATGGCATGGTGACGACGATGATGTTCTACCGACGCAGGGCTTCGCCTAAGCACCGCTACAGTATTATCTAAGTGGACTATGGTGGACGGGGGCACCGCACACGGCTAAAAGATCAACAGATCAATTGTTGTGTCTCTAGGGTGCCCCTCGCCTTTGTATATAAAGGAGCAAGGGGGAGAGGCGGCCGCCAGAGGGGCGCATCAGGAGGAGTCCTCCTCCGACCGGGAGGAGGACTCCCTCCCTCTCCCTTGTTGGAATAGGAGTGAAGAGGGAAGGAGAGAGGGGGGAAAGGAAAGGGGGGGCGCCGCCCCACTCCTTGTCCAATTCGGACTTGGGAGGGGAGGGGCGCGCGGCTGCCCCTTGGCCGCCTCTCCTCTTCCACCAATTGGGCCCATGAGGCCCAATAACCTCCGGGGTTCGTGTAACCCCGGTACTCAAGCTATATATATATCCGATAACCCCGGAACCATTCGGTGTCCGAATATAGTAAATCCAATATATCAATCTTCATGTCTCGACCATTTCGAGACTCCTCGTTGTGTCCGTGATCACATCCGGGACTCCGAACTACCTTTGGTACATCAAAACATATAAACTCATAATATAACTATCATCGAAACTTTAAGCGTGCGGGGACCCTACGGGTTCGAGAACTATGTAGACATGACTGAGACACGTCTCCGGCCAATAACCATTTATCATGATATAATAAACATTTATCATGATATAAGGAAATAAATAATAACTTTATTATTGCCTCTAGGGCATATTTCCTTCATGGATTGCATGCCAAAGATGATAATACCTAGATCTATTCTTGCCTTTATGCCTAGCTAGCGGCGTTAAACGATAGCGCTTGTTGGGAGGCAACCCAATTTTATTTTTATTTCTTGCTTTTTGGTTCTGTTTAGTAATAAATCTTTGATCTAGCCTCTGGTTAGATGTGGTTTTATGTTTTAATTAGTGTTTGTGCCAAGTAAAACCTATAGGATCTTCTTGAATGATAGTTATTTGATCTTCCTGAAAAAGTCAGAAACTTTCTGTTTACGAAAACAATTGTTAAATATCACCAGAACATGATAAAATAATGATTCCAATTGCAGTAGATCAATAAACAAATTATCTAGGTCGTCCTATTTTGGTAGATTTTTATGAGTTACAGAAGTTTGTGTTATATACAGATTACTACAGATTGTTCTATTTTTGACAGATTCTGTTTTTCGTGTGTTGTTTGCTTATTTTGATGAATCTATGGATAGTATCGGAGGTTATTAACCATAGAGAAGTTGGAATACAGTAGGTTTAACACCAATATAAATAAAGAATGAGTTTATTACAGTACCTTAAAGTGGTAGTTTGTTTTATTTCACTAACGGAGCTCATGAGATTTTCTGTTGAGTTTTGTGTTGTGAAGTTTTCAATTTTTTGGGTAAAGATTTGATTGATTATGGAAAAATGAGTGGCAAGAGCCTAAGCTTGGGGATGCCCAAGGCACCCCAAGGTAAAATCCAAGAACAACCAAAAGCCCAAGCTTGGGGATGCCCCGGAAGGCATCCCCTCTTTTGTCTTCGTCCATCGGTAACTTTACTTGATGCTATATTTTTATTCACCACATGATATGTGTTTTGCTTGGAGCGTATTGGAAAAATTTAAGAAAATACGCTCGCTGCAACACATAGGCAGCTAGACCGGTTTTCAAATTCATTTAAAACCGTGAGGAATCTCAATAAATGACCAACATATGAAAGTTGCGCCTATTCCACATCTTTCCAACAGCGTATCACACGCCTCATTCTGAAAAACGGTTAAAAAACTGCAGCGAAAACAGTACCCAAAAAATCAAAAAAAATTGAAAAACAGGATTCTGTTTTTAGTAATTTGAAACTGCTCTTAAACCGTGAGGAATTAGAGAGTGTAATCTACATGAAAAAGTTGTGGCTCGATGATATCTTTCCAAAGCCATATCGTTTGCTTCATTCCGATGCGCGGTTTAGAAAAAATCGCGAAAATACGCTCGCTGCAACCCGTCATGCGCGCACTGTTTTTGAAACTGCTCTTAAACCGTGACGAATGTTGAAAAGTGTTCAACTTACGAGGCTGCGCATTTTCCATAGCTATCCAACGATATATTATACGCTTCGTTCTGAAAAACGGTTTAGAAACTGGACCTAAAACAGTGCCGAAAAAATGCATGCAGTTTTTTCTGGTGACGTTGCGGTGCTCGTTTGATAGGGATGCAGTGCCCTCGTGTTGAGCATGCAGTTCGTAAGTGTTAGTAGAATAACTATTCTGCTAATATTAGCATAATAGACCGGCTGTATGTATATATATATTGCTCGGTGCTCACTAATCATTGTGAATTAAAATTGGCTTTGGTATACCTTGGGATTCGGGTGGATCAATTACTTGAGCACTTAATGCCTAGCTTCATAGCTTTAAAGAAAGCGGTGTCTGAGAGACAACCCAAAAGTTTTAGAGGGTCATTTTATTCTGTTGTGTGCTTTTAGAAAGTTTAAAAACAAAAAATATAGCGGGAAACCTAAAAAAAATTCATAAAGAAAAGTAAAAGTGAGAAAGACGAGCACTGTTGAAGGTGGGGACGTCCTTGAACTTTTGTTCATGCCCATGGAAATTTTGTGAATCTCAATCATATAAATTTTTAAACAAAAATCACTGGTACGCGTCGGTGCTATACAAATGGTTTTTAACCCCTTTCCGCGACGGCATTTAGAACCGTCGCCAAGTGAGTGACGACAATAGGGGGTCCTTCCCACACGACCCGGAAACCGTCGGGGATATTCCCTCCTGGCACACACGCTTGGCAAAATGAGGCCGTGCGCGACCGACGAGCGCTCAAATATGGAAATACGTACAGTAGAGCTAAAAAAATACAAATATACAAGCGAAATTGTTTCCAGTCGCAAGTACATGCCACACAGTCAGTCCTCGCTAAACGTTTCCGTTTGTATGTACATCCCACACAGTCGCTCCAAGGAAAACGTTTCCGTTCACAGGTACATCACACAAAATTTTCCCCGTTAAATCGTTTGTGATAGCGTTTCCATTGCACACGATATTAACAATTTTATCATTTGCGTTATTGAATGCATCACACACGATGCGTAGAAGAAATTGTGCGGCAAAGGTTGTCCATCACACAAAGTTTTTATGTGGTAAACGTTTGCGCAAGGTGGCCTAACGCAAACAAATTTCAAGAGGATGTCGTGTGTGCAGTGGAGATTGATCGCACACATAGTGGATCCTAGAAACATTTTTGATCTCCACGTCTATCGCAGGCGTTTCGCTTTTGCAAACCGTGTGCAGTGTAATCCATAATTTAAAAATCACATGTTTTGAATTTGCAAGTAGGCAATCACTTATTTCATATCCAACCATGTTTATTACAAATATAGGTTCAACCACCAATGCATAGTTCGATGCACAGGTACATATACTGAAGAACTACAGAAGTACCAAGTAAAGAATGATGAACCACAGTTGTACTAAAGACTGTAAAGAGAGAGGCGAAAGACAAACTGGTTGCTGGAGAAGGTGAAGCGGAATGCCCATATTGTGCCCACCTACAAGCGTAAATCGTGCACGACTCTAGGCCAACCCCTTGTGATGGCTGCCCGTTCATCCTTCATCGTCTTCATTATGACTTCTCGATGCTCGCCATTAGTCTAGATGAAATACTTTAACCTTCATTGCGTGTCCACCAATCATATACTTTGCGAGGTAATCTTGAGTGAACTGCTTGGGAACCACTGCGAATCTAAAAGATTCGTACATTGTTGTCTAACAACTCATTATGGGCAGTAAAAAGAGAAGGCTGCAGAGTTTGTAGTTACCATCCTACAGCTCACTGTTGTGTTGGATAGAGCATAAACAAAAATTTGCTTGCCACCATTCGTATCTTTTTGCTAATAATCCTTATCAGTTTCCTCACACTACAAAAAAAAGACACATCCGTGACATTTTGGGCCAAACGAAAAAATTTCTGTCATACATATGACACTTCTATGATGATAATTGTGACAAAACCCGGTATCATCATAGAGGTGGTGGTCTCATACTTCTATGACAAAAAATCATGATGTAAAATGGGATTTTTGTCTGGGCGGGCCGGACGCAGCCTGCATGACATTCTTTGGGCCGTCCATGATGGAAAAAACCATGGTAGAAGCGAGGGGAGGAAAATTTTGGGGAGTTCCGATTCACGGTGGGAGGTCGAGGGGCCGGCGATGCTGCTTTCGTGACACGTGACGCTGCTGCAGTATGCGAGTGTTGGCTCTAATCGAACTCCGAAGCGAGGCGTTGGGCTCTAATCGAACCCGAGCGACAGTAATCGCAGTTACGCTAAGCATCGAACCCCGAGCGATCGATCGATGGCTGTTAACTAAACCCGATCGGCGATTCGCCGCTCTGCTTTGCTAACTAAAGCTGATCGATGCTGCCCTGGGATGAACAGTGGAGCGCTATGGGGGTTTGGATGAGCAGTGAGCCCGGTGGCGTTGCCTCTGGATGAACAGGACCCGTGGTGTGGTGGAGGGCTGGATGAACGATGAAGCGGTGGAGGGTGCCCGTGGAGGGTGGTTGAACAGGACCCCGTGGTGTGGAGGGCTGGATGAACAGTAGACGGTGGAGGGTGGTTGAACAAGAGCGGTGGAGTAGCGCGGTGGAGGCTGGATGAACAGGAGCCTGTGGAGGCCGGAGGAGGTCAACGGTAGCCCGTGGAGGCTGGAGGAGGTCAACGGTGGAGATGAACCGTATCCGTGGAGTCCTGCTTATGCGGCACGCCACACCCTCCTGGCGAACAGGACCCCTGCTTCGACCGTAGAGCTCCAACACAAGTCCGTTTACGTCCCGCTTTTGGCACGCCACACCCCTCCACCCCGTTTCGACCATAGGAGGCCCGCTTCCTCCGCTTTTGGCGGCACGCCACACCCCTCCCGATCAACAGGGACCCCGTTTCGACCGTATGAGGTCCGCTTCCTCCGCTTTCTTGCACGCCACACCCTCCCGATCAACAGGACCCGTTCCGAATGTAGGAGGTCTGTTTCCTCCGTTATGCGCAGACGCCGGGCCTCGTCTCCATCGCCTATTCCGTCCAAGCCTCCCGATGAACACGACCACGCATTCCGTTCCGACCCAGCCGGTTGGCTCCCACGCGTTCTGTTGCCTCCCGATGAACACGACGCATTCCGTTGCCTCCCCATGAACACGATGCACTCCGTTGCCTCCCCATGAACACGACGACGATGTTGTTTCTTCGTTCCGACCCAGCCATGTACATGAGCCCTGCCAGACGTGCGCGCGAGTAGGCGTTTCGAGACCCCGCCTTATGTACACATACATGGTCAGATTTTCTTTCTTGCACCACGGCATCAGACGACGTGTACATGCTACGGCGCGCCTCTACTACGACACGCGGCGCCTCTACAACGAAGATGTATGTACACGTTCGCGACCAGAATGACAACGCTACGTGACGCTTCGACCAGGTGGGTCCCGACCGCCGTGCACTTCCTTGCGTGCGAAGATGTAGCAGGTGGGTCCCGGCAATGGGGGCGAATCATTTTTTGCCCGGACGCACTTCCTTATGCGCGAAGATGTAGCGTGTGGGTCCCACAATGTGGGAATCATTTTTTGCCCGGACGCACTTCCTTATGCGAAAAGATGTAGCCGGTGGGTCCCGCAATGGGGGCGAATCGTTTTTTTCCGGACGCACTTCCTTGCGTATAAGATGTAGCGGTGGGTCCCAGCAATGTGGGGCGAATCGCTTTGGTTTTTTTGCCCAACGCACTTCCTTGCGTGCAGAAGGTGTAAGCTTTGGGTCCCAGCAGACGAAGCGAATCGTTATTTTTTTTGCGGACGCACTTCCTTAAGTATGCGATGGTGTAGCAGTGGGTCCCAGCAATGGGGCGAATCATTTTTCAGACGCACTTCCTATGCGTGCGAAGATGTAGCTGGTGGGTCCCAGTGATCGAGGGGCAAATCGTTTTTTTGGACGCACTTCCTTGCGTGCGAAGATGTAGCTTCGTGGGTCCTAGCAATGGGGCGAATCATTTTTTCGCGAAATACGGTGGCCCGTCCGATGGGTCCCCGCCGTGTGGAGGAATAATTATTTTACAGCGTAATAAGGAGGCACTTCCTTGCGGCTGCCGTGGACCCAATTTGTCGGCCTCTCTCCATGTCTGATCCACGTCCGATGGAAGTCGTTCCTGACCACGTTGACCACGCCCGGCCGAGAGCACCACGGCGGTGGACGACGGCGAGGCCTAGGAAGGGGCCGACGCGAGGGAAGACGCGGCAAGTGGATGCACACGCGGAGAGGAGTATGAGGGTTCACCGGTTCGACTCTACCGCCGCCGCATGCAGAATAACGAGGGGTGTGGGTGAGTGGAGGGATGGCCCGCCAGCGGTGGGAGTAGTAGGGGCGGTGAGGCCTCCAGCAAGGCGGCACAACCGGCCACGGGAGGCGTGAGCAAGCGGCACGACCGGCGCTTTGGGCGGCCGGAGCAAGAAGACCAGAGGTTGAAGAAGCACGACGGCCGTTGGATGGACATCGACGGCCATCGCAGCCTAGAATCGTTTATATTCACTAAGTTGACAAATCCTTTGGCACGCCAACTTAGTAGGCCCACAAAGTTAGCTTCGAAATGGTGCGCCCAGGATGTCGTGGGAGGAATCATTTTTGGGCGGGTGAAGCTAGAATATCCGATTGAAGAAGAAGCACGGCATCCGCTGGATGGATATCCAACGCCACCGCTGCTAGAACCGTGTGTTGACTATAAGTTGACAAAGCCTTGCATACGCTGGCACAACTCGCTTTTTTAGGGACGCGTCAACTTAGTAAGGCCGTATGTGTGGCGAGAACTTATAGCCCATTTGAGATTTGTAACAATGTGTAGCCCATTTTTGAATTTTAATGGAATTTACTACAGCCCATTTACAGTTTGTTAAAAGTACAACCCATTTCAACCAACCGTTCAAAACAGAATTCAATAAAATTTCCCACATTTTGATGGGATCCGAAATATTTTTATCTCGAAATTTCTAGTCAGATTAAATACAATTTCACTATAAATTTATATTACGTAAAAATCCAACAAAACATTGCGCCAAGAATAATTAATGAAATTAAAATTTTCAATATCCAAAAAATAATTTATAAAGTAATCACGTGTTTGGTGCGTTTTTTATAGTTATTGCCCAGTTTTTACAATTACATCCCATTTATTATTTCTTAAAGCCCATTTTCTTGTTAAGCCTAATGCGTCCCTCCTAGCCCAGCGGGGCGGAGAATAACAACTTGACCTTGCCTGGCTATTCCTAAAAAAAAGTATAGTTGGGCTAGCCATTTTCAGCTTGAAAAAATTTAATATCTGGGCTGGATATGGTTCGGGCTAGACGGCCACACACCCCGCCAAGTTAATGCCTGCAGCGATGTTTTCGTTGTTGTTCGGAGGAGAAAAAATAATATCTGGGCTAAACATCAAAAACTCGCACAAATACTGCTCGAGCTGCTTGGTCCCAAATTGTCGGCCGCTTCTTGTGCAATTCTCTCATTTATTGACTACTGTGGAGGTTGACAATGGTGTGGGACCGTGATGTCGAAACCAGGAGGAAGCAAAATAAATTATAGTTATATATATATATATATATATATATATATATATATAATAAGGAGGCACTTGCGACGTGAGGCTATGGACTGGTGGGTCCCCATTGTCATCCTCTCCAAGTAAAGTCATCTCTCGCGCCGCTTTCCGCCTCGAAATAGTCGGCGCCACCGCTTCGCTTCCGGCAGGTGCGATTGTTCGCCTTCAACGACACAAGTGCCGTCCGTCTGGTCTCCATCCATCTGCCACCCACATTAATGATACGCGGATGCCGAGGCGGCTACTCGGGCGCCACACATCCGCCCCTCCGCCGCCCACCATTGCTATATAAACCGCTGCGCCGCCATAGCCGCAGCCATCCGCATCCGTTCCTGCTTTCTCCGCCCACACCACTATCGCCCACCATGGCTTCTCGCGCTTCCAGCGCTCTTCGGGACGGCGGACGACGGACCACAAGGAGATGGCGACATTGCTGCCGACCGGCCGGCGGCAGCCGGAGGACGACGACGTCCCAATGGAGAACATGGTAGTCGATGATCCGGCGCCAAACCCCTCCTCCGCGCCATCCTCACCGGTGCATTGCACCATGACCATCGGCGAGGCCCGTGCCCAATATATGGACAGGGTGGTGAGGCGTATGCGTGAGGAGCAGTTACAGGAGGCGCAGCCGACGCCGCCAACAACCACCATCTCCTCGGGGAGCACCGCTTGGCGGAGGAGCAGATCGCCGCGAGCGGGCGGAGCAGGAGGTGCTGCTCGGCTTCACGCATCGCCCGCCGAAGCGCGGCCGGGCGGTATCGCATGCTTGGTGGCGGAGGCTGCGGCCGCCTACAAAGAGGCTAGCAAAGAGGGCGGCGAAGCGGGCGAAAGGCGCTGTTTACTGAGACCGAGGACGAGGTGAGAGACGATCCGGCTCGACGAGTCCCAGCTCAAGGCCGACGAGGCAGAGGACATCGCCGCATCAGCTCGGTAGAGGCCCCACCCTGCCGGTGCAACATGGGGAGGATTTCCACCGCTCATTGAGGCGCCGCCACCGGCAACGCAGACAGAGGACATCGCGCGGGCCCGCGAGGCCCTCCTCACGCCAACGAGGCCGCGCCACATAGAAAACAAGGAAGAGTAGAACACGGTAGGTCGCCGCCGCGGTCCAAGTAAGGCCACCGCTACTCCTTCGGTTGAAGCCAAGCTTAGCGGGTTTACCATTGATGACCGGTTAGCTTCTTGGCGGCGATGGAGTCGGAGAGCTGCGCCGGAGAAGAACGCTGCTTCTACTTAACTGCTGGTGCGCTTGGTCGATCGACACGTGGGCCCAACAGTTACATGTCGATTACGCAACTGCACTGCAGCTTACGCCATCAAGCTTCTGTTTCGGCGAGACACAGGTGGGTAGCTTCGGTTAATTAATTATACCTCCAGCACACCCCTTTTTAGTTGAAGAATGTATGAAATGTAATGAAATCCGGCATGTTTATATGAAATCCGACCGTGTATTAATGAATTTATTTCGATTAGTTCGAATTCCTGTATCACTGGCATTGGATGAACATGCAAAACAATACGTACTAGCATTATTCCTGTGGTGATCACCTCGCTTGCAAGAAGTTTCACATATGTACTCCCTCCGGTCCTTTCTAGTGCGCATACAAGTTTTGTCTGCAGTCAAAGTATCTCTACTTTGACCAATCTTATACAAAAAAGTATGCACTTTCACAATGTGCTAAGTAAGAAGGAAATGTATGAGTACAAAGAGTTTGAGAAGCTTTTTAGCGTTTCAGACATTGCAATCAAACACACAGCCTCGGGTAATTCATAGAGAACATTCAAAACAATCAATGATTATGCATCTCAAATGACTCACATGTCAAAGGCAATATTTACTTCACAACTAAAGAATAAAGAAAAAATTGATCGACGTCACGACAAAGAAGGGCGTCCCATTCAAAAATATCAAACGCATGTCTTGCTAAAATCAATGAGCAAAATTTGACAAGGTTGTCCCATTCCAAAATATCAAATGCCTACGATTGTGGAATGGGCATGGTTTGCCATCGATTCGGACATTGACATGGCACCTCGTGCTAAATAAACCAGCTGTTCTTTTGTGCGGTTCCACCAAAATCAACCAAATTCGCGTGTAGCTTGTATGATTTCGCCTTATATGTTGCAACGCCTTGAACTTATCGGCACCTCCTTTCTTGTGGTGGAAATGGATGATTCGATGTATTCATGAACATTTTGTGCGCTTCCCATTGAAATCAAAATTTGAGCACCTCTGCTTGCACAAATACAAAAAGTGATTAGTATAATGCAAACTGTACTATGATTTGACAGTTTCAACAGTACATACATGGTCCATGTAGAGCACACTTTTAGAAAAATGGAACTCACCAGAAAGAATCCTAGAACAACATTGTACTCAAGCATCACAAAGAAAAAAATGGAGATTTGTCATCCTTCCGAGTTGAAGTTAGTTTGGTCTTGTGGGGAGTAATGTAACCATCCTTCAACTGCTCCTTCGATGAGAAGATAGATAGGGCTTCTTCATCCCGGCATAATCTAACTAGTCTCTTCACGTACTCCATATTCTTCTTCAGAGGAAGATGATCCTGTTGTGCAAAGACAAGAGGACTACTAAATGCTAGCATCCATGTTTGCTCGAAAAAAGGAAAGGAAATATTTAAAACAACACAGATGAAGCACTTCTCAAGGACAATACCACTTTTTCATGGAAGTATCTAAACAGTAGCACAACACCAATAGAGATGACAAAGCTCAATCATATGGATGAAATCGGATTTAGTACCAACCCTTGTCGAGGCTGATTGTGTAGAGCATATGATGAAGCACTTCTCCGGGAACCATCTGTTGCTATCTCACGGGTGGCCATGCTTACTATATACTCCTCGATTAGTTTAATGTTTCCAACATCTTCTTGTGCAGTTCCACTAAAATATATGGTATCTTCAAAGAAGATCCTGTTTGCACAAGTAGAGATAATTACGTATGGCATCAAATCGGTGGAAAAACAATTGCTCGCTCCAGCCGTAGCAATAAATTAAGATGCAAAACTATATCATTACTTGTGTCATCACAGCCCAAAGGCTTCATTACAGCACCGGGAGTTGATTTTTGTTTTTCTTCCGCTTGTTCTTCCCTTCATCACTTGGTTCAATAATGCATAAGCTTCGCCTTCAATGTAAGATTTGGCATGTCAATTAGGGAGCACAAGTATAGTACTAAACTTAATTTTACGATGAAAGTGGCAAAATACAGGCCAGTTAGCCAGAAATATCCTTATCTTACCTCAATGGGATATTATGGTGCACATACAGATTGGAAGTCTTGTCTCCATTTGTGCAGTTCACTAAAATCAAGCAACATTATCGTACAAGTAGCACAACATATGAAAGCACACAGCAGAATCATGTGAAAGAAGGCTAGTAATGACCTCTCATGATGCGGAATTCAAACAACTCACAAGAAGAAGATCTGAACCAAATTCGCCTTTAATCGGATAGGGAAGTAAGATCTCCTCTTGTGCAGTTCCACTAAGATCAAGCAATCAAGCAACGTTGTCGGTGTGACATTTTGGTTGAACTGCACAAAACACTCTTAAAACAAAAGTGTTTTGTGCAAAGGCAAACAAAAGGTCACAATGGCAACAAGGTGAAGTAGATAACCCTGTTTACACAGAGGTGCAAAGGAAACAATTAGTGGTCAATAACGATGGATGACACAGAAGCCAACAAAAAGAAGCATCTACCTTATCTAAATGGGAAAGAAAGCAAGATAGTAGCATTTCTCAAACGGGGGCATTGATTAATATTAACATAGAGATTATATTAACAATAAAATTCGTTAAACATGTAATTTGCTTTTAATTGTGGCATTGCATCAATTTTCCAAATGACATTATTAGAGGGTGTTTGTTTACGGCGACATTTTGGTGTAGGGACTAAAAAACTCGTGTCGTCCCATCTAAACCAAAGCAGGAGGGACTTTTAGGGACTAAAAGTGGGCATTTGGGACTAAAGAAAGAAGACCCCGAGGGAGTCTTTTTGGGACTTTTTCCAACGATTACCCCTCGCCACGCATCGCACCTTGTTTCTATTAGTTCATTACTAGGGGTAACATGGTCTTTTAGCATGTCATTTAATAACCTCTAGTCCATGTTTAGTCCCCGAACCAAGCAGGTAGGGACTAGGGAGTTTTTAACCAAACAGGCCTTAGATTAACAACAGCTAATGAGTTACACGGGATAGTGGACGACCAAAGCACCATGTGCATCTATCGATGTAATTGTGGTCATGCATCTGTTGCAACAAAGAACAAACAACCAAGGAGCATATTTGTGTTGGTCCCAGCTTTGTTAACTTTAGACACCTTTCCCTATGTGAGCGCAGAAATCTAGTCCCCGCTCAAACTCTACATCCTTGTCCCTTCCTTTCCTTTTTGAACTAGTACTTTCGCCCCTTCCTTTCCTCTTTGAACCACGTCCTAGATTTATGCGATACAACTTTCCCCACTACTTTCCAACATTCCTTTCCTCTTTGAACCACGTCCTAGATTCATGCTATACAACTTTCCCCCTTCATTTCCTCTTTGAACCATGTCCTAGATTCATGCTATATACTTCCTCCGTTCCTAAATATAAGTCTTTGTAAAGATTCCACTATGAACCAAATACGGATTTATATAGATGCATTTTAGAGTGTAGATTCATTCATTTTACTCCGTATGTAGTCCTAGAAAAATCTCTACAAAGACTTATATTTAGGAACGGAGGGAGTACAACTTTTCCCACTACTTTCCCCACTCCTTTCCTCTTTGAACCACGCCCTAGATTCATGGTATACATGCAGCTAGAGCAATGCATGTGGAGTAAGTAAATTATACCTTAAGGTTCTTGGGGCATGGTTCGGTGGGCATGACGGACGGGCGAAGAAGAAGGGGTCGAGGCCCTCCAGCGCCGCGCCGCTAGGTGGAAAGTGAACAGCCTGCCTTGAGTGGATTCCCGACGGGCCCGACAGTGATTAAGCCTCCTTCCCTTCCCATGGACGGATCCTGCCGCCTTTTAAGCAGCAAAGTGAGGGGAGAGAGAGAGGCCAACGAAGTCTTGTTTAGATCCGGAGAGGGCGAGAGAGTGTGAAGAGAGCAACTACAAGTGCCGAGGCTCCAAATGGGAGAGGGCGAGAGAGTGTGAAGAGAGCACCAAGGCCGAGGCTCCAAAGGTATATATATATCGGAGAGAGAGTGTGAAGCATGCAAACCCTAGAAAACATTTTGACCAGTCAAAGAATCCTCCTGGCAAAAATTATGCTCAAGTGTAGTTATCGAACCCGAGACCTCAAGTTTGATGAGCGAATGGGCTAACCAGCTACACAACCCTCCCCTTATGTTCAACGAGAGGAAAATAACATTTTATACATTCCTGCATTCGTGTGACAAGCATGCCGTGTTTTTTTTATGTGTGTGGGAGTCATTGGGATTTCAATCATAATCGTGTCATGTGGCTTTGGTGGTAAGACTATCCACAAGTGGTGCGTAAATAATGCAGCCTTAGTCACCTTACATCTCTCCACGTAGTACGCTGGGTTCCACCAATCGAGGGTGAAGCAAACAAATTAATAAGAAAAATTAAAAGCGCCAACGGGTATCTTACCTCACACATCTCGCCATTGCCGGGAACACTTGTCCAATTGATCCCTCTGCTCGCTCACGTACTATTTTAAGTGAATCCTTATTATAACATGCACACAAATTTTGGGCACTTGTATTCGACTTAAGTCAAGTGTGCCATCAGTATCTCAGATACTTACTACTCCCTCCGTCTAGGTGTAATAAGTCACGTTAGAAGGTGCAACGGGACCAAGGTGTGTGCGTAAAGTGGTGTGTGTTTAATAAAGCATGTGTGTGTTAGAGAGTGCGACAGATCGACCTACTCCTACAGAGAGATGGTGTGTAGTGTATGATTTTAGCCATGAGAGTCGGTGCATCCTCTCGCTTCCGGGCGTGTCTGAGGGACATGCGGACAGCTGCCACGCCCGCCTCGACCAGCCTGCCCACCCAAAGCCCCTCCATCGCCTTCACAGCACTTCCCGCCTGAAACGGTCGGCGCCACTCCAAAGAATCGGTGCCGCATTCATGCCCGGGCAGAGCGGACGCGACCTCTCACCGGGCGCAAGAGTGATGGTTGCTTCGTCCGTCCAACTTCATCACTGGGTCTATGTGATTTGACAGCTCATTGGTCTTTATTATCGAGGTGGTAGGATCGATGGATGTCCCACGCTTTTGTGAAAGGAGGTACTACTACTACTACTAGATTACAATTTTCTCCATTCTTATAGCGGAGGAGTGCAAGAGCAGTGAAAACACGCATGCTCAGTGATTACCTGGCCCACCTCACACTATCACCGTGGGACACCTAACTCTTTACATGGTACTCCCTCCATTCCTAAATATTATTAGATGAGTCCCCGCGCGTTGCCGCAGAACAACGATATATCTCTCTGCGCAAAGTTATCGATTTCATAGAACTAAAAAAACTCTATAACCGCATGACAAATGTGGTAGCCAAACTAAATAAACTCCCATCATCATTTAGATCATCCCACGTAAGGAAAAAAAGATCAGCCAACTCCCTACCGCATAATGGGATTATATTTTTCTTTTGACATGTTAATGGGACTTAAAAGCTCACTTACATGCATGCTACCGGTGCATGCTTGCATGCAGACATGTTGATGTGATTTAAAACCCACTCACATGCATGTCCCACGGTATTTCTGCATGCTTGCATGTGGCTAAGTGCGGAGCCTCTCAACGTCTAGATCAGACGGCTACTATGGACTGATTTACTTCATCTAATGGCTACATCAATTTTGATGATGTGGCTCAAGGAGAGGATAGAGAATTCCTAGTAGTGGGGGCTAGCTATTATTAGTAGATAAGGCTATAGAGATTCCACTAGGTGAACTACATACGGAACAAAATGAATGAATCTACACTTAAAATGCATCTATATACATCCGCATGTGGTTAATGGTGAAATCTCTACAAAGACTTATATTTAGGAACGGAGGAAGTACTAGTATAGTACGCATCGTAATTTATCAATGAGATAAATTTGTACAATGCTATGAAGCTTCCAGCTTTTGTTACATGTATCTTAAGGCCCAAGGTTGCTCTGCTGCAACATTTCATCAAATACAAAGGAGACTAACATGCATGCTATTGCATCTCAATGATTGATGATCATAGCAATATGTACTCCCTCCGTTCCAAAATAAGTGTCTCAACTTTGTGCAAACTTTAGTTCAAAGTTGTACTACTACTAAAGTTGACACTTATTTTGGAACAGAGGCAGCTAAGAAAAAAACGATCCATGCAGTCCCTAGCCCTTGAACCGTGAACCCTGACCAGCCTTCAATTTGTCGGGCAACGCTCGAGCTTCCTAATAAATGAAGTTTGCAACCTTTGACCATCGGATCATTTTGTGCAGTTTCACCAAAATCGAGATGAGCATCCCCGTGGCAAAGAAATTGAAGAAGCGTGATTAGAATAAGATTATCGGACTAGTTGATGAGACATAAACTCATCACAAATACAAGACGTAGAAGCCAAGAGAGGTATGTGCGGGGCAAATAAGTAGAGAAATATCCACGAGTGGAGTGATGTGGGCAGCTGGAGCGATGGTGCAAGCCGGCTGTAAAGGGAGTTGTACACGAGGGACGAGCTCAACCTTGAGGAGGGCGGCGGAGGCGGCAACTGCCCACGTCATGGGCAAAGGAGCAAGGGACGAAGGAAACCTCACCGACTTTGTGAGAGAGAACGGCGCGGGACCTCTGATCGGACGTCAAGGCCAGTGACAAGGTTTCGCCGTCGGCGACGGGCCACCGCATCTACACTAAGCATCCACCCCTTCCCACGACGAACGTGATCCGTCGGGATGTTAGAGATGTGGCCACAGTCGTTTTGTGCGACAGAGTGTGAAGAGAGCAACCCCAAAGAAGCAACCGTAGGCTGGCCCGTCTCGACTATGTATATAGTGGAGCGGTCTCTTTTCTCTCCATATGAACCTATCATATTGTGTACGTGCCATCAAGAAAAAACTTTATTTATAAATGACGGCACCTACTACTTGTTCTCCTATAACCTTGCGCTTGGCATCTCCAAAATATTAACCTTACGATTGGCTCTTCGCCTTCGGGAAGTCGAGCAATAATGGTAGTGCAATATATATCATTACGGCTATATGAGACCGAATGAATTGCTGCACGCCCACCACGTGAGCAAGGGTCAAGGGGCAGGGAGAGTGCTACATACTGAGCAAAATGAGTGAATCTACACTCTAAAATACGTCTATATACATCGTTGTTTGGAGTATGTACTAGTAGTTCATATTGAAATCTACTAAAGGACATATATATTCCAAACAATATGATATAATCTCTATAACCAAGGTAGTAGGGACGAGGAGTAAACGGAGGGAGTAGTAATTTTTCTCCTCGTCCTCATGAGCCACCGCGCTGCATGGGCGAGGAGCGGGCGTAAGGCGGAGCAAGCTTCACCTCATCCTGCGAGCCACCGCGCCCGTGGGCGGGGGAGACGGCGTACTAAGCAAGCTTCTCCTCGTTCTGCGAGTTGACGGGACACATAAAAAGTCTTGCCTCCAAGGTAGGCCCCACATGGTTTGCCTCTTTTTTTAACATAACACGTCAAGTCGCTATTTGTTTGTTCACCTGTGGTAGACGATCCACCCTCCACCAAGTGGACAACCAAGACATCGTGCCAAATTACCACGTGGGCTGCCTTTTAATGCACTGAGCTCCACCGTGCACCAGCGGGTGTGGTTGGGAAAGAGATGTGAGTACGGCGCCATGCATGCACCTCTTCTCTTCCTCAGACATCCCCACGCACGTGGGTGTGTGAGAGAGATACAAACCGCTGCTCGTGAGTGTTTTTGTTTTGGGTGGGGTGGGGGGGTGGGGTGGGGGTTGATTTCGTGAATTATTTGTGGAATATGTGTCGATGACATCTCAAACAAAATTTTGCATGCAATGTGTGTGAAATGGAGGCCTATCCATATCATACATAGAGGGTCGGGCAATCCACGAGAAGAGAGGGAGGGGTCATAGCTATCATAGAGTCGAAGAGACGATCAAGTGGGTGGGTGCGAGATCGATGAAGAGAGACATCGAAATTGTGTGTGTGTGCAAGTCAAAGATATAGGGCGACCGCCCACTGAACGTTAGAGGGCACATGTCAAGTTTGTGTGTGGCAGGAGACATGACTAGAGCGCTCGATGTATCGTGTGTGTGTGGGGGAGGGGTGGGGAGGGGTAGGGAGAGGCCTAACTATAGAGGTAGAACGACTCAGATATGTGTTGAGAAGGAGAGACCCAGCTATGTCTTGAGGGAGATCGGCCGACATCCATACATAACTGAAGGACGGGAAGTATGATGGGACAGAGAGAGAGAGAGAGAGAGAGAGAGGGAGGGAGAGGGAGGGAGACGGGTAGAGGCCGGATGGGTGATGGAGTTGCTTCTCGGAGATGGTGGGAGAGGCCTACTAGACAAACCGAGTGTGGAACTGCAATGTTATCAATAAGAGTGGGGATGTGTTTCTCGTGTGTGCTCATGCGTGATAGATCTGTCGAGACGCATCCATGGATGATGAAGGGGAACCATGTGTTTGGAAGCAAACCTAACTAGATCGGTAGATCAATTGCTGTTTGTCGGAGGAAGGGAGAGACACAACTAATGAGGTAGATCGATCGACGTGTGGGTAAAAACGAGTTATAAGGACCTAGCTAGCTATATGTATAGCAAGAGACCGGTCGGTGTACGTCCATTTGTTAGAGGCAAATAAGGCCCAGCGAGACGGATAGACAGAGAGAATGGAGCTAGGAGGTGGTGCGAGAGGCCCAACTACTAGCTAGACAAGGGGAGGAGTGTGCAGTTGTGAGATCGATGAAAGTAGGGGCGAGAGTTGACACGTCTGTCTGACCGTATGAGAGACACGAGGCAAGGACACATAAAGGAGGAGATTGAAGGTGTGTGTGTATGTTGTAGGCAGTGCATCATTTGGAGAGGTTTATCGATTGGTGTGTGTCGGAAAGGAGTTGTGGAGACTCGGGACCTAAATAACAAAATGAATGTGCCCGTGGATAGAATGCCGAGGAGGGGAGGGCGAGGAGGGCGTGTGCATGCACGAGAGAAAGTTAGTGGTAATGATACGCCCAACGTATCTATAATTTTGATTGCTCCATGCTACTTTATCTATTGTTTTGGACTATAATGGGCTTTATTTTCCACTTTTATATTATTTTTGGGACTAACCTATTAACCGGAGGCCCAAATTCGTAATTGCTGTTTTTTTTTTGCCTATTTGTTGTTTCAAGAAACAGAATATCAAACGGAGTCCAAATGGAATGAAACCTTCGAACGTGATCTTCTCAATTTAACGTGATCCAGGAGACTTGGACCCTACTCCAAGAAGTGCCAGAGGCGGTCACGAGGGTGGGGCGCGCCCCCTCGGCATGCCCCCCGCCTAGTGGGCCCCTTGACACTCCACCGACGCATTCTTCCTCCTATATATACCCACGCACTTCAACAGATCGGGACGGAGCCAAAAACCTAATTCCACCGCCCGCAACTTTCTCAGATCCACGAGATCCCATCTTGGGGCCTGTTCCGGAGCTCCGCCCGAGGGGGCATCTACCATGGAGGGCTTCTACATCATCACCATAGCCCCTCCGATGAAGTGTGAGTAGTTTACTTCAGACCTTCGGGTCCATAATTAGTAGCTAGATGGCTTCTTCTCTCTTTTTGGATCTCAATACAATGTTCTCCCCTCTCTCGTGGAGATCTATTCGATGTAATCTTCTTTATGTGTGTTTGTTGAGATCGATGAATTGTGGGTTTATGATCCAGCTTATCTATGGAAAATATTTGATTCTTCTCTGAATTCTTTTTATGTATGATTAAGTTATCTTTGCAAGTCTCTTCAATTATCCATTTGGTTTGGCCAACTAGATTGGTAGTTCTTGCAATGGGAGAAGTGCTTAGCTTTTGGGTTCAATCTTATGTGACCTTACCCAAAGGATGTAAAGGGTTACAAGGCACGTATTGTATTGTTGCCATCGAGGATAACAAGATGGGGTATTTATCATATTGCATGAATTTATTCCTCTACATCATGTCATCTTGCTTAATGCGTTACTCGCTTTTTAACTTAATACTCTAGATGCATGCCGGATAGCGGTCGATGAGTGGAGTAATAGTAGTAGATGCAGAATCATTTCGGTCTACTTGTCACTTGACGTGATGCCTATATACATGATCATTGCTGGATAACCTCATAACTATGCTCAATTGTGTCAATTGCTCAACGATAATTTGTTCACCCACCGTAGAATACTTATGCTCTTGAGAGAAGCCACTAGTGAAACCTATGGCCCCCGGGTCTATTCTCATCATATCAATCTCCAACACTTTATTTACTTGCTTTGCTTTTACTTTTTACTTTGCATCTTTATACCAAAAATACCAAATATATTATCTCTATCAGATCTCACCCTCGTAAGTGACCGTGAAGGGATTGACAACCCTTGCGTTGGTTGCAGTAGCTATCGCTTTTGTGCAGTACGAGGGACTTATGCGCGTGGTCTCCACCGATTGATACCTTGGTTCTCAAAAACTGAGGGAAATACTTACGCCATCGTGTTGCATCATCCTCTCCTCTTCGGGAAATCCAACGCAAGCTCGAGACGTAGCAAGAAGAATTTCTCGGCGCCGTTGCCGGAGGCTTACATAAAAGTCAACATACCAAGTACCCATCACAATCCCTATCTCTCGCATTACATTATTTGCCATTTGCCTCTCGCTTTCCTCTCCCCCACTTCACCTTTGCCGCTTTATTTGCCCTCTCTTTCCCAATCTCCTCCTCTTTTCCCTTTGCCTTTTGTTTGCTCGTGTGTGTTAGTTTGCTTGCTCGTCGCTATGTCTGAAATTGGGGAAATTATCGCCGATATGGGTGATAATAATATGGAAAATTCTGAAGCTCCTGCTGAAGAACCCCCTACCTATCACACAAAAAGATTTCGAATCGGTAGTGGTAATATTATTGGAAAAGGAGTTATTCAAGATTTCCTTACTTGTGCTGGTGCTTTACCTCTATGGGTGGTTCTATTCTCCATAGAACTAGTAGTCTTGCGGACGCTATTGCCATGCTTATCGTTGAACTTGAAAGGCAATTTATGCATATGCACCCTTCGATACAAAGAATTTTCCTAGAATTTTCTAATATTGAACACTCCTTTGTTAAGCGTGCCGCTACCATCTTTTGGCTCATGAATTCAGATTTACATTAAAAAGAAGCCAAAGAAATCTTTAAGATTATAGGGTGGACGCTTAGCTGTCCTCCCATAGAATCTATCCTTTTGATCAAGAAGAAATAATGCGCTTTCAATCTATCGACTTATGTTGCTTTCAATAAAAATCTTAGGAAAAAAGTGCCTACCAATATTTTAATTGATAGAATCTCTGAGCTTAATGATGATTTGGCTATTCAAATAATGAGCTAGGATGCTCTCTTGAGTATAGGCTTACCAAGTTCTCATTAAAAGAATGCTTATAATGATGAATTGGTTGTGCAATACTGAAGGGCGAAAGAGGAACCTATACCTCCTAAAATTGGATCTTGGGGACTTTTGTCCTATTAAATTTAGCCCTTTTGATTACTTTTGCTTGCCTCAAAGGAAACTTGCTGCCAAACGTAGAGAATATGAAATGAGTTTCACCGATCTATCTTATTACTACGGTACCACCTAGATCTATCCTTGCTTTTATGCCTAGCTAGGGCGTTAAACGATAGCGCTTTGTTGGGAGGCAACCCAATTTTATTATGTGTTTTTTGTTTTTGGTTCTGGTTAGGAATAAATAATCCATCTAGCCTCTGTTTAGATGTGGTTTTATCTTTTAATTAGTGTTTGTGCCAAGTTGGACCTATTGGATCTTCTTGGATGATAGTTATTTGATCTTGCTGTAATTTCCAGAATCTTTGTGCTCAGTGCCCGAATTGTTAAAAATCACCAGAACGTGATAAAATACTGATTCCAATTTATGCTGATCAATAAACAAATTGTCCAGGTCTTCTAATTTTGGTAGAATTATTTGGGTTCTAGAAGTTTGCGTTAGTTACAGATTACTACAGACTGTTCTGTTTTTGACAGATTCTGTTTTATGGTGTTGTTTGCTTATTTTGATGAATCTATGGTTAGTAAAATAGTTTATGATCCATAGAGAAGTTGGAATACAGTAGGTTTAACACCAATATAAATAAATAATGAGTTCATTACAGCACCTTAAAGTAGTCTTTTGTTTCCTTCTCTAACGGAGCTCACGAGATTTCTATTGAGTTTTGTGTTGTGAAGTTTTCAAGTTTTGGGTGAATTATTTTGATGGATTATGGAACAAGGAGTGGCAAGAGTTCAAGCTTGGGGATGCCCATGGCACCCCCAAGATAATCCAAGGACACCAAAATTCAAAGCTTGGGGATGCCCTGCAAGGCATCCCCTCTTTCGGCCCACTTCCATCGGTAATTTACTTGGAGCTATATTTTTATTCACCAACATGATATGTGTTTTGCTTGGAGCGCCTTGTATTATTTGAGTCTTTGCTTGTTAGTTTACCACAATCATACTTGCTGTACACACCTTTGAGAGAGCCATACATGATTTGGAATTTGATAGAATACTCTATGTGCTTCACTTATATCTTTTGAGCTTGATAATTTGCTCATAGTGCTTCACTTATATCTTTTCAAAGATGATAATTTTTGCTCTAGTACTTCACTTAGATCTTTTAGAGCACGGTGGTGGATTTGTTTTAAAGAAACTTGAACTCTCATGCTTCACTTAGATTATTTTGAGAGTCGTTAATAGCATGGTAATTTGCTTAATGTTAATATACTTAGTGTTCAAGATATGTGAAAATTTCTTTTGAGTGCGTTGAATACTAAGATAAGTTTGATGCTTGATAATTGTTTTGAGATATGGAGGTAATAATATCAAAGTCATGCTAGTTGAGTAGTTGTGAATTTGAGGAATACTTGTGTTGAAGTTTGTAAGTCACGTAGCATGCACGTATGGTTAAAGTTGTGTAACAAATTTGAAGCATGAAGTGTATCTGGCTTGTGCATCCTTATGAGTGGCGGTCGGGGACGAGCGATGGTCTTTTCCTACCAATCTATCCCCCTAGGAGCATGCGCTGTAGTACTTGATTTTTGATGACTTCTAAATTTTTGCAATAAGTATATGAGTTCTTTTGACTAATGTTGAGTCCATGGATTATACGCACTTTTACCTTTCCGCCATTGCTAGCCTCTTCGGTACCGTGCATTGCCCTTTCTCACATTGAGAGTTGGCGCAAACTTTGCTGGTGCATCCAAACTCCGTGATACGATACGCTCTATCACACATAAACCTCCCTATACCTTCCTCAAAACAGCCACCATACCTACCTATTATGGCATTTCCATAGCCATTCCGAGATATATTGCCATGCAACTTTCCACCGTTCCGTTCATCATTATTATGACATACATTACTTTTGTCATATTGCCATTGCATGATCATGTAGTTGACATCGTATTTTTGGCAAAGCCACCATGCATTATTTTTCATACATGTCACTCTTGATTCATTGCACCATCCCAAGACATCACGAGGCATTCATATAGAGTCATACCTTGTTCTAGTTTCGAGTTGTAATCCTCATGTTGTAATCAATAGAAGTGTGATGATCATCATTATTGGAGCATTGCCTAAAAAAAGAGAAAGGCCAAAATAAAAAAAGAAAGGCCCAAAAAAAAAGAAAAGGGTAATGCTACTATCTCTTTTTCCACACTTGTGCTTCAAAGTAGCACCTCGTTCTTCATGTAGTGAGTCTCATATATTGTGCTTCAAAGTAGCACCATGTTTTTCATATAGTGAGTCTCATAAGTTGCCTTTTTCATACTAGTGGGAATTTTTCATTATAGAACTTGGCTTGTATATTCCTACGATGGGCTTCCTCAAATGCCCTAGGTCTTCATGAGCAAGCAAGTTGGATGCACACCCACTAGTTTTCTTTTGTTGAGCATTCATAGCTCTAGTGCATCCGTTGCATGGCAATCCCTACTCCTCATGTTGACATCAATTGATGGGCATCTCCATAGCCTGTTGATTATCCTCGCCAATGTGAGACTTTCTTCTTTTTTGTCTTCTCCACACAATCCCCATCATCATATTCTATTCCACCCATAGTGCTATATCCATGGCTCACGCTCATGTATTGCGTGAAGGTTGAAAAAGTTTGAGATTATTTAAGTATGAAACAATTGCTTGGCTTGTCATCGGGGTATAGAAGTTGGGAACATCTTTGTGTGACTTAAAATGAAGCATAGCCTAACTATATGATTTTGTAGGGATGAACTTTCTTTGGCCATGTTATTTTGAGATGACATAATTATTTTGATTAGTGTGCTTGAAGTATTATTATTTTTATGTCAATATGAACTTTTGTCTTGAATCTTTCGGATCTGAATATTCATATCACAATTAAGAAGATTTACATTGAAATTATGCCAAAGTATCACTCCGCATCAAAAATTCTCTTTTTCATTTACCTACTCGAGGACGAAAGGTGAATTAAGCTTAGGATGCCTCGATACGCTCCAACGTATCTATAATTTTGATTGCTCCATGCTACTTTATCTATTGTTTTGGACTATAATGGGCTTTATTTTCCACTTTTATATTATTTTGGGACTAACCTATTAACCGGAGGCCCAGCCTGCACTGTTGTTTTTTTGCCTATTTCGGTGTTTCAAGAAACGGAATATCAAACATAGTCCAAACGGAATGAAACCTTCGAATGTGATCGCCTCACCGAACGTGATCCGTGAGACTTGGACCCTACTCCAAGAAGTGCTGTGAGGCGGTCACGAGGGTGGGGCGCGCCCCCGGGCGCGCCCCTACCTCGTGGGCCCCCTGACGCTCCA
Organism: Aegilops bicornis; assembly: GCA_021605145.1. NCBI lineage: Eukaryota > Viridiplantae > Streptophyta > Magnoliopsida > Poales > Poaceae > Aegilops > Aegilops bicornis. Next base: position 256,055,640 of record CM038671.1, on the reverse strand, counting down.
CCGACGTACTCCTTCCTCCTATATATACCTACGTACCCCCAACAGATCGGGGACGGAGCCAAAAACCTAATTCCACCGCCGCAACTTTCTGTATCCACGAGATCCCATCTTGGGGCCTGTTCCGGAGCTCCGCCGGAGGGGGCATCTACCACGGAGGGCTTCTACATCATCACCATAGCCCCTCCGATGAAGTGTGAGTAGTTTACTTCAGACCTTTGGGTCCATAGTTAGTAGCTAGATGGCTTCTTCTCTCTTTTGGATCTCAATACAATGTTCCCCTCTCTCGTGGAGATCTATTCGATGTAATCTTCTTTTTGGTGTGTTTGTTGAGAACGATGAATTGTGGGTTTATGATCCAGCTTATCTATGGAAAATATTTGATTCTTCTCCTAATTCGCTTTATGTATGATTAAGTTATCTTTGCAAGTCTCTTCAATTATCCGCTTGGTTTGGCTAACTAGATTGGTAGTTAATGCAATGGGAGAAGTGCTTAGCTTTGGGTTCAATCTTGCGGTGACCTTACCCAAAGGATGTAAAGGGTTACAAGGCACGATTGTATTGTTGCCATCGAGGATAACAAGATGGGGTATTTATCATATTGCATGAATTTATTCTCTACATCACGTCATCTTGCTTAAGGCGTTACTCTGTTTTTAACTTAATACTCTAGATGCATGCTGGATAGCGGTCGATGAGTGGAGTAATAGTAGTAGATGCGTAATCATTTCGGTCTACTTGTCACGGACGTGATGCCTATATACATGATCATTGCTCGATAACCTCATAACTATGCTCAATTGTGTCAATTGCTCAACAGTAATTTGTTCACCCACCGTAGAATACTTATGCTCTTGAGAGAAGCCACTAATGAAACCTATGGCCCTCGGGTTCTCATCATATCAATCTCCATCACTTTATTTACTTGCTTTGCTTTTACTTTTTACTTTGCATCTTTATACCAAAAATACCAAAAATATTATCTCTATCAGATCTCACCCTCGTAAGTGACCGTGAAGGGATTGACAACCCCTAAGCGTTGGTTGCGAGTAGCTATCGCTTTGTGCAGGTGCACGAGGGACTTCATGCGTGGTCTCCTTCTGGATTGATACCTTGGTTCTCAAAAACTGAGGGAAATACTTACGCTACTGTGCTGCATCATCCTCTCCTCTTTGGGGAAATCCAATGCAAGCTCGAGACGTAGCAAGAAGAATTTCTGGCGCCGTTGCGAGGCTTACTTAAAAGTCAACATACCAAGTAACCATCACAATCCCTATCTCTCGCATTACATTATTTGCCATTTGCCTCTCGTTTTCCTCTCCCCACTTCACCTTTTGCCGCTTTTATTCGCCCTCTCTTTCCCAATCTCCTCCTCTTTTCCCTTTGCCTTTTGTTTGCTCGTGTGTTAGTTTGCTTGCTTGTCGCTATGTCTGAAATTGGGGAAATTATCGCCGATATGGATGATAATAATATGGAAAATTCTGAAGCTCCTCATCAAGAACCCCTACCTATCACACAAAAAGATTTGAATCAAGAGTGGTAATATTATTGGAAAAGGAGTTATTCAAGATTTCCTTACTTGTGCCGGTGCTTTACCCTCTATGGGTGGTTCTATTCTCCATAGAACTAGTAGCCTTGCGGACGATATTGCCATGCTTATCGTTGAACTTGAAAGGCAATTTATGCATATGCACCCTTCTATACAAAGAATTTTCCTAGAATTTTGTAATATTGAACACTCCTCTGTTAAGCGTGCCGCTACTATCTTTTTGGCTCATGAATTCAGATTTATAATAAAAGAAGCCAAAGAAATCTTTACAGATTATAGGTGGACGTTGGCGTCCTCCCATAGAACCTATCCTTTTTGATCAAGAAGAAATAATGCGTTTTCAATCTATCGACTATGTTGCTTTCTAATAAAATCTTAGGAAAAAGTGCCTACCAATATTTTAATTGATAGAATCTCTGAGCTTAATGATGATTTGGCTATTCAAATAATGAGCTAGGATGCTCTCTTGAGTATAGGCTTACCAAGTTCGTCAAAAGAATGCTTATAATGATGAATTGGTCAACACGAAGGGCCGAAAGAGGAACCTATACCTCCTAAGATTGATCTTGGGGACTTTTGTCCTATTAAATTTAGCCCTTTTGATTAATTTTGCTTGCCTCAAAGGAAACTTGCTGCCGAACATAGAGAATATGAAATGAGTTTCACCGATCTATCTTATTACTACGGTACCACCTAGATCTATCCTTGCTTTTATGCCTAGCTAGGGGCGTTAAACGATAGCGCTTGTTGGGAGGCAACCCAATTTTATTATGTGTATTTTGTTTTTGGTTCTGGTTAGGAATAAATAATCCATCTAGCCTCCGTTTAGATGTGGTTTTATCTTTTAATTAGTGTTTGTGCCAAGTTGGACCTATTGGATCTTCTTGGATGATAGTTATTTGATCTTGCTGTAATTTCCAGAATCTTTGTGCTCAGTGCCCGAATTGTTAAAAATCACCAGAATGTGATAAAATACTGATTCCAATTTATGCTGATCAATAAACAAATTTTCCAGGTCTTCTAATTTTGGTCGAATTTTTTGGGTTCCAGAAGTTTGCATTAGTTACATATTACTACAGACTGTTCTGTTTTTGACAGATTCTGTTTTGCGTGTGTTGTTTGCTTATTTTGATGAATCTATGGTTAGTAAAATAGTTTATGATCCATAGAGAAGTTGGAATACAGTAGGTTTAACACCAATATAAATAAAGAATGAGTTCATTACAGCACCTTAAAGTAGTCTTTTGTTTCCCTTCTCTAACGGAGCTCACGAGATTTCTATTGAGTTTTGTGTTGTGAAGTTTTCAAGTTTTGGGTGAATTATTTTGATGGATTATGGAACAAGGAGTGGCAAGAGCCTAAGCTTGGGGATGCCCATGGCACCCCCAAGATAATCCAAGGACACCAAAAGTCAAAGCTTGGGGATGCCCGGAAGGCATCCCTCTTTCGCCCACTTCCATCGGTAATTTACTTGGAGCTATATTTTTATTCACCAACATGATATGTGTTTTGCTTGGAGCGTCTTGTATTATTTGAGTCTTTGCTTGTTAGTTTACCACAATCATCCTTGCTGTACACACCTTTGGAGCGAGCCATACATGATTTGGAATTTGATAGAATACTCTATGTGCTTCACTTATATCTTTTGAGCTTGATAATTTGCTCATAGTGCTTCACTTATATCTTTTTGAGCGTGATAATTTTTGCTCTAGTACTTCACTTAGATCTTTTAGAGCACGGTGGTGGATTTGTTTTAAAGAAACTTGAACTCTCATGCTTCACTTAGATTATTTTGAGAGTCGTTAATAGCATGGTAATTTGCTTAATGTTAATATACTTGGTGTTCAAGATATGTGAAACTTTCTTTTGAGTGCGTTGAATACTAAGATAAGTTTGATGCCTGATAATTGTTTTGAGATATGGAGGTAATAATATCAAAGTCATGCTAGTTGAGTAGTTGTGAATTTGAGGAATACTTGTGTTGAAGGTTGTAAGTCCCGCAGCATGCACGTATGGTTAAAGTTGTGTAACAAATTTGAAGCATGAAGTATATTAACAATCTCACATTTTATTTGAATTTGTGATAATGTGTGGCGTTTGCAGCTTACAACTAAATATCAAACAATCTAAACAATACTATATATCGAACATTCTCACATTTTATTTGAATTTATGGTAATGTGTGGTGTTTGCAACTCACATCTAAATACTTGTAGGCGTGAGGCGGGGCACCATACATAATGTGATAAACACATTATACATATGAGACATGGTTTAGATTATGAAGATCTAGCTAGAGCTAGAAATGTAATGTGATTTGAAATCAAAATAAAGTGGATTCAAAAAATCTAGTTCGAGTTCATATAGTACACATAGTTCATATGTAACTCGAGACTAATCATGTGGTGTCTTTGTGAAGATAATACACAAATGATGGTTTAACTTGACAATAATGATGATTGTAGATCTTATTAAAACAGAGAAACGAATTCAAATGCTTTGACTTCCCAACAATCATTATCTGTAGATCTTATTCAAATAGAGAAACGAATTCAAATTTAGTTCATATTGAAGCGGTAGTATATAATGCTTTGGAATGCACTAAAACGTTCATTTGAGTAGTAGGTTGCATGCATTATACATGTAGCGGAATATTTTAATTGAACATAACATGACTTCAAAGTTTTGAATGACATTTGTAGTGCGCATTGATTTGGGACAATACATGTTAGGCTTGTCCAGAAATTTCAACCCGCTACTTTGTTAGCCCGAAATATTTAAGATATATCTTTGTCTCAAGCAGTTGCTCCGGCTAACTCCCTCCATCTCAACCCGCGCCTTGCTATTCCGAAATTACAACGCGCCGAAAAATTCCCACCTCTGTGGAAATCCCGACACGCCGAAATTCCCGTGGTACCTCGAACCGAAAGAACCGCCTCAAATCGGTGGGGGTACTTTCAGAATTTACCCCACATTTCGGACAAGCTGCCAGATCTAAGCCATGGTTCCCCACCGCCATCCCATCCGCCCACCCATTCATACACCGAGGCCGCGAAAAACCCGCGACGAAACCCCACACCTCGCCTCCGTCCGCCACCCAGCCGGAGCTCTTCCCCGACGACGTCGCCCACAAGAACACCTCGACGTCCCTCATCCACCGTCACCGGATGAGGATCCGTCGTCGATCTCATCGTCTCCGCCCGGTTCAGCCACCCCGTCCTCCACCTCCAAGGAGCTGCCCGACGCTCCTCGTCTTTCGCGCCACCTCCATTCCCACACCGCCGTCTTCACCGCACCACCGGAAGAGCATCATCATCACCGCTTTCCTCGGATGAAGTTGCGGCCTAATCAGCGCCACCAAAGATGTTGTACACTAATCGCCGCATTTTCTTCTTGATTCGATCTCACAATGCCGGCACTTTCGGTCCCGAGCCGACACGGCGCGGCTCCATCCACGCGGCGTCGCCGCCGCCACTTCCTCCACGGGCGTCGCTCCCTCGGCGGCGACGCCCACATCGATGAGGAGCTGCTGCCGCTTTAGCTTCGCCGCTGCTACTCTGCTCTTGCTCTCGGTCCCCTGCCTGGTCTTGCTATTGCTCTTGCTTTCGCTGCTGCTGCTCGCTCTTGCTCTTGCTTGTGATGCTGCTCCGATTTAGCTACACTTGATCGACTGAATCGACTTTTGGTCGGCCGATTGGGGTGGGGCTCACGGAGTGAAGGAAGAACCAGCAAGGAGGAGGGGGCTCACGGAGAGGTACCCACTATCTATCTTATGGTCCAGATGGGGCGGTGGTCGCGGCGGTGTGGCGTTGGCGAAGCGATGGCGTGGGTATCACGGAGAAAAAACTTGGCACGGGGCCTAGAGGGATGGTCGGGAGGCGGCGGACCGGCAGTGGGGGAGTGTTTTGGTAGGCGAGGCGGCGATCACCGCCCAGCATGGGCGGACGAGCTCTTTGTTTGGCCGGTGGTGGCTGGCGGCTTAGGGGGGTGGAGGTTGAAGATGAACCGCATGCCCTTGATTTCGTATACAATGGCTGCAAAATCGACTGACCAGAGATGAAAAAGTCAGTCGACCGACGTGTAGCCTCACCTTGCTAGTGCGTTCAGTTTCGACAAAGAAAATTCAGTTTCGACGCTTAAGTTCAGTTTTGACAGTTAAGTTCGTAGATGAGCGGTTGATGTATTTTATATCTAGCACTTTGTGGTTATGTATTTTACGTCATGTATTGGAGATGCTATTAGAATACCACTCAGGTTAACATTGTTAATTGTCTCTCTTGTCCTGCTTTAGCCTCGGCGTCGTACAACTCACCGGAGTTGCTCCAACGACGAAACCCTCCATCACAAAGCAGAAAGCAGTACTGGCTCCATCTCCAGACGCCTAAGATCTTCTTCCCTCCTCCGACAAAGAAAGTCACGGAGCACCCTCACCGCCAACCCAATCACGCCGAGATCGACATGGCTTCGCCAAAGAGGTTGTACACTTGTTGCTTCTCAATTTTACTCTACATGTTATATATATTGTCCACTGAGCACACGGATTTGTTCCTTTAGTGTCTCCTTGAAAGAAAAAACGTAGGAATTTTAATTTTCACGTGTCCTCCTTTTCAAATTCCTATTCATGAAGCAGAAGACTAAGAGATAGTAGCATAATAGCATTATAACCGTACATTTTCTTGTGGTTTGACTAAATCTCACCATGCTTCTTTTCATCATGTGATCTTCCAATTGTTGTGAATCAAACACCCAGATTGGCGTAAATCCTGTGTTTTTAAATTCTCTCGCTTTGCACGTGCATTCCTATCCTATTCTGTCTATTTCTTATCCTCGCATTGTTGGAATCCTCCAATTCAAACGAGCACTTACGTAATTACTTCTCTTACAGATAGTTGTCAAAGAAAACCTTGCGTGGTTTGTCCCGCTCCTTCGCTACTGCCGTCGTTCACCCTCAAATTTCACCTGCTCCAATGATGTAAGGGTCCAGCCCAGAGGATCCGCCTCCTGACCTTCTTCGCCACCTCAGATCTTCTTCCCGCTCGGGCAGCCATGAAAACTGCATTACCATCATCAACCGAGCAGATGACCTCGAGGACTACACGGGTCCGCAAGAGAGGTCACACTCTTTCGTGGTTCTGCCACGTTATGCATCGCTTAATATTACATGCTAATTTATCGCCCTGTTCACCGATTAGACTCGAGTCACTCCAAACTAATGGTCAAACTTGAGTTTTTAAATGGTTGTGCGGTACATATCGGGCCGCTATCAATAGTATCTATCTACTATCCGGTTAATCTCCAAAGGTGTCTACTATGAGTTTCATGTTGGGTGAAACAAACAGTAAAGAAGCCATTATCTCAGATTTTTAACTCAAGACATTATCTGCCGCTTATTATTGGTTTTGGGTCTATCCACAGGTTGCTACCATCACTCTGGATTGCTGCATGCACTCCTTGCATAATCTCACTATGTTTTATTCCTATGCATGACAGTTATTGTAAACAATGGAACTGAACATGTAGAGCAAAAGAGACGAGCCTTGCGTGGCAATAAAATTTCATGTAGACGTCGCTACATGGTAGGCGCAAAGGCATCCCCCTCTCCACCCATTTCGGATTGTAATCTAGAGGAAGATATCTCATTACGAGGGGATTCGTAAGGAGAAGACAACTCCTATTTACCCCCGAGGTCTTCGCTTCTAACTTGGCATGTCGATGTTGGTTATATCATGCATATGGTGTCTTGCATTGCTTACTTTATACATCAAATATGTCATCTCGCTTAGTTTAGACATCCTTTGTGTGAATGCCATCTGTTTAGTTTATTCATCGCTTATGTGAATTATGCAACGCCATCTTGTTTAGCTGTGCATCATATATGTGAATTTTGCAATGCCATCCTCGCTTAGCCGGTCATCTTATATGTAAATTATATCGAGTCATCCTTTTTTATGCTATATATTACATTTGTCAACAATGTTAGTACATTCAACTGCTTCTTCGTGTGCATCAGCCATTTGACACGGTGATGGCAAATTCGGAGTGAAAACAAGGTCTTGAGCAGACTATGCTATCTCGACGAAGCGCATATCTCATTGATTACGGATAGCTCCTCCGAGGAGGATTCAGAGACAGATAATCAGTCCTATCCCCCCCCCCCGAGGTGTATGCTCTAACTTGCCAGGGTTATGTTGCTCATATCATGCGTATGGTGTCTCGCATTGCTATGTCATTTGATTAGTTTAGACATGCTTTGTGTGAATGCCACATTAGGTGTCTAATTACCATATATGTGAATTATGCATTGCCATCTTGTTGCAAGACATTATATATGTGAATTATACAATGTATCTTGTTGCAAAGGCATATATGTGAATTATGCAATGCCATGCTATTTAACCAATCATCATGTATGTGAATTATATCATGCTATCATTTTTTTGTATTATGTGTTCCATTTGTCGACAACGTTTGTATATTCAACTACTCTTCCTGTGCATCAGCCATTTAAAGCGGTGATGGAAGTATCTGGAGTGAAAACAAGGTATTCAGAGCAGACAATGCTACCTGCTGAAGCAGACATCTTGCTGGTTACAGAGAGCTCCTCGGAGGAGGATTCAGAGACTGATGACCAGTCCTATTTCCCCCCTGAGGACTATTCTCAAACTTGGTAGGGTTATATTAACCATGTCATGCATGTTGTCTTGCATTGCTTAGTATTTACATCATATATGGATTGCCATCTGCTTACTTGCTTACTATATAAATCATATATTTGAATTATATCATGCCATCATGTTTACATAGTACATACACATCATCTATCTGAATTATGGCATGGCAACCCATTTAATAAAGACAACATATAGTTATATCATCTCATCCTGCTTAGTGTTTACAGTCATCATATTTTGAATTGTGGCATTCTATCCGTGAATGTATGTGAATTATGGCATGCCAACCTATTTAATAAAAACATTATATAGTTATGTCATGTCATCTTGTTTACATAGTCTCATATTTTGAACTATGTTTTTCCATCTTTTTTAGTTAGCCATCATAATGTGAAATTGTGTCATGCTATCCTGTTTAGTTAGCCATCATATATGTGAAATTGTGTCATGCTATCTTGTTTGATTAGACAACATAAATATGAATTATTTCATGCTCTCTTTTATTCCCCACTATCCATTGCACCTGTCTACCATACAATGTCTATACTTTCAATTACTTTTCTTGTTTATCAGCCATTTGAATTGGAGAGTGTCGTGGAATTGTCACGGCAGTTGTCCTCATGAAAGGACTTAGTCGCGGGGCCATCGTACGGGTTAACTTAGAGGGGTTAAAGCGGACGCAAAGACACGAGGGTTTATACTAGTTCGGCCCCTTCGATGAAGGTAAAAGCCTCACGCCTAGTTTGTGATGGGATTGATGTGATCTCGGCGACTAGGGAGCAATAGCTTCGCTTAAGCCTCGAGTTGTTGTTGTCTATCTTCAAACCGGCCACGTCGCCCCTTATATACACGGGTTGACGTCTGCCGGTTCACAGAGTCCCGAGGCCGCTCATACAAGTGTCCGCCTGGTCTCTCCTCTTTATCTTACAACACAAGTTACATGACTATGGCGGTTTCACCATTATGGGCCCTAATCCGCCTTTTGGGCCCGGCCTCTAAGTTTCATAGTGAAGCGCCATCTTCCGAGTCTTCGTGGGCTTCAATATAGTCGAGGGTGAACCGCCCTCCCGGGCGGTTTACATTCAGAGTTACCTCCCCAACATTAGGCCCCATTGATTTGAACCCGTTCATGTCAATCTTCAACACTTTAGAAAAAACTCGTAACATCATCCTTTATATTTCAGAAACCGCCATCTTCTTAAACCGCTGCGGACGCTATCCTCCGACCATTACGACGGAGCATCTTGACGCCATCTTTATTAAAGAAGCCCAACGATAAGATTCCCTTCATTTAATGCTATCCTGAAATCGAGGCGATCACATTGCGCCATCTGCCGCTTTCGGCTCCTCGATTCTCGCGCTGTCCATTACTCTACGCCTTTATTATAAATAGACCGGAGGGCCCTTTCTCTTCTTCCCTTCCGTATTTCTTCTTCCTCGCGACGCCTCCCAGCTCAAGCTCGGCTGCCGCCGACCTTCAACGCCGCGCCAACAAAGGTCACAGATCAACCCGGGTTGTACCAGTAGATCCTCGGTGTCCCTCCGCTATCCTCGCACATCAGTAAGATTCTTCCTCATACCCCTAGATCTGTATCTTAGGGCTCCTGCTCTCATCGGCGCTCATAGGTGTTCATCCCTAGGTTCTTCGTGATTCGCTCGCCATAGCTTTTTTAGTTCAATCTGTAGCATATATCTTGTGCGGTAGTTGCTCGCATTCGCTTTAGCACTTAGCAGATCTTCCTTTTCGCCCGTAATCCCTTGATAGAACGCACGAGCTTCACGCCTTATTTAAAGCCTTTATAGATCGCAGAAAGTTTTTCTTACTGAACCTTTGGTAGATCCAAATTGATTCCGTCGATGTGTGAAACCTGTTTCTGTCAACACTTAGCAGATTTTTCAACTTTGATCTTCCTCCTAAGGGCGGTTTAATTTTTTGATAGCTAATCCGCCATACTCCATTAGCCCTCGCTAAACCGGAAATACGAATCAATGCCAAATTGCCGTTTAGCATTGTATAATATGTCCGAACCGTTAACGGTGAACCGCTTTTACTTTTCTTTTCGCAGCTTTCTTCTTCCGTAATGGCCAAACAATTCGCAGCTTGCAACCGGGTCCGGTCCAAGATTATCGAGACGCAACTCAATGGATATGTCACCACCGGCGCTTTAGCCTCCAAAATGTCCTTCATTGGCGTGTTCCGGATGTCAATGCCCTCCTGAACCTCAAGAAGGAGAAGTAATTGTATTCATGCAACACTTAGACCGATTCAGCCCGCCGATCAAATTCTTCCGGATGTCCTTGCAAGTTTCCAACTCCATCCACAAGATATTGGTCCGAACTCAGGTCCAATATATGCAATTTCCAAGTTTTCAGTGAAGTCTATCTTCAAGAAGAACCATCTGTGGAGCTGTTCCGGGACTTCTTTCATTTGAACCGCCGTGTGAGTTTTCGGATGGTCCTAATACGGAACCGGGTGGCGTTTCAATCCGTAAAAGGAAGGAAGTAGACTTTCCCACGCAAAACACCATAGCTATCCGAAAGATTGGAACCAAACCTGGTTCTATTGCCGAATACCGCTTCCTAACAGCGAGAACCTTTGTCGGGCTACCGCCTCACCGGCTTAGCAACCATCACACATTGCCTTTACGCTTAAACGCCGCAGAACGGAAGAATTTTGCGCCTCAAATTATCAAACTCCGGGCTCTAATGGCCAATGGCTTAACTGGTGTTGATCCTGTTCGATGTTGGGTTTCTTGGGGCATCTTGCCATTAAGCCGCTGCCCCGGATTGATGCACGAATACACTGGTAGCGTCAAAGACCCTCAAAGACGTCACGAGCTACCAATAATCGAGCTTGAAATCACCGACACGGTGAAGAAGATGCTCGATGAATCAAGATCCGTCAGCAGCCAAACCGGGTTGGCCCTGCTTCGTGTTTCCAACAAACCGCTCATGTAAGCCTCCGCTAGCACTCTTCTCGATATTAATGTCTTATTGATGTATATTAATCCTTGTTACCTCTCGTGCTAACAGTTCCTTCGAAACGAACCAAACCGCCCGGTACCTCGTGTAAAGTCCAAGACCACCAAGAAAACTGGTAAGAGGAAAACCGCCGATTCTTCCGAGTCAGCCGGAAGGAGAAGAGTCGAAGCTGAGGTAAAGCTTGATTTACCTTGTCCCTTTTATCCTTCATCCTATTGACAGCTACAATTCCTGTGACGATCGTCAAGCTAGTCATGCCGATCCTCGTTGAGGTAATCCTTCTTTCTTCCGACTCGATCTTGTGCCGGTTAAAAGAATTCACGGACAGTCCGGAAAGTGAAAAATCTCGCCCGTGCTCATTTGAACTCAACCTTTCTTTGAAGACACAGCAGATCAAGAGCGCTGCATAACCCGCAAAATGCCAGCAAATTACATCGTCTGTTTACTCGGCACCCCAACCCGGAAGCGCCGCCCAGAGGTGATTTGTTCTCCGAAAAACATTATCCTTTGAAAGGTTTCTTCCGATGCCCTCTCAATCCGTCTGACCAATTATCGTGCCTCTTCCAACTCATCTCGCGGTTCATCAACCACTCAACCGCCTCCTCTTAAAGTTGCTGCGGGTAAGCATAACACTCTCTTTGTTTTCTTCAGATTTGTCGATTTACCATACTCTAACTCTGAATATTGCAGCACCAAGGCTCGCTTAAGTAAGAAGGCGAAACCCTTGACCCTATCAGGATGTTGATCCGGAGAAGACTCCAGAGCACCATGGCGAAAAACCCGAGGTTGCTAAAACAGTTCCGCCGGGTTGAATCAAGACGACAATACTAATCCGCCAGATGCTGAACCGGATGCCCAAGTGGAAACTCTCACATCCGCTCCACCGAGTCCTGCAATAAACAAAGGTGTGTTGAATCACGAGTTCGGGTATGAAAATACCAAGCCCAAGGAAGAATGCCAATCCGACAGCCCGCCAAAGATGAATACGTGGTAGTGACGGCACCGCTTATACCGCCTCGCAATCCGGCTGTTTCTATCAAAACACAGCCAAGGAAGAGTCCACCGCCATGAGTAAAGAGACGGAAAAACTGATCCGCTACCACGACAACCTCTCTCGCCCAAGAACTTCACTCCGGCTTCTCGAACCGACTCTTCACAAGTCGTGACTTCGAGGCCGGTCCGGTGAATCGATGAAGGAACGCTTATGAGGTAAGGAGTTATGCCTCTCTTGTACTTTTGTTGTGTAGTAGCCCCAAGGGCGGTTTAACTATGCATAGTTAAACCGGACTTAATATAAAACCCTCATACGCCTCAAAATTCGTGTTGTAGCCCCCAAGGGCCGGGTTCAACTTAGCATAGTTAAACCGGGACCAGAATTTGTATTACCATAGCAAGATGAGATCAATTAGCCATTAGCCCCCAAGTGCCAAGTTGAATACCGTATTGAGCTTGGGACTTCATAATGAAACGACTAACGTGATCTATTTTGTATCGTGAGTGAGATATACCAAAGAAACCGCATACAACTCAAGGACCTTCACGCCAATCAAGACTCAACAAGCGTAAGCCACCAAGGCCAAGGATGAATTGAAAACCGCCTTGACCACTATGGAGCAGCTCAAAGAGTGGTATAAATCCGAGCAGGCCAACCGGGACACCGAGAAGGCTGGTTTGCTAAAACGGGCGTAAGATGTCAAGCTGCTCAAACCGTGACATGTAAGAACTCACCGGAATAAAGCGCCAAATTAATGCCATGACCTCTCGCGATCTTTGGTAAGAGATTTTTCCTAATTAATATTCCGCTTTTGATATTTCCGCCGGTTTAACCCGAGCTGTCTTAAACCGATATAGGGAAACGTATTGCTCATCCGGCTCGATATGCGGAAGAAGCTTCAAGGCTGCATACACACCGATTGAGCAGTTGTATACCGCACCAATGAGTCATCTGCGCTACATCGTATGATAACACCGCCCGCCCTGATCAAAGATACGCCGGACCGCTTATCCATGATTCCGCACAACTTGAAGAGTTGAAACGATCCGCTGCTCCGGCCGGTACTTTCATCGGGTTTCTAACTCGCGCTTAAAGCGTGGATAGCGGACCTTGATCCGGCCGACATAGCTAAGGGCTTCCTGGCGCCAAGAAAATGGTGAAGTTTTGATAATGACGCCCTCAAACGAATAACAAAGGAGATGCGTCCTTCCGGCGAAGTCAATCGGGCAACAGAAGCCAACCCGGCGTTTACCGCTTCTTTCTATGATGCAAACAACAAGTGGGTGGAATTTGTCATTCCGTAAGTGCGTAACCTTGTTCCTCCAATCCGTAAGCACACTTATGCCCCCGACGTTGATCCGCTGAGCTTATAAGTGAAGAGGCTGTCTTCGTGCTTTAAACCGATTGATCGGGTCCACCAATGACTTCCGCCATTGGGTGTTGAAGAGGAAGAAGTTGAACCGACGCTCGACGACTCCATCTTCTTCGCCAACCCGGCGAGGAAGCTTAATCCGTCAAGTCGGGTGATGCATCATAAGTCGCTAGTCATAACGCCATTCGAAATGTTGGGCCTCAAGGCTGTGTAATAGAATAGCTAGCACTTTTGTCTTGAATATGCCTTTATGCCTTCGGGCCTGCAACTTTCACGCAGGTTACCGTATTTTTGATTGAATAATCGAAACCTTCAATCTATATTGCCCGCAATCACAAATTTTAAATCGCCCACGGGCGTTTGCGCCACCGGCTTGTGACGCCTACATACATATGTAAGGGAAATATTGAGGTATATGATCAAAATTTTGTGATACAAAAATACCGCCAACACGGGCCTGCAGCTATTGAACCAACCTTAAAGCGGAGGTTGTATAAACCATTACCACAAAGGAGACAAGAACTCCTGTGTTTAGAATGCCGGGTTTACTGTGTAAACCATGCCGGTCATGTTAAGCCCTCGTTACTCCATAATGGGACGTTTATCAGAACAAATCAAACCGAAGAGTTTATCTCCGGATTAAAAAATAAACCAAATGTCGCCAATGGACTGGTTGAATCGATTTTAATAATAGTTATGAAAAAATACGGAAGCAAAGGCAATGATAAAACCGCTTGTAAAAGAGGCCTTATCGAGCCGATCGATGATGCTACCATGGTCGGACACAACCAAGCTCCCAATAAGGTGTAGCTATGGTTCAAGTCAGCCAGTCCCCAATCAAACCGTGGCATTATGCCGATCAAGTGGCGTGGCAATGGTTCGGGTTCACCAAGCCCCCAAGTGACTCAATGACCTTAGGTCGACCAAGAGGCGGATCGGTTCAGACTTGACCATGTCCCCAAGTGATCCGGGTGGCTTGCGCTTATCAAAAGGTGTTGCATTGGTTCTAAACCACCAAGCCCCCAAGTGATATCACAAAGCTTTTGAAAAGCAAACTCAAGGGGTAAACCGGAGGCCGCTTTAAGACGGAACAACTCCATGTAACCACGCATGATGTAATGTAACGTATACCCCGCTTTAGCCGAGGCTCCGTTTATTACTTTGTTCATAATATATACACCGCCATAATATGTACATAAGTAGAGCCAATGGCTCAGGTATAATAAGGTCAAGATGAGCTATGTTCCACGGCCCGTTGGTCTCCTCCTCCGACGCGGCGTGAGTCTTTATGCTCTCGAATATCAATCGATAGTATGACCCGCTGAGCAGATTCTGTCGACCACGAAAGGTCCCTCCCAAGGTGGGGATAACTTGTGCATACCAGTCTGGTCTTGGATGAGCCAAGCACCAAATCTCCTTCTTGAAAAGTTCGTTACGACCCTGACTATGGTAACGCATTTAAAATCCTGTTGGTAAATCGCCGAGCGAGCTGCTATGTCCCGCTTCTTCATCCAGCCGATCCAAAGCGCCCTGCGTGCCGCCTCGTTGTCCGCTTCAACATAAGCTGCCACACGAGGTGAGTCATGACGGATGTCATCGGGGAGAACCGCCTCGCTCCATAGACCATAAAGAACGGTGTGTATCCCGTGGATCTGTTGGGCGTAGTGTTGATACTCCATAACACGTATGGTAATTCCTCTACCCAACAACCCGCGCCCTCTGCAGAAGGGACCATAAGCCGGGCTTGATGCCTCTTAAGATCTCTTGATTAGCTCTTTTCGCTTGACCGTTGGATCGTGGGTAAGCATCAAGAAACATCTAGCCGGATGTGCTCACGTCAAGAAACTCTTTCATGGCACCTTTGGACAAATTGGTACCATTATTCTGTGATGATACTGTGGAAAGCCAAACCGAAAATCACCTTTTGATGAATCAACCGCCAGAGCTGGCCACACTTGCTAACCGGTTCTCGCCTCCACCCACTTTGTAAATTTGTCAACCGCCACCAGGAGGTGGGTCTTTTTGTCCTTGGACCTTTTGAAAGGCCCAACCATATCCAGCCCCCAAGTCGCAAACGGCCAAGTAATTGGAATCATCCTCAATTCTTGGGCCGGTATATGAGCACGCCTAGAAAACTTCTGGCAACCATCACATCTCCGACCAGATCTTCCGTGATCAAGATGGGCAACAACCAATAAAAACCATGGCGAAACGCCTTAGCCACCAAGTATTTTGAACCGGCGTGGTGACCACATTCCCCTTCGTGGATCTCACGTAATATTTCACAGCCTTCCTCAGGGGACACACAGCGCTGAAACGCCTCGACATTAATCGCAATGATGCAGCTCGCCATTAACAATGGTCATAGACTTAGACCGCCGAACTATCTGTCGGGCCAACGTCTCATCTTCTGGTAACTCGCCCCGGCTCATATACGCCAAATAAGGGAGCGTCCAATCCGGAATGACATGCAGGGCAGCCACCAACTGAGCCTCCGGATCAGGAATAGCCAAATCTACTTCATCGGGAAGCTTGATCGACGGATTGTGCAAAGACATCAAGGAAGACATTACGGGACCGGTTTACGTTGAGAGCCCAACCGCTTAAAGCGCCCGCCGCTTTGTTCTTCCGACGCATCCACATGGTCCACCTGATAGCCTTTAAAATGACCTGCAACAACATCCACCTCCCGACGATACGCCGCCATGAGCGGTCTTTGGAATCCCAAGTGCTCGATACTTGTTGGGCTACCAAGTCCGAAGTCACCAAGCACTTAACCCGGCTTAGATTCATCTCCTTAGCCATCCAAGACCATGGAGCAAGGCTTCATACTCAGCTGCATTGTTAGTACAAGGGAACATTAAGCGGAGGACGAATAAAACTTTTCACCTCGTGGGAAGTTAACACGACTCAAAATTTCGAGCCCTCCAACCGTCTCGACCTGGCCAAAGTGGATGGTCCAATAGGTATGATCCGCTTTTCTTCAGCGCTTGTAACTCCGTCCAATCATTAATGAAATCCACAAGTGCTCGGATTTACCGCCGTCCGAGGCACATACCAGAATCGCGGCGTGCCCAGTGCTCTATAGCCCACTTAGCAATCCGGCCGCCGCTTCCGGTTCAGAGTATGATATCACCCAAGGGAGCTGAATCACCACCGTGATGGGATGCCCTTGAAAATACCGCTTCAGCTTCCGCTTGCCATAAAACTCTATACACCAGCTTCTCGCTAATGCGGATATCTCTTCTTGGATTCAATGAGCACCTCGCCGATATAATAAACCGGACGTTGAACCGGATGTTCTTCCTCGCCTCCTTCCGCTTACCACAATGGCGACGCTTAATCGCTTCGGCATTAGCAAAGAACATATAATGTAAGCGGCTCTTTGTCAATGGGAGCGGCGAGAACAGGCGGTTGGCCAATTGCCGCTTCAAATCCTCCAATGTTTCATCGGCGGTGAACTCTGCATAAACCGATCCGTCTTTTTTCAAAGATCTCGGTACAAAGGAATGGCCTTTCTCCGAGGCGGCTAATAAACCGCTTAGCGCGGCGATCCGACCCGCCAAACGCTGGACATCATTGATACACTTTGGCTTAGCCAAGGAGGTGATAGCCGTAATTTTCTCCGGATTAGCTTCAATCCTTCGTTGGACACAAGGAAACCCAATAACTTGCTCGCCGGAACACCGAAAACACATTTGGCCGGGTTAAGCATCATCTTGTACACCCACAAGTTGTCAAAGGTTTCTTTCGTAACCGCAATCGTTGTTTCCTTCTTCCTTGATTTAACCACAATATCATCCACATAAGCATGCACGCATGACGGCGATCCGTTTCGCAAGCAATTCTCGCACGTTAACGCCGATAAGTCGCTTACGCCTTGAGCCCAAAAGGCATAGACACGTAGCGTAAGGCTCCAAAGGGAGTGATAAACGATGTCTTCTCCTCGGTCCTTAACCGCCATTTGGATTTGATGATATCCAGAATACGCATCCAAAAACTCAAACGTCACAACCCGCCGTAGCATCAATAATCTGGTCAATCCGGGAGGCGAAAGGATTTGCCGGACAAGCCTTGTTAAGATCTCGTAATCCACACACATGCGCCAAGTGCCGCTTTTTCTTAAGGACCAACACCGGATTAGCAAGCCACTCGATGGAAAACTTCAACTATAAAACCTGCCGCTAAGAGCCCGCAACCTCCTCTCCAATAGCCTTGCGCTTTTCCTCGTTAAACCGGGCGAAGAAACTGTTTTACCGGGTTTGTACTTGGGATCAACATTAAGAGTGTGCTTCACGAAGTTCCTCGGTACACCGCATGTCGGAAGGCTTCCATGCAAAATGTCCCGATTCTCACGGATGAACTCGATGAGCGCCGCTTCCTATTTAGGATCCAAGTTAGCACCGATGATGAACTGCTTGGACGAATCACCGCACAAAGTCAACAAGTTTAGTCTCACCACGATTTAAACTTCAGATCCGGATCGTGCTCTGTAGTTGGCTTCTTCAACGGGTCATATCTGCCGGATCAACATTATCTTTATAGTACTTTAGCTCTTCGGGCGGCACAAACCGACTTCACAGAAGTCGCATCACCTTCCTCACACTCTAAAGCGCCGCTCCCATGAACCGTTATCGCCCCTTTGTGACCCGGCATCTTCAGCTGCAAATAGATATAACAAGGTCGCGCCATGAACTTGGCATAAGCCGCCGCCCAAACAGGCGTGGTAAGGGCTTTGAATTTTCACCACTTCAAATGTCAATGTTTCCGATCCGAGTCATGTTCATCCTCAAGGCCACCTCCGTGAGCTATCTTACCAACCGGATATGCCGACTTGCTGTGCACCACACCATGAAACACGGTATTGGACGGCTTGAGATGTTTATCTCATAATCCCATACGACGGAAGGTCTCATAATACAGGATGTTGATGTCGCTTCCTCCATTCATCAAGACCTTTAGTGAACTTGTATCCTCCCACCGAGGCGCCACCACTAGGGCTAGCTGACCCGGATTGTCAACCCGGGAGGATGATCCTCTCTACTCCACATGATAGGCTGCTCGACCAGCGAGGTAATGCGGCGCGCCGGTTCAACAACGTTGATCGCCCGCTTCAAGCTTCCGGTCTCGCTTGTCCAAGCTAGTGGTGAAGACGTGATATTGCCCACCATTCAAGCTGCTTCGGATTGCGTTGATAACCCGATCTGCCGCCGCTGATTGTAACCGCCTTGGTCATTCCGATTGTTACGATCGCTCGATTGTTCTCGCTTGCCCGGATTACCATTAAATCTCGAACCGAATTTCTCCATCGTAACTCCGGCCGGACCACGAACCGCCGGCCGCCCTTGATCATACCGAAAGCATTAGAACTTTTAAACTCCTCGCATAATGTAACAATCCTTCCAGAGGTGGTTTGCTTTGGCGCCTCCTTCGTCTCCATGCTTCGATTGTGGTTGATTCAACAGATAATTCAACCGTCCGGATTGTGATTAGCGCACCGCCGGTTCGGATGTTTACCCTTGCGCCATTGACCCTTGTCCTGCGCTGCTGGTGTTGGCTACGAACCCCATGTTACCATTCGCCTTTACGCTTGTTTCCTCCATTACCCGCCGAGTGATGCTGCTGGCCTCGGAGTTGCCGCTCGCTTTTCCCTTCCTCGCTTCATCATCCTCCTCGCACTCGGGATCCTTGGTACTATCGTAATCAGCATACTTCACTAAAACGCCCATGAGGGTGCCCATGTCATTGCAAAAACGCTTCATGCGACCTAGCTTCAATTTTAAAGGTTTGAACCGCAGTTGCCTTCCGTGGTTAAGATCGCAGAATCGTGGTTGATCCGGCCCAAGAGTGTAAAACTTCCAAACGCGCGTACCCAACGGGTTGTGGATTCTCCTCCGCTGGACACAAGCCGCCAAGTCCACCATGCATATGGGCTGCTTACAGATGTCTTTGAAATTTTGAATGAACCGGGTCCGCGAATCGGGCCCATGAACTGATGGAATTGGGTGGCAAGTTTTTCAACCAAGCACGGGCTGTGCCTTCAAGCATCATGGTGAAATATTTTGCACATGCAGCTTCATCCACGCCCAAAGATCTCCATGGCCATCTCATAGCTTTCTATCCACGCCCGGAGCCAGACGGTGGTATAATTGGGCACCTTGCGTGGCCCCTTGAAGTCCTTGGGCAAGCGTGACATTGCGTAAAGCGGGACGAGGCAAGGCACCCCAAAGAGCCAGATGTAACCCTGTGCTCAAGATGGTTTGGTCGAACCGGCGCCAGCCGATGATCCTCATGCGTCAGGCCGCTAACTCGGCCTTACGCGCCTCGCCCGGTCCACCACCTCTTGAGCGTTGAAAACACCCGGCCGGGTTGTTGCTTGGGCGCATCAAGGCCAGCGACATTTGACACACAGCGGTTCATCTGCGTGCTGCCAGAGGCTCCGGCTTGGCGGGGGTGGAGTGGATCCGATCCTCGCTATATGAATACGCTTCCTGTTGGACCAGAGCCGTCCTAAGGAGCTCTTTGACCCGACGTGTTTCTACCGCCTGTGGTGAATTGCCTTCGATTGGAATCGCCTCCAACCGCACCGTGGCCGCAATAAGGTTATCCATCGGGTTGGAGTAGTGTCCTGGAGGTGTTTGCGCATCGAGGCACGCAGCATGATGGCGAGGCAGATCTATCACACGGGCTGAACTGGCGCGCTTCGTCCCCAAAGCTTCCGCCTTTGCTCATCACCGGGCGGCGGATTACATCGGTTCCTGCTCCCGGGTGTTGAAGAGGTCTCTTCCTCGAAAACCGAGGGCAAGCGGGATCTGTACTTTCTTTTCATGACTTCGCGGCGACGCTGCTCGATCCAAAGATGAGCCTATAAGCTCGCAGATCCAAAGCGCCCGCTCTCGCCGCCATCCTAACATCTGCGCTGCCAGATCCGCTTTAGCTCGAGTGATTTGTTCCTTCACCTTTGCAATCTCCGCATTATGCAGGTCTTGATCTGCCGGGTTAGCTTCGCCATGAGCACAGCCAATGCATCAAATAGTTCGACAAAACTTGAGCGGCGGGCGCCACGGGGCCTCCTCATTGCCGCCATCGCTGTTGTTGAACCGCCGACCATCGGCGTAGCCGGGTCAAGAGTGAAGCGCCGCTTGTGTACCGGCCATGAATATTCCAACCCGGTTGGGTAGATCAAAGGGGCCGGAATACTCTCATCGCTTCGGAACAGCCCCGATCCGCCATCTTGGTAGCTGGTACACGACTCGCTTCCCTGGCGACACGTCGCCATCGAGTAGACAACGGTTTCGCGCCAGATGTCGATCCGCCCTCATAGTCTCCTCCGTGGATGACTCCCACGAAGGCACGCTTGACAGCCGGGCTTAGCTGTAGTAGGTTTCTTCGCCCGTGGGCCGTCTCGACGAGGTCGGTGCAGATGTCCGGCCCAGCCCCGGCTCACCGATCTTGCCGATGAACACATGTATGCCACCAAAGGGACCCCAGACCAGACTAATCGAGCCGGCCTCGGGCCCCAAACAAGATCGTCGATGTAGAGCTTGCCGCTGACGACTCTTGGTCATCCGGCCCACAACATAGCCTTCGAGTCGCTTCGAACTTGCCCTCTAAGATCATCAAACCATCATGCGATAGCCCCACGGTGGGCGCCAACTGTCAGGAATTGTCACGGCATGCTTGTCCTCATGAAAGGACTTAGTCGGCGGGGCCATCAGACGGGTTAACTTAGAGGGGTTAAAGCGGACGCAAAGACACGAGGGTTTATACTAGTTCGGCCCCTTCGATGAAGGTAAAAGCCTCACGCCTAGTTTGTGATGGGATTGATGTGATCTCGGCGACTAGGGAGCAATAGCTTCGCCTAAGCCTCGAGTTGTTGTTGTTCATTCAAACCCGCCACGGGTCGTCCCCTTATATACACGGGTTGACGTCCGGCCGGTCTACAGAGTCCCGAGGCCGCTCATACAAGTGTCCAAATTTCGGGTCTCTCCTCTTTATCTTACAACACAAGTTACATGACTATGGCGGTTTCACCATTATGGGCCCTAATCCGCCTTTTGGGCTCCGGCCTCTAAGTTTCATAGTGAAGCGCCATCTTCTCGAGTCTTCATGGGCTTCAATATAGCTGAGGGTGAACCGGCCCCTCCTGGGCGGTTTACATTCAGTAGTTACCTCCCCAACAGAGAGCGTGATGGCAGTATCTAAGGGAGTAACAACACGATCTTCAGAAAAGATAGTGCTACCAGTTGATGCAGATAGAACCACGGTTGTACTTGCCCAAGGACCAGATCCACCACACATAACCTGCACTCTCGCAGATTGTACCCCTACCAAGTTGGACAGAGAACCAGCTACACCCCTTCTAACCCCAACCCCGCAAGATAGTAACCCAGCCCAGCTGACACAGCACCGACTCCACCACATAGCACCCAAACACGAGCAGCTTAGTAAGGAACCGCAGTGCCCAAAGCACGAGGACCACCACCCGAATCCCAACTCAACGCTTAAAGGAGAAGGAGATTTGTTCTTAGGTCGTGTTCTGTAGCTATGGTTCATACTCCTTTCTTGTTGCATTATCGTATTTTACTCATACCAACTATTTTCAAATTTGAAGGATGGAATTGAAACTCCAATGGCGCAATGGTATGTTTTAAACCTGTTTCTTTAACCTGGTTTCTTTGTTGTAACCTGCTCTATGTTGATTTCAGCTTCAATTGAATAAACAGCTTATGTTCTCATGTCATGCACATTACAAGTGTTGTTATTGCTCTATAGTTACTGATCGGTGTCAAAACCGGCGGATCTCGGGTAGGGGGTCCCGAATCGTAAGGCTAGGCGGATGGTAACAGGAGACAAGGGACACAATGTTTTTACCTGTGTTCGGGCCCTCTCGATGGAGGTAAAACCCTACTCCCGCTTGATTAATATTGATGATATGGGTAGTACAAGAGTAGATCTACCACGAGATCAAGGAGGCTAAACCCTAGAAGCTAGCCTATGGTATGATTGTTGATGATGAAGTTGTTCGTCCTATGGACTAAAACCCTCGGTTTATATAGACACCGGATAGGTTAGGGTTACACAGTCGGTTATAATGGTAGGAGAT
This sequence comes from Aegilops bicornis, assembly GCA_021605145.1. NCBI lineage: Eukaryota > Viridiplantae > Streptophyta > Magnoliopsida > Poales > Poaceae > Aegilops > Aegilops bicornis. Next base: position 256,032,969 of record CM038671.1, on the reverse strand, counting down.
CTACATATCCGTATCGCCAAGCTTGCCTTCCATGCCAAGGAAAGTCCCATCCGGACACGGACGAAGTCTTCAATCTTGTATCTTCATAGTCTTGGAGTCCGGCCGTGGACGATAGTCCGACTATCCGGACACCCCTAGTCCGGGACTCCTTAGTAGCCCCCAACCAGGCTTCAATGACGATGAGTCCTGCTGCGTTGATTGTCTTGACATTGCGAGGCGGGTTCTTCTCCAAATTCCATATACTTGTCAAATAGTGTCCGGCTTCTGATAAATGCTGCGCTCTTCAGCTTCTACGCCCAATAATGGCAATCTTCCACGTGTTTGAATGAATGTGAACAGCCAGTGGTATTTTTACAATTACCCCCCTAGCCGTGCAAATGAGCCGCCCATAAAAGGGGCAAGGATCTAGATCTGGGTCACACCATCTCTCCCTTTGCAAGCCTTCATCAGAGCGCCTCTGACCTAAGCCCATTCCACCATGGACAGCTTGACGCTCCTCTTCTTCTCAAGGCCCCAAATTTCTCACCAGAAATTGGGAGAGATGCTCACCCCGCATAACGAGCTAGTTATACTCCAAACCAAGGGATTTCTCCCCAGCCTTCTTGGTTCCGGTTCGAGCCGGACTCTCGCCACCTACAAGGCGGAAAGCAAGCGGAGAGCGTCCCCAATCCCTCTAAAGGAGAGCGGGTGTGCTTCATCTCTTATCTAGTAAGAGGCCTCGGATTTCCCATCCATCCGCTTTCTCGGGCTCTTGGAGTTCTACGACCTCCAATTGCACCATCTTACTCCTGCCTCCATCCTGCACATCGCGGGCTTTGTGGCCCTCTCGTGAACTATTCTTAGGCGTTGAAGCTCACTTTGGATTGTGGAAGAGAATATTCCCCGCCTAGTGCCCCGTTCTCATGAGGGGTCAATATATCAAGTGGGCAGAGCGAGCTATGGCGCATCGCCGGGACGGATACTCTGTCCGGAACCCCAAAGAAGGTGTCCAAGATCGGCCTTGAATGGTTTTATATGGAGGACGCCCATTGCCGATCCTGTTGGATCGGTCTTCCGGAGTTCAACAACGCTCCTCGAAGAAGCGCCTAAGCCGGGCGCCCTCGGAGCCTCCGGGAGAAGATGACCAGGACGTCTGCTATCTCGATGAGCCGAATAAGGTTATCGGCTCATGCCGGATTGACCATGCCAGGGTCATGGCACTGCATTATGAGGGGAGTGCAGCCGCTTCAATACGAGGCCACCCCATGTGGGACTTCAACGGGAGGACGACGCCACCCGTCATGGCCGCAAAGGGGCCGGAATCGGGTCACCGAACCGGTGAAGACCTTGTCTCGCCATGTACAAAGGAGAGGAGGAGGATTTCCTCCGTCTCAACCCATCAAGGAGTTTTCTTGAGTAATCCTCGAAGCCGGGTAAGCAAACATCTTTGTGATCTGTCCGATCCATGTTCCCGTAGTTAAATATCTCATTTCATGGTTTTGTTTTTGCAAGGACTGCGCGGACTGTGGAGAAGATACAGCCCGCCTCCACAACCCAAGGATCCGGAACGGTCCTCGACCCGACCTCCGAAGAGGATCCGGATATAAAGGTGGAGTTGATCGATGGGGTATTCTACCAACTTAGCGCCGACAACGCGTTGGTCGCCATTACAATGGCGGTTACCCCGGAATACTTCCACCTCACACAGTAAAGGAGGCCGAGATCCCAAAATTCTGATAACGACCCATCCGTGCTTTATTATTGATCACCGTATACCAATGGTGTTTCGCAGGGGGTACCTTCGAGGCAGGAAGCCGAGCCTGCGGCGGCTGACCAACAAAAGGCAGTGCGGCCCCGCAGGTTAAAAATAAGTGCGGTCCGGATCGAAACTCCGCCGCATAGCGGTATAGCATGTCACCGTACACCCAAGATTGATTCCTGGAAAGGCGAACTAATCGCCGATATCCTTTTCGTGAAAAAAGCGCCACGGACTGAATCCGGAGAGGTTGCCGATCGAACCTTCACCGGACAGGCTTCAAAGCCGGGTTCCGGAGGCTGAGGCGAGCACGACGGCGGCGTCGGACGTTCCTCTAACGAGAGGATGCCGACAGGTTGTCCGCCACCAACTCCGAGGTGGAGAGCGCTTGAACCACAGCGCGCCGGGACAGCTTCTTGGTGACGCGTGTTTCTCCCCGGAGGCTTTGAATGCCTTTTGAATCGGAGATGCGCGCCTCCGTGCGCTCAAGATGGACTAGCCAGAGCCACGAGCAAAGTATGTGAAGGACATACGGGTAAGTAATTTTGACAGTTATATGTGCCAAGAGTCTCGAGACTTAAAATAGTTAGAATAACTGATTTAAGGATCATTTGTTATGCAGATCTTACAAAAAGAATACCCGATCGTCCCAGAGCTCAAAGAGTGCAAAGCCCAACTTGAGGTCAAGACTAGCCGCTGCAGGGGAGGCTATCGAGACCCCCACTGGTAATATATGCTTCAAAAGATAAATAATTTAGGAAGTGCGGCATATGTGGGAAGTTGACAAAAAACATTGCAGATGGCGCCGGACTGGATCCGGACAAGCAACAGCTCTTGCGCCAGCTTAAAGGTCTGGCGAGAGCGTGCTTACAAAGTCTTGGCAGGAGAAGAATGACCTCCAAGACGCCAACACCAAGCTGGGTGAGGAACCGAAAGACGTTCGTGCTCAGCTATCTCGACCAGTGAAGGAGAATCGACGGCTTGCCGCAGCATTTTCAATAAGTGCTTGAGCGAACCTTGAAAGAGTTCGGCGAGGAAGGCGACTAACATAAACATGTATGTAGGTTTGCTCACTGTGTCGCCCCGAGGAGGAGATGCCAAATTCTTGGTGATCTCCTTCCCGAATTGCGCTGGCTTGCACGGACGAAGTCCGGCAGTGTGATGAAAGGCATCGGTCAAGCCTTGTGGCTATCAATCTCCCTGCCCAAGGCATTGGGGAGGCGGAGCGACTTCAAGGTGTCGTGCGCTTCCGGCTATGGAAGATATCGCCTGCCGTCAAAGGCGCCGAGGAGGCCTGGGCCATGGTGAAGACACGGTACACAAAGGCTGACCCGAACCACATGGCGAGGTCGGACTGTGGGGCGGATGGCATGGAGATCCCTCAGAAAGCTTAGTGTACGGCCAAGTAGAATTGGCCGCCAAGTATTCCCAGCAAGATTGTAAATTAGATAGCTTATTAGATGGCATTGAGGAGGAATACAATGAGTCGGATTGACTATGTAAAAATATGACATTTAAAGAAACGTCTTCTAAGCGGGATTGTAGATCGTTTGTCGAAAGACACTTTGCTTCAACCTCCGGACCCAATAGTCCGGAGTGTGTCCGAATACCCTCGTGGTTATATAAGAACCGTGGTATGCATGGAGACAAGGCGTAGGGGTCATAGTTGCTGTATGTCGCATAAGTGCCCAACTAGTTATGCGATATTACATGGGTAGTAAGAAGCATCTTCCAGGGAGAATAGTTCCGTTAAGGGTTCCTTTCGCTGGGGTGCATGCCCTAAAGTGCATGTCAAAACTGCTATGAAAGCAGAAAATCATCTGGGGGCAGATGGATAAAAAGTTAAAAAAAATCATCTTTCAATTCACCGACCGAATATTCCCTTAAGAACGCTAGCTTTCGGCTTCACCTGGGCCCCGAGGTACACATCCGGTGACCCGGCGATAATAATCACAGAGGTGCTCCCTTTACCACCTAGCCGAACGAACGGGAACGTAGGGGTAAGCATGTGAGCCGTGCAACCCAGCTTGGCCAAAACTTAAGTCATATCGATGCATATAATGGCGAATAAAAGGTACATGCGGAAGTTTAACACATGTGCGTGGGCATGAAGCTCAGATAAATAAGCTTACATTAAAGAAGCCCTGAGTATAATCGGTATGGAAAAAGCGCAAACGAGCCTCGAAGGCTACAGGAAGAAGAAGGAGGAAGGAGAGAAATAAAAGACAGCAAAAAATAAAAATAAAGAATGCGGACGGAGGAAGGAGACGAACTTGAAGTCCAGCACTTAGGCGAGAATCTTCGTAGGCGGGCTGCGTTCCATGGGTTCGGCTCAAATCGGTTATCCGATGCGTTTCAGAGACGTGACGCTCCGCCCGGTCAGGACCTCGGGTCGATGATGAAGGGACCTTCCCATTTGGGCTTGAGTTTGTCCTTTTCTTGTCCGTGAGCGTAGAACTAGTTCGCCAACGTTATAAGCTTTGGCCCGTGCTTCCTGTTTTGATATCTTCGAGCCTTGTTGTTGATAGTATGCTAAACGAGCTTTTGCCACGCCGCGCTCCTCCTCCAATGCGTCCAAACTATCCCGCCGATCGAAGTTCGGCTTCTCTTTCTTCATACATGCGCACTTCGAGGTGAGTCATGAATTATGTTGCATGGGTAAGATCGCCTCTACGCCGCATACACCATAAAAATGGTGTGAATCCGGTAGTGCGATTTGGTGTGGTCCGCAGCCCCAGTATGGAGTTGAGCTCCTCAACCCAAAGGCGTGTTAGATTCCTTGAGGGACCGCACTAGTCCGGGTTTAATGCCGCCATGATTAGACCGTTTGCCTGCTCGACTTGACCATTAGTTTGAGGGTGATAGATCGAGGCATAATCGAGCTTGATGCCCATGTTTTTGCACCATAGTTTGACTTCATCGGCTGTGAAGTTGGTGCCGTTATCGATGATGATCTTGTGGGGAACACCGTAACGGTGTACAACCCCGATATGAAGTCTATCATCGGGTCCGGATTCGCCGCTTTAACAGGCTTGGCCTCTATCCATTTGGTGAATTTATCTACCATGACCAATAGGTATTTACGCCAGTGGGTTCCCCCTTAAGGGGTCCAACCATGTCAAGCCCCTGCATCGCGAACGCTGTGTGATGGGTATAGTCTTAAGGGCGGTGGGTGGCATGTGGCTTTGGTTAGCAAAAAGGCTGGCAATCGACGATCGTTGGACTAAGTCCTGCAGATCTGCCTGGGCCGTCGGCCAATAAAATCCTGAACATAAGGCCTTGCCTACAAGGGCCGAGGCTGCGGCGTGGTGCCCACCCACCCCGCATGAATTTCAGCGGGAGGGTTCGCCCTTCGTCTTCGGAGATACACCTTTGAAGGATTCCGGTAGTGCTTTTGTTATAAAGCTCTCCCTCATGGACTTTATAGGCTTTAGAACGCCGTACTATGCAGCGGGCCTCATTTTGGTCTTCGGGGAGTTCCTGCCTAGTTAGGTAGGCTAGGATTGATTCCGTCCACGGGGCGATAACCGCCATTATTTCGTGAGCAGAGGGTGTTATCTCGGGGGCAGAGCCTCCGGTTGTGTCAGAGTGTTCGGCATCGGGCGGTGCGGTTGGGTCCGGATTATTATTGCGGACTCTCCTTCCCATAGTACGGATGGTTTGAACAACCGCTCCAAAAGATATTGGGTGGGACGGCATCGCGCTTTGCACCGATGCGTGCCAATATATCCGCCACCGGTTGTTATCCCGGCTATATGATGAAATTCTAGCCCTTCGAACCGTCTTGACATTTTTAGGACCGCATTGCGATAAGCTGCCATTTTCGGATCTTTGGCATCAAAGTCTCCGTTTATTTGAGATATTGCGAGGTTTGAATCCCCGCGCACCTCTAGGCGTTGAATGCCCATGGAGACCGCCATCCGAGGCCGTGCAGAAGGGCCTCGTATTCAGCTGCGTTGTTGGAGTCCGTATACATTATCTAAAGGACGTATTGGACTGTGTCTCCGGTTGGGGACGTCAGGACGATGCCAGCCCCCAGGCCAGCCAACATTTTGGAGCGATCAAAATGCATGATCCAATTGGAGTATGCACCGCATTTTAGGGAGTTCGCTTCAGTCCATTCGCCACGGTTGGCCAAAACCCGCGACTTGATAGCTCGTCGTGGCTTATAAGTTATGTCGAATGGAAGGAGCTCTATGGCCCATTTAGCGATCCTACCCGTCGCGTCTCGGTTTTTTATGATGTCTTTAAGAGGTACTTCTGAGGCTACCGTTATCGAAAACTCTTGAAAGTAGTGTCTCAGATTCCGGGATGCCATGAACACCGCATATGCTATCTTTTGATAGTGTGGGTACCGGACTTGCATGGAGTGAGGATAGTGGACACATAATAGACCGGTTTTTGAACAGAAATCGTGTCCGTCTGCTTTCGCTCGACGACGAGCACCGCTACCGACAACTTGATGTGTTGCAGCGATATATAATAGCATTGGTTCGCTTCACATGGGCTGCCAGGACCGGATTTGTTGCTGTAATGGCCTTTATTTCTTCGAGTTCGGCGGTATGCATCCGCCCACTGGTGTTCGCGTGCCGCGAGGAGGCGGTAAAGAGGTAATGTTTTTTCCTAAACGGGAGATAAAGCGGCTTAGAGCAGCTACACATCCCGGCCAAGTTTTGTATTTGTTTGAGGTCTTTTGGAATATCCAATTGTGACAGAGCTCGAATCTTGGCTGGGTTTGCTTCAATTCCTCTACCGGACACAATGAAGCCTGTGGAGCTTTCGGTGGAACGTCAAGACGCATTTTTCTCGGATTGAGCTTGATGTCATATTTTGAAGGTTGTCGAATGTGAGCCTCAAATCGTCTACTAGAGTTTCGACGTGTTTGGTTTTGACGACCACGCCATCTACATATGCTTCCACCGTTTTGCCGATCTGGTTGGCGTGACATATACGAATCATGCGCCGATATGTTGCGCCGGGCGTTTTGAGCCCAAAGGACATTGTGTTGAAGCGTAACGGGCCGTATGGAGTGATGAATGCTGTTGCAGCTTGGTCTGCTCTCGCCATCTTGATTTGGTGGTAGTCGAGTATCGCGTCGAGGAAGCACACGAGTCGTGTCTCATTGTGGCCAATGATTTGGTCAATTCATGGGAGGGGAGGGATCCTTTGGGCAAGCCTTATTGAGTCTTTGAAATCAACACATAGGCGCCAGGATTTATCCTTCTTTGGTACCATTACTGTGTTCGCTAGCCAGTCCGGATGTTTTATATCTCCGATGAATCCGGCCTCCAAAAGTTTGGCTAGCTCTTCTCCCATGGCTCGCCTCTTGGGTTCGGAAAAGCGCCAAAGAGCCTGTTTGATCGGCTTGAATCCTTCAGGATATTTAGGCTGTGCTTTCGGCCACCGACGTGGGATTCTGGCATATCCGAAGGGTGCTGCAAAGATGTCGATTTTTCTTGTAGAAATTTTAAGAAAGCGCGTCTACATCGTGGTTTAATTGTGCCCCGATGGAGGCCGTCTTTCTTGGGTCCGCTGGTGGACTTGGAATTTGACTATTTCATCCGCTGGTTTAAAAGAAGTGGACTTGGATCTTTTATCAAGTTTCACATTGTCCCTGCTTCACCGTGGAGCGATCGCGGTGAGTTCTTCGGCCGCTAGGGCTTGGATAGTGCCTCGGGGCTAGTGCGGCTGTCTTATTTTCGCATGGAGCGCTATGCTCGGATCACTAGCAAGAGTGATGATTCCGCTCGGACCGGCACTTTGAGCTTCATGTACCCGTAATGGGGTATAGCTTGGAAAATTGTGAATGCCTCTCGTCCTAGTATCGCGTGATATCCATTGCTGAATGGGGCCACTTGAAATGTGACCTCCTCGGACCTGTAATTGTCCGTGAGCGAACACTACATCCAGCGAGATTTTTCCTGCAGCATACTTCTTGGTGGGGATTATTCCTCTAAAGGTTGTGCTTCGCTCAATGCGGTTCCATCTATTTCCATCTTTCGGAGAGTTTCCTCATAGATGAGGTTTAGTCATTGCCGCCATCCATGAGTACCTTAGTGAGGCGAAGCAAATCTACTATCGGGCTAAGAACCAATGCGGCCGGTGCCCGGCAGTTCGAATTTAGGTTAAATCGGCATTGAAGGTAATAGCCGTGTCCTCCATGGATTCATTGTTGCTACTTGGTAGACTTCGCAAGGTTCGGAGTTGTCGTTTTAGCATATTATTTGATGCGAAAGTCTCAAGACTGTTAAGACCGTCTTGGTGTTGCTTTGGGCTGGGATTCGAAGCTAGAAGCTCTTCGCCACTTTTGGCCACCGCCGTAGTATCCAACATGCTCGAAGGCTGTGAGTTGGGGCGGCGCCCTCTGTGCTATGAATTTTGCAGGTCCGCTTAGCTAACCCTCAAAGACGGTTCCGCACCTTTAGGGGTTTCGGTTTTTGGTATTCAACCCCGTGCTTGATAATGATGCACCCTTTTGTTCCGGACTAGGGATGTATTCAGGGCCGGATTATCCCAAAATTTACTTTCGGTTTTCCAGGCGCTCTCCATTGCACAATATTTTTGTACTATGGTCGCCAAGTCGGCAAAGCGTGTGATTTTGCGACGGCTTATGGCGTTTAGTATTCCCTTGTCCGTGTAATTATTGCAAAAAATTGGGATTGCGTCTTCCTCTCGGCAGTCCTTTATCCTGTTCATAACCGTGGAGGAATCTAGCCCAAGAATGATGTATTGCTTCAAATGGCTCTTGCCGAATTCGAGAGAGATCGCCAATGTTTGGGTGGGCGGGTGGTACTGAATCCTAACCCCGTCAATTCAGGACTCGAGGGCCGAGAAGTTTTAACTCGGATCTCTGGATTTTTGAGTGCAATCCAATGAGTCCGGCCGCCGCTGACTTTAGGGTCGTGGCTTGATCAACATCCGCCCTCCGCAGCGTCCAGCATGGAGGGATCGAATCAACATAACTAGTCCTTAAGGTAGGGAAGAATCGCCGCATTGCTCCTCTATCACAAGAACATGATGGGTAGCCCGGGAGAGTTGATCTCTCTTAGATCGGTTTTAGGCCCGATCCGTCGTAATCTGTGGCGACTCCTGTATGGCGGGCGCGTAACCAAGAGCTCATTTATGGAGGAGAGCTCGATCGGATCTAACTGCTCGCCATATCCAAACTAACATGGAGATTGGATTTGATGACTCGAGAGGTCATCGCTTGCAAGTGGAGGCCGAATGGCGGTCATGAGAAAACCGCCAAGTCAAGAGTTCGACCCGATGGCCAAGGCTTCTTTGGCGAAGGTGTCAGTCTTTAAAGACGAGGCGAGGCATCCCACCGATTTGCGACATTGCAGGAACTCTCAATGAAAGCACCAATGTCGGTGTCAAACCGGCGGATCTCGTAGTAGGGGGTCCCGAACTGCAAGGCCTAGGCGGATGGTAACAGGAGACAAGGGACACAATGTTTTTACCTGTGTTCTGCCCTCTCGATGGAGGTAAAACCCTACTCCTCGCTTGATTAATATTGATGATATGGGTAGTACAAGAGTAGATCTACCACGAGATCAAGGAGGCTAAACCCTAGAAGCTAGCCTATGGTATGATTGTTGATGATGAAGTTGTTCGTCCTATGGACTAAAACCCTCCGGTTTATATAGACACCGGATAGGTTAGGGTTACACAGAGTCGGTTACAATGGTAGGAGATCTACATATCCGTATCGCCAAGCTTGCCTTCCACGCCAAGGAAAGTCCCATCCGGACACGGGACTAAGTCTTCAATCTTGTATCTTCATAGTCTTGGAGTCCGCCGCGATTTATAGTCCCGGCTTATCCGGACACCCCCTAGTCCGGGACTCCTCGATTACCCACACTTATATTCTGTCTATTCTGCTTTGTCTTGAACAAATATTATTTGAACTGCGGTTCTCTATCTTGATTTGGCAACAAAAACTAGAATGATATAGACCATAAAGTGACCATGGTACATAGATATATGTTTGTTTCATGTCGTTATCCTCGTCCACTTTACTTGAACTCATTTACCAAAATGAGTTTCATATACAACATGGTAAACATGTGATGTGTCTCGCTTGTTTCTCTTTTAGAATGCTGGACAAAATATTGGAGAATAGTACCACGTTATCCAATGGTAAAGGAAGTAATGAGATAAGGTTCAAGATAGTGAGACATCCTGTTGGTCTCCAAGAAAGTGATAAAACTATCTTGACGACAAAGGAGGGAACCCAAAAGTCCTATCTTGATGTAGTGTTTGAGTTATCGGCCACTACCGCCGCACAAGCTCTTCGAACTCGGGCCGAATCAGTTCATCTTCTTGAGTCTCAACCTCAAGTTGAAAGACATCGATCGAGATGTGCGACAGAAGTCAAGGACCGAGAAGTCCTCGCAGAATTCGGATGCATATTTTCTCGTGCAAATATTTGGAGGATTTAAGCGCCAAACAAGAGAACGTTAATAAGCTTGCTAAGCATCTTGCCAAAGATTATGGGTACTCGGGATATTGTTTCTTGAGATCTTCTCAAGTGGTTTCAGTTCTGGATTTGTTTTGTCACAAGGCGTTTATTTGCGCCGGTCGCCAACTTTGACAACCAAAGGTATATGATATGTCGCTTTGTTCCCTATATTTGCAATCGGTGGCGTAACTTTGATGCCCAAAGTGGATGTAATATGTGTAATAGCCGTGATAGCCTAGCGTTAGTTGCTTGCTTATTTATTTCCTTGTTGTCTTGTTTATTTCTTTGCTTGTAGTCATTGCGGTTCTTTTCCGCGGTTTGCTAGTGGCTGCAATAACCTATTTTTAAAACTAGGCCACAATAACCATGGGCTAATATTTACCGTAGTGACAACTGGGCCTCCTCGGCCGTCAGAAACAAGTGGGCCTTCTACGGGCCGTAGAAACAATGGGCTTCGCGTCCGTATCATCAATGGGCCTTATACGGGTCGTATGATCGATTGGCCAAACATGGGCCAAACAGACCTCATTATGGCCATAAACGGGCTAGAGTTGCAATCGTCCGTTCATGGGCCGACCATAACGGGCCATCGTTAGTAGGCCGTATTTGATGACGCTATGAAAATGGCCCAACGTATTAACGGACCACAAACGGGCCGACTGTAACCACGGGTTGAATTTGGCCCACAAGCGTAAAATGACGAACGGGCCGTAAGTAAACGAATCGGAAATGAGCCCAAGAATAAATGGGCTCGAGAAGGCCGAAGATAACATGGGCTGAAACGCCCAACGGAATAATCGCCGTTAATGGGTATAAAGTGATACATCGTTCATTACGGGCCGCCACCACGGGCCGTTAATGGGTGTAAAGTGATACATCGTTCATTACGGGCGATTTCACCATGGGCCGTTAATAGGCCAAGAGTTACATAGGGCCTCATATGGGCCGAAAAGACGTCATGGGCCATACATGCGCCCGAAGTGAAAACGGGTCGAATCATATTGGATGGCCAGATGACGCCATCGGCCTAATTCGGATAGGGCGTAACGTGCCTTGGGTTAGCGGGCGTAAATGGGCTATATGCGAACATGCCGTTAACAGGCTTTCCATGGGCCGGCCCGCCACCTTTTTCCCAAGTCAAACGGGCCGGCCTTTTCACAGGAATGGGCCTCTGTTGGGCCGTGCCACGTGTCGACGTATCATAGGATCCTTACGTCCAATGAGTGGATGACATCTGTCCCAACGATGAGCAGACACGTGTTTCCTCTAGCCAATGATAATTTTACACGTGGAAAATCCCCATTGGTCGGGTACATTAACGGGTTATCGGATCAAAAACCCGACCCGATAGCTTAACGGCGTTCCGTTATGGTGGATGCCACGGTCGTCACCACCCTTGACGAAAAGCACTTCGTGACGCTACGATTTATGCGTCATGGAAGTGGGCACTTCCATGATGATAATTTTGGTAATGTCATGGAACACTTCTACGACAAAGATGTATGACTATCTTGATTCTGTCATAAAATCGTCATGGATGTACATGCATGACAGAAAACGCGACCTACTGTGACAAACACGTATCATCACGGAAGTGTATTTTTTTTTGTAGTGTCACTTGATGCTTTTTCATGAATATCACATTGCCCCATAGGCAAAAAGGGTCGATGCATGGATCCTTGCCAAGGGCATATGGACCTACAAGCAAAAAGTCAATATTAGAAGCTAACAAGTGTCCAGGCCTGGATCTATATGCACTACATTATGGAACGGCGGGGCGAGTACAAGCCGAGGGATGAAGCTAACCTCGACGGAAAATGGTGGCCACTCCCGTTGTTGCCCTGCATAAGTAGTGGAAAGGCATGATAAGTACAAAGAACCTTAACATCAAACAAATATAGCAAAGGTAAACAACACCATCTCCAAATGATAGCTTAAATGTATTGGTTTACGCATGCTATTAAAGCGTATATAAAGGCAATATTACGACAAGAAGCTTAATGACCATCAAATATTGCAATTCAAATCGGTATTGTTGAAAATGAATAGAACGTAGGTAATGCTTAAACATCACACTGGATAAATGTGTAAAACTGAAATAAAGGACATGTGTTAACTACACCAGAATAATCGAACCAAATATAATCGTTCAAACCGGTATTGATGTAGTCGAGCTGACAGTTCCGACTTGCACATAATGAACAACACATTGTGAATGACTGAAATAAACAAGGCATAAATGACCAAGATAACAACCAAATATAGCCATTGAAAATCGGACAGAGTCTCATCAAGAACTAACCTAACAAGCAAATACAGATAAACGGGGCATATGCTTGAAAACTGGACAAATGCTCACTGCAACCAACCTAACAAACAGATACATATAAACAAGGCATCTGCTTGATAACTGGAAAAATGCTAAAAAAACAGCCTAACAACCAAATACAGATAAACAAGGCATCTCGCTGATAATCGGACAAATGCTCGCAACCAAACTAAGAACCAAATACATATAAACAAGGCATCTGGCCGATAATCGGAAAAATGCTCACTCCAACCAACCTAACAACCAAATACAGATAAACAAGGCATCTACTCACTATAAACAACCAAATATAGCCATTCGTGAAACCGAAGTGGACAATTCATACTTAAACATCACATAGCCCTATTGAACAATACATTTTTATATAACTGAAATAATTAAACACGGCATAGTTAAAGCACCGCACGGCAAATGCTACTACAACAAAGGGTACGGGTTGGCAAGCTAGAGAAGGTAAGATTTGCTGATAGAATGTCGCCTCACATTTCATGGACGGGATCCTTCCAGTTGGAAGAGCGCAGACCCATGGTGTGCTCTCTGATGTCACAGATGGGTTGTTTCACCTTGGAAGAACCTTCGTGGGTGCCCTCCTCGTGGTCATGGTCATGCTCGATGAGATCTTACTTGGAAATAGAGGATCCCAAGCTGCCACCGTAGAACGTGTCCTTCAGAAATGACAAAATGGGCTCGATGGCGTATAAAGCTCGCAAATCCTTGACCGCTTGGCGGAGGAGATTAGCGGCAGGGCCGTCGAAGAGATCAATGACGATTGAACCAGAGGGGTTGGGGATGGACCACTTAACCTGTGACATGGCCCGCGTGAAGCCGTCGCTGTGGACGAGCTTGATGTCGTAGCCAGCTTTCCCGAGATACAGTAATATGCTAGCCCGCTGACATGAAGCCATCGGCATGGCAACATAGTCAACGTCTTCGCCGGCTTCCGCGGCGACGTGTTGCTTCGGGATCGACACGTCGGGGCGAACGGCGGCCACCTCGCCAACGTCCGCCGTAGAAGCCATGATAAACCTCTTCTTGGCCGAACGCTCGCTGGGTGATACGTCTCCAACGTATCTATAATTTTTTATTGTTCATGCTATCATATTATCTGTTTTGGATGTTTAATGGCCTTTATTATACACTTTTATATTATTTTTGGGACTAACCTACTAACCAAAGGCCCAATGCAAATTGTTGTTTTTTGCCTATTTCAGTGTTTCGCAGAAAAGGAATATCAAACGGAATCCAAACGGAATGAAACCTTCGGGAGAGTTATTTTTGGAACAAACATGATCCAGCCATCCAGGAGACTTGGAGTGGACGTCAAGGAAGAAACGAGGCGGCTACGAGGTAGGGAGGCGCGCCCAGGGGGGTAGGCGCACCCCCACCCTCATGGGCCCCTCGTGGCTCCACTGACCTACTTCTTTCGCCTATATATACTCATATACCCGAAAACATCCGAGAGCACCACGAAACCCTATTTCCACCGCCGCAACCTTCTGTAGCCGTGAGATCCCATCTTGGGGCCTTTTCCGGAGCTCCACCGTAGGGGGAATCGATCATGGAGTGCTTCTACATCAACACCATAGCCTCTCCGATGATGTGTGAGTAGTTTACCACAGACCTTCGGGTCCATAGTTATTAGCTAGATGGCTTCTTCTCTCTCTTTGGATCTCAATACAAAGTTCTCCTCGATTCTCTTGGAGATCTATTCAATGTAATTCTTTTTGCGGTGTGTTTGTCGAGATCCGATGAATTGTGGGTTTATGATCAAGATTATCTATGAACAATATTTGGTTCTTCTCTGAATTCTTATATGTATGATTTGATATCTTTGCAAGTCTCCTCGAATTATTAGTTTGGTTTGGCCTACTAGATTGATATTTCTTGCAATGGGAGAAGTGCTTAGCTCTGGGTTCAATCTTGCGGTGTCCTTTCCCAGTGATAGCAGGGGCAGCAAGGCACGTATTGTATTGTTGCCACCGAGGATAAAAAGATGGGGTTTATATCATATTGCTTGAGTTTATTCCTCTACATCATGTCATCTTGCCTAATGCGTTACTCTGTTCTTATGAACTTAATACTCTAGATGCATCTTTGGATAGCGGTCGATGTGTGGAGTAATAGTAGTAGATGCGTAATCGTTTCGGTCTACTTGTCGCGGACGTGATGCCTATATACATGATCATGCCTAGATATTCTCATAATTATGCACTTTTCTATCAGCTCTACGATGAATTGCTCACCCACCGTAATACTTATGCTATCTTGAGAGAAGCCACTAGTGAAACCTATGGCCCCCAGTCTATTTCCCATCATACTAATCTCCCGACAACGAGCTATTTCTGTCACCGTTTATTTTGCAATCTTTACTTTCAATCTTTATAATAAAAATACCAAAAATATTATCTTATCATCTCTATCAGATCTCACTTTTGCAAGTGGTCGTGAAGGGATTGACAACCCTTTTATCGCGTTGGTTGCAAGGTTTTTATTTGTTTGTGTAGATATGAGGGACTTGCGTGTGGCCTCCTATTGGATTGATACCTTGGTTCTCAAAAAATGAGGGAAATACTTACGCTACCTTGCTGCATCACCCTTTCCTTTTCAAGGAAAAACCAACGCATGCTCAAGAGGTAGCAAGAAGGATTTCTGCCGCCGTTTCCGGGGAGTCTACGCACAAGTCAAGACATACCAAGTACCTATCACAAACTCTTATCCCTCGCATTACATTATTTGCCATTTGCCTCTCGTTTTCCTCTCCCCCACTTCACCCTTGCCGTTTTATTCGCCCTCTCTTTCTGTTCGCCTCTTTTTCGCTTGCTTCTTGTGTGCTTGTGTGTTGGATTGCTTGCTTGTCACGATGGCTCAAGATAATACCAAATTGTGTGACTTTTCCAATACCAGCAACATTGATTTTCTTAGCACTCCGATTGCTCCTATTACCGATGCTGAATATTGTGAAATTAATGCTGCCTTGTTGAATCTTGTCATGAAAGATCAATTCGCCGGCCTTCCTAGTGAAGATGCCGCTACTCATCTAAACAGCTTTGTTGATTTGTGTGACATGCAAAAGAAGAAAGATGTGGATAATGATATTGTTAAATTGAAGCTATTTCCTTTTTCGCTTAGAGATCGTGCTAAAACTTGGTTTTCGTCTTTGCCTAAAAATAGTATTTATTCATGGAATAAGTGCAAAGATGCTTTTATCTCTAAGTATTTTCCTCCCGCTAAGATCATCTCTCTTAGAAACAATATTATGAATTTTAAGCAACTTGATCATGAACATGTTGCACAAGCTTGGGAGAGTATGAAATTAATGATACGTAATTGCCCTACACATGGTTTGAATTTATGGATGATATACAAAAAAATTATGCCGGATTGAATTTCGCTTCTAGAAATCTTTTAGATTCGCCGCATGGAGGCACTTTTATGGAAATCACTTTAGGAGAAGCTAATAAACTCCTAGATAATATTATGGTTAATTATTCTCAATGGCACAATCGAAAGATCTACTAGTAAAAAGGTGCATAATTGAAGAGATTAATGTTTTGAGTGGAAAGATGGATGAACTTATGAAATTGTTTGCTAATAAGAGTGTTTCTTCTGATCCCAATGATATGCCTTTGTCTACTTTGATTGAGAATAATAATGAATCTATGGATGTGAATTTTGTTGGTAGGAATAATCTTGGTAACAACGCTTATAGAGGAAACTTTAATCCTATGCCGTATCCTAGTAATTCCTCTAATAATTATGGTAATTCCTACAACAACTCTTATGGAAATTTTAATAAGATGCCCTCTGATTTTGAGACTAGTATTAAATAATTTATGATTTCTCAAAAGAATTTCAATGCTTTGCTTGAAGAAAAATTGTCTAAGATTGATGAGTTGGCTAGGAACGTGGATAGAATTTCTCTTGATGTTGATTCTTTGAAACTTAGATCTATTCCACCTAAGCATGATATCAATGAGTCTCTCATAGCTATGAGGATTTCCATTGATGAGTGCAAAGAAAGAACCGCTAGGATGCGTTCTAGAAAAGATCGCTTTGTGAAAGTGTGTTCTTCTAGTTTTCATGATAATAAGGATGAAGATCTAAAAGTGATTGATGTGTCTCCTATTAAATCTTTGTTTGCAATATGAATCTTGATAATGATGGGACTGGAGATGAGTCAACTTTAGTTAAAAGGCGTCCCAATGATTCGGAGTTTTTAGATCTTGATGCAAAAATTCGTAAAAGTGGGATTAAAGAGGTCAAAACTTTACATAGCAATGAACCCACTATTTTGGATTTCAAGGAATTTAATTATGATAATTGTTCTTTAATAGATTGTATTTCCTTGTTGCAATCCGTGCTAAATTCTCCGCATGCTTATAGTCAAAATAAGGCTTTTACCAAACATATCGTTGATGCTTTAATGCAATCCTATGAAGAAAAGCTTGAATTAGAAGTTTTTATCCCTAGAAAACTTTATTATGAGTGGGAACCTAATATTAAAATTAAAATTAAAGATCATGAATGCTATGCTTTCTGTGATTTTGGTGCTTGTGTTTCCATGATTCCAAAAACTTTGTGTGATGTGTTAGGTTTCCGTGAATTTGATGATTGTTCTTTAAACCTGCACCTTACAGGTTCCACCATTAAGAAACCTATGGGAAGAATTAATGATGTTCTTATTTTTGAAAATAGGAATTACATGCCCATAGATTTCATTGTTCTTGATATAGATTGCAATCCTTCATGTCCTATTATTCTTGGTAGACCTTTCCTTAGAACGATTGGTGCAATTATTGATATGAAAGAAGGGAATATTAGATTCCAATTTCCATTAAGGAAAGGCATGGAACACTTTCCTAGAAAGAAAATTAAATTACCTTATAAATCTATTATGAGAGCCACTTATGGATTGCATGCCAAAGATGATAATAGATCTATTCTTGCCTTTATGCCTAGCTAGGGGCGTTAAACGATAGCGCTTGTTGGGAGGCAACCCAATTTTATTTTTATTTCTTGCTTTTTGGTTCTGTTTAGTAATAAATCTTTGATCTAGCCTCTGGTTAGATGTGGTTTTATGTTTTAATTAGTGTTTGTGCCAAGTAAAACCTATAGGATCTTCTTGAATGATAGTTATTTGATCTTGCTGAAAAGTCAGAAACTTTCTGTTTATTTAAAACAATTGTTAAATATCACCAGAACGTGATAAAATACTGATTCAAATTGCAGTAGATCAATAAACAAATTATCTAGGTCGTCCTATTTTGGTAGATTTTTATGAGGTACAGAAGTTTGCGTTATATACAGATTACTACAGACTGTTCTGTTTTTGACAGATTCTGTTTTTCGTGTGTTGTTTGCTTTTTTTGATGAATCTGTGGCTAGTATCGGGGGGTATGAACCATAGAGAAGTTGTAATACAGTAGGTTTAACACCAATATAAATAAAGAATGAGTTCATTACAGTACCTTAAAGTGGTAGTTTGTTTTATTTAGCTAACGGAGCTCATGAGATTTTCTGTTGAGTTTTGTGTTGTGAAGTTTTCAAGTTTTTTGGGTAAGATTTGATTGATTATGGAACAAGGAGTGGCAAGAGCCTAAGCTTGGGGATGCCCAAGGCACCCCAAGGTAAAATCCAAGGACAACCAAAAGCCCAAGCTTGGGGATGCCCCGGAAGGCATCCCCTCTTTTGTCTTCGTCCATCGGTAACTTTACTTGATGCTATATTTTTACTCACCACATGATATGTGTTTTGCTTGGAGCGTCTTGTATGATTTGAGTCTTTGCTTTTTAGTTCACCACAATCATCCTTGCTGTACAAACCTTTTGGGAGAGACACACATTAATCGGAATTTATTATAATACTCTATCTGCTTCACTTATATCTTTTGAGCTAAATAATTTTGCTCTAGTGCTTCACTTATATCTTCTAGAGCACGGTGGTGGTTTTATTTTATAGTAATTATTGATCTCTCATGCTTCACTTATATTATTTTGAGAGTCCTTTAGAACAGCATGGTAATTTGCTTTAGCTATAAAATTAGTCCTAATATGATAGGCATCCAAGATGGATATAATAAAAACTTTCATATAAGTGCATTGAATACTAAGAGAAGTTTGATACTTGATGATTGTTTTGAGATATGGAGATAGTGATATTAAAGTTGTGCTAGTTGAGTAGTTGTGAATTTGAGAAATACTTGTGTTGAAGTTTGCAAGTCCCGTAGCATGCACGTATGGTAAACGTTGTGTAACAAATTTGAAACATGAGGTGTTCTTTGATTGTCATCCTTATGAGTGGCGGTCGGGGACGAGGGATGGTCTTTTCCTACCAATCTATCCCCCTAGGAGCATGCGCGTAGTGCTTGGTTTTTGATGACTTGTTGCAATAAGTATGTGAGTTCTTTATAACTAATGTTGAGTCCATGGATTATACGCACTCTCACCCTTCCATCATTGCTAGCCTCTTGATGCACTGCATTGCCCTTTCTCACCTTGAGAGTTGGTGCAAACTTCACCGGTGCATCCAAACCCCGTGATATGATACGCTCTATCACACATAAACCTTCTTATATCTTCCTCAAAACAGCAACCATACCTACCTATTATGGCATTTCCATAGTCATTTCGAGATATATTGTCATGCAACTTTCCACCGTTTCATTTATTATGACACGCTTCATCATTGTCATATTGCCTTGCATGATCATGTAGTTGACATCATATTTGTGGCAAAGCCACCATGCATATTATTTCATACATGGCACTCTTGATTCATTGCCCATCCCGGTACACCGCCGGAGGCATTCATATAGAGTCATATTCTGTTCTAGTATCGAGTTGTAATCATTGAGTTGTAAATAAATAGAAGTGTGATGATCATCATTAATAGAGCATTGTCCCAAATAAAAAAGGCCCAAAAAAGGAAAAAAAGAAATAAAAAAGGACAATGCTACTATCCTTTTTTCCACACTTGCGCTTCAAAGTAGCACCATGATCTTTATGATAGAGAGTCTCTTGTTTTGTCACTTTCATATACTAGTGGGAATTTTTCATTATAGAACTTGGCTTGTATATTCCAACAATGGGCTTCCTCAAATGCCCTAGGTCTTCGTGAGCAAGCAAGTTGGATGCACACCCACTTAGTTTCTTTTGTTGAGCTTTCATATATTTATAGCTCTAGTGCATCCGTTGCATGGCAATCCCTACTCCTTGCATTGACATCAATTGATGGGCATATCCCTAGCCCGTTGATTAGTCGTGTCAATGTGAGACTTTCTCCTTTTTTGTCTTCTCCACATAACCCCCATCATTATATTCTGTTTCACCCATAGTGCTATATCCATGGCTCACGCTCATGTATTGCGTGAAAGTTGAAAAATCTTGAGATTACTAAAGTATGAAACAATTGCTTGGCTTGTCATCGGGGTTGTGCATGATGAGAGCATTCTTGTGTGACGAAAATGGAGCATGACCAAACTATATGATTTTGTAGGGATGAACTTTCTTTGGCCATGTTATTTTGAGAAGACATGATTGCTTAGTTAGTATGCTTGAAGTATTATTATTTTTATGTCAATATTAAACTTTTATCTTGAATCTTTCGGATCTGAACATTCATGCCTCAATAAAGAAAATTACATTGAAGAATATGGTAGGTAGCATTCCACATCAAAAATTCTGTTTTTATCATTTACCTACTCGAGGACGAGCAGGAATTAAGCTTGGGGATGCTTGATATGTCTCCAACGTATCTATAATTTTTGATTGTTCCATGCTATTATATTATCTGTTTTGGATGTTTAACGGGCTTTATTATACAATTTTATTATTATTTTTGGGACTGACCTACTAACCCAAGGCCCAGTGCAAATTGCTGTTTTTTGCCTATTTCAAAGGTGTTCAGAAAAGGAATATCAAACGGAATCCAAACGAATGAAACCTTCGGGAGAGTGATTTTTGGAACAAACGTGATCCAGAGGACTTGGAGTGGATGTCAAGAAAGAAGCGAGGAGGCCACGAGGCAGGGAGGCGCGCCTGCCCCCCTGGGCGCGCCCCCACCCTCGTGGGCCCCTTGCAGCTCCACCGACCTACTTCTTCCTCCTATATATACCCATATACCCCGAAAACATCCAGGAGCACCACAAAACCCTATTTCCACCGCCGCAACCTTCAGACTCCGTGAGATCCCATCTTGGGGCCTTTTTTGGCCTTCACGGGAGGGGGGAATCGATCATGGAGGGCTTCTACATAAACACCATAGCCTCTCACGATGATGTGTGAGTAGTTTACCTCAGACCTTCGGGTCCATAGTTATTAGCTAGATGGCTTCTTCTCTCTTTGGATCTCAATACAAAATTCTCCTCGATCTTCTTGGAGATCTATTTGATGTAACTCTTTTTGCGTGTGTGTTTGTCGAGATCCGATGAATTGTGGGTTTATGATCAAGATTATCTATGAACAATATTTGAATCTCCTCTGAATTCTTTTATGTATGATTTGTTATCTTTGCAAGTCTCTTCGAATTATCAGTTTGGTTTGGCTTACTAGATCGATCTTTCTTGTAATGGGAGAAGTGCTTAGTTTTGGGTTCAATCATGCGGTGCTCGATCCCAGTGACAGAAGGGGAAACAACACATATTGTATTGTTGCCATCGAGGATAAAAAGATGGGGTTTATATCATATTGCTTGAGTTTATCCCTCTACATCATGTCATCTTGCCTAATGTGTTACTCTGTTCTTATGAACTTAATACTCTAGATGCATGTTGGATAGCGGTCGATGTGTGGAGTAATAGTAGTAGATGCAGAATCGTTTCGGTCTACTTGTCGCGGACGTGATGCCTATATACATGATCACACCTAGATATTCTCATAATTATGCACTTTTCTATCAATTGCTCGACAGTAATTCGTTCACCCACCGTAATACTTACGCTATCTTGAGGGAAGCCACTAGTGAAACCTATGGCCCCCGGGTCTATTTTCCATCATATTAATCTCCCGACAATGAGCTATTTCTGTCACCGTTTATTTTGCAATCTTTACTTTCAATCTTTATCATAAAAATACCAAAAATATTATCTTATCATCTCTATCAGATCTCACTTTTGCAAGTGGCCGTGAAGGGATTGACAACCCCTTTATCGCGTTGGTTGCAAGGTTCTTATTTTTTGTGTAGGTACGAGGGACTTGCGTGTGGCCTCCTACTGGATTGATACCTTGGTTCTCAAAAACTGAGGGAAATACTTATGCTACTTTGCTGCATCACCCTTTCCTCTTCAAGGGAAAACCAACGCATTCTCAAGAGGTAGCATCCGCCATTCCAACCCCAGCCGTGACACGGGCTCCAAGCGTATGTGCAACCAAGATGAAGCTCCTGAGGGCTCCAATGCCCCCCAACGCAGAACCAAGACCACCGCCACCAAGCACAAGGAGCCCTCCAAAGGCATGGATGAGATACCACTTGCTGAGTTCGTTACTCGACGGAGGATCAACCCCTATGTGTGTCCCCGTGCAAACTTCAGAGGGAATGATTTGTTCTGGACCAAGCAGAAGAACCTTATCTATCTGGATGTGATCAAGGCCAAGCAGAACATCTATGTGGACGTGAACTGGATTGACATGAATCACATGAGGGAGGCTAAGCACCGTGACTACTTTGGGGAGGCTTTGGACCTCGTGGAGCAGTTTGGCATTGAGCACGTGATCTCTTTCCATCTGGATTATGACCCTGAGATTGTGGCCCAGTTTTTTTGCCTCGGTCCACTTCCATACTGATGAGGAACGGTCCATGACCTGGATGACCAATGGACAACAGATGACTGCTAAGTGGAAGGAGTTCATGGCTTTGCTACAGGTGCCTGATGAGGGGCTCAACACACCCGTTGGTGTTAAGCGCACCGCCAACCCCGAGTCCGCTAACAAAAACAAGCTCCAACGGTATCTTGTTGAGAAGAAGCTTCCCAATGACAAGAAGGCGTGGGTCTTGAACCCATTCCTTGACATCATGCACCGGATCTTCCGCAACTCCCTCTTTCCACGCATTGGTGACAAGTACAAGGTGCATGCCTATCTCGTGGATATGATGCTCATTTGTGAGGAGGCGCGTCATTCTCAGACGCAACCACTTGATGTCTCACATATCATGTGGTGCGAGCTTCGGTTTGCGATGTTCAACCGTAAGGTACCCATCTATGGACCTTACCTGCTTACGCTGATCACGAAGACTTGGGAGAAGCTCTATCACGATGATGAGTTTCTTGCCTCGACTGGACTTGTCATGAGCCGTCAAACTCGCATCAAGCCCGGTGGGCCAGCACCACTACCCGTCTTGAGGCGGCAAATGCTTTCAGATGGATGTGGATGAGGATGAGATCGAGGAGGAGGACGCTGATGAGGACAGCTCTGCTCTTCTCACCTTCATCTTCCTCGAGCCTTCTTGGGCTAAGAAGTCAAGAACAAGATGAAGGCTCTGCTCGCATGCAGGCCAAAGGGCGACAGGTCTCATGTTGCTCGGAAGGAGAGTCGCCCGGTAGCGACAAGAGGATCTTGAGGACATTTGGCGAGGAGGTATCCAGCGGGTCCGAGAAGCACATCAACCCAGAGGCAGCTTGGATGACAAAGCAGGGCTACAAGTGGACTGATTCTGAGGATGAGCGGGAGGAGACCATTCCCACTGCCGAGACCGACGAGGAGCACGAAAGTGATCGTCTCAACTGAGCTACCACCGTGTCGTAGGTGTCCTCTCTGCCTTTTTGGTGTCTCGATGCAAAAGGGGGGAGAGTGTAGGATTTGTGAGTCGTGTGTCGTGTTTCGTCTTGTCGCTTTGATTTCGGTCCGTTGAACCTCGTTTGCTTTGGTTTGGTTTGTGCTTGTGAGTCCATAGTTTCTATCATATGGTGTAAGACATATGCACTCTAGCGTATCTTATTGTCTTTCATGCTTAGTATCACGTGAGCGTATGCTATCTTGTGCCTGGTTCTTTATGCTCATAGTTATTATCTTGCCTGCTTGCTTAGTGTTAGGTTCATTATTGCAAGATATGCCTTGTCTATAAAATATAGGGGGAGTGTTGATCCTAGTATGTGTGCCGTGCAGTCCAAAGCACTTCTCTAGTGTGCACACATCTAGGGAGAGCCCGTCTATATTTTATAGATGGTGGGATTGCCATTGTTTTTAATTTATATCCCTTTATGTAAATCCCGTATTGTCATCAATCCATTCAAAAGGGAAAAATTATAAAAGCATATTTATCCCTTAGAAGTTTTTTATCCCTTAGTAGTTTTGGTGATTAGGGCCTGTTTAAATTACTACCAAAGGTAACCATACCAAAAAATTGGCTAGCCCATATGATTTGGTGCTTGTTTGGATTGTTGCCACAATATTGGCGAATAACGTACCAGGCGTCCCTCCGTGTAAATTCCGCCAACACGTGGGCGAGACGAGGGCGAGCAAAAGCATTGCCAAAAAATTAGCGTCGTGAGTGGAGTCCTTTCTTGGTGGGCCCTGCATGCGATAAGAGAGATACTCGGTTTGATTTTTGAAAGGATGCAATACAGCGGTAGGATAGAACTGATTCTGTTAGTTGTAACAAATCACAGGGCAACGACGCTCCTCACTCATAAAAAAGTGGGTCTGGGTGATTAGAAGCTGCATGCAACTTATCTTAAAAGAAGTGCCTGCATTATGGTGTTGTACAAATTAACCGCTCCAAGAGCTGGCGTGTCGTTCTTTTGGCGACTTTTTTTTTCTCGTTTAGTGCATTTATTTTTTCATCTATATACCTTCTCCATTGTAGAAATTACATGCACCTAAATATTTTCGAAATAATCATTATATTAGTTGGTCACAAACCAAACAAAGGTCTCTTTTGCCAAAAAATTGGTGCACGTAATGGCCACAATCCAAACAACAACAACTTGCCAAAATTTTGGTCATGCCCTTGCATTGATAATGCCAAAAATTTGGTGGGGCTAGTTGGGGCTCAAACCAAACAGCTCCTTAATGACAATGTTTTTGCGGACTAATTGTATGCAGTGAGCATTTCAGATATACCATGTCTAAGCACAAGACAATTTGGTGCCCCTCGGAGCTTATTGAAGACGGCGTTTCTTTACGTTTCCTTTTGGTGGACTTGAGTCGTAGGAAAGCCATACTATTAAGAGGGGGTCTGCTTTGCAAAGGTTTGGGTGGAATCATCACGTACACGTCTACTCCTTTTGATCCACCTTTCCTTTGGCTCTTTGGAGCATCCTCCGTCTCTCCTTGTCAATGCAAAATGAAGGACTCCTAGTGTTGCTGAACTGGGGCATGCGGTAGTACTACTCTTCGGGGCGGTAGTACCGCAAGCCCTTCTTGGTAGTAATCTTGGCCTGGCGGCGGTAGTACCGCAAGTGCTCCATGATAGTACCGCACCTTGGGAGCGGTAGTACGGTGGCCTCGCCAGCGCCGCTTTGCTAGTGCGGTAGTAGGCGGATGTAATTTTTTACATCCGCGCCCTCTGTGATAGTGTACCATAAGTGATCACGGTAGTACCGCACCTTGGGAGCGGTAGTACTGCGTGGCCTCGTGCCAAAGCGCCGCTTTGCTAGTGCGGTAGTAGGGCAGATGTAATTTTTACATCCGCGCCCTCTGTAGTACCGCTCCATGGGCGCGGTAGTACCGTGCGCTCTGACCAGGCTCAGCAGCATGAGCGGTAGTAGGGGTGGATGTAATTTTTTACATCCGCGCCCTCTGTGATAGTACCGCCCAGGTTCTTGATAGTAGTGCCGGATTTTTGCGTGGATCAAAACTTCGGCAGGTTGTCACGGATGTATTTTTATATGTCCGTGCGTTCCTGGCCTAGTCCATTCCTGCCTTGCGGTAGTACCGCAAGGGGGCGCGGTAGTACCGCGCCAGCGGTTCTACCGCTCCTTGCCTTAGTGCTTCAGGACTGGTCTTAGGCCCGGGCGTGGCAGCGGTAGTACCGCGGTTCGCCGCGGTAGTACCTGAGTCCTTGCGGTAGTACCGCTTGTTTGGTGCGGTAGTACCGCAGGTCGCGGGCTGGTTAAGTGGATAACGATTGGATTTGTTCTTTCACTATATAAGGGGTGTCTTCTTCTCCGAGTTGACTACCTCTTCCGTCCCCAAACTCCATTGTTGCTCTAAGCTCCATTTTCGCCCGATCTCTCTCCCTAGCCAATCAAACTTGTTGATTCTTTAGGGATTAGTTGAGAAGGCCCCGATCCACACTTTCACCAAGAGAAATTTAATTCCCCCCACTAATCCTTTGCGGATCTTGTTACTCTTGGGTGTTTGAGCACCCTAGGCAGTTGAGGTCACCATGAGTCATATTCCATTGTGGTGAAGCTTCGTAGTGTCGTTGGGAGCCTCCATTTAAGTTGTGGAGATTGCCTCAACCTTGTTTGTAAAGGTCCGGTCGCCGCCTCCAAGGGCACCAATAGTGGAATCACGGCATCTTGCATTGTGTGAGGGCGTGAGGAGAATACGGTGGCCCTAGTGGCTTCTTGGGGAGCATTGTGCCTCCACACCGCTCCAACGGAGACGTACTTCCCCTTAAAATGAAGGAACTTCGGTAACACATCCTCGTCTTCACCGACTCCACTCTTGGTTATCTCGTGCCTTTACTTGTGCAAGCTTATTTGTGTTATATCCCTTGCTTGCGTGTGTGCTTGTTGTTGTTGCATCATATAGGTTGCTCACCTAGTTGCATATCTAGACGACCTACTTTGATGCAAAGTTTAAATTGGTAAAGAAAAGCTAAAAATTGTTAGTTGCCTATTCACCCCCCTCTAGTCAACTATATCGATCATTTCACTAACTCATTAGTCACATTGCCTGTAAGACTTATAGTGATGTGCTTTACCGAGAGGGCCCACAGATACCTCTCCGATACTCGGAGTGACAAATCCTAATCTCAATCTATGCCAACCCAACAAACACCTTCGGAGACACTTGTAGAGCATCTTTAAAATCATCCATTTACGTTGTGACATTTGATAGCACACAAGGTGTTCCTCCGGTATTCGGGAGTTGCATAATCTCATAGTCAGAGGAATATGTATAAGTCATGAAGAAAGCAATAGCAATAAAACTTAACTATCATTATGCTAAGCTAACGGATGGATCTTGTCCATCACATCATTCTTTAATGATGTGACCCCGTTCATCAAATGACAACACATGTCTATGGTCAGGAAACATAACCATCTTTGATTAACGAGCTAGTCAAGTAGAGGCATACTAGGGACACTCTGTTTTGTCTATGTGTTCACACATGTACTAAGTTTCCGGTTAATACAATTCTAGCATGAGTAATAAACATGTATCATGATATAAGGAAATATAAATAGCAACTTTATTATTGCCTCTAGGGCATATTTCCTTCAGTGTTGTCAACCTACACAGCAATCATTCTAAATGGATTTCAAAAAACTGGATAAACTGCCAAAATGGTCTCAGGCAACCATACCCCTTTCATCTTATCTCTATATCATTGTAGATGACTTGGTCCAACAAAAGATCCAAGAAAATACTTACCTTCATAACTTGCACCACCTCATCTTCACCCACAACTCTCTAATATTCCGTTGATACACTCATCGCCATACGTGCATTCCCGGCTATGTCCTACACTTAAAATCTGTGTGAAATGACTTTTCCTTAGCTACAGGGTTGAAGTTAAACTTCTCCAAAACTACTTTTGTCGCCATGCACGCACCGCACGCCCTGGCGAATGACATTGCCCACAGATTGCATTGCTGTGTGTCCGCTTTTCCAATATATTTACCTATGTCTACCCATCTTGTCAATTCGACTACCACCCAATGCCTTTCTCCCATAATCCAGAGATCCAAAAAATTCCTCTCGAGGTGGCGAGCTAAGCTACTCTCTTAAGGAGACCGAGTAATCCTTCGCTCATGAGTTCTTGATTGACTAGCAACTTATTTTGTGTCCTGCTTTTCAAATCCCGGAAAATGTCCTCGAAACTATTTATGCTTTTCGCCGTGCCTTTTAATTGAGATGCGAAAAAACGTGTACTAGTGCTTTCGATGCTTAATCGCTTTGAATAATATATGTAAACCAAAAAAGTTTAGTCGTCTGGGATTAAAAAACACCAACAAAATAATTGCATTCTCTTGAAATTCACAGTAAAATCTCTATCACCAGATACTTCACCTTGGCTTGACTAGCTCCATTTACAACATCCAAATGCTTTTATTGCTTCACAAAACAAGAACTCCTTCGTTTACACAAGTCAACAAGCAAATGTCCACCCCATCTGAACATTTCTTTTGTTTTAACAAGTTCTGGCGCTAATACCTACTCTTTGTTTAATACTTGGTTCATCAGCAACAATTAGTAATGTTTTTCTAAACCTTTTCTCCCATGCTACCAAATAGTTCATCAAAGTGGCCATCATACTTAACTTTGGTTTAGAATCATGCTTGCAAAACTGCTTATTAATATTGTCGCCATAGAAATGGCTACTCTTTCGTCCTTGCTGTAGGATTTCCAGCCCTCCTCTGCCCATGACGTATGTTTCCTCGTCGGGGGTAACATCTTCTCCACGCGGACCACGCACGACCTAACCATTCTTGAAGCATATGAAGACACCATGCTAAGGCTATCTGGTCTTCAAGGGTCCCAAACCGTGTCAAGACCTTCGCATGGATTTTATTTCGGGATAGACTCAACTCCAAGGCCAACCTTCATCACAAGCACATATTCGACGACGCCTCGTGCCCAAGGTGTGGGCTTGACCTCAAGGATGCCTCGCACATCTTCATCCAGTGCTCGCTCGTCGATAGGACATGTCAAAAGATTGGCGTCCTCCCCCCATGTCCATCACTAACTTGTGGGAATGCACAATGTCGGTAGGTATATATGAGAGTATTGAACCAAATGTGTTATAATCGCATTACGGAAGATTTGGGTGTCAAGAAATGTCCTAGCCTTCAACCAGCTTGACCAACACAACTCTATCACCCTACGTCTCATCATCGACGATTTGACGCTCTGAACTCACCGGCTGGGAGTCTGGTAGAAAAAGGGGTCGCCTTCTTGTGCCGGTCTACCTCCTTTCACATGTTAACGTGCACTTGTAATTTCTTTTGTTCGTTCTAACTATAACTGTGCTGCCTATTATTTAGCCAAACTAGTTAGAATAAGGTGTGTGTGGGGTGGATGAAAGATCCATCCGTAGAGATTGTTGATACTTTTATAAAAAAATGAAAAGTACTTTTATAAAAGATAATATGATGATCACCTTACAATAAAGAGTACTTTGATGTAAAAAAAAGCTGAGGAACTCCCTCGACGAAAACTTAAGAGAAAAGTATACTTTTCATTCCTCAATTCTTCGTGAAGTCTAGATTTGGTCCCTCAACTCCAAAACCGGACAACTTGCACCCTTAACTACTGAAACCGGACAAGATTCATCCCTGGTCATGGTTTTGACTGCTTTTAGTCTTTGTCCACCCCGGTTTTTGACTGTCTTGACTCAAATTCGCGTACTTTTTCCAATTCCGCTTAATGTTTTCAAATCCGGGTAGTTTTTTCAAATACGTGAACTTTTTAAAATTTGTGTACTTTTTCCAAATTCACAGCATTTTTTCTAAGTTCACGTACTTTTTTTTAATCCGCGTACTTTTTTAAAGTTCATGTGTTTTTTTCAAATTCATGTAATTTTTTAAAATTGACGTACTTATTCATATTCGTGTACATTTTTTTGCTTTTGAAAATTTTGTGTGAACTTAAAACGTACGCGGATTTGAATTTCTTTAACCCAAATTAGAAAAAAAATTTGTGGAGTTGAAAAATTATGTCAATTTGAAACAAGTATCTGAATTTCAAACAAAGTTCATGGATTGAAAAAGGAACACCGATTTGAAAAAAAAATACACGAACTTTACAAATTATGCGGATTTGAAACAAGTACGCGAATTTCAAAAACACTTCATGGATTTGAAAAAATACTTGGATTCGATAAAATTACATGAACTTGAAAAAAATAGACTGATTTGAAAAAAAAGTACACAAATTTCAAAATAGTTCACGGATTTGAAAAATGTATGTTTATTTTTGAAAAAATTGCGCGAACTTGAAAAAACTATGTGGATTTGAAAAGAGTATGTGATTTTCAGAAAGTTCACGGATATGAAAAAATTACGTGAATTTGAGTCAAGACCGGTCAAAACCGGGTCGATTAGCACCAAAACCGGTCAAAATCAAGACCAGGGATGAATCTTGTCCGGTTTAAATCGATTGAAGTGCAAGTTGTCTAGGTTTGAAATGGCGACCAATCTAGACTTCACTGAAAGTTAAGGGATGAAAAGTATACTTTTCTCAAAACTTCAGCTAAAAATGCAACCGAAATAACAAGATTAAGAAAAGGGGAATAGGAGGAGATTACCTCAACCAACTTGGGACCTAGATTTGCTGTCAAAAGAGAAAACTTGGGACCTAGATCCAAGAGTTTTAGGGAAAGAAATTGGAGATTGGGCAGGAATTTGGTGATTTGAGAGTGAGAAACGGCGTTCTCTGTTCGTCGGCTGAGGAAGGATTTTGGCTCCCGGTGAGACACGGCGTCGCATATGGCTGTGGCATCTCATCCGCTGCTCTCTTGCTCCTTCTCCGTCGCCTCCCCGAACCATCCAATCCTTCGACTCCTTCACCGCCCTCTGAAATCCTCCACCTCCAAATGCTTCCTCCATTCCCGCGGCGGCGTCACCAACCAGTCGCCCGCCAGCCAGACGACGACGAGCATGACGGAGAAGAGGATATTTGGAGCCCGGCTACCAGCCCCCCGAGAGCCCACCTCGTCGACACCTTGGATGACGAAAAGGGCGGCCATGGATGGGGTCCACCCAATGGCGACGGCGCAGAGGAGGGAGAGCAGCTCCAAGAATACGAGGTGGGTGAGTGGGATCCACCTGCCAGCCTGTCCCGAGCGCACGCCCAGGAACAGCATCGACAAGATGAGGAGGAGGAAGAGGAAGAAGAAGAAGACGGCGGGGACTGCCCGTGGCTGGACCCGAGCTACTTGCGAAGTCAAGAAGGGGCAAGCACCAACACCACTGCGGCCATGGAGGAAATTCTCGCCTTTGCGAGGAGTCCAGTGGCGGCGGACGGCCCTGGGCTCGCTGGGTTCTTGGCTGGTTACAGCCGCGGTGCACTCGGCGAGGACGAGTGCGTGGAGTTGATGAGGAGGATGGGTGAGGAGCGCCTGGCGTTGGGGTGCCTCCACTTGTTCCGGTGGATGCGGGCGCTTGAGGAGCGGCCGATTTCGTTGTCGCCGCAGGCATGGTTGGTGGCTCTCGTG
The DNA here is from genome assembly GCA_021605145.1 of Aegilops bicornis. Taxonomy (NCBI): domain Eukaryota; kingdom Viridiplantae; phylum Streptophyta; class Magnoliopsida; order Poales; family Poaceae; genus Aegilops; species Aegilops bicornis. The sequence continues at coordinate 256,002,120 of CM038671.1, read as the reverse complement.
GTGCTTGGACGGGCACGGATGGCCGATGAAATCTTGGAGATTCTGGGAAGTCTGCCGCCGGAGAGGGGATTTCGTGAGGCGGTTCTGTACAATGCTGCAATGTCTGGTGTTGCCTACTGTGGAAGGTGAGCACTGTCTTGATTGGTCTGACAGAGTGATGAGTGATCATATTAATTTCATTCATGCTATCACTTTTGCAAGATCAATTAGGAGTTTGTAGTTACTTATTGACCGACTTAGATCGAAGTGACTTTTATCTACTTCCCTATTTCTAAATGGCATTTCCACTAACCTTTTCGTACAATACAAAAGAAAAAAGGATTAAGCATATTGTTAGTTGTTGATCAACAGAGGATCCAAGTAAGTTTGATTTGCTCCACTATCTGTAAATTCTTTGGTATGAACTTCATTGTTATCTTGGGATGCAAATTAAGAAAACTACGGAGCAACATATTTATAATAGACTGTGCTAGCATGAGAATTGTTTATTGATAGGTTTGCATAGTTTCATGTCTTATGATTTTTGCTCTGTCCTAACTAAGCATGAACACCAATGGAGATTCTAACATGCTACATTTCTTCTGTGGTAAGCTATGTATTATTTGGTGTGATGAACATTTTTCTACTCGCTCCAGATATGATGATGCCTGGAAAATATTTGAGAGTATGGAGAAGAACAATGTCCAACCTGACCACATAACATCCTCAATCATGTTAATGGTAATGAAGAGGCGCAAAGCATCAGCCAAGGATTCATGGGAGTTCTTCCAACGAATGAACAGAAAAGGTGTCAAGTGGAGCTTGGGTGTCTCTGCTTCTCTAATTAAGATATTTTGTGATGAGGGCTGAAGAAAGAAGCACTTATCTTCCAATCAGAAATGGAGAAGAGAGGAATTCCGTCAAACACGAAGCATTTATAACGCAATAATGAATGTATATTGCAAATGCAGTCAAATTGAAGAAGCTGAGGGCCTCTTTGCTGAGATGAAAGACAAAGGCTTAAAACCAACAAGGGTGACTTATAATATCCTTATGGATGCTTACAGTAGAAGATTGCAGCCAGAAGTTGTTGAATCGTTACTTCTGGAAATGCATGATTTGGGATTTCAGCCAAATGCTAGGTCATACAGCTGCCTCATAAGTGCCTATGGGCGGCAGAAAAAAATGAGCGAAAAAGGCTGAAGATGCTTTCCTGAGGATGAAGAAAGGTGGCATCAAGCAAACATCTTCTTCGTACACATCACTGATTTGTGCATATGCAGTGAGTGGACAGCATGAAAAAGCTCACACTGCATATTTAGATATGAAAAGAGAAGGGTTTAAACCTTCCTTAGAAACATATACAGCTTTGCTTGACATATTTAGGAGGGCTGGTAACATAGAGAAGTTAATGGAGACATGGAAATCAATGACCGATGAAAAGGTTGGATGCACTAGAGTCACATTTCACATGGTACTTGATGGTTTGGCGAAACATGGGTTGTATGTTCAGGCAAGAGATGTAATATGTGAGTTTGGAAACATAGGTTTACCTCCTACGCATGGCGATGACCTACAACATATTGATGAATGCTTATGCAAAGGGAGGACAGCATTACAAATTGCCCCAACTCCTGAAAGAGATGTCTACTCTGGAACTAAAACCAGATTCAGTTACATATTCTACAATGATATACGCATATGCTCGCGTCCGCGACTTTTCGAGAGCATTCTATTACCACAAACAGATGGTTCGAAATGGACAAGTGCCTGATGCTAAGTCATACAGAAAGCTGTTGAATACCTTGGATGTGAAATCTGCAAGGGAAAACATAAAGGATAAGAGTGCCATTGCAGGAGTTGTAAAAGGAAAATCTAGCTTAAAACATAGGAAGGAAAAGAAGGATGAATTTTGGAAGAACAGTAAAAAGAGGTCTATGACCCAAGTTAATGGATACCAGAGAAAAAGATTTTTGTGATGTTTTACGAAGTGCAGGTTTCATTGTCTTTACAGTACTCATCCCTTATGTTATATCATGGTCTCCATGCTTTAATTCTCTTGAATTATTCAGGGTTTTAGGTCAGAAACTATGAAGCGTGTTATTAACTCCATAAACATTCACTTTGACTGTCTGACTGATTTCATGATCTGAATACACTTGATTTGTATTTTTAGGCTTTCTGATGTTCAAACTAGAATCTGATACAATGAAAAGATGCCATTTGGATCTTATGAACAGATTATGTTTTCTTTTTTAATCAAAGGGAAAATCCCCAGTGTCATCCAGTTTTATTTTTGCAGCTTAAATGCATTATAGAGGAAGATAATTTTGATTTCAATCTGCACATTCCCTATTTCCTAATTAGACAGCAGAATTTGTAGTCTTCTTTTTTTCTTTTGAGTAAAGGCAAGGACCAGGTTTTTTATAGAACACTTAACAGAGGTCCCCACCGGGGGTTTATATTCTTTTTTCCACTATTGTAAACAAAGACGTGAGAATGTCATTTCTCCTACAAGAACACCAGCTACTGTATTGTTGCACAGTGCACATTGAGATTGTTTTCATTCTGCTATTCCCTCAGTTTACAAATATAAGATGTGCTACATATTTCAATATGGACTACATACGGACTAAAATGAGTGAGCAAACACATTAAAACGTGTCTATATACATTTAATTCAGAAAAAAATATGAACGAAGGGAGTATTACACAATGCACATTGGCCTCATTTGAATCCATATGGTTCTAGGGATTTCTTTCCTGTTGCCATTGATTCTTGCAATCATGGTGGAAAGTCCAGCAATAAGGCAGTTTTCATTGATGTAATCTTCAAGGTACTCCTTTTTTGTGCTACTCATTTCACCAAACCGATCTATTTCTTTACTTACAATTCCCATTTGAGACCAACAGCCTTCTAATCTGCTGGAGGGTCAACCATGATCAAGTCTGTTATGGATGACATCTCTTCATCCATGGCTCTTGGCCAAAATGCTTCTTTCTTTGTTTCATCTAGAGTTGTAGGCTCCTCTATTCCCAACATACACAAATTGTCATATTCGAGGTCTAGCTCGGAGGGGGACGTGTTATCCAGCAAATTCCTGAATGTTGCAGTAACCTTGTGGTCCAGCACTTGCCGACTGCACTGAACTCTCTGGGCTCATGTCATACTCGCCGTTTATGCCAGGTTGTGGCACGGGGTTGACGGAGTGCTAGGAGTAGCCTCAGCTGCGGCTGCACTTGCTTCTGGTGTGTAACAAGAAGACTGAGAAGTGTGCTCAGATCTCATTGTTGCCTCCAATGGTGAAAGTGGTTAGGATAGTTTCTGAGCGAAATTGTTTCCGAACCTGGTTTTATAGGGTATGGTAAGAGATTTTTGACATCCAAACACAATTTGATCCGAGTCCGGCCGATAAGATGCAGTATTACCAATAGGTAATTGCTTCAAAAGAAGATGTGCTTGAAGTATGACCAAATTAGAAAAGGTTTAAGCATACAAGTCGATTGTTTAATACTCCTACACAAAATAAGTGTTTTAAATTCTTCATTATTATTATTTTGCGATTTTTTTCTTCATTAGCAGATAAGATACGTAGGTCCAGGAATTTGAAAATCAGTAGCAATGTTGTCACACATGCGCATTCAAGGTGCTTGGCGATCAAAATTGGTGCACACAAATGTACGAACACAATCCTCTAACCTATCGCTGAGTGTTTCAAGGCGAAGGGGAGTTTAGTAATTCAAGCTCCAGATAACCAATATAAATCTTCATCAGGTTCAGAATGCAACGATATATTATAAACTAAATCCTCTAGCATCAAGTATATTTCATCTCTCTCTGGATGATTCCGGTCTTCCACGAGGAATACATGAACTATATCTTTCAGTTCAATCCAACTGCACCCTGGTTCCTTTTTCACATCGAGACTTCTCAATCTTGTTCTTACCTTCACAACATCTTCCCACTTCCCCAATTTAGCATAGATATTAGACATGGCAACATAGGCAGATATATGCTCTGTGCCCATGAAAAGCAACTTGTCAGCAACTTTCTCACCCATCTCCAAGTCCATAGAATACCAGCAGGCAGTGAGCAGGGCTCCCCATACCACCCTATCTGCTGGTACAGGCATTTCAGAGATGAACTTCTCAGCTTCTCTGATGCGTCCAGTCCGACCGAGAAGATCGACAGCACAGGTATAATGCTCGACAGTTGGTACTAGTCCATAGCTTTCCATAGAGTGGAAGAACCTCATCCCCTTGTTAACTAAACCAGCACGAGCACTAGCCATAAGGAGGCCCAAAAAAGTGATCTCATTGGGATTGATATGATGCTTCAACATCCTTCCAAATTCTACTATAGCTTCCAGCCATTGACCATTCTGCGCAAGCCCATTGATGAGTGATGTCCAAGAAGCGACATTTGGTGACGCAATGCAACAAAATGCTGTACGTGCATCACTGACACACCCACATTTCAAGTACATATCCACAAGGGCTGTCCTAACGTAACTATTGGACTCGAATGGAGTCTTGCAGAGGTGAGCATGAACCATTTTGCCTTGCTCAATGGTTCCAACAGCAGCACAGGCATGCAATAGAGCAGGGAATGTTGACGGGCTGCATACAATTGACAGTCGACACATGACCACAAATAGTTTTAGAGCTTCTGAAGGATGATCATTCTGGACGTAACCAGAAATCATAGAATTCCATGTTATGGTGTTTCCTTCATCCTTAATTTGCTCAAATAGCTTTAGTCCATCCTCCAACTTTCCATTCTGTAAAAGAACTGACATCATGGAGTTTAAGGTCACGATATTTCTCCGAGGCATCTTTTCAAACATCCTCTGACAATCATCTAGTCTTCCTTCAATACCATACAGTTTAATCATCAGATTGTAGGAACCCGAATCGTGCTCTGGCATCTTCAAGAAAACTATCTTTGCTTCCTCCGTCCTATGCATTGATATAAGCCCCCCAATCAATGCATTGGATGTGATCAAGGACGGGTTTTCCAGGTCACTGTAAACCAGCAAGGCATCACCCACAGCATCAGAAGTGCAGTAAAGATCCACAAGAGCACTGGTGATTAACATGTCGGTATCAAACCCACTTCGAACCAAACAGCTATGAACCGATCTCCCAAAATCCAACGCTCCCATCTTTACGCAGGCCCTCAAAACACTGTCGAAAGTGAATTCATTCGGCCTCACTCCATGATCGGCCAACATCTGAACAAATAACCAAATCGCCTTGCGACAGCACTCACCCGCTCCTCGTGCATGGCCTGATATAACAGCGGTCCACGCAAACACGTCACGAGGCGGAGGCATCCTCTCGAGAAGACCCAGGGCGTCACCCGGCAGGTTGAACCTCACAAGCGCGACGACCATCGGGCTCCACATTCGCTCATTCCTCGGATGAAGGGAATCGAAGAGCGTGTGAGATGCGCGCAGATCGAAGCACGAGGAGTAGAAGTCGAGAAGAGAGGGCCCCACGACCTCGAGGCTCTCAGACCCGGACTTGACCACCTGGCAGTGCACCTGTGCCCCGACCCGAAGGAGGCGGCCGCGGGCACAGGCGCCAAGCACCGACGCGAAGGTGGCCTCGCTGGGGCTGACCCCCGAGCGGTGCATGCGCGTGGCCGCGTCGAGCGCGTCCAGTACGCTCCCGCGCCGCGCGTGGCCCGCGACCATGGCGTTCCAGGTGACCACAGTCCGGCGCGGCATTTCGTCGAACAGCCTGCGCGCGGCCGCGGTGTCGCCGCTGCTGAGCAGAGCCGTGAGCCGCATGTTCTGCGCGGTGACGGATGCATCTTCGTCAGGCTGGGTCGACGAGTGCCGCGGTGAGAGCCTGCCTGCGGGGGTAGCCGGTGGTCTTGGTCTGCGCAAGGCGAAAGGTCTGGACCTGGAGAGCATGCAGTAGTCTCGCGGAGGCTTGGAGGGCGCTGCGTGGTGGCGAGTTGGCGTGGTGGCGTAACTTCTTCTCTCGAGAAAAAAAGAATATAATTTTCGATAATTCGCGTGTGTACGTGCGGCCATTCACCCCCACGTGATTCGTGCTGATCAAATACATCGTTCGTGTATAACCTTCCGGGGTCAGCGTACACTAGCTCGTATTTGCCTCCGCGCCCGCAGTGAGTGGCCCACATGGCACCATGCATTGGAACGTCGAGGTCGTTGCTGGAAATTGATTGCACGGCGGTGTGTTGTGCATCCTGATCATACATCATGCACAACGGCAGCTGCATGACGCTCTTCTCTGTCTATTTAAACGTCCTGCTCGCTTGCTTCAGCTTGCCAGTCGAAGTTGCTCCCCTTCCTCATCCATTTTAGTTTTTGCAGCGACTTCCAAACCATGTGTTCTTCTATGTCACAGAACAGCTCAGCACCACTTGTTGGAAATATGCCCTAGAGGCAATAATAAATTAGTTATTATTATATTTCCTTGTTCATGATAATCGTTTATTATCCATGCTATAATTGTATTGATAGGAAACTCAGATACATGTGTGGGTACATAGACAACACCATGTCCCTAGTAAGCCTCTAGTTAACTAGCTCGTTGATCAATAGATGGTTACGGTTTCACGACCATGGACATTGGATGTCATTGATAACGGATCACATCATTAGGAGAATGATGTGATGGACAAGACCCAATCCTAAGCCTAGCATGATCGTGTAGTTTCAGATGCTAAAGCTTTTCTAAATGTCAAGTATCATTTCCTTAGACCATGAGATTGTGCAACTCCGGATACCGTAGGGAATGCTTTGGGTGTACCAAACGTCCTGGCAACGTGAATCGGGTGGCTATAAAGGTGCATTATGGTATCTCCGAAAGTGTCTGTTGGGTTGGCACGAATCGAGACTCCGATTTATCACTCCGTGTGACGGAGAGGTATCTCTGGGCCCACTCGGTAGGACATCATCATAATGTGCACAATGTGATCAAGGAGTTGATCACGGGATGATGTGTTACGGAACGAGTAAAGAGACTTGCCAAGAACGAGATTGAACAAGGTATCGGATACCGACGATCGAATCTCGGGCAAGTATAATACCGCTTAGACAAAGGGAATTGTATACGGGATTGATTGAGTCCTTGACATCGTGGTTCATCCGATGAGATCATCGTGGAACATGTGGGAGCCAACATGGGTATCGGATCCCGCTGTTGGTTATTGACCGGAGAACGCCTCGGTTATATCTCCGCATGGTTCCCGAACCCGTAGGGTCTACATACTTAAGGTTCGATGACGCTTAGGGTTATAAAGGAAGTTTGTATGTGGTTACCGAATGTTGTTGAATCCCGGATGAGATCCGGACGTCACGAGGAGTTAGGAATGGTCCTGAGGTAAAGAATTATATATGGGAAGTCCTGTTTGGTCACTGGAAAAGTTTGAGTTTTATCGGTAATGTACCGGGACCACCGGGAGGGTCCCGGGGGTCCACCAAGTGGGGCCACCATCCTTGAAAGGCTGCATGGGCCAAGTGTGGGAGGGGACTAGCCCCAGGTGGGCTGGTGCGCCCCCCCAAGAGGCCCATGCGCCAAGAGATAAGAGAAAGGGAGAGTCCTAAAGGGGGAAGGCACCTCCTAGGTGCCTTAGGGAGGATGGACTCCTCCCGGGCCGCACCCTTCCTTGGAGGAAGGGCCAAGGCTGCGCCTCCCTCTCCCTTGCCCCTATATATAGTGGAGGGAGGAGGGCAGCCGCACTGAGTCCTCGCACCTCCCTCCCGTGACACCTCCTCCCCGTCCCCGCAGGTGCTTGGCGAAGCCCCGCAGATTGCCACGCTCCTCCACCACCACCACGCCCGTTGTCTTTGCTGCTTGGATGGAGTCTTCCTCAACCTCTCCCTCTCTCCTTGCTTTGGATCAAGGCATGGGAGACGCCACCGGCTGTACGTGTGTTGAACGCGGAGGTGCCGTCTGCTCGCACTAGGATCATCGGTGATTTGAATCACGAAAGTGCACGACTCCATCGACCCCGTTCACTTGAACGCTTCCGCTTAGCGATCTACAAGGGTATGTAGATGCACTCTCCTTCCCCTCATTGCTAGTCTCTCCATGGATAGATCTTGGTGACAGTAGGAAAATTTTGAATTTACCTTTCCACGTTCCCCTCAACTGATGGCATCATGAGCTAGGTCTATTGCGTAGATTCTTTGCACGCAGTAGAACACAAAGTAGTTGTGGGCGTTGATTTTGTTCAATATGCTTACCGCTACTAGTCCAATCTTGTTTCAACGGTATTGTGGGATGAAGCGGCCTGACCGACCTTACACGTACACTTACGTGAGAGACAGGTTCCACCGAACGACATGCACTTGGTGCATAAGGTGGCTAAGCGGGTGCCATCTCTCCCACTTTAGTCGGAACGGACTCGATGAAAAGGGTCCTTATGAAGGGTAAATAGCAATTGGCATATCACGTTGTGGTTTTATGAGGTAAGAAAGGTTCTTGCTAGAAACCCATAGCAGCCACGTAAAACATGCAAGCAACAATTAGAGGACGTCTAACTTGTTTTTGCAGGGTATGCCATGTGATGTGATATTGCCAAGAAGAATGTGATGAATGAGATGTGATGTTTGAGATTGATCATGTTGTTGTAATAGGAATACCGACTTGCATGTCGATGAGTATGACAACCGGCAGGAGCCATAGGAGTTGTCTTTATTTATTGTATGACCTGCGTGTCATTAAACAACGCCATGTAATTACTTTACTGTATTGCTAGCCGGTAGCCATAGTAGTAGAAGTAATAAGTTGGCAAGACAACTTCATGGAGACACGATGATGGAGATCATGATGATGGAGATCATGGTGTCATGCCGGGTGATGATGATGATCATGGAGCCCGAAGATGGAGATCAAAAGGAGCAAAATGATATTGGCCATATCATGTCACCATTTGATTGCATGTGATGTTTATCATGTTTATGCATCTTATTTGCTTAGAACAACGGTAGTAAATAAGATGATCCCTCATTAAAAATTTCAAGAAGGTGTTCCCCTAAGCGTGCACCGTTCTGCGAAAGTTCGTTGTTTCGAAGCACCACGTGATGATCGGGTGTGATAGATTTTTACGTTCACATACAACGGGTGTAAGCCAGATTTACACACGCAATACACTTAGGTTGACTTGACGAGCCTAGCATGTACAGACATGGCCTCGGAACACAAGAGACCGAAAGGTCGAGCATGAGTCGTATGGTAGATACGATCAACATGAAGATGTTCACCGATGATGACTAGTCCGTCTCACGTGATGATCGGACACGGCCTAGTTGACTCGGATCATATAATCACTTAGATGACTAGAGGGATGTCTATCTGAGTGGGAGTTCATTAGATGAACTTAATTATCCTGAACATAGACAAAACCCCTTTGCAAATTATGTCATAGCTCGCGCTTTAGTTCTACTGTTTTAGATATGTTCCTAGAGAAAATATAGTTGAAAGTTGATAGTAGCAATTATGCGGACGTAGAAAGCTTATGTCCTTAATGCACCGCTCGATTGTCTGAACCCCAAGCGTCGTTTGTGGATGTTACGAACATCGGACATACACGCTTTTGATAACTACGTGATAGTTCGGTTAAACGGTTTAGAGTAGAGGCACCAAAGGCGGTTTTGAAACGTCATGGAACATATGAGATGTTACGAGGCAGAAATTGGGATTTCAGGCTCGTGCCCACGTCAAGAGGTATGAGACCTCGACGAGTTTTCTAGCCTACAAACTAAGGGAGAAGATCTCAATCGTTGAGCTTGTACTCAGATTATGCAGGGTACAATAATCACTTGAATCGAGTGGGAGTTAATCTTCCGGATGAGATAGTGATGTTTCTCCAAAGACATTGCCACCAAGCTGCTAGAGCTTCGTGATGAACTATAACATATCGAGGATAGATATGATGATCCTTGAGCTATTCGCAATGTTCGACACCGCGAATGTAGAATTCAAGAAGGAGCATCAATTGTTGATGGTTAGTGAAACCACTAGTTTCAAGAAGGGCAAGGGCAAGAAGGGTACTTCATGAAGCGGCAAATCGATTCTTTGCTCCGATTGAAGAAACCCAGGGTTGAACCCAAACCCGAGACTAAGTGCTTTTGTAATGAGAGGAATGGACACTGAAGCAGAACCACCCTGGATACTTGGCAGATGAGAAGGCAGGCAAGGTCGATAGAAGTATATTGGATATACATTATGTTAATATGTACTATACTAGTACTCCTAGTAGCACCGTGGGTATTAGATACGGTTCGGTTGCTAAGTGTTAGTAACTCGAAATAAAAGCTACGGAATAAACGGAGACTAGCTAAAGGTGAGCCGATTTATACGTGTTGGAAGTGTTTCCAAGGTTGATATGATCAAGCATCGCACGCCTCCCTCTACCATCGAGATTGGTGTTAAACCTAAATAATTGTTATTTGGTGTTTGTGTTGAGCATAGACATGATTGGATTATATCTATCTAATCACGGGTTATTCATTTAAGGAGAATAATGGTTACTCTATTTATTTGAATAAATACCTTCAATGGTCTTGCACCTAAAAGAATGGTTTATTGAATCACGATTGTAGTGATACACATTTTCATGCCAAAAGATATAAGATAGTAATGATAGTACCACTTACTTGTGGCAATCGCCATGTAAGTCATATTGGTGTAAAAGCATGAAGAAGCTCCATGTTGATGGATCTTTGGACTCACTTTCGTTTTGAAAAGTTTGAGACATGCGAACCATGTCTATTGGTGTATACGCATGAAGAAACTCCATGCAGATGGATCGTTTGGACTCACTTGATGTTGAATCATTTGAGACATGCAAATCATACCACATGGGCAAGATGACTGAAAAGCCTCGTTTTCGGTGAAGATGGAATTTCAAGAAAGCAACTTGTTGGAAGTAATACATTTTGATGTGTCTTTGTCTAATGAGTGTTGAGGCAAGTAGTGGATATCTTATGTTCATACTTCACAGGATGATTCGAGTAGATTACGAGTATGTTTACTCGATGAAACACAAATCTGAATTATTGAAAGGTTCAAGTAATTTCAGAGTGAAGTTGAAGATCGCCGTGACAAGAGGATAAAATGTCTATGATATGATCATAGAGATGAATATCCGAGTTATGTAGTTTGGTACGAAAATTGAGACATTGTGGAAATTGTTTCACAACTAACACCGCTGGAACACCATAGTGTGATGGTGTGTCCGAACATCATAGATGCACCTATTGGATATGGGGCATACCATGATGTCTCTTATCGAATTACCACTATCGTTCATGGGTTAGGCATTAGAGACAACCGCACTCACGTTAATAGGGCACCACGTAATTCCGTTGAGACGGCCCTGTTTGAACTATGGTTTGGAGAAACCTAAGTTGTCGTTTCTTAAAAGTTTGGGGCTGCGACGCTTATGTGAAAAAGTTTCAGGATGATAAGCCCGAACCCAAAACGGATAAATACATCTTCATAGGACACCCAAAACAGTTGGGTATACCTCCTATCTCAAGATCCGGAAGCAAAAGTAATTGTTTCTAGAAACGGGTCCTTTCTCGAGGAAAAGTTTCTCTCGACAGAATTGAGTGGGAGGATGGTGGAGACTTGATGAGGTTATTGAACCATCACTTCAACAAGTGTGTAGCAGGGCACAGGAAGTTGTTCTGTGGCACCTACACCAATTGAAGTAGAAGCTTATGATAGTGATCATGAAACTTGGATCAAGTCACTACCGAACCTCGTAGGGTGACAAGGATGCGTGCTACTCGTGAGTGGTACAGCAATCATGTCTTGAAGGTCATGTTGCTAGACAACAATGAACCCACGAGCTATGGAGAAGCGATGGTGGGCCCATATTCCAACAAATGGTTAGAAGCCATGAAATCCGAGATAGGATCCATGTATCAGAACAAAGCATGGACTTTGGTGGACTTGCCCGTTGATCGACAAGCCATTGAGATAAGTGGATCTTTAAGAAGAAGACGGACGTGGGCCGGTAATGTCACCGTCTATGAAGCTCGACTTGTGGCGAAGAGTTTTTCACACGTTCAAGGAGTTGACTACGATGAGATTTTCTCATCCGTAGTGATGCTTAAGTCCTTCGGAATCATGTTAGCATTAGCTGCATTTATGAAATCTGGCAGATGGATGTCAAAACAAGTTTCCTTACTAGTATTCATAAGGAAAGGTTGTATGTGATACAATCAGAAAGTTTTGTCGATCCTAAGGATGCTAAAAGTTATGCTGGCTCCAGCGATCCTTCTAAGGACTGGAGTAAGCATCTCGGAGTTGGAATGTGCGCTTTGATGAGATGATCAAAGATTTTGGGTTTATACAAAGTTTGTGAGAAACTTGTATTTCCAAAGAAGTGAGTGGGAGCACTATAGAATTTCTGATGAGTATATGTTGTTGACATATTGATGATCGTCGAAATGATGTAGAATTTTCTCGTAAAGCATATAGGGTTATTTGAAAAGTGTTTTTCAAGTGAAAACCTGGATTAAGCTACTTGAACATTGAGCATCAAGATCTATGAGGATAGATCAAACCGCTTAATGGTACTTTCAAATGAGCATATACCTTGACATGATCTTGAAAGGTGTTCAAGATGGATCGGTCGAAAGAAGGAGTTCTTGCACGAGATGTAAGGTATGAAGTTAAGACTTAAAGCTTCGACCACGGCGAGAAAAGAGAGAGAAAGGACGAAGGTCGTCCCCTATGCTTTAGGCGTAGGCTCTATAGTATGCTATCCGTGTACCTTTTGCGAAGTGTGCCTTGCCATGAGTCGATCGAGGGGTACAAGAATGATCCAGGAATGGGGATCATTGGACATCTGGGTCAAAATTGTCCTTGGAGTAAATAAGGACATGTTTCTCGATTATGGAGGTGATAAAGAGTTAGGCGTAAAGGGTTACGTCGATGCAAGCTTTAACACCTATCCGAAGTGACTCGGTAGCAAACCGGATACGTATAGTGGAGCAACCATTTGGAATAAGCTTCAAGTGGAGCGTGGAAGCAGCATTTACAATATGACATAGAGAATTGCAAAAGTACATACGGATCTGAATCTGCACTGACCGATTGACTAAAACTTTCTCACAAGGAAAACATGATCAAACCCCAAAACTCATTGAGTCTTAATCACATGGTGATGTGAACTAGTTTAAGCATTACACTAGTAAACTCTTTGGATGTTGGTCACATGGCGATGTGACCTATTAGTGTTAATCACATGGCGATGTGAACTAGATTATTGACTCTAGTGCAAGTGGGAGACTGTTGGAAATATGCCCTAGAGGCAATAATAAATTAGTTATTATTATATTTCCTTGTTCATGATAATCGTTTATTATCCATGCTATAATTGTATTGATAGGAAACTTCAGATACATGTGTGGGTACATAGACAACACCATGTCCCTAGTAAGCCTCCTAGTTAACTAACAAGTTGATCAATAGATGGTTACAGTTTCCACGACCATGGACATTGGATGTCATTGATAACAGGATCACATCATTAGGAGAATGATGTGATGGACAAGACCCAATCCTAAGCCTACAGCGGTCGTGGTAGTTAAATGCTAAAAGCTTTTCTAAATGTCAAGTATCATTTCCTTAGACCATGAGATTGTGCAACTCCCGGATACCCGAAGGAATGCTTTGGGTGTACCAAACGTCACAACGAATCGGGTGGCTATAAAGGTGCATTACGGGTATCTCCGAAAGTGTTCATTGGGTTGGCACGAATCGAGACTGGTTTGTCACTCCGTGTGAGCGGAGAGGTATCTCTGGGCCCACTTTCGGCAGGACATCATCATAATGTGCACAATGTGATCAAGGAGTTGATCACGGGATGATGTATTACGGAAGAGTAAAGAGACTTGCTTAACGAGATTGAACAAGGTATCGGGATACCGACGATCGAATCTCGGGCAAGTACAATACCTCTAGACAAAGGGAATTGTATACGGGATTGATTGAGTCCTTGACATCGTGGTTCATCCGATGAGATCATCGTGGAACATGTGGGAGACCAACATGGGTATCCAGATCCCGCTTGTTGGTTATTGACGGAGAACGTCTCGGTCATGTCGCGCATGGTTCCCGAACCCGTAGGGTCTACACATAAGGTTCGATGGCGCTAGGGTTATAAAAGGAAGTTTGTATGTGGTTGCGAATGTTGTTGAGTCGGGATGAGATCCCGGACGTCACGAGGAGTTCCAATGGTCCGGAGGTAAAGAATTATATATGGGAAGTCCTGTTTTGGTGACCGAAAAAGTTTGGGTTTTTATCGGTAATGTCTGGGACCACCGGAGGGTCAGGAGGTCCACCAAGTGGGGCCACCATCCTTGGAAGGCTGCATGGGCCAAGTGTGGGAGGGACCAGCCCGGTGGGCTGGTGCGCCCCAAAGAGGCCCATGCGCCATGAGAGATAAGATAAAGGAGAGAGTCCTAAGGGAAGGCACCTCCTAGGTGCCTTAGGGAGGATAGACTCCTCCTGGCCGCACCCTTCCTTGAAGGAAGGGCCAAGGCTGCGCCTCCCCTCCTCCTTGCCCCTATATAGTGGAGGGAGGGGAGGGCAGCCGCGAGTCCCCTGGCACCTCCCTCCCTCCCGTGACACCTCCTCCTCTCCCGCAGGTGCTTGGCCGAAGCCTGCGGGATTGCCACGCTCCTCCACCACCACCACGCCCGTTGTGCTGCTCTTTGGATGGAGTCTTCCTCAACCTCTCTCTCTCTCCTTGCTGGATCAAGGCATGGGAGACGCCACTGGTCAGACGTGTGTTGAACGCGGAGGTGCCGTCTGCTCGGCACTAGGATCATCGGTGATTTGAATCCACGACGCAGTGCGACTCCATCAACCCCGTTCACTTGAACGCTTCCGCTTAGCGATCTACAAGGGTATGTAGATGCACTCTCCTTCCCCTCGTTGCTAGTCTCTCCATGGATAGATCTTGGTGACACGTAGGAAAATTTTGAATTTCTGCTACGTTCCCCAACACCACCTTCATCACACCAAGCTGCCAACGCGATGCCTCCATTCCTACTCATCCATTTCCCCAAATGCAACACCGGGTAAAATTTTATAAAAATCTATTCATTCCTTCTCCTCCACGTCGTGCTAATCTTTCCTCCCGCCGCAGCTTGGAGGGTGTAGATCTGAAGTGGAAGAACAAGTACATATAGTATTTCGGTAGCCGGTGGTGGCATCTGATTTACATGCGATGTCGGTCCATCGCCACGTTGCACTTCTCAGCGAGAACCGATCATTTGTTGAAGAACATTTTAGTGTTGTACCTCCAATTTGGTGGTCATGGCCATGATCTTCATCCACAAGCTTTGAAGCATTATTTCCCTCTGCGTACCTGTTGTGTTGTAGACATATATGTATTTCTTCTTGTGCTCAAGTTACCTTTATTTCCACCTGATTTACCTTTTACGTGGACTGCATGCACCCACCGATATGTTAAGCTTGCTCATCCCCTCATGAAATGGCTGGTCTATCAATAAATCATTTACTTACTGTTACAACTGCCCCAACATAATTAGTCAACCCATATTAAAAAAACAAAGCGTAACCTTGTAGAAGTGGCGACGTACAGGTAGGCGACAGAGAGAGTCATAAATTGCGGGGAGGCGATGCGCGTCGCCCCCATCAAGATGAAATAACTACCGAGCCATCGCCCGCAATTGGCAGAATGCTTCAATAAGACAAGGCTCTGCGCACCATCAATATCAGCAGGCTCCCAAATTGACGAATAATGACACCCAAAGATGAATTAATTACTTGATTAACATACAAGGCTGTATTGGTGCGGGCATAAATTCATGGGCCCGTTCGCATAAGCGTATAGCGGGCATATTCACATTTGGCCAGCATTAACACATTGTGATTTTTCACGTGGGGCGGTGAGACTATATTAGATGCCGATCACGACGCGCTCGTGGACGCACGAGATAACGACAGCGCGTGGCCGCATGTACACAAAATCCGCGTCCTATAATTTTCGTCCCCGAACCTGGACAGTCTAAAGTACAAATGGTCTCTCAACTTTTAAACCCACAAATCTTAGTCCCTCAATTATTGTTACCGAATTTTTTTTCATCACTCAAGTAAATCTGGATGCTTCTGTGTTGACATGATTTTTTCTTTTATTTTTGCTAAAGTGCTGACATGATTTTGACTATACCTCACCACATCATCGTCCATCTCACCTTTCTCTTCTACCTTGCTCCAGCTTCATCAGCTAGTTGTCGAGCACAGCGACGTGCCACCTCATGCTTGACTTCCCGGTAGAGCTTTTGCCTCTCTTCTCACTTTAACGTGATCACTAGGACACCACCCATTCCACCCCTGCACCTAGCACTACGATTCGTGCAATTGAGCAAGAAATCATCCTCGGAGCACATCAGGCCCGTCCGCCGCGCCGGACCTTGCCGCCGACATAGCCCTCCTCAGCTTCTCCTTGCACCATTCGATTCTAATCATTGTGCGCTGCTTCTCCCCCGAAGCTCGGTCACATTCTTGTCTTGTATAGAGAGAACATGAGTGATGCTTGTTTCACGTCGTTGTTGGCGTCGTCTCTTATGCACACGACCAACAACCTTGACGAGCCAAATCACCATGTGAAGGCGTGTAAACCACAAAGAAGGTGTTAAATTGTGATCCAAATTATACCGTATTGGACTAGACGTAATATATATGGTGTGGGCCTTTGCGTTGGTACCGACGCATACGAGTACAACTCGTTTACTTGTCCTACAAGGACTCTTATGTGTTGCCCCTCATATATATACCATGTAGTCGCACCTAAGACGGTCCGTCGTCTCGTGCTTGTAATACTCCTCCATCATAGTGATTGCACCTTCGTGCGTCCGTGGTTTTCTCCCGCAAGGGTTTCCACGTAAAAATTCGTGTCTCTCTGTCTCGTTTATTTCTCGTTATTATCTAACAAGTGGTATCAGAGCCAAGTTACATATACGAGTTCGAGACGAGAAGATTAGGGTTGCGTGTTCTGCGGCTGCCCGCACGCGACCGAAGGAATCCGTCGGGATCGATTTTTGCTGCGCCACTGGAAGCCGAGTTTGACAGGAGATCAATTCAATCGGTTACAAACCTGATATACTGCCGCCGCTGCTGGATCAAGTCTCGAGGAGGTCAGGCGCTGCTGCGGTTTCAACTGACGCGATTTTTTAATCGATCGCTACAACTATTAGAGCCTACATTGCTGCTAGTACTCCACGTCAAACTGAAGGCTCTTGTCCCGAGGCAGCCACTGTTCCGCTGCTATACTCCAGATCGGATTGTCAACTAGTACTATTTCCACGTGATTGATCCTCAAGTGCTAATACTAGTTGCACGTGAAGCCGTCTATCATCAGATTTTCTTTTGTTCTCTGTCCGTTTGCTACGTCCTCTGCCCAATATCTACCAGGTGCTATTTATCCTTATTTTTTGTCTGCTCCACATATTAAATTCTGTCAAGAATTTTTCTACCGGCTTGTACTACTTTGTGTACACAGATTTAATCGACTCATGGCATCCATGAAGTACGATCTTCCGCTGCTGGACCGTGACACAAGGTTTACCCTATGGCAAGTCAAGATGCGGGCATTGTTGGCACAAATCCGACTATGATGAAGCACTGGATAGTTTTGGGAAGAACAAAGCATTCGAATTTGGGTGATGAGGAGAAAAGAATTGATTGTAAGGCTTTGTCACAAATTCAACTCCATTTGCATAATAATATTTTGTAGGAAGTTTTGGCGAGAAAACTGCCGCTCTATGGTTAAAGCTGGAAGGATTTGCATGACTAAAGATCTCACCCGACAAGATGCATCTGAAGCAAAAATTATTCCTGCATAGGTTACCCGAGGGAGGTAATGTTTTGAATCATATTTCAGAATTTAAAGAGATCATATCTGATCTAGCTGCAATGGAGGTTAAGTATGAATAGGAAGATACTGCTTTAATGTTACTTTGTTCACTGCCAAGTTCTTATACCAATTTTAGAGACACCATATTATGCGGTCGTGATACTCTCACACTTAATGAAGTTTATGAAGCTTTGAACTCTAAGAAGAAGATGAAATTAATGGTGCCTCATGATGGTTCGAGTTCATCCCAAGCCGAGGGATTATCCGTTCGTGGCAGGACAAAGGAGAAGAACTCACATATTGGAAACAGAGGCAAAAGTAAGAACGCTACAGGGGCCGGTCGCAATCCAGAGACAAGAAGTATTGCAGATATTGCAAGAGAGACGGGCATGACATCTCAAAGTGTTTCAAGTTGCAGAACAAGGGAAAGAGGAAAGGTAACAAACAAGGTGAAAATTCTGCTAACGTTGCTCGTGATGATAGTTCTGATGATGCTTTTGTCGTTATTGCTGGATGTGCTGAGACCAATGATGAGTGGGTACTTGACACCGCATGCATTTTTCATATGTGTCCACATAGATATTGGTTTAATACTTTTGATTCCACTACTTCTGCTGGTTCCGTTTTGGGTTTTGATAATTCACCATGCAAGATTGAAGGCATAGGTTCCGTTCGAATCAAGATGTTTGATGGCACAATCAGAACTTTGACAGATGTTCGGTATATACTGAAGATGAAGAGAAATCTTATCTCTGTGAGTGCCCTTGATGCAAAGGGGTACAAGTATTCAGGTGGAGATAGTGTTTTGAAAGTCACCAAAGGTTCCCTTATTGTGATAAAAGGTGACTTAAGTTCGGCCAATGGTCTTTATTACCTTCGAGGTTCTCTGATTTCGTAGCAGCTTCTCCAGTTGTTTCAAAGAATTCTGATTGTGATCTTGCTAACCTTTGGCATATCGTCTTGGACATATGAGTGAACTTGGTTTAGCGAGTTAAATAAGAGAGGTCTTCTTGATGGATATGAACCTGGTAAATTGAAATTTTGTGAGCATTGTATCTTGACAAGCACAAGAGGTGAAGTTCAATACTTCGACCCATACAATGAAGGTATTCTTGATTATGTGCATTACGATTTATGGGGACCATCTCGCAAGAAGTCATTAGGTGGTGCAAGTTACATGCTGACTATTATTGATGATTATTCGAGAAAAGTTTGGCCTTATTTCTTGAAGCATAATTATGAAGCATTCTCGGCATTTAAGGAGTGGAAAATTATGATTGAAAAGAAAGCCCGAAAAGGAAGGTAAAAATACTTCAGACCGATAATGGTATGGAATTCTGTTCTAAGCAATTTAAGAATTATTGCAAGTCTGAAGGCATTGTCGGACATTACACCGTTCCTTATACTCCTCAACAAAAGCGGTGTTCTTTGGCGTATGAACATGACCATTATTTTGAGCCGTTGCATGTTGTCCAATGCAGGTTTGCATAGGCGTTTTTGGGCCGAGGCCGCTTCCATTGCTTGTTGTCTCATTAACCGTTCACCATCTATTGCTCTTAATAAGAAAACTCCAATTGAGGTATGGTCTGGTTCACTGCTGATTATTCACTGAGTTGAGAGTTTTTGGTTGCCTTGCTTATGCTCATGTTGATAATGGGAAAATTGGAGCCTAGAAACATTAAGTGCATCTTTCTTGGTTATAAGTCCGGTGTTAAAGGTTTTAAATTGTGGAATCACGAAACCCGGAAGGTTGTTATTAGCGAAATGTTATCTTTAATGAATACACGCTATGTTACATGATGTTTCATCTACTAATGTTCCGTTGAGAGTGAACAATGACCCTATTGTTTAGGAGCCCTCTTGTTAGGGTGGAGCATGTTATTGATTCGGTGATACATCCGTAATGAAAATGTTGATGCACATGATGAACCCGTCGTTGATGATGAACATGTCACTCCTACTCCAAATCAGCATATTGTTCCACCCAGGTTGGAATCTATGCGTGATGAGGAGTTAGGCGGTATTAATAAACTGACAGGTTAATTGAAGAGTGCAATATTGTTTCTTTTGCTTTATACATTGCGAGAAGAAATTGAAGGTAATGCTGAGCCTTCTTCATATTCCGAGGCTATTATTTCTGGTGATAGAAATAAGTGGATGACCGCTATGCATGATGAGATGGAATCACTTGAAAAGAATGTCACTTGGGATTTAGTAAAATTGCCTAGAGAGAAGAAACATATTTGTTGCAAGTGGGTTTTCAAGAGGAAAGAAGGTGTTTCTCCTAATGATGAGACAAGATATAAAGCAAGGTTAGTTGCTAAAGGTTATAGGCAGATTCTAGGTATTGACTATAACGAAGTCTTTTCTCTCATTGTGAAGCATAGCTCTATTCGCACTTTACTCAAGATTGTTGCCATGCATGATCTTGAGCTTGAACAATTGGATGTTAAAACTGCATTCTTACATGGAGAATTAGAAGAGGATATTTATATGGAACAACTTTGAAGGTTTTGTTATTCACGGAAAAGAAAAAGATTATGCGTAAGTTAAAGAAATCTCTTTATGGATTGAAACAATCCCCTAGGCAGTGGTACAAGAGATTTGACACCTTTATGCTCTCTCAAGGTTTCAAAAGGTCTAATTATGATAGTTGTGTTTATTTGAAAACCGCCAATAGTTCAACTATTTATTTGCTCCTTTATGTTGATGATATGCTTATTAACTTTGCAAAGAGTATGCAGATTAATAAACTAAAGAAGCAATTGAGTAATGAATTTGAGATGAAGGATTTGGGTGCAGCAAAGAAAATTCTTGCATGGAAATATCTAGAGATAGATAAATGCGGAAAAGTATATCTAAGTCAAAGCAGGGATATATTGATAAAGTTCTTCGTCGTTTTAATATGCATAATGCTGGCGGTGAGTACACCGTTAGTGCACACTTCAAATTATCATCGACTTTATGTCCTAAGTCAGATGCAGATATTGAGTACATGTCTAGAGTTCCCTATTCAAGTGCAGTTGGTTCACTTATGTATGCCATGGTTTGTTCTCGTTCGGATCTATCATATGCATTGAGTGTTGTCAGTAGATACATGGCTAATCTTTGAAAAGAGCATTGGAAAGCGATTCGATGGATTTTCGAGATACTGCGATGTAGTTCTAATGCTTATTCTGATTTGGGAAAAGCGGAGATGGACTTGTTGGTTTTGTTGATTACGATTTTCTTTGGTGATTTGGATAAGAGAAGATCACTCACGAGGTTATGTTTTCACCATTGGTGGTTGTCTTTGTGAGTTGGAGAGCAACTTTGCGATCTATTGTGGCTTGTTCCACTCTGATGCCGAGTATATGGCTATTTCCGAGGCATGCAAAGAAGCTATCTGGTTGAAAGGTTTGTATACTGAGCTTTGTGGAGATTCATCTTGCCCTACCGTGTTTAGTGACAGTCAAAGTGTTATATATCTTACCAAGAGTCCAATGTACCATGAGAGAACAAAGCACATTGATGTCAGATATCACTATATTCGAGATGTTGTTCTTTGAAGGTGATTTGAAGGTATGCAAGATAAGTACTCATGATAATCCTGGCGATATGATGACAAAGCTAGTTCCGACCAATAAGTTTGAGCTTTGCTCGAGCTTAGTTGGTATTTCTCACTAGTCCTATGGACTTTGGCGCTTTCAAAGGTGTTTATGCTTTGATTTGGATGGAGTTATTCACTTTCTTCGACTCTTTGGAGAATTTGGATCAAGGTGGAGATTGTTAAATTGTGATCCAAATTATACCGTATTGGACTAGGCGTAGTACATATGGTGTGGGCCTTTAACGTTGGTATGAAAGCGACATCTGAAGACAACTTCGTTTACTTGTCCTCTGAGGACTCTTATGTGTTGCCCTCATATATACCTCCGTATGATGCATGCACCTAAGGCGGTGCGTAAATGCCGTGCTTGTAATACTCTCCATCAATCGTAGTGATTGCGTCTTCGATGCGTCGTGGTTTTTCTCCATGAGGTTTTCACATAAAAATTTGTGTCTCTCTGTCTCGTTTATTTCTCGTTATTATCTAATAGAAGGAATCGATGCAGGAGGCCCTAAATCGCCGACACCCAAATCGTCTTCTCTGACTCTGGTGACCACCACCACATCATGATCACCTCCTCCAGCAAGCTCTGTTTCTCCTTGTCGGCTTTCCTAAGCTCGATGTGGTCCTGCCGAAGTCTCGTGTGTCCTACCCGAGCAGCCCCTCACCCTCGAGCTAACCCATCATGATCCCGTTCTCCGCTGCCCACAATCATTGCTCCGATGATCCCCCGCCGCATCCAAGGAGGCTTACATTCTCTAGGTAAGCCCCTTGTTGTGTATCCCCTCTTCCCAAGCCTCCCAGTACATCTAGTTTGATGCCCGCATGCCTTTCACTGGAAAGTTTTCACGGTGAAACTTCGGCCATCCTGCGTGCCCGTGCTTGCTTCCCCAGCTACGCAACTCTCCCCGCTAACTCCCTCCTCGACCGTCGTGCCCACACACTCACTAGCATTCCTCGATGCTACAAAATGTGACTCAAGTACTGAGGCACCCAGGGTCTACACACAATTAGAGGACTCCCGATGGGCTTTATGCAAATTTGCATGAGCTTACTCCCTAACCGTTGGATCTTCAACAGGTGCCCCCAGAGGTTACAGTCACTCTTCTAAAATGTGCAATGAAATCAAGTTGATAGATAGGGCATGTAAAATGGTCGATAAGACGATCTTCTCTCATGTAGAAAAGCCAAAAGAACATGTTATACAACGCGTTGTATCTCAACGTTATCTCCAACAATTATTGTTTTGTCTTCTTTTTTTCATTTCTCTGTCTTACACCCCATCTATCAACGAGTGCAAGGAGTATGCGCCTGCGCGCGATGAGGCCAGCCTGCCAGATCAATGCGAAAAGAAAGTGCGGTTTTGTGAGGCTAGCCGTTTCACCACATCCAGCCCAAAAGGTGCAATTCTTGTCACATGCACCCGGCTCATCATGCAACTTATCTTTCGGAGCAGAAATAACCCTTAAATTTGGACAACAAAAAGGCTACAGAACTGTACAGCTCTCAGTAAGAAAACCGGAACCTCCTGTTACGACGACGTAAAACTATTGTTCTGATATCACATGTCTAGCTTACTAAAAAAAACGCATCTCCTGTGAACTGAAACTACCCGAACAAACATTTGATCATAATCCTATTACTGTTAGCTGGTGCAATTTCCTAAGGCCGTCATTGCTTCGCTGGTGCATGACTTGTGCACCAGTGACTGCTAGGCGCTAGCTGCCAAGGTTGAACTGAACCGCTGATGACCCAACACATCATCATCTGCTAGATGCAGAATCCGAAAGCAATGGCTGATGGATGGAACTCTTGTTCCTACGCAAGTCAGTTAGTAAATAATCGAGATAGGTCCCAGTCGACGACTCCAAATTCCCCGGGGCTTGGGCGTGTCCGTCGGTTTGCTCAATTTGCTGGAGAACATCGATGGCACTAGGTCGGTACACGTTCCTCAAGTATCTGAGAGCCAGCACCGGGCCCATTCCTGCGGCAACAATCAGCTGGGAAAAATATATTTTCACCATACATAACGGTCAGGCCACAGTCATAGCTATAAAGAGTATATACAACCAACAACAGTAGACTTACGGCCATGGTGATCCAGTATGAAGGTTGATTACACAGATGCCACATGACAGTGTGCATCTGAAGGGTTAGTACCGCACTGAGTATTAGGTTGATCATGTAGAAGGCTACAAAGTTCCCCATATGAGGGTGATTTGTGGACAAGTGAATGAGCTGAAGACAGAAGACAGAAGACAGTGTAAGTGATGTACGCTATGATGTGCTTGTAGCAACCAACCGTGAGAACTTACTTAGTATCCAGGGTCACCACAAAGCCTGCAACCAAATGCATCCAGACAGGGCAACCATGGAGAGTTCCTCCATGTCACTTTTCTCATCAGCATATGCGTTGATGGTAATTAGGAAAACAACAAATGCCTGAAACCACAAAAGATTAAAATCTCGTTACGGAGATTAGATTTTCACGTGCAGCTAAAGCATGGTGGATGTAAAGGATTATGTGTGAGCCATGATTAGGTACTCATTTACATACAGGAAATAAATCAAGACAGAGAAAAATCATCAACTTCATGTACTAATTGTGCACACTGCATTTGGTTAGCACACTGACTGATAGGTGTATGTGTTATTGGCTGCATATTCAGGCCTACTGAAAAATCTCACAAGCTGCTCATTAACAAGTGGTTTGTTGTCCACAATAGATTGCATTAACAGAGCAAGAGATACTTGAACAGAACCTTCACTACTACCCACGTCCCAACCACTGCATCCACTACACTTCAATATATTCTTCAAGATACCGAAACCCAGATGAGTACAACATAAAAAGAATGAAAGAGTAATGTTTATTTTACATGGTACAGCGATCGCCCAAACCATTCAGCAAATGTACTGCGATTCAAGAGCCTGGAAACACAATGAAACTACTCATATTAGTCATGCCACAAAACAGCTACATAGCACACTTACAAGAAGCCTCAACAAATAAAAATGAAGGAACAAAAAAAAAATTCTATTTGTACCTCCCAGCTTGAGAATAAAGTAAAATCTGGGGATATCGCAGAACTGTTGCTTCAGAGATATCCTTGTCAAAAATTATTGTCATAACCGGAAGACTTGTGTAGAAAACATTGTAGGCCATCAGGCTAATCGAGTTGAAGATACTAGTTCCAGAAAGCCCTGACGAAAAGGAAAAACTAACATAGGACCCAGGTCAGCAGTACATACGTAGCGGCTTCCCAGTATAATCAGAGGTACTGCTAATGGAAAGAGCATTAGGAGGCTAGACTCACAGAATCTGTATAAAGCAAATCAACAGTGACTTGTAGAAGGAGTACTCAAGAAATAAATGCTGTGCGATTGTATGAATATCGACCATGGACAAGTATCAACCTTCTGAGAAACTTGAACTCTGCAAAACAATTGGAAAACATACATACTTAGACTTGGTAAAAGTACATGGAACTTGGAGGTAGAGTTCAACAAAAGGATAAGATGGTAGGGGTTCTCAGTACAAAGACATGATCCATTGGACATTTTCTTTTTCAGATGAAAAAATGATACCAGTTCATATGGATAAACAAAGGTCGAAAGTTCACAATCTCTGCCTACACTAGTTTGGAATCTCTATACAGGGTTCAGAAGACTGGATGGTCAAAACCAGAGCCAGACATGGAGTGGGTTTCTAGGACCTGGCTTCAGCTAGAAAGGCGATTAAATCAGCCTTCAAAAGTTCTAGACGACCACATAATGTTTAACATTGTGTCCAACTTAAAATAATGCAAGCATAAGAACACCTCTGAGCTCAACAATACAAAGGCAGCACTGACATACACATTACAAGGTAAATGTAAAATCAGGAAACTCTAAAATTAATAAAAGATGCATACTTCCAATGCTATAATCAGCAGCTCTTGCAGCTTGCAGTCCCTCCCTACCACTAATCCCTACTCCAACGTTAGCCTCTTGAATCATTCTTACATCATTACCACCATCACCAATTGCTAGAGTTAAAGAACCAGAGGATTTCAGGATCCCAACAAGCTGCACAAATGCAAAATAAAGTTAGTTTTCAAGTGACCAGCTAAATAGCAGCAGCGCATGATATGTTATTGAGTAGCATCACGATAACTGCATCAATATTTCAGACTCTTGCTCTCCATCAGGATCTACATTGTCCCTCATTAAGTAATTTATTAACACTAGCAAGATGCCGTGCATTGCACGGAACACCAAGATGCATTTATTTTACAAAAAAATCTGTTGCGATTGACCCATGAGGGAGTAATCTTATGTGTAAAACTAACGGCATCTGCAGGTTTACATAACTCAGCACGTACAATCGCTCGATGCAGATCCCTCCGACATTGACCTCACTTAAGCACGCGTCGATGGCGCCATCCGTGTCCCAACAGCTCAGACTGAGCGGAGTGGGGGAGCCGAGAAAGAGGAGAGATAAGGTGAGGAGGAGTGGGGCGTGGTGGTGGTAGGTGGTCGGACTGAGCGGAGGCATGGGGATGGACGACGCCGACAGCGGCCACCATGCCAGATTGTTCCAGAGGCTTCCTTTTTTAATTGCTCAACAATGAGCTTATGTGAGATAAGGATGAACGAGGGAAGGCCTTATATGCAAATGTGGAGAGAGGTGCGGGTATCTTTTTGCAAAATTGCCATAGTTTGCTTTCTATCCGTCGGATATAGATCGGACGGTCTATATTGCAAGATGGCAGGCACACCATCATCACCAGCTCGTTTTTTATAAGAGTAGAGATAGAGATAAAGTCCAGTAAGTCCAGTTGAACGCTACGGCTCCATTTGCATCGAGGTGGATTATAATAGTATGGGATGTCATTAGTAGAATCATGAAAAATAAATCAAAATTGTAAACGATCTTGCCCAACATGAGGATCTTTGGTACCAAAGACGACATATACTCATTGTTGATTCAGGGAGAGAGGAGTACCTGCAGCGTGAGTGTGAGTGTGTGTGGCGGCTCACTCACTGGGAGCAGGAGGACTGGATGCCCCTTCTAGGTGTACTTATCCTCATGGGCTTGGGCCCTAAGTGATACATATGATGGGCTTGGGCCCATACCGGTTCAACACTCCCCTCAAGATGGGTGGTAGATATCTATCATTCCCATCTTGTCACATGCCAAGTTCTGATCCTTTGTTCCTAGTCCCTTTGTCAAGCAATCTGCAAACTGCTGCCCAGGCCGACATGACCAAGGCTGATGATCCCGGCATCAAGTTTCTCCTTAATGAAGAAGCGATCAATTTCCACATGCTTTGTCCTATCATGTTGAACTGGGTTATTAGCAATGGCTATAGTCGATCGATTGTCACACCACACCTTCAAGGGGCCTTAGAAGTTTCAACTCGCTCAAGATGGGTACTTCACCTGAGCATCTCCACACAACCCTTGAGATAATGCTCTGTACTCAGCTTCTAACATTGATCTAGACACAAGCTATACATTTCTTGCTTCTCCATGACACCAAATTTCCTCCCACAAACACACAGTAGCAGAAGTTGATCTTCTATCATCTTGACAACTGGCCCAATCAGAGTCACTATAGCCATCCACCTCAAGATGTCCACTCTTCGCAAAACCACAACCCTTTACGGAGTCCCCTTCAAGTATCTCAGATTACATGCACAATATCAAGATGCCCACCTTGGTTCATGCATGTATTCCGCCACCACACCCACGGCATACGTAATGTCAGCCCTGGTATGACACAAGTACAATAACCTCCCAACTAATTTCTAATAATCTTCCTTATTCACCAGCTCACTGATTGAGCTGTCACTCGATGATTTTGTTCAATCGGTGAGGGGGTTTACGACATCCCATCATGCCCATGTCACTCAAGAGATCCAAGGTGTATTTCCGTTGGCACAAAGATATTCCCTTCTCTGTCTGAGCCACTTCAATGCCAAGGAAGTATTTTAGGTTGCCCAAATCCTTTACCTCAAACTCCTTGCTTAGACACCCTTCAATCTCTCTATTTCCTCCTTATCATCTCCGTGATGATAATGTCATCCACATAAGCGCAAGGATGGTGATCTTCCGATCGAGAGTGAGTGTTTGTAGAACACCGTGTGGTCACCATTACATTGACCATACCCCATAGCACGGACAAAGACATCTCGAACCTATCGAACCAAGCCCTCGGCGATTGCTTGATCCATACAAGGATTTCTTCACTGCATACCTTCCCGTGGTGCATGAAGTACCAAAACCTGGTGGTATCTCCATGTACACTTCTTCCCTCAACTCACCATGCAAGAAGGCATTCTTGACATCTAATTGATGCAACTTCCACCCAAAGTTTGCAAAGACAGAAACCAATATCCTTCTTGTGTTCATCTTTGCCCTTTGGAGCAAACGTCTCGTCATAGTCCATTCCATAAGTTTGACTATATCCTCTGGCGACCAATCTGGCCTTATACCGTTCCACCTTCCCCTCGTGATTACGCTTCCTCTATAGATCCACTTACAACTCATCGCTTTCTTCCTCGCCGCAATGTGGTTAGCACCCGTCTTGTTTTTCCTCGGTGCTTCCAACTCTTCTATCATCGCTTCACGCCACTTCGGATCTTGCTTTGCAGCCTTCCAATCCTTTGGGATTGACACAGTTTGAAGAGAGGCAACAAACACTCTATAGGAAGGAGACAAAGCCTCATAAGACACACAATTTCCAATGTCATGATCATCAAAAAACTTCGGTGGTAAAGCCTTATGTGCCGCTTCACGTGTCCCCTTCGCAACCCAATAGGCAGTTCCACCGTGTCGGATGAGCTTGCACCATCGCCTTGTTGCTCCCCTACACCGATTGCTCCCCTGCACTTGTGGTTGCCGCAGTGAATAGACGGGGCGTGTGTCGATGAGCTATGCACTTGTGGCACTTGTGGCTGCCGTCGAGAGTACACTAGGGAATATTCGCCACCGATCCGGAATAGGGAGCCGGAGATTACCAATCTGAATGGAACCCACTTGTTGGCTGGACTGAACCTGCACATCACCATCGGTGAGAGTACCAACCGAATTGCACCCACAATTGGTCGGACTTGAACACGCACATCATCATCAATGTTAGTGCCTGTAATCCTCCCGAGTGTGAGACACGGCCTTCTCCCCTCTTGACCATCCCGCATGAGTGTAAATGGTCAAGCTCTTGAAACAACACACTTAGATCTGTTGGCTCACCATAGAATGGCTCAGACTCCACTGAAGGTTACATCCATCTTGACAAACCTGCGTTTCTCACGAGGGACACCAACATTTATATCCCTCGCCGACTAGAAGAATAGCAGAAAAATACACTTTCCTTTTCATGGATCAAGTTTTCCAACGGAAGGGCGGTGATCACGAACAAAACAGTCTTGCCAAACAATTTTGGGGAACAACAAACTTAGTTTCTCCATATACTAGCTCACCGGAGACTTCATGCTTAGTATTCTTGATGGTGTCCGGTTGATCGGTATGTGGCTATCATCAACGCTTCACTCCACAAGAATTTGGGCACATTCATCGTAAACATCAATGACCGAGCAACCTCAAGAATATGCCGATTTTTCCTTTCCGCCACTCCATTTTGAGGAGGTGTATGCAGAGCACCTGAAGTTTGATGAAGAATACCTTGATCAGACAAGTAGGCCCCAAATGTGTTGTTCACATACTACATCCCATTGTCACCCCGATCACTGACCGCACTTTCCTAAACTGATTCTTCACCAAGGCATGGAAATTGAAAACAGACTAAACACCTCATCTTTGTGACGCATCAAATAAATCCAGGTCATACGAGAATAGCAATCGATGAATGTCACAAAGTATTTCATTCCATTCATTGATACAATTGGGCTCTTCCATACATCCAGAATGAATAAGCATAAAGGAGATATGCTCCTAAGCCCCTTACTCACATATGAGGCTCGTGTGTGTTTGGCATATTCGCAAGCATCACATGTCAACTTGCCCTTGCCTATTCCACACATAACATCCGGAAAGATTCTACTCATCTTATCAAAAGATACATGTCCCATCCTACATGTGATGGATCATCGCCTCCTTCTCCTTGTCCTCCATGGTCGCAAAGACACACCAAGTCATTTGCACCTCACTGATCCCATGTACCCGAGCCCCCTCACGCTTGGTGCCGGTCCCAGCATGCCTGGCTCCTGCTGCCTCTGAATCACGCAACCAAATTTGTCAAGGATCACACGACGGTCAATTTGATCAATTAGGCACCGGCTGGAGACCAAATTGACAGGAAAAGTCAAGCACATGTAAAATCGAGGATAGGGAGATGGTGGAGTGCACTTGATCGGTACAACCCCTATGACAGTTGGTTTGTGCCATCAACAGTTTGCATAGTGCCCGGGTGGTGGAGACGGGAGGGTGCTTAGTGTAAGACTCAAACACACAAGATTTACTAGCAACATGCTTAGATGCTCCAGAGTCGAGAACCCACTCTGGAGCACTCCCATTAGAAGCAAGAGATGCCTGCTCGGATTACCTTCATCGATGGAGGCCCGAGAGAGCAAAGTCTCCATAGTCAACATCATCTCGCATCTTTGCCTTTTGGCGTCCGGTGTCTCCCCGCCTTTGTCATGTGAGCCCTCGATCCCCGAGTGTCTGGTAGCCACCACCTCGCCCTAGAAGCCTGACCCCTTGAGGTCCCCGAGTATCCACCTCGCCTCTAGCACTCCCTGCACTCTTGCCCAGTTCCTCAGTTGTATCCCGCCTGCCCACGAGTTGGACACGCCCACTTCCGGTGACTGCCTCCCCACAGATATGACATTTGTTGGGATCGCTCCACTCCATGCGCTCGGTGTTGCAAATGTCGAAGGCAGCAAGACCTTCATGTGCATGCTCAAGAGATAGCTGCACCTCCTCTTGAGACATAGCAGCAATAGTCTCCTCAATAGAGGCGGGGAGAGGTTGGTGCAACAGGGATGCCCTCCTGCCATGAAAAACAACCTCTAAGCCCTCCATCAGCGGTTTCAAAGACACGCTCAAGGCAATCCACTGCCGACTCGATGCAAGCCGCATCGTAGAGTTCAGAGGGTCGCAGCTTATCTGCTCCGCCCACAAAGCTCGCAGTACTCGCCACATATGTCATGATCGACATGTCGCCGCCTTGATCTTGACCGGAACGATCTTCCCTCAATCTGAGCAATTAGCATGACATTGCCCTTACACGAGTACAAGGTGGGCGAGTCATCCATATCGCAGCGGATGTGGATAGCCCCTCCACAGAGGCCCAATGGGGGTACCACCGAGTTCAACAACCAGACCAATGAGCATGAGTTTATGACCTTCCATCTTTTCCCTCCACGGTAGTCTTGTCTCTGGTTCAAAGAACAACAACACCCAACAAGTGCCCATCAAGCTCATACATTCCCTGCTCCATAGCGCCCTCGGGACCAGCTTCGGATAATTGGTAGCCCCTCTAACTTCATGTCCATGGGCGACGATTCGATCTTTCCGAGCCACTTCATCGAGGAACGATGGCCCCAGATTTCGACTCCTCGAAGATCTTAGCAAGCTTCTCGAAAGCCTCAAAGAAGGCCTGTTGGCTCAGCCATCTTGATCCGGGAGGAGTGGAAGCAAAGAACACTCAAGAGCCGCAGAACACAGCCTCTACACACCCAACAACAAAGCAGCCCACAGCAGCAGAGAGTAATCGACCACCACGAGTGCAAGAAGCAACACCTCTTCCTCCCAAGGAACAAAGGCAGAAGAACGGCAGCTCCAGGACCACCTCTCCTACTCTCCTCCACACGCCTCACGCAAAGAAGAAGAAGACAAGAAACTCCAAGAAAGCACCTCGCAGACTCACGCAAGCACTCCTCCCCATGGATGGCAAGACTGCGCAGCCTTTCAGTCGCGAGTCCTCAAATCCTCTGCGCGTCGGCCGTGCCGCAGCCCAGCGGCTTGGTAGCCGCCGACCACTCGTCGCGCGCAACGTTAGCCTTGTGACGTCGTCGCCGAGCCTTGGCCCGCCTGGGATCGCCGCCTCGCCGGCCGTATCGCCGTCCGTCGAGCCCTGAACTGGCTCGATACCATGTTGATTCAGTGGAGAGAGGAGTACTGCAGCGTGAGTGTGAGTGTGTGTGGCGGCTCACTCGGGAACGGGAGGACTGGATGCCCCTTCTAGGTCAGCTTATCCTCATGGGCTTGGGCCCTAAGTGATACATATGATGGGCTTGGGCCCATACCGGTTCAACACTCATCCCATTCAATTTTTTTAAAACAAATTTACATGTCAGAAGGTAAGAAAACTGTTGGTAGGAACAGCCAAAGGGAAACCTGTGCTTTCTGCAAAGGTGTCATCCGACAGCATATTGCTGTTCTTGACATCATGGCCGTTTTAGTGAAAGATTCCGATGAACGCCCAGAATTATTTCGAGTGCCCAACCATCCAAAACGAATGCAAGATCCTCGCATAAACAGATTTGACATGAAGTACTCGATCAACCAAAACAAACTATGAACCCATCCAAGTAACATAGTTTAAGTTTGACAAACACACTAAAGAATATAATAGCAAATATGATATGATAGTTCAAACTGAATATACAAAAGCGAAAAAAAATCCTGAAGATTTAACATACACTCCCTCCGTTCCTTTATCTTAAAGTGTATTTGCTTTCTCCTGCTTCTAAAGATTTGAGTTGGTAGTGAGTTCACTCACCCATTCACTCTTCCTCCTACCCATGGGACCCACTCGATCCATACCAAATATTAAAAGGACCAAAGGAGGATTGTTTCTTCCCTATTTGTTTCGTACATCATCCCCTCCCATACGGTGGTTTTTACGTATGTCATTCCCTCCGTGAGTATCGAATCCATCATTTGCCGGACCGACCCGGCCACGATCACCCCACCTGCCTACATACAACCACACTAACGAGCAGATAAGCGATGTCGCCAAGATATACCTAGCACATCTGTTGTCATCACAACGACAGTGACCACCACAAGATGTGCGGCTACATATCGTCTCGATCCCGACCAGCTTACGGGAACACATACATGGCGATGGCGTTGCCGTTGCGGGTCGAAGTGCCGACCATCTTGAACCCGACATACCACCACATGTGGCACGACACCCGCTCCATCCGACTCCTCGATCCATCCCTCCTCCCGAATTCACAAGAATTACTCTCGATCCCTTCTCCATCTGTTGCTCAATGGGTAGTCGCACGAGATAACTGGAGGCGGCTGAGGTGCATCATGATCCTGCACATCTAAAGGCGGCGCAAGGTTCCTCGATGGACACTCTGCGGTGCGGCTCGACCTTAGGTCGACACACTCATCCACAACAAGCGCGGCCCAGAAGCGCTTAGGCGTAGGAAAGGCGGCAATTGGCCCGGTGGAAGCGGTAGTGAGGATTCCGATCACGGACACGAAACAGGGCCAGGTGCTTCAGATCGGTCACGATCGGTCATTGCAACTTGCAACTCTTAGCACCCTTACCCGATGGCCGGTTTCTTCCTAGCATCCAAGCCCAATAGATCACAGCAGCTTCCCGCCTCTCGATCGAAGCCGGTAGCATGGCTTGCCTTTGAGAAATTAAGGAAGATCCTTCGCCAACTCCGCAAGTCGGCCAGAGGCTACACCACCAAAAGTACTATCTGCTCCCAATATCTACAAAGGCAAGAAAACCGCCTGTTCATGCTTCACTCATATCAACATTTTTAAGATGGTTTTGTGAAACCGGATGTCTCCAACAACAAAGATAGGGAGGTAGGACACCTTGCTCACCATGCACGGTTTCCCTCGATTTCCTCTGACGAGCCCGGCCAGATCGTGTTATCTCCAACCTCTTCAAGGCGAAGATCACTTTTCCTTACAAGGATACTCGGGACTCCATCAAGACCACGCCAAGCATACCAAGATGGCGCGCTGGTTCAACATTGACCCGGATGTAGTCGAGCTCATAGCGGACTCAATTTCTTATACATTACCAAGATGCAGGGGGTATCCAACCTCCGGGAAGTCGGTTGCAGATCGGCCTTAGAAGTATGAGCTATAGGCCAAACCCACTCGCTCACGCCAAAGGCCTCCCAAGAAGACCAGCCCACCAAGCCCATTTGTTGGCCCATGAGGCGACCTTAACTTGTACTCCAACATACATGTATCAAGAGATCGATAGGACTCTACTATGTAAACCGACTTGGGCTCATGTAACCTACCCCTCGTTCACATATATATGGGGAGATAGAGGGCTCCCAAGTCGGCATCCAATCTATGTCAAGATCTCTCATACGAGACACCAATCAATACAATCGGACATGCGGGATGTAGGGTATTACCTCCACCGCTTGAGGGCACGAACAGGTAAAATCGTTCATCTCATGTACCCCATTCGATCCTCTATCGTACTCACCATGAGCAACCCTATCATGGGGTTTGCCTGTATTATGCACCGACAGCCATGGTGCTGACCCCCTTCCACAGCGTCAGACGCCGATTGCATCAACCTCATCTTCCCCCATGTCCTCCACCGATGACCTACCAGCAAAGGCGGTTACTCTGACCCATTATTGCCGCCCGTGTGGCGCCTCTAGGGTGCAGTCCGCCGGGAGTTGCAAATCCGCTAGCCTCCCTACCGCCTTCTTAGGTCCACGTGGGCCGCTTGCGCACTTGGTCACGTTGGCGGGCACCACAAGCACCAAGACCGAGATGGCGCCCAAGGTTTCCTTCCTGTCGATCTTCTTGCCAGCGGCCGTGGGCGTGGTGAGGATCCACTCCAGCTTTAGCTCTGCAGCCGAGACAGTGACCACGTCGAAGACTATATCTCGTTAAAATTTGTGGTGTATGAGAATTGGGTGTCCCAGCGCTTGGGGTTTTCCCTTGGCGGGGCCACGGTCTCTGCAACAACAAAGCCTTTAATCTCAAACAAGTTGGGGTAGGCTAGGGGTGGAACCCATAGGATCTCGCGACCAACTCATGGTTCTTGCACATGGATAGCAAGCTTCCACACACCCCTGTCCATGGCTAGTTCTTTGGTGATATACTCCAATCCTTCAGATCTCTCTTTAGGGACTCCA
The DNA here is from genome assembly GCA_021605145.1 of Aegilops bicornis. Classification (NCBI taxonomy): domain Eukaryota; kingdom Viridiplantae; phylum Streptophyta; class Magnoliopsida; order Poales; family Poaceae; genus Aegilops; species Aegilops bicornis. The sequence continues at coordinate 255,967,577 of CM038671.1, read as the reverse complement.
GCCTAGACCTCTCTTGACATATCAGCACGCTTTAGCCCTCCACTATGCATTGGAGCTTCTGCAGGCCTGCGTTGAATACCCCCCCCCCCCCCCACACACACACACAAAATCATATTTGCAATCATCACAATTTTGATTCTTTGAAACTTCCTACTGCCATGTTGAATATATATCATGCATGCATGGTAGGCTAGCTCATGTTGATTTCAAGTTTGCTCAAATCTATAAGCGTAGACTTTTTAAGAATGTTGTTAACGGGGCATACAATATTAAATGGGATACTAAAATGTGGAGAGATCTCAAATGTTGAATTGTGCTAACCTATTGAACGTACTACAGTCCTGAACTTTGGCATTAGAAACATAGGACATAGATCCCTCGCATCGCTCTTCAGGGGGGCGGCTTGAGCGAAACCTAACCCGCCGCCACCCCCCTCTCACCACTCCGCCTGACGACAGGCCAGCTGGCAAAACCTGCGGCAAAGACCCGACGGAGGCGGATTCTCGCCATGGCGGGCGTTGTGGCTAGCCACGCACGGCTTGGTGTGCGATACAGGCTGGGCCCGAAAGGTCCTCGAAACTCTCTCTCCGGCGGATGGTTGCGATGGTGGCGCCGTTGCTAGGCGGTAGCGGTGAGCCTAATGGCGGATTCGCACATCCGGCTCGGAGGTTTGGGAGGCTGGGCGGCCGCAGCTGCCCTCGGCTATGGGAGGCTCGGCCCATACACTGTGTGCATCGGCGAAGTCTGGTGGTGGCGTCCGAAGCCTTTGATCTGGCGGCAAATGCCGGTGCTAGCCAACGGTATTTGATCTTTGAAGACTCTGTGGCCGAGACATGGACGTGGAGTCGATCTGGCGAGATGGGTGGGGTGGCGGCCCTACTGCGTGGGCTGGTTGGTCGCGGGCTGGTTGCGAGATCAATGGCGAAGCTGGTATTGTCTCCTTCAGGCGTATAGGTGTTCTGTGTTGATCTGGATCCGGTGCTAGCGAGGATCTCGACTTGTCGGCGTCTGCGTGGTGAGGTGGATGGCTCCGGTGTGGTGGTGGCGCCGCCACGGCCGCGTAAAGTCTTGGTCGATGGAGGTGCGGGCGTGAGGGTGTGTTGTTGGCGGTGCTTTGGGTGAAAGCTTGTCGGGCTCTTCGCTACCGACGACGCCGGTGTCCGGGACGTCGCTTTCACTTCCTTGAGGCGCCGGCGTGGAGTCCACCCTGCACATCCACGGTTCGATTCTTGGTGAAAGCCTAAGGCCCGGTCGGAGTCTGCAGCAGCGTCGACATCGTTGCTTCCCTCGTTGGGGTGTTGCCTTGAAGAACTTTGTCCCGTTCGCACGCTCCATGGGCTAGACGTTCGTGACATTGCGGTCGGCAGGTGTCCGCCCGGCGATGTGTTCTCTGTGCGGCATGGCAGGTGTCGGCCCGGCGATGTGGCCCGGCGATCGTTTCAGGCGACTTCTTGTGTGGCGACGATGTAGGCTTCAAGCGAGTTGGTTTCTTCATTGGGTCTTGGTAGTTTGTCTCTTCCGGCGTGTTCAAGGGGTCGCCGTGCCTCACTTTGTCTTTCCGGGTTGGAGCTGGCGAGGATAGGCCCTTCATGTGATTTGATGACATGCAATTGAGTCGGTTTCAAATACCGGCTCGACGCAAGCCCAGCGCTTTTATCCTCCAATGCTTGTCAACAGAGTCGGAGCTGTTAGAAATATGCCCTAGAGGCAATAATAAAAGGATTATTATTATATTTCCTTGTTCGTGATAATTGTCTTTTATTCATGCTATAATTGTATTCTCCGGAAATCGTAATACACGTGTGAATACATAGACCACAATATGTCCCTAGTGAGCCTCTAGTTGACTATTAGCTCGTTGATCGGCAGATAGTCATGGTTTCCTCGACTATGGACATTGGATGTCATTGATAACGGGATCACATCATTAGGAGAATGATGTGATGGACAAGACCCAATCCTAAGCATATCACAAGATCGTGTAGTTCGTTTTTGCTAGAGCTTTTCCAATGTCAAGTATCTCTTCCTTAGACCATGAGATCGTGTAACTCCCGGACACCGTAGGAGTGCTTTGGGTGTACCAAGCGTCACAACGTGGCTGGGTGACTATAAAGGTGCAAAGACAGGTATCTCCGAAAGTGTCTGTTGGGTTGACACGGATCGAGGCGGGATTTGTCAACTCCGTATGGCGGAGAGGTATCTCTGGGCCCACTCGGTAATGCATCATCATAATGAGCTCAAAGTGACCAAGTGTCCGGTCACGGGATCATGCATTACTGATGCGAGTAAAGTGACTTGCCGCAGAACGCAGATTGAGCGAGGTATTGGGATACCGACGATCGAATCTCGGGCAAGTAACGTACTGGATTGACAAAGGGAATTGTATCTGAGGTTACTTAAATCCTCGACATCGTGGTTCATCCGATGAGATCATCGAGGAGCTTGTAGGGAGCCAACATGGGTATCCAGATCCCATTGTTGGTTATTGACCGAGAGCCGTCCGGTCATGTCTACATGTCTCCCGAACCCGTAGGGTCTACATAAGGTTCGGTTGACGCTTAGGGTTGTATGAATATGAGTATGCGACAAACCGAAAGTTGTTCGAGTCCGGATGAGATCCGGACGCCACAGTAGTTAGGAATGGTCCGAGGTAAAGAATTATATATGGGAAGTCATGTTTTTACCATCGGGAAAGTTTACGGGTCCACCGGTATTGTCTGGGACCACCGGAAGGGTCCCGAGGGTCCACCGGTGGGCGCTATCCCGGAGGGGCCCCATGGGCTGAAGTGGGAGGAACCAGCCTGGTGGGCTGGTCGCCCCACTGACCCCTGCGCCTAGGGTTGGGAACCCTAGGGAGGCGCCTCCACTGCCTTGGGGCACTCCACCTTGGCCGCCGCCCCTAGGAGATCCCATCTCCTAGGGCCCCCGGTCCCTATATAAAGAGGGGGTGGGAGGCTTGACCGCGCCCAACACCTGGCGCCCTCACTCCGTGGTTGCTGGCGAGAAGCCTGAGAACCCTGCTTTGCATCCATCGCCACGCATGTCGTCTGCTTTGGATCTTCATCAACCTCTCCTTCCCCTTCTTGGATCAAGAAGGAGGAGACTTCCTGGCCCGACCGTGCAGATGTGTTGAACGCGGAGGTGCCGTCCGTTCAGCGCTAGGATCTCGGTGATTTGGATCACGACGAACGACTCCCTCAACCCCGTTCTCTTGAACGCTTCCGCACGCGATCTACAAAGGTATGTAGATGCACTCCTATCACTTGTTTCTAGATGAACTCATAGATGGATCTTGGTGAGCGAGGAAATTTTTTATTTTATGCAACGTTCCCCAATGGTGGCATCATGAGCTAGGTCTATGCGTAGTTCTCTATTGCACGAGTAGAACACAATTTGTTGTGGGCGTAGATGTTGTCAACTTTCTTGCCGCTACTAGTCTTATTTTGCTTCCGGTATTGTGGGATGAAGCGTCTTGACCGACCTTACACGACGCTTTACGTGAGACGAGGTTTCACCGATCGACATGCACTAGTTGCATAAGTTGGCTAGCGGTGTCTATCTGCTCCCACTTTAGTTGGAGCGGATTCGACGAAAAGGGTCCTTATGAAGGGTAAATAGAAGTTGACAAATCACGTTGTGGCTTTTTTCAGAGGTAAGAAAACGTTTAGAACCCTATTGCAGCCATCGTAAAAGATGCAACAACAATTAGAGGACGTCTAACTTGTTTTTGCAGCAATTGCCTTGTGATGTGATATGGCCAAAAGTTGTGTGTATGATGAATGATATATTGTGATGTATGAGATTATGTTCTTGTAATAGGAATCACGACTTGTATGACAACCGGCAGGAGCCATAGGAGTTGTCTTAATTATTGTATGACCTGCGTGTCATTGATTCAACGCCATGTAATTACTTTGCTTTATTGCTAAACCGTTAGTTATAATAGTAGAAGTAATAGTTGGCGAGCAACTTCATGGAGACACGATGATGGAGATCATGATGATGAAGATCATGGTGTCATGCTGGTGACAAGATGATCATGGAGCCCCGAAGATGGAGATCAAAGGAGCTATATGATATTGGCCATATCATGTCACTACTATATAATTGCATGTGATGTTTATTATGTTTATGCATCTTGTTTACTTAGAACTACGGTAGTAAATAAGATGATCCCTCATAATAATTTCAAAAAAGTGTTCCCCCTAACTGTGCACCGTTGCTAAAGTTCGTCGTTTGAGCACCACGTGATGATCGGGTGTGATAGATTCCTACGTTCACATACTGGCGGGTGTAAGACAGATTTACACATGCAAAACACTTAGGTTAACTTGACGAGCCTAGCATGTACAGACATGGCCTCGAAACACAAGAGACCGAAAGGTCGAACATGAGTAAATATGAAAGATACGATCAACATGGAGATGTTCACCGATGATGACTAGTCCTGTCTCACGTGATGATCGGACACGGCCTAGTCGACTCGGATCATGTAACACTTAGATGACTAGAGGATGTCAAATCTGAGTGGGGAGTTCATTAAATAATTTGATTAGATGAACTTAATTATCATGAACATTAGTCTAAAATCTTTGCAAAATGTCTTGTAGATCAAATGGCCAACGCTCATGTCACCATGAACTTCAACGCGTTCCTAGAAAAACCAAGTCTGAAAGATGATGGCAAAGCAACTATTCTGGACCGGGTCCGGAACTCCGAGATCATCCTCATAGCTGCCAAGAAACAATATGTCCTAGAAGCACCGCTAGGGTGAAGCACCCATCGAGAGAACCAAGGCGTTATGAGCGCTTGGCGGTCTCGTCTTGATGATTACTCCCTCGTTCGAAGGCGGCATGCTTTACTGACTTAGAACCGGGGCTCCAAAAGCGTTTTGAGCAACCACGGAGCATATGAGATGTTCGAGAGCTAAAGCTGGTTTTCCAAGCTCATGCGGGTCGAGAGATATGAAGTCTCCGACAAGTTCTATAGTTGTAAGATGGAGAAAAATAGACAAGGTGAGCACATACTCAAAATGTTTGGGTTGCACAACCGCTTTGTCCCATTGGACATTAACCTCCTGGACGAGGCGGTAATTGACAGAATCCTTGATCGCTCCCACCGAGCTACAAGAGCTTTGTGATGAACTACAATATCACGAGTGGGATGGTGAAAACTATTCACGAAGTATTTTCAATGAGATCGCAGAGGTAGAAATCAAGAAGGAACATCAAGTGTTGATGGTCAATAAAACCACTAAGTTCAAGAAGGGCAAGGGTAAGAAGAACTTCAAGAAGGGCGGCAAGGATGTTGTACGGCGCCGCACAGAAGCCGATTCTTAGGGAAGAAGTCAAAGAATGGACCCAAGCACGAGGCCCAGTGCTTTTATTGCAAAGGAAAGGGTCACTTTAAAGCGGAATCGCTTCTAAACCTTAGCGGACAAGAAGGCGAAAGGCAACACTAAAGGTATATTTGATATACATGTAATTGATGTGTACCTTACGATTACTCGCAGTAACTCTGGGTATTTGATACGGTGCCGTTGCTCATATATGTAACTCACAATGGGAGCTGCGGAATAAGCGGAGACCGGCGAAGGGCGAGGAGGTGACGATGCGGCGTCGGGAATGGTTCCAAGGTCGATGTGATCGCCGTCGGCACGCTACCTCTACATTTACCTATGGGATTAGTTTTAAACCTCAATAATTGTTATTTAGTGCCAAGTTTGAGCATGAACATTGTATCAGGATCTCTTTTAATGCGAGATGGCTACTCATTTAAATCCGAGAATAATGGTTGTTCTATTTATATGAGAGATATGTTTTATGGTCATGCTCCGATGGTCAATGGTTTATTCTTGATGAATCTCGAACGTGATGTTGCACACATTCATAGTGTTAATATCAAAAGATGTAAAGTTGATAACGATAGTCCCGCATACTTGTGCCTTTGCCGCATATGGTCACATTGGTGTCAAGCGCATGAAGAAGCTCCATCTTGATGGACTTTTAGAGTCGCTCGATTATGAATCATTTGACACATGCGAACCATGCCTCATGGGCAAAATGACCAAGACTCCGTTCTCCGGAACAATGGAGCGAGCAACCAACTTATTGGAAATCATACATACCGATGTGTATGCGGTCCAATGAGCGTTGAGGCTCATGGAGGATATCGTTATGTTCTCACTCTCACCAGGAACTGACTTAAGTAGATATGGTTATGTCTACTTGATGAAACACAAGTCCGAGACCTTTGAAAAGTTCAAGGAATTTCAGAATGAGGTAGAGAATCAACATGACCCGAAAAATAAAGTTCTACGATCGGATCGTGGAGGAGAATATTTAAGTCACGAATTTGGTACACACTTAAGAAAATGTGGAATCGTTTCACAACTCACGCCCTGGAACACCTCGGTAGAACGGTGTGTCCGAACGTCGTGTCGCACTCTATTGGATATGGTGCGATCTATGATGTCTCTTAGCGATTTACCGCTATCATTTTGGGGATACGCTCTAGAGATGCCTACATTCACTTTAAATAGGGCACCGTCTAAATCCGTTGAGATGACACCGTATGAATTATGGTTTGGGAAGAAACCTAAGTCATCGTTTCTAAAAGTTTGGGATGCGATGCTTATGTCAAAAACTTCAACTGAAAAGCTCGAACCCAAGTCGGAAAATGCGTCTTCATAGGATACCCTAAGGAAACCATTGGGTATACCTTCTACCTTAGATCTGAAGGCAAGATCTTTGTTGCCAAGAACGGATCCTTTACGGAAAAAGAGTTTCTCTCGAAAGGAGTAAGTGGGAGGAAAGTAGAACTTCGATGAAGTACTACCTCTTGAACCTGGGGAAAGTAGTGCAGCTGGAAAATGTTCTGTGGTGCCTACACCGGAGAGGAAATTAATGATGATGATCAAGGTACTTCGGATCAAGTTGCTACTGAACTTCGAGTGGTATGACAACCCTGTCCTGGAAATCATGTTGTTGGACAACGGTGAACCTTCGAATTATGAAAAAGCGATGGCGGGCCCAGATTCCAACAAATGGCTTGAAGCCATGCAATCCTAGATAGGATCCATGTATGAAAACAAAGTATGGACTTTGTGAGACTTGCCCGAAGTGATCGGCAAGTTTATAGAAAACAAATGGATCTTTAAAAAGAAGGCGGGGCCAGCGGATGGTAATGTTACCATCTATAAAGCTTGACTTGTCGCTAAGGGTTATCGGCAAGTTCAAGGGGTTGACTACGATGAGACTTTCTCTCCCAGAGCGGTTGAAGTCCGTCAAGAATCAATCATGTTAGCAATTGCATACTATGATTATGAGATATGGCAAATGGACGCCAAAGCGGCATTCCTTAACGGCTATCTTAAGGAAGAAGCTGTATATGATGCAAACGGAAGGTTTTGTCGACCCTAAAATGCTAACAAGGTATGCAAGCTCAATGATCCATTTATGGGCTGGTGCAAGCATCTCGAGTTGGAACATTCGCTTTGATGAGATGATCAAAGCGTTTGGGTTTATGCAGACTTATGGAGAAGCCTGCGTTTACAAGAAAACGAGTGGGAGCTCTGAGCATTTCTCATATTATATGTAGATGACATACTTTTGATGGGAAATGATATAGAACTTTTGGACGACATTAAGGCCTACTTGAATAAGAGTTTTTCAATGAAGGACCTTGGAGAAGCTGCTTACATATTAGGCATCAAGATCTATAGGGATAGATCGAGACGCTTCTTTCACAAAGCACATACCTTGATAAGATATTGAAGAAGTTCAAAATGGATCAGTCCAAGAAAGGGTTCTTGCACGTATTACATGGTGTGAAATTGAGCTCGGCTCAATGTCCCACCACGGCAGAAGATATAGAAGAGATGAGTGTCATCCCCATGCCTCGACCATAGGGTCTATTATGTATGCCATGTCAGGTACACGGACCTGATGTAAACCTTGCCGTAAGTTTGGTAGGAAGGTACCAAAGTAATCTGGCAAGGAACACGACAAATGATCAAGAATATCCTCAAGTACTGAAAAGGACTAAGGAGATGTTTCTCGTTTATGGAGGTGACGAAGAGCTCGTCGTAAAGGGTTACGTCGGCCGACCAAAACATACGTGACCGGATGACTCTTAAGTCACAAACCGGATACGTGTATATGTTGAATGGTGGAGCGATGGTAGTGCGGTGCAATTTGCAAGCAAGTAGCGTCGTGGCGGAATCTACATGTGAAGCGGAGTACATGGCAGCCTCGGAGGCAACAGCATGAAACAATTTGGGTGAAGGAGTTCATCACCTACCTAGGAGTCATACCCAATGCGTCGGGGCCGATCAAACTCTTACGTGACAACACTGGAGCTATTGCACTTGCCAAGGAGCCGGGTTTCACAAGAAGACCGAGCACATCAAGCGTCGCTTCAACTCCATTCGTGAAAATGTTCAAGATGGAGACATAGAAATTTGCAAAGTGCATACGGATGCGAATGTCACAGATCCATCGACTAAACCTCTTCCATGAAAGCAAAACATGATAAACACGAGAACTCTATGGGTGTTCGATTCATCACAATGTAACTAGATTATTGACTCTAGTGCAAGTGGGAGACCTTGGAAATATGCCCTAGAGGCAATAATAAAAGGATTATTATTATATTTCCTTGTTCGTGATAATTGTCTTTTATTCATGCTATAATTGTATTATCCGGAAATTGTAATACTGCGTGTGAATACATAGACCACAATATGTCCCTAGTGAGCCTCTAGTTGACTAGCTCGATTGATCGGCAGATAGTCATGGTTTCTGACTATGGATATTGGATGTCATTGATAACGGGATCACATCATTAGGAGAATGATGTGATGGACAAGACCCAATTCTAAGCATAGCACAAGATCGTGTAGTTCGTTTGCTAGAGCTTTTTCCAATGTCAAGTATCTTTTCCTTAGACCATGAGATCGTGTAACTCCCGAATCACCGTAGGAGTGCTTTGGGTGTACCAAAGCGTCACAACGTAACTAGGTGACTATAAAGGTGCACTCTGGTATCTCCGAAAGTGTACATTGGGTTGACACGGATCGAGGCTGGGATTTGTCACTCCGTATGACGGAGAGGGTATCTCCGGCCCACTCGGTAATGCATCATCATAATGAGCTCAAAATGACCAAGTGTCTCGGTCACGGGATCATGCATTACTGATGCGAGTAAAGTGACTTGCCGGGTAACGAGATTGAGCGAGGTATTGGGATACCGACGATCGAATCTCTCGCAAGTAACGTCTTAGATTGGCTGTAAAGGAATTGTATACGGGTTGCTTAAATCCTCGACATCGTGGTTCATCCGGCGAGATCATCGAGGAGCTTGTGGGAGCCAACATGAGTATCCGGATCCCGCTGTTGGTTATTAATCGAGAGCCGCCGGTCATGTCTACATGTCTCCCGAACCCGTAGGGTCTACACACGCAAGGTTCGGTGACGCTTAGGGTTGTATAAATATGAGTATCTGACAAACCGAAAAGTTGTTCGAGTCGGGATGAGATCCCGGACGTCACGAGGAGTTCCGGAATGGTCAGGAGGTAAAGAATTATATATGGGAAGTCGAGTTTGACCATCGGGAAAGTTTCTGGTCCACCTAAGATTGTCTGGGACCACCTAAGGAAGGTCCTGGTCCACGGGTGGGGCCACCTATCCCGGAGGCCCCATGGGCTGAAGTGGGAGGGAACCAGCCCCTGGGTGGGCTGGCCTTCCACACACAGGGCCCCCACTGCGCCTAGGGTTGGGAACCCTAGGGACGGGCGCCTCACTTGCCTTGGGGAACTCCACCCCTTGGTCACCGCCCCTAGGAGATCCCATCTCCCTAGGGCCGGTCTCCACCTCCCTATATAAAGAGGGGTGGGAGAAACACACCCAACACTCCTGGCGCCTCCTCCTCCCCGCTACACCTCTCCACTCCCGTAGTTGCTTGGCGAAGCTCGCCGGAGACCTCACAAGATCCACCACCACGCCATCGTCGGCTTTGGATCTTCATCAACCTCTCCTTCCCCTTGCCGGATCAAGAAGGAGACGTCCTGACGACCGCACGTGTGTTGACGCCTTGGAAAGGTGCCGTCTGCTCGCCGCTAGGGATCTCCGGTGATTTGGATCACGACGAGAATGACTCCCTCAACTCCGTTCTCTTGAACGCTTCCGCACGCGATCTACAAAGGTATGTAGATGCACTCCTATCACTCGTTGCTAGATGAACTCATAGATGGATCTTGGTGAACGTAGGAAAAATTTTATTTTATGCAACGTTTCAACAGAGCCGCTGATGGTAGGCGCGGCGGCAATAGCTGTTTGGCATCAATGGCGCAAAGCCTCGGCGCTTGATTGCGGTGAGGGCTACATCGGTGGTCGTCGATGGTGGAGTCAGAATCGCTTTCGAGGAGGAATGATGACGTAACGCCGGGCTGCAACCTCAAAGGCGCTTTTCTCCTTGGCGGCGTGTGTGCATTCTTGTGTAGGTTGGCAGGTCGCCCTGTGTGCCTTGTTTTCGCGGGTGTGATGTGACGGTTTTTGCCCGGTTTTCCATTAATTAACTGGGCAATTCTCTTCGATCTCTTTTAATGAATCGGGCCCTAAGGGACCGCGTTCAAAAAATAGGACATAGATAGAATGATGATCTGATATGCAACAAGCAAACACATCGTTAGTGTTTTGGCTTACCTTGCAAAGTAGAACAATGCTATGTATAGTAGCATTAGCAGAAATGTCCATTAATACATATGATAAGAAAATAAATAACCAGTTGTTTCTTGTGTAACTTTAGAAGATCTTGATTGGATCTTTTGAATAACCGAACGAGGATAAACTATTTTTGCCTCTACTTTCATCTGGTTCCGTAGCGTAGCATCTGCATCTTACTAGTTTCGTACTCCCTCCGATCCAAAAGAAGTGTCGTGGTTTTAGTTCAGTACTAAAATTCCACAATGTAAGGTGCATTTGTTGTAATCCCACATAATCCCGTTTTTACCCCTCCACCACATACATGGAGACCTCACGTCCTCATGTTAAAATCAAGCAACCTCCCTAACACGAGCCAACCTCCCAATGATTTGGTTGAAAAATATACTCCCAATTGATTGGTTTGCATGCGCTGCTGATTCCTTGGGATATGCCGTTGCATGGGCCATGCAAGGGGAGCGGGCGATCTGCACGCACCCTCAAATCACTGGATGAGGTCCATAATTGATATAGCTGCTGCTAACCACCAAACTAATCAAGGGTAATTTTGTCCGAAATGCTCCATAATTCCGTTCCTTGGTCATTGTGCCAAAAATAATACAGCTCAGATAAAGGAACGGAGGGAGTATGACCTAAAGGAATTGCAGCTAATGTAACTTATTGTCTGGCATCTAATGTACTGACATAAGACTAATGTCATTTTCTCATGTATACGATTTCTGCTATAAAAATGGGGTACAGAAGACATTTGCCACATATAAGATTTGATACACCCGTGTAAGGTACAATATGGAATCCAGAAAAAATACCTTTCTTTCCAACGCAGTCTTCATAATTGTCAGTGCCCTCTCTAAGCTCTGTAATATGTCATCTTCAGTTTTTCCATTGATGGACAACAATTGACCTTTGGACTCTGCAGGAGATACAAGGTTGCAGTGATGATTTTGGCAACAGATTGATGGATACAAAATAGTGTTGTCTATGATCAATGATCTGCAGTACTGACCACACGGTAAAGTATAAATTTATTTTATAAATTAGGTGATTACCAGAGGGTGCAGACGAAAGAAAATAGCTTAATGGGCAAATTGTGTTCTTGAGATGCTTTTCCTGTTTATACCACAAATGCATTCCTGTCTATACCACAAATGAGTGTAATACTGGCAATATGGTTGTGCAAAGGCTATTGAGGATTTGGGCCCTCTGGAACAGTCATGCAATAAATGTCCTACACCTACTGTGTGGTTTTTATTTCTGAGATGCCTGCAGTAAGTTGCCATTTTAATACATAATTCTGTTTTGACAAATACAACTTCTCAGTCTGGCGGTACAAATAGGATGACCATTTTCTGACAGTTAACTGTCCATGAACTCCTAGTAACCATCTTCTAGTCGTAACTTAGAACCAACCACACCACGCTTATTGGCAAGAACGAACTAAGATCTTATACTCGAAAGAGATTAAAAGATGGTAGACGAACCACGCAAGAACTTTCAATGCTTGAACAGATGAGTGAAATACTAGTAACTAGTAATAGTAACCAACCGATAAAAGCACCAATGAAATAATAAAAGATGAAAGAGGCTTGGTGGATTATTCCTCCTGCTCTAAGACAACTCGTCACAACAGGACAAGTGTCACAGAACATTTGCCAGATAATCTATTTCTAGTGATAATACAGTACCAGGTGTTATGAGGTTACAGAGAAGTCCAATCTGGATTGCTGTAGTTTGCTTATCACCAGTTAGCATCCACACATTGATTCCAGCCTTCCTTAGCAATTTAATAGTTTCAGGCACACCATCCTACCAGGTCACAACAATCTATGAGAAGGAGAACGGCAAGCATGCAATTGCACAAGTAATTCCACTGATTATTAGAAAAAACAATTAACAAATAATACCTGGAGATGGTCCTCTATGGCAGTGATGCCAAGAATGTGAATACCTTGCTCTAAGCTGTTACAGACTTCGGCAATTTTATGCTGTATATTATGAAGCTCGTAATATACCTCAAAAATATAAAAAGCTACAAACTAAGTGAACCATTATGAACTGGTAAGGTCGGGAGTGATTTACCTCCCTGTTGTCCAGTGAGCAGCTAGCATCTTGAAATTTTTTGGACCATTCTTTATATTCATCTTCTTCTAAGTCACGGCATCCCAAACATAATGTCCATAGACCCAAATGAGAATACATTTCTACTGCCTCAAGATAGGTCTTTGTTTGTTCTCCTGTCATTTATGTGCTAGAAAATTGATTATCTTATATAACAAAAGCCAGGTGTTTAATCATTTGATGCATTCCCTCAGATACCATGCTTTATTGCTATGCAAACCATTTTGGTATCAATTGGTGCCCAAGCCATATGTTCATTGAAGGAGTGAACCCAAATGGGTGATTGCATAGCATATATTGACATGTTTAAAATAGAGTAGACACACACGGTTTCATCGAAGAAAAAACACAGAGAGTAGAAAAGCCCAAAACCTCTGCCTCCTGCTTCAAGGAAAAACTGGACACAACTTAATAACAAATCAGTCAAGGAAGACAACTTGGTGCCAAAAGAAGAAAAGAAATGCCCAACAGTGCTGTTATCGATCATCATGCTCACCGCATGGTTGATCAGGAACACCGCAATGCTTACGTCTTCAACGCTGAGATGCCTAATGTTCGGATGCTAAACCAACACGAAGCTTCAGGTTGTGCTCTAGTCAATCACATGATAGGCATATTTTCCAGGAGTGGACTACTAAATGACGCTTGTAAGTATTACATTTTCTATCTAGCAATGCATCGAGAACACAAAGTTTTGCTTTTTTCTGAAGAAACAAAGTTCTGAGAGGCACTTTAATCTAGCAGAAAACAGGTTTGGAAGTAGCCCAAACTTCAGTGCTGCTTCCATTACAATTAAACTAACAAATGAAGGCATGCAAGAGTGTATGAAAATTTGAAGTATAATAGAGGAAATACAATATTTGGGAGCTTCGTGCTGATAAACCATGTACCTGGACAAGAGCATTGGGAAAATAGCTTCATCAGCACCTTTAGTGAGAAGAAGAAACTTCCTACTCTTGACCTCCTTTACCACAATAGACATTCTTTTGCGATCAGAAGTGAACTCCAAAACATCCAACACCTCATAATAAAATTTAGAACCATTGAAACAAATCTCTGCAGAATATCAGACAAAAATTGATCAAGCAGACAAGTAACAGAAAACCTAAACAGAGTAAGAAGTTTACCATCTTAACAGACTATCAAGCATTTACTAACCAGCAATGCCGCTGCTGTCTTTACTTGTAAGCAACATATTCAGGTTTGATGCAGCATTTACCAAAGCTTCCTCGTCTTGTGACTGTGCTTTGTATGAAATAGTGCCATCATTGCTAAAATTATGAAAGGTATAAGGAACAATGCAAATCTCAAATAGGCATGACAATTCAGAATTGTTTGTCCTTAAAAATAGTGATTTACTTGCCTTTTGATAGGAACAACTGTGTTGCAAAAGAGCCATCACCATCAGAAATTTGACTACATCCGGATCGTTACTTGAGACAGCATTTAGAAGTCTGGCATCTAATTAGAGGAAATAATACATCTTACAGGGCAAAAGACAGCTATAGTTTGTTTTCAGAAAAATATTTTTGGCATATGAATGATAATACAATAAATGGAATGTTCAACAAATCCGTGAGAAGAATGCCCAGTACAGTTCCTAATACCCACACATCAACTTGCCTACATTAAAATCGCAAAGAGAAGTCTGAAATTTAAGATTATTGATCCTAAAGATGACATAATTCAGCTCCATCATCACCCTCGAACTGTGCACATGCCTTATATAGATATAAGGTGGGTATTTCACCTCTTAGTTTCTGAAATAAAGGTATTCGCCTACTCTTTACAAAAGAAGGGTATAAATTACCATTGCTCGCATATAACAATATAACACAATCTCTGCAAAGCAACCGTGACCAACTCTTGGCATCCGCACGTATGTAGTGATGAAGAAACAGAAGATTAGTAGAAGTTATGTGGTATTTAGTGTTGAAACATATTGCCCGCTGTCCTAAGGTCAGTTCGAACTTTTGGGTGAACTGCTTGGTGCATCCGATTCAATATTGTACCAGAGCCAAGAGGCCTCAAGTTCTAGATGCAACTAATACAGTATTTAATAAAAATATATGAGGTCTACATCTATCCCACGTCTAAATACTGATGGAGCCTAGAATTGAGAGGGAGTGTTGAAATATATTGCCCTCAATCAGTTCAGACTTTTGGGTGAATTGGTTGGCGCATCCAATTAATTACTTAGAACTTCGAGAATGGGAGTACTTAGTCAACAAATGAACATGCATGTGCTTTGCCTCCAATTGCATGAAACATTTGGCAGTCAATGAAGAGCTTCAGGTACAGCTCGTACTTCATGCAAAAGAACACCATGTTTCATATCAAGCCCTACTAGATAAGCTAAAAATACGCCTGCCAGGATGGGACGAACATCGAGAACAAGTTTGATACCTTTTAAAGCATCTCCAGTTTTATCTCCATATAGAACACCACTTATGCAACATCTTCTGAAAATCATTCTATTCTCTGTCAATGTCCCAGTTTTGTCGCTAATATATATTCAACCTGCCCAAGGTCTTCGCTAATAGCTGTGCTGAAAGAGGCACTTATATAAGATCTAAGATATAAAGAAAACAGGTCTGATGAACACCTAATTTATACAGATGAATAAACTATATCACATACTTAGCTGAGTGGGCAGGTGTATTTGTTTCCGGATCAAACATTTGATCATCACAATCAATAAATTTTGCGTATACACCTTTAGCCAAATCAAGAGTAACCTAGAAACACTAACAAAGTTAGGCAATGGAACTTTATTTAACACTAAGCAGAAGAAACCATAATATAGTTAGTAGACAACTCTAACAGTGGAACACTCTACAGTTGAACGATCAGGCAATTAAAACATCAATGAACAAAATATGAAATGCACTAGTAAGTAGAATTAAAAAAGATGGTACCTCATAAATGAGGTTTTCCTCACAGAAAGAATCAATAAAGTTTGCAATCAAACATCTACAGAGAATTTTTGTGTAAGCATGAACAAGCCAATGGTTACCATGATGGTGGCGGTGTAGGTTTGTTCGCTGAGAGAGAATAGTTCAATTGACAGTTTCTCTTACAAAAAGAAAAGGAATAGTTCAATTGGTAAGAAAAATTACTACTCAAAGCTAAAAATCTGCAGGTTACGATTGATCCTGATGACATGTGATGGCGGCACCTTGAAACTAATTATTCGAATTAAAACATTCATTTGGAAACCAGAGAAATACTACACTGGAACATACATTTGAAATATATTTTTTACAATAATGCACGTGAAGAAAGAAATACTACTATACTGGGAATGCACTTGGAAAAATAAGTGTCACTTGCTTATCATGTCAAGGGGTTAGTTTCAAGATGTGAACTTCAAAAGGCAATAATATGAGCAATAGCGCATGAGCCTGATCTCAAGCGTGTACCAATGTCATGCAATCTCAATCATTCAAAATTAGAGTTGATGGCTAATTTTTTCAGGCTTAAGGTTTTTGCAAACTGGGCTTCCAAGCAATGAGCAAAGCCCAGGATGGAACTAGGAAAGAAAATCCAAGGGGAGGTGCTGGGCTAAGGCCATCAACTCTATATGTTCAATCAAGAATGGTGAACTGGCATTTGCACAAAAACATCTTAGTACTATTTTCCATACACTAACATGAATGTGAAGGATCAACAAAAAAATCCTCTTGCAAATTCTTTTACAAATAAAGTTTCAAAATCAGAGCTTTGTGCATTCAAATTTGCAAGCTGGAGTACCTCAAACAAACAGCACAAGAAGGGAAAAATCAACTTATAATCATACCTTTATGGAAATCGGAATCATTATTGAACACAGTAGTTCAAAGCGCAAGCAGGATAACCAAGAAATCGTACCATGGTCTTTCAGCAGGATACATGAGATACCATAGCTACACAAAGGACACAAAGTAAACTAATAATCAGATCAAAGAAAAAATAGAATAAAGTTCATTCAATCCCTTGCAGATCTAGATTTAAGAGTAGGAGAAAGTCTACAGTTAGCCCCTCAACTACTGGTTCAGTTTAATTTACACCTGGAACTTTAAAACCATATAATTTGCACCTACCGAAACCGTTTATATTAGGTCCCAAGACCGATTTCATACGCATTTTTGGATGGCATGGCTGTCAGATCATCAATCCTACCTGGACAGTAGGCCCTACACGTCAGAGATAAGAAAACTGTAAAAACGACTCTTTTTCTCCTTTCTCTATCCTCCCCCATTTCTCTATATTTTTCCTCCCTCCAGCCACCCAATCCCAGCCTCTGGCGAGCACTCGAGGAGAGGTTGCCTGCCTGGATTAGTGCCCAAAATGGTGTCACATAGGGTTTTGGGACCCTGGCCTCTTTGGCTCTGATAGCAGGAGAGTAGCATCTGGATCCCACATGGTCTCTGCAGCTGCACGATCTAGCGCTGATAACCGAAGGCTCCTAAGGGTGTGTTTGCTTTGTGTCATTGGATGGAATGTAATGGTCGATTCCATCCCGAGGGCCCGTTCCCGTGTTTGGTCCATCTAAGGAGCCGGAACCCACTCGTTCCATGGAACAGCATATTCGCTGAATATGCGGAACGAAGTCATACCTCCAAATCGGCCGGACGACACGGAACGGCTCGCTCACCCCCAAGCCCTTTCCTCCTCAGCGCCTCCACCCCCCGTCTATCTCGTGCTCTCGATCTGAGACGCCGCCGGTCAGTCTCACCTCTCTCCCTCTCCCGTGTATGGTGGCGGCGGGGCGGAAGGAGCTGCCATTCCCACCCACAAAGCGGCCGGGCTAGCAGCGAGACACGGAGGCGAGAAGGAATTATGGCGGCTGGCGGCTCGCATGGAAGAGAGGCACGGCCGGCCAAAAAGGAGTAGCCAAGCATGGGCGTTCGATGTTTTGCCAATTGGGACCTCGTCAAGCAGTAGCACCCGCCCATCTCAGCCATCTGCATGCTGGCGTGGCCATGAACACCACCTGGCAAATGTCTGCGCTGACCTCTTCCTGCCAAGAAGAAGAGTTGTGCAGGCAGCTCTAGCTTGATTCGGCGATTTTTGCTCCAGCGTATATGCATGCCGCTTAATTTTGCAAATTTTCTGATTGAAATCCAATTCAATGTTTCTAGGAATTTTTTTTGAGCAATTTGCAGTTGATGATTTTCGACTGTATGCGTCAGTTGATGTCAAAGTTCAACTAATTGTTATGAGCACCAGCATAGAGATAATCTCATCATTTTCTACAGCAAATACATTCCATTCCGTCTCTCGTACCAAACAATAAAACATAACCATTCCATTCCGTCTAATTGCTTCTACCAAACGCGGGAACGGAACTGTTGAACCGGTATGGGCCCAAGCCCATCATATGTATCACTTAGGGCCCAAGCCCATGAGGATAAGCTGACCTAGAAGGGGCATCCAGTCCTCCCGTTCCCAGAGAGAGCCGCCACACACACTCACACTCACGCTGCAGGTACTCCTCTATCCCTGAATCAACATGGTATCGAATGAGCCAGGTTCGGCGGGGCTCGACAGACGGCGAGCGCCTAGCCGGGCTGGCGAGATCAGCGGCCTTGAGCGCGGGCGATGGCCAAGCGGGCGGCGACGGTCAGCGGCCAACGCTGCTGCCGCGACGAGTGGTCGGGCGCTGCGCTGCTGCGCTGCTGCGGCACGGGCTGACGCGCCAGAGGGACGGGAGGGAGGAGTCGCGACACTGAAGAGCTCTTGCAGAGGTGCTGTCCATGCAAGGAGGAGTGCTTGCGTGAGTGCGCCGAGGTGCTGCTGGAGTTCTGTGCTGCTGCTGCTGCGTGAGGCAGCGGGAGGAGGTAGGGAGAGGTGGTCCTGGAGCTGCCGTTGCTGCTGCTGTTCCTTGGGAGGAAGAGGTGTTGCTTGCTGCTACTGGTGGTGGTCAGTGCTACTGCTGCTGTGGGCTGCTGTTGTTGGGTGTGTAGAGGCTGTGTCTGTTGCTGCTACTGAGTGTTGCTGCTTCCACTCCTCCCGACCGAAGATGGCTGAGCCAACAGGCCTTGCTGAGGCTTTCGAGAAGCTTGCTAAGATCTTCGAGGAGTCGAAATCTGGGGCCATCGTTCCTCGATAGGAAGTGGCTCAAAAGATCGAACTGTCGCCCATGGACATGAAGTTAGAGGGGGCTACCAATTATCTGAGCTGGTCCCGGAGGGCGTTGCTGGCTGTGGAACAGAAGGAGCTTGATGGGCACTTGTTGGGTGTTGTTGCTGAACCAGGAGACAAGACTACTTTGTGGAGGGAAAAAGATGGAAGGTCATAAACTCTGTGCTCATTGGCTGGTTGTTGAACTTCGGTGGTGCCCCCATTGACGCTCTGTGGAGGGCTATCCACATCCAGCTGCGATATGGACGACTCTGTCCACCTTTGTACTCAGAGTAAGGGCAATGTCATGCTAATTGCTCAGATTGAGGGAAGATCAGTCGGCTGCATCAAGAAAGCGGCGACATGTCGATGATGACATATGTGGCAGAGCTGCAGGCTTTGTGGCAGAGCAGGATAACTGCGACCCTCTGGAACTCTACGATGCGGCTTGCATCGAGTCAGGGCGCAAGTGGATTGCACGCAGGCGTGTGCTGAAACTGTTGGAGGGGCTTAGAGGTTGTTTTCATGGTAGCAGGGCATCCCTGTTGCACCAACCTCTTCTGCCCTCTATTGAGGAGACTATTGCTGCTATGTCTCAAGAGGAGGTGCGGCTATCTCTTGAGCATGCAGACATGAAGGCTGTGCCGTCTTCGACATTTGCAGTCATCGAGCGCATGGAGTGGGCGATCCCAACAAATGTCATATCTGTGGGGAGGCAGGTCACTGGAAGTGGGCGTGTCCAACTCGTGGCAGAGGCAGGGGATACAACAGAGGGGGAAATGGCAGAGGCAGGAGTGCTAGAGGCAGAGGTGGATACTCAGGGACCTCAAGGGGTCAGGCTTCTAGGGGCAGAGGTGGCTACTCAGGACACTCAGGGGATCAGAGGGCTCACATGACAGTGGTAGGAGACACTGGGACGTCAAAAGGCAAAGATGCAGATGATGTTGACTATGGAGACTTTGCTCTCTGGGCCTCCACTGATGAAGGTAATCCAGAACAGGCATCTCTTGCTTCTAATGGGAGTGCTCCAGAGTGGGTTCTCGACTCTGGAGCATCTAAGCATGTTGCTAGTAAATCTTGCGTGTTTGAGTCTTACACTAAGCACCCTCCGTCTCACACGGGCACTATGCAAACTGCTGATGGCACAAACCAGCCTGTCATAGGGGTTGGCACAGTCAAGTGCACTCCGACCATCTCACTATCCTCAGTTTTACATGTGCCAGCATTTCCTGTCACTTTGGTCTCCTTCAGTGCCCTAATTGATCAAATTGACTGTCGTGTGATCCTTGACAAATTTGGTTGCGTGATTCAGGAAGCTGACAGGCAGGCAGACAGTTGGGACTGGCACCAGGCGTAGGGGGCTCTGGTACATGGACCAGGAGGTGCAGCCGGACTTGGTGTGTGCTGCGACCATGGAGGATAAGGAGAAGCAGGCGATGATCCATCACTGTAGGATGGGGCATGTATCTTTTGATAAGATGAGTAGAATATTTCCGGATGTTATGTGTGGAATAGGCAAGGGCAAGTTGACATGTGATGCTTGCGAATATGCCAAACACACACGAGCCTCATATGTGAGTAAGGGCTTAGGAGCATATCTCCTTTTATGCTTATTCATTCGGATGTATGGAAGAGCCCAATTGTATCAATGAATGGAATGAAATACTTTGTGACATTCATCGATTGCTATTCTCGTATGACCTGGATTTATTTGATGCGTCACAAAGATGAGGTGTTTAGCTGTTTTCAGAATTTCCATGCCTTGGTGAAGAATCAGTTTCAGGTGCAGGTGCAGGTGATCAGGACTGACAATGGGACAGAGTATGTGAACAACACATTTGGGGCCTACTTGTCTGATCAAGGTATTCTTCATCAAACTTCGTGCCCAGACACCCCTCCTCAAAATGGAGTGGCGGAAAGGAAAAATCGGCATATTCTTGAGGTTGCTCGGTCATTGATGTTTACGATGAATGTGCCCAAATTCTTGTGGAGTGAAGCGGTGATGACAGCCACATACCTAATCAACAGGACACCATCAAGAATACTAAGCATGAAGTCTCCGTGTGAGCTAGTATATGGAGAAACTAAGTTTGTTGTTCCCCAAAATTGTTTGGCAGTACCTATTTTGTTCGTGATCACCGTCCTTCTGTTGGAAAACTTGATCCATGAGCAGTGAAGTGTATTTTTCTGGGCTATTCTTCTAGTCCAGCAAGGATATAAATGTTGGTGTCCCTCAGAGAAAGCATGTTTGTCAGTATGGATGTAACCTTCAGGGAGTCTGAGCCATTCTATGGTGAGCCAACAGATCTAAGTGTGTTGTTTCAAGAGCTTGACCATTTACACTCTGTGCAGGATGGTCAAGAGGGGGAGAAGGCTGTGTCTCACACTCAGGAGGATTCTGTGGGCACTAACATTGATGATGATGTGCAGGTTCAAGTCCAGCCAATTGTGGGTACAATTCCGGTTGGTACTCTCACTGATGGTGATGTGCAGGTTCAGGTCCAGCCAACAGTGGGTTCCATTCAGATTGGTAATCTCCAGCTCCCTATTCCAGATCGGTGGCAGAATATTCCCCTAGTGTACTCTCGACGGCAGCCACAAGTGCCACAAGTGCATAGCTCATCTGACACACGTCTGGTCTATTCACGGCGGCAACCACAAGTGCAGGGGGAGCAATCAGTGTAGGGGGAGCAACAAGGCAGTGGTGCAAGCTCATCTGACACGGTGGAACTGCCTATTGGGTTGCGAAAGGGGACACGTGAAGCGGCACAGAAGGCTTTACCACCGAAGTTTTTTGATGATCATGACATTGGAAATTGTGTGTCTTATGAGGCTTTGTCTCCTTCCTATAGAGTGTTTGTTGCCTCTCTTCAAACTGTGTCAATCCCAAAGGATTGGAAGCCTGCAAAGCAAGATCCGAAGTGGCGTGAAGCGATGATAGAAGAGTTGGAAGCACCGAGGAAAAACAAGACGTGGGTGCTAACCACATTGCCGGCAGGAAAGACAGCAGTGAGTTGTAAGTGGATCTATACAGTGAAGCAGAATCCTGAGGGGAAGGTGGAACGGTATAAGGCCAGATTAGTCGCCGGAAGGATATAGTCAAACTTATGGAATGGACTATGACGCAGGCGTTTGCTCGATGGCAAAGATGAACACAGTAAGGATATTGGTTTCCTGTGCTGCAAACTTTGGGTGGAAGTTGCATCAATTAGATGTCAAGAATGCCTTCTTGCATGGTGAGTTGAGGGAAGAAGTGTACATGGAGATACCACCAGGTTTTGGTACTTCACAGACCACGGGGAAGGTATGCAGGCTGAAGAAATCCTTGTATGGACTCAAGCAATGCTTGAGGGCTTGGTTCGATAGGTTCAGATGTGCTATCCGTGCTATGGGTATGGTCAATGTAATGGTGACCACATGGTGTTCTACAAACACTCACTCTCTCTGATCGGAAGATCACCATCCTTGCAGTTTATGTGGATGACATTATCATCACTTTGGAGATGATAAGGAGGAAATAGAGAGATTGAAGGGGTGTCTAAGCAAGGAGTTTGAGGTAAAGGATTTGGGCAACCTAAAATACTTCCTTGGCATTGAAGTGGCTCGGACAGAGAAGGGAATATCTTTGTGCCAACGGAAATACACCTTGGATCTCTTGAGTGACATGGGCATGATGGGATGTCGTGCAGCCCCTATGCCGATTGAACAAAATCATCGAGTGACAGCTCAATCAGGTGAGCTGGTGAATAAGGAAGATTATCAGAAATTAGTTGGGAGGTTATTGTACTTGTGTCATATCAGGCCTGATATTACGTATGCTGTGGGTGTAGTGAGCAGATACATGCATGAACCAAGGAGTGGGCATCTTGATATTGTGCACAGAATTTTGAGATACTTGAAGGGGACTTCGGGTAAAGGGTTGTGGTTTGCGAAAAGTGGACATCTTTGAGGTGGATGTCTATAGTGACTCTGATTGGGCCAGTTGTCAAGATGATAGAAGATCAACTTCAGCTCTTTGTGTGTTTGTGGGAGGAAATTTGGTGTCATGGAGAAGCAAGAAGCAGACAGTTGTGTCTAGATCAACAGCAGAAGCTGAGTCTGAGCATTATCTCAAGGGGTTGTGTGAGATGCTCTGGGTGAAGTACCTCTTGAAAGCGAGTTGAAACTTACGAGGAAGGGCCTTGAAGGTGTGGTGTGACAATCAGTCAGCTATAGCCATTGCTAATAACCCAGTTCAACATGATAGGACAAAGCATGTGGAAATTGATCGCTTCTTCATTAAGGAGAAACTTGATCTTTGGGGTCATCAGCCTTGGTCATGTCGATTCTGGGCGGCAGTTTGCAGATTGCTTGACAAAGGGACTAGGAACAAAGGGCTGTAACTTGGCATGTGACAAGATGGGAATGATAGATATCTACCACCCATCTTGAGGGGGAGTGTTGAACCGGTATGGGCCCAAGCCCATCATATGTATCACTTAGGGCCCAAGCCCATGAGGATAAGCTGACCTAGAAGGGGCATCCAGTCCTCCCGTTCCCAGAGAGAGCCGCCACACACTCACACTCACGCTGCAGGTACTCCTCTCTCCCTGAATCAACAGACCCATTCTAGAGGAATGGAACCATTACATTCCGTTCCACTTGGTTCCTCAACCAAACACACCCTAAGGATTTCGGTATGGATGGAGGATATGGTATTGGAGCTGGAACTGGCTGAGGCTGGCTGGCCGCCACCAATAGAGAAGCATCACACACTAGGACACTTCAGTCATAGGCAAGCATGACCATGGTCCATGGCATCCTTCTCCACTTCATCACATCTGGACAAGCTCACATCTGGACAAGCTTGTGTCCATAACAGTAGAAACAAAGGAGCGAAATGATCGCAGCGACATTACCATGCCCTGGCTTCCTAGACAGCTCCAATGTTGACACCCATTCATGATGAGGCAGATTCCCGGTGGTGCCAACTGCTGAGCACGACAGCCTAACCAGGTCGTGAGGTTCCCTTCAGGCATCCTCAACATAAACTTGGCCATGAACACAAGGCGAGGGAGATAGAAGTAGGAAGGGAAGGAAGACAAGAGAAGACAAAGAAGAGGTACAAGGGGTTGACAGGTGGGGTTAAACAGATTTATGATGGTTTATTTCTACACGCGCCTTCCCAATGTTGGGCCCCTAGCATGTAGATTATGAGAACAAGGACTAGTCAAGAAGACTAGTCTATGAGTCGCAACTCCAGGGCCAACTACACTTCAGTGTCGACTAGTCTATGAGTCGCAACTTCAGTGTTGACTTATCATGATTAGTCATGATTAGTCTATGAGTCTCAACCTCGTAATCTAATTGCCGACTTGTCGGTATCAGTAAACCTAGGATGGATGTACAGCCATCTGGTTTAGTTTGCTTTTGCTTTTGCCTTTGCCTTAGTTTTTTTCCGTTATTTGTAACTTTTGAGCCATCTTGGTGCCTTCACCTAATACAAAAGATACGCATTTGATGCATGTTCGGGAGATGGTTTATTTCTGTTTTAGGTGCGGATGGGACAGGTAGTTTGCAAGTATTTGGCTAGGGGGGTATCTGCACCATTATTCAGAGTAAGGTACTAAAGGGTACTGAAACTGGGGCTGCAAATTGAACTGTCACAATAATTACTTTGTTGCCCCGCAAACCATGTCAGTAGTTGAGGGGCCAAGTAGTTTTTTACCTACAGAAAGTATAAAAACATGCATTGAATGGAAGTACTACTGAATTTGCTACTTAAGGACACTGCTTTCGTCGGAGATAAAGATCACCTTACGACCATGGCTGTCCTTCCAGATATTGCCAGCAAGACCCAGCAAAAGAACAACAGTAATTTGGAAAATAAATATTGCAACGGTGAGTTTGTCTATCATTGAATCAGCAGCGGTAAGCTTGGGCTCCATAGTTCCCTGCTCATTCCTGATTTGGTTTCATTGCCTGACACAAATGACATTTTGTTTGGTCAGTTAAGTGCACACCAAATGCCTCAAACATGCATCTTTGGGGTAGTAAATCAAGAATAGGCTAAATGAAGTTTGATATAGCTATCTCTACCTGTGTAAATTGCAACTCCACATGCCCATTCCGTGTACCGTAAGTAACATGACTGAAGAAGTGTATTGTTGATAGTTAAAGGACATTTCTCATTATCAATGATAGGAGGGAACAAGCGCATGTTAGCATCAAATCTTCTTATGTCATTATCTGGGTTGGGGCACTCGACTACACCCTGCTCAATCCAGAGACAGGCAATCAGAGAAGGCATGAGAAAAGGCCAAGAATGTACAAGTACAGAAAGGCTCACCTTGATTTTCCCCAATTGCTCCGATGACAGGTCAGCACAAATTGAAGGGATAATTCTGGTTTTCAAATCAGTTTCACCATCTAAAGCTGCGGTCTGAAGTAAAAGTGAAAAAAAGTTGGCACTATCAGTACTGACAACAGCCAAAGTAAATTTTCTATTTAGATTATTGTAACAGTAGGTAACATGGTGGCTTTCAAGCTGCACAATATTTCTGTAAATCATCATAAACCAATCACAAAAGCGAAACAGATCTATTCCCAGATATAGAAGGAGAGTACAAAAGGAGCCTACTGAAATTGAGAAGACTATATGGTGTGCACAATAAAAGAGAGCATTCTAGCACAATTTCCTTCTGCGTACCAATAAATACGCACAGGTTCATCTATGCAAAGTTCTCATATACTCGAGAGTAATAAAACAAGACTGCTGCACACGATTAGCAGCCCTTCACGTGCAAAGCAGGTTCAAGTAACCAAATTCGAACACAAAAATAAATGAAATAGATACAGTTCTGTTGACTTGTTTTCTTACTCCCAATATTGTTAATGTGAAAGGAAAGATATAAAAACATGAAATTTTGCATGCTTTTGACGAAAGGCTGAAATCTTAAATCACAAACTTAAAAAAATTATCTATATTATCTATAAGTATGAGTTGTACTGAGATACTAATCACCTTTTAACAATCCATCAAATGTGATCAACAGAATGAGTGGAACTTTTCTTGCAATGCCGATAAGTTTCAGTTGTTTATATTGCAACTACTGTTAATTAGGCTGTGTTTGGTTGAACTTTTGCAGCCAGAAGCTTTTCAAAGCTACAATCTAACCAAAGGGGTAAAATGAGAAGCAGAAGTTGCAAAATCTACAGCTTCCCCGCAGTGTAATTTTCGCAGCAGGTGAACCCCCAACTTCAGTGATGCAGTTTTAGCTGTCCCCTGAAAGTTTCATTGTATTTACCCACGTTTGCCACTAGCAAGTGAAAAACGATTGGGTCCAATTCCTCCCGAGCGACGCATCCACCACGAGAGAAAAGAAAACCTGCTCGTTCCCCATTGACCTGAGCGACAGCCGACAGATAGGGTTCCTAGCCGCCGGCGCCACGCTGCCCATTCGCCGCCGCGCACCCAGCCGCCGGCGCTGCCTCCCGTGTTCGCCGTCCGCCTCCCCGCGGAGGCCTCCTTCGTTCTCCACTGCCCGGCGCGGCCTCCTACCTCCTCAACTACCGGCCTACACCACCGGAGCAGCAAGGGCCGCCGCCCCTTGCCGCCGCGCACCCCACCGCCTCCCGCAGCCTCGCCGCGACCTCCTCCATCCATTCTGCCATGTAGCTGCACCCCTTTCCTCCCACTGCCCTTGTCCCCCTCCCATGTCCTGTACCAAGTAGGGGTTTTTTTTTTTTGCTCTGTTGGTAGTGACTGAATTCATGTGAAGTGATGAACAATGGATGATTTTTGATATATTGATGCATATAGCTTGTCATATTGTTGTATATTCATGTAAAGTGGATGACATTTTGATATGTTGCTTGTCATATCGTTGTATATTGATGTAAAGTCGAAGAAATTTTGATAGCATTGTAGCATATTCTTGATGTTTAGCTATGTCTATGGAGGTCATCACCATGTGAACCATGTGTTTTGTATGGTGCATGTGTTTTGTAATAATATTATGGGATTACTATCTATTTAAATGTATGCAACATCAAAGTACAGTCGTTGTATTGCCCATGTGTTAGTTATGAATCGCCTACATTGTCATAATTTTCATTTGAAAAATTATCGTTCAATTACCTACAAATGTAGGTATCATTGCCTTATGGTCAATAAGTATACGGAAATATGAACTCATGCCCCATGGGCAATATAGAAAATTCACAGTCAAATCTACAATTTCACAGCTGTTTTACCAAACAGCTTCCAGCTTTTCCACAGCAGCATTTTCACATCAGCTTTTCTACAGCAGCTTTTCCACAACAGCTTTTTCAGAACCTACAGCTCAACCAAACACAGCCTTAGTCCATTAATCATCACTACAAAACGACCAGATAACCTCATGTTCAGTATTTTTGTTTTGTTTTAACTGTGAAAATTAAAATCTCTCAACACTGCCTCTGTTTCGCTATCTCCCTCCAGTTTCACCGCCTCGTACCCTTTCCTATGTTTCATCAACAACATGTTTAATTTGGACAAAATTAATAATCATCTGCAAGAATTTTGGAAGAGTTGTTTTTTCAGCCTTATATCATTCTTCAACCATCTGTCAGTGGTTAGTTCAGTTGTTACATTATATCCTGCGAGGGATCTACACTGCATGTGCAGGATAGCGTATTGCAAGCACAGGAAAAAATTTAGCCCACATATAGAAATGATTGTAGAGTTCCATGTTAACTTGAAAACATTGATTCAAGAAGTTTCAGATAACATTCAAGAAAAAGAATCAGATAACATGCACATCTTGGGAGCAAATAAATGAATTTCATATACAAAAATATAAAATAGAAACAAAATTGTAAGCACGACAAATGAAATTAGATAGTAATTAACTAGGAGATGATAAGTAAAATGAAGAGCCTATAAGCATACGAGTGGCTAAGGGAGATATGGCATTGTCCACAACCACTGGATGGATGATTATGAGATAGGATCAAAGATTTCGGATGGCTCAGATAACTTGTGCCTTTATACTGGTTTAGCTACAGATATATGCTTGAGTTCAAGGTGTGGAATCTACTTAGATATACATTTATGATTACGAAACACTTTTTACATGGCTCCGGAGAAGTGGTTGTTATTATTAGTTAACATATTCAGCAACGCCCAGATTTGTAGTGGTCACAGTTCATGGCTCTGCACAAACAACTGCGCCCGCACAGATAAGGAAGTGGAAGCGGTGCCTGCGACAGGGTATAACACAGGAGGGCAGAAGGTGGTGCCTGAGATGGGGTAGAACATAAGAGGCAAAGCCTGCAACGGGACAGACCACAGCAGGCAGCACTGCCATGGGGCCAAACAACAGGATGTAAAGAACAGGAGGTAATCCGGCCATATGGCAGAACAGGACGACACAAGTGGATTTCACCAGCGACGGCGACACAGCAGGTCAACGGAATCTTGCAAAAACGATGTATTGATGGGGGCGATTTGGTATCATCAGAGTCGAGAAATGTGAGGGCAAACATTTCCATGCAATTCGAAGGACCTGAGCTTGGTACTGGGCAGGATTCCTAGTTGTCAACCAAAATCCATGGAGGTGGGTCCCAAATGCTATTCCGATTTCATTATGATCCAAACAACTGGTATTACTGAGAGGCACAATTCCTGGTCCCCAATACTCAGCTTAATTCCAATATCCCAGTAATTGGTTTACCTTCTAGCCAAGCCAACTACTAAAAGGATTCTGAAGGTTAATTTCTTCTAGGTTAAACAACCATGCCATATAACTCCATAAATTTGTTAATTAACTCGTACTAGCAGAGTGTTCATACAAAATAAAAATGCTCACTACTACCAGCTTGCATTTTTCACCTTCCTGTTTCCAAATATTATTACTGTATAGTCACTAAAATTTCTCATCACATATTAGGAAACTTGGTTTTATAAACTGGGAAAAGAGAATTTGATGTTCAGATTTCAGATTCTGCAAACATTAAAATGTAATAATCGGGCCATCAGAAGGGTAGCATCAGAATCAACATTCATTAGACAAATATGACCTCCAGCATATCCTGTTGAATTGACATGTCAAGGCATTTCAGATGAATTTAATATGCACCTAAGCAAGGCCATGGCCACCCAAGTGAGTCCTAGCACACATATCATGTAGCAGGAATACCAAATAAACATATTATCTAATGTTTGTTAGTAGAATCATTTACCTCAACATAACAGATGCCTTGAGGATCAGAAGTTCCAATGAGAACAAGGTCACATGGGATCTCATCATTCTCATGGAGCCACACTATATTTCCGACATGTATCCCCCTTGCTTTGATCTGAAAATACAAATTAGTATTGTACAATCAAATATTCATCAATCTAAACCCAAGTAGCCCTAAGTAGAACCATTTGAAATAGGCAGAATTGTTCTCGACAACACAAATGTGTGGTGGTTGCTGAACGTCAATCTAAAATCAACAATTCACTGAAGACTCTACAAAAAATATGGTCATTTACTATAGAAGGCCCAGTAAAATATTGTTGGTTCCAAATCTAGTGAAGAGAAGATGTGTAAGATGTCAATCTTAGATCTTATTCAGTTCGATACGTCCAAATATTGAAAGAACTCCTAACAATTAGCCATCAAATCTGATAATTCGACCATCTATAATCAACTATTAAGCCTTTGATTAGAGTATTTGACAAATAAGATTTTTCCTCATCCCTGCTCTCTCCTAAATCTCAGAATAGTATCTGTTTTTCAAGGGACATGGCATGTTCTGTCAAATGACCATGATTATTGATTCTGAAATGTCGATTACAAAATAATCAATTGTTCAGTGTCCTCAGCAAACATCATACTTTTGCAGTGTCCCAGAGTTAAATTTTCCTAATAAATACAACTTCATCCATTTAGCCAAACATGAAAGATACACTGACAAGTGACAACTCCTATAATCCGTTCACTCTCGCTGATATCGATGATCCATAAGGCACACGTAACAATGCACTGTTAGGTCTTTACAGTACACAGATGGACATACAAGTTCCAGCACAAGCAATAGCTAAGCAAATTACAAGTGAGTGCAAGAAACGTCAAGCTTTAGGCTTTATACTTTGAAACAATTTGTGGTGCCGACTGCCAAACTGAACAATTGATATCAGATTATGGCTGACAAACAGAAGTAATGATGAACGCAAATATTGACACAACTTGTAACAGGCTAAGGAGGATGTTGAATAAATGTTGGTAGACAAAGGGGGGAAAACCTCTCTACGGATGCCATCCTTTACCACCCAGATTCTCCTTTCATTTACTTTCTTGTCGGAAAGATACCTATTGTAATCATCCCAAGCCTCTTTTGAAGCAGAAACGATGAAGATTATGGCAAGCGGGCCCCATGTAGTTGCAGGACTTACAGGAGTAATAGTGGGCCACAACTGAAGGCAGGCGATTAGCAGAAAATACTGATTCATGAAACGCCTGAAATATTTAGAGAAGTGAACATGGAAGAAATGTAATTTAATGCAGAAATAGTGACGGAATAAATTCACTAGAAAAGGAAACAGGATGGTTTTGTCGGGTTTTTGATAAAGTGCTAAAAAAGATGATGGGTCTCATGTACGTTGCAGGTCAGAGTACCTAACTTGAATGGTAGAGTGTGCAAAAATACCAAAACAGTATAAAATAACAGAGAACCTGACCTGAATTGTTCCAATAAATTCTTAGGGAGAAAATTCCACAAGGTGTATTTGGTATTGGAAACCCGATTGTCACGGTAGGAATCCCGGCAGGACTCATCGTTGATATATACAAAACGTTGCATTTTTCAGCTAGATGTCACTTCCGTGCCATTTAATGCACTGCACATTGATCACTCTGACAGAAAGAGACAGTCAAATATGAACATAAAAAGGGATATGATAACGACAGTACAAGTACCAAGTTGTAAGATATGCTTGCGTTTGAGAATGCATTCTTATGTGTTTCCTGAAATTTTAAATCCAGCTTAATTCAAGACAAGATGAATCTTGCAAATCCTCGTGGCAGTGGCTAATCATGTATCTACGTGCTGCTTCTCGACTCTTCTTACCTAAAGAAGGCAGCACGCAACTGCTAAGAAATCTAAAACATACAGCCATATATGGATGCTACTATGGAAACAAACTATGCATACACACACACATTGGTTTGAGATTTGCTATAGAACTGCGCAGCCTCATAAGAAGCAGAACAAGTGAAAACAAATTGCTACAGATACAGATTAGTAGGCGATGCCCCAGATGCTCTTAAGAATGGAATCCTACTATGCCAATCCTGAATAATGGGGATCAAATTGACGGGATATGCTCACCACACATCGCATTCCACTTCGCGTGCCCGCGAACGTCGTCGTCCGGTGCTCGGCGGCCGCGGCGGCGGCTGGGGGTGCCCTCTTCAAACCTGCGTCCTAGCGGATCGCGGAATCTTAGGGAAGAGGAGTCAGGGGTGGCCGAGACGAGGGTTGCGGGTGCGGGTGCGGGTGCGGGTGGCAGGGGGTGTCGGTGGGTCAAGGGATCGGGAGCTTTGGCTCTCGGAGAAGACGCCGTTGGTGCCCTCGAGTCTCGAGACTCCGGAGTCTCTAGAGAAAGGCGGCGCCTCAAGGAAGAAAAAACGAAAGGGAAGAAAAATAACGGGGTATCAGCATATGCCCTTCTGTGGTTCCGCTACAACCGGACCCCAGAAAACCCGGCGGGCTGCGTCCGGACAAAAAAAATGTTGTCCAACTGAACGTTCTACTCCCTCCGTTCCTAAATATTTGTCTTTCTAGCATTTCAAATGAACTACCACATACGGATGTATATAGACATATTTTAAAGTGTATATTCACTCATTTTGCTCCGTATGTTGTCACTTGTTAAAATCTTTAGAAAGACAAATATTTAAGAACAGAGGGAGTATATTCGATCCAAACGTCCGAACTGACCAACAATTCTTATAATCGGTTCATACGTAGATACGTAGGGCAGTATGATATGTACAATGCTCGTCGTTCGGCTCACCACTAGGGCCCGCTCTTAAAGAAGTCATGCTTGAAGCAGTGGCATCGAAGAACTCATGAATTTGACATGCTCTTTTTGGCACGCCAGGTTCATGCAATGGCATCATTATGCTCCAACGATCTCCTTTGTCCAAGAAACATTATGATAGGAAAGCTCCACCATGCAACTACACCGTCAACGGAAACAACTACGCCATGTGGTATTACCTTGTCGATGGTATATATTCTCAGTGGACGGCATTTGTGAAGACCATATCTTATCCTGAAGACAACGAACAAAGCAGTTTTACAACAATGCAAGAGGCGGTTAGAAAAAATGTGGAGAGAGCATTTGGAGTGCTCCAAGCTCCACTACTAGGAAATACCTTATAGATAGATGCTTAGCAGTAGTGAGGGGTATATGGACCGCGCTACTACTAATTAGTAGTAGTGTGGGGTCTACACCCCTCGCTACTACTAAGTTGATAATAGTAGCGCGGGTATAAACCCATGCTACTACTAAATGGTCTCACCATGCCCCTCGGGACAGGTTGTCCTTTTTTAATGGATTTACCCCGTGGAACCTGAGGTTTTTGGTGCATAGTAGTAGCGAGGGGAATAAACCCCGCGCTACTACTAAGTTGATATCATTAGCGCGGGATATAAACACACGCTGCTACTAAGTGGTCTCCACCGTACCCCTGGGACAAGCCATAGTAGTAGAGAGGGGTATAAACCCTGCGCTGCTACTAAGTACAAGGGTTTTTAACAGCCATGCAATCCCTATCTCCTCCCCCGAATCCCTCCTCTCTCCATAGGTTCTCCCATGGGGCTCCTGCCCAGGCGCGCCTCCTCCTCCATGGCGCCGAAAGAGGCCTCCACCTCGCGCCGCCGCGCGTCCAGGAGCTCGCCGGTCTTCCCCTGCGTCTCCATGCCACCACGTCGGAGCACCTCACCACTGGCGACCAGCCCTGCTTCTCCCTCCATCTCCTTCCTCTCCCCTTCGTTTCTCTTTTTCTCTCTCTCCCTCTGGTTTTGACTCACCCTCCCATGTCCATGCTCATGCAAGTTGTCGCCATGGACGACCAAGAGCTCTTTGCCTTGGCCGCGAAGAGGACCCCACACCGCCGATTGATCTGCCCTAGATTCGGGCCCTCTCCAGCAGCCACCTCCGGATCTAGTTTGTCGCGGCCCGTCTGCGCCTTCGGCGACCCCTGTCGTCGCTAGATTGAACCATCCCCGCCGTTGACACCACGCACGGGATCGAGAATTTTATTTGTTTTTGAAATTAATAGTAGTAGCGCAGTGTATAGGACACTTACTGTTTTCAGCAGAATTACCATGGTCTTTTTTGTGCAGAAATAATAATTCTCGGAATTGAATGGAACTTTTTGGAGATTTTTTATGGAATGTATAAAAATACTAGAGCAAAGACCCACCAGAGGGGAGACACCTGTTTCCCACAAGCCAACAGGGCGCGACCACCCTCCCCCCCCCCCCCCGGCGCGCCCTGTTACCTTGTGGGGCCCATGTGGCTCTGCTGACCCTAATCTCAAGTCTATAAATTTCGTCTTCCCGAGAAAAATAAGAGAAGAAGTTACATCGCGTTTTACGATACAGAGCCGCCGCCACCTCCTGTTCTTCATCAGGGGGACTGATCTGGAGTCCGTTTGGGGCTCTAGAGAGGGGGATTCGTCACCATCATCATCACCAACCCTTCTTCATCACCAATTTCATGATGCTCACCACCGGGGTGAGTAATTCCTTCGTGGGCTTGTTGGACGGTGATGGAGTTGGATGAGATTTATCATCTAATCAAGTCAATTTGTTGGGGCTTGATCCCTTGTATCCACTATGTTTTGAGATTGATGTTGCTATGATTTTACTATGCTTTATGCTTGTCACTAGGCCCGAGTGCCATGATTTCAAAACTAAACCCTCTATGTTTTCATGAATATATTTGAGTTTTTTATCCTATCTGCTAGTTATATGCACTTGTTATTGTTCTAATCCGTAGACCCCAAAGTGACAATAGTTGGGATACTCTCCGAGGATGACTGTAATTCGAGGAGTTCATGTATTCACCATATGTTAATGTTTGTTCCGGTTCTCTATTAAAATGGGGCCTTAATATCCCTTAGTTTCCTTATGTACCCCGCTGCCATGGGAGGGTAGGACAAAAGATGTCATGCAAGTTTTTATCACAAGCATGTATGACTATATACGAAATACATGCCTATATTACATTGATAAATTGGAGCTATTGTGTATCGCTCTAGGTTGTGACTGTTATATGATGAATGTCATCCAACACGAACATACATCATTGATCCAATGCCTACGCTTTTCGCATATTGTTCTTTACTAAGTTACTTTCGTTGTTGCTGTTGTTATAGTCACTACAAAACTACTAATGTTACTGTTACCGTTATTGTTACTACTGTTACGACTGTTATCAAACTATCATACTATTGTGCTACTAAACACTTTGCTGCAGATATTTAGTTCTCTAGGTGTGCTTGAGTTGACAACTCAACTGATAATACTTGCAAATATTCTTTGGCTCCCCTTGTGTCGAATCAATAAATTTGGGTGAAATACTACCCTCGAAGACTGTTGCGATCCCCTATACTTGTGGGTTATCAAGACCTTTTTCTGGCACCGTTGCCGGGAAGCATAACTCTATTTGTTGAGTCACTTGGGAATTATATCTGTTGATCACTATGAAGAATCTGAAAGACGCTAAGACCAAGATCGTACTCTCTAAGACGAGGGGATGTAAGGAACTGCCATCTAGCTCCGCACTTGATTCACCTTCTGTTTTGAGTAGGCTTGCGACACCACCACCTGCTATTCAATCTGATATGTCGCTAGTAATTGATGATGCTACTCTACTATGAATGATGCTTATAATGATGCTAGTACTCTGCTTGATAGAATTGTGCCACTAGGCAATTTATTGATGAACAACTTGTTAAAGCGAAAGAACTTGAGAATGCTGAAACTGATGAAAATTATGATTCACCTATTATTCCTAGCTCTCCTACTAGAGTTGAAATGGCAAAGATACCTGAGGGTTATATTATGGATGGGGAGATAGCTAGAGAATTTCTTGCTTGTAATGATAGAGATGATGTTAAGAAACTATCGAGTAAGCTGAAAGAAAAGTCTATAATAGTGAGAATGAAATATGATCCTAAGTTTGCTACTTCTCCTATTTGTGTTGCTGATAAGGATTATGAATTCTTTGTCGATCCTGAGTTAATCACTTTGGTTGAATCTGATCCTTTTCATGGTTATGAATATGAAACTGTTGTGGCATACCTTACTAAATTGAAGGGATTTCTATTTCTGTGCCCCTCCTTCCTTAGTTGTGCTCAGTTTTCCCCCGTCCATCTAAGTGTGCTCACTTTTTCCCTCCTCCACTCGACCGCGCCTCACAAAAGGCCAAACAGTGCCTTGCCGTCTGGTCAAAGTTGTTGACTGTTACCTAGCTGGTGCTGACGTGTGGCGCCAACCTGAGATGCTGACATGTGGGCCAGTTGGTGCTGACGCATGTGGCCAACCTGAGATGTTGACATGTGGAACCGGTTGGTGGACACCCGGTGCTGACGCGTTTGTCTAAAAAAAGTGGGGGCGAAATTCTCTCTCTCAATTCGCTATTGGGTTCTACAGTAGGGTGCATCGACTGCAAATTAAAATTTTCCTATGCGCAGAACAACCAAGAACATGCTACGGGAGATGGATCACAGATCGTCACCACTAGACGCACAGTGCCGTGCAGCGGAAGAAGAGTTGGGGCAGCGCGTTCGCATGGATCATCTCCTCCTCGTCCGATCTCCCTCGAACAGCTGGTCATCGGATCCCATGTACAGGTTCTCCGGAGCGGCGCAAGTGCATCGCCTCTAACAGTATCAGCGCGTGCAGGAGGAACATCGTGCGGTGGACTGCTAGATCCGATCACATAGTCGGCGGTGAGTGGAGGTGGCTATTCGCAACACATGCAGACCCTGGTGACAGCGCCGAAGTGATCAACCAAATGAGTGTGCCGCACCCCCACTTTATATAGGCATCCGTCGTGGGCTCAACACTTGGGCCTCACACGGATCCTAAAGCCCAAAGTCTATTCGGCCTAGATCCGAGTCCGAGTAGGATCCCATCTGACTTGTGGAGCCTCATAGGTTCCTTCCCTTAAGCGTGCAACCCCTTAGGTTCTCGTTCACTTGGTCGCGAGTCAGATCACATCCGCCTCGTCTAGTCGGTAGCAACCTCCAGCAAAGCGTGTCGACTCCAAGTGTCCGATGAGGCTGGTTAGGCCATGTACAACATGTCACACTTCTATTCCCTTTGCCACACGATATATGTTGTCGGGCTCAAGGCGAGTATGTCATCCTTGTGCTAGCCCGACCTCTTTCTTGTTTCAGTGATGCCGACCACAAATCGGATTATCTCATAATCCATGTCGCATGGCCATGTGATAACCCACAAGTATAGGGGATCAATTGTAGCCTCTTTCGATAAGTAAGAGTGTCGAACCCAACGAGGAGCTAAAGGTAGAACAAATATTCCCTCAAGTTCTATCGACCAATCGATACAACTCTACGCACGCTTAACGTTCGCTTTACCTAGAACAAGTATGAAACTAGAAGTACTTTGTAGGTGTTTTTGGATAGGTTTGCAAGAATATAAAGAGCGCGTAAATAAAAAGTAGGGGCTGCTTAGATAAAGACACAACTAAATTAGTTTTAGTAAAGAGCCTTTTGTCACGAGAAAGTTATTTGTCCCTAGGCAATCGATAACTAGACCGGCAATTATTATTGCAATTTTATTTGAGGGAGAGGCATAAGCTAACATACTTTCTCTTCTTGGATCATATGCACTTATGATTGGAACTCTAGCAAGCATCTGCAACTACTAAAGATCATTAAGGTAAAAACCCAACCATAGCATTAAAGTATCAAGTCCTCTTTATTCCCATACGCAAACAACCTACTTACTCGGGTCTGTGCTTCTGTCACTCACGCCTCCCACCATAAGCAAATCATGAACATATTGCAAACCCTACAGCGGAGATCCCTCACGCTTGCGTGACACGGAGAGCATCATAGGACAACACCAATAATAAAACATGCAACTCAAACCAATCACGATCATCAATTAACCCATAGGACAAAACGGATCTACTCAAACATCATAGGATAGCCATACATCATTGGGAAATAATATATAGCGTTGAGCACCATGTTTAAGTAGAGATTATAGTGGGTAAAAGAGGGGTTACACCGCTGCATAGAGGGGGGAAGAGTTGGTGATGACGGCGGTGAAGTTGTTGGTGTAGATTGCAGTGACGATGATGGCCCCGACGCAAGACTACGGTTACCGAAGCGAGGGGAGAGAGCCCCCTCCTTCTTCTTCTTCCTTGACCTTCTCCCTAGATGGGAGAAGGGTTTCCTCCGGGTTCATGGTCTCCATGGTGGGAGGGGCGAGAGCCCCTCCGAGATTGGATCTGCCTCTGTCTCTCTCTGCTTCAAGGCTCGATTCTCCGCCTTTCACCGCTTTCTTAAATTCCAGAGATCTCAGAACTCTGATTGGGCTGAATTTGGACACGATCTCTACCGGATATTAGCTTTCTTGGCGGCGAAAGAAGGGCACCAATCGCTTCTGGGGTGGCCACGAGGGCCTGTGGCACCGACCCCTGGGCGCGCCTGCCTCGTGGCCCCTTGGGCATCGTGATCGTGTTGATTCTTCTTCCCAAAAATCACATATATTCCAAAAAATCTCCATCAATTTTTATCCTGCTTTGGACTCTGTTTGATATGGATTTTCATAAACAAAAAACATGCAACAAACAGGAACTAGCACTGGGCAATCGGATCAATATGTTAGTCCCAAAAATAGTATAAAAGTTGCCAAAAGTATATGAAAGTTGCATAATATTGGCATGGAACAATAAAAAATTATAGATAATGACGGAGACATATCAGCATCCCCAAGCTTAATTCATGCTCGTCCTCTAGTAGGTAAATTATAATATAGATAATTTTTGATGTGGAATGCTACCTAGCATAATCTTGATCATGTATCTATTCATGGCATGAATATTAAGACACGAGTGATTCAAAGCAATAGTCTATCATTTGACATTAAGACAATAATACTTCAAGCATACTAATAAAGCAATCATGTCTTTTCAAAACAACATGGCCAAAGAAATTTATCCCTACAAAATCATATAGTCTGGCTATGCTCCATCTTCAGCACACAAAGTATTTGAATCATGCACAACCCCGATCACAAGCCAAGCAATTGTTTCATACTTTTGATGTTCTCAAACGTTTTCAACTTTCATGCAATACATGAGCGTGAGCCATGGACATAGCACTATAGGTGGAATAGAATATGATGGTGGAGGTTGTATGGAGAAGACAAAAAGGAGATAGTCTCACATCGACATGGCTAATCAACGGACTATGGAGATGCCCATCAATTGATGTCAATGCGAGGAGTAGGGATTATCATGCAACGGATGCACTAAGAGCTATAAGTGTATGAAAGCTCAAACTGGAAACTAAGTGGGTGTGCATCCAACTTGCTTGCTCATGAAGACCTCGGGCATTTGAGGAAGCCCATCATCGAAATATACAAGCCAAGTTCTATAATGAAAAATTCCCACTAGTATATGAAAGTGATAACTCAAGAGACTCTCTATATGAAGAACATGGTGCTACTCTGA
The DNA here is from genome assembly GCA_021605145.1 of Aegilops bicornis. Classification (NCBI taxonomy): domain Eukaryota; kingdom Viridiplantae; phylum Streptophyta; class Magnoliopsida; order Poales; family Poaceae; genus Aegilops; species Aegilops bicornis. Next base: position 255,928,896 of record CM038671.1, on the reverse strand, counting down.
AGCACAAGTGTGGTAAAAGGATAGTAATATGCCCCCTTTTTTTCTTCTCTTTTTCTCTTTTTTTGGCGGGCTTCTTTGGCCCCCTTTTTTTTATTTAGGCTTCTTTGGCCTCTTTTTTTTTGGGGTAATGCTCTAATAATGATGATCATCACACTTTTATTTACTTACAACTCAATATTGCAACTCGATACTAGAACAAAGATATGACTCTATATGAATGCCTCCGGCGGTGTACTGGGATGTGCAATGATCTAGCGTAGCAATGACATCAAAAAACGGACAAGTGAAAGCGCATGTAGCCCCTAAGTGCGGTTTTGGTAATTAAATGACAATCTCTGTGGACTAATGTTTCTCAGTGAGATATATTTCAAGGATGAAGTCCATATATATGAAGATAGTGCCTCAAGGATATTGGATGGAATCAAGGATGAAGTCCATATATGAAGATATATTTGTTGTATGCTTTGGAGTTAAATGACAATTCCTATGGAGCATCAAGTCCATTGAATCTTATATGAAGATATGTTCCATAGTGATGCTTGAAGTGCATTGGGTTGTTTTGTGAAGTCTGCCATCAAAGCATCTGAAAAAGTCCTCGTGGTATCCTTCTCTGGATACCCCTTACACACGGGCTTGTACCATGCGCATGGGGTCGAGTGTCAACTCTCTGGATACCCCGTGATCACGAGGCCTAGGTGTTGGCTCTCGAGATCCCATATCCAGTGAGGTTTCAAGTTGGTCTTCGAGTACTTCTATTGAATCCATCAAGATTGATTTCTATACCTAATCTAATTATGTTCATGGTGGAGTTCATTGGAGGATCTCAAAGACTGACATATTTGGGATTTTAAGGATCAAGGGCTGGAGAGAATAATCAAAGAGAATAATTCAAGTTATGGTTTCAAGACAAGATCATGGTGAGCTCATGTGTTGGGTTTAGGTTGATCAAGTCTTGAAGCAAGCAACTAGAGTGAAGAATTCATTGTGCCTCTCAAGATATTATGATGGAGGACTTTTAAGGATCAAGGGTTTGAGAGAATAATCAAAGAGAAGAATTCAAGTTATGATTCAAGACAAGATCATGGTGAGCTCACGTGTTGGGTTTCAGTTGATCAAGTCTTAAAGCAAGCAACTAGAGTGAAGAATTCATTATGCCTCTCAAGAGATTGTGATGGAATTTTTAGAAGGGCAAGTGGTGATCAAGATGATATTCATAGTGGAACTTGATATGGTCATGAAAGAGTCTTTGGTGATATTGTCTTGAAGCAATGAAGGGAAATGAAGAGTTCATTGTGGCTTTCAAGAAACCAAGATGGAGCTTATGGTCAACTCTCAAAGCGCAAACATTGTACCACGTGGGATCAAGTGATCTAGTGGTATGGTAAGTAATTGTGAATCGTGCTTTGTTACCTCTAACCCATGCTATGTGTATGTTATGTCTATGTGGGTTAGGTGTTTCTCATGGGCTTGCATCAAAAGGAAAGATCTCAAGTAGCCTATGTGTGGATGACATCAAGTGGTGATGGTCATCGGGTTCGAGGAGTCCAAGTGCAAGGTGAGAAGCCGGAGGTTATATGCTTTGAAGCTTGCGGTCCACATCATGATAATGCTCATGTGAAGATGGGCTTAAGTTAAGACTTCCCTCATTGCAATATGAGGAAGCAATTCAAGCATCTACACCAAGTGGTTGTGGACAAGAAAGGGATTCCAACTTGAGACAAGCATTGGAGTCATCACCAAGCTCAAGTTGAATATGAAAGGCAAAGCTATACCTTAGCTAGGTTTTCCTAGTTTCGCCGGTCTCATGGTGCTTGGAGGGAGACCGGATTATAGGTTTGATAGCCGTACTATCAAGAGGGACTCTCGGGCGAGTAGCTTGATCACGTCGCATGTAGAGAGCTCAAACCTTTGCATTACTTGCATCATACTTTCTTGTTTATCTTGGGTGGTTCTCTATGTGAGGACCTTGGGCTTTTCCCTAGCTTCAAAACGAGCCCAAGATCATCGAATTCGGAGTTCGTATGCCAAAGTTATGCATGTTTTAGTGGGTTGCTGCAGGCTGTCCTGGGTACCCCGTGGGCACGGGGTTTTTGACCGCCGTGGGCACGGGGCCCCGTGTGCACGGGCTCGTACCGTATGCACGGGGTCTAAACCCCCATGGGCACGGGGTGTCCAGGAACTGCCCGTTGAGCCCCAACGGCTAGTTTTGGGTTTTGGCTATTTAAGGGCTCCTTCCTCCCACCGGTTGGGGCGCTGTTCATTCACATTCTAAACATCATTTTGAGCCTCTTACCACCTCTCCCAAACCCCTATATCCCCTCTAAGTGAAGGGGGATTTGTGGATGGATCTTGGAGTCATTTGTTGATTTCCTCCATTGCATCCCTTCTCTTCAATCTCCTACTTTCTTGAGTTGCATCTTGTGAGATTGAGAGAATGAGTTGATCATTTGTTGCTTGACCTTGCATTGCATTTGTTGCATTGGTTTGAGCTCCCCGCATCGATTTGTTTGAGTGAGAGCCTGTGAGTTTATTACTCTTGGAGGCTTCGCCTCCTAGACGGTTTGGTAATACATTGAGAAGATTGTGAAGAGGCCTATGTGGTTAAGTTTCCCGGAAGCTTCCTTTTGTGGTGTGCTCCGGGAAGGGTGTTGAAGTGGCCTAGGTGGTCAAGTTCCTCCGAAAGCTTCCGTGGTTGTGGTGTGCTCCGAAGAAGTTTGTAAAGGTGTGGTGGTCGCCTTCAAGACCAACCCCGAGTGAACCGAGGCTCATCCGTTGGGGGTGACTCGGAAGGGACAATACGGTGAGTCACTTGGTGACGCCCTGGAGCTTTGGCTTCGGCACCGCTCTAACGGAGATTAGCACTCTCATGAGTGTGAACTTCGGGATATATCCGCATCCCCGACTCACTTGTGGTTATCTCATCCCCACACCCTTTACTTTCCGCAATTCATACTTGCTCATATTGATATATCTTGTGCTAGTTGAATTGCTTAGTTGTTCCTACATTTCCATATCTTATGATATAGTTTGTGCTTGCTAGTTTCCTTAAGTGCCTATCTTGTTAGCATAGGTTGTTGGTGCACTTAGTTGAGCCTAGCATATTTAGGTTTTGTGCTTGAAAAGTATCTGTTAGTTTAATTCCGCATTAGGATAAAGCCAAATCCGTAAAAGTTTTAAAACGCCTATTCACCCCCCTCTAGTCGTCATCTAGATCATTTCAACAAGCCATGAAAACATCATGCTAGCTATCTTACGATCATGCAAAGCAATATGACAATAAATGCTCAAGTCATGTATATGATGATGATGGAAGTTTCATGGCAATATATCTCGGAATGGCTATGGAAATGCCATGATAGGTAGGTATGGTGGCTGTTTTGAGGAAGATATAAGGAGGTTTATGTGTGATAGAGCGTATCATATCACGGGTTTGGATGCACCGCATTAAGTTTGCACCAACTCTCGAGGTGAGAAAGGGCAATGCACTGCATCAAGAGGCTAGCAATGATGGAAGGGTGAGTGCGTATAATCCATGGACTCAACATTAGTCATAAAGAACTCACATACTTATTGCAAAAATCTATTAGTTATCGAAACGAAAGTACTACGCGCATGCTCCTAGGGGGATAGATTGGTAGGAAAAGACCATCACTCGTCCCCGACCGCCACTCATAAGGAAGACAATCAATAAATACCTCATGCTCCAACTTCGTTACATAACGGTTCACCATACGTGCATGATAAGGGAATCACAAACTTCAACACAAGTATTTCTACAATCCACAACTACCCACTAGCATGACTCTAATATCACCATCTTTATATCGCAAAACTATTGCAAGGAATCAAACATGTCATATTCAGTGATCTACAAGTTTTATGTAGGATTTTATGACTAACCATGTGAATGACCAATTCCTGTCAACTCTCTAAATAGATATAAGTGAAGCAAGAGAGTTTAATTCGTTCTACAAAAGATATGCCCATGCTCTAACAAATATAAGTGAAGCAAAAGAGCATTCTACAAATGGCGGTTTTCTATGTGAAGAGAAACAGGCAATCCAAATTCAAATGATATAAGTGAAGCACATGAAGGATTCTATAAAGCCATACTCAAAATATATAAGTGAAGTGCAAAGAGCATTCTATAAATCTACCAAGGACTATCTCATACCAGCATGGTGCATAAAAGAGAAGTGAAAACTAAATGCAAAAGATGCTCCAAGATTTGCACATATCACATGAACGAAACGAATCCGAAAACATACCGATATTTGTTGAAGAAAGATGGGAAGCCTTCCAGGGCATCCCCAAGCTTATACGCTTGAGTCTCCTTGAATATTTACTTGGGGTGCATTGGGCATCCCCAAGCTTGAGCTCTTGCCTCTCCTCCTTCTCCTCACATCGAGACCTCCTCGATCTTCGAACACTTCATCCACAGAAAACTCGGTAAGATCCGTTAGTATAATAAAGCAAATCACTACTCTGATACTGTTGCAAACCAATTCATATTTTGTTTTTGCACCGTAGCTACTGTAACTTTTCCATGGCTTAATCCACTGATTGAAATCGATAGTTTCATCAAAACAAGCAAACTATGCATCAAAAACAGAATCTGTCTTAAACAGGACAGTATGTAGTAATCTGAACATTCACCATACCTCTGGTACTCCAAAAATTATGCCAAAATTAGGAAAAATAAAAAAATTGTATAGAAAGACGGTGCAAAAAGTTTCAGAACCGTTTGACGTTCCAGTAAAAAAATGTAAAATCGTGCACTACAACCAAAGTTTCTGTTCTGCACCGCACAAACCAACAAGCAATGTAAACATCCTAAAGGCAAATCTTGGCACATTATTTTTATAATACAATGGAATTGTACAAGGGGATAATTATTTTTGTTGAAAAGTTGCTGTAATCAAGATTCACAAAGTTTCCGTGAGCATGAACAAAGTAGGCTAGCTCCCACTTTAACAATGCTCGTCTTTCTCACTTTCACTTTCCCTTTTTTTTTGAAAAAGTTTTAGGTTCCCCTCTTTATTTTTTTTGTTTGTAAACTTTATAGAAGCACACAACAGAAATAAATGACTCTCTAAAACTTCCGGGTTGTCTCCCTGGCAGCGCTTTCTTTAAAGCCATTAAGCTAGGCATATAGTGCTCAAGTAATGGATCCACCCGCATCCCAAGGTATGTCAAAGCCAATTTTAATTAACAACGATTTATCATTTAGTAGTGAGCACAAAGCAACATATATCAAGCAATGACGAAGTCTAACTCTCTTCCTATGCATCGGCATGTCATAAAAGAACAATTCATGCACACATAGTGAAGGTCAATGCATAGTATAAACAGTTTCTTGCAATTTTATCGTGTTGGAAACATAGAGAGGTGGAGATATAGTTCCTCTCTCATAATAATTGCAAGTAGGAGCAGCAAGCACATGCATATTATATCTACCAAAATCATCATGTGTAGTAGTAAAACGCAACCCATCAATATAATCCTTAATAAGGGCAAAATTCTCCGATATAGTGTAGTCGGGAGAATTCAAAAAGATAATAGGACTATCATGCGTGGGTGCAATAGCAACAATTTCATGTTTAACATAAGGAACTATAGCAATTTCATCTCCATAAGCATAATTCATATTGGCATCTTGGCCACAAGCATAGCAAGCATCATCAAAAAGGGATGTTTCAAAAGAATCAACGTGATCATAACAATCATCATAGCATTCATCCTTCGGTAAATTCGAAGGGAAATTAAACAATGTATGAGTTGGAGGGTTACTCTCATTAGAAGGTGGGCACGGGTAGCTAATCTGTTCTTCCTCCTTTTGTTCTTCGCTCTCCTCATCATCTTTTTCATCCAATGAGCTCACAGTTTCATCAATTTCTTCTTCCATAGACTCCTGCAAAATATTAGTCTCTTCTTGGACAATGGAGACTCTCTCAATAAAATCATCAATATCGGAATTGAATTCATAATTCTCATAGCAATATTTAAGGATAGCTAAATTTTCAGGTCTATAAATTGAATCATCAAAATCTTCAAACTCTTTAAACAAAGATTCAATTTCACATGCACCCTTAAAAGCAACAAATTCTTCTATTCGTTCCACATCATATTAATCATATATACCTTTAGCATAAGAAGCCAAGGTTTCATTATCATTAAATTTGCATGAAAAGGGAATGTGCGGAGCCTTCATCCTAGAGCAACAAGTATAATCATATCTCAAGCATAGTTGCATAGCATACCAATACAACATATAAATTTGATCCCATAATAGTTTCCCTTTTTGATTCAAGCGATAATCCCTAAAGTATTCACGTTGATCCAACGTGTCTCCCATTACAAAATTGAATGGGGTTTTCTCAGGATTATCAAAGTAGTACATAATATCTTTCACATAATGAGCATCGAGGGTTTTAGGAGGTTCCCCATCTCCATGAGTAGCAAGTAAACCTAATTTTTTTGGTATTTCGTGTTTGATATCCATAACTAAAGATAGAGAACAACTAAGAACATCAAATAAAAATTACTTAGTGATAAAGCAAACAAGCACACACGAGAATATTCACCCCACGCTATTGCTCCTCAAAGAACGGGCGCCGTAAAAAGGTCTTCATAACCCACAAGTATAGGGGATCAATTTTAGCCTCTTTCGATAAGTAAGAGTGTTGAACCCAACGAGGAGCTAAAGGTAGAACAAATATTCCCTCAAGTTCTATCGACCATCGATACAACTCTTCGCACGCTTAACGTTCGCTTTACCTAGAACAAGTATGAAACTAGAAGTACTTTGTAGGTGTTTTTGGATAGGTTTGGAAGAATATAAAGAGCACGTAAATAAAAAGTAGGGGCTGCTTAGATAAAGACACAACTAAATTAGTTTTAGTAAAGAGCCTTTTTTCACGAGAAAGTTATTTGTCCCTAGGCAATTGATAACTAGACCGTTAACCATTATTGCAATTTTATTTGAGGGAGAGGCATAAGCTAACATACTTTCTCTCTTGGATCATATGCACTTATGATTGGAACTCTAGCAAGCATCCGCAACTACTAAAGATCATTAAGGTAAAACCCAACCATAGCATTAAAGTATCAAGTCCTCTTTATTCCCATACGCAAACAACCTACTTACTCGGGTCTGTGCTTCTGTCACTCACGCCACCCACCATAAGCAAATCATGAACATATTGCAAACCCTACAACGGAGATCCCTCACACTTGCGCAACACGGAGAGCACCATAGGACAACACCAATAATAAAACATGCAACTCAAACCAATCATGATCATCAATTAACCCATAGGACAAAAACGGATCTACTCAAACATCATAGGATAACCATACATCATTAGGAAATAATATATAGCGTAGAGCACCATGTTTAAGTAGAGATTACAATGGGTAAAAGAGGGGTTACACCACTGCATAGAGGGGGGAAGAGTTGGTGATGACGGCAATGAAGTTGTTGGTGTAGATTGCGGTGACGATGATGGCCCCTGGCAAGACTATTTATGTTAACGGAAGCGAGGGAGAGAGCCCCCTCCTTCTTCTTCTTCCTTGACCTTCTCCCTAGATGGGAGAAGGGTTTCCCCTCTGGTCCATGGTCTCCATGGCGTGGGAGGGGCGAGAGCCCATCCGAGATTGGATCTGTCTCTCTGTCTCTCTCTATTTCCGCTCGATTACGCCCTTTTCACCGCTTTCTTAAATTCTCGGAGATCCGTAACTCTGATTGGGCTGAATTTTGGACACACGATCTCTATCCGGATATTAGCTTTCTTGCGGCGAAAGAAGGGCACTAATCGCCTTACAGGGTGGCCACGAGGGCCCAGGCGCGCTGACCCTGGCGCGCCCACGCCTCGTGGCCCCTCGAGCATCGTATTGCGTTGATTCTTCTTCCCAAAAATCACATATATTCCAAAAAAAATCTCCGTCAGTTTTTATCCCGTTTGGACTCCGTTTGATATAGATTTTCTGCGAAACAAAAAACATGCAACAAAGAGGAACTGGCACTGGGCACTTGACAAATATGTTAGTCCCAAAAATAGTATAAAAAGTTGCCAAAAGTATATGAAAGTTGCATAATATTAGCATGGAACAATAAAAAATTATAGATACGACGGAGACGTATCACCATGCTTATCTTGGTCGGATCACACAAGGGGCCCAGAGTATATCTCTCCTGACCGGAGGGGCAAATCCCATCTTGCTTAACCATGTCTCACGGCATGGGTCTGGACAAGCCCGAAACCTACCTTTGTAACTAACCAGTCACGGAGTAGTGTTTGATCGGCCCAAAGCAGGTCTATCACCATCCTGAGTACATGCGCCAGCTCAGGTCTTAGGACATAGAATGTATGTTGTACTAGAGACTCACAGATGACATATCGTTGCGTCTCATAGGTGGGTTTGTCCGACTCGGACCTTATCTCGACTCGGTTCTGACTATGTCGAATCTGACCAGATCCTTCCGAGTCCATATTATTCGGTTAGCATCCAATGCTCCATGGCCATTGAGACCGAGCCATCCACCGCGTCATATGCTAGTCTAGTTGGTTGCGTGTCCACATAGCCCTTTCGACTAGGGACCTTTTAGGACAGTCGTCATACAATGCATAGTCCCACAAACAAGTCACGTACTTGTTGATACACATCATTGATAATGTTCAAGGACTATCTTTATTCATAAACACATAGGAAATATCATCACACATGATTGCCTCCAGGGCATATCTCCAACACTCGCATCCCACATGGCCCGATCAACCCATCTCCCCCATCCCCTCCCCCTAATCCAGTGGCTGCCGGTGGCGATGACGACCGCTATGGAGGTGTTCTGTGCTGGTGGCTGTCTTGCTGGAGAAGTGCAAGGAGATATCCTCTTGGTTTCCTAGCATGCAAGCTCTGGCGGAGCATGCATTGCAATTGTTGAGAGATGCGACGCATAATGAGATTCGGCGGATGATTCCGGATCTAGTCAATGGGCTCACTTGTATGGGGGTTTTCATCTGGACAATGCGTGAGGCAATGGAGTCGCCAGATCCTCGTCAGCGAGCTTGCTGGTACTCGTATTGTTCTCGCCGCGAGCCGTCGGATCCAAAGGTCAAGCAAGAACTCGCAGCTATTCCGGGGGTGAGATACGTGCAACCTCCTCCTGGTATGTTTCTACACATAATTATGCCTAGTGATGTGGAGGAGTTTATCAGGACCATCGAAAGGCCAACACCGAGAGACCAACAAACGGTAGTTCAGGAGGAGGACAAGGATTGGTTGTCAAAGGCTGCTCTGGCCGCCGACGAGGAGGAGCATGAGGATGAATATGCAGAGGAGGATAGGTATCCATACCTTGTAAAGCGTATGAGCGAAGACGATGACATTTTAGGGCGTATCATGTACAAAGCAAAGCTGAAGGATGAGTGAAAACCAGCAGTTGCGTAATTGGAGTTGTGATGTACTTTTAGTTTGTTTATCACTATGTACTTTTAGCTGTGATGTACTTTTATTTTGTTAATCACTATCGACTTTGTGATGTACCCATATTAATTAAAGTTTGCTATATCATCTGAGATGTGTATGCTACCTTATCTACTTTGTGATGTACTGAAGTTTGTTTGTTTATGGCTGATTATTTCAATATTGTGTATCCGAGGCCACCATGCAAAAGGATTTGAATTATTGAGCTTTTTTACATTCTTTATAATTTATTTCAATGTGTTATCAAAATTGCATGGATGACTAATCATATAAAATGGTTGGGAAATAGAGTTTTCTTTGTGGATACTGCCTACATTCCTAATGTGAAAGGTGAAAATGATTTTTCAGAATTTATTGGACCAAACTAGAGCACACTTGTAGTTCAAATTTGAATTACTTGATGTAAATCCCCGGAAATTCAATAAATCAATGAAAAATGGCAATATCACTCGGAAATTCATGAAAAAATTCCTACTACAATCACATGGGGTATACTTAAGGTGAAAATTATGAGGGCACTGTTTACAATGTTATCCATGGCACTTGTTTCACACAAAAAGTTGTATATGGCACTAGAAAAATGAAAAATTAACTTTTTATTAACCAAATCTTCAATACTTTTGTGAATTATTGCTCACTATTGTAACACCCTTATTAGTTGAAAAAATGGTCATGTTATCATCTACTATGACATGAAAATGCTCATGAGTATGGTCATCTTAGTTGAAAGTCATTGGTCTTCATATGAGATAGATCAGTTTTGTGAAGGGTTTTTTTCAAGTATGTGGTATTGTCAGTTTACCATTTTTCCCACAAACCATTACACATGAGAGGACACCATGCAAAAAGATTCAAATTTTTGAACATTTTTTTGTTTTCTGTAATTTATTTCAATGTGTTGTCAAAATGGCATGGATGACTAATCATATAAAATGGTTAGGAAATAGAGTTTTTTTTGCGGGTACTGCCTAAATTCCTAATGTAGAAGGTGAAAATGATTTTTCAGAATTTATTGGACCAAACTAGAGCACACTTGCAGTTCAAATTTGAATTACTTGATGTAAATCGTCGGAAATTCAATAAATAGATGAAAAATGGCAACATCACTAGGAAATTCATGAAAAATTGGCAACTGCAATGACATGCGGTATACTTCAGGTGAAAATTGTGAGGGCACTATTTAAAATATTATTCATGGCACTTGCTTCACAAAAAAGTCGTGTATGGCACTAGAAAAATGAAACTTTAACTTTTTATTTTTGGTATTGTCGGTTTATCATTTTTCCCACAAGCCCTTGCACATAAGAGGGCCCATGCAAAAGGAGTTAAATTTTTGAGTCTTTTTTTCGTTTTTCTGTAATTTATTTTCAATGTGTTGTCAAAATTGCATGGATGACTAATCATATAAAATGGTTGGGAAATAGAGTTTTCTTTGTGGGTATTGCCTACATTCCTAATGTAAAGGTGAAAATAATTTTTCAGAATTTATTGGACCAAACTAGAGCACACTTGCAGTTCAAATTAAACCACTGAAAATTCAATAAATCAATGAAAAATGGCAATATCACTCGGAAATTCATGAAAATTGACAGTTGAAATACTATGTGGTATACTTAATGTGAAAATTGTGAGGGAACTATTTACAATATTATTTATGGCACTTGTTGAAGGAAATATGCCCTAGAGGCAATAATAAACTTGTTATTTGTATTTCCTTATATCACAATAAATGTTTATTATTCATGCTAGAATTGTATTAACCGGAAACTTAGTACATGTGTGAATACATAGACAAACAGAGTGTCCCTAGTATGCCTCTACTAGACTAGCTCGTTAATCAAAGATGGTTAAGTTTCCTAGCCATAGACATGAGTTGTCATTTGATGAACGGGATCACATCATTAGAGAATGATGTGATGGACAAGACCCATCCGTTAGCTTAGCACGACGATCGTTTAGTTTGTTGCTATTGCTTTCTTCATGACTTATACATGTTCCTATGACTATGAGATTACGCAACTCCCCAATACCGGAGGAACACTTAGTGTGCTATCAAACATCACAACGTAACTGGGTGATTATAAAGATGCTCTACAGATGTCTCTGATGGTGTTTGTTGAGTTGGCATAGATCGAGATTAGGATTTGCCACTCCAATTATCGGAGAGGTATCTCTGGGCCCTCTCGGTAATGCACATCACTATAAGCCTTGCAAGCAATGTGACTAATGAGTTGGTTATGGGATGATGCATTTTAACTAGTAAAGAGACTTGCCGATAACGAGATTGAACTAGGTATGATGACACCGACGATCGAATCTCTGCAAGTAACATACCAATGACAAAGGGAACAACATATGTTGTTATGCGGTTTGACCGATAAAGATCTTCATAGAATATGTAGGAGCCCAATATGAGCATCCGTGTTCCGATATTGGTTATTGACTGGAGATGTGTCTCGGTCATGTCTACATAGTTCTCGAACCCGTAGGGTCCGCACGCTTAACGTTCGATGACGATTCGTATTATGAGTTTATGTGTTTTGATGTACCGAAGGTTGTTCGGAGTCCCGGATGAGATCGCAGACATGATGAGGAGTCTCCAAATGGTCGGGACATAAAGATTGATATATTGGAAGGTTATATTTGGACACCGGAATGGTTCCGAAGTGTATCGGGTATTTTCCGGAGCACCGGGGGGTTACCGGAACCCCCCGGGGGGTTATTGGGCCTTCATGGGCCCTAGTGGAAGAGAGGAGGCAGCAGCCAGGAGGTGGCGCGCGCCCCCCAAGCCCAAACCGAATTGGACTAGGGGTTGGGGGGGGGGGGCGGGGCGGCCCCCCTTTCCTTTTTCTCCTCCTCCTCTTTCCACCTTCTCCTTGTTGGAATAGGAAAGGGGGGGGGGGCGAATCCTACTTGGAGTAGGACTCCCCCCTATGGCGCGCCTCTCCTCTTGGCCGGCCTCCTCCTCTCCCCCCTTTATATACGTGGTAGGGGGGCACCCCATATACACACAAGTTAATCTCTTAGCCGTGTGCGGTGCCCCCCTCCACAGTATTACAACTCGGTCATATCGTCGTAGTGCTTAGGCAAAGCCCTGCGCCGGTAACTTCATCATCACCTTCACCACGCCATCATGCTGACAGAACTCTCCCTCGGCCTCAGCTGGATCAAGAGTTCGAGGGACGTCATCAGCTGAATGTGTGCAGATCACAGAGGTGCCGTGCGTTCGGTACTTGATTGGTTGGATCGCGAAGACGTTCGACTACATCAACCGCGTTACTAAACGCTTCCGCTTTCGGTCTACAAGGGTACGTGAACACACTCTCCCCGCTCATTGCTATGCTTCTCCTATATAGATCTTGCGTGATCGTAGGTAATTTTTTTGAAATACCACGTTCCCCAACAATGGCATCCGAGCCAGGTTTATGCGTAGATGTTATATGCACGAGTAGAACACAAATAGTTGTGGGTGATAATAGTCATTCTGCTTACCAGCATGTCATACTTTGATTCGGTGGTATTGTTGGATGAAGCGGCCCAAACCGACATTACATGACCGCGTTCATGAGATCGGTTCTACCGTCGTGGCTTCGCTGCAATGTGGCTAGTGGGTGTCTGCTTTCTCCAACTTTAGTTGAATTGAGTGTGACTACGCCCGGTCCTTGTTGAAGGTTAAAACAACACACTTGACGAAAAATCGTTGTGGTTTTGATGCATAGGTAAGAACGTTCTTGCTAAGCCCGTAGCAGCCATGTAAAACTTGCAACAACAAAGTAGAGGAAATCTAACTTGTTTTTGCAGGGCTTGCTGTGATGTGATATGGTCTAGACGTGATGATATATAAATTGTTGTATGAGATGATCATGTTTTGTAAAAGTTATCGGCAACTGGCAGGAGCCTTATGGTTGTCTCTTTACTGTATGAAATGCAATCACCATGTAATTGCTTTACTTTATCACTAAGTGGTAGCGATAGTCGTAGAAACAATAGTTCGCGAGACGACAGCGATGCTTCGATGGAGATCAAGGTGTCAAGCCGGTGACGATGGTGATCATGACGGTGATTTGGAGATGGAGATCAAAGGCACAAGATGATGATGGCCATATCATATCACTTATATTAATTGCATGTGATGTTTATCCTTTATGCATCTTATTTTGCTTAGTTCGGCGGTAGCATTATAAGATGATCTCTCACTAAATTTCAAGGTACAAGTGAGGGAGTCCTGGACTAAGGGGTCCTCGGGCGTCCGGCCTGAGCCATGGGCCGGACTGATGGGCTGTGAAGACATGAAGACCGAAGACTCTACCTATGTCCGGATGGGACTCTCCTTGGCGTGGAAGGCAAGCTTGGCGACTAAATATGAAGATTCCTTTCTCTGTAACCGACCTTATGTAACCCTAGATCCCTCTGGTGTCTATATAAACCGAGGGGCTAGGCCCGTAGAGGCCAATACTCATTATCATAGTCATACAGGCTAGACTTCTAGGGTTTAGCCATTACGATCTCGTGGTAGATCAACTCTTGTAATACTCATATTCATCAAGATCAATCAAGGTGAAGTAGGGTATTACCTCCATAGAGAGGGCCCGAACACGGGTAAACATTGTGTCCCCGTCTCCTGTTACCATCGACCTTAGATTTACGCTTCGGACCCCCTACCCGAGATCCACGGTTTTGACACCGACATTTGTGCTTTCATTGAGAGTTCCTTTGTGACGTCAACGACAGGGATCGATGGCTCGCCTTGTTCTCAAAGACAACATCACCGGAGGAGTGCCGGCCCTGTGCCAAACCCTCCTACCGGGCGGCTTTACCATGACCGCCCGTTCGGCCGTTAAGCCGATGATGACCTCTCGTGCCATCGAAAATCCCCTTCGTATCGACTCCAAACACTCCAAGCAGATGGATCCGACGGAGTTTTCGTCTTTAAACGAGCTCCTAGATCGCATCGCCGCCTTGGGGATCGCCAGGGACTACGATCGGATTGGGCTTAAACCCGATCAGAGAGAAATCAAATCTCCGCCGATCACCCACCAGATAGCAGTAGTCGTGGAGCAAGACGACAACTCTTCCTCTATACCGAGGACGGACTATGTTCGGATCTCCGACCTCGAAGAGCCGGACACCCACCTGAGAAAAGATACATCCTACCCTCCGGACATAGAATCGGACGACAGACCTAAGAACACGGTGGGTATTCCGGAGCCCGGACTGTCAAGTTCGGAAGGCTTTCAGACTCCGGATCAACAATTGGGTCAGGGTCCGGATTTAAATCCACCCACCCACCCGGACATAAGCGCTCTTATGAGCATACAACAGCAGTCTCAGGAAACTGTCCACCACTTCTGGGCGAGATTCCTCCTTGTCAAGGACAAGATTAAAGATTGCCGTGACGGGGACGCAATATCAGCGTTCCACAACAATTGCATGGACGAAGGAATCCTTAACGCCATCAATCACCATCGCATACTACACTTCGCTGACTTGGGAACTATAAATGCGCATGTAATGCACACACAATGGAGAGCACCTGGAAAACCCAGGCAGCCCGCTAGGAACCATCGGTACCCAATCAACCCCTCGGTGAGGCGAAAAGGGTGCACCCTCGTGGCACGCCCGGTCCAATAACAAAGAAACATAAGCCCATTACACGGCACGGAACCGTTCTGGAGGGATGGCTCGATGGGCCATGCAAAATACACACAGCACCGGATACCATATCAACCCATAGCCTTAGAGCATGTTGGATACTCCGGCAAGTGGCCAAGAGCGGCGAGGATATCCTCACCAAAAACACCCCAGAGCAACACCCCCCAGAAGACGACAACCTCAGAGTGTTGACTATCTTTGAGACATTCGCTTCAAACAACATGCCAAATCGCAGAAATAAACCCTTGGAACGACACGGCTATAACTTTTAGTGCCGGTGACGAACCCAAATACAGGACAACCCGAGCACCAGCTGCCTTGGTCCTCAGTCCAATTGTGGACGGCTTTCGGCTCACCAAGGTTCTCATGGACGGCGGCAGCAGACTGAATCTCATCTATGAGGATACACTCCACAAAATGGAAATAGACAGGAGCCGCATCGAGCAAAGCAGCACGATCTTTCAAGGAATCATACCCAGTCGGGAGGCGCGGTGTGCGGGAAAAATCACACTTGACATGGTATTCGGCACGCCGGAGAATTATCGGTCCGAAGAGATAACCTTCCAAGTGGCCCCTTTCATCAGTGGATATCACGCCCTATTAGGGCGAGATGCTTTTACACGCTTCCAAGCTATACCTCATTACGGGTACAAGAAGCTCAAGATGCCCGGGCCCAACGGCATAATCACTCTCGTCAGTGATCCGGACATAGCACTCCGCACCGAAAATAAAACCGCATCCCTGGCCCTCGAGGCATTATCTAAAGCCCTCGCGGCTGAAGATTAACCGCACTGCGCTCCACGGTGGATAGGGACGGTGTGATCCTAGACAAACGACCCAAATCCACCTCCTTCAAACCGGCAGAAGAAATAGTCAAATTCCAGGTCCATCCAACGGACCCCAAGAAAACATCTATTGGAGCGCAACTAGACCCAACGGTCGACACCGCGCTGCGGGAGTTCCTGCGCGAAAATTGGGATATATTCGCCTAGCATCCTTCTGATATGCCAGGAATCCCACGCAAGTTGGCTGAACACGGCCTCAATATATTAAAGGGATACAAACCGGTCAAGCAAACACTGCGGCGCTTTTCCGAACCTAAACGTCAAGCTATGGGGGAGGAGCTAGCCAAGCTAATCGAGGCCAGATTCATTAGAGAAATAAAACACCGGATGGTGGCAAACCCGGTGATGGTGACAAAGAAGGACAAATCCACGGGCGCGCAATAAATCCGATTTCAAGGACCTCAATAAGGCTTGCCCTAAGGATCCCTTCCCCCTCCCCCGCGTCGACTAGATCATTGATGCTACCGCAGGACATGACTCACTGTGCTTCCTCGACGCGTATTCCTGATACCATCAAATTAAACTGAAGGAGTCCGATCAAGCCGCAACAGCATTCATTACCCCATATGGGCCATTCTGCTTCAACACCATGCCCTTCGAGCTCAAAAACGTCGGCGCCACCTACCAGCGCATGATTCAAACATGCTTGGAGAAACAGATCGGAACGTCGTCATAAAAACTAGACACGTCGAAACACTCATAGACGATTTACGTCTCACGTTTGACAACCTCCGTGCATACGACGTTAAGCTCATCCGGAAAAGTGTGTTTCGGCGTCCCAGCTGGAAAACTGTCGGGCTTCATCGTTTCCAATAGAGGAATTGAAGCAAATCCAGCCAAAATCCGAGCTTTGTCGCAATTGGCTACGCCAACGGACCTTAAACAGGTCCAAAAACTCGCCGGTTGCGTGGCAGCTTTAAGCCATTTTATCTCCAGATTGAGAGAAAAGGCATTGCCACTCTATCGCCTTCTACGGCACACCGATCACTTCGAGTGGATGGATGCGGCAATGGCCAGACTAGAAGAAATAAAAGCCCTTTTAGCAAGCAACCCAATCCTGGCCGCGCCAAACGTCGGCGAACCCATGTTATTATACATATCGGCAACAAACCAGGTGGTGAGCGCCGTGCTCGTCGTTGAACGAGAACAGGACAAACACAAATTCCTGCTTTAGAAGCCAGTATATTATGTATCCACTGTCCTCACAGCATGCAAATCCTGGTACCCTCATTACCAAAAGATAGCATACGCGGTCTTCATGGCATCTCGGAAGCTACGACACTACTTCCAGGAGTGTTCGATCATGGTAGCTTTCGAAGTACCACTCAACGACATAATAAACAATCGTGATGCTACGGGCTGGATTGTCGAATGGGCCATTGAGCTCCTTCCATTCGACATAACATACAAACCGCGTCAAGCCATTAAATCCCAAGTACTGGCTGACTTCGTCGCCGAATGGACAGAGGCCGAACTCCCTAAAGAGTACGGCACATATTCCAACTAGGTTATGTATTTTGATGGTTCCAAAATGCTGGCAGGACTAGGCGCGGGTGTCGTTTTAACGTCCCCTCTTGAGAGCGTCATCCAAAGACGTACTCAAATATTATACAGAGACTCCAACAACGAGCCTTGAATCACGAGGCCTTATTGCATGGTCTCCGGATGGCTATCTCCATGGGCATACAACGCTTTGGAAGTGCTGAGGACTCAAACCTCGCAATATCTCAAATAAATGGAGACTTCGATGCCAAAGATCCGAAGATGGCGGCTTATCGTAACGCTGTCCTAAAAATATCGGCTCGGTTCGAGGGGCTCGAGTTCCACCATGTGGCCCGAGAAAGTAATCAAGCAGCGGACATCCTTGCTCGCATTGGCGCCAAGCGCGACCCCATCCCACCTAACATCTTTCTGGAAAGGCTTTTTAAGCCATCCGTGGTGTGGCAAGGGGAAATCAGCAACACCAGTCCGGATCCGAACACAACCCCAGATTCCGAACACATCGATAGCATCGGGGGCTCAGCCACCGAAATTACACCGTCGGCCCATCTCATTATGGCAATCATTGCCCCATGGACCGAACCCTTCTTGGCCTACCTTAATAGGAAAGAACTCCCTGAGGATCAAAATGAGTCCCGCCGCATTATCCGACGTTCGAAGGCCTACAAGGTTCACGACGGAGAGCTCTACAAGAAAAGCGCTACCGGAGTCCTTCAAAGATGCATCTCCGAGGAAGAGGGACGACAGCTTTTGGCTGAAATTCATGCCAGTCTCGGAGGGCACCACGCCGCAGCTCGGGCCCTTGTTAGCAAGGCCTTCCGTCTGAGGTTTTATTATTGGCCACGAAAGCAAGATGCACAAGACCTTGTCCAACGTTGCGTCGGATGCCAACTCTTTGCCAACCAAAGCCATATGCCCCCCACCGCCCTACAAACAATGCCCATCACTTGGCCTTTCACGGTCTGGGGGCTCGATATGGTTGGACCCCTTAAAGGAGGAAGCCATAAGACAAAATATCTGCTGGTCATGGTGGATAAATTCACCAAGTGGATAGAGGCCAAACCAGTCAAAACGGTCGAGTCCAGGCCGGTGATAGAATTCATATCCGGCGTTGTACACCGTTATGGTGTTCCACACAGCATCATCACCGATAACGGCTCTAATTTCATAGCCGATGAAGTGAAAACCTGGTGTACTAATCTGGGCATCAAGCTCGATTACGCCTCTGTCTATCATCCACAAACAAACAGTCAAGTTGAACGGGCTAATGGTCTTATTATGAGCGGCATCAAGCCTAGACTAGTGCAGTCTTTGAAAGAATCAGACAAGCACTGGGTTGAGGAGCTCGACTCCGTACTCTGGGGGCTGCGGACCATGCCCAATCCCACTACCGTATACACACCCTTTTTCATGGTGTACGGTGTAGAGGCAATGTTACCCTGCGACATTATTCATGACTCACCTCGAGTGCACATGTACGAAGAGAGAGAGGCTGAGCTTGATCGGCAGGATAGCTTAGATGCCCTGGAGGAGGAGCGTGATGTCGCAAAAGGCCATTCCACATTTTATCAACAGCAGTCTCACAGGTATCAAAGCAGAGAAGTGCGGGCCAAGACTTATAATGTTGGTGAACTAGTTCTACGCTTGCCAGAGAAGAAAAAAGACAAACTCCAGCCCAAGTGGGAGGGTCCCTTCATCATTGACGTAGTTCTCACCGGAGGAGCACACCGCCTGCATGATGCGTCAGACAATCGCCTAGAGTCGAACCCATGGAACGCGGCCAGACTCCGAAGATTCTACGCCTAGCGCCGAACTCTTTGTTCGTCTCCTTCCCCATGTTGTTTCCATCACTTTTTCTCTCTTTTTATCTTTTTCTCTTTAGCCTTAAAGCTTTCATGCAGCCAGACCGTGCACCCCTGGCGCATACATCTTTAAATATGTACGCCCACTATACTTGGGGGCTTCTTGGACAGAAGCTTGCTATTATTATTTTCCAAGCATCAAGCTCATCACATATGCATTTTTTCCCATATGTACCTTTTCTTCGCCATTATATGCATCGATATGACTTAAGTTTTGGCCTAGCTGGGTTGCCTGGCTCCTGTGCTTATGCCCTACATTCCCGTTAGTTTGTCTAGGGCATAAAGGGAGCACCTTTGTGATTGTTACTGCTGGGTCATCCGGATGTGTACCTCAGACTGGGTGAAGCCGAAAGCTAGCGTTCTTAAGGGAATATTCGGTCGATGGATTAAAGATGTTTTTCGCATTCACTCCATTGTGAACCCCCAGAAGTTAAACATACTGCGATTTCTCAATCACAGTTCGGACATGCACATTAACGCATGCACACCCAGGGAAAGGAACCCTTAACGGAACTATTCTATCTGGAAGATGTTTCTTACAATCTTAATGCAATATAACATAACTAGCCGGATACAACTTGTCTGTTCAAGCAACTATGACCCCTACGCCTGGTTTCCATGCATACCCCAGTCTATTTGGCCGATCTGGTATTCGGAAACACTCCGCACCTTCGGGTCCAGAGGTCGAAGCGAAAAGGTCTGCCATGACAATCGTTTTACAATTCAGCTAGAGTTACATATGCCAAGGAAAGTACATAGTCACTTAGGACTCAAAAACTTCTTGTTCTATACCATCCAGCAGCCTGTCTAATTTACAATCCTGTTGGGAATACTTGGCGGCTACTTCTACTTGGTCATACACCAAACTAACGGGAAGTTCCTTCCCATCTGACCCTAGAGGTCCGACCCGGGCCATGTGATTCGGATCAAGCTTGGTATACTGTGTTTTCACCATGGCCCAGGCCTCTTGTGCACCTTCCCGGCAGGCCGATATTTTCCATAATCGGAAACGCCGTCGTGCTCCCTTGAATAGCTCTACAAGCTCCTCCATACTTCCTGGAGGGGAGGCGGAGGGCCACAAGGCCTTGGGAACACTCCGCATTGCCTGCCGAGCTTGCTCGTGCATTTGAGATAGCCCTTGCAGTAGATCGCTCGACGATCCGGACGTCTCCTCTTCAGGACGACCCGTCAGCATACCTACAAACATAACTCTATTAGTTCCTTCTATCTCTGAACTATTATAAGGTAAGTTCGCCACATCTGAATATCTTGCCTCGCGACCTTTTATTCTCCTTCACGGAGTCGGCCGATTGGGCCGCACATCTTTCAGTTCTTCGCCCAGCTGGGTGTTCGAATCCTGGAGTTTGTTTTTCTCCTCTCTGACTCGGGTCAGAACACGCTCGCCCACGGCGTGTAATCTTTTCACCTCTTTTTCGCTCGCTTGAGCGGTTTTCAGTTTCTCCTCCAGTTGATCGGATGATCCTGTTATGAGATAAGCAACAGCATTAAGCACAACTGGTATATAATTATCGTTTCTCGCTGAAGGGAAATAATACCAAAGGACGCCTTCTTGGACTTTTCGGTTCGGTAATAGATGAATTAGTCAGGTCAAACACTTTTCTAGCTCTTGGGCTAGCGTGTCGTTCTTCTCCGTAAGAACCTGGTTATACAACGATCCTTAAATCAGTTGTACCAACTAGTTCAAGTCTCGGGGGCTACTGGCACATAGTTATCAAATTCGGGCATAGTAAACTTACCTGCACATCTTTTAAATGCTACTCTGTGGCTCTGCTAAGCCCATCTTGAGTAGCTCGGATGTATGCATCAGCTGTCGGCGTTCTGGGAATGGGGGTCCCCAGACTTGCCTGCCTGCGGCCTGCGGCATGGCTCAAGTGGTGGCCAGACGGCCCATCTTCATCGGCCAGAAGACTCAAGACCCTCGCGAGGGCAAGCCTACATGAGGCGGACGGGCGCAAGACCTCCTCAGGAACGGCCTCGCCAGGCAGGCTCGCGAGGAGGTGGAGAGATCAAGGCAGGGTACCTCGCGAGGTGCTCATGATGCAAGCCATGACGATCGAGACTAGGCGGGAGCCGGCAGGCGCCCGACTGCCTGTGATGTCCTTGTTTCCTCTTTGGTGCAAAGGGGCAAGCACAGCGCCGAGTACCGAGGCATCGTGCAAAGGTTGCCATTTCGATTACTAGCGAGACCAAGACCAGCGGAGCGGCAGGATGGAGGTCACCGTGGAGCCCAAGGCAGGCGTCATCGCCCGCCGCTTTTGGCAGCCGAAGACCAACTTTAGTCGGGATAACTTGTACTAGATGTTCCCCTTGAAATGGTCGTTGTTGGCGCCGTTCCGCTCAATATTTGGGAAGAGGACCAGGGCCTCTATAAATAGAGCTAGCCACCACCGTGAGGGCATGAGATAGAACCCTAGCCGAGAGAGAGAGAGGCGATCGAACTCACCCAAGCGATTCATCGCACCAGACTCAAGAACACCTCTCGCGAGGCTGTTCTTCCCTTATCTTTATTCATCATCGGCCTCGAGGTAATCCACCACACCAAACCTTTGGAGTAGGGTATTACACCACAGCGGTGGCGAACCAAGATAAATCTTGTGTCCCTTGTGTTGTTCATCGTCTTTAGCTTAGATCTCACGAGGCGATCGGACGTAGATCGGTAGGGAGATCTTCGATGCGCGCGAGTTCGAACCTTAAAGTGCAGCCGGAACCCAACATCCGACATTTGGCGCGCAGGTAGGGGTGCATCGGAATATTTCTTCCGCCACTTCGCGTTCGATCTTCCCTCGTGTCCATGGCCGGCCTTCGCCGCTTCTTGCATGGCGTCGAAGGCTGCCCTCGCCGCCGCGTCGCCCGAACCAGCGCCCGTCGGCGAGTGTCCCCGTCGTTCGTACTTTGCCGCTAACGCCGCCACCGCCCGGCGGGGAACGAGCAGCAAAGCAGTCGCTTCAGATCTGCATCGCCGGTCTGGCGGGAGGCCGCACCGCCACCCGTCACACGACTCCGGCCGGTTCATCGTCCACGCCTGTCGCGCCCCAGCGGACGCAAGACGCACGCGTTGCTCTGGGCGCGTGAGCTCCTGCACTACCGTCCGTCGGCGACCTCTCTGAGGACCTGCTCGCCCCGCATCACCGAGCTCATCGGCGCCGCAGGGGCTCTCCCTACGCCGCCCCTCCGCTGCCGCCGCTTCTCCATCCTGCGCAGGAGGCGCAGATCAGGAGGTGCCTTCACCACCTCCTCCCCAAGAAGGCGCCCTGGCTCCAAGGTGCGCGGCCCCAGGACGAGACCCACCGCGTCCGGCGCCTGCGCGACCAGAGAGGAGCTGCCAAGAAATCCCTCGTCCCCAAGAAGGTGCAGCGTGCTCCCGGTACCGGTGCGCCATGACCGCATCCTGCGCCACCACGTCAAGACCCGCCGCTTCCAGCAGCGCCAAGACGGAATCCCGAGCAAGCCCAGCCTACCAAGATCCGGTGGCCACACCATGGGCTGCCGCGCTTCACCCCGAGCTATGAAGTGTCGCCTGGCCAGGCAAGTTCAAGCCTGACTTGCCCCCTCGCTACGATGGCACTGCCAACCCCGCGGAGTTCCTACAGCTCTACGTGTTGGGCATCGAAGCCGCCAACGGAGACGAAAATGTCATGGCGAACTGGTTTCCCATGGCACTCAAGGACGGCACCCACACCTGGCTCTTGAACCTGGCTCCTGGCACGATCTCCTCCTGGGATGAGATGCGCACCCGCTTCATCTCCAACTTCCAGGCCACTCGCGACTGTCCGCCGGCTGTGGGTGACTGCTTGCATCAGCGGCAGCTGGAGAGACCTTGCGAAGTACATCGGCCGCTTCAACGGTGCTCGCCTCAAGATTCCTGGGGTGACCAAAGAGGCCATCATTTGGCGTTCTCACGATGGCGTTATGACGTCAAGATGAAGGAGGAGCTGGCGATCCATGAAGATCTGTGTATGTCACTGGAGTTGTTCAACCTGGCGACCAAGTGCGCAAGGGCTAAGGAGGGGCGCCTTTCCCTTCTTGAGCTCCCGACGGCGGACCCAGAGGAGAAGAAAGCCAAGGCCAAGGATGTGAAGCGCAAAGGAGCATCCGTGCTCGCGTGAGCCCGGACCTCAAGCCTTGGCGAGGACCAGCGGAGTCGTCCAAGGGCAGCCGGTACTGTGGTGTACCACGATCTCCACACTCACAACACCAACGAATGTCAAGAGCTCGGGGCCGTGCGAGAAGGCCGTGTGGGTCGACGTCCGAGCGAACGATCGGGACTACGAATCGGCGGAGCAAGAGGTGGAGGGATGATGGGACGATCGTGGCCCTCGCCAGGGTGGCGTGACCGACCTCGCGAGGACCACTGGCGAGGACCAGCCTCGCGAGGGGCTTGGAGAGATCAGCCTCGTGAAGATCGCCCGCAAGGCAACGCAGCCTTCCTCCTCTGCCACCACCACCAAGAAGGAATGAAGACCACCATCAGGACGAGGGGGCTGGGGGCTTCTAGGAGCCACGTGCAATCGCTTGCATCTTGGGCGGCGCTCAGGCCCCAGCCTCACAGCGCATCTTCAAGCAGTTTGCTCGCGAGGTGAATGCAATGCTCCCCAAGCTTGAGGCCACGCCCCCACTCAGGTGGACTGCGACCGTCATCACGTACAGTTCAATTTGATCGGCTCAAGTCTTGGCGGCATGACGGGCCGGTGTCCTCCCAATGCTCTATTCCCCAGTCATCAGCAATGTGCAAGTCACGAGGACCCTCATCGATGGCGGAGCAGGACTCAATGTTCTATTCGTTGAGACGTTCAACAATCTCCAAGTGCCATATGATCAGCTTCAGCCAACCAAGCCTTTCTCAGGAGTCACCAACGGTTTCACTGTCCCGATAGGGCAGGTCCGCCTTCCTGTCACCTTTGGGCAGCGCAACAACTACCGCACTGAGCTCATTGACTTCGACGTCGCTCACGTTACGCACGCCATACAATGCCATCCTCGGGTATCCATACAGCCAAGTTCATGGCGATGACTCACCATGGCTACAACGTCCTCAAGATGCCAGGAAGTGGCGAGGTCATCACGGTCCCCTGTGAAGAGAAGGATGTGGTGTGCTCCCTCGAGCGTGCCTTCCAGGCCGCGTCGATCGAGGACCCGGACAGCAAGAGTGTAAACCTCCCTGGAGCAGCTCCCAAGAAGAAGAAGACATCACCTGGCTCAAGGCCTCAGGAGGCAGGCACCTCCGAGGCGCCCACGCCCGACACACGCCCGTCCCAAAGGCGCCACCTCCATCACATAGGAAGGCGCGCCTGGCACCCTCCTCGGGCAGGACTCGGGGGCTCTCTCCTGGGGAGCCACCGACTTTGCCAAGGTCACGAGGGAGGCGCTTGGGCACCACTTGGAGGCGTGCATCACGGCATGTTTCCCTCAGGAAGGCGTAAGGAAAGGAGGACCCGACCCTCAGGAGTTCATCACCAAGGCCGCCAGAGTTGGAGGAATCGAGAGTCATGCGCGGCAACCGCCACTTGCCAGTGTGAGCTCCCCATCCAGGCGAGGATGGCGGGCTGTGCGTCTGCATCGACTACCCAGGGCTCAATCGAGTCGCTTCTCAGGAGTGCTTCTAGCCCTCGCGCGTGGGGCATTGCGCGGGTCCGCCGCACATCTACGTTCGCATGCCTTTTGGCTTGCCGAACGCGGCTTCAGCCCACCAGCGCTTCATGAGGAGCATCACAGGAAGTTTCGAGATGGCTGTGCACCGCGTGTTCCTGGAGGAGATGGAGATGGACCTTGAGGAGCCGCCGGGACCCCCAGAGCCTCTCGAGGCTCAGGGCTCCGAAGGCTCGTCAGGATTGGCTTCTTCACCACGCGTCGTCAGCTACTCCGACACGCGCTGCGCAATGGTATCAGGTGACTTCTTTCCAAGTTTCATTTCATTTGGGAGGCGCCCTCGTGGGCTGCATCATTCCCGGTCGGCGTGGAGTCTGTCCCGCGGCATGTATCCGTTGCTTATGTCTTGATTTACCTTGTTGGGGCGCCCTGGCTGCATCATCCCTAAGCCGCTTGGGCTGACCCGATGGTGTTTGCCTTTCTGCATCTATCTAAGTTGATTTGCTTCTTCATGCTTAACTCGCTTATGGTTACCGTCATTAGCCTACTACGGACCTATTTTTCCTCATGCAAATCGCTTGCACGTTAAAAGAGGCGCTGAGCATCGCGACTCGAGAGCTCTTCTTGGCTCTCCGGCCCTCACCCCCGGCCTTGTCCACGGCATCGCGACACAGCATACCAAATGTGAGCTTGCTTGAGGGCCGGGACACGAGGACGAGAGCATTTGCATCTTAACCATCTTGCAGAACGCATTACCCTTGACAAAGGCCCAGGCAGGCGCAACTCCGCCTCGAGGTAGGGCCTCGTGGAGTCCCAGCGCTGGCTCACGGGTGCCCAGACACCTCTCCTAGCCCTACCGTGCAGAAGCCCGCAGCGTCCCGAGGCGGGGCACTGCGCCAGAGGGCTCCTCCCGAGGGGAGCCCCCTCCCACGCATCTGGTGCATATCCCAAACGCGTGGAACATCCAGCACCTCCGGAAGTTCTACCCTTGAAGAAAGGCCCAGCGCCTGTAAAGAAGGCCCGGCGCCTATGAAGCTAGACGAACCGAGAAAGGCCCGGTGCCTATGAAGAAGGCCAACGCCTGTGAAGCTCATCGCCCCGAGAAAGGCCCGGAGCCTGTGAAGAAGGCCAACGCATGTGAAGCTCATCGCCCCGAGGAAGGCTCGGAGCCTGTGAAGAAGGCCAACGCCTGTGAAGCTGATCGCCCCGAGAAAGGCCCGAAGCCTGTGAAGAAGGCCAATGCCTGTGAAGCTCACCGCCCGTGACACTCTCACGTAATAATGAGTTGGGGTTGTACATGCCCCGGAGTCTCCGGAGAGCCGCCCTCGGGCCTCGGGGCTCCCCGCCCACGCCGATGGCAGCACTTAGCTCATGTTGGTGAGAAGACGTCGAAGACTAGATTAGGTGCCTTGACGGCTTTTCATTGCTTCTGCCGGTTGGCTTGTTCGTCCCTATTTGGAGTTTTATTGGAGTTGCTTTTCGGCGTTGTTGCCGTCCACGACCCGTGACTCTTTGTCTTTCTCGCCTACTTGACTCGTTTTCTCTTACAAGTCTCGCGAGGGCTACGGGTGCCCTCACGAAGCGTTTCGACCCGATTGTGTGAGGCTTTCCTATCCAAGTCCACTACGGAGCACCCCTCGGTCCGTGCCCCCACGGGCATCGCCCTGAACAACACAGACACAGGTGGTTGCCCTCACGGCCGAGACCGGAAGTTACCTCTCTGGCCGATTGATTCTTGCAGGCCAAAAAGCGCCTGGCAGGCCTCGGCCTCGAGAAGCGAGACGCCAAGACGTCCAATCAACCGCCATCACGGCGCCCAAAGGCTGCGAGGTGATGGGGCCCTTGACGCTCCGCACTTGCCCCTTCGCTTCTCCGCTAAGCCAAGTGCAGCGCGCCTTGGGCCGGGGCTCTTGTCGGCGATTACAGGAATGGGGGTCCCTAGACTTGCCTGCTGCTGGCGTGGCTCAAGTGGTGGCCAGTGCGGCCCATCTTCATCAGCGCATAAGACTCAAGACCCTCGCGAGGGGCCAAGCCTCATGAGGCGGATGGTGCAAGACCTCCTCGAGGGCAGGCCTGCTTGCCAGGCTCGCGAGGAGGCGGAGAGATCAAGGCAGGGTACCTCGCAAGGTGCTCGTGACGCAAGCCATGACGATCGAGACTAGGCGGGCGCCAGGCGGGTGCCGGCCTGCGCAATGTCCTTGTTTCCTCTTTGGTGCAAAGGGGGCAAGCACAGGCGCGGAGTACCGAGGCATCAGGCAAAGGTTGCCATTTGATTACTGCTTGAGACCAAGACCAGCGGAGCGGCAGGATGGAGGTCCTGTGGAGCCCAAGGCAGGCGTCATCGCCCGGTAGCTTTTGGCAGCCAAGACCAACTTTAGTCGGGATAACTTGTACTAGATGTTCCCCTTCGAAATGGCCATTGTTGGCGCCCTTCCTGCTCAATATTTGGGAAGAGGACCAGGGCCTCTATAAATAGAGATAGCCACCACCGTAGAGGGCATGAGATAGAACCCTAGCCAGAGAGAGAGAGGCGATCGAACTCACCCAAGCAGTTCATCGCACCAGCTCAAGAACACCTCTCGCGAGGCTGTTCTTCCCTATCTCGTTCATCATCAGCCCCGAGGCAATCCATCACACCACACCTTTGGAGTAGGGTATTACACCACAACCAAGGTGGTCCGAACCAGTATAAATCTTGTGTCCCTTGTGTTGTTCATCATCTTTAGCTTAGATCTCACGAGGCGATCGGACGTAGATCGGTAGAGGAGAGATCTTCGTGCGCACCCCAGAGTTCGAACCTTAAGGGTCTGCCGGAACCCAACATCCGACATCAGCCGAGCTGAAGGTATTGAACGCCTCTTTTGAGAAGTGGGGGTCTCGTAAAACGGCCCTCCGGCGCCGATGATTCATGGCGCTCTCCACTTCTGAGTTGGTGACGGACATATCTTCCGATCCCTCGGCCGGAGGACAGTCCGGCGTCACTCTCATATCGGCTCTCGTCTCCTCGGCCGGGACCGAATCCCGGCTGTTGGGAGTATGACTAGCCGGATCCCCGGACATAGTCCGGCGAACTCTTTTCCTGATACAGGACAAACATAAAAGTCACAGTTGGAAGCGACTGCTGAAGAACATATTTACAAATCCGTACCTCTTCGATGAGGGCCCAGCTATGTCTTCGTTTGCCTTCCTCTTCGAAGGCTTGCCCGGTGTGGGAGCCGCTCTCCTCGGAGTCGCCCTAGGGGTAGCACGGCATGTCGAACGCCTCCCCTTTGGAGCACGACATGTCACGGTGGGTGAGGCGAGCAGGGAACTCTTTCGAGAGAGATGTCTCCTGATTACTTACGTGGGAGGCAGGAAGCCGTGAGCACCACGAATATATCTGGATCCTCCTCGAACCCAGGGTCAAGGTCCCAGTTGTGGTCCTCTGGTTGTGGGGCGGGGCTGTGAAGCCCCTCAGAGATCTCTTGCCAGTGCTGTTATAAATAGGCGGATAAAAAATTCATTAAAGATGACTCGGAAAGTGGAGTAAGTAGAGCGGAGGGGTTTGTACTTACCCAGCTAGGAGGACTATACATTGAAAATCCATCTCTGCGCTAGATACGCAGAAATTCCTCTTCCTCCCCTTTGAACAGTTCGGCTAATATTTTGGCGGAGCGGCGGGGTGTCAGGACCCTTCCCGCGGCGGAGGCGTCATCCTCCCCATTATAGTGCCACATGGGAAGCCCTCTGTATTGGAGTGGCTGAACCCCCCGTACTATGGACGTCACCATTACTTCGACTATTGATAATCCGGACTGAGCGAGCGTCCTTATCATGCTCATGAGTTGACGAACTTCCGCACTATCTTCCTCCTCGAGGCTCCGAGGGCGCCAGCTGTGGCATTTCTTCAAAGGGGCGCTGGTGAACTCGGGAAGACCCCTCCAAACTAGGTCTGGAAGTGCGACGTCCTCAATATAGAACCATTCGGAAGGCCACTCTTCGGATGCCTTCTTTGGTGTGCCGGACAGGTATCCGGTCTTGGCGATGCACCATATTTCGGCTCCGCCCACTTCAAAAATTGATCCCTCATGGTTGCGCGGGACGAGGCAGAATAGCTTCCTCCACAATTTAAAGTGGGCTTCAACACCCAGGAACAGCTCACAAAGAGCGACATAACCCGCGATATGCAGGATGGAGGCAGGAGTAAAGTTGTGTAGTTGGAGGCCGTAATACTCCAGAAGCCCTCGGAGGAACGGATGAATTGGAAATCCAACATCTCTTAGCAGGTAAGGGACGAAACACACTCGTTCCCCCTTATACGGATTGGGAAAATTCTCCGCCTGGGCCTCGCCATTGAAGGAGGTCAACCCTGCTCGAACAGGGACCAGATCAGCGGGAGGAAGAAATCCCTGTGTTTGCAGCTTCTCCAGCTGACCATGGGATACGGAGCATCTCTCCCACTCGCCCTTTTCTGGGCCGCTGGGACGGGAGGAGGAGTTGGGAGCGGTAGCCATGTTGGAGTGGTCTTTCCTAGCAAAGCTCTGTGGATTTTTTCGCGTGATGCCGAATGGATCTGAGATCCAATCTCTTTAAATAGACAATCTTTCTCGCATGGCCGGGGTGTTATGTGCAAAAATACTATGGCCTCTCGCATTCGCTTGACACATGGAAGCTGAAGTTGTTGATACACAGAAGCCGCGGGGTACGACATCAAATGGAAGGCCGGATACATCGCTTTGAAGTCATCAGAAGAGGAACCCGCCTTGCAATGCCGAAGACAATCTGCGCGCCGGATACCTCGTCATTGAAGTCTGGTTCGGGGGCTACTGAGGGAGTCCTGGACTAAGGGGTCCTCGGGCGTCCGGCTTGTTAGCCATGGGCCGGACTGATGGGCTGTGAAGACACGAAGAACAAAGACTCTACCTATGTCCGGATGGGACTCTCCTTGGTGTGGAAGGCAAGCTTGGCGACTAAATATGAAGATTCCTTTCTCTATAACTGACCTTATGTAACCATAGATCCCTCTGGTGTCTATATAAACCGGGGGGCTAGGTCCATAGAGGCCGATACTCATTATCATAGTCATACAGGCTAGACTTCTAGGGTTTAGCCATTACGATCTCGTGGTAGATCAACTCTTGTAATACTCATATTCATCAAGATCAATCAAGTAGGAAGTAGGGTATTACCTCCATAGAGAGGGCCCGAACCTGGGTAAACACTGTGTCCCCCGTCTCCTGTTACCATCGACCTTAGATGCACAGTTCGAGACCCCCTACCCGAGATCCGCTGGTTTTTACACCGACAACAAGTGTTCTCCCTGAGTATGCACCATTGTGATAGTTCATCGTGCCGAGACACCACGTGATGATCGGGTGTGATAAGCTCTACGTTCACATACAACGGGTGCAAGCCAGTTTTGCACACGCAGAATACTCGGATTAAACTTGACGAGCCTAGCATATGCGTATGTGGCCTTAGAACACTTTGAGACCGAAAGGTCGAGCATGAATCATATAGTAGATATGATCAACATAGTGATGTTCACCATTGAAAACTACTCCATCTCACGTGATGATCGGACATGGTTTAGTTGATATGGATCACGTGATCACTTAGATGATTAGAGGGATGTCTATCTAAGTGGGAGTTCTTAAGTAATATGATTACTTGAACTTTAATTTATCATGAACTTAGTACCGATAGTATTTTGCATGTCTATGTTGTTGTATATCAATGGCCCGTTACT
Source organism: Aegilops bicornis (assembly GCA_021605145.1). Lineage (NCBI taxonomy): Eukaryota > Viridiplantae > Streptophyta > Magnoliopsida > Poales > Poaceae > Aegilops > Aegilops bicornis. The sequence continues at coordinate 255,898,216 of CM038671.1, read as the reverse complement.
CGTTGCTTTGAATTTTAATGCGTTCCTAGAGAAAGCTAAGTTGAAAGATGATGGTAGCAACTACACAAATCGGGTCCATAACTTGAGGATTATCCTCATTGTCGCATACGTAAGAATTACGCCTCTCGGAAGCACCGCTACGCAAGTAAGACCCGCCCAGAGCAACGCCGGACGTTATGAACGCTGGCGTGAGCAAAGTCGATGACTACTCGATAGTTCGATTGTGCCATGCTTTACGACTTAGAATCGGGACTTCAACGACGTTTTGAACATCATGGAGCATATGAGATGTTCCAGGAGTTGAAGTTAATATTTCAAGCAAATGCCCAAATAGTTCTGTCAGTGAACATATACGCAAAATGTCTGGGTATCATAATCACTTGACTCAACTGGGAGTTAATCTTCTGGCTGATAGTGTCATTGACAGAGTTCTTCAATCACTGCCACCAAGCTACAAAAGCTTCATGATGAACTATAATATGCAAGGGATGAATAAGACAATTCCTCGAGCTCTTCGTGATGCTAAAGGCTGCGGAGGTAGAAATCAAGAAGGAGCATCAAGTGTTGATGGTCAACAAGACCACTAGTTTCAAGAAAAAGGGTAAAGGGAAGAAGGGGAACTTCAAGAAGAACGACAAGCAAGTTGTTACTCAAGTGAAGAAACCCAAGTCTGGACCTAAGCACGAGTGCTTCTCTTGCCAAAGGGACTAGTCCTTTGGAAGCGGAACTCGCCCCAAGTATTTGGCGGATAAGAAGGATGGCAAAGTGAAAGGTATATTTGATATACATGTTATTGATGTGTACCTTACTAATGCTCGCAGTAGTGCCTAGGTATTTGATACTGGTTATGTTGCTCATATTTGCAACTCAAAACAGGGGCTACGGATTAAGGGAAGATTGGCTAAGGACGAGGTGACGATGCATGTGGGAAATGGTTCCAAAGTCGATGTGATCACCGTCGGCACACTAACTCCACATCTACCTTCGGGATTAGTTTTAGACCTGAATAATTGTTATTTGGTGCCAGCGTTAAGCATGAACATTATATCTGGATCTTGTTTGATGCAAGACAGTTATTCATTTAAATCAGAGAATAATGGTTGTCCTATTTATATGAGTAATATCTTTTATGGTCATGCACCCTTGATGAGTGGTCTATTTTTGTTGAATCTCGATAGTAGTGACACACATATTCATAGTATTGAAGCCAAAAGATATAAGTTTAATAATGATAGTGCAACTTATTTGTGGCACTGCCATTTAGGTCATATTGGTGTAAAGCGCATGAAGAAACTCCATGTTGATGGGCTTTTGGAATCACTTGATTATGAATCATTTGATGCTCGCGAACCATGCCTCATGGGCAAGATGACTTAGACTCCGTTCTCCGGAACTATGGAGCGAGCAACAGACTTATTGGAAATAATACATACTGATGTATGCAGTCCGATGAGTGTTGAGGCTCGCGGCGGGTATCGTTTTTTTCTGACCTTCACAGATGATTTGAGCAGATATGAGTATTATCTACTTAATGAAACATAAGTCTGAAACATTTGAAAAGTTCAAAGAATTTCAGAGTGAAGTGGAAAATCATCGTAACAAGAAAATAAAGTTTCTACAATCTGATTGTGGAGGAGAATATTTGGAGTTCTGAGTTTGGTCTTCATTTGAAACAATGTGGAATAGTTTTCACAACTCACGCCAATTCGGAACCCCACAGCGTAATGGTGTGTCCGAACGTCAGAATCGCACTTTATTAGATATTGTGCGATCTATGATGTCTCTTCGATTTACCGCTATAATTTTGGGGTTATGCTTTAGAAAACATTGCATTCACGTTAAATAGGGCACCATCTAAATCCGTTGAGACGACACCATATGAACTATGGTTTGGCAAGAAACCCAAGTTGTCGCTTTCTTAAAGTTTGGGGCTGCGATGCTTATGTGAAAAAGCTTCAACACGATAAGCTCAAACCAAAATCGAAGAAATGTGTCTTCATAGGATACCCAAAGGAGACTGTTGGGTACACCTTCTATCACAGATCCGAAGGCAACATATTCGTTGCTAAGAATGGATCCTTTCTAGAAGGAGTTTCTCTCGAAAGAAGTGAGTGGGAGGAAAGTAGAACTTGATGAGGTAACTATACCTGCTCCCTTATTGGAAAGTAGTTCATCACAAAAATTAGTTCCAGTGATTCCTACACCAAGTGAGGAAGCTAATGATGATGATCATGAAACTTCTGATCAAGTTACTACCAAACCTCGTAGGTCAATTGACCGTAGTAAGATCCACACGGTGAGTGGTACGGTAATCACTGTACGGAAGTCATGTTACTTGACCATGACGAACCTACGAACTATGATGAAGCGATGATGAGCCCAGATTCGCATAAAATGGCTTGAGGCCATGAAATCGAGATGGGATCCATGTATGAGAACAAAGTATGGACTTTGGTTGACTTGCCCAATGATCGGCAAGCCATAGAGAATAAATGGATCTTCAAGAAGAAGTACGTGACGATAATATTACTGTCTACAAAGCTCGACTTGTTGCGAAAGGTTTTCGACAAGTTCAAGGAGTTGACTACGATGAGACCTTCTCACCCGTAGCGATGCTTAAGTCCGTCCGAATCATGTTAGCAATTGCCGCATTTTATGATTATGAAATTTGGCAAATGGATGTCAAAACTGCATTCTTGAATGGATTTCTGGAAGAAGAGTTGTATATGATGCAACCAGAAGGTTTTATCGATCCAAAGGATGCTAACAAAGTGTGCAAGCTCCGGTGATCCATTATGGACTGGTGCAAGCATCTCGGAGTTGGAATAAACATTTTGATAGTGTGATAAAAGCATATGGTTTTATACAGACTTTTGGAGAAGCCTGTATTTACAAGAAAGTGAGTGGGAGCTCTGTAGCATTTCTAATATTATATGTGGATGACATATTGTTGATTGGAAATGATATAGAATTTCTGGATAGCATAAGAGGATACTTGAATAAAAGTTTTTCTATGGAAGACCTCGGTGAAGCTGCTTACATATTGGGCATCAAGATCTATAGAGATAGATCAAGATGCTTAATTGGACTTTCATAAAGCACATACATTGATAAAGTTTTGAAGAAGTTCAAAATGGATCAAGCAAAGAAAGGGTTCTTGCCTGTGTTACAAGGTATGAAGTTGAGTCAGACTCAATGCCCGTGCCTTTACGGAAGATAGAGAGAAAATGAAAGTCATTCCCTATGCTTCAGCCATAGGTTCTATCATGTATGCAATCTTGTGTACTGAACTGATGTGCCTTGCTATTAGTTTAGCAGGAGGTACCAAAGTAATCCAGAGTGGATCAACGGACAACGGTCAAAGAACATCTGAAATACTGAAGAGGACTAAGGATATGTTTCTCGTTTATGGAGGTGACAAAGAGCTCGTCGTAAATGGTTACGCCGATGCAAGCTTTGACAATCGATCCGATGACTCTAAGTCACAAACCGGATACGTGTTATATTGAACGGTGGAGCTGTGGGTTAGTGCAGTTCTAAGCAAAGCATCTAAGGATCTACATGTGAAGCGGAGTACATAGCTGCTTTGGAAGCAGCAAATGAAGGAGTCTGGATGAAGGAGACCATATCCGATCTAGGTGTCATACCTAGCGCATCGGGTCCAATGAAAATCTTTTGTGCCAATACTGGAGCAATAGCCTTGGTGAAGGAATCCAGATTTTACAAGAGAACCAAAAACATCAAGAGACGCTTCAATTCCATCCGCGATCAAGTCAAGGAGGGAGACATAGAAATATGCAAAATACAAACGGATCTGAATGTTGCAGACCCGTTGACTAAGCCTTTCTCACGAGCAAAACATGATCAGCACCAAGATTCAATGGGTGTTAGAATCATTACCATGTAATCTAGATTATTGACTCTAGTGCAAGTGGGAGACTGAAGGAAATATGCCCTAGAGGCAATAATAAAGTTGTTATTTATATTTCCTTATATCATGATAAATGTTTATTATTCATGCTAGAATTGTATTAACCGGAACTTAGTACATGTGTGAATACATAGACAAACAGAGTGTCCCTAGTATGCCTCTACTAGACTAGTTCGTTAAACAAAGATGGTTAAGTTTCCTAGCCATAGACATGAGTTGTCATTTGATGAACGGGATCACATCATTAGAGAACGATGTGATGTACAAGACCCATCCGTTAGCTTAGCACTACGATCATTTAGTTTGTTGCTATTGCTTTCTTCATGACTTATACATGTTCCTATGACTATGAGATTATGCAACTCCCGAATACCGGAGGAACACTTAATGTGCTATCAAACGTCACAACGTAACTAGGTGATTATAAAGATGCTCTATAGGTCCCTCCGATGGTGTTTGTTTAGTTGGCATAGATCGAGATTAGGATTTGTCACTCCGATTATCGGAGAGGTATCTCTGGTCCCTCTCGGTAATGCACATCACTATAAACCTTGCAAGTAATGTGACTAATGAGTTAGTTATGGGATGATGCATTACAGAACGAGTAAAGAGACTTGCCGGTAACGTGATTGAACTAGGTATGATGATACCGACGATCGAATCTCAGGCAAGTAACATACCGATGACAAAGGGAACAACGTATGGTGTTATGCGGTTTGACCGATAAAGATCTTCGCAGAATATGTAGGAGCCAATATGAGCATCCAGGTTCCGCTATTGGTTATTGACCAGAGATGTGTCTCGGTCATGTCTACATAGTTCTCAAACCCGTAGGGTCCACACGCTTAACGTTCGATGACGATTCGTATTATGAGTTTATGTGTTTTGATGTACCGAAGGTTATTCGGAGCCCCGGGTGAGATCACAGACATGACGAGGAGTCTCGAAATGGTCTCGAAATGGTCAATACATATATTGGAAGGTTATATTCGGACACTGGAATGGTTCCGAATCAGACACCGAAATGGTTCCGAAGTGTATCGGGTATTTTCCGGAGTACCGGGGGGTTATTGGGCCTTCATGGGCCCTAGTGGAAGAGAGGAGGAAGGAGCCAGGAGGTGGCCCGCGCCCCCAAGCCCAGACCGAATTGGTCTAGGGGTTGGGGGGGCCTTTTCCTTTCTCTCCTCCTCCTCTTTTCCCCTTCTCCTTGTTGGAATAGGCAAGGGGGGGCCGAATCCTACTTGGAGTAGGACTCCCCCCCTATGGCACGCCTCTCCCCTTGGCCGGCCTCCTCCTCCCTCCCCCCTTTATATACGTGGGAGGGGGCACCCCATAGACACACAAGTTAATCTCTTAGCCGTGTGCGGTGCCCCCCTCCACAGTTTTACACCCGGTCATATCGTCGTCGTGCTTAGGCGAAGCCCTGCGCCGGTAACTTCATCATCACCATCACCACGCCGTTGTGCTGACGGAACTCTCCTTTGGCCTCAGTTGGATGAAGAGTTCGAGGGACGTCATCGAGCTGAACATATGCAGATCACGGAGGTGCCGTGCGTTCGATACTTGACCGGTTGGATCGCTAAGACGTTCGACTACATCAATAGCGTTAAGCATTAAACGCTTCGCTTCGGTCTATGAGGGTACATGGACACACTCTCCCCGCTCGTTGCTACGCTTCTCCTAGATAGATCTTGCGTGATCATAGGTAAAAAATTTGAAATACTACGCTCCCCAACACTTGCTTTACAAAAAAAGTAATGTATGGCACGAGAAGAATGAAAAATTAACTTTTTATTCGTGGCATTGTCAACTTATGGTTTTTCCCACAACCCATTGCACATAAGAGGCCTCCATGCAAAAGGATTCTAATTTTTGAGCCTTTTCCCTTTTTTCTATAATTCTTTTCAAGTGCGTGCAAACAACTAGAAATACAATCATTGCAATTGATTTCCGCACATAAATCATGATCCATTCCAAGTGCATGCAAAACAACTCAAAATACAATCATTCCAAATGATTTGCGCACATATTCAATACGAATTCATACATATTTTATTCAAATAAAATGACAACTTCGGCGCTGCCCTACTCCCAAATCCGGAACTAATCTTCTTTGGCAACCTGCGGGCGGCACGCGACAATGACCTCCTCGAAGCTCAGACCATTCCAGAAGGCACGTCGCCTAGCGATGTTAAAGCGCGTCATCGGGTTGGGGCCGTCGAACTGCTGGAACCGAGCGGCACGGTCCTGGTCGAGGATTTGCGGCTAGGTTGGCGTGCTAGGCGTAAAGCTTGGATGCGCTCTCTCCTCCGGCGTCAGATGTGCCCGAAACCTACGGACGGCGCATGCAAAGGAAACCGTACCGATGGGGGGGGGGGGACAGGCGCCACAAGAAGACCCCCCCGCACTAAGAATCCATCCCACTGGCAGGCGCGTGTTCGGTGGCACCGGGAAGTCGCAGATGGCGAGAAGCTTGGCTTCACGGATAGTGATGCAGCACGACACAACCATGGAAGTGGAAGGGGATGAGGGAGAGGAGAGCTAGGGTTTGTTCTGCAGTGGCGTCAGCGGCAGATAAGGTTGTAGAGGCGAGCGACGAAATGTGGCGGGAGGCTGCATATATGGCACGGGAAGGGGTGGGTTGTGGCGTTAAACTTCCCTTAATCGGAGTGGCGTCACGATTGTCGTGGGTGTAAGTCTGACAATAGTGTATAGGGGTACGAATTAGAGGATAGAGCCTAGCTACGGCACAGTTGTTACACTCGGATTTACGATTTCACACCCCTCATGTGGAGGTAATAGCCCTACGTCTCGGTGCTCTGGAGTTGTTTTGATGGAGTGTATGGTTTACAGAAGATGCGAACCCTCATCACGGAGTAGGGGGGGAGGCTTATATAGAGTTTTCCGCGCCCATGAATGCTGTTGTTACCAAGGGTTTAAGGAGGAGTTTAAGGGCGCCAGTTACTGGTAACGGCACACTAATTACACTTGATGAGGGTGGATGCACGTCCTGACCGTTGAGACCCCGGGGAGCTTCCTGGTCTTCTCTATTCTAGTGCTGACAGGTTCTCCGAGTGAAGTGGTCCGGTCAAGTAGAGTGCTATCTTCCGAGTGATTAGTGACTTCCGGTGACCATCAGGTTGCAGAGTATTTGAATGCTGGTCTCGCCCTGGGGCCTTGTGTAAGGTGTATGGTGTCCTAGGGTAGGGTCTGTAGGTTAGGCATGTTACCCTACCCTTAGTACATGTCCCCATCATTAGCCCCCAAATCGGTCGAGGTTAGTCAGGCCGAGTCAGAACGAATCTCCAAGCCAGCTGAGTACTACAGAGGCGCTCAAGAGCTCCTGTTGGTCATTTGACGACTTCGTCTTTGCACAACGCCTTGACAGATTCTGGATCATGCGACTCCCGATTGAGAGCTGCATTACAGTCCTGAGCCAGACGAGGGATGTCTCTTTCCGAGTGAAATGTGTCTTCGTGCGTCGGGTGGCAGGCCAGACCCGAGTGTTTTTTAAAGGATTTTAAAGGGCGAGCAATCGGATTGCCAGATCCTGGATTTTGCGGGATTTGAAATCACAGATGCACGCACGCGAACGGTTGCAATGCGGTGAGTGGGGGAAGTGGGCGTGATGCCTTGATTTTTGCCCCACTTTCTGCCATGCATCGTCGGATCTCCGCCAGCGGAATTCAAGGAGATTTATGGGCCCGCAATCTAGCGGTGAGGATCGGCAGACGGAGAGGCCGGTAGTATAAGAAGGTCACAACATCGGTGAGGGAGAGAGAGCCAGATCCCCTTTTCTCCCTTGCCTTCACTCTTCCAATCCTTCTCTCCGCCTCCACCCCGCGCGAGTCTGCTCAGCGCCAGCGCTCCATCATGATGGCAAAGGACAAGATGTCGAAGCTGGAGAGGGTGAAGAAGGTGTTGAGTTCCAGGGTCGCGCCCCCGCAGGGTTGGATCCATGGCGATTTTCTCCCACCGACCACCACGCCGGAGGACATTGGTGGGTTCGTCATCGACCAATTTGGGACCGGGTGCTTGAGGAAGAAATTTGGAGGCTGCCGAGGAGGGGAGATCAAGCCTGCCAAGGCCCGCCATCCGGTAGTCGCGTGCTCCTCGTCACTCACGTGGAGAGAGGTTTTTCTATGTTGCCCCATCCTTTCCTCTGCGGTTTCTTGAACTTTTTTGGTGCCCAGCTTCACCACCTCCCTCCGAATTCCATAGCATACCTTGGTGCATTCATTTCCATGTGCGAAAACTTCTTAGGCTGACAGCCGCACTGGGGCCTATTCAAACACATCTTTACATGTCATTCCCGGTCGGTCAAAAAGGCCGACCCTAAGGGGGAGAAAACCCATGTTATCCAATTGTGCGGTGGCTTAGGCATCCAGATGAGGGGTAGGAGCGCTTTCCCTACAATGACCTTTCTCGAGTCGGTTAGAGGTTGGCAGTCGACTTGGTTCTATTACGATGACATTTTGTGTTGTTTCGTCAACTAGCCTCCCTCCTTACATGCCTGAGAGGGTCAATGCACCTCCATTACTGATGGTGGACAAGGAGGAAAAGACAAAAGTGGGGATTCTTATAGCTTATGTAGTGGGTCTGATTCAGGGCGGAGTGACAAGCATGGATCTGCTGGAGGTCTTCCTCAGTCAATGGATCTAGCTGCTGGAGGAGCAGGGCTTACCCCATGTGGCGGTACGCCAAGGCTAACGATCTGACTCGGGTACACCTAGAGGACGTCGACGAGGAGACTGCAAAGTAGTGGCTCAGAGGTATCATTGGCGCTCGCGACAATCCTCGGGGATTGAGGCGGATCCCGCCCTTCGATGATGTGCACCTGCCAACGAAGGTGTGATATGCATTTCCAAGTGAATCATTTCCGTGCAAATTATCCGACTGAACTGACTGATCTGACTGCCTTTGTTCTTTGTGCTTTACAGGAGTTCCAGAGGATGTTCTCGCCTGTGCCAAATGGAGGCCACCTCGTCGGGAGCGACCACGATAGTGTTGAGGACAGCTATGCAAAAGACAGCGAGGAGGAAAGTGATGACTCGGAGGGGAGTGATGAGGCTGAGTCTTCTCCGTCTATAGAGGTGCGTGCGGAACGCCGTTCCAAGCAGACCCAAGATTCGAGTGCTTGCCAGAGCAAGACCGTGGTCTCGAGTCTTAGGAACCCAAAGCGCACTCGAAAATCGACGCTGGAGCCGATGGAGAAGACCGCCAAGCAGCTCAACGTTGCCTCACCCAAGCCTCGGAAAGCTCTGCCCAATATCAAGGTCACCATGCCCATCACATCAACGTGAGTGCAGAACCTTTTCCTTTTGTCTCTTTGAACATTTTGGCTCTTCCGATCAAGTGAATCTATGAACCAGGGCCGCTACTTCAATGACGTCACCCATGCAGGTTGACGGAGACCGTGCCGAGGCCAAGTCAACGGATGCGGCCACCTCCCAAAAAGGTATTGACTGTTTATTTTTGGCTTTGTTCTATGATTCGACTGAATTGTAAATTGTGGCTGACAATGTCGGGTGAACACAGCGCCTGCGGAGATCATCCATGTCACGGACAATGATGAAGAACCGCCGCGGAGGGATGCTAAGAAGGGGAGCAAAGCTTGCCTCACGAGCCACTACTCAGAAGACACCACCAGGCAAGACGCCTCGAGCTCCACCTGCGTCCGACGCGACTATGCCTCCGGGGCAAGGCTCTTCCTGGCCCGATGCCGACCCTGTCGTGGCTGCATCGACTGGCCCGGCCCCAGTGGTGACTGCTCCCGTCAACATATTCAATCTGCATAGAGTACCAGAGGACCAAACTGGAGCTAGCAAAGAGGGGATGATCCAAGCAGATTCGATGACAACGCGAGGTGCACCCACAGGGTGCAGGCCCCAAGACTGTTGTTGATTGCTCGCAATCGGCGGGAGTCTTAGAGCTTCTTGCATTTCTATTTTTGGCTGTCACTCGGATTAGGCAGACCATTCCGATACCTTTCCAGTGGGGGCATGCTGAGTGCACCCACTGGGTGTAGTCCCCGAGATTGTCATCAATTGTAGGAAATCGGCAGGAGTCTTATAGAACACACATGCATGTTTTTTTGTTCCTCAACATGAGTCACTTTCCAGTGGGGACACACTGAGTGCACCCACTGGGTGTAGTCCCCGAGACTGCCATCGGCTACAGGCAGTCGAGGGGAGTCTGATAGAACTTTGCTTTCCTCGGCTGGCCGAGTGGGTTGCACTAGCAACTCGTGTCAGAGGGTACTTCAGGATCTGGTACTGATCAAGATTGTTCCTTCCCGGGGTGCTGATCCTAGGGTACTTGGGGTTCCTTGCTGACTCGGAGGTCAAAGGGTAGTTCAAGATCTGGCACTGATCGATCTTGTTCCTCCCGGGAGTGCTGGTCTTTGTACACTCGATGTACTTTTTATCCTTGACTGACTCATTTTCTTTTCCCGTGCACCGGAAAACTTGTGAGCTCAAGGCTCAGTACGTGTCGCTGGAGAAGGAGACAAACTAGCTCTGACCAGATCTGGACATGGAGAAGAGGAACGCAGCTCGCGCGCAAGCGTAAGTGAAGACCATGGGAGGTAAGTCTCAGCAACCGAGTGTTCTGCTTTCACTTTCTTCCCTTCTTTGAACTGAGTGACTTCACTCGAACAGATGTGCATAGTGAAAACCATCAACTCCAAGTGTGGCTCAGGACCTCTATTTCTTTAGAAACTATGAAGCTGGCACTTGTCCACAAGGACAATGAACTGGCTGGAGCGCAGAAGGTGGCGAGGGACAAGACCAGGGTCGCTGAAGAGAAGTTGGCTTCAGTCGCAGAACTTGAAGAGGAGAACAAATCACTGAGGACTGCTGCTGAGGAAGCGAAGGCGGAGATTGCCGAGCTCAAAAAATAACAAGCCGAATGGGACAATAGGCTCAAGACCCAGGCAAGTGCTTTCGAGCAAGAGAAGAAAACTTTGAGCGAGAGGGTCGCCGAGCTCACTCAGAAAAGGGACTCTCTGGAGCAATACATGGAAGACTTCATGGAGGAGATGTACACCAAACTCGCAGGTACCTCGTGTTGTCTGGGTGAACTCTTTCTTATTTCTGAGTGAACTTTGCACATGCCGATTCGGGTCTTATCTTTGTTTGCAAAATATTATCGCGACTTCAAGTTGGAGACTGATAGGATCGAGAGGGACTTGAATCCCACCAGGTTGCTCGTCAGGGACAAGGCAGCCCTGGCATTCTGCGGCTCGAAGCCCAGCTTGATGATGCTCTGGGGTATATCACCCGTCTGCGGGCTGCAATGAGAAGAATCGACAAGGAGCCGGGGCCAGAAGAAACACTCCAGAATGATCTGGAGACGATGATGGCTCGTCTTAATGAGATTTCTCGTCGAGTGCGAGCATGGAAGAAATATGTCGGCTGCTGCCGGGCTGATGTTGCGATCTCCCTTGTCTGTGTCCACTGCAAAGAAGCCAAGGAGGAAAAGCTGAAGTCTCTCTAGGTCGCCAACACGAAGAAGCTCAAGTTTGAAGATTTCATGGAGACGTTCATCGAGGCGGCCACTCCGATTGCAGACGGCATCGATCTGGACACCTTCGTCGAGCCGGCCAGTCCCACAGACGCGTGAGAAGAACTTTAAGCTTTATCCATTTACCTCATTATGCCGAGTGAATTTCTATCCGTTAAACTCTTTCGGGCTTTGGGCCCAAGTACTCGCATTTTCTTTTGAACCTCTGGAGTTATCCGAATGCTTTCCTTCGAGTTTTTGAATGTCTGAGACTTAGGTGAAAGCTGATTCACAGCTAAGCCCCGAGTGAGAGGAACACTCTCCACTCGGATCGTATTTTTAACTTCGGTGAAGGCTGGTTCTCAGCTAAGTCCCTGAGGGAGAGGAATGCTCTTCACTCGGGGGAGTTTTTTTAACTTAGGCGAAGGCTGGTTCGCAACTAAGTCCTCGAGCGAGAGGGACGCTCATCACTCGGAGTAGTTTTTAACTTAGGCGAAAGCTGGTTCACGGCTAAGCACTCGAGTGAGAGGGACGCTCGTCACTCAGAGTAGTTTTTTAACTTAGGCGAAAGTTCGTTCACGGCTAAGCCCCAAAGTGAGAGGGACGCTCGTCACTCAGAGTAGTTTTTTCACTTAGGCGAATGTTGTTCGCAGCTAAGCCCCCAAGTGAGAGGAACGCTCGTCACTCGGAGTAGATTTCTAACTTAGGCGAAAGCTGGTTCATAGCTAAGCCCCCCGAGTGAGAAGGATGCTCGTCACTTTCGAGTAGTTTTTTCACTTAGGCGAAAGCTGGTTCGCAGCTAAGACCCCGAGTGAGAGGGATGCTTGTCACTCGGAGTAGTTTTTAACTTAGGTGAAAGCTGGTTCGCAGCTAAGCCCTCGAGTGAGAGAGACACTCATCACTCGGGGTAGTTTTTTCACTTAGGCGAAAGCTGGTTCGCAGCTAACCCCCCGAGTCAGAGGGACGCTCGTCACTAGGAGTAGTTTTTTTAACTTAGGCGAAAGCTGGTTCGTGGCTAAGCCCCCGAGTGAGAGCAACGCTCATCACTCGGAATGTTTTTTTAACTTAGGCGAAAGCTGGTTCGCAGCTAAGCCCCCGAGTGAGAGGGACGCTCGTCACTCAGAGTAGTTTTTTAACTTAGGTGAAAGCTGGTTCGCAGCTAAGCCCCGAGTGAGAGGAACACTCATCACTCGGAGTGGTTTTTTTAACTTAGCCGAAAGCTGGTTCGCAGCTAAGCCCCCGAGTGAGAGGGATGCTCGTCACTTGGAGTAGTTTTCAACTGGGACATTCGCCCACATGGGGTTTGGGGTCAAAAAACGTGTACGGAAGAGGTGAACTCAATGATGTACTGGAAAAGGCATGCTTTTATTCATCGAATGTCACTCGAGTACTTTTATTACATCTTGACATCTCAATCATCAGGTATAAAATCGGCGAAGTAGGTCGGCATTCCAGGCACGAGGTTCGTCTATCTTCTTCTGGAGGTTGTAGAGAATGTACACCCCATTATGCAAGACCTTTGAAACGATAAAGGGGCCTTCCCATGCAGGAGCGATCTTATGCGGTCTCTGCTGATCCACTCGGAGCACAAGATCGTCTTCTTGAAATGCCTGACCTCTGAAGCGTCTGTCATGGAAACGTCGCAGGTCCTGTTGATATGTGGCTAAACTAATGAGGGTCATCTCCCTTTCCTCATCCAAAAGGTGAATGCCGTCCTGACGCGCCAACTCCGACTCAGCTTCAGAGTACAATTCCACTCATGGCGAATTATGGAGCTAATCACCCGGCAAGACAACCTCTGCTCGATAAACCATGAAAAGGGGAGTGCAATTGGTGGACCGATTGGGGGTCGTCCTTAGGCCCCACAGAACAAATGGCAACTCGGTGACCCAGGCTCCGGTAGCATGTTCCAAATCTCACATGAGGTGTGGCTTCAATCCTTGGAGGATCAGACTGTTCACTCTTTTGGCTTGCCCATTCGACTACGAGCGTGCCACGGAAGCGTAATCGACCCGAGTACCTTGGGTGCAACAGAATGCTCTAAATTCCTCTGAGTCGAAGTTCGATCCATTGTCAGTGATGATACTATGGGGGATGCCGTATCTAAATACCAACTCTTTCATAAACTTGATCGATGTCCGAGAGTCCAACTTCTTGATTGGTTTAGCCTCAATCCACTTAGTGAACTTATCGACCGCAACTAACAAGTGAGTGAATCCACTTGACCCAACCCTGAGGGGGGAACCATGTTGAGTCCCCAAACTGCAAATGGCCAGACAAGTGGGATGGTCTTCAGGGCAGACACGGGCTTGTGTGACAAGTTTGCAGAGAACTGACAACAAGTGCAGTGCGGGAGTATTTCTTGGGCGGCTTCGTTGGCACGTGGCTAGTAGAAGCCGGCTCGATAAGCTTTAGCCATGATTGTCTGAGAGGACGCGCGATGTCTGTAAGTCCCCAAGTGAATCTCCTCTAGAATCAATCAACATTCTTCTGGAGAAATGCAACATTGAGCCACACCAGTGACGCTTTTTCTGTACAATTGATCGCCCATCACCGTAAAGGCCTTGGATCTGCGAACAATTTGACGTGCTTCGACCTCGTCTTCTGGGAGTTCCTGCCTGAGCAGGTATGCAATGTAAGGTACCGTCCAATCAGGCGTGATCGCCAGAACCTCCATGACTAGGTCAATAACTACCGGGACTTCAAATTTAGTCGAATCGGAGGGCCCGACCACTTGTGGGGGTCTTCGGTGAAAGGATCTTCCTTCACCGTTTGGGAGTGAAGGTGCTCAAGGAACACATTGCTGGGTACAGGCTTCCGAGTGAAATCGATCTTTGCTAGGTCGTCAGCTGCTTGGTTCTTGGCACGAGGGATGTGATGAAGCTCTAGACCTTCGAATTTCTTTTCCAAATTTCTCACTACGTTGCAATATACCGTCATGGCCGGGCTTTTGATGTCCCACTCCTTCATCACTTGGTTTACCATGAGATCCGAGTCGCCATAGACCATCAGGCGACAGACGCCGAGAGGGATGGCCGTACGTAATCCATAGAGGAGCGCTTCGTACTTAGCTTCATTGTTGGAGGAGCCGAAGTGAATCTGCAGATCATAGCTGAGCCGATCCCCTTTTGGAGAAACCAAGACTACTCCAGCACCTAAACTCAGAATCTTGGAACCATCAAAGAACATGGTCTAATGTTTCGGGTGACTCTGAGTCGGCAGCTGTTGTTCTGTCCATTCGACCAGGAAATCTGCCAACACCTGGGACTTGATTGCTTTTTTCTCCTGGAACTTGATATCTAGGGGTAAGAGCTCGATAGCCTAGTTCGCCACTCAACCAGTTGCATCCTGATTGTTCATGATCTCAGACAGTGGGGCATCACTAATGACTGATACTGTATGCTCTTGGAAGTAATGAGCTACTTTCTTCATAGTCAATTAAATACCATAGACGAGCTTCTGGTAATGAGGATATCTCTGCTTGGACAGAGTCAGAACCTCAGAGATGTAGTAGACTGGACACTGAACTTTGTAAGTCTTGCACTATTCTTCCCGCTCCGTGGTGAGGACGGTGCTGAGTACTTGACCAGTGACCGCAATTTACAAGAGCAATGGCTCTTTGCTGTTCGGAGCAGCAAGCACCGGCTGGGTGGAAAGCAGGGCTTTGAGTTCAACGAACGCTGCTTGGGCTTCAGAGTTCACACGAATGAATCAGACTTCTTCATCAATTGGTATAGGGGCAGCACCTTCTCATCGAGGTGGGATATGAATCGACTCAAGGCTGCAAGGCAGCCTGTGAGCTTTTGTACGTCGTGAAGGCGTTCGGGATGCTTCATTCAGACTATCGTGCCTATTTTTTCAGGGTTGGGACCTATTCCCTGTTTGGAAACGAGGAATCCGAGTAATTTACCCCATAATACTCCAAAAGTGCACTTCGCTGGATTTAGCTTGATGTCATACCTTCGCAAATTTGCAAAAGTCTTAGCGAGGTTAGTTAGTAGGTCGGAACCTTTCCTGGACTTGACTACTATGTCATCCATCTACGCCTCGATGTTCCGACTGATCTACGTGTGTAAACACTTCTGGACCATGTGCGTGAAGGTGGCGCCAACATTCTTGAGACCAAATGGCATGGTGATATAATAGAAGCACCCGAAAGGGGTGATAAAAGCCATTTTTATTTCGTCTGGCCCATACAGTCAAATCTGATGGTACCCGGAGTACGCATCCAGAAAAGACAGTCGCTCACACCCCGCAGTGGAATCCACTATCTGATCTATATGGGGGAGCGGTAAATGTTCCTTGGGACAAACCCGGTTGATGTGCTTGAATTCAATGCACATCCGGAGAGACTTGTCTTTCTTAGGAACCATAATGACGTTGTTGAGCCACTCAGAGTGGTATACTTCACAAACGAACTCGGCTGCCAGAAGCTGAGCTATTTCCTCGCCATTGCTTTCCTCTTTTCTGTGGTCAAACGATGAAGGTGTTTCTTCACAACCTTGGCCTTCGGGTCAACTCGCAAATGGTGCTCAGCCAGCCCCCCGGGTACACCCGCATGTCGGATGGCTTCCATGCGAAGATGTCCCAGTTCTTACGGAGGAACTGGATGAGCGCGGCTTCCTATTTGCTGTCGAGTGTCGTTGATATGTTGGTGGGTGCGGCACTGGGATCTTCTGGATGAATGTGTACTGGCTTTGTCTCCCCATCTGACTGAAAAGTGGACTCCGCAGTCGGTTTCTTGGAACGCAACAAATCACCCGGGTCAGCATTTTTCTTGTATTCTTCCAGCTCAACAACAGCCATCTGTTCAACTGCAATCTGACACCCCTGCTGCAAGCACTCCTCGACATGTTGCCTGCTGCTAGTGATTACACCTTTCAGACCAGGCATCTTAAGCTTGAGGTACACATAACATGGGCGGGCCATGAAGCGTGCATAAGCTGGTCGACCAAGGCTAGCATGATAGGCATTGCGGAAGTCGACTACTTCGAAGATCAGCCTTTCCTTCCGAAAGTTCTTTTAATCTCCAAAGACCACATCCAGAGCAATCTTCCCGAGTGACTTTGCTTTATTGCCAGGGATTACCCTGTGGAACTGGATACTGCTTTCACCGAGGCGGGACATCGGGATGCCCATCCCCTTCAGGGTCTCAGCATAGAGTATGTTCAGTTCGTTGCCACCGTCCATGAGGACCTTGCCCAGTCAAGTGCCTCCTGTCGGTGTCAAAACCGGCAGATCTCAGGTAGGGGGTCCCGAACTGTGCGTCTGAGGATCAATGGTAATAAGGGACGATGGGACATAATGTTTACCCAGGTTCGGGCCCTCTTAAAGGAGGTAAAACCCTACGTCCTGCTTGATTGTATTCAATGAGTATAGGGGTTACAAGAGTTGATCTACCTCGAGATCGTAATGGCTAAACCCTAGCTGTCTAGCCCATGAGAATTCTGATGATCTCTACGGACTAACCCCCTCCGGTTTATATACTCACTGGAGAAGCCTAGGGTTTGTACAAAGTCAGTTTGCAGAGGAAGGAAATATATCCGGACACAAAAACTTGCCCTTCACGCATACAAGAGCCCTACCCGGACACGGGGGATAATCTTCGGCTTCTATCTTCATGGCCCATTAGTCCGGCCCATATTAAATAGGCCGGGCACCCGAGGACCCCCTAATCCAGGACTCCCTCACCTCCCACTACGGGTCAACCACTAGTGCCTACCACACAGGGATGACAATGTAGGTAGGGTGATCTGACTAATCGAAGGTGATTGGAGTCTTTGACCAATTCAAGAACTTCGTCGTCGCTGGCATGGCCATGTTCACTTCCCGATTGATAACTTTCAATCGACTCTTGCTCTCAACATTGGCAAAGATCACCAAAGTTGCATTGACGCTAGGGTAAGCTTCATTCTTGTCCTCGTCATCAGTGTCCATTGGGCTCTTATCACTCGACCAACCCTCTCGAAACTGCTGTATTAGCAACCTACACTACCGAGTGGTATCCTTGGGCAATATCAGATTCCCTCCTCATCTTTTTTGGTGAGAATATTGCATGGCAAATCAAGAACGTCTTGGCCCGACTGATCTTTCTTCTTCTTCACAATCCACTTCTCTTTGGCTTTTCCCTTGTTCTTGGCTTGTTCGGCCAGAGCGGCGACTTTAGCCTAGGCTGAACCCTCAGCTTTGTGTTTCTGCATTGGACTGGGAATATTGTTTCCAGGACTGGGTTCACTGGCTTTCCCTTTGCTGTTATGAAGATGGTCTTCTTCCTCGCCATTCGCATACCGAGTGGCGATTTCCATCATTCGGCTCATGGTCAAAGGCTTTGATCGACCAAATTTCAGGATGAGCTCCCGAAGGCACCGACGGCTTGATGCTCGGTGAAGTTCTCAACCACATGATGCAGAGTAGTCCAATGCTGAATGTATTCTCTCAAGGTTTCATTCGGGTTTCGAACATGTTGTTGCAACTTTCGGCCAATCCGTCGCAGGCCGTTTGCACGTGCCTTCTAATGTTTTGATGAACACTCAAGCCAGATCCTCCCAGCAGTAGATGCTAGCGGGGGTGAGCTAGTTGAACCAGGCTCGGGCTGACCCTTCCAACATCAAAGGAAAATGCTTCATGGCCACATAATCATTGCCGCCTCCAATCTGTATAGCCACTCAATAGTCTTCTAGCCATGTCTCCAATTTGGACTCATTGGTGAACTTACTTATCCCTGCTACCAATCTGAAATTGGGGGGAATCTCCTGCCACCATAGCGAGGAGGGCCGGCCCTCTGGTCGTTGCCATATGGACGCCTATCGTCATATGGCCGAGGCGCATATGAGCCATCCGGGGGAGGGACGTCAGCATGCGGTGACGATCATCATGATGTCATGGAGGTGTGAACCGATCGCGGCCCTGTTCTGGGTACTGATCCCGGTGACGGTCATGATCGTCTCGCCGCTAAGGCGATTGTCTGTTCCTTCTAGTTGCGACTGGGCTGTGAGCCGACTGGACGGTGTCAGCCCTAATAGATTTGCTGTGAATCCTGTTGCGTGACTGGGAGACAGCTGAATTCTGCTCTTCAGCCGCCTTGAGCAAGGCCCGGATCTGTCGGAGACCTTCTCCAGCCTCTGACCGAGAAAGCTTGATGGAATCTGCTATCCGAGTAGCCGCCGCCAAATTCTTAATCGGGGTGCGCAATACCTGGTAGTTTTGCTGCAGATCTCTCGAAGACAACTACCGCTGCTGACGACTAGAACTAGGCTGTTGTTGCCTACGCGCCCGATCGTCGAGTGACTTCTGGAGCTCCTCTAGACGAGTGCACTCAGCCAAGTTGGCTTGGCGTGCGGCTTCCAAGGCCCGAGCCTCGGGAGTCGTCCCAATGATGGTTGTCCAGAGGGCTTGCTCGTTCCTGCGTTGCAACTCTTCCCTCTGATGCTGATTGAGAGGTTGTCATCATCATGACGATCCCTGCTGCCGTCAATATCGATGTGCGATGGACCATCAACTCCTGCGCCGCCATGGGGATACCTGGGCGGACTGTGCTAGTAACTGGCCATCAGCACCTCCGTAGCGAGATCGCTACTCTTGCACTCGCATACGCCGTTTGAGTCCTCTTGCAAGGAGGCGAACAAATTAAGGATGAGCTCATCGGGCTCGCCGCGATCTGCAGGGCGACAACCTGAAGGGCCACCGCGTGCTTGATCCATTACTAGAGCCATGAGTGCCCGGAGCACTTGCGACGGTGGATAGCTGGGCGGGGAGGTGCCGACTGATACGGGCTCGACGGCTGATGAAGAAGAACGCCGAAGGTACTCACGCGGAAGTGCACTGCGCCACGAATGGGCAGCGCTCGACGTCTAGCGGGGCCTCCTAGATCCACGCCGAACCATCAGCAAAAAAGCCGAGGATGGAAAAACGGATCTCGTCGCCAAGTGTTAGTCCGCCGTCGAAAACCATGGTGAACATGGGAAAATTGCAATTGCGTCGGAAGTCGCTAAACGCCTTCCCCGCGGTGGGCGCCAACTGTCATGGGTGCAAGTGTAACAATAGTGTATAGGGGTATGAATTAGAGGGCATAGCCTAGCTATGACGCAATTGTTACACTCGGATTTACGAGTTTGGGCCCCTCACGGTGGAGGTAATAGCCCTACATCTTGGTGCTCTGGAGCTGTTTTGATGGAGTGTGTGGTTTATAGAAGATATGCAAACCCTTGTCACAGAGCAGGGGGGCTTATATAGAGTTCGCCCTCGCCCATAAATGTTGCCGTTACCAAGGGTTTAAGGAGGAGTTTAATGGCACCAGTTACTGGTAATGGGTGCACTAATTACATTTGATGAGGGCGGACTCACGTCCTGACCGTTGTGATCTCGGGGAGCCTCCTGGTCTTCTCTATCCGAGTGCTGACAGGTTCTCCAAGTGAAGTGGTCCAGTCGAGTGGAGTGCTATCTTCTGAGTGATTAGTGACTTCCAGTGACTGTCAGGTTGCAGAGTATTTGAATGCTGGTCTGGCCCTGGGGCCCAGTGTAAGGTGTATGGTGTCCTAGGGTAGGGTCTGTAGGTCAAGCATGTTACCCTACCCTTAGTACATGCCTGATGTTTGCTTAAACTACGTTGGTATTTCCCCAAAGAGGAAGTGATGATGCAGTACAATAACAATAGGTATTTCCCTCAGTGATGAGACCAAGGTCATCGAACCAGAGGAGAACCACGCTAACACCACGTAAACAACTCCCCGCACTTTTAAAGAACAAATACTTGCAACCCGACGTAAGAGAGGGGTTGTCAATCCCTCACATGTAAAAAGATAGATAAAATTGTAGTAGATTGGATAAATATATCTTGCGGGAACGCGAGATAAAATAAATAACAATAAATTGTAGCAAGGTATTTTTGTATTTTCGTTTAGTAGATCTGAAAATAAAAGCAAATAAAAATAGATCACGACGGAAAATATAATAAAGAAGAGACCCGGGGGCCGTAGATTTCACTAGTGGCTTCTCTCGAGAAAAATAGCAAACGGTGGGTAAACAAATTACTTTTGGGCAATTGATAGAACTTCAAATAATAATGACGATATCAAGGCAATGATCATTATATAGGCATCATGTCCAAGATTAGTAGACCAACTCCTGCCTACATCTACTATAATTTTTTCCACACATCGACCACTATCCAGCATGCATCTAGTGTATTAAGTTCATGGAGAAACGGAGTAATGCAACAAGAATGATGAAATGATGTAGAAAATGACCCCATCTTGTAATCCTTAATAGCAACGATACATACGTGTCGGTTCCCCTTCTATCACTGGGATCAATGTCGGGGAAACTGATCCACGAACACCTATGGGACCGGCCGGGGGCGGAGATCACACGAAGAGTGGATCGAGGCGAAGCACGAAAGCAGTTACCCAACCGGAGCTCTCCGAGAGATAACACTCCTACTGCTGCATGTCTGAGTGTATTGAGTTCTTGCTCGGGAGCGCTGGGTGCTACAGTACACCCCAGCTGCTAACGAGACCTAGCGTGAGTGTTTTCTGCCTTCCCCCTTCCCCCTCTACGTTGCGCATGGGCCTCCTTTTATATGCTCAAGGGGTCTCCAACAGGTGGCAACGTAGGCAAGGGTAAAAATGGAAAAGGAGTTGCGGTTGGTACAACTACTTGCGATGTATCATACCTAACCCCGACGGCAGGGGACAAAGGCATTAAATGCCCGTCTCACGCCGCCAAACAAAGGCAAAAGGGACGTCAGGACGCCACCGCTTGCACGATGGCAATCTTGTCGTCGCTTGCCACCTCGCCATTACCGGTCGTGATAGCCTCTTGCCACCTTGGCGCTACCGAAAGGTCCTGAGGCGACACGTTGGTGGATGTGCTTTGGAGCGCCGGTACGCAGTGGTAGCTTGTCGCGGCAAGCGCCTTTGCCGCTGGCCGTCGTCTTGTCGCGTCAGGAAGCTTGTCGCCGCCGAGCCTTGCCGGACGCTGGCGGCGCGTCAGCAAGAAGTTCCTTGAGATGCCTTGGTTGGCCTTCCCGGCAAGCTCCTCTTGCCGGGGCCTTGTCTCCTTGGCTTGAATACTTAGTTCCTGAATGGATCTTGATGCCTTGGTTGGCCTTCCCGGCAAGCTCCTCTTGCCGGGGCCTTGTCTCCTTGGCCTGAATACTTTGTTCTTTGAATGGCTCCAAAGGAACCACGGAGGACCTTGGCGGTCACCCGGCAAGCCTCGCCGCGGGGTGCTGCGACTGCCCGTGCATGAGTTCGGGATACTAGGGTACCCCTACCCTAGTACACCGACAGGAGCCCCCGGGCCTGGGCCACACACTACGGTGCCGAGCGCTGTTGGGCCAGTGCCCAAAACAGGCACGGCACGCTTGGCCTGGGTTACGCCAGAATTTCACTCCGGACCCACCACGCCTCCACAGGCAGCCTGCGTCGAATGCGGCGTCATGGGAGAGATCGTGGGTGGTTTCTTTATTCGGAAAGGCGGAACGCCCGCCCCCTCCCTCTTTATAAGCAGGGGAAATAGGGGCAGTTCGCCCATCTCGCCGGTTACTACTCCAGTCTCGAAAACCTCCGCCGCTCCCCCTTCTCGCCCAAAGGCTGAAAGAGAGCAGCGCTCACTTCATCGCCACCAAAGATCACCAACGCCGTCGATCTCCCCACCACCTCCGCCATGGCTCAAAGCCGACAAGGGGAAGGTCGTGAAAGTCGCCGGTCGCAGCGGCTCGCGGGCGCATGCGAAAAGGAGCGGCAATCTCCCCTCGGCTCGCCATGAAGGATCCGAGGGAGTACTACTACCTCTTCTCGTCGACGGAGACGCGAGCGCATCCGCGGCGAAGGTACTCCTACCGCCATCATGAACTGGCTCCGAACGGATACCCTTTCTTCGCTTCTTCATCGCGGGCTCGCCCGCCTTTCTCCGAATTTTTCCGTGATATCATGAACACCTACGGGTTTTGCCTCCTTGACTTCACCCCCAATGCTGTTCTGACCATGGCAGTTTTCGCACATCTCTGCAAAAACTTTGTCGGAGTCCATCCAAACGTAGCTCTTTTCCGCCACTTCTTTATGCCCTGGTTGAGAGAGGGGAGCCTCTTTCCGGGAATCGCCGGGTCTCGAGAACCGGCAAGAAGGAAGCTTATCTCGAGGAGAGCTCCGCAGCAAGTGGGATGAATGGAGAGCGATCGTGCCGGATTGTCGAGGAGGACCTGCAGCCGTTACCGCTTCAGCCAAACCCCGATAGTGCGCGGCAACGATTGGAGCAGCGTGGCCGGAAGATGCTAGGCTGAAGATTGCCGTCACCGGATCCTCACGCCTTTAGGCTTGCCGGACTCATCAGAGGCGCCGTTGGCGCTGGATTTTCTTCGTCGCGCATCGCCCCCTGCAGAGAGGAGGAGACCACCGGGAGTACCTGAACGCGGCGGATATCATGAGGCTGTGCCCGGCCTCAATTTCAACTTCACTTTGTCTTGGAATTGACGCGATGCTCACAGGAACTGTTCAAGCATCGATCCACGAACATCCCGGAAGCGTTCAGGTTGCCGCGAGTGTCGCTGCCGTGCAACAACTCCTCGCTTCGACCGCATCCGTGCAATGATGCGTTGCCAGAGACTCGCATGGAATCGCCCCAACTTGGCAAGAGCCTGCAGACGACGCGTCGTGCAGAGATTCTTTTTTGACGGCTTGGTAGAAACGCCCGGTCCGCTTCCGATGAATGTAAGCGCCTCACTCGCGACACCACCGAAGCAGAGATGCAGCGCAGACGCCACTAGGGTCGGAAGAGGCGGCGGCAGGCCGCGGGCGAAGTTTGGATTCACCGTGGAGGAGGCAGAGGCGTTAGAGAGGCGGCAAGCCTTGCCGAGCAAGAGGAGCTTGCCGGTGAGGAAGAGCTTGCTTGGCGAGGGGAGTTTGTCGGGCCCGGCCGAGTCGAGCGAGCCCGCCGAGGACGCTGAGCGACTTCGCTGAAGATCGCCCGCCTCTCCCCCCACCGCCCAGCTTCGTCGCAAGTGGAGCCCCAGCTCCTCCAGAAAGCGTCTCGCATAAGGTCAGGGGCGTAGTGGGGGCCAGCAGACGGCAGGTCCCAGCCGCCCGCGCCCGGCGCCCAGCTTCGCTCCACCGCGGCAAATCTTGTTGCCTTGAGCGCGCCTCCCGCCGCTAAGCTGAGCTGGGCCCTCCGGACTTCACCGCTACTGCTCCCGCCAAGCGGCCAAGGGAAACTTCTCCTCCGCCTTGTCGCGCCGAAGGTGGGCGGACTGACCTCTCCTCGCGCTCAGCTCGACGAGGAAGAGGAAGAGTAAGATTCTTTGCCGCATTTGTAGTTCTTCAATTCTTGCCGTTTTGTCTTGTATCTCGATTTGCTTCACTCTGAACCCATTCCTTTCGTGACGCCGGCCCGGAGAGCGTCGAAGAGAGCCAAGGTCGGTGATTGTCATCGAGGACGAACCCACCATGATGCCAGGAGGCGTGTCCGAGACCACCTTGCCGGACCCGGCAACCCTTCCTCAAAGCAGCCCCAAAGACAGCCCCATCGTAAGTATATGGTTTACTTCTCAACATTGGGCGTGCATGGGTGCTCTTTCTTTGCCGATATCCGATCGTTGGTTTGTGTAGGAGCAGAGCAGCCTCACCAGAGTGCCCTAAGCCGCCTCGAAATGCCATCTGCTTCGACTACACCGCCAAGGGAGGATTCCCGGCAAGGAGCGTTCTCCGGCAAGGAGACTTCTTCAAGCAAGGGGCAGTTCTCCGGCAAGGGATAGCACCAAATGACCCTCGGTGGTGGAGACCACGCATTGTAGACCCTAGCACAGGTAATCCTCTTGCTTGAAAACTTCCCTTGGGTTCTTCTTCTTCTGATTTTCTTTTTGAATATTTGCTCGACTTTTTCTTCATTTTCCGGTCTTCAGATCCATCTGCCACAGAGCCGATGGAGACCGAGGTCGCCGGCGAGGAGGACGCGCGCGGCAATATCGACGACGCCGCCGTCATCGAAGAAGAGGCCGGCGCTGATGATCCCGCGTACGGAGAGGCCGCCAAAGCTGCCGCCGCGCAGGTGGCGAGGTCCGGCGATCGTGACCGACGGCCCGAGGCCGCAGGAGCGTCGGCGCCACGCCGACCGCCGATCCCTCCGCCATTGGCCGCAGCAGGCCAGTTCAAGAGCCTCAGCGCCGCTTATTTGAAGGCCGGCGATGGCATCTTCATCAAGCTCCCCTGGGCGTCGAGCTCCAGGGCGCCGATTGAAGGAGAGACCTTTGATGAAGAGTTGCTCGCCTCAGTTGGGTTGATGCTGGTCGACGCGCCAAGCAGCAACAGCGGCGAGCCTGAGGAGGAGCAGCTGCTGCGGAAGCTGTTGTCGCTCTACCGCGCTCGATGTGCCAAGCTGGCATCCGTGAGAGGCGCTTGTCGCGAAGGCGGGAGCGGACATCGAGAAGCGCGCGGAGGAGCTCCGGGGCCTCCACCAGGAAGCTCTCCGGTCCCTGGCAGAGGAGCGGGAGCAACTCGCCGAGGAGCGTCAAGCCTTCCTCCTCGAGAAGGCTGAAGTTGAAGAGCAACAGCGGCTTGCTGCCGAGAAGCTGTCTGCGCAGGAAGGCGAGCTAGTGCAGCGGAAGGTTAATCTTGACGCCATGAGGAGGAGCTTGCTACGAAAGCAAAACATTCGGCAGGGCTCTCAAGGAAGCAAAGGATGCTGCCGCAATGCCGAGGCCGCCAAGAAGGAGTTGGAGACGAAAGTGGCGCAGCTGGAGGCCGATCTCAAGGCGAGCAGCGAGGATCTTGCTGCACTCAAGCGTGAGCGCGAGAAGGACGCCTACACCCTTGGCGAGCTGCAGGGTCGTCTCGCCGAGAGGAGCAAGGAGCTTAGCGCCGCCAAGGACTCCAACGCGGATCTGGAGTTGAAGCTGACTACTTTGACTCGTGACGCCGGACGCGTGCTGTGGGAGCAGGAGGTGGCCTTGAAGGAGAAGATCAAGGCCGACGAGGCGCTGGCTGGGCGAGGCCGCCGCCTGCAGAATACTTTTTAGGAGAATGTGGAGCATCGGACCGAGGGTCTCGTCGATGTTGCCCTTGACCATCGACAGGGAGGCCGGGCATACCTGGGATGGAAGATCTGGGTATTCCTCCGATGAGCACCTCCAACCCGGCGCCAAGCTCAGCTTTTGTTCTTCAAAGGCGTGGCGGCGGCCCTCCAGCGACTCCGGAGAAGATCCCAAAGCAGCCGGCGATTTAGTCGCAAGCAAGATCTGGCGCAAGGAGCTCTTCAAAAGGTGTTGGTGAAGGTGGCCTTCCGCAACCCAGGCCTCAACCTCACCAACGCCCTCAGACCTTGCACCGGATGCCGATCTAGAAGCGCTCAAGACCCTTGTCGCACTCCATTGTGGACAAGGTGAGCGGGATCAAGAGGGTTGAGGGTGATCGCGTAGATTAGGCCGCCTGCTTTTCTCTTTTTCTTGTATTTCCGCTGGTCATGTTATGAGAACAATCATTAGAGCTGCGACAAGCTAACTTGTAATATAACTCTATTTCTGGAAGCTATTGCTATGTTATATCATTTACTTGATTCCTTCCATTGAATGTTATTGACATACGCTTATAGGGAACTTGTTTGCCACAGAGCACCTTAGTCATGAAGCGCCGAAAAGTGGACGCGTCAAGGCCTGTTGGCGGTGCCGCTACCGACAAGAAACCTTGTCGCAACTAGTCGCAGCTTTCACTTACGTTGTTGAGCGGACTCGAAACAAAGTAAGGCGCGCAACCAGCTACGAGTTGGTTCCTCCGCGCCACAGTTTTCCATACAAAGCAAGGTCGCTCGAGGAAGATAACTTAAAAATTTTAAAACTGATTGCTCAAACTTTAGCAACTTAGCTTTTCTCGTTGCTTTGCTTCCCGGTAAGTGAAACTTCCTCGAGCGACGCTTGGTCCACACCATTATCTTCTCCTTTCCCCCCGGCAAACTTGTGGGCGAGGGAACCTTCCTTTCTTTGAGAAAGAGAAAGAAGAGAAAATAAAGATATGGAGCCTTACGGCTCGTTATTGCTTACCGGGGGTAGGCGCTGCACAAAGTGTCAGATAATGCATGCAAGAAAAAGTAGAAAGCATGAAATTGACAAGATGTGCGGAGCACATGAGCTTTACTTATGCACGGGTCCGCGCCTCGGCTTTGCAATAAAGGATTACATGCAACATCGTAAGCAAGACTTGTACAAAAGGTGGTTGTCGAACAGGCTCGCAACCGCGCCTCTACTGGTAAAACTTACGAAGATGCTCAATGTTCCAGGAGTTGCTCACGGAATGCCATCTTCGGTCTCAAGCGCATACAGCCAAAGCCTAGTGACTCGCTTTCACCCGGTAAGGGCCTTCCCACTTCAAGCGCCAACTTGCTGGATTTCTTGGCGGACTGAACGCGCCGAAGAACAAGGTCGCCTTCCTCGAGACTTCGGCATTAACTTTGCGGCTATGGTAGCGGCGCAAAAGCTTCTTTGGGTATCGAGCAGCTCAGACAAAGAGTCGAAGACGGTCTTCCTCAAGGAGCAGCGCGTCATCTTGTCGCAATCGCTCTTGCTCAAGCTCATCATAAGCGAGCACTCGAGGTGACCCAGATACGAAGTTCCGTGGGGAGAACTGCTTCTGCTCCATAGACTAGAGCAAAGGTGTCGGCCATGGCTCGATTTGGCGTCGTCTGATCGACCAAAGAACCACCGTGAGCTCCTCAATCTGGGCTTCTTTCCGCACTTACAAACTTCGTCAAAAGTCCCGGTCTTGAGCCCGCCAAGAAGACTTCAAATGCTCGCCCTCTCCACTTGACCGTTACATTTCTCGGATGAGCAATGTAAGCGGCGACCTTGGCGCCAAGATCTTGGGCGTCTTGCATGAAGAGTGCGGCTCAGGAATTGTGTGCCGTTGTCGGTGATGATCCTGTTAGGGATCCCGGCGGCAAACAATCGACACTGAAGAACTTGACCGCCGATTGTCGTTGTCACCTTCCTCATCGCTTCCACTTCCGCCACTTTGTGAACTTGTCGATTGCAACGCATAAGTACTCAAAGCCCCGACAGCTTCGGGAAAGGGGCCGAGGATGTCGAGCCCCTGCACCGAAAATGGCGGTGATAAAGGGATCGCCCGGAGAGCTTGAGCCGGCCGGTGTATCTCGCTTGGAATGGAATCGCACGCTTCACACTTGGTTACTTGTGCGATTGCATCCTCGGAGGGCTGTCGTCCAAAAGAAACCTTGCCGTTTAACGCTTTGCCAAGTGCTCTTCTTGCGCCAATGTGGTGACCACATATGCCTCCATGTATCTTCGCCAACAGCTTTTGTCCGTCTTCCGGTGAATACACTTCAATTTCACGCCGTTGAGTCTTCTTACAGATAAAGTGTGTTGTCGATAAACCGGTACATACTTGACCGCCGGGCTACTCTTTCCGCTTTCTTCTTGCTCTTCGGAAGTTCTCTTGTCTCAAGAAAACGGACAATCTGCTGTGCCATGCCGGAGCTATGCGGCTCGACAACAAGGACTAAAGGCTGGCTGCTGCTGCGGGAACATCCGCTTCTCTGGCGAGAACACTGCGGCTCGGCCAGAGCTTGAGCGTTCCCGGCAAGCTTGCCGGAGCAAAACTTGTCGGGAGCGCTTTGCTTCAACGGAACAAACCCTAGGGCTTGCCGAGCAGATCGCCTCCTCAAGACCCTTTGGTGTTGATCTTGGGGACCTTCTTGTCGGCGGCTTCGGGAGCTCTGCCGGAAAATAGTCACCAGAAATCAACTTCCTCTTCTTGCTCATCGAGTTGATGGCGTTCTGAGGCGGTTGAGTCGGCTTGAGCACAAAGATCCTCGGTTCCACAGAGTAACTTAAGGGGCGCGGCGCACTTCGACAGCCGTCGGCAATGTCGTTTCGAGCTCTTGGAACATGTTCCATCAGAGGCCGTCAAAGTGCTCTTCTAGCTTTCTCACTTCATCAACGTAAGCTTCCATCAACGGACTCGATAATTCTTGTTCACTTGGCGGACGACAAGCTGTGGAGTCACCCCCGACAATGAGCTTCTTGATCCCAAGGTCTGCTGCGATCTCGAGACCGGCAAGCAAACCTTCATACTCGCAGTAAAGATTGTTCGTTGCTTGCTCCTTGGGAAAGTGCATCCGGACTACGATTTTGAGTTGCTCTCCTGGGTGCAAATAAGTAGCACGCTCGCACCGGGCGCTTTTGCGGCGAAGGCACCATCAAAGTACATCAGCCACTCTTTGCTTGCTTCCTTGACGGGATGCTCGTTTCGAATTTCTTCATGTTGTGTTGGCGCCCATTCTGCTATGAACTCCGCCAATGCTCGCTTTGGATAGTCGAAGTGCTTTCAAACTTGAGGCCAAAGCTTGACAGTTCAGCGCCCACTCGACAATCCCGCCTGTTGCTTACGGATTTTTAAAGATATCCTCTTAATGGAAAAGCAGTGGACGACTGTGATCTCATGCGCTTGGAAGTAATGGCGAAGCTTTCTCGAGGCCATGAGAAGGCCGAAGCAATTTACTGCACACCGTAGTACCTTGACCTAGCCCCCTGCAGAAGGGAACCGACAAAGTAAACTGGGCGCTGCACCATTCTTTTCTCGCATCTTCTCATGCGCTACAGATCCGTCTTTGTCGGGACCAGAGCTTGCCGGTGAAGTCCTCGCTTGTCGCCGGATGCATCTGCCGTGGTTGCCGGCTCATCATCCGCCTCCCTTTCCGCTACTAACGCAGCACTAACCACTTGATTGCTTGCCGCTATATATAGCGGCAACTTCTCTTGTGGCTTAGGTGCGACAAGTGTTGGAGTGGAGGACAGGTATCTCTTTAAGTCCTGCAGCAGCCTCCGCTTCCGAGTCCATTTTCATTGGACCTGCCTTTTCAATATTTTGAAAAATGGCGAGGCGCTTCAGCAGAACCTAGAGATAAACTCACCGAGAGCAGCTACATTAACCGCAAGTCTTCATACATCCTTGACGCGCTTTTGGTGCTTCAATCTGCTCAATGGCCTTGATCTTGTCGGGATTGGCTTCAATTCCCCGCCGAGACACGAAAGAACCCGAGAAGCTTGCCGGAGGGGACTCCAAACACACACTTCTCGGGTTGAGCTTGAGGTTGATCTTGCGCAGATTTGCAAAGGTTTTAAATCTAAATCTTGAATCGTAGTCGCTTTGTCCTTGCTCTTGACCACTATGTCATCCATGTAGGCTTCCACATTTCTGTGTATTTGCGGCTCAAAAGCGCCATGGACTACCCTTGCAAATGTTGAACCAAAGCATTCTTTAAACCGAAAGGCATCCGTGACGAAACAAAGACGTGCCACATGGTGTGATGAATGCGGTCTTCTCCTCATCTTCTTACGCCATGAAGATCGATGGTATCTTGAGTATGCATCAAGAAATGAAAGCAAGTTACATCCGGCCGTGGAGTCAACAATCTGGTCAATGCGCGGCAAGGGAAATGGGTCTTTGGGACAAGCTTTATTGACATCGGTAAAGTCGATACAAAGCCTCCATTTCCCGTTTGCCTTCTTATGCGACGACTACGTGGTTGGCCAACCACGTAGGATGGAGCACCTCCGACAAGGCCTGCTGCTTTCAATTTCTTGATTTCTTCTGCGATGAATTCTTGGCGCCCACCGCTGCTTCACGACTTTACGCTTGACGGCCGCGATGAGGACAGACGGCAAGATGGTGCTCGATTACTTTCACGGGAACACCGGTGATGTCGAGACGGTTGCCACGCGAAATGCACGTCGACGTTAAGCCGCGGAAAGCAACGAGCGCTTTCTATTTAGGGTCGAGAGTGGCACCGATGGTAAAGGTACCACCAAAGCCATCCTCCTGGCGGACACCTTCTTGGTCTCTGGTGGAGCTGCCATTGTCTTCTTACACTTGCCGGTGGAGCTCGATGGTGCGTCCTCGACGGTAGCGCAGCACTCCGAAAAGGTGCGCTTGCCGGAGTGGGCATCAGAGCTCTTGCCAGACTTGGCCTTCTTCTTCGCCCCGGCAAGTGACTTGCGATCTGCTGCGGCTGCTGCTTCCCGATAGATCTTGTCGGCGCAGATAAGAGCATCCTTCTTGTCGCCAGGGACAGAGATGACACTTATCGGGCCTGGCATCTTCAGAATGTTGTATGCATAGTGAGAGGCTGCCATGAATTTGGCGAGTCTTTGGACGGCCGAGTATCCCATTGTAAGGCAATGGAAAGTCCGCAACGTCAAAAGTGACCCTCTCGATCCACGAAGTTCAACTCACGCCAAATGTCACCGCAAGCAACGTGATCTTT
This sequence comes from Aegilops bicornis, assembly GCA_021605145.1. Lineage (NCBI taxonomy): Eukaryota > Viridiplantae > Streptophyta > Magnoliopsida > Poales > Poaceae > Aegilops > Aegilops bicornis. The sequence continues at coordinate 255,867,519 of CM038671.1, read as the reverse complement.
CCTTCGGCTTGCTCCTTCCGGATTGATTCCTTGGAATGTGCGGTCTCTTGAGCTTCGCCATCGTGGATCCGGAGTTTCGGAGTACCGCGGAGGAGATCAGGTTCAAGCCGCCCCGCCGTCAACTAGCATCTTAGTGACCTTGAGGTTGCGGATAGTTGGTGAAACCAACATCGGCAAGCACCCGACCGCAGTTATGCGATCAGGGTGGTCCTCAATATCAAAGATGATAGGCGTGCTGGACCATTTCAGAGGCTTGCGTGACTCGACGGGTGGTTCTGCCGCATTGACTTCCCGCGCCCACTGCTTGAGCTGACGGTGTGAAGTATGCAGAGAAGCACCGCCGTTAACGCACAGGACCTCTGTGGCTTTCTGGAACTCCTGCTCATCGGTCTCATCATCATCCATATCTTCATCGTCGTCGTCATCTTCATCCTTGTCGCGGCCGCGGGGAGGTATGTCTCCTTGCGCCGCTTGGCCTTTGCCGCAGCGTCCTCCTCGGCCGGGCGTTTCTTGCCAGCTCCTCCAGCACCTTCACAGGCCTTCTCCTTGTTGCGTCGCTCGTATTCAGCCTTTTGTTGCTTGACAAGCTGCTCGACCTTCTTGCAGCTCGGAGGTCATGGCCCTTGGTGCGGTGGATCTTGCAAGATCGCTTGTTGGTGCCGTCCTGCTTGTCGGCGGCCGCCACAGTCTGGTAGTTGGTGCCTCCGGCAATCTCCTTGCCGGAGCTACCAGCTTTGGCTTTCTTGGCGCCACCTCCGTTGCCGGACTGCTCAACGACTAGCACATCTTTGCCTTTCTTCTTCCTGTTGTTCCGCCGCCGGTTTTTCCTTCTTTGAGGCAGCCTCCTCACTATCAGATCCTCCTGCTTCTGTATTCTCTCCGGGGAGTTTCCTCCCTTCCTCAGCATGTGCACACTTGTCGGCCAGGGCATATAGCTCACTGACGTCTCTGATCTTGCACATCGCCATCTCCTCCCGCATCCTGCGGTTTCGCACGTTCTGATGGAACGCGCTGATTACCGGCTGGGTGGATATTTGGGATGTTGTCTCACGCTGTGGCTGAATCTCTCAATGTATTTTGGCAGGGCTCTCCTTCCTTCGGTGAGCAGATGAAGGTCGCCTCTCTGGCCATGAGGCTTGTGGTCATCAGAAGGCGCCGACAAACTGATGGCATAGGTCTGCCCAGGAGGATATGGAGTTGTCCGGCAAGTGCATGAGCCAGGATCTGACATTCGGCTTGAGCACCAGCGGGAAATAGTTGGCCAGGATCTTGTCGTCCCGCCCCCCGGCAGCTTGCACCGCGATGGTGTAGATGCCGAGGAACTCCGACGGATGCGATCGCCGCCGCATTTATCTGCACGTCTGCTTGAAATTCTTCGTCTTTGGGCCACTGGACTTGCCGCAGCTCACGAGTGAACGCAGGGCAACCTACCGCGTCTGACAAGTCGCTCGTTCTTCGGCGCATGCATGTCGACAGAGGGCCCAGCGCTGGTCCGATTGACGCCGCGCTTCTCTTCAGCGCCGGCGCGAAGTTCGGCGTCTTCTTGCTGCTCGTCGTGAAGAACTTGGCGCCGATCGCGACGAGCTCGTGGATCTGATGATGCGGTGGAGTCGCTGTCAAGGTGGATCCGGCGGTCGGCGATCTTGGCCTTCGGGTGGAGAGTGCATGGTGGTTGCACCCCCACGGTTTCGTCGCCTTTGGCTCGTGCTGCGAGTCCGCCATGGCAGCGATGTACTTAGCTGCCGCGGGGTATGTCGCCGTTGGCGAAGCGATGAGACTACGAATGGTGGCCCTCCATTCATCGATCTTATCCGCCCTTGAGGGTAATCCAGAGCAGCTTGAGCTCGCGCCAAAGCTTCTGCTGGAGTGGCGGGTGGCGATGGCGGACGGCGCGAGGAGCGGATATGCTCGGACTTCTAACTATGTTAGAAGGAGCGATATCTCGTCCAGCGACCGTGCGCCGCTTTCGCGCCAGACATGTTGGCGTGCATGCTGGTCTTGAGCACCCCGAGATCCACCAGCTCGATCTTGGTCCAACGAACGTATGGCATTGTGAATACCATGACGCTGTCGGTCCTGCGCCTCCTGAGATGGGCGCGGTGCATGCACGGACGCCGAGGTCTGCGCAGCCTTGTTCTTGGACTTGGCAGCACCGTGGGCTCCCTCGTCGACGTCCGTTCTTCCGCCGGCGTCTACCCCACCACCCGTTTGCTCCGGTGGCGGTGGGATCGACGTTGACGGATCAGCTGCCGCCAAGCCTTCTTCTTCGGTGGCATGTCGATGAAGAAGATGAAGATCTAGCTTCGTGTGAGCGCCGGATCAGGTTCACACAACCTCGACGCCTTCTACCGGGCGCGCCAAAGATGTCGGGAAATCGATCCACGAACACCTATGGGACCGGCGGACCGAGCCCCTTTCGTTCGGCGGGGGGCGGAGATCGCCGCGAAGAAGAGCGGATCGAGGCGAAGCACACGGCAGTTTACCCAGCGGAGCTCTCCGGAGAGATAACACTCCCTACCGCTGCATGTCCGAGTGTATTGAGTTCTTGCTCGGGAGCGCTGGTGCTACAAAGTACACCCCAGCTGCTAACGAGACCTAAGCGTGAGTGTTTACGCCTTCCCTTCCCCTCTACGTTGCGCATGGGCCTCCTTTTATATGCTCAAGGGTCTCCAACAGGTGGCAACGTAGGCAAGGGTAAAAATGGAAAAGGAGTTGCGGTTGGTACAGCTACCTGCACAAAGGTATCATACCTAACCTCGACGGCAGGGGACAAAGGCATTAAATGCCCGCTCACGCCGCCTAAACAAAGGCAAAAAGGGACCGTCAGGGGACGCCACCGCTGCCACGATGGCAATCTTGTCATTGCCGCTTGCCACCTCGCGCCGCCGGTCGACAGCCTTCTGCCACGCTGCTACCGAAAGGTCCTGTAGCGACACGCTGGTGGATGTGCCGGAGCGCCGGCAACGCAGTGGTGGTAGCTTGCCACACGGCAAGTGCCTTGCCGATGTCGTCGCCTTGTCGCGTCCGGAAGCTTGTCGCCGCTGCCTTGCCGGACGCGTGGCGGCGTCGCGGCAAGTTCCTTGAGATGCCTTGGTTGGCCTTCGGCAAGCTCCTCTTGCGGGGCCTTGTCTCCTTGGCTTGAATACTTAGTTCTGAATGGATCTTGATGCCTTGGTTGGCCTTCCCAAGCAAGCTCCTCTTGCCGGGCCTTGTCTCCTTGGCCTGAATACTTTGTTCTTTGAATGGATCCAAAGGAACCACGGAGGACCTTGGCGGTCACCCGGCAAGCCTCGCCATGGGTGTCAAGATGCCCAGGCACGAGTTCGGGATACTAGGGTACCCCTACCCTAGTACACCGACAATCAAGCACCGTAAGATTGAACCCATCACAAAGCACCTCTTCCCATTACAAGATAAATAGATCAAGTTGGCCAAACAAAACCCAAATATCGGAGAAGAAATACGAGGCTATAAGCAATCATGCATATAAGAGATGAAAGAAGACTCAAATAACTTTCATGGCTAAAAATATAGATCTGATTATAAACTCAAATTTCATCGGATCCCAACAAACACACCGCAAAAAGAGTTACATCAAAGAGATCTCCAAGAGACCATTGTATTGAGAATCAAAAGAGAGAGAGGAAGCCATCTAGCTACTAAATACGGACCCGTAGGTGTACAATGAACTACTCACGCATCATCGGACAGGCACCAATGAGGATGATGAACCCCTTCGTAATGGTGTCTAGATTGGATCTGGTGGTTTTGGAACTTGCGGCGGCTGGAATTTATTTTTGTCGACTCCCCTAGGGTTTCTGGAATATTGGGGTATTTATAGAGCAAAGAGGCGGTGCGGGAGGCCACTGAGGTGGGCACAACCCACCTAGGCGCGCCCTGGTGGGTTGTGCCCCCCTCGGGGCACCCCCTCCGCCCCATTGGGTGTCTTCTGGTCCATAAAAATTCCAGAAAAAGTTTCGTTGCATTTGGACTCCGTTTGATATTGATTTCCTGCGATGTAAAAACAAGCAGGAAACAACAATCGCACCTTGGGCACTATGTCAATAGGTTAGTACCAAAAAATGATATAAAATGACTATAAAATGAATCCAAGAATGATAATATAACAGCATGGAACAATAAAAAATTATAGACACGGTGGAGACGTATCAGCATCCCCAATCTTAATTCCTGCTCGTCCTCGAGTAGGTAAATGATAAAAACAGAATTTTTGATGTGGAATGATGCCTAACATGTTGATCTCATATTCTTTTCTTTGTAGCATGGACATTTGGACTTTTACATGGTTCAAAGCAATAGTCCAGTTTTGACATGAGGACTTTAATACTGAAGCATATCAACAAGCAACCACGTCTTTCAAAATATCAACACTAAAGCAATTTATCCCTATCCCATTATACTCAATCATTGATCCATTCATGAAACACACTCGCATATTAGCTACACCCAATGCTCAACTACGACCATAGTGCCCTTAGATGGTGCTTTATAAGAGAAGATGGATGCTCAAGTAAAATAAAAATTTCATAAAGTAAAAGAAAGGCCCTTCGTAGAGGGAAGTTGGGATTTGTAGAGGTGCGAGCTCAAAGCAAAAAGATAGAGATAAAAACATTTTGGGAGGCATGCTTTTCTGTCAACGTTAACGACCGAGTAGTTCCTATACTTTCCATGCTAGATATATCATACGTGGTTCCCAAACATAAAATAAAGTTTATTCCTTTTTCAACCATACTTTCACTTTCCATGGCTAGTCAGATCCACAAATTGCCTTCCATACCAACACTTTCCAAGGAATTTATTATTTGACAACATAAAGTAAATTCATTTTTCATTTCCGGACTGGGCATCCCTAATACCTTTGTCGTACTCTTGTGCAATGACAAGTGAATAAACACTCATCTTTGGAATAACACATCTAGCATGGAAATATATTAGCCACCCCCTACCGTTTCATGAGTGGTACGAGCACACAAAAGATACGTTTATTTTGAAAATTAGAGATGGCAGATACAAATTTGCTTAGAACGGCAAAAGAATACCTCATATAGGTAGGTATAGTGGCAAAAACTGGTTTAAAGGACTTTGGATGCACGAGTAGTGACCATACTTAGTGCAAACGAAGGCTAGCAAAAGATTGAGAAGCATCCAAACAAGAAACAAAAAATCTCATAAGCGAGCATTAAGCATAACTAACACCAAATAATGCACCACAAGTAGGATGTAATTTCATTGCATAACTATTGACTTTCGTGCTTGCATAGGGAATCACAAACCTTAACACCAATATTCGTACTAAAGCATAATTACTCATCAACATGGCTCACATATCACTATCATCATATCTCAAAACTATTACGGAGAATCAAGTTAATTTTTACCAATGATCTTCATGAAAGTTTTTATTATATCCTCCTTGGATATCTATCACTTTGGGACTAGTTTCATATGTTGCTTTTAAGAAGCTCAAACAAATATAAGTGAAGAACATGAGCATCATATTTTTCTTCTCTCAAAATAATCTAAGTGAAGCAATAGAGAATTTCTTCAAAAATAACAAAGCACACCGTGCTAAAAAAGATATAAGTGAAGCACTTGAGCAATTCTATAGCTCATAAAGATTTAAGTGAAGTATAGAGAGCAATTCTGACAAGTTGATGCGGCTTAAAGCTATCGTCAGTATTTCCCCAAAGAGGAAGGGATGATGCAAAGACAAAGCGGTAGGTATTTCCCTCAGTGATGAAACCAAGGTTATCGAACCAGTAGGACAACCAAGCAACACAACGTAAACAACACCTGCACACAAATAACAAATACTCGCAACCCGACGTGTAAAAGGGGTTGTCAATCCCTTTCGGGTAGCAGTGCCAGAAATTGATAAACAGACGTGAGAGGGTAGTAAATATTGATAGATCGAACGCCAAATAAAATAAAGTGCAGCAAGGTATTTTTGTATTTTTGGTTTAATAGATCTGAAAATAAAAGCAAAGAAAAATAGATAGCAAAGGCAAATATATTAAAGAAGAGACCCGGGGGTCGTAGGTTTCACTAGTGGCTTCTCTCGAGAAAAATAGCAAACGGTGGGTAAACAAATTACTGTTGGGCAATTGATAGAACTTCAAATAATCATGACGATATCCGTGCAATGATCATTATATAGGCATCACGTCCAAGATTAGTAGACCGACTCGCCTGCATCTACTACTATTACTCCACACATCGACCGCTATCCAACATGCATCTAGCATATTAAGTTCATGGAGAAACAGAGTAATGCAATAAGAACGATGACATGATGTAGACAAGATCTATTTATGTAGAAATAGACCCCATCATTTTATCCTTAGTAGCAACGATACATATGTGTCGGTTCCCCTTCTGTCACTAGGATCAAGCACCGTAAGATCGAACCCACTACAAAGCACCTCTTCCCATTGCAAGATAAATAGATCAAGTTGGCCAAACAAAACCCAAATATCGGAGAAGAAATACGAGGCTATAAGCAATCATGCATATAAGAGATCAACGAAGACTCAAATAACTTTCATGGATAAAAAGATAGATCTGATCATAAACTCAAAGTTCATCCGATCCCAACAAACACAACACAAAAAGAGTTACATCATATGGATCTCCAAGAGACCATTGTATTGATAATGAAAAGAGAGAGGAAGCCATCTAGCTACTAACTACGGACCCGAAGGTCTACAAAGAACTACTCACGCATCATTAGAGAGGCACCAATGGAAGCGGTGAACCCCTCCGTGATGGTGTCTAGATTAGATCTGGTGGTTCTGGACTCTGCGGTGGCTGGAATTGATTTTCATCGACTCCCCTAGGGTTTCTGGAATATTGGGGTATTTATAGAGCAAATAGTCGGTTCAGGGGGCACCCGAGGTGGACAGAACCCACCAGGGCGTGTCTGGGCCTCCTGGCGCACCCTGGTGGGTTCTTCTCCCCTCGGAGCACCCCCCTAGGCGCTTCTCCGGCCCACTGGATGTCTTCTGGTCCAAAAAAACTCCAAAAAGTTTCGCTGCGTTTGGACTCCGTTTGGTACCGATTTCATGCGATGTAAAAAACATGCAGAAAACAGCAAGTGGCACTTGGCACTATGTCAGTAGGTTAATACCCAAAAAATGATATAAAATGATTATAAAACATCCAAGAATGATAATATAACAACATGGAACGATAAAAAATTATAAATACGTTGGAGACGTATCACAAGTCATAGCATAATTTTGGCTCTCTCAAATAGGTGTGTCCAGCAAGGATTCATGACTTAAAATAAAAAGCAAAACAAGCAAAGACTCATATCATACAAGACGCTCTAAGAAAAACTCATAATATGTGACGAATAAAAATATAGTTCCAAGTAAAATACCAAAGGTTGTTAGAATAAAGAGGGGATGCCACTCGGGGGCATCCCCAAGCTTAGTTGCTTGATACTTCTTGAATATTATCTTGGGGTGCCATGGGCATCCCCAAGCTTAGCCTTTTGCTAATCCTTATTCCTTCATCCATCGTAATATCACCCAAAACTTGAAAACTTCAATCACACAAAACACAACAAAACCTTCGTGAGATCCGGTAATATAAGAAAGCAAATCACTACTATAAGTACTGTTGCAAACCCATTCATATTTTATTGTTGCATTATATCTACTGTATTTCAACTTTTCTATGGCAAAAAATCTTCAAAGAAAACCATAGAATCATCAAAACAAGCACACAACGCAAAGAAAACAAAATCTATCAAAAACAGAACAGTCTGTAGCAATCTGGATATGTCGAATACTTCTGTAACTCACAAAAATTCTGAAAAATTTGGACCACGTGGGAAATTTGTATATTAATCTTCTGCAAAATGAATTGGTATTTTATCACGCTTCTCTTAAAAGTGAGAATTATTTTCGGGAGCGCAAAAGTTTCTGTTTTTTAGCAAGATCAAAACAACTATCACCAACATGATCCCAAAGGCTTTGCTTGGCACAAACACTAATTAATACACAAAAAACACAATCATAACAGTAGCATAATTGTGCAAACACTCAAGAACATAAAGAAAAGGACAAAAATAAATATTGTTCATTGGGTTGCCTCCCAACAAGAGCTATCGTTTTACGTCCTAGCTAGGCATAAGATTTCAATGATGCTCACATGAAAGATAGTAATTGAAACACGAAGAGAGCATCATGTAGCATGTGAAAACACATTTAAGTCTAACATACTTCCTATGCATAGATATTTTATAAGCAAACAAATTATCAAAACAAGCAAAGACTAGCATATGCAAGGAAGAAGAATAAAACATAGACAATCTCAACATGAAGAGAGGTAATTTAGTAGCATCAAAATTTCTACAACCATATTTATCTCTCTCATAATAATTATATGTGGGATCATATTCAAATTCAACAATATAGCTATCACATAACATATTCTCTATATGATCCACATGCATGCAACGTTGACACTCTTCCAAAATAGTGGGATTATCATCAAATAAAGTTATGACCTCTCCAAGCCCAATTTCATAAAAAAATTCAAAAGATTGAACACTCTCCAAATATGTGTGATTATTTTTACCTAAAGTTGACTCTCTTCAAAACCCACTTTTAATATTATCGCAAGCATATTCATCATGAGGTTTAAATAAATTTTTAAGATCATAAGAATCATTGTCACCTCAATCATGATCATTGCAATAAGTAGTGGACATAGCAATATTAGCATCCCCAAGCTTGGGGTTTTGCATATTATTATCACAATTGACATTAATAGAATTTATAATAACATCATTGCAATCATGCTTTTCATCTAAGGAGCTATCATGAATCACTTTATAGATTCCTTCTTTTAACACTTCATCACAATTTTCACATTCATGAATCTCAAGCAAAACTTCATACAGATAATCTAGTGAACTCAATTCACTAGCAATGGGTTCATCATAAATGAATCTCTTGAAAAGATTAGCAAGTGGATGAGGATACATATCAATTGATTTTTAGCAAGAGAAGATGCAAGCAAATAGAAGACACATGGAAACACAAGCAAACATGAGATCTGACGAGAAAACGGCGAACGAAAAGGAGGGCGAATAAAAACGGATTTTTTTTGTGAAGTGGGGGAGATGAAAACGGGAGGCAAATGGAAAATAATGTAAATTGAAAGGAGATGAATTTGTCATTAGGAACCTGGTAGATGTTGATGATGTCTCCCCGGCAACGGCGCCAGAAATTCCTTTTGATGTTTGCTTGAACTACGTCGGTATTTCCCCAAAGAGGAAGGGATGATGCAGCACAACAACGGTAAGTATTTCCCTTAGTGATGAGACCAAGGTTATCGAACCAGTAGGACAACCACACAACACCATGTAAACAGCTCCTGCACACACAGAACAACTACTTGCAACCCGGCGTAAGAGAGGGGTTGTCAATCCCTCACGGGTAAAAAGATAGATAAAATTGTGGTAGATTGGATAAATAGATCTCACGGGAACGCGAGATAAAATAAATAACAATAAATTGCAGCAAGGTATTTTTGTATTTTTGGTTTAATAGATCTGAAAATAAAAGCAAATAGAAATAGATCACGAAGGCAAATATAATAAAGAAGAGACCCGGTGGCCTTAGATTTCACTAGTGGCTTCTCTCGAGAAAAATAGCAAACAATGGGTAAACAAATTACTGTTGGGCAATTGATAGAACTTCAAATAATCATGACAATATCCAGGCAATGATCATTATATAGGCATCACGTCCATGATTAGTAGACCGACTCATGCCTACATCTACTACTATTACTCCACACATCAACCGATATCCAGCATGCATCTAGTGTATTAAGTTTATGGAGAAACGGAATAATGCAATAAAAACACTGACATGATGTAGACAAGATCTATTTATGTAGAATAGACCCCATCTTGTTATCCTTAATAGAAACGATACATACATGTCGGTTCCCCTTCTGTCACTGGGATCAAGCACCGTAAGAACAAACCCATCACAAAGCACCTCTTCCCACTGCAAGATAAATAGATCAAGTTGGCCAAACAAAACCCAAATATCGGAGAAGAAATACGAGGCTATAAGCAATCATGCATATAAGAGATAAAAGAAGACTCAAATAACTTTCATGGGTAAAAACATAGATTTGATCATAAACTCAAAGTTCATCGGATCCCAACAAACACACCACAAAATGAGTTACATCAAATAGATCTCCAAGCGACCATTTTATTGAGTGTCAAAAGAGAGAGAGGAAGCAATCTAGCTACTAACTACGGACCCATAGGTCTACAATGAACTACTCGTGCATCATCGGAGAGGCACCAATGAGGATGATGAACCCCCCCGTGATGGTGTCTCGATTGGATCTGGTGGTTCTGAAACTTGGGGCGATTGGAATTGATTTTTGTCGACTCCCCTAGGGTTTCTGGAATATTGGGGTATTTATAGAGCAAAGAGGCTGTGCGGGAGGCCACCGAGATGGGCACAACCCACTGGCACTCTGGGGCTCAGAACGCATACCTGGTGGGTTGTGCCCCCCTCGGGGCACACTCCAGGTGCTTCTCCGGCCCATTGGGTGTCTTCTGGTCCATAAAAATTCCACAAAAAGTTTCGTTGCATTTGGACTCCGTTTGATATTGATTTCCTGTGATGTAAAAAACAAGCAGAAAACAACCACTGACACTGGGCATTATGGTAATAGGTTAGTACCAAAAAATTATATAAAATGATTGTAAAAAATCCAAGAATGATAATATAACAACATGGAACAATAAAAAATTATAGATACGTTGGAGACGTATCAATGCCCCCATCAATTACGAAAGCATGTTTCGATGCATAATATATGTTTTATCCTTTTCCAGCGCACAACATCTCCACATCAGCGACCCGACCGAGGACAATGGGTTCCCTCCACCTTCCATGGTGGAGAGCAGATCCACTGAGCGCACTGTTCCCCCTCCGCCCTTGACAGGCCAGGGGAAGCAACATCGCGTCTGGCCCCTACCGCTGACAACAAGGGGCGGGTCTTTGGGAATTCCTTGGCCGAGGTCCAGACCTCGGCCGCCGAGGACCACGGGGAAGAAATCTCCGTGGTCACAGAGGACGGGTTGGGCCGAGGTGAACCCTCGGCCTAGATGACTCCGGAGCTGTCACAACAACTAGAGGTCTCCACCCCTGCCACCATGAAGGGTGGACCAGAGGTGGCTCCACCTACTCCTCATGCCCAGGGCAGGTCCACAAGGGGTGTCCCGAGGAGACGGAGGCAGCCGTAGCGGGCTCCTTCATCACGGGAGAGCATCGTGCCCTTATCGGCATGACGCTGGGGAGCTTCCGGTCTGTAGAGGCCGGAATACACGAGATCTTCAAGGGTCTCCTCAGAGGCTTCATGGTATGTCTCATGTATCTGTGCTTTCCTCTATCGTATGTTAGCTTAATTTGATATCTGCTCCTTCCAGTAGCCCTCACCGGACATGATTGAAAGGCCATGTCCAAGGACTAAAAACTGGTCCCACGTATGAATGCGTAGCAAGTAGTAGCCCCTGAGCCCGAAGTCGGTTTCGAGGAACTGACTTGGGGGTCGATCTATATGTGTTTAGAAAAGGAAAGATGTAGTAGCCCCCGATGCTCATATTAGGTTTTAAAAATCCGAATAGAGGATCAAAACCGGTGTTTGGAGGCTAATAATTTAATGTGTGTGCAGGCCTCGACTTCGGCTCCGAACTTCATCTTCGAAGAGATAGCGGAGATGAACTGGAAGATGAAGCAGTCCAAAGAGGACCTCAATCTAATGGAAAAGCAGATCAAAAGTGCCCAAGTTAAGCAAAGAGTTCAATACGGTGAAAATGTAACTTTCGTATTTGCTTTGAACTTGGTATGATGTCGATCTTGTATAATTACAACTGCGACTACAGAGCTTGAGGCCCTCAAGGCCGAGCTGCAGAAAGCTCGGCAAGAGGCCGAGCAGCAGAAAGTTGTAGCATCGAAGGCCAACAAAGAGCTGGTCAAAGAAAAGGCAGCACGCGGCAAGGACCAGGCTCGGGTCCTCGAGGTCGAGGACAACCTGAAGGGCGTGTACCTGGAATGCGACGCCCACCAGGAGGAGCAGAAGAAATTGGCCGCTGAGATCGGCACATGCCAAGATCCACACCCAGGTCCGAGCAGATTGCGAGGCGCTCCAGCAAGTGAGGCAGATCATTGCTAGTACGCTGTATTTGCTTTAGTATGTATTTGGTCTCAATGGGTCCATAGAGCTCACCAAACTGTGGCAATCCACAGAGGCCTTTGCGGACCTGTCACTTCGGTGCCCAGGAGGGCCACACCATTGAGAGGGCGTTTTGGTGATAGTTCCATGCGCCCTCGCATCCACCACTGCTCAGCGATGAGATGAAGCAGCAGATGCAGCTCTATCGCATGGCGAGGCCAGCCATGAAGGACCTCTGCATCCACCTCTAGCCAGTTGAGCCACTTCTCTCTAGCTTCTTTGGCCTGGTGCCCGACTTCAAGACGCCGGACCCCAAGCTCTGTGCTGGAAATGGTCTGCAAGCCTAGAGGGTGCCCAGTTGGCGTATGCCTGTGTGAAGACCCACTATCCTCGCGTTGATGCGACGGAAATGGCTTCTGGCCCGCCGGCCAGGAAGGCCCGGACTCCATAGGAGTTCATGGCCTAGGTGATGGTGCGTGGATCACGGAGCCCCGCTACGGCCAGAATACCTTGTATTTTTAGCTTGTACTTTGGGATGACGAAGTTTGAACGATGTATAGAGAACAAGCTTTTGGTTCGGTTTAAATGAGTTTAGCTTTATATTCCGACATGTGTGTTATGTTTTTACTGTAGTGTGACCATTTTGAGACTGAAAGTGACTAGTCATCGGCTTCCGCCCCCTTGTACAAGATACAAGGGGTGTTTCTACAACACCTGTAAGCCTTAGCCGATGGCTTGGTTCCCGGAGGTGGTTCGTGCATATAGAAACTAGGCAATCGCACTATATTGGTTTTATAACTTTCACTTAGTCATAGGAGCTTGATTGTGGGATCTAGTGATTAGCCCCCGGTGTGTGAAGTGTTCGGTCCTAGCCGAGGTTTAAACCATTAGCCACTTTGGCTCATTTTGAGAAGAGCCCCTCATTTGACACGGATGACCTCCATCGATCCTAGTTTAACACAGTCATCAGATTGCCGACTAGTTTACGCTTACCAAGACAGACAGTTTTCGGCTTTCTCCACTGAGGCACTTTACCATCCGAGCTGGAAGTTGATACGTCTCCAACGTATCTATAATTTAAGAAGTATTCATGCTATTATATTATCCATCTTGGATGTTTAATGGGCTTTACTATGCACTTTTATATTATTTTGGGACTAACCTATTAACCCAGAGCCCAAGATGCAGCTTTACGGTTTTCTCCTTGTTTGATGTTTCGCAGAAAAGGAATATCAAACGGAGTCCAAACGGAATGAAACCTTCGGGAGAGTTATTTTTGGAACGGAAGCAACCCAGAAGACTTGGAGTGTACGTAAGGGAAGCAACAAGGAAGGCACGAGGAAGGGGGGCGCGCCCACCCCCCTGGGCGCGCCCTCCACCCTCGTGGGCCCCTCGTGGCTCCCCTGACCGACTTCTTTCGCCTATATATATATCCATATACCCTAAAAACTTTGAGGAACAGAATAGATCGGGAGTTCCGCCGCCGCAAGCCTCTGTAGCCACCAAAAACCAATCGGGACCTGTTCAAGACTTCGCCGGGAGGGGAGATCCTCACGGTGGCCATCTTCATCATCCGGCGCTCTCCATGACGAGGAGGGGAGTAGTTAAGCCCTCGGGGCTCAGGGTATGTAACAGTAGCTATGTGTTTGATCTCTCTCTCTCTCTCTCTCTCTCTCTCTCTCTCTTGTGTTCTTGATTTGGCACGATCTTGATGTATCGCGAGCATTGCTATTATAGTTGGATCTTATGATGTTTCTCCCCCTCTACTCCCTTGTAATGGATTGAGTTTTCCTTTGAAGTTATCTTATTGGATTGAGTCTTTAAGGATTTGAGAACACTTGATGTATGTCTTGCATGTGCTTATCTGTGGTGACAATGGGATATTCACGTGATCTACTTGATGTATGTTTTGGTGATCAAATTGCGGGTTCTGTAACTTTGTGTACTTATGCATAGGGGTTGGCACACGTTTTCGTCTTGACTCTCCAGTAGAAACTTTGGGGCACTCTTTGAAGTTCTTTGTGTTGGTTGAATAGATGAATCTGAGATAGTGTGATGCATATCATATAACCATACCCATGGATACTTGAGGTGACATTGGAGTATCTAGGTGACATTAGGGTTTTGGTTGATTTGTGTCTTAAGGTGTTATTCTAGTACGAACTCTATGATAGATCGAACGGAAAGAATAGCTTCGTGTTATTTTACTATCGACTCTTGAATAGATCGATCGTAAAGAATAATTTTGAGGTGGTTTCAGTACCGTACAATAATCTCTTCGTTTGTTCTCCGCTATTAGTGACTTTGGAGTGACTCTTTGTTGCATGTTGAGGGATAGTTATATGATCCAATTATGTTATTACTGTTGAGAGAACTTGCACTAGTGAAAGTATGAACCCTAGGCCTTGTTTCTACACATTGCAATACCATTTGTGCTCAATTTTATCATTAGTTACCTTGCTGTTTTTATATTTTCAGATTACAAAAACCTAAATCTACCATCCATATTGCACTTGTATCACCATCTCTTCCCCGAACTAGTGCACCTATACAATTTACCATTGTATTGGCTGTGTTGGAGACACAAGAGACTCTTTGTTATTTGGTTGTAGGGTTGTTTGAGAGAGACCATCTTCATCCTATGCCTCCCATGGATTGAATAACCTTAGGTCACCCACTTGAGGGAAATTTGCTACTGTCCTACAAACCTCTACACTTGGAGGCCCAACAACGTCTACAAGAAGAAGGTTGTGTAGTAGACATCAAGCTCTTTTAAAGGCCGCTGTTGCGGGAGGTGAGTGCTTGAAGGTATATCTTTAGATCTTGCAATCGAATCTTTTTAGTTTCTTGTTTTATCACTAGTTTAGTTTATAAAATAAAACTACAAAAAATGGAGTTAAGGGTGCCTCATATGCTTCATCTTTTTAATGTCTTTCGTGAAAATGATGGGAAGGAAAATTGTGCTCAAGTGCTAGAAGAAGAAATCTATAAAATGTTTGGCACTAAATCTTTTTATGATGAGCATGATTGCAATGTTGTTAGTATGAATTCTTTGAATATCTATGATGCTAATGATATGCAAAGCCACAAGCTTGGGGATGCTATGTTCGATGAAGATGATATTTATTGTCCCCCAAGTTTTGATGAGCAAATTTATTATGATGAAAGCATGCCTCCTATTTATGATGATTATTGTGATGACACGTATGCTATAAATAATAAAGATAACCATGAAACTTGTCATCATGATTTTAATTTTCAATTGGATTATGCCTCACATGATAATTATTTTGTTGAGTTTGCTCCCACTACTATTCATGAGAACAAATTTGCTTTTGTGTAGAGTAATAAAATTTCTATGCTTGTAGATCATGAAAACAATGCTTTATGTTCTGGTTATATGGTTGAATTCATTCATGATGCTACTGAAAATTATTATGAGGGAGGAATATATGCTTGTAGGAATTGCAATAATATCAAGTTTCCTCTCTATGTGCTTAAAGTTTTAAAGTTATGCTTGTTTTGCCTTCCTATGCTAGTTGATTATTGTTCCCATAAGTTGTTTGCTCACAAAATCCTTATGCATAGGAAGTGGGTTAGAGTTAAATATGCTAGTCATATTCTTCATGATGCTCTTTTTATTTTCAATTCTTATCTTTTATGTGAGCATCATTGAAATCATCATGCCTAGCTAGGGGCGTTAAACGTAAGCGCTTGTTGGGAGGCAACCCAATTTTATTTTTGTTTCTTGCTTTTTGGTTCTATTTAGTAATAAATAATCCATCTAGCCTCTGGTTATATGTGTTTTTATGTTTTAATTAGTGTTTGTGCCAAGTAAGACCTATAGGATCTTCTTGGATGATAGTTATTTGATCTTGCTGAAAATTCCAGAAACTATCTGTTCACGAAAACAATTGTTTAAAATCACCAGAACGTGATAAAATACTGATTCCAATTGCAGTAGATCAATAATCAAATTATCTAGGTCGTCCTATTTTTGTAGAATTGTTTGAGTTCCAGAAGTTTGCGTTAGTTACAGATTACTACAGACTGTTCTGTTTTTGACAGATTCTGTTTTTCGTGCGTTGTTTGCTTATTTTGATGAATCTATGGCTAGTAAAATAGTTTATAAACCATAGAGAAGTTGGAATACAGTAGGTTTAACACCAATATAAATAAATAATGAGTTCATTACAGTACCTTGAAGTGGTGTTTTGTTTTCTTTCGCTAATGGAGCTCACGAGATTTTCTGTTAAGTTTTGTGTTGTGAAGTTTTCAAGTTTTGGGTAAAGATTCTATAGACTATGGAATAAGGAGTGGCAAGAGCCTAAGCTTGGGGATGCCCAAGGCACCCCAAGGTAATATTCAAGGACAACCAAGAGCCTCAGCTTGGGGATGCCCCGGAAGGCATCCCCTCTTTCAACTACGTTCATCGGTCACTGTCCTTGGAGCTATATTTTTATTCACCACATGATATGTGTTTTGCTTGGAGCGTCACTTTATTTTATTTTGTTTTGCTTGCTGTTTAAATAAAATACCAAGATCTTAAATTCTTAAATGAGAGAGAGTCTTCACATAGCTACATAATTATTTAACTACTCATTAATCTTCACTTATATATTTTTGGAGTAGTTTGTCATTTACTCGTGTGCTTCACTTATATCCTATGAGTAAATGGTTGAATGATTTGAATGTCATAAATCTGAAATTATATATGTTTCATATGCCTTTGCCATGGGGAGTAATGCCTTCACATATAAGAAGTAGAGGTGGTAAATTTATTGAAGGTTAGCAAACATTGTATTGGTCACTTGAACAATTCATGAAAGAATATTGAAGGAAGAGAGATTTCACATATAAATATACTATCTTGGACATCTTCTATGATTGTGAGCCCCATTAATTATTTTCAAATCTGAGCAAATTAGTTGAAGTTGGACAAGGAATACAACATAATGAGTTATGCTTGGGTATATTTGTATACAAGTTATATTGTTATGGATCCTCTAACATGTGGTGCTTGCTATTTAGAATCCTTTGCTAGCCAAAATATCTCAGTACTAAGCGGGAATACTGCTTGTGCATCCAAAATCCTTGAACCAAGTTCCTTCCATGAGTGTCCACCATATCTACCTATATGCGGTATTTACCTGCTGTTCCAAGTAAATTTGCATGTGCCAAACTCTAAACCTTCAAATAATTATCTGTTTTGTATGCCCGAATCGCTCATGTAGCGACTAGGGGCTGTCAGTATCTTCCTTGCTAGGTGGGTTATTCTCATGATGAGTGGACTCCGCTCATCATTCATGAGAAAATGGCTGGTAACTGGGATGCCCAGTCCTATGATCAAAACATCAAAAATAAAATCGCAAATAATTTAAACAAAACTCCCCCAGGAATGTTGCTAGTTGGACGGCACCCGTTGTTTCGGACAAGCCGTGGAGTGTGAATGTTGGTGGATGGGGAGTAAAAACTTTACCTTTCTGCGTGGGAACCGCCTATAACGTATGTAGTATGGAAGATATTGAGAACTCTTGGTCGTTATGTTGACAATGAAACCATACCTCTCAAAAAAATTTTCATCTCTGTTTTTGCTTCGAGCTCTGGCACCTCTGCAAATCCATGCTTCCCTCTGCGAAGGGCCTATCTTTTACTTTTATGCAAGAGTCAACAGTATTCCTTCTCATTCCAACCTACTCTCTAGTTGGCAAGCATCATGTGATGGAAAGATCTAAGCATATATGGCCATTCAAATATTTGAGCATGAATTATTATTGTTGACATTACCCTTGAGGTAAAAGGTTGGGAGGCGAAACATTAAGCCCCTATCTTTCTCTATGTTCGATGAATACTATTTGTTCTAAAAATATGCTTTGAGTGGTAGCAATCATGGAAGACTAAATGATAGTTGAGTATGTGAAGTTTGCGGAATCAAAGCTCTGACATAGATTCTTCCTGAAAATAAGATGAATTGTAATTGTTTGATGACTAATAACACGGTTTGTTAGTTTTCAAGAAAGTTTATGATCTATACTTTAACATGTGAATAGTTTGTTACTTGATCATGCAAAGTTTTATGATATGAGCTACTGTTATGACATATAATGATGCTAGAAAAGGTGATTGAAATTATCATCGATCAAACTTGTGCACCTCGCTAGCATTCACACTTCATAAATTCTTTCTTTTATCATTTACCTACTCGAGGACGAGCAGGAATTAAGCTTGGCGATGCTGATACGTCTCCAACGTATCTATAATTTATGAAGTATTCATGCTATTATATGATCCATCTTGGATGTTTAATGGGCTTTACTATGCACTTTTATATTATTTTGGGACTAACCTATTAACCCAGAGCCCAGTGCCAGTTTACATTTTCTCCTTGTTTTGATGTTTGAGCAGAAAAGGAATATCAAACGGAGTACAAATGGAATGAAACCTTGAGAGAGTTATTTTTGGAACGGAAGCAATCCAGAAGACTTGGAGTAATGCGTAAGGAAGCAACGAGGAAGGCGAGGCGAGGCGCGCCCACCCCCCTGGGCGCGCCCTCCACCCTCGTGGGCCCCTCGTGGCTACCCTAACCGACTTCTTTCGCCTATATATATCCATATACCCTAAAAACTTTGAGGAACAGAATAGATCAGGAGTTCCGCCGCCGCAAGCCTTTGTAGCCACCAAAAACCAATCGGGGCCTGTTAGACACCTGCCGAGGGGGGATCCCTCACCGGGGGCCATCTTCCTCATCCCGACGCTCTCCATGACGAGGAGGGAGTAGTTCACCCTCGGGCCCGAGGGTATGTACCAGTAGCTCTGTGTTTGATCTCTCTCTCTCTCTCTCCTGCGTGTTCTTGATTTGTACGATCTTGATGTATCGCGAGCTTTGCTATTATAGTTGGATCTTATGATGTTTCTCCCCTCTACTCTCTTGTAATGGATTGAGTTTTCCCTTTGAAGTTATCTTATCGGATTGAGTCTTTAAGGATTTGAGAACACTTGATGTATGTCTTGCATGTGCTTATCTGTGGTGACAATGGGATATTCACGTGATCTACTTGATGTATGTTTTGGTGATCAAATTGCGGGTTCCGTAACTTTGTGAACTTATGCATAGGGGTTGGCACACGTTTTCGTCTTGACTCTCCGGTAGAAACTTGGGGAACTCTTTGAAGTTCTTTGTGTTGGTTGAATAGATGAATCTGAGATTGTGTGATGCATATCATATAATCATACCCACGGATACTTGAGGTGACATTGTAGTATCTAGGTGACATTAGGGTTTTGGTTGATTTGTGTCTTAAGGTGTTATTCTAGTACAAACTCTATGATAGATCGAACGGAAATAATAACTTCGTGTTATTTTACTATGGACTCTTGAATAGATCGATTAGAAAGAATAACTTTGAGGTGGTTTCGTACCCTACAATAATCTCTTCGTTTGTTCTCTGCTATTAGTGACTTTGGAGTGACTCTTTGTTGCATGTTGGGGGATAGTTATATGATCCAATTATGTTATTATTGTTGAGAGAACTTGCACTAGTGATAGTATGAACCCTAGGCCTTGTTTCTACACATTGCAATACCGTTCGTGCTCACTTTTATCATTAGTTACCTTGCTGTTTTTATATTTTCAGATTACAAAAACCTAAAGCTACCATCCATATTGCACTTGTATCACCATCTCTTGTGAACTAGTGCACCTATACAATTTACCATTGTATTAGGTGTGTTGGGGACACAAGAGACTCTTTGTTATTTGGTTGCAGGGTTGTTTGAGAGAGACCATCTTCATACTACGCCTCCCACGGATTGATAAACCTTAGGTCATCCACTTGAGGGCAATTTGCTACTGTCCTACAAACCTCTGCACTTGGAGGCCCAACAACGTCTAAGAGAAGAAGGTTGTGTAGTAGACATCGGAAGTGCAATCATAGTAGTTCTCCCTTTACACTCTTAGCCGAACAGGTGAAAATGTAAGAGGTTAACATAGGAGCCGGGCAACCCAACTATTGACCAAAATCATGGTTCGAAACTTGTTCATATAATGCAATATCTAAGGGTGTGTTCGGGAGCTCTCCACGGCTCCAACTCCTCAACTCCATCGCCAGGATCCTTTCGCCGGCTTCTTAGAAGCGATCCGGGAATGACGGCAGCGTTCAATGACGCGACTTCTCGCTCATACGAGGAGCCAGCCTCAAGCCCGTGAAATTGCCCAATGTAGCCCATTCAGCTGGAAAGTTGTAGCAGGCTCATAGCCCAATTCGCTGGGAAAGTTGTGAATGGGCTATAGGCCTGGTGGTTCTCTCGTGGAATGGACACAGTTGTTCGATAGTGGGATTGCGTGCCTATTCGAACCGGTTCGCTCGCTCACTTCGGGGTGGCAACAAGGTGTAAATTAGGCCAACTCTCGCTTCTTCAGATCCTGGGAGCTGGGAATTGCTCGCTCCTCAACTCCACCTAAAATACACTACTGGTGATAGCTTGACTTCTCAACTCCATAACCACGATTTGGAGCGTTCGGCTCAGCTCCAGACCTGGAGTTGTGGAGTTGAGGAGCCGGAGGGCTCCCGAACACGCCAAATAAACAGTTTGGACTTTTGAACTTAAGCGTGAGATTTGAAATCCGAGTTTAAGGAAGGGTCTGTATCGCGATAGCTATGTTTGGCTCAGAGGCTAGTAAGAGAAAAGGACATACATGGATATATGCGTAGTGACCACAAAAGGTCTGTATTTCCTATCTTTCATATGGTCGAGCCGTACATGCCGAGATTTATCAAAGAAGCTCCGAAAGATACATTTATAAGGAAAGAAAAAAAGGGGGAGGAATTTAAATAGGGCGGCTATGCTTGGGTTTATAGCCCTAGTCCTTCATGCCGCACGTCTGCGCCTCTGTGCTGCTATACTAGCTCATCCTCATCTACGATGAGGTTAATGTGTGCGGCCTGCACATTTGCCTATCCTATGTTTCATGCATTCAAGAAGTAGATCCTTTGAAGAGGTTGTAAATGTTGCACGTTGGTTTAAACCATGTAGTCCTGCTATTCCTGTTGGGCCTTTGATAGTGCCATGTAGGTGCGCATGTCCTCGGGGTGAGCGTCGCCTAGTTAAGCCGAACAACACGGCCTGCATGTTATGCTCCTCGCACTCCCATGGAAATTTGAGTGTGAAGTTGTGCACCCTAGGGACATAATCCTTAGCCAAAGGGAGAGAAACGATGAGCGCGTATCCCTATTTAGGGTGAGTGATCGGCTGTCCGAGGTCAGTAGGTGCACCCTGGTTGCGCTTTGACGTGCCAGGTGTACCTTTTCTGAGCAGAGTACAAGCTGCCTCCTCCGACGTTTGAACCTCGACCGCAAAAGCCACAGTCTGCTCCTTCGTTCGGAGGGAGCGTTCAGTGTTACCATTGACTATAATTAAACCATTTGGCCCCGACATCTTTAGCTTTACATATGCACGGCGCAAGACCGCATTGAAGCGAGCGAATGCAATTCGCCTGAGCAGTGCATGATAGCCACTACTGAAGGGGACAATGTTGAAGATCAAGTCTTCGCTTCGAAAGCTTTCGGGCGATCCGAAGACTACCTCCAATGTGATCGCTCCGAAGACTACCTCCAATGTGATCGCACCCGTGCAGCGTGCTTCGACGCGGGGTCTGACACACTTGAAGGAGGTGGTGCTGGGCTTGATCCTAGATGGATCGATGCCCATTTTCCTAATCGTATCAGTATAGATCAGGTTGAGGCTGCTGCCTTCATCCATGAGGACGCATGTTAAGTGGAACCCATCGCCAATGGGGTCCAGGACCAAAGCCGCATACCCTCCATGACGGATATTGGTCGGGTGGTCGTGTTTACCAAATGTGATCGGATAGTCCGACCACAGATTATACTTTGGGGCGATGGGTGATACGCCTCCAACGTATCTATAATTTTTGATTGTTCCATGTTGTTATATTATCATTCTTGGATGTTTTACAATCATTTTATATCAGTTTTTGGTACTAACCTATTGACATAGTGTCCAGTGCCAGTTGTTGTTTTCTGCTTGTTTTTTTACATCGCAGGAAATCAATATCAAACGGAGTCCAAATGCAATGAAACTTTTTGTAGAATTTTTATGGACCAGAAGACACCTAATGGGCCGGAGAAGCACCCGGGGGGTGCCTCGAGGGGGGAACAACCCACCAGGGCACGCCTGGGCCCCCAAGCATGCCAAGGTGGGTTGTGCCCACCTCAGTAGCCTCCCGCACCGCATCTTTGCTCTATAAATACCCCAATATTCCAGAAACCCTAGGGGAGTCGACAAAAATCAATTCCAAATTTGCAAGTTCCGGAACCACGGATCCAATCTAGACACCATCACGGAGGGGTTCATCATCCTCATTGGTGCCTCAATGATGCGTGAGTAGTTCATTGTAGACCTACGGGTCCGTAGTTAGTATCTAGATGGCTTCCTCTCTCTCTCTTAATTCTCAATATAATGTTCTCTTGGAGATCCATATGATGTAAATCTTTTTTGCGGTGTGTTTGTTGGGATCCGATGAACTTTGAGTTTATGATGAGATCTATGTTTTTATCCATGAAAGTTATTTGAGTCTTCTTTGATCTCTTATATGCATGATTGCTTATAGCCTTGTATTTCTTTTTCGACATTTGGGTTTTGTTTTGCCAACTTGATCTATTCATGTTGCAATCGGAAGAGGTGCTTTGTGATGGGTTTGATCTTACAGTGCTTGATCCCAGTTATAGAAGGGGAACCGACACGTATGTATCGTTGCTATTAAGAATAACAAGATGGGCTCTATGTCTACATAAATCGATCCTGTCTACATCATGTCATCGTTCTTATTGCATTACTCCGTTTCTCCATGAACTTAATACACTAGATGCCTGCTGGATAGCGGTCGATGTGTGGAGTAATAGTAGTAGATGCAGGCAGGAGTCGGTCTACTAATCTTGGACGTGATGCCTATATAATGATCATTGTCTAGATATCGTCATGATTATTTGAAGTTCTATCAGTTACCCAACAGTAATTCGTTTACCCACCGTTTGCTATTTTTCTCGAGAGAAGCCACTAGTGAAATCTACGGCCCTCACGATCTATTTTTATTTGCTTTCATTTTCAGATCTATTAATACAAAAATACCTTGCTGCAATTTATTGTTATTTATTTTATGTCACGTTCCCGCGAGATCTATTTATCCAATCTACTACAATTTTATCTATGTTTTTACCCGTGAGGGATTGACAACCCCTCTCTTACGCCGGGTTGCAAGTATTTGCTCTTTGTGTGCAGGAGCTGTTTACGTGCTGTTGCGTGGTTCTCCTACTAGTACTATAACCTTGATCTCATCAGTGAGGGAAATACCTACCGTTGTTGTGCTGCATTATCCCTTCCTCTTTGGGGAAATACCGATGTAATTCAAGTAAACATCAAAAGGAATTTGTGGTGCCCTTGCCGCGGAGACATCATCAACATCTACCAGGTTCCTAATCACAAATCTCATCCCCTTGCAATTTATATTATTTGCCATTTGCCTCTCGTTTTCCTCTCCCCCACTTCACAAAAAGTCGTTTTAGTCGGCCATTTTTTTGTTTGTCGTTTTCCTGCCGGATCTATCCCTATTCTTGCTTTCTAGCCATAATGGCTAGCGTGACTACTCCTCCTTTGTCACCAGATTTTGAAGTTTTATACTTAAAGCAACGACAAGGAGAAAATTTGAAAGATGCTTGGTACAGGCTAATGGAATCCTATCATGTTTTTAACCTAAAGGGAGATGCAAAGATTTTGCTTCGTAATTTTTACATAGGATTGGCTTTGCATCATAGACAACTCTTAGATTTTGCCGCTAAAGGGAATTTTATTGAGCTTGATGCTAATCCGACTATGAAATCTTAGAAGGAATTGCAGGGGTTCCACCTCAGCGAAGGGTTTTCTTTCACCCCAGAGGGAGTGCAAATGTTGGAAAAACTTGGTGATTTGCACAAACATATGGTTGAATTGCAAAAATATAACGAACCCCTTAAACATCTTAATAGTAGTATCAATCACATGAATACCTTGATTACTCTCTGTAATAAGCGATTGGATATTTTAAATCTCAAGATGGTTTCTTTTCCTAAGAATTTAGTGAAGCGCAAAGAGCCTCCCGGGTTTGATAAAGCCCTTACAAAAGTTGCCAAAACTACGAATGAAAATACTTAGATCCGTGCTTTATGCGTAGCTAGGGGCGTAAAACGATAGCGCTTGTTGGGAGGCAACCCAATGAATAAAATTTATTTTTGTCTTTTGCTTTCTGTTCTTGAGTGTTCGCACAATTATGCTACTGTTATGATTGTGTTTTAATTAGTGTTTGTGCCAAGCAAAGCCTTTGGGATCATGTTGGGTGATAGTTGATTTGATCTTGCTGAAAAATAGAAACTTTTGCGCTCACAAAAATAATTCTCATTTTTAACAGAAGCGTGGTAAAATACCAATTATTTTTGCAGAAGATTAACATACAAATTTCTCACATGGTCCTAATTGTTCAGAATTTTTGGAGTTACAGAAGTATTCGAAATATTCAGATTACTCTGACTGATACATTTTTTTGACAGATTCTGTTTTCTTTGCATTGTGTGCTGTTTGATGATTCTATGGTTTTCTTTGAAGAGTTTTTGCCATAGAAAAGTTGGAATACAGTAGATATAATGCAAGAATAAAATATGAATGGGTTTGCAACAATACTTGTAGTAGTGATTTGCTTTCTTATACTAACGGATCTCACGAAGGTTTTGTTGAGTTTTGTGTGATTGAAGTTTTCAAGTTTTGGGTGATATTACGATGGATGAAGGAATAAGGAGTAAGAAGAGCCTAAGCTTGTGGATGGCCATGGCATCCAAGCTATTATCCAAAGAGAAGAAAGCAACTAAGCTTGGGGATGCCCGAGTGGCATCCGCTCTTTCTTCTAACGACCATCGGTATTTTACTCGGAGCTTTATTTTTATTCTTCACATATTATCAGTTTTGCTTGGAGCGTCTTGTATGATATGAGTCTTTGCTTGTTTTTTTTACTTTAAGTCATGAATCCTTGCTGGGCACACTTATTTGAGAGAGCCAAAATTATGCTATGACTTGTTAGAATTGCTCTCTATGCTTCCCTTCAATCTTTATGAGCTATGGAATTGCTCTAGTGCTTCACTTATATCTTTTTGAGCACGGTGTGCTTTGTTATTTTTGAAGAAATGCTCTCATGCTTCACTTAGATTTATTTGAGAGTTAGTAATTTTTTTAAGAAATTCTCTCTTGCTTCACTTAGATTATTTTGAAGAAAGAAATATGATGCTCATGATCTTCACTTATATTTGTTTCAGATTATTAAAAGCAACATATAAAACTAGTCCCAAAGTGATAGATATTCAAGGAGGATATAATAAAAACTTTCGTGAAGATCATTGGACAAATAAACTTGATTATTTGTAATAGTTTTGAGATATGATGATATGATATGTGGGTCATGTTGATGAGTAATTATTCTTTAGTAAGAATATTGGTGTTAAGGTTTGTGATTCCCTATGCAACCACGAAAGTCAATAGTTATGCAATGAAATGATATCTTACTTGTGGTGCATTATTTGGTGTTAGTTATGCTTAATGCTCGCTTATGAAATTTTTCATTTCTTGGTTGCATGCTTCTCAATCTTTTGCTAGCCTTCATTTGCACTAAGTACGATCACTACTTGTGCATCCAAAATCCTTTAAACCAGTTTTGCCACATGAGTCCACCATACCTACTGTCACGGTATTCTTTTGCCGTTCTAAGAAAATTTGTATGTGCCATCTCTAATTTTCAAAATAAACTTCTCTTTTGTGTGCTCGTACCACTCATGAAAGGATAGGGGGTGGCTAATATATTTCCATGCTAGATGTGTTATTATCAAGATGAGTGTTTATTCACTTGTCATTGCACGAGAGTAAGGCAAAGGTATTAGGGACGCCCAGTCCCGAAATGAAAAATGAATTTACTTTATGTTGTCAAATAATAAATTCCTTGGAAAGTGTTGGTATGGAAGGCACCCGTAGATACGGCTTGCCATGGAAAGTGAAAGTATGGTTGAAAAAGGAACAAACTTTATTTTATGTTTGGAACCGTGTATGATATATCTAGCATGGAAAGTATAGGGAACTACTCGGTCGTTAACGTTGACAGGAAAAGCATGCCTCCCAAAATGTTTTTATCTCTATCTTTTTTGCTTTGAGCTCTGGCACCTCTACAAATCCCAACTTCCCTCTACAAAGGGCCTTTCTTTTACTTTATGAAATTTTTATTTTTACTTGAGCATCCATCTTCTCTTATAAAGCACCATCTAAGGGGCACTATGGTCGTAGTTGAGCATTGGGTGTAGCTAATATGCGAGTGTGTTTCATGAATGGATCAATGATTGAGCATAATGGGCTAGGGATAACTTGCTTTAGCGTTGATATATTTGAAAGACATGGTTGCTTATTGATATGCTTGAGTATTAAAGTCCTCATGTCACAACTAGACTATTGCTTTGAACCATATAAAAGTCCAAATGTCCATGCTACAAAGAAAAGAATATGTGATGAACATGTTAGGCAGCATTCCACATCAAAAAAGTCTGTTTTTATCAATTAGCTACTCGAGGAATGAGCAGGGAATTAAGCTTGGGGATCTTTGATCGTCTCCAACGTATCTATAAATTTTGATTGTTCCATGCTGTTATATTATCATTCTTGGATGTTTTACTATCATTTTATAATCATTTAATATTTTTTTGGTACTAATTGACATAGTGCCCAGTGCCAGTTGCTGTTTTCTGCTTGTTTTTTACATCGCAGGAAATCAATATCAAATGGAGTCCAAATGCAACGAAACTTTTTGTGGAATATTTATGGACCAGAAGACACCCAATGGGTCGGAGAAGCACATGGGGGTGACATGAGGGGGCAAAACACACCAGGGCGCGCTTGGGCCCCCAGGCGCGCCCAGGTGGGTTGTGCCCACCTCGGTGGCCTCCCGCACCGCCTCTTTGCCCTTTAAACACACCAATATTCCAGAAAGCCTAGGAGAGTCGACAAAAATAAATTCCAGCCACCGCAAGTTCCAGAACCACGAGATCCAATCTAGACACCATCACGGAGGGGTTCATCATACTCATTGGTGCCTCTCCGATGATGCGTGAGTAGTTCATTGTAGACCTACGGGTCCGTAGTTAGTAGCTAGATGGCTTCCTCTCTCTCTTTTGATTCTCAATACAATGGTCTCTTGGACATCCATATAATGAAACTCTTTTTTGTGATGTGTTTGTTGGGATCCGATGAACTTTGAGTTTATGATCAGATCTATGTTTTTATCCATGAAAATTATTTGAGCCTTCTTCGATCTCTTATATGCATGATTTCTTATAGCCTCGTATTTCTTCTCCGATATTTGGGTTTTGTTTGGCCAACTTGATCTATTTATCTTGCAATGGGAAGAGGTGCTTTGTGATGGGTTTGATCTTGCGGTGCTTGATCCTAGTGATGTAAGAGGGAACCGACACGTACGTATCGTTGCTATTAAGGATAACAAGATGGGGTCTATTTCTACATAAATAGATCTTGTCTATATCATGTCATCGTTCTTATTGCATTACTCCGTTTCTCCATGAACTTAATACACTAGATGCATGCTAGATAGCGGTCGATGTGAGGAGTAATAGTAGTAGATGCAGGCAGGAGTCAGTCTACTAATCTTGTACGTGATGCCTATATAATGATCATTGCCTGGATATCGTCATGATTATTAAAAATTCTATCAATGGCCCAACAGTAATTCGTTTACCCACCATTTGCTATTTTTCTCGAGAGAAGCCACTAGTGAAATCTACGGCCCTCGGATCTCTTCTTTATTATATTTGCCTTCGCGACCTATTTTTGTTTGCTTTTATTTTCATATATATTAATCCAAAAATACAAAAATACCTTGCTGCAATTTATTGTTATCTATTTTATCTCGTGTTCCCGCGAGATCTATTTATTCAATCTAGTACAATTTTATCTATCTTTTTACTAGTGAGGGATTGACAACCCCTCTCTTACGTCGGGTCGCAAGTATTTGTTCTGTGTGTGCAGGAGCTGTTTACGTGGTGTTGCATGGTTGTCCTACTGGTTCGATAACCTTGGTGTCATCACTGAGGGAAATACCTACCGTTGTTGTGCTGCATCATCCCTTCCTCTTTGGGGAAATACCAACGTAGTTCAAGCAAACATCAATGGGCTCTAGTGCATAGACATGCCGAAGTGCGTGCTTCCGCTCCTTTTTAGGGATGTGAGTGACGTGAATCATGTTTACATCCTTTACTTCGGAAGGGATTTGCTTCTGGCCTCCATTATTGGGCCGTCGAGGTTCCTCCTCGTCCTTGCTGTGTGACTGGCTTTTACTTTGCCGTTCTGCCGACACCTTACTGGCCTGCTTAAAGACCCAGCAGTTTCGGTCGGTATGGTTTGCAGGTTTATCCGAGGTTCCGGGAATCTGGCATGGCCTGTCGAGGATTTTATCAAGCTAGTTGGGACTGTCCTTATTCCCTTTAAAGGGATTCCTTTTCTTTTTGGCATTGGGGCCGCAAAACCCTGCATTAACTGTAGCGTCCTCGGCATCGCTATTGCTGTTCTTATGTCTGCACTTTAATTGTTGTTATTGCGCCTGGGTTTGCCGTTACTGTCGCGGGCTTCCGAGGTGCCGGCCTCTCTGTTGTGAGAACTATGAGACAACCATCTATCCTCTCATGCGCAGAAATGGGTCACGAGGGCAAGTTGTTGTTCAAGCCACTCATCCCAGATACTATGCTGGAAGGCGGCAATTGCCTCCACATCAGGGCAGTCGACTATCTGGTTCTTTTTAGTGAAGAACTAATTCCAAAATTTCGGGGCTCACTCGCCAGGCTGTTGAATAACGTGGCTGAGGTCGTCGGCATCCGGAGCTCAGACATAAGTGCCCTAGAAGTTTGCCCTAAAGGCATCCTCAAGAGCCTCCTAGATCCCGATGGAGTGAGGAGGCAGGCTGTTAAGCCAATGCCTCGCTGGTCCTTTAAGTTTGAGCGGCAGGTATTACAGCGTGGAGATCGTCTCCATGAGCCATGTGGATATGGAGGAAAAAAATCTTTGATCCACATGGCTGGATCGGTCGTCCCATCACTGCTCAATGTTTATGGGCTTAAACCCATCCAAGAACTGATGTTCCATAACCTCGTCTGTGAAATAGATTGGGTGAGCGGGCCCTCGAAATTGAGCCGTATTATGCTGGATGTCGAGAGACATCCGTACATGAGCTTGTTCCAGAGCTCTGTCGTTCTTGTCTAACCAGGCTTCATAGTTGTTGAGTCTAGCTGGCGCGCGTCCTCTTGATCCGTAGATGGATCTAGGAGGCACTCGATTTTCTTATATCTTCTAAGTGTGTCGTAGGGCTCGGGTTAGCCAACATGATCTTGCCATATCAGCGTGTCGTTTGAGGATTCTTGTGTTCCCCTCTTGGCATCTGGCCCCCTCTAGGGGGTCGGTCGGGATGGTTGGCATGACCACGCGTCAAGAGCACATTGTAAGTTGCCTCATCATCGAATTCTGGCAACAAACACCGGCGTGGGTAGGATTTGGATGTGGTCTCTCGATGTTCTTTGAGGTCTTGCTTGGCTGCAAGAACCTCCACGCATTTGTCTTTGAGCTTGTTCTAATCAGCATGCAGCTGTTGCTACTTATTTTTCATACTCCTCGGTGGCCACCAGGTGCCTGTCTGAACCGATGCTACTCGTGTGGGTCTTTGGGGACTATGAAGTCCTCAGGCTCGAGGCTCTCATCCTCCTTGGATTTGGGTTAGTAGTTGTTATCGACCCCGTCGTCGAGATTGTCAGGGTCCTCATCTTTGGGTATTCCTGCGGGACTATTCTCTTTCCTGGGGAGGCTTGAATTTCCTCCTTGGTCACAAACATCGTCAGCCGTGGCATCGTTATTAGTAGCGCCCGCGTTGTGCACGCTGGGGCCGCCGCGGTGCCTTTTGACCGCCGGCGTTGGCGTCTCAAAGGATTCTTGGGGGTATCGACCATATAGACATCGTAAGTGGACGTTGCGGTCCATCTGCCCATATGAGCTGGGGGCATGGCCACTTCAAGTGTGATGCCGACATCTTTGTCCATGTCAGTGGCCTCCTCGGAGGCGTAGTCCAGCATGTCGGTTATGTCATTGACCGTGGCGACTAGATGGGTGGTGGGTGATACGTCCATTTTGCAATATGTTTTCTTACTGTTATTTATAATGTTTTTATCCATAACGCTTTTTGGAGTAATTCTAATGCGTTTCTCCCATAATTTGCAAGGTACACACCAAGAGGGAGAATTCCGGCAGCTAGAAATCTGCTGAAAAAAGCTAAATGGGGCTACCTATTACGCACAACTCAAATGAGTTGAAACTTCAAGGAGATTTTTTATGGAATATATAAGAATTATTGGAGCAAATAACTACCAGAGGGGGCCCACCAGGTGGGCACAACCCACCTAGGTGCGCCAGGGAGCCCAGGCGCGCTCTAGTGGGTTGTGCCCTCCTCGGCCCACCTCCGGTGCCCATCTTCTGGTATATTGCTACCTCTTGAGCATGCGTTGGCTTTCCCTTGAAGAGGAAAGGGTGATGCAGCAAAGTAGCGTAAGTATTTTCCTCAGTTTTTGAGAACCAAGGTATCAATCCAAAGAGGAGGCCGACGCAAGTCCCTCGTACCTACACAAACAAATAAAAACCTTGCAACCAACGCGTTAAAGGGGTTGTCAATCCCTTCACGCACTTGCAAAAGTGAGATCTGATAGAGATGATAAGATAATATTTTTGGTATTTTTATGATAAAGATTGAAAATAAAGATTGCAAAATAAATGGCGACAGAAACAGCTAGTTTACAGGAGCTTAATATGATGGAAAATAAACCCGGGGACCATAGGTTTCACTAGTGGCTTCTCTCAAGATAGCATAAGTATTACAGTGGGTGAACAAATTACTGTCGACCAATTGATAGAATAGTGCATAGTTATGAGAATATCTAGGCATGATCATGTATATAGGCATCACGTCCGCGAGAAGTAGACCGAAACGATTCTGCATCTACTACTATTACTCCACACATCGACCACTATCCAGCATGCATCTAGAGTATTAAGTTCATAAGAACAGAGTAACGCATTAGGCAAGATGACATGATGTAGAGGGATAAACTCAAGCAATATGATATAAACCCCATCTTTTTATCCTCGATGGCAACAATACAATACGTGTCGTTTCCTTCATACATCCTTTGGGATCGAGCACCGCATGATTGAACCCAAAAGCTAAGCACTTCTCCCATTGCAAGAAAGATCAATCTAGTAGGCCAAACCAAACTGATAATACAAAGAGACTTGCAAAGATATCAAATCATACATAAAAGAGTTCAGAGGAGATTCAAATATTGTTCATAGATAATCTTGATCATAAACCCACAATTCATCGGATCTCGACAAACACACCGCAAAAAGAGTTACATCGATAGATCTCCAAGAAGATCGAGGTGAACTTTGTATTGATATCCAAAGAGAGAGAAGAAGCCATCTAGCTAATAACTATGGACCCGAAGGTCTGAGGTAAACTACTCACACATCATCGGAGAGGCTATGGTGTTGATGTAGAAGCCCTACGTGATCGATGCCCCCTCCGGCGGAGCTCCGAAACAGGCCCCAAGATGGGATCTCACGGGTACGGAAGGTTGCGACGGTGGAAATAGGGTTTCGTGGTGCTCCTGGATGTTTTTGGGGTATATGCGTATATATAGGCGAAGGAAGTCGGTCAGGGGAGCCACGAGGGGCCCACGAGGGTGGGGGTGCACCCAGGGGGCAGGCGTGCCTCCCTGCCTCGTGGCCTCCTTGCTTCTTTCTTGACGTCCACTCCAAGTCCTCTGGATCACGTTTGTTCCAAAAATTACTCTCCCGAAGGTTTCATTCCGTTTGGATTCCGTTTGATATTCCTTTTTCTACGAAACACTGAAATAGGCAAAAAAGCAGCAATTTGCACTCGGCCTTGGGTTAGTAGGTTAGTCCCAAAAATAATATAAAAGTGTATAATAAAGCCCATTAAACATCTAAAACAGATAATATAATAGCATGGAACAATAAAAAATTATAGATATGTTGGAGACGTATCAAGCATCCCCAAGCTTAATTCCTGCTCGTCCTCGAGTAGGTAAATGATAAAAACAGAATTTTTGATGTATGCTACCTAGCATATTCTTCAATGTAATTTTCTTTATTGCGGCATGAATGTTCAGATCCGAAGGATTCAAGATAAAAGTTTAATATTGACATAAAAATAATAATACTTCAAGCATACTAACTAAGCAATTATGTCTTCTCAAAATAACATGGCCAAAGAAAGTTCATCCCTACAAAATCATATAGTTTGGTCATGCTCCATTTTCGTCACACAAGAATGCTCTCATCATGCACAACCCCGATGAGAAGCCAAGCAATTGTTTCATACTTTAGTAATCTCAAACTTTTTTCAACTTTCACGCAATACATGAGCGTGAGCCATGGATATAGCACTATGGGTGGAATAGAGTATGATGATGGGGGTTGTGTGGACAAGACAAAAAAGGAGAAAGTCTCACATTGACGCGGCTAATCAATGGGCTAGGGAGATGCCCATCAATTTATGTCAATGCAAGGAGTAGGGATTTCCATGCAACGGATGCACTAGAGCTATAAATGTATGAAAGCTCAACAAAAGAAACTAAGTGGGTGTGCATTCAACTTGCTTGCTCATGAAGACCTAGGGCATTTGAGGAAGCCCATTGTTGGAATATACAAGCCAAGTTCTATAATGAAAAATTCCAACTAGTATATGAAAGTGACAAAACAAGAGACTCTGTATCATAAAGATCATGGTGCTACTTTGAAGCACAAGTGTGGAAAAAGGATAGTAGCATTGTCCCTTTTTATTTTTATTTTTTTCTGGGCCTTCCTTTTTTTATTTGGCCTTTCTTTTTCTTTTTTATTTGGCATTTCTTTATTTATTTATTTGGACTTTCTTTTTTTCCCTTTTTTTCATGGGACAGTGCTCTATTAATGATGATCATCACACTTCTAATCATTTACAACTCAATGATTACAACTCGATACTAGAACAAAATATGACTCTATATGAATGCCTCCATGATGTAGCAGGATGGGCAATGAATCAATAGTGCCATGTATGAAATAATATGCATGGTGGCTTTGCCACAAATACGATGTCAACTACATGATCATGCAAGGCAATATGACAATGATGAAGCGTCATAATAAGCGGAGCGGTGGAAAGTTGCATGGCAATATATCTCGGAATGGCTATGGAAATGCCATAATAGGCAGGTATGGTGGCTGTTTTGAGGAAGATATAAGGAGGTTTATGTATGATAGAGCGTATCATATCACGGGGTTTGGATGCACCGGCAAAGTTTGCACTAACTCTCGAGGTGAGAAAGGGCAATACTGATTACCCGAAGAGGCTAGCAATGATGGAAGGGTGGGAGTGCGTATAATCCATGGACTCAACATTAGTCATAAAGAACTCACATACTTATTGCAAAAATCTACAAGTCATGAAAACCAATCACTACGCGCATGCTCCTAGGGAGATAGATTGGTAGGAAAAGACCATCGTCGTCCCCGACCCCCCACTCATAAGGATGACAATCAAAAGAACACCTCATGTTTCAAATTTGTTTACTAGCTTGGCTACCATACGTGCATGCTACGGGACTTGCAAACTTCAACACAAGTATTTCTCAAATTCACAACCACTCAACTAGCACAACTTTAATATCACTATATCCATAAAACAATCATCAAGTATCAAACTTCTCTTAGTATTCAATGCACTCATATGAAAGTTTTTATTATATCCATCTTGGATGCCTATCATATTAGGACTATTTTTATAGCCAAAGCAAATTACCATGCTGTTATAAAGGACTCTCAAAATAATATAAGTGAAGCATGAGAGATCAATAATTTCTATAAAACAAAACCACCACCGTGCTCTAAAAGATATAAGTGAAGCACTCGAGCAAAATTATTTAGCTCAAAAGATATAAGTGAAGCACATCGAGTATTCTTATAAATTCCAATTCATGCGTGTCTCTCCCAAAAGGTGTGTACAGCAAGGATGATTGTGGTAAACCAAAAAGCAAAGACTCAATTCATACAAGATGATCCAAGCAAAACACATATCATGTGGTGAATAAAAATATAGCATCAAGTAAAGTTACCGATGGGCCGAAGAGCGAAAGAGGGGATGCCTTAAGGGCATCCCCAAGCTTAAACTTTGGTTGTCCTTGTATTTTACCTTGGGGTGCCTTGGGCATCCCAAATATTAGGCTCTTGTCACTCCTTGTTCCATAATCCATCAAATCTTTACACAAAAACTTGAAAACTTCACAACACAAAACTCAACAGAAAATCTCATGAGCTCCGTTAGCGAAATAAAACAAACCACTACCTTAAGGTACTGTAATGAACTCATTATTTATTTATATTGGTGTTAAACCTACTTTATTCCAACTTCTCTATGGTTCATAACCTCCGATACTATCCATAGATTCATCAAAATAAGCAAACAACACACGAAAAACAGAATCTGTCAAAAACAGAACAGTCTGTAGTAATCTGTATCTAACGCAAACTTCTGTAACTCAGAAAACTATACCAAAATAGGAAGACCTTGATAATTTATTTATTGATCTACTGCAATTGGAATAATTATTTTATCACGTTCTGGTGATTTCTAACAATTGTTTTCGTGAGCAGAAAGTTTCTAACTTTTTCAGCAAGATCAAATAACTATCATCCAAGAAGATCCTATAGGTTTTACTTGGCACAAACACTAATTAAAACATAAAACCACATCTAACCAGAGGCTAGATCAAAGATTTATTACTAAACAGGAGCAAAAAGCAAGGAATAAAAATAAAATTGGGTTGCCTCCCAACAAGCGCTATCGTTTAATGCCCCTAGCTAGGCATAAAGGCAATGATAGATCTAGGTATTATCATCTTTGGCATGCAATCCATAAGTGGCTCTCATAATATATTCATATGGTAATTTAATTTTCTTTCTAGGAAAGTGTTCCATGCCTTTTCTTAACGGAAATTGGAATCTGATATTTCCTTCTTTCATATCAATAATTGCACCAATTGTTCTAAGGAAAGGTCTCCCAAGAATAATAAGACATGAAGGATTGCAATCTATATCAAGGACAATGAAATCTATGGGCACATAATTCCTATTTCCAACAATAAGAACATCATTAATTCTTCCCATAGGTTTCTTAATGGCGGAATCCGCAAGATGCAAGTTTAAGGAACAATCATCAAATTCACGAAAACCTAACAGATCACACAAAGTTTTTGGAATCGTGGAAACACTAGCACCCAAATCACACAAAGCATAGCATTCATGATCTTTAATTTTAATTTTAATAGTAGGTTCCCACTCATCATAAAGTTTTCTAGGGATAGAAACTTCTAATTCAAGCTTTTCTTCATAGGATTGCATTAAAGCATCAACGATATGTTTGGTAAAAGCTTTATTTTGACTATAAGCATGAGGAGAATTTAATGCGGATTGCAACAAAAAGGAAATACAATCTATCAAAGAACAATTATCATAATTAAATTCCTTGAAATCCAAAATAGTGGGTTCATTGCTATGTAAAGTTTTGACCTCTTCAATCCCACTTTTACCAATTTTCGCATCAAGATCTAAAAACTCCGAATCATTGGGACGACTTTTAACTAAAGTTGACTCATCTCCAGTCCCATAATTATCAAGATTCATATTGAAAAACAAAGATTTAATTGGAGACACATCAATCACTTTTAGATATTCATCATCATTATCATGAAAACTAGAGGAACACGCTTCCACAAAGCAATCTTTTTTAGTACGCATCCTAGCGGTTCTTTCTTTGCACTCATCAATGGAAGTTCTCATGGCTTTGAGAGACTCATTGATATCATGCTTTGGTGGAATAGATCTAAGTTTCAAAGAATCAACATCAAGATAAATTCTATCCACGTTCCTAGCCAACTCATCAACCTTAAGCAATTTTTCTTCACGCAAGGCATTGAAATTCTTTTGAGAATTCATAAACTCTTTAACACTAGTATCAAAATCAGAGGGTAACTTATTAAAATTTCCATAATAATTGTTGTAGGAATTACCATAATTATTAGAGGAATTACTAGGGAAAGTCCTAGGAAAGTTTCCTCTATAAGCGTTGTTACCAAAATTGTTCCTACCAACAAAATTCACATCCATAGGTTCATTACTATTCTCAATCAAAGTAGAAAAGGGAATATCATTAGGATCAGAAGAAACACTCTTATTAGCAAACAATTTCATGAGTTCATCCATCTTTCCGCTCAAAACATTAATCTCTTCTATCGCATGAACCTTTTTACTAGTAGATCTTTCGATTGTGCCATTGAGAATAATTAACCATAATATTATCTAGGAGTTTAGTAGCTTCTCCTAAGGTGATTTCCATAAAAGTGCCTCCCGCGGCTGAATCTAAAAGATTTCTAGAAGCAAAATTCAGTCCAGCATAATTTTTTTGTATAATCATCCATAGATTCAAACCATGCGTAGGGCAATTATGTATCATTAATTTCATTCTCTCCCAAGCTTGTGCAACATGTAAATGATCAAGTTGCTTAAAATTCATAATATCGTTTCTAAGAGAGATGATCTTGGCGGGAGGAAAGTACTTAGAGATAAAAGCATCTTTGCACTTATTTCATGAATCAATACTATTTTTAGGCAAAGACGAAAACCAAGTTTTAGCACGATCTCTAAGTGAAAACGGAAATAGTTTTAACTTAACAATATCATTATCCACATCTTTCTTCTTTTGCATATCACACAAATCAACAAAGTTCTTTAGATGTGTAGCAACATCTTCACTAGGAAGGCCAGAGAATTGATCTTTCATGACAAGATTCAGCATCGGTAATAGGAGCAATCGGAGTGCTAAGAAAATCATTGTTGTTGGTATTGGAAAAGTCAAAAAATTTAGTATTGTCTTGAGCCATTGTGACAAACAATCCAACACACAAGCACACAAGAATCAAGCGAAAAAGAGGCAAACGGAAAGAGAGGGCGAATAAAACGGCAAAGGTGAAGTGGGGGAGAGGAAAACAAGAGGCAGATGGCAAAAAATGTAATGCGAGGGATAAGAGTTTGTGATGGGTACTTGGTATGTCTTGACTTGTGCATAGACTCCCCGGCAACGGCACCAGAAATCCTTCTTGCTACCTCTTGAGCATGCGTTGGTTTTCCCTCGAAGAGGAAAGGGTGATGCAGCAAAGTAGCGTAAGTATTTCCCTCAGTTTTTGAGAACCAAGGTATCAATCTAGTAGGAGGCCACCCGCAAGTCCCTCGTACCTACACAAACAAATAAGAACCTTGCAACCAACGCGATAAAGGGGTTGTCAATCCCTTCACGGCCACTTGCAAAAGTGAGATCTGATAGAGATGATAAAATAATATTTTTGGTATTTTTATGATAAAGATCAAAAGTAAAGATTGCAAAATAAATGGCGACTGAAATAGCTAGTTGACGGGAGATTAACATGATGGAAAATAGACCCGGGGGCCATAGGTTTCACTAGTGGCTTCTCTCAAGATAGCATAAGTATTACGGTGGGTGAACAAATTACTGTCGACCAATTGATAGAATAGTGCATAGTTATGAGAATATCTAGGCATGATGATGTATATAGGCATCACGTCGACATAAGTAGACCGAAACTTGATTCTGCATCTACTACTATTACTCCACACATCGACCGCTATCCAAAGATGCATCTAGAGTATTAAGTTCATAAGAACGAGTAATGCATTAGGCAAGATGACATGATGTAGAGGGATAAACTCAAGCAATATGATATAAACCCCATCTTTTATCCTCGATGGCAACAATACAATATGTGTCGTTTCCCCTTCACATCCTTTGGGATCTAGTAATCGCATAATTGAACCCAAAGCTAAGCACTTCTCCCATTGCAAGAAAGATCAATCTAGTAGGCCAAACCAAACTGATAATTCGAAGAGACTTGCAAAGATATCAAATCATACATAAAAGAATTCAGAGGAGATTCAAATATTGTTCATAGCTAATCTTGATCATAAACCCACAATTCATCGGATCTCGACAAACACAGCACAAAAGAGTTACATCGAATAGATCTCCAAGAAGATCAAGGAGAACTTTGTATTGAGATCCAAAGAGAGAGAAGAAACCATCTAGCTAATAACTATGGACCCGAAGTTCGAGGTAAACTACTCACACATCATTGGAGAGGCTATGGTGTTGATGTAGAAGCCCTCCGTGATCGATTCCCCCCTCCGTGAAGCCGTAGTAAAAGGCCGCAAGATGGGATCTCACGAATGCTGAGAAGGTTGCTGGCGGTGGAAGTAGGGTTTCGTGGTGCTCCTGGATGTTTTCGGGGTATATGAGTATATATAGGCGATGGAAGTCGGTCAGGGGAGCCACGAGGGGCCCACGAGGGTGGGGGCGCGCCCAGGGGGGACAGGCGCGCCTCCCTGCCTCGTGGCATCCTCGCTTCTTTCTTGACGTCCCCTCCAAGTCCTTTGGATCACGTTTGTTCCAAAAATCACTCTCCCGAAGGTTTCACTCCGTTTGGATTCCGTTTGATATTCCTTTTCTGCGAAACACTGAAATAGGCACAAAAAAAACAGCAATTTGCACTCGGCCTTGGGTTAATAGATTAGTCCCAAAAATAATATAAAAGTGTATAATAAAGCCCATTAAACATCCAAAACAGATAATATAATAGCATGGAACAATAAAAATTTATAGATACGTTGGAGGCGTATCATATATAAGTCTTTTTTACCCAGAAAAAATGAGGAGGAGGCTTTCGGGACGGAGCGCCGCCATCTTGTGGCACCCTGGTTCAGAGAAACCGGAACGCCCCTGATACGTCCATTTTGCATCATGCTTTTATATCGATATCTATTGCATTATGGGATGTTATTACACATTATGTCACAATACTTATGCCTATTCTCTCTTATTTTACAAGGTTTACATAAGGAGGAGAATGCTTAAAGCAATTGGAATTACGGCTGGAAAGAAGAAGCAAATATTAGAGACCTATTTTGCACAACTCCAAAAGTCCTGAAACTCCACGAAAGTTATTTTTGGAAATAATAAAAAATATTGAGCGGAAGAAGTACGTCAGAGGGGGGCCCACTGAGGGAGTCCTGGATTAGGGGGTATCCGGACAGCCGGACTATGTACAACGCCGGACTATTGAAGCGTGAAGATACAAGACTCAAGACTTCGACCCGTGTCCGGATGGGACTCTCCTTGGCGTGGAAGGCAAGCTTGGCAATCCGGATATTGTATTTCCTTCCTTGTAACCGACTCCATGTAAACCCTAGCCCTCTCAGGTGCCTATATAAAGCTGGAGAGGTTGGTCGATAGAAGGCCGATCACAATTACAATCATACCATCATAGGCTAGCTTCTAGGGTTTAGCCTCTACGATCTCGTGGTAGATCTACTCTTGTACTACCCATATCTTCAATATTAATCAAGCAGAAGTAGGGTTTTACCTCCATTGAGAGGGCCGAACACAGGTAAACATTGTGTCCCTTGCTTCCTGTTACCATCGACCCTAAGACGCATGGTCGGGACCCCCTACCGAGATTGGCTGGGTTTGACACCGACATTGGTGCTTTCATTGGGAGTTCCTCCGTGTCGTCGCTCTGAGGCTCGATGGCTCCTTCAACCATAAATCAACAACACGGTCACAGGTGAGACCTTTCTCCCGGACAGATCTTACGTGTTGGCCCGGTTTCGCCTTCTTGGCCAATTCAGCCATATCTGGAGCAGATCGATAGCTTCGCCCCAGCCACCGGTCGGGATCGGAAACCTGAACTACAAGGCGGACATCCGCGAGGCCGGATCTTTGGCGGATTCGGGCCTATGCCAGGAGCATCGGACGATCCACGGCGAGCACGGCTTGAACCTGCTTGTCGGACAAAGCTCGGGTATCACCCACCTGTAGTAGCCTCGGACCTAAATGCAGGCGAGGCTGCGTTGCCCTAAGGACGGAGGCTGGACCCGCCCGCAGGTCGCACACTCATCGGCGGTGGAGCCGAACACGGGCCTTACCTGCATGGTGGCACGTGACTCAGGACCCGGATTCGTATCCGGATGTCGGTTCGGTCGCGCACTCGAGGCGGTCGAGCTAGGTTGGGCTCCGGTAATGGAGTTCACCGCTGCGGATATCTTCGGCACTAAGCCCTTTGGCGACATGGCCCGAACTCGTTAAAAACTCTCTCTTTGACAGAAAATGCGGGCCAAACTAATAAAACTCGATTGGGAAGCGGCTGACGTAAGAAATTCATTGCCCACCCACCACCCACTTCATAGCCACGGTCGATGATTTAACCAATGTGCCCGACTTCGACTCCGAAGGCATCGACAGTATGGACGACGATGCAGGAGAAGATTCGGAATCTATGGGGCGCTGGACTTCTGCCTCGTCACACGACATATACATGGTGGATACGCCCAAAGAGGACAAAGGCGACATAACCGGAAGATAAAACCCGGGCAAATGCCAAAGCGGCGGCGCGGGCCGTTTCTAAGTCCAACAACGGTAAAAATAGCGACAAGAGCGCTAGAAGGATCGATACTACGATCAACTCCGAAGGCAACAACGACCATACGGACCCAGCGATGGAGCAGGCGAACCAGGCCACCGAACATAGTTCGTGAAAGCAGACGCCGAGGACAATGATCACGACGGACGAGGTCATCAAACCGAACCAGCGGAAGAAAGTAGTCCGGATGACGATGCATTCATCATCCCGGAAAAAGCAGCGTGGAGCAGAGATAACCTCCACGAAAGCTTATGGCCACCGCAAGAAGTCTAAAGAAGTAGAAGCAACGGCTCAAAGCACTTACGAGAAGCAGCTCAACTATAGATGGAATAAAGTGCTAGAACCTTTGAAGAAAGATACTGGCGATGATCGCCATACAAAGAGCTATCCAAAATGCAAGCTCACTGCGAGAATTCGATGGCGAAGCCGTTGCCACTTCATAACCGCAACAAAGCGACTCACGACGCCACGACGATCTACGTGAGCACTGGATAAGAAAATTTGGCGCAGTCAGGTCCATTTATGGATCTAAAGGACACAACCGGCGAGGTACTATGGTCACCAAAATGATTATGCCAATCGAATACGATTCGGAATAAACACGGACACAACAACAGCCGACGGCATGCCACAGCACGTCCAGATACAGAGGGGCTGCTCACCCCCTATGCTTTTCCGAAGAAGTACTGGACCATGAATTTCCACAGGGCTTTAAACCTGTGAATATAGAGGCATATGACGGAACGACAGACCCAGGTGTCTGGATCGTGGATTTTATCCTGCATATACATATGGCTCGTGGGGATGGCCTCCACGCCATCAAATACCTTCCCCTCAAACTGAAGGGACCAGCTCGACACTGGTTGAAAAGCCTCCCCGAAAATTCAATTATGAGTTGGGAGGAACTCGAGGGGCGCTTTGGGGCCAATTTTCAAGGGACCTATGTCCGGCCTCAGGATCTTGACGATTTAAGTCACATAATCCAACAACCCGGAGAATGCACTTTCAAGCTTTGGAACAGATTCCTCACTAAGAAGAACCAAATTGTCGATTGTCCGGACCTTGCAAAGCTTTAGCGGCATTCAAACCTGACATCCGTGACAGTGGCTCGCTGAACACCTCGGCCAAGAAAAGCCGAGGACAATGGCAGCCTTAACAAGCCTCATGACCCGCTTTTATGCTGGTGAAGACAGCCGGTTGGCCCGTAAAAAGCACCAGCGATCCCAAAGCACATCCGAAATGAGGGACGGCAGCGGAAGCCGCAGGCGTAATAAAACAAACGCCAAAACAAGGAAGAGAGCCCGGACAACACAACGGTTAATGCCGGATTCAGGGCTCTCGACACGATCAACAAAAAGAAGCCACTTAAAAAGCGGTAAAGAGGGACCGTCCAGTGCAGAGCGAGTCTGGACGGTATGCCAAATTCATGGCACCCCAGAGCAAACCTGCGAACCACACGCATAGAGTGCAGGCTTCAACGAACCCGACAAATTAAATGCCGAACACAAGGGAAGGAAACACCAAGTGAAGGCGAGGATGAACCTCGTCGGCCAGTAACAGGGGGACCGAGAAAAAATTCCCACGAGAGGTTAAAACAGTAAAAACATGATCCACACGATTCATACATCCACGAGAAAGGCGAACTGCAGCGCTCGGAAACGCGTGCGCTATAGAGCCCATAGTACCCACACCTAGCTATTGGATGACTAGTCCGATCACCTTCGATCACACGGACCGCCCGACTAGTATTCGGCGCGAAGGATCAGAGGC
Source organism: Aegilops bicornis (assembly GCA_021605145.1). Lineage (NCBI taxonomy): Eukaryota > Viridiplantae > Streptophyta > Magnoliopsida > Poales > Poaceae > Aegilops > Aegilops bicornis. The sequence continues at coordinate 255,824,779 of CM038671.1, read as the reverse complement.
CTTGGTGCTTGACCCAATAATCGACGGATACCATCTCACCCACGTCCTCATGGACGGCGGCAGCAGTCTCAATTTAATATATGAGGACCTTTGTCTGCGGGATGGGGATAGACCCATCGAGAATTAGGCAAAGCAACACCACCTTTGAAGGGTGATACTAGGCGTTGAAGCCTACAGGGGCTCCGTCATACTGGAGGTAACATTCGGCTCCCCAGGCAACTCCAGAAGCGAAGAATTACTCTTCATCATCGCACCTTTCCAAAGCGACTATCATGCATTGCTTGGAAGAATGACCTTTGCCCGCTTCAACGCATTACCACACTACGCCTACCTTACACTCAAGATGCCCGATCCACGTGGCGTCATCACCGATAACGGAAAGACAGAGCGCCCTTCACGCGCGGAGGAATACGCAATGGCCCTAGCGGCCGAACTATAAGCGGACTCCAATATCAGAAAGCATGACTGGTCATCAAGACCACAAACTCGGTTAGACGAGTCCGGCAGCCCGGATAAAACTGAACGAGGGCACCATATATGTAATCCCATAGAGGACACTAGGGGCTGTAGATATTTAATATAACCCCACACTTGGCTCAACCTTATTGGCAGGCCAACATTTCACACTTTTTATTATTCATCGCATACTTACGTTGTACTCCCCTACATGAGTTTTCTCCTTCACAGACTACATTCGCGCGATGCCCTTCGAGATACTTCTGGACAACGGAGACAAAGGCGCAGACGTGCAGCAGGGCCCCGCTCAACAGGTTTCTCTTTAGATTAAGCCCCCGTGTAAACCTTTTCTACTGCCTCTTGTTGCTAAAATCCCATGGGTTCCATACCCACAGAGGATGCTGCCATTTTTGGCATTTCACCACGGCAGACTAATGCACGTACCTAGAACCAGAGGGTTTATAATGAATGGGCCTTTTTGGCCCATTTTACGTTAAAAAGTCCGAACACCTTCGGGAGTGTTCAGCGTCACGAGTTTGGCCTTATATGCATCAGCTCCGAATCATGTCTTTGGTCAAATGTTGGGTTTTCCCGGCTCCTGGGTTTGCCGTCTTACGTTCCGTTTTTATCGGCTAAGGCGGCCAACGGAGAACTATTGCGATTGTGCCCTAGTTATTTCGGATGAGCACCTCAAGAGAAAGAAAGCCGGCGGCATCATGATACAAATGAGAGACTGTTCAACCACTCAAGACTTATCGAATCTTTAGGATCCCTCTGCATTAACCAAGGACCGCTTTCACGGTCATGTACACACGCTACCGTGTTCGGATGCATGCGAAGAGTACCGGGGGCTACATAGTAGCCCCACTATTAGACTCCAATGGCTAAGCGAAAGTGTTACTGACTATATAGTACGGTTGCCTTTAGTTCGACGTGCGATCACCTCCTTAATGGACCAAGACGTTGGATCAAGTGTGATTATGCACATTTTTTGCGAACACCCCGCATTGCATGCGTGGGGCTGAAATAACTATCGCTAACCTTCGAATTACATATACATATATAAAAAAAACGGCCGCACAGGAGACACAATAATACTTTCAGGCAAAAAGTATAAATATAGCCTTATAACCAAAATAACATTGTTTTTACAATAATTTAATTTTGTCACTCGAACAAGACATTCTTCGAGCACTGCGCCTCTATTAAGAGGGCACCTTCTGTTACCTGCGCCAAATAGTGCGCGGCCGGATATTGGCCTCCCTCCGGATTCTGGGTCGCCACAACGGTGGCCTCCATATATGTCCAATATGCTTTAACATGGGCAAGGGCCATCTGTGCACCTTCTATGCACGCCGACCTTTTCATAGCTGTAGCGACCAGACCTCAAACAGTCCAGATCTACGTGCTCGTGTGTCATCCTCGGATCGATAATCTTGACACCACACAAGATTGCCAGAAGGATTTATAACGGAGTAGCAATCACACACTTATTACATCGAAAGTCTCAAAAGAGAACTTATTACAATAAAATATGGCTTAAGGCCATCTAATAATGATAACAACGGAAGACTTGGTAGATAAGTGAGTCCATCAACTCCAACGGCATCACTAAGTATAGAACCACGACCAAAAAGGCACCTTACTCGTCGTCTGAAAAGTCTGCAACATGAAACGTTGCAGCCCGAAAACGGGTCAGCACATAGAATATGCTGGCAATGTAACACATAGAGAGTAATGAAAGAATAAGCCTATACTACATGCATATATGGCTGGTGGAAGGCTCTATGGTTACAGTTTTTACGTAAAGCCAATTTTTCCCTACTGCAAAGGAATAAATTTTATTTAACTATCATGGTGGTTGTTAAACATTGAGAATGGTTGACAGCATCCTCAATCCCAATTAAAGTAATCAACATTAAAACCCAACAATATTAATTAAAGTAACATGATGAGATTCACATGATATTCCAAGTACTAGATACTCAAAACGTCCATAACCGGGGACACGGCTAATCATGATTAGTTTATACACTCTGCAGAGGTTTGCGCACTTTTCCCCACAAGACTCGACGCTTCCGTTGGATTTCTCGCACTACCGGGTGTTTGAGAAGCGGATAACCAAGACACGATCTTCGAAGCGCTTAGCACCTTACGATGGACGGAACCGTTACACCTACTTTCCCCTACATGCGCTAGTCTACCCTCGTAAGAGTTAAGCACAACTTAATCAACTATGCTAGAGCCCATAATAGCTTTTGGCCGCACACGGAAGTTTCTAGTATGAAAAATCTCATGATCCCTTTGGGCCTGGGTGGCGGTCCATAAAAAAACAAGCAATCCTGGAATAACCAGGTACCTCAATCCACCCAGATGTGTATTATTGTTGCCACCTTAAATAAACCATTAATTAACAAACGCACATCTGTCATGGATATCTCTCACCCAATCCACGTCTACTTGCATAGCATGGCAAATTAAGCAAACATAGAAGTAACTCCCAAAGGTTTGATAATACAACAGGTAATAGGTACTACCTCAACTACTTCCCATCCCACAATTTAATTAGATCCTAATCATGCAATGTTTGAGGATTGATCTAATGCAATAAAACTGGGTAGTAAAGGGTATGATCAAAGTGTTACTTGCCTTCTTGATGATCCATGAAACCTAGAGATTCAAGTAACAGTGGCGCACCAGTATTCTAACGCAGACAAACAAACAAGCATACAATAAGTATTCATCTAATGCACAGGTAAAACTCAAATAAGAGATTTAACCTGAAAGTTCAACTTAAGAACTCCGGTTTGCAAAAAAAATCAAATCAAACGAAGCATTGAAAGTCAAACGGCGAAAGAAACAAACTTCATTCTACTAATCTGGATCTAAGTCAAATTCTACAGAAGCAAAAACTTGTTTAAGTTGGTTAAACGGAAAGAGGGTTTCGAGACGAAACTCCAGGCGCTTGAATCGCCTGATTCCGACAAACGAGCAAAAAGTTATACTAAAACGAAAATCGAATCAGAAATCGCAATTAGAAATAATTCGCGGAAAATCCGAGAAAAAGAAAAACGACGAACAGATTAATGAACGAACGTTCGTTATCTGGATCTAAACGATGAACACGTTCATTAAAACGAACGAACGAGCGAACACTCGCTATTTAACCGAACCGAAGAAAAGCCGATCTAAAAAAACGAAACAAAAAATAAATAAAAAAACCGCGGCTATTAAAAAAACCGGGTGGTTTTCTAAAGAAAACCGCAGGCGACGGCGGCTACCTCAAGCATGGATCCATGAGGCGGCGGGTCCCATGAGGCGGCGGCCGGGTCCCAAGCGACGCTTATCGGCGGGTCGGCATGGGCCAAGGCGGCACATGGGTCTGCTAGGGTTTGGGGCGGCGGTGGCATGGGCTTGGGGCGGCGGCTTATAAAGGCCCCCGGCCAGAAGAGTCCTGGCCCGAACCGGCCCATAGGCGGTTCACGTTTTTAAATAGTTCTGGCAAGCAGAAAAACAAACGAAAGAAATACTAAACGGACTCCAAAAATCCCGAAATAAATTTGTCCCGGCTTCTAAAATCAAGCCGGACAAAGTGAACATTTATTTGGGGCCTAAATGCAATTTTGAAAAACGCACATTTTTCCTAAATTCAAATAAAATAACGAAAAACTCCAAAATAAAATCTTATTTGATTTTATTATTAAATCCTCAATATTTCTTTATTTTGGGAAAGTCATTTTATTCCCTCTCTCATATTTTCGTAATAGAAATAACTGAAGATAAAATAATTAAAATCAAATGATCCTATTCTCAAAATTTTAGAAAACTCAAATATGAAAATAACGAAATCCCCAACTCTCTCCGTGGGTCCTTGAGTTGCGTAGAATTTCTAGGATCAGAACCAAAGCAAATAAAATATGATATGCATAGATGATCTAGTGTATAACATTCCAAATTGAAAATTTGGGATGTTACAAACCTACCCCCCTTAACATGAATCTCGTCCTCGAGATTCGGGTTGGCTAGAAAATAGGTGAGGGTGGTCTTTTAGCAAATCTTCCTCTCGCTCCCAGGTGGCTTCATCCTCATAAGTCAAATCGTTATCCAACTGAATTGCTTCCAATGGCACTGTATCTCTTAGTGGTATATCAGCCATCTCCGCATGGCACTTCTTCAACTGGGAAACGTGGAATACATCATGAACTCCTGACAATCCTTCGGGTAATTCCAAGTTGTAGGCCACTTCTCCCATACGTTCCAAAACACGATATGGTCCTACAAAACGTGGCGCTAACTTTCCCTTAACTCCAAAACGCTTAATTCCTCATAGTGGAGATACTCGAAGATAAACTCGGTCTCCGACTTTGTAAACCGCCTCCTTGCGTTTAGAATCATGCGTAGCTTTTCTTCCCGGACTGGCTACCTTAAGCCTATCGCGAATCAACTTCACCTTCTGTTCAGACTCTTTAATCAAATCAGGTCCAAACAACTGACGGTCTCCAACTTCATCCCACGACAACGGTGTCCTGCACCTCCTTCCGTACAAGGCTTCGAAAGGGGCCATCTTTAAGCTAGATTCATAGCTGTTGTTGTAAGAGAATTCTGCATATGGAAAATTGTCGTCCCAACTAGATCCATAATCTAGTGCACAAGCTCTTAGCATATCCTCCAAAATCTGATTAACTCTCTCGGTCATGCATCCATGCCTCATGGATGGAAAGCTGTGCTAAACTCTAGCCTGGTACCCAAAGTTTCATGCAACTGATTCCAGAACTTTGAGGTAAACTGTGTTCCTCTATCTGATACGATACTCCTCGGAACTCCATGTAGACATACGATTCTGGTCATGTATATCTTTGCCAACTTAGCACTGGTGTAAGTGGTCTTTACCGGGATGAAATGAGCCACTTTCGTCAACCCATCAACTACAACCCAAATCGAGTCATAGCCTGAACGAGTCCTGGGTAATCCCGTGATAAAATCCATGCCTAGCTTATCCCACTTCCATTCGGGTATCGGAAATGGCTGTAACAATCCTGCTGGCTTCTGATGCTCTGCCTTTACTCTCTGGTATACATCACAAACTGCTACATACTCCGCAATATCTTTCCTCATTCCGGTCCACCAGAAAGTATCCTTCAAATCCAAATACATCTTGGTATTTCACAGGTGCATCGAATATGGTGAATCGTGTGCCTCTTGCAGAATCAACTTCCTGATCTCCGGGTCATTGGGCACATAAACACGGTCTTCAAACCATGGAGTGTCATGCTCATCCTCACGAAAACCTTTAGCCTTTCCTTCGCCCATTTTCTCCTTTATAGAGGCAATCTCCTTGTCAGTCTTCTGAGCTTCTCTGATTCTATCCATCAAAGTTGACTGAATCTCCAATGCTGCCACGTAGCCTCTGGAACTATTTCCAAACATAGCTCACGAAGATCCTCGGCTAACTCCTTTGGTATTTCTCCGTCATTAGTGTATTGACATGGCTCTTACGGCTCAATGTGTCAGCCATTACATTAGCCTTTCCGGGATGGTAAAGCAATCACATATCATAATCCTTGAAGAGCTCCAACCATCTCCTTTGTTTGAGGTTTAACTCCTACTGCGTGAAAATGTATTTCAAACACTTGTGATCCGTTTACACCACACAATGGTAACCAATGAGGAAATGTCTCCATGTTTTCAAGGCATGCACTACGGCTAATTCTAAATCATGCGTGGCATAGTTCAATTCGTGAGGTTTCAGGTTGTCGTGAAGCATACGTAAACAACTCTTCCCTCTCCTCGCATGAGCACCGCTCCAAGTCCTCGGCGTGAAGCGCCGCAATACACCTCATAATCCTTGGTCCGATGGGCAGAATTAACATCGGTGAGGTAACCAAACGTTTCTTCAACTCCCGGAAGCTAGCCTCACACTCCTCGATCCATATGAACTTGGTATCCTTCTTCAACAACTCTGTCATAGGTTTTGCAATCTTGGAGAAATTCTCAATAAATCTCCGGTAGTATCCTCGCGAGTCCAAGGAAACTTGGATCTCTCCAACGGTTGTTGGTGCTTCCCAATTGGTCACAGTGATAACCTTTGTGGGATCAACTGCTATTCCTTCTCCGGATATAACGTGTCCGAGGAATCCTACTTCCTTCAACCAAAACTCACATTTCTTGAACTTGGCATATAAGCGATGTTCTCTCGACTTCTCAAGTACCAATCGCAAATGTTCCTTATGTTCCTCTTCATTCTTCGAGTAAAACCGAATATCGTCTATGAACACCACGGCGAACTTATCCAAAAAATCCATAAACACTTTGTTCATCATGTTCATAAAATAGGCAGGTGCGTTAGTCGGACCAAATGACATAACGGTTGTACTCATACAGCCCATATCTTGTGGTGAAAGCTGTCTTAGGTATGTCCTCGCTTCTCGAATCTTCACCGATGGTACCGATCGCCGTCGATCTTGGAATACACTTTATCTCCTTTCAAAAGATCAAAAAGATAATTGATCATTGGTAGTGGGTACTTGTTCTTGACCGTGACTTCATTCAACCCACGATAATCAACAACCATCCTTAACGATCCATCCTTTTTCTCCACTAGAAGCACTGGTGATCCCCAAGGCGACGAACTTGGGCGAATGTAACCTTTATCCAGTAACTCCTTAATCTGCTTCTTAATCTCCTCCAAATCCTTTATGGGCATCATGTATGGTCGCCGATATTGGCCCTGCTTCGCAAAAGCTCAATCAAAAACTCAATATCTCTATCCGGTGGCATGCCTGGCAACTCTTCTGGAAATACGTCAGGGAAATCCTTTACCACTGGTACTTCCTCCTGCACTACTCCTAATAAGGAATTTACTTGCGTCCTATTTGGCGCATGCCGGGATACATACTTGATCCTTCTTCCTTCTGGCTTCGTAAGCAAAATTGTCTTACTGGCGCAATCGATGTTTCCCCCATACATCGACAGCCAATCCATACCGAGAATTACATCCAAACCTTGGAATTCCAGAATAATTAAATCCGTTGGGAAAATATGCCTTCCTATACTTAATGGCACTTGGAAACATCCTTGATCGCCATATACTCCGCTCCTGGTGAGCTTACTAGCATAGGTGTTCTAAGAACCTTAGTGGGCAGGTTATACTTATCCACAAATCCCCTTGATATGTATGAATGCGATGCACCAGTATCAAAAAGAACGAGTGCAGTAAATGACTTAACCAAAAACTTACCTATTACTGCATCAGGCTGCGCTTCAACCTCCTCCACGTTAACGTGGTTCACTTGCCCCCTGCTGAAAGGGTTCGGCTTCTTCCCAGAGCTTCCGTTGCCATTCTGGCCTTCAGGACATTCATTGGCATAATGTCCGGTCTTCTGACACTTAAAGCGGTGACTTGACTCAGGTCTCTCTTGGTTGGGGTTGATGGGGTGGTACGGTTCGCCGTTGCTTCCTCCATTCCCATTACCATTTTGGGGCCATTATGGTTATGCGAGCTACCTCCTCCATGGGTATCTTGAAAATGAACTCCCGGTTTAGGGTAAAACGGGTTTCTTTGAGCTCCATAATTGTACTTCCCTGTCCATACTTCCTCTTGCGGTTTTCAATCTGCTTCCGCTTCCCTCAATCATAAGAGCATGATCTACCAACTCGGGTAGTTGTTGAAGCTTGCTACCATCAACTGCATACTCAGCTCGTCATTCAGCCCTTCCAGAAACTTCTCCTGTTTAGCTGCATCCGTAGCAACGTCATCTGGGGCATAACGTGCTAGCTTACTAAAGTCATCCACATACTAGCCAACCGTCGTCCTCCTTGGCGCAAGTTAAACTCACACTTCTTCATGGCCATAGCTCCTGCTGAAACATGGGCAAGACGGAAAGCTTGTCAAATCGATCCCATGTGGCAAAGGTGTCTCTGAGGTAAGTGGTCAGTAAAATTCTCCCACCATGCTGCTACGGGTCCTTCAAGCTGATGTGCGGCAAATTTCACCTTTTCCCCATCTCAGACATCCTGCGGTGGTCAATTTCCCTTCCTGTCTTACTTGAGCCAATCATCTGCCACTATCGGCTCGGTGCTACTGGAAAACACCGGCGGATTCAGCCTAAGGAAACGGGTTAAGTGATCAACAGGTGGTGGTGGTGGTGGTGGGTTGTTGTTGTTGTTGTTGTTGTTGTTCTAGTTCTGGACTAGCAATCTGCATCAACGCGATTCTCCTTTGGATCAACTGAGTGAGCTCGGTGGGAAAGCAAATCCATTGTCACGTCTCGGAGGCATCTGAGGGTTTTTAGAAAAGACGAGAGTTAATAATAGAATGAGGTCTAAAGAGAAAACACTACCCAAATGCACATGAGACAAATGCACACAAAATCACTTCATTCAATCAAACAAGGGCGTACAAACTGTCTAAAACTATCGCAAAAGTGCGTGGACTATACTATGTACATGGTGGAACACTACTCATCATTATGGTAGTCTACTAGAAAAACTGCTCCGATTGAGACTCCATGATATCTGCTCCAGCTTCGTCTTTGAAATCATCATCACTAGGATCGGAATCGGTGTCATCGATGATGATGTAGTTCTCTGGACAGGTGCAATCTTCATCTTCTCCTCCGGGTGCTGAGTTCCCCATGAGTTCTTCAATCTCCTCCTTATGATCTCCCTTTTGTCTTACTAGAGCTACAATCTCCTCCATGTAGTCCTAGCGAGTGGCCTTCAGTTCTCCTTCTAGTTCGATAATCTTGGCTTTTGCTTTCTTCAACTCCATCATGTCTGCTAAGACATCCGGGTTCTCCTGGCGTCCGAATGTGCTGGTTTGACTCTGGATGAAGGCTGCAATGGACCTATCCTTCTTGGTGCTAACTATTTCCCATTGTTCATCTCGGCGCCCACAAATCTGGTAGATAGTGTCCTTGAGGTCATCTTGGTAGACTTCTCCAATGCGTCCCATGGTTATGTGAGCTGCCATGCTCTTTCCCAGACTCCAGGTTGGTGCATTAAAAGTACATTCTATGGGCTCCGTGGTGGCCTTGAACGTCCTTCCGGAACTTGAGCTTGAATCTTCAGTAGCTCCTCTTCGGGTAAAGTGGAATTGTAGGTCCGGTGAAGCTTGGTATTCCGATGTTCAGTACTTAGTGACTTCCTTCAGTGTCGTCCAAAGGGTGTATCTTCATCCGATCGGGTGAATCGGATCTCGCTTCCATCATCCTAAAAGATTAGAAATGATGAGGAGTCGAAATGAGAAGAGAGTAGTGATCTAGGGCTTTAGCTTAGTGGTCGTGTCTCACAGTCGGCGTGGTGCTCGATACCATCTTTGTAGCGACGGGACCTCAAGCGATCGATCTCTGTGTTTCGTGTGTCATCCTCGGATCAAGAATGTCGACACCACACAAGATACTTGAAGGATTTATAACAGAGTAGCAATCACACACTTATTACATCGAAAGTCTCAAAAGAGAACTTATTACAATAAAATATGGCTTAAGGCCATCTAATAATGATAACAGCGGAAGACTTGGAAGATAAGTGAGTCCATCAACTCCAACGACATCACTGAGTATAGAACCACGACCTAAAAGGCACCTTACTCGTCGTGCAGAAAAGTCTCGCAACATGAAACGTTGCAGCGAAAGCTAATTGACACATGGAATATGCTGGCAATGTAACACATGGAGAGTAATGAAAGAATAAGCCTATACTACATGCATATATGGCTGGTGGAAGGCTCTATGGTTACAGTTTTTACGTAAAGCCAATTTTTCCCTACTGCAAAGGAATAAATTTTATTTAACTAACATTGAGAATGGTTGACAGCATCCTCAATCCTAATTAAAGTAATCAACATTAAAACCTAACAATATTAATTAAAGTAACATGATGAGATTCACATGATAATCCAAGTACTAGATACTCAAAACGTCCATAACCGGGGACACGGCTAATCATGATTAGTTTATACACTCTGCAGAGGTTTATGACTTTTCCCCACAAGACTCGATCGCCTCCGTTGGATTTCTCGCACTACCACGGTGTTTGAGGAACGGATGACCGAGACACAGTCTTTCAGAAGCGTTAGCACCTTACGATGGATAGACCGTTACACCTACTTTCCCCTACATCTGCTAGTCTACCCTGTAAGAGTTCGCACAACTTAATCAACTATGCTAGAGCCCATAATAGCTTGTGGCTGCACACGGAAGTTTCTAGTATGAAAAATCTCATGATCCCTTTGGGCCTGGGTGGCAGTCCATAAAAAACAGGCAATCCTGGAATAACCATGTACCTCAATCCACCCAGATGTGTATTATTGTTGCCACCTTAAATAAACTATTAATTAACAAACTCACGTCTGTCATGGATATCTCTCACCCAATCCATGTCTACTTGCATAGCATGGCAAATTAAGCAAACGTAGAAGTAACTCCCAAAGGTTTGATAATACAACAGGTAATAGGTACTACCTCAACTACTTCCCATCCCACAATTTAATTAGATCTTAATCATGCAATGTTTGACGATTGATCTAATGCAATAAAACCTGGGTAGTAAAGGGGTATGATCAAAGTGTTACTTGCCTTTGTCGATGATCCGCGAAACCTAGAGATTCGAACTAACAGGCAGCGCACTCCGGGTATTCTAACGCAGACAAACAAAGAAGCATGCAATAAGTATTCATCTAATGCACAGGTAAAACTCAAATAAGAGATTTAACCTGAAAGTTCAACTTAAGAACTCCGGTTTGCAAAAAAAAATCAAATCAAACGAAGCAACGAAAGTCAAACGCATTTAAAGAAACAAACTTCGTTCTACTAATCTGGATCTAAGTCAAATTTTACAGAAGCAAAAACTTGTTTAAGTTGGTTAAACGGAAAGAGGGTTTCGAGACGAAACTCCAGGCGCTTGAATCGCCTGATTCCGATAAACGAGCGAAAAGTTATACTAAAACGAAAATCGGATCAGAAATCGCAATTAGAAATAATTCGCGGAAAATCTGAGAAAAAGAAAAACGACGAACAGATTAACGAACGAACGTTCGTTATCTGGATCTAAACGATGAACACGTTCGTTAAAACGAACGAACGAGCGAACGCTCGCTATTTAACCGAACCGAAGAAAAACGATCTAAAAAAGCGAAACAAAAATAAAAAGCCGCGGCTATTAAAAAAACGAGGCGGTTTTACGGCTGACGGCGGCTACTCGGGCGGCGGTAATGAGTCCGTGGCGGCGGGTCGGCGGAGCGGCGGGTTGCTGCATGGCGCGGCGCTGGGCGGCGGCAAGCGGTCGGGCTAGGGTTTGGGCGGCTGGCTTGGGCTTTGGGGCGGCTTATAAAGGCCCCCTACGGAAGAGTCTGGCGGAACCGCCCATAGGCGGTTCGCATTTTTTAAATAGTTACGCCAGAAAAACAAACGAAAGAAATACTAAATGGACTCCAAAAATCCCGAAATAAATTTTCCCCGGCTTCTAAAATCAAACCGGACAAAGTGAACATTATTTGGGGCCTAAATGCAATTTCGAAAAACACACATTTTTCCTAAATTCAAATAAAATAACGAAAAACTCCGAAATAAAATCTTATTTTATTTTATTATTTAATCCTCAATATTTCTTTATTTTGGGAAAGTCATTTTATTCCCTCTCTCATATTTTCGTAATAGAAATAATTAAAGATAAAATAATTAAAATCAAATGATCCTATTCTCAAAATTTGAGAAAACTCAAATATGAAAATAACGAAATCCCCAACTCTCTCCGTGGGTCCTTGAGTTGCGTAGAATTTCTAGGATCGTAACCAAAGCAAATAAAATATGATATGCATAGATGATCTAGTGTATAACATTCCAAATTGAAAATTTGGGATGTTACAATAGCATCGATCTGAGGTACAGCCCCAAGGAACTGTTGCACCAAGCCATAGTAACTGTCCGGCTTAGGCCCCTTTGGCCAAAGACGGTGTATTATGAACCGCATTGCAAGCCCGGACAACTGTGAAGTTCCGCCACAAAGAGCCATCTTCTCACTTAACGGCAGCGGCGCTATGACGGAGCATTGAATTGCGACCGGAAAAGCTTCTCCACTTCTTTATCACCTTGATCTTGAAAACTTGGCTGCATCACGGTACTCTTCGCCAAGTCCGCATACACATCTCAGGAGACTCCGGCGTCTCAGTCGAGGGGGAGCATACTTGTGGATCTAAAAACTCGTTCATAGTAAGTAGGAGCCCCTAGCCGCGATTTTACCGCCTATTGAAGCTCCTCCGCACACCCCCGACCTCGGGTCCGGTGATCTCCTGGCGGCATTAAGTGCCTTGTTGGTCGGTCACCGAATTAGCCTTGTTCTCCTTTTCAAGGAGTTTATAACGGTTGGCGGCATTTTTTAACTCCATAGCCATTTCGCTATCTTTTCCTCACTTGGCGATGAGCGCCTGTCGACTCTCAACTCTTGACGCCTTTAGGGCAGCCGCATTGCTAACCCGAGCTTGCTCCTTGGCACAGAGCAAGTTCCACCCTCGGGGCCTCCAGCGTGCTTCATCTGCAGTCCGAACATATTACATTATGCCACTCTCATATTTTCATATACAACATAATAAGGAAGGTAGAGCACATACCTTGTGACTTGTCCAGCCGCTCGTTCACCATCGTGATATCGGCATTAATAGATCCGATCTGCCTCGTTAGTTCGGCAACTTCAACGGACTGGTCGACAGCCGGACCCACTGATACCGCGGCTTTGTACAGTATGATCATTTATATATGATCCTCGCTTAGCGCTTACGGCGGGCAACTGAGTCTCAGGGGCTACTATCTATATGGAGCACACCTAGCGCCAAGGCCTCATAGCCAAAAATAGTGTATTTTCATCGCATACCTCAAAGCCTCCGAGCGGGCTTGTAAATGCTTCATTCAACCGCTTGTGGCGGATGAAATCTTCTTCAAGACAGCGCTCATAATGAGCGGTGCTCCTCCAAGAGCGCTTTCGCCCAAAGAGGGCTCGCTTGTCAGACGTCCGGCGGACATCGACTGCGGTCGACCCTTCTCATTGCCCCCCGTGGGAGCCGAATGCTCCGGGCTTAGGGCGGCCGACACATCGGCTTTCGGCTTCAACGGGTTTGAACTCCTCCGTGACGATACCTCGGTGTCGCCCGCTTCATGAGTCGGAGAGGTGGGTGGGGTTTCGCTCTCCATCATCTCCGGAGGAAGATCCCCCGAAGACGAACTCTGTTGAGAAGAGCTGCTAACCGGTTGCAAAAAGACGGATCACGGTTATTGATCCGGGAGAAACGCAGCACCTTTGAGTTAACGATTGACTTACATACTTCGTTGGAGGGATGGCCGTTGGCGGGCATGACGCATAAGCAGGTGCCGTCGCCGGGCAGAGCCCCTCGGGTGATACCTTTTTCCTGGTTTGGGCATCTCCGTCTCCAAGTCCACGGAGGCGGCCCTCTACTTACCACTGCGGGAGGAGGCTTTGGCCTCCCCTTCCCGACTATCCTCCTTAGGGGAGGTAACAATTCCCCCGGTTCGGATGCGTAGCGTGTGAAGTTCGGTTTCTTCGTTCTTCTCCTTGTCTTTCCTTGAGGGCATCCTGCTGAGTACCCGGTCAAGCATCTTGGCCATGGTGGGGCGAGGCGAGCCTTCGGGAAGTGGCGCCGGACACCTGATTCTCTCCGCCTTGCAAAGCCATTCCTGGCCACGGATGAGTTTCAGAATAACAACTATGATAAATACAAAACAAGGTGTCCGGTATCAAGGTTACTTACTAGGGTATCTAGGCATTGCAGCTTAGGCCCGCAAGATCCTCGGCGGTGTCCGGACACTCTACTTTTGGTCCGAAGAATAATTTGCACATCCTTCGAGCTTCAAGTCAAGAAATGCTTAACAGTCCGCAGACCCTCTGGGTTGAACTCCCACATCCGGAGAGGCCGGCGTTAACGCCAGCAACATCCGTCGGATTAGCATCACTTGCATTATGTTGACAAGATTAATATCTCTCTCTAGAAGCTCCGTGTATGCGGCTCTGCAAGACATCACCGGGGCCGGGCCCCAATTCCGTCCTACGTCGGTCCAAGACGCCAGTTGGGACAGGGGGCCCGAGCGGAAATCGGGGGCGACCACCCACTTTGTGTCTCTGGGAGCCGTAACATAAAACCACCTCCGTTGCCATACATCGGATACTTCGGGAAAAGAACCCTTCCGCCATGGGCCGTGGCGTTCTGCTTAATATGGCACCTCCGCACTCCGTGTGTTGCCCCTCGATCATCTTGACTTCACATTGAAGGTCTTGAGCCATAAGTCAAGTGTGGGGTGACGTGGAGGAAGGCCTCGCACACTATGATGAACGCATTTAGATGTGGAGGATAGCGTCCGGAGCTAGATCATGGAAATCCAACCCGTAATAGAACATGAGCCCCTCACAAAAGGATCGAGGGTGAGGCCCAAGCCACGGAGGAGGAAGTGAGGGACAACACGACGCTCTCATTGGGCTCTGGTGTAGGGATGACCTGCCCTGGAGCAGGAAGCCTGTGCTGAATGTCGGCGGTCAAATATCCAACCGCCCTAAGCTTCACAATGTCCTCCTCTTGAATCAAGGAGGCCACCCACCAGCCTTGAGGGTTAGATCCGGACATATTGAAGGATCTAGGGTGTTGGAGCTTAGGCCTCGGGTGTTAGAACTCGATGTGCGAAAGTAGAAAGCGTGGGAGGTGGAAAAAAGGCGAGGTCTCGGCCCCTTTTATAAAGGGGGTGAATATCAAGAGTCCTTAGGGTGACCGCTTGAGGTTTACCCAACGGCACACGGAGTCATGCCAACAGTCGTCGTGGGGCTACGCGCCTGCGTTAATGGAAGATCCCGTGATAAGAGGAACACGATCTCTGCCTCTGTATGCGTGCCAATAAAACCGCCTACGCAACTCGGGTCGAGGTAGGGCAGAACACCGGTTCGTGTTGAACCGGCCAATGGCGCGATAAGACACGACGTACAAAGATTGCTGGCAGATCAGATTTATGCTATAATGGTGTGTGAGAATCACCTCATGGATCCGGACACGATCTAAGTGTTCCATAATTACTTTGGAGTACTCGGAGAAGGAACACGCCTCGCAATGCCGAAGACAAGACTGCGCCGGACTCATCGTCATTGAAGCCTGGTTCAGGGAGCTACCGAGGAGTCCCGGATTAGGGGTATCCTGGATAGCCGGACTATGTACAACGTCCGGACTATTGAAGCGTGAAGATACAAGACTCAAGACTTCGACCCGTGTCCGGATGGGACTCTCCTTGGCGTGGAAGGCAAGCTTGGCGATCCGGATATTGTATTTCCTTCCTTGTAACCAACTCCATGTAACCCTAGCCCTCTCCAAAGGTTCTATATAAACCGGAGAGGTTGGTCCTAGAAGGCCGATCACAATTACAATCATACCATCATAGGCTAGCTTCTAGGGTTTAGCCTCTACGATCTCGTGGTAGATCTACTCTTGTACTACCCATATCATCAATATTAATCAAGGTGAAGTAGGGTTTTACCTCCATCGAGAGGGCCCGAACTGGGTAAACATTGTGTCCCTTGCTTCCTGTTACCATCAGCCTAAGACGCAGATCGAGACCCCCCTACCCGAGATCCGCCGGTTTTGACACCGACACCCACACAGCCACGAGGGTGGGGCGCGCCCCTACCCAGGCGCGCCCCTGCCTCGTGGGCCCCTATTAGCCCTCCAAAGGTCCATCTTACGCTATATGAAGTCTTTTCGTCCAAAGAAAAATCAGAAGCAACCTTTTCGACGAGACTCCGCCACGAGGCGGAACCTCATGAACCAATCTAGGGCTCAAGCCAGCTGTTCTGCTGGGGACACTTCTCCCGGAGGGGGAAATCATCATCACCAACGCTCCTCTCATTGGGAGAGGGCAATATCCATCAACATCTTCACCAGCACCATCTCCTCTCAAAACCCTAGTTCATCTCTTGTATCCAATTCTTGTCTCCAAGTCCGGGATTGGTACTAGTAGGTTGCTAGTAGTGTTGATTACTCCTTGTAGTTGATGCTAGTTGGTTTATTTGGTGGAAGATCATATGTTCAGATCCTTTATGCATATTAATACCCCTCTGATTATGAACATTAATATGCTTTGTGAGTAGTTATGTTTGTTCATGAGGACATGGGAGAAGTCTTGCTATTAGTAGTCATGTGAATTTGGTATTCGTTCGATATTTTGATGAGATGTATGTTGTCTATCCTCTAGTGGTGTTATGTGAACGTCGACTACATAACACTTCACCATTATTTGGGCCTAGAGGAAGGCATTGGGAAGTAATAAGTAGATGATGGGTTGCTAGAGTGATGAAGCTTAAACCCTAGTTTATGCGTTGCTTCGTAAGGGGCTGATTTGGATCCATATGTTTCATGCTATGGTTAGGTTTACCTTAATACTTTTGTTGTAGTTATGGATGCTTGCAATAGAGGTTAATCATAAGTGGGATGCTTGTTCAAGTAAGAACAGCACCCAAGCACCGTCCACCCACATATCAAATTATCAAAGTACCGAAACGCGAATCATATGAACGTGATGAAAACTAGCTTGACGATAATTCCCATGTGTCCTCGGGAGCGCTTTCCTCTATATAAGAGTTTCTCCAGGCTTGTCCTTTGCTACAAAAAGGATTGGGCCACCTTGCTGCACTTTATTTACTTTTGTTACTTGTTGCTCTTTACCAATTATCTTATCACAAAACTATCTGTCACCTATTATTTCAGTGCTTACGAGAGAATACCTTGCTGAAAACCGCTTATCATTTCCTTCGCTCCTCGTTGGGTTTGACACTCTTAATTATCGAAAGGACTACGATAGAT
Source organism: Aegilops bicornis (assembly GCA_021605145.1). Lineage (NCBI taxonomy): Eukaryota > Viridiplantae > Streptophyta > Magnoliopsida > Poales > Poaceae > Aegilops > Aegilops bicornis. The sequence goes on along the minus strand of CM038671.1, from coordinate 255,807,480 downwards.
CCCTATACTTGTGGGTCATCAAGACTCTTTCCGGCACCGTTGCCGGGGAGTGAAGAGCCTTTGGTAGGTGGAATTTTGTAAGGAAAAATTTATATAGTGTGCTGAAATTTACTGTCACTTGTTACTATGGAAAGTAATCCTCTGAGGGGCTTGTTCGGGGTATCTTCACCCCGACCAATAGAGCAAAGAGTTGCTCCTCAACCTACTGAACCTACTGAAAATGAAGATGTCCACTTTGAGATTCCTTCGGTATGTTAGAAAAACTGCTAGCTAATCCTTTTGCGGAGATGGAACAAAGCATCTGATGAGCACCTAATATATGTGGATGAAGTTTGTGGATTATTTAATCTTGCAGGTATACCCGGTGATGTTGTTAAGAGGAAGGTCTTCCCTTTATGTTTGAAGGGAGATGCATCGACATGGTATAGGCTATGTGATGATACGGGGTCATGGAACTATAAACGATTGAAATTGGAATTTCATCAGAAATTTTATCCTATGCATCTTGTTCATCGTGATCGCAATTATATATATAATTTTGGCCTCATGAAGGAGAAAGCATCGCTCAAGCTTGGGGAGGCTTAAATCAATGTTATATTCATGCCCCAATCATGAGCTCTCAAGAGAAATAATTCTCCAAAGATTTTATGCTCGGCTCGAAAACAATCGCACCATGCTCGATACTTCTTGTCCACGGCTCTTTTATGATGAAGACTATTGAATTCAAATGGAATTTATTGGATTGAATTAAACGCAACTCTGAAGATTGGGATCTCGACGAAGGTAAGGAGTCCGGTATGGCACCTAAGTTTGATTGTGTTAAATCTTTTATGGATACCGATGTTTTCCGTAAGTTTAGCACTAAATATGGACTTGACTCGAGATAGTAGCCTCTTTTCTGTGAATCTTTTGCTGCTTATGTTGATCTCCCTAAGGAGAAGTGGTTTAAATATCATCCTCCCATACAAGTAAAAGTAGCTGCACCTATTAAAGTTGAAGAAAAGACTATCACTTATAATGATCCTATTGTTCCTACCTCTTATGTTGAGAAACCACCTTTCCTCGTTAGAATAAAGGATCATGCTAAAGCTTCAATCATGGTTCATAAAAAGCAATATTAGAACTTAAACACCGCCTCGAGCAAGTTAAAGTTGAACCTAATATTGCTATTGTTAAAGATCTCTTGGCTGATAATATTGATGGGCATGTTATTTATTTCTGCGGTGAAACTGCTAGAATTGCCAAACCTTGTGCTAAAGATAAACATAGACCTGTGGTAGGCATGCATGTTATTTCTGTTAAAATAGGAGATCATTGTTATAATGGCTTGTGTGATATGGGTGCTAGTGTTAGTGCAATAGCTTATGACTTATACAAAGAAATTATGCATGATATTGCACCTGCTGAGATAGAAGATATTGATGTCACAATTAAACTTGCCAATAGAGATACTATTTCACCAATGGGAATTGTAAGAGATGTTGAAGTCTTGTGTTGGAAAACTAAATATCCTGCTGATTTTCTTGTTCTTGGTTCCCCACAAGATAGCTTTTGTCCCATTATATTTGGTAGACCCTTCTTGAACACCATCAATGCTAGGATAGATCATGAAAAGGATGTTGTTACTATAGGCTTGGGTGATATGTCTCATGAGTTTAATTTCTCTAAATTTAGTAGACAACACTGTGAAGAATAATTGCCTAGTAAGGATGAAATTATTGGTCTTGCTTCTATTGCCGTACCTCCTATTGATCCTTTAGAACAATATTTGCTAGACCATGAAAATGATATGTCTATGAATGAAAGAAGGGAAATAGATGAAGTATTCTTTAAAATGTGAACCTATCCTCAAACACAATTTGCCTGTTGAAATCCTAGGGGATCCTCCTCCACCCAAGGGTGATCCCGTGTTTGAGCTTAAATCGTTACCTGATACTCTTAAATATGATTATCTTGATGAGAAAAAGATATATCTTGTTATTATTAGTGCTAACCTTTCGGTGCATGAAGAAGAGAGATTATTGAAAACTCTGAAGAAGCACCATGCTGCTATTGGATATACTCTTGATGATCTTAAGGGCATTAGTCCCACCTATGTCAACATAAAATAAATTTGGAGGAAGATGCCAAACCAGTTCGTGATCATCAACGACGGCTAAATCCTAAGATGAAGGAAGTGGTAAGAAAAGAAATACTAAAGCTCCTTGAGGCAGGTATACTTTATCCCGTTGCTGATAGTCAGTGGGTAAGTCCTGTCCATTGTGTCCCTAAGAAGGGAGGTATTACCGTCGTTCCTAATGATAAAGATGAGTTGACCCCGCAAAGAATTATTACAGGTTATAGGATGGTAATTGATTTCCGCAAATTAAATAAGGCTACCAAAAAGGATCATTACCCCCTACCTTTTATCGATCAAATGCTAGAAAGATTATCTAAACATACACATTTTTGCTTTCTAGATGGTTATTCTGGTTTCTCTCAAATACCCGTGTCAGCCAATGATCAATAAAAGACTACTTTTACTTGCCCTTTTGGTACTTTTGCTTATAGACGTATGCCTTTTGGTTTATGTAATGCACCTGCTACCTTTCAAAGATGCATGATGGCTATATTCTCTGACTTTTGTGAAAAGATTTGTGAGGTTTTTATGGACGACTTCTCTGTTTATGGATCCTCTTTTGATGATTGCTTGAGCAACCTTGATCAAGTTTTGCAGAGATGTGAAGAAACTAACCTTGTCTTGAATTGGGAGAAGTGTCGCTTTATGGTTAATGAAGGTATTATCTTGGGGCATAAAGTTTCTGAAAGAGGTATTGAGGTTGATAAAGCTAAGGTTGATGCTATTGAAAAGATGCCATGTCCCAAGGACATCAAAGGTATAAGAAGTTTCCTTGGTCACGCCGAATTTTATAGGAGGTTCATTAAGGACTTCTCAAAAATTTCTTGGCCTCTGACTAATTTATTACAAAAAGATATACCATTTTTCTTTGATGATGATTGTGTAGAAGCATTTGAAATACTTAAGAAATCATTGATCTCTGCACCTATTGTTCAGCCACCTGATTGGAATTTACATTTTGAAATTATGTGTGATGCTAGTGACTATGTCAGAGGTGCTTTGTTCTAGGGCAAAGAGTTGATAAGAAATTAAATGTTATTCAATATGCTAGTAAGACTCTAGACAATGCTCAAAGGAATTATGCTACTCTTGAAAAAGAATTCTTAGCGCTTGTATTTGCTTGTGATAAGTTCAGACCTTATATTGTTGATTCTAAAGTAACTATTCAGACGGATCATGCTGCTATTAAATATCTTAATGGAAAAGAAAGATGCTAAACCTAGACTTATTAGATGGGTTCTCCTGCTACAAGAATTTGATTTGCATATTGTTGATAGAAAGGAGTCGAGAACCCCGCTATAACAACTTGTCTAGGTTAGAGAATGTTCTTGATGACCCACTACCTATTGATGATAGCTTTCCGATGAGCAATTAAATGTCATAAATGCTTCGTCAGATCGCTTCCATGGTATGTCGACTATGCTAATTACATTGTTGCTAAATTTATACCACCTAGTTTCACATACCAGCAAAAGAAAAAGTTCTTCTATGATTTGAGACATTACTTTTGGGATGACCCACATCTTTATAAAGAAGGAGTAGATGGTGTTATTAGACGTTGTGTACCTGAGCATGAACAGGAACAGATCCTATGCAAGTGTCACTCCGAGGCATATGGAGGACACCACGCTGGAGACAGAACTGCACATACGGTATTACAATCTAGTTTTTATTGGCCTACTCTCTTCAAGGATGCCCGTAAGTTTGTCTTATCTTGTGATGAATGCCAAAGAATTGGTAATATTAGTAGACGTCAAGAAATGCCTATGAACTATTCACTTGTTATTGAACCATTTGATGTTTGGGGTTTTGATTATATGGGACCTTTTCCTGCCTCTAATGGTTATACACATATTTTAGTTGCTGTTGATTACGTTACTAAGTGGGTAGAAACTATTCCAACTAGTAGTGCTGATCATAACAATTCTATTAAAATGCTTAAAGAAGTTATTTTTCCAAGGTTTGGACTCCCTAGATATTTAATGACTAATGGTTGTTCACATTTTATTCATGGTGCTTTTTGTAAAATGCTTGCTAAGTATGACGTTAATCATAGAATTGCATCTCCTTATCACCCACAGTCTAGTGGCCAAGTAGAATTGAGTAATAGAGAGCTCAAATTAATTTTGCAAAAGACTGTTAATAGATCTAGAAGAATTGGTCCGAGAAACTTGATGATGCATTATGAGCTTATAGAACTGCATATAAAAATCCTATGGGTATGTCTCCGTATAAAATGGTTTATGGAAAAGCATGTCACTTACCTCTCAAACTAGAACATAAGGCATATTGGGCTATTAAAGAGCTCAATTATGATTTCAAACTTGCCGGTGAAAAGAGGTTATTTGACATTTGCTCACTTGATGAATGGAGAACCCAAGCTTATGAAAATGCCAAGTTGTTTAAAGAAAAAGTTAAAAGATGGCATGACAAAAGGATACAAAAGCGTGAGTTTAATGTAGGTGATTATGTATTGCTATACAACTCGCTTCAGATTTTTTAAGGAAAACTTCTCTCTAAATGGGAAGGTCCTTACGTTATCGAGGAGGTCTACTGTTCCGGTGCCATAAAAATCAACAACTTCGAAGGCACAAATCCGAAGGTGGTGAACGGTCAAAGAATCAAACATTATATCTTAGGTAATCCCATAAATGTTGAAACTAATGTTATTGAAACCATAACCCCGGAGGAATACATAAGGGACACTTTCCGGAACGTTTCAGACTCCGAAAAGGAATAGGTATGTGGTACGGTAAGTAAACCAACTTCAAAACAGTTTTTATGGCAATATTTCTCCGTTTCGGAATATTTAGAAAAATAGAAAAATAAGAAGCAGTCCGGGAAGGATACGAGGGCTCCACGAGGGTGGAGGGCGCGCCCTACCCTACTGGGCACGCCCCCTGCCTCGTGGGCACCTCGTGTGCTCTCCGGACTCCGTTTTCTTACACGTTACATATTTTGGTCGGTAAAAATTCATTATATATTCTCCCGAAGGTTTTGACCACCGTATCACGCAATTATCCTTTGTTCTTGTTTCGAGCTATTTCTCTGACAGATCTAGATCATCATGACGTCTCCAAGCGCCCCCAAGGACAAGTTCTTCGAGAAGGTCATCAACCCCTACCTCGCGGAGGTGCTGCAACACCCTCAAACCATTGAGATGCATGATGGGTTGCTGCACATCCGCTGATGTTGAGGGACCACGGAGGACCGGAAGCATGGAGACAAGGCTTGAAGCAATGGAGCAACAAGTTTTCAAGTGCTGTGGAGATGGTGGAGCGTGGACTTGACTCCAATCACATAATGATCACGGAGTTCACCAACAACCACAAGTTGGATGCCAAGGACATTGGGGAGGCCATCTTCAAGCTCCACGAGAAAATCGAGCACCTCCAAGCCCAAACATATGACCTGCAAAACCAAAACTGTGAGTATGAATATAGATTCAAAAGGATGAGTTTGGCTGCAGATTTAAGGATCCCGGAGACTCGATCATCCTTCTATGATGGTGAGCCTATGCCTTGGAAGATGGACGACAAGCCTACATCATCAACAATCCCTTCACCAGCAAAGGAGATATAATCATATGGGTAGGGGCACTCCCCTTGGCAACTGCCAAGCTTGGGGGAGATGCCCCGGTATCGTATCACCATCACACTCCTATCTTTACCATTTTTCTTAGTTCAATCCTATTAGTAGTATCTTGATCTAGTAGAATAAAAGTTTTGGTATGATCTAGTTTTGAGTTTTGCTTTATGATCTCTCTATGTAATCGAGTCTGTGAGCTATATAATAAAGATTAGTGTTGAGTCAAGGGCTTGATTATTTTGCCATGATCTTGAGTGAATAAAAGAAAAGAGAAAAGAATAAAAAGAAACAAAGAGATCATATTGATCTTATTGAGAGTAATGACTTCACATAGAAAGAGTATGATGATTGAAAATTGTTGGGAGTTGGCAAATATAGCTTTGGTCATTGTTGCAATTAATAGGAAGTAATAAAGAAAGAGAGGTTTCACATATAAATATACTATCTTGGACATCTTTTATGATTGGGAGCACTCATTAAAATATGACATGCTAAAGAGTTGATGTTGGACAAGGAAGACAACATAATGAGTTTTCTTTTCTTATATCTGAGATAAAGTATATTTTCATGGATCATCCAACATGTTGAGCTTGCCTTTCCCCCTCATGCTAGCCAAATTCTTTGCACCAAGTAGAGATACTACTTGTGCTTCCAAAACCCTTAAACCAGCTTTTTGCCATGAGAGTCCACCATACCTACCTATGGATTAAGTAAGATCCTTCAAGTAAGTTGTCATCGGTGCAAGCAATAAAAATTGCTCTCTAAATATGTATGATTGATTGGTGTGGAGGAAATAAGCTTTATAATGATCTTGTGATGTGGAAGAAATAAAAGCGACGGACTGCATAATAAAGGTTCATATCACAAGGGGCAATATAAAGTGACGTTCTTTCGCATTAAGATTTTGTGCATCCAACCCTGAAAGCGCATTGCAACCTCTGCTTCCCTCTGCGAAGGGCCTACCTTTTACTATTATCTTCCACCTTATGCAAGAGTCATGGTGATCTTCACCTTTCCTTTTTATATTTTATCCTTTGGCAAGCACAGGATGTTGGAAAGATCCTGATACATATATCTAATTGGATATGGGTTAGCATGAATTATTATTGTTGACATTACCCTTGAGGTAAAAGGTTGGGAGGCGAAACTATAAGCAGCTATCTTCCTCTGTGTCCGGTTGAAACTCCGTAACCACGAGTATTGCGTGAGTGTTAGCAATTATGAAAGACTAAATGATAGTTGAGTATGTGGACTTGCTAGAGAGCTCTGGCATAGACTCTTTCTGATGTTATTTTAAATTGCAATTGCTTCAATGACCGAGATTATAGTTTGTTGGTTCTCAATAAAGTTTCTGATTCATACTTTGCACTGTGAATACATTATTACTTGAGCATAAGAAATCATATGACAATATCCATATATGTTGCTGTTATGAGAATAATCATGATGCCCTCATGTCCGTATTTTATTTTATCGACACCTCTACCTCTAAACATGTGGACATATTTATCGTTATCGGCTTCCGCTTGAGGACAAGCGAGGTCTAAGCTTGGGGGAGTTGATACGTCCATTTTTCATCGTGCTTTTATATCGATATCTATTGCATTATGGGCTGTTATTACACATTATGTCACAATACTTATGCCTATTCTCTCTTATTTTACAAGGTTTACATAAGGAGGGAGAATACCGGCAACTGGAATTTTGGGCTAGAAAAGAAGCAAATATTAGAGACCTATTCTGCACAACTCCAAAAGTCCTGAAGCTCCACGGAAGTTATTTTTGGAAATAATAAAAAATATTGGGCGGAAGAAGTACGTCAGGGGGGACCCACGTGGCCACGAGGGTGGGGGCGCGCCCTACCCCCCAGGGTGCGCCCCCTGCCTCGTAGGCCCCCTGTTGGCCCTCCGGTGGCCATCTTCTACTATATGAAGTCTTTCGTCCAAGAAAAGTCAAGCAACCTTTCGGGATGAGACTACCGCCATGAGGCGGAACCTTGGCGGAACCAATCTAGGGCTCCGGCAGAGCTGTTCACTGGGGACACTTCCCTCCTGGAGGGGGAAATCATCGCCATAGTCATCACCAACGCCTCCTCTCATCGGGAGAGGGCAATCTCCATCAACATCTTCACCAGCACCATCTCCTCTCAAAACCCTAGTTCATCTCTTGTATCCAATTCTTGTCTCCAAGTCCGGGATTGGTACTAGTAGGTTGCTAGTAGTGTTGATTACTCCTTGTAGTTGATGCTAGTTGGTTTATTTGGTGGAAGATCATATGTTCAGATCCTTTATGCATATTAATACCCCTCTGATTATGAACATGAATATGCTTTGTGAGTAGTTACGCTTTGTTCATGAGGACATGGGAGAAGTCTTGCTATTAGTAGTCATGTGAATTTGGTATTCGCTCGATATTTTGATGAGATGTATGTTGTCTATCCTCTAGTGGTGTTATGTGAACGTCGACTACATAACACTTCACCATTATTTGGGCCTAGAGGAAGGCATTGGGAAGTAATAAGTAGATGATGGGTTGCTAGAGTGACGTGTTTAAACCCTAGTTTATGCGTTGTTTCGTAAGGGGCTGATTTGGATCCATATGTTTCATGCTATGGTTAGGTTTACCTTAATACTTTTGTTGTAGTTGCGGATGCTTGCAATAGAGGTTAATCATAAGTGGGATGCTTGTTCAAGTAAGAACAGCACCCAAGCACCGTCCACCCACATATCAAATTATCAAAGCACCGAACGCCAATCATATGAACGTGATGAAAACTAGCTTGACGATAATTCCCATGTGTCCCTGGAGGGCTTTCTCTCTATATAAGAGTTTGTCCAGCTTGTCCGTTGTTTAAAAAAAGGATTGGGCCACCTTGCTGCACTTTATTTACTTTTGTTACTTGTTGCTCGTTACCAATTATCTTATCACAAAACTATCTCGTCACCTATTATTTCAAAGGTTTGCGAGAATACCTTGCTGAAAACCACTTATCATTTCCTTCTGCTCCTCGTTGGGTTGGACACTCTTACTTATCGAAAGGACTACGATAGATCCCCTATACTTGTGGGTCATCAGCCCTCTATTCCAGCCTAGAGATCGAGGAGAAGTCTTTGGAATACGACACTGCTTGACATAGAACAAATAGTTCTTATTACAAGGATAATAATACAAGGGTCTGATGTTACAAAGAAGCACATCAAGACGGGCGACACTACGCCGAGCATACTACACTTGCTCTATGCTAGCAAAGGAACAACTCAGAGCAGCGGAATACTACTAGCAGTGAACAACGCATTTAAGGCGGTGAACTCTAATTCCTGGGACTCTGGCTGGGACACGATCTAGCTCGCACGCGCGGAAACCTTGACAAGAATCATAGCATCACTTGCAGTCTGGCATGACACGCCAGGTGAGTACATTGAATGTACTTGCAAGTTCACAACAACCAAAAACATCAAGGCAAGACAATAACATAGCAATAAACAAGTTAATTAAATTAACAACTATGATGAAGCAACTACTAAGCATGATATGAAACTACTATAATACTGATAAATCACCATCTTAGATCTCAATAACCATCTCACTCTTGGCTATCCGGCCAAGCAATATATCGTCTCGATCACCTCATGATCCACATGATCACCTCATGATCAAAACATCCACATGATCACCTCCTGATCAAAACATCCACATGATCACCTCCTGATCAAAACATCCACATGATCACATCGTGACTGTTGGTTCAATATCCGGCGTATCTCGTAGTAGAGGTCCTAAGCTAGGCTTCTTGGAGCGATGGTAACATGGACACGGTATTTTACCCATGTTCTGGCCCTCTTGATTGAGTTGAAACCCTACTTACTGCTTTTCTTTGTATTCTTATGGGGTGTAGTACAGAGTACATGTATCTACCACGAGATGATAGTAATGAATATGAGAGATTTTCTATTGACTAGCATGGCCTCGGTTTATATAAGATACCGGAGGCCTAGGGTTTAGGAGAGTCCTTGTCTTGGGCGCCAAGTCTTGTGGAGTCTTCCTTGTATGCGGCAAGGGTAGTCCGAACTGGCCCATGAGTATACGGCCATGGGGGTCCTCAGCCCAATCCAACTGATCGGGAGACGACATGGTGAGTACCCCCTAGTCCAGGACACCGTCAGTAGCCCCCTGAACCGGTCTTCAAGTTGGGGACGCTCCTTGATTCTTCCGAACTGTTCTTCATCTTCGATCGTCGGTCTTAAAAACTAGTTCAACAAATCTTTCCATCTTCGATCTTGAGGATCGCCAAAGTGAATCCGAAGAGTTTACACGTCGGGTATCCGAGGAGCCCCTTTAAGTTTTCGGCCTTTATCAATGCCTTGTTATTTTTATGCCACACCTCGGGTTTGGAGTTGTCCCCGGGCAGCAGTGTCCTCTTGCGTCCGAGCTCCAACGTCGGGCTGCATTCGAGGTATCTTGCAGCCAAGCACCAACGCCGGACCGCTTCCGAGCTCCAATGCTGGACTGTATCCGAGCTCCACCGACGGACTGTATCCGAGCTCCACCGACGGACTGTATCTGAGGAGTATTGTTACAGCCGAGCTCTAACGTTGAACTGCATCCGAGCTCCAATGACGGACTATGTCCAAGCTCCAACGCCGGACTATGTCCAAGCTCCTACGCCGGACTGTATCCGAGGTGTCATAGATCACCTTGGTTCAAAAAAGTTGCAGTAGTTTAGCCGAGCTTAATGCCGGAAATGCCCTCTATGGAGCCAGCCACTGGCACCCGAGCTTTATGTTGGACTACTTCCGAGGTGGTGCACCACCTTGGCCATGGGCTGATTTTTATGAATTTAATTCTGAATTGTGTAATGTAATCTCTGACGAGATGTATAGCTAGTAGCCCTTAAGATGCGTGTTGGCCTAATATCCGGATGCACCAAGGAAAAAAATCAAACCGTCAATTCTAGTAGCCCCCGAGATTCGTGTCGATTCATAAAATCAGCCTCGAGGATCAATTCCTGTACCAGGCAAAGATACTCGTGAATAGAAATGCGGTGTGCCAAGTCCTCGAGACTCAGGTTGGGTGCGGCCGACCAACCTGAGGATAATAATGTCCTCGAAAACTACTTTAAATTTTCTGCATTGGATTGTCAATGCAGTAGCCCCCGAGACACTGGTCGGGTGGCAACACCTGGTCAGGGGATCAATGTACCCCTTTAATATTTGTAAATAATGAGCCCGAAGCCCAGTAGCCCCCGAGCCTTAATGCGGGCACGGGAGGCCGAATTAAGGATAGATATCCATAGTAAAATGTCTCTATGTACCCAAGTACTTTACATCATTAATGCTCGGATCCGCATTGTACAAAACTTTGCTGACTGACCAACGGCTTCAACCTCCTCGGCAAGCAGCCGAGGAGTGTTTGTCCTACTTTATAAAGCCTTTATGAGGGCAAAGATTTACGGCAAAAAAGGCAATCCAGCCATACGGTTTTATAAACAAAGATACGCAGAGAGACATGTTATATTATTGTTTAACATAAGAAACATCGTTCAAAGAAAATAGTCCCACTATCGGTTCCTTTCTTTGGGTTGTCATGCTAAGCATGATCATGAAACCTCAGCTCGATCAATGTGGGAGGAAAATACTGAGGATTTAGTTCGGGGAAAGCTTCCGAACTCTGTGGTCTAAATGAACCAAAATTTTCACATTCGTTGCGACCGTTTATAATCTGAAAGTGTCCCATCGTCGGCTTCTACCCCTTTGTAGATGCTACGCAGGGTGTTTCCGAAATAACAAAACAACCCTTAGCCGACGTCTCGGTGCGAGGTATGGCTGTGTTGGCGGAAACGAGGCAATCAGATATGTGGCTTTTATAACTTTCACTTAGTCATAGGAGTTTAAAGTTGGGAGGCCAGCAAGTAGCCCCGGATAGTGTTCGGCAACAGCCGAGGTCAAGTCAGTAAACACTTCGCCTAATGTTATGAAGGGCCCATTATTTAACATACCATCGGATCACCGACCAGCTTTACGCTTATTGTGACAAATGGGCTGGCTTTCTCCACTAAGGTGCTTAACCATGCGAGCCGGAAGCACAATCACAAGTGGTTCTCCTTTGCACACCTAGCCGAACAAAGCGGAACGTAGGAGGCAAGCACGTGAGCCAGCAACCCAACTATCGATCAAGACACAATTCGAAATTGATGCATATATAGCAATATCCGAGAATTTTTGCCGAATCTCTAAAGGTGTCCGGCGTTGTAATCATGAGACTTATGCGGAAAACACACAAAGAGTTTAAAAGTGCCATGTGCTTGGAAAACCAAAAACGCCGTGAAAAAACTCGACGCCCGAACTAAATCAATTGTTGGTGCCAATCAAAAATTGGTCTTAGAAAAATGTGCTTCGTCAAGGCTTTAACATGACACATCCTATCTCAAGACTTGCTGGTCAGCCTACGGCTTCAACCTCCTATCCCAAGGCGGAGTACTTCTCGTTAGGCCGCTTAGCAAACTTTAGCGGCTTTGAGAGAGAAATTAGGCTCCCGGCTATTGACCGCACACTTTACGATAAAAAAGGAGTGATAGAAAAAGACTTTGCAACGAATAAGAAGAAGAACACTAATTATAAAACAGCTCAAATAAAAATAAGATCCCCAAAGTGACTTGGGTAAAAGAATTTTATGTATAATTATAGTATGTACCAAGTACTTATATCATATCCGTGTTCACCGACCTTTATACGCGTCTTAACCGACCGTCGGCTTTCCCCTCTTCGTCAAGGACCGAAAAGTGTTATGTACTCCCCTATCGAGAATATCGACGCGTGTTTCCGATAACTGTGAAATCAGGCCATAAGGCTGTAATGACATAAAGCGGCGCCAGGAACTTATGCTATATTACCGACGAAGTGTAAGAAGCATCTTCAAGAAAATAGTACCCCCACCGATACCTTTCTTCGGGTTTGCTCACTAGGAGACTTGTGCAATAGATTTTTGTACTCATGAGTTCACAGGTGCCGACCATTATTGAAAACAAAGAAGAGCGCTTAGCTGGCTTCACCTACCGATGTCTGGCTCGGGTGACCCGATCGTGACAATCGCAGAGGTGCTCCCTTTACTCCCTAGCCAAACAATCGGGAACGTAGGGGTAAACACAGGAGCAAGGCAACCTAGCTTGCAAATCACTTAGGTCAATATGGTGCATATTGTGGCGTAATACACGAACAAGGAACGAAGCCGTACAAGTATAATCATATGCAAGAGGAAAAGCTCCAGCAAGGGAGCCCCTAAGTAAACGGGGTATTTGAATTTGTGTGCCATAAACAAAGTTATGACAAGGAATTTTTTCGCAAACAACTTTTTGCCAAAAAAGTATAATGCTTGGTCAAACCGAACAAGAGTAAAAAATTGAAAAAATTGAGCATAAAAGCAACTTAGCTGGTTAATGTGTTCGGCGTAGATGATGTGGCCCGAGCTTACGACGGGACGAGGTTCCAGCCCCCAAGCCGGTCCCGAGGTGGCCGAGCGAAGAGCTCGGCAATCCGAAGAGGTGGAGCCCCCAGTCTAGCCGATGTGATGGAGCAGGTCGGCGGGGTAATGCCGAAGTCCCCGGAGTAGGTTGGTGCAGTGATGCCGACAAAAAGGTGTGTTATCCTGATCATCTCATCGATCCGTGACGATCACCTAGCAGGCTCTCAATGAAAGCACCAATGTCGGTTCAATATCCGGCGTATCTCGTAGTAGGGGTCCTAAGCTAGGCGTCTTGGAGCGATGGTAACATGGACACGGGATTTTACCTGTGTTCGCCCTCTTGATGGAGGTGAAACCCCACGCCCCGCTTTTATTGTATTCATATGGGGTGTAGTACAAAGGTACATGTATCTACCACGAGATGATAGTAATGAGTATGAGAGATTGTCTATTGATAGCCCCGGCCTCGGTTTATATAAGACAATCGGAGGCCTAGGGTTTAGGAGAGTCCTTGTCTTGGGCGCCAAGTCTTGTGGAGTCTTCCTTGTATGCGGCAGGGGTAGTCCGAACTGGCCCATGAGTATACGGCCCTGGGGGTCCTCGGCCCAATCCAACTGATCGGGAGACGACGTGGTGAGTACCCCCTAGTCCAGGACACCGTCAGTGACCACATCACAAACTGAATGATATCCTCATGATCATCCCAACATTATCATCATCATCCTGCCAAACTGTTACATCTCACAGTATATCCACATATTAATCACCTATAAGTCATTCTGTCATCTGAGTGTTGATCGAACGGTGTGACCTAGTACGAACTTATGCCCATGACCGAGGACGCGGCTATCGATAGATTAAACACACACACTCTGCAGAGGTAGCGCACTTTACCCACACCACAGAACCCATGGCCTCGCACTCCCATTCGGGTGGACAAACGGCGTTCCGACAAAACCGATATATTGCCATGCCACTCTCCCGGCCACTCCGACCAACACCCATTTTGGATTCAGTCCTGGGTGGCCCCGTGCCTACAAAAGGCATCAACGGCCATCGTCGTGGCAAAACGGCCACCGTCGTGGCAAAACAAAAACGGTCCCAAACGGGGAGAAAAAGGCGCCTAACAACAATTATGGGCATACAAGGCTTATGTCCGCCTACCTGATCAGGGTAGTGCGCGCCCATAACCTTCCCTCGTTGGAGGCACCGGCGAGAGACACGGCAATAGCATCACATTAGGGCCTTCCCATAAAGGCAAGTGTGGTTGCACTGGAAAAGCCCGGTTCGGTGGCACTTGACCAACTTACTGACGGAATTTAACCCCAAAAATATAACTGGTATAATCGACATCTCGATACCATCTATCAATCTATAATCCAAGTCATAGCAATATCCAACAAATAATCCAAGCATCATAACATCATACCAAAATACTCCGAGGATAGCATAACACTACCATCATGATAAATCCAAGAACGATAATACTACTACTCCAATAGCAAGAACAAACTATCCAGCTAAGATTCACATGCAAGCATCATCTCCGAAATCATACTCCAAAACATAACATCAACTAGCATCATGATGAAAATAACCACAATAGTCACTAAGAATCCAAAGGCAACATGTCATCCATAAAAGATGCAAAATATTAAACCTAGATGTAACATCCCAAATTTTGGAATGTTAATATAATTAATTGAATTGTTTGTTTGTTTGCTTGAGTGAATTAAACTTGAGTGAAATTTGAACCTTTTCAAAAACTTTTGAATGAGAGGGAATAAAATGACTTTCCCTTCTCCGTAAATTCAAATTCATCCTATTAAAATCAATGAGAGAAGATGACATGACTTCTTCAACTATAAAGAATTTGAAGGAGTTTTGCAATTTAATTCTTTCAAATATTTGCACTTGCTTCTATTTTTCTTCCCCGAGAAATACCTTTCGAAAATAAATTCTTGCAAGCAAGAAAGAGCGGAGGAAAATGACCCTCCAAAATCAGGGGCATTTTTGAAAATATTTGAGCCAAGAAAAACCAAAGTTTTTATTTAAAAATTATTTGCAAAAGAAATAAAGCCTTTAGGGATTTTCTGAAAACATTTTTTAAGTTTTTATTTTGGCCGTGGAATAATGCTCATCATGTACATTTTATTTTTCTGATAATTTTAGTATATAAAAACTCTTTATTCAATTGATTTGATTTCCTTTTTATTGTTTTAGTTTCCTAATTTTAAAAATAGGAATGGAATCGTTTTATTAGGAAAAACCTGCTGGCCCATTAAGCACTTTCCTATTCTAGCCCAACAAGAGATCATCTCCTTCCTCTCGCTTTCCTCTCACGTTACAGAAGCTTTCCATATCCATGGAGACAGTGAATCTCCACCTTCCCGATCTCCCTCGTTTTCCATCCCAGCGCCTCCCGAGACCGCCTATAAAACCCCTCCTCTCCTCGCTCCATTTTTCCCATCACCACGCCTCCCTGCCCGTAGTAGTCTCCTCGCCACCGTCCTCCTTTTCCTGCCTAGAAACACTCACCAGAGCTCTCTCGAACCTCCCCATCGCCTCAGCCACCTCCCAAGCGCCGACCCTCCTCCGCCACCCCCACCTCGGCCGGCCACTCGCCTCGGCCGAGCAGCCTCCACATCGCTGCCTCCTTCCTGCCATCTCTGCCTCACGTACAGGTAACTCCCTTGTTGTTGTTTTTTCGTTTTCAGATTTATTTCCGTAACAGATTTAGTTCCGCTCTTGTTTAGCTTATAACTTTTGATCTAGAAGTCCAATGATGCTGATTCTTTTTATGTTAGATCACAATTTTCTTGTAGTTTCCAAAAATATATAATTTGTCTATGTTTGGATTTATAAAATTGAGTTAGATCAGATTTGAATTAAAGCTTGTTTTGCTTATTCCGGGAGTTTAAAAATAGGTTTTAATTAATTCTTTTTGCTCCTGGTCTCTAGGACCTTTGTTTATCCAGTAGTATTTAGTATTTTATTTCTAGGTTAATTTAAATTAGGTTTTTAGCAAAAACAGTACTGTTTTATTATTAGTTCTGTTTTAGCTTTTTGTTTATTGTTTTTATTAGTTTTAAATTATTTCTTTTTGTCACTTTTTGACAAAATTAGTTGTGTTTCTGTTAGACAACAGGAAAAATTTTATTCTTATTTAAAAAAATTTATTTTCCTTAGTTTTGTATGAAACCTTCTATAGGTCATAGTTAGAGTTTTATAAAAGCTTTTTATTTGTTTCTTTTTGCAAATAAAATTTTATGAAAAAAAAACTTTCTGTTAAATTAGTTATTTTACATTCTATTTTCTGTTAATTTATTAGTTTAGTATTTTAATTGTTGTTAAGTTTTTACTTACGGCAAAACTATATTAGACGCTTGTAGCAAAGTCATAGATCTTCGTTAGTAGTTTTTCTTTGTAGTTTTATTTGAAGTTTCTTTTGATTTTGTTTGAGTTTTATTATCGATTTTCCTTGCTGTTTTGATTGTTATTTCGAGTGCTAAAATTGTTTGCTAGGATGTTTGCTTATGTGAATGCTATGTTTGACTATATAGATTTTCAACTGAGTGACGATTAGTTCTACCAAGTCATTTTCTGACAGCGTTGTTATCTTCATCAAGTATTACCAGCAAGTTCACTTTGACCATGCTTTCATACCTATGTTTTATTGCATTTAGTGGCATCTTTGCAACCACCCTCAAAAGAGTGTTATTGAATCCTTGTAGTTGAGTAGTATGCATGAGGTAGGAACCCATCACCCCTGTTACCAAGCCCGGACGTTATTTATTTTAATGCTACGCTATAGTAGACGGGTTTGGTATGAGTGCACGAGAGTGGTGTGAGAATGCAGGATCTACGTCAATGACGATAACTCCATGATGGAATCTGCAAGGATTGCATCTTCAAGGCCTCAAGACTTCAAGACTCGAGACAAGAATTCAATACACACTCATCGGGTGAAGGACGGTTGACGGCACCCCGAGAACCCAAAGGTTGGTCGGGATGCATGGAGAAGCGCCATGACATCTTGCGGAAAGCTTCACCCAGACTCAAAGAGACGGAAGAATACTTCACGCCTGAAGCTTACCTGCAAACCGCAAGTCATTATGGGCTCGCTTGGTCGACCTTAGTTGTGACTGGCCGGGACGGTGATTAGCAGATGTAGAACTACTAGAGGATGGGATGAGTACCGTGATAAAGGGTCGAGGAACTCTTTGGAAGACCATGTTTCGGCCATCTTGTTCTCAAACACTCAAGTGTGAGAACATAAAGAGAGGGATCGAATCTCATGGGTAAAGTGTACAAACCTCCGCAGAGGGTTTAAACCTAATCGATTAGCCGTGTCCCTGCATTACGGACAATTTGAGCCTCCGGACTTGGATCTATCTCTAACTCTCAACACCGGACCGATAACTTAATTGTGGGCAACTTATGATGATTTTGGGCTATGAGACATCGGGTTACGGAACCATGTCATGATAGAAAACTCTATAGTACAGACTTCATTTATTCCTTTGATGTAGGGCAAATAAAACCAGCTTTTATGCAAAACAAAACTCGTATACATGAGCCACAAAGCCATACCGCATATAGTATAGTTTATCATCTTTTTCTCTTATTGTGATCTTACCCAGACATTCAATGTATCGACCTACACGGCTGCAACGTATCATGTTGCAGTATATTTCCTCAACGAGTAAGAGTTACGACAGTGGTTACGGTCTACACTCAACCCGCCGATGGCGCTGATGGGACTCCACACCCGCTTGATTGTTTCCACGAGTATTATGAGGTATATATCGCTTTTACGTTATTTATACATGTGATTGCACTTTGATATATACATTGATGTACTGTGTGCCAAAGATACCGATCCGTGGATGGCACAGATATACGAGGCTCAATTGCCCGAGGTCGGGTCGCTACACTAGAACTCTAAACAATATCATGGCAATAGCAAGATCAAACAATACTCCGAGAAAATGCCATGAACAAAGATCATGCAGCTAAAACGATATTTTAAACAGTTCAAATAATTTAAACCATGTCACTGCATTGCAATCATGCAAACGGAGGGTGTGGCTTGCCTGGGGTGGAAAAAATCACCGGGAAAAAGTGCGAGAAGCTCGCGAAAAGAATCGCCAGAAAACGTTCTCTCTCGGAGGGGGCTGATTAAGCGCAAGGGCAAAATGATCATTTTCAGAACGTGAAAACATCATGAAACTGACACCAACAGAACAGGCTCGACGAGACGAAGAAATGGGCTTTGGAATCACCTCATTTGGAGTTACGAGCAAAAAGTTGTGAATGTTTCTCTGCCAAGGACCTATCTGTAATAAAATCATTACAAACAGGCCCTCAGCTGGAAAAACTGAAAGCGCCTTCTCAGGAAATACGTTTTCCAGAAAGGAAAACGCATTTTGGCCCGAAGAAGAGCAGAGTGCGCTTGCGGTAGGGGAAAGCGACACGGCAAATCCTGGCCCACTTATCCACGCCGAGGGGGCGGGCCGGCCTTGTGTTATCGATGCAGGGTCCCATACCGCTTCTCTCTCTTCCCCGGCCTTCTCCTTCTTCTCCCCGACGCTGCTGGCTCACAGACAGAGGAGGGCCGGCATCAAGGCTGCCTCTACCGACCCGCCACCTGGCGAAGCTCGGACCACCGGAGTGACCCTCTCGACGTGGCGCATCCATCCCTCCACTCCACGCACGCCAAGAGGTTCCGGGCCAAGCGAGGCTTCAGCCGCGGCGGACGGTGGTGCTGGCCAGATCGAGCCCGTGGGCATGGTCGTCTCCGGAGCAGAGTGGAGGCGGGGAGCGAGTCGTGGTGATAGTGGTGGATGGCTACGGTGGTTAGGTAGAGCTACGAGGACTGGGGATGGGTGAATTTGTCTGAGGCCGTTCGGCGGCCATGGTGGCGATGGGGGTCGAGGAGAGCAGCTCGAGCTCGGGCAAGTGGCTGGGGAGGGCTAGAGGAGAGACTCAGGGGCGATGGTGAGCTCGGGAGGCCTCGGGAGTGGCTTAAATAGCCGAGGGACGAGGTGCTGCGCTGGAGTCGCCGTGGACGCATGGCCGATGCCGCGGACGCGTGTGCGCGCGCTCGAGCTCGGAGGTAGACGAAGGGAGGGGGCACAGGGAACGCTCATGAGGCAGAGGGAGTCAAGAGAGCATGGGGAGGAAGGGACGAGGAGGAAGCGGACAGAGGGGGTGAGCTGTCCAGGGGGTGACGACGATGAGTCTAAGCTGTTAGACATGGTCACGCTACAAGACGGCGAGAGGGGACCGGATTTAAGCGTAAACGGCGCCACGACACGGCCACTCACGCATGTAGCGCTGCGGTACAGGCACGCCATCATGGTAGTCACCACGTGAACCATGGCATTCAATGCTCTATAGCACCCAAAACATTGTCTAGCTGATAGTACTTCCAAATTGGAGCATTTATGATGTTGTGGCTTGATCTGGATCACTGTGGTTAGGAGGCAGTGATCGTCTGAAGTTTAAAGCAGCAAACTTGGTCGTGCACTGGTGATCAACAGGGAAGCGACTGTGGTCAATGGAGCTGTCTGCGATGATTAACTAATGAAGAACTACAATCTTGGAGAGTTTGAGGGGAAACGGACCAAGGATTAATGTATTTGCTTTGCAACTGACCAAAATGGTCTAGAAACTTGATCAGGAAGGTGCACTCACATGGAGTGCCAAATTGAGTTGAAATTTGGCAAGGCATTATGATTTGGACATATAGAGATGCTGTAAAAATTTCATACCAATTTGATTCACGAAAATGGTACTTCCTTCGCAGCTATTCTCCCTGTCCAAAAACTTGCAAAAATTCTAGAGAAAATTTGGCTTGATGAATTGGTGCCAAATTTGGTGGAGAGATGTTATTTGGGTAGTATCACAATCTAGTAATTTATCAGAATTAATGAAGCAATATAAAATATACTTGCTTCACAACCTGAAAATATTGACAGAAGCAAAGATTTGGTCCTGTGCTCACATAGATCAAGTGATGGAGCTGAAATTTGGAGGAGTGTAAAGATATGAGCACATTAAGGAGTGTGCAAAATTTCAACTCATTTGGATAACCCTAGCTAGTACTTCCTTCACAATGGCTTATGTTTGACAGAAACTTTGAAAATTCACTGAGGGAAGTTGGCTAGGCAAATGAAGCTGAATTTTTTGCATGAGGCAATGATTTGGATGATATATCATGCCCAAAAAGTTTGGGAGCAAACAAGATTGGATTGGTGGCACTTCCTTCACAGAAAGCCACACTAGAAAGAAATGAAGAATAATTATTTGGGAATTATTCTTGGGCTAGGACAGGAAAGTTTGGGCATATTTGAGCAACATATGACCCAAAGAAATTATGAGAATTATTTGGGAATTTTGTATGGACAAAAATATAGGTTGCTTCACAACCTAGGGCACTTAAGGTTATTCCTTTTTAATAGAAAAGGAATTTAGGGATAGGTCAAGCAGTGAAGTGATATGATCTTGAGAAAGATTTGAGGATGATGAGTCACTTGGGAGAATAAATTAGGGTGATCTCCCAGGTTGCAAGGCCACAGAACCACTCCGAAAAGAAAATCTGAGCAAAAACCAATAAATCAAAAATAAAAAGAAAAGGGCCAAAAACCAGGCTGTTACACGTCCCGAGGCGGAACTTGGGCAAGACCACTTTTTCCCTCCGGCAGAGCGATTCCGCTGGGGGAACTTCCCTCTCGGACGGGAAAATCATCGTCATCATCATCACCAACAACTCTCCCATCTTGGGAGGGAAATCTCCATCAACATCTTCAACAACATCATCTCATCTCAAACCCTAGTTCATCCTTGTATTCAATCTTGTTACCGGAACTATAGATTGGTGCTTGTCGGTGACTAGTAGTGTTGATTACATCTTGTAGTTGATTACTATATGGTTTATTTGGTGGAAGATTATATGCTCGTATCCATTATGCTATTTAATACTCCTCCGATCATGAACATGTTTATCATTTGTGAGTAGTTACTTTTGTTCTTGAGGTCACGGGAGAAATCATGTTGCAAGTAATCATGTGGATTTGATATGTGTTCGATATTTTGATAGTATGTATGTTGTGATTCCCTTATTGGTGTCATGTGAACGTCGACTACATACACTTCACCATATTTTGGGCCTAAGGGAATGCATTGTGGAGTAGAATTTAGGTGATGGGTTGCAAGAGTGACAGAAGCTTAAACCCCAGTTTATGTGCTATTCTGTAAGGGACCGATTGGATCCAAAAGTTTAATGCTATGGTTAGAATTTATTCTTAATACTTTTCTCGTAGTTGTGGATGCTTGTGGGATGGTTAATCATAAGTAGGAGGTTTGTTGAAGTAAGAACAGCACCTAAGCACCGGTCCACCCACATATCAAATTATCAAAGTAGCGAACACAAATCGAACCAACATGATGAAAGTGACTAGATGAAATTCCCGTGTACCCTCAAGAACGCTTTGCTTATCATAAGAAACCGTTTTGGCCTGTCCTTTGCCTCAAAAGGATTGGGCTACCTTGCTGCATACTTATTGCTACTATCGTTACTTGCTCGTTACAAACTATCTTGCTATCAAACTATTCTGCTACTTACAATTTCGGCACTTGCAGACACTACCTTACTGAAAACTACTTGTCATTTCCTTCTGCTCCTCGTTGGGTTCGGCACTCTTACTTATCGAAAAGAGCTACAATTTTTCCCCTATACTTTTGGGTCATCAAGGCTATTTTCTGGCACCGTTGCCGAGGAGTGAAGCGCCTTTGGTAAGTGGATTTTGGCAAGGAAACATTTATATAGTGTGCTGAAATTTATTGCCACTTGTTACTATGGAAAACAATCCTTTGAGGGGTTTGTTCTGGTATCTTCACCTCGTCCGAACCACAATTAGCTACCCTCAACCTACTACACCTACTGAAAATATTGAATATGAAATTCTTCTGCATGATAGAACAATTGCTAGCTAATCCTTATGCAGGAGATGGAACCGAACATCCTGATATGCACTTGATATATGTGGAACAAATTTGTGGATTGTTTAAGCTTGCACGTTACCCGGAGATGAGGTGATGAAAAAGGTTTTCCCTTTATCTTTGAAAGGAAAAGCATTGGCATGGTATAGGCTATGCGATGGTATTGGATCATGGAATTGGAATCGTTTGAAATTGGAGTTCCACCAAAAAGTTATCCTATGCACCTAGTTCATCGTGATCAGAATTATATATATAAATTTTGGCCTCGTGAAGGATAAAGTATCGCTCTAGCTTGGGGGAGGCTTAACTCAATGTTATATTCATGCCCCAATCATGAGCTCTCAAGAGAAATTATTATTCAAAACTTTTATGCTCGGCTTTCTCGTAATGATCAAACCATGCTTGATACTTCTTGTGCTGGTTTCTTATGAAGAAGACTGTTGAATTCCGGTGGGATCTTTTGGAAATAATTAAATGCAACTCTGAAGATTGGGAACTCGACGAAGGTAAAGAGTCAGGTATTAAGCTTAAGTATGAATGTGTTAAATCTTTTATGAATACCGATGCTTTTCAAAAGTTTAGCACTAAATATGGACTTGACTCTGAGATAGTAGCCTCCTTTTGTGAATCATTTGCTACTCATGTTGAACTCCCTAAAGAGAAGTGGTTTAAATATCACCCACCTATTAAAGAAGAAACTAAAGAACCGGTACCGGTTAAAGAAGAACTATAGTTTATAATGTTGATCCAGTTTGTCCCTTCTGCTTATCTTGAGAAACCACCTTTTCCTGTTAGGATAAAGGAACATGCTAAAGTTTCAACTGTGGTTAACAAAAGCTATATTAGAACACCTAAACCTGATGAACAAATCAAATTAGAACCTAGCATTGCTATGGTTAAAGATCTCTTAGAAGAACATATAGATGGGCAAGTTATTTACTTCTGTGAAGAAGCTGCTAGAATTGCTAAACCTGATAAAAAAGATAAACATAGACCTGTTGTGGGCATGTCTGTTGTAACGCCCACGATGCAGCTATATCTCTAACGTGTCGAGGAACGACTTAGAGGCATAACCGCATTGTAGGTTTTGTCGCAAGAAGGGTCATCTTCACACAATCCCATGTAATGAACAAGAATGGGATAAAGAGTTGGCTTACAATCGCCACTTCACACAATACATAAATTAAAACATCCATCATTCAGAGTACAATCAAGGTCCGAGTACGGAACCAAAATAAAAGAAGACAACCCCAAATGCTAGATCCCCGATCGCCTCAACTGGGCTCCACCATCGATCATCGTGAAACGAAACATAGTAACGACCACGTTCCTCGTTGAACTCCCACTTGAGCTCGGTTGCATCACCTCGTGACCGGCATCGCCAAGACTGTGAATCGTGTTGGTAGAATCTGTGAGTCACGAGGACTCAAAGAATCTCACACCCGCGAGATCAAGACTATTTAAGCTTATAGGTAGGATGGAGTAATGAGGTGGAGCTGCAGCAAGCACTAGCATGTATGGTGGCTAACATACGCAAATAAGAGCGAGAAGAGAAGCAATGTAACGGTCGAGAAGCTAGAAGTAATCAATAAGTGATCCTGAAGCTACTTACGTTCAAGCATAACACAAGGCCGTGTTCACTTCCCGGACTCCACCGAAAAGAGACCGTGACGGCTACAGACGCGGTTGATGCATTTTAATTAAGTCAAGTGTCAAGTTCTCTACAACCGGACATTAACAAATTGCCATCTGCCACATAACCGCGGGCATGGCTTCGAAAAGTTTATACCCTGCAGGGTGTCCCAACTTAGCCCATCACAAGCTCTCACGGTCAACGAAGGATATTCCTTCTCCCAGAAGACCCGATCAAACTCGGAATCGCGTTACAAGACATTTCAACAATGGTAAACAAGACCAGCAAAGCCGCGAATGTGCCGACAAATCGATAGGAGCTGCACATATCTCGTTCTCGTGGCACACCGGATGAGCCAGACGTCGGGTTGGCATAGACCCCGATTGCCTGTGGGGCACCGGACATCGCTGGTTTGGACCAAAGACTCAAGGAGCACCGGACCGGGGTTAAAAAGATGACCCTCGGGCTCATAAAACCCAAGGGAAAAAAGGCTTAGGTAGGCAAATGTAAAACCAAGATTGGGCCCTTGCCGGAGGAGTTTTATTAAAGGCGAACCTGTCAAGGGGTCCCATAAATCACCCAACCGTAAGGAACGCAAAATCAAGGAACATAACACCGGTATGACGGAAACTAGGGCGGCAAGAGTGGAACAAAACACTGTGCATAAGGCCGAGCCTTCCACCCTGTACCAAGTATATAGATGCATTAATTAAATAAGAGATATTATGATATCCCAAAATATCCATGTTCCAAACCAACTTCATCTTCACCTGCAACTAGCAACGCTTATAAGAAGGGCCGAGCAAAAGCGGCAACTTAGCCAAAACAACGGTTTCCTAGGAAAGGATGGTTAGAGGCTTGACATGGCAATATGGGGGGCATGATATAGCAAGTGGTAGGTAGCACGGCATAGCAATAGAGCGAACAACTAGCAAGAAAAGATAGAAGTGATTTCGAGGGTATGGTCATCTTGCCTGAAATCCCGCAAGGAAGAAGAAGACAAACGGACGTAGTCGAACGAATCCTCACAACTCCGGAACGAAACCGAAGCCGATTTAGAGAAGCAAACCGGAAAGAAGCAAACAACATGGTAAACAACGAACACATAAGCATGGCATGATGCTAATCAAGTATGATGCATGTCCGGTTTAATGAGTCATGACATGGCAAAGTGCAACAAACAATACTACAAATTAAGTGGAGTTCAATATGCAACGAGTTGCATATTGAAGAAACACCACATTACTCATTTAGTTCACTCTCGGTTACGTACCCCACAATATTAAATGTTCTTAAACAAGGCAAGAGGTGAAGCATAATAAAACTACACATCTAGGCAAGTTTAAATGAGGCCGGAACAACAAACAACAATTCCGGAAAATCCTTATGTCCATATTTTAGATTTGGTACTGTTCTGCCCTAAACACAAGTTTAATGTTGTTAAACAGCAAAATGAAGGGCACCATGATAAAGTAGGCATTTTTCTACCCCATTTACATATAAATTTTATTAAATTGAGTCATGTTATTTAGTTATGGAATAAAACATTTTAACATGCTATTTATGCAAATTAATTCAAACAACACATTTAAACATTTTAAACATAGGTGAAAGTGGCATATTATGAAACTAGATTAAATTCTAAGCATTTTACATATATAAAACATTTTAATCCGATGCATGGTTGATTAGTTATTACATGCATGAACATGAGGGTTATTTTGTAAATATGCAGTTTTCTGGGCAATAGACAAAACGTCCAGAACAAGAAAAAAAACATAACGGGCCAAAATAGAGCTAAAGGCCGAAACAGGGCATGGGCGCTGGGGGGGTTTCTCACCATGGGCCATGGCCTGGGCCGAGGTGAGGTGAGGCTGCAGGGGGCGGATGCAAAGTGAGGCGAGGCCGGCCCAGAGAAGTCAACGCTACCTGGTTCCTTCGATGCAGGAAGGGGGGATCGAGCTCGTGCTCGATAGAAGGCATGATGGCGAGGACGCGGTCCACGCAGCGGTCGAGGCAGAGGCGGCGCAGGTGTGGGAACACCGATCTGTGCAAGGCGCGCCTGCAAGAAGAACTTGGCGACGGCGGCTCCTTGCTGCAGCAGCTACAGGGAGAGAGAGATGTGAGCCGAGAGAGAGAAGGAGAGGAAAAAGGGAAGGGCGGAGGGGAGCAGAGGGGCGGCCTGGTAGTCGAGGTCGCCGGTAGCAGGTCGAGCTGGAGGAGCTCAGGGCCTCAGGTGCGGGAGCAGAGGAGGCCGAGGCGCCATGGCAGGGGAACGGCAGCAGTGGCGGCGATCCGGATGGGCTCGACGACCTGCCGCCGGGCGGGAGCGCAGAATTGACGAGGCTCGGGAGGTTAGAGGAGGCGGAGGAACTCGCGATGCAGAGGACTTGCCTGGGGTCGAGAGGAGATGAGGACGAGCGTTCTGCTTTCCGGGATGACGAGGAGGTTCGAGGCCCGCGAGGTTTAGCTCTGTGAGGCGCCGCACGGGAGCTTCTTCTCCGATGGGGATGGACGGGAGAGGTGGCTCGAGAGGAGGGATCGAGGGAGCTCTAGTTGGTCGGGCGAGGGGTCGGCGTTTCTACGCAAAGAGGAGTTAGGCGGTCATGGTCAAGAGGAAAGCAAAAACCCGATTGGTCTGGAACGGTCAATGCAGGCAAGGCGATCCGAGGGAAGGTGATGAAGGCAAAGGGAGAAACGGCAGAACATTTAATGAATGCAAGTTTTAAAACATGACGGCAACGGAGTGCCGATGCAATGCGAATGATGCGATGATGAAATGCAACAAGCAAATAAAACACACGCATTTACAACGAAAAACATGGAAGGCTTCGGCGCCGTCTTGGGGCGCTATAACACTCCACCACTACAAGAGGATCTCGCCCCGAGATCTAGGATGGCACCAGAGGGAAGCGGAAGAGCAAGAGGTAAAACCAAGTTGCTTCTTTGACAAACGAATGGAACCACGAGCCTTGAGAGGTTGAAAAGTTCAAAGAAAGAACACAACGGAGTTGAACACAATTGAGAGCACTGTGGTAGAAAAAAGAAACAAGGTACACCATGTGAACCTTGGAGGTTGCAAAGCTATGAATGACGAGTACAATGGACAAGAAGGAATTGAAACCCCTCTGGCTGAAACGAGATAAACAAGGACCAAGGAAGAACAAATTCGGACGTCACTCTGTTGAAGAGATGCAAGACTTGATAAGATGAAAGAACTTGAATGAGAGCACAACACTCTGGTTAAATGGGTAAGCATGAAAAGAATATGATCTTGACAAAGCGATATGATGGGTGAATAGAGCAACATCACAAAGCCTCCGGAGAAAGAATAGAAGATCGGTCATTGGAATAAGAATGGAGAAGAAAATGCCAATTCTGCCACAAAAGAGCTTGGAGAGCACCCTTCCAAGAAGGTTATAACGGAGTTGTTGGAAAACCAACAACGAAGCACAAGCTTGTTGTGGGCTTATGGAAAACATCTCAAAACTTGAGGTGAAATTCTGCCACTAACGGACCAATGATAGGTTGAGATCAACGAAGGGATGAAAACTTCTTCACCAAGATGATAGAGAGATAACTTGGATCATTGATAAGCACCACAAATAGCAACATTCCCAATGGAAGGCTTTAGGTGAAATATATCCCAAGATAACTCCAACAAAGAGATTGATGGATTTAAAATACCTCATTCTTGACAACATATGAATCACGAAACATGAATGGAAATTGTCAAGAGTGATATAACGCCATCTCAAAGATAAGGTAGAAAGAAGCACTTCAATGCAAGATGAAGAATGCTTGACTCCACAAAACAAAACATGTATTGAGCACCATGTTTATTTTTAGAGTATCGCTGCTGATCTTAACTTCAAGAGAAAAACTTGAAGAACAATTGAAGAATGAAAAGAATCCTTGATGAACCACTATGTAGAGCCTCCATGAAGAACTCCAAAGTAATAAAAGGATGATAGAAAGAAACGAGAAGTTGAAAAACACAAGGTGGAACCTTGCAGTGATTTGGATGGAGCTTCGCGATGATGTAACCGAGAAAACTTGGAACTCCGAAAAAGAAAGATGAGCAATTGAAACCAAGAATTTTTTGATGAACCTCCGGAATAAGGAATAGAATTTACTCGATGAAACAAGAATAAGAATTACGTTATGCTCATCCTTCACCAATTAAATTGATGACAAGCAATGGATTTGGCATACTACTTATTCTCGTAGAAAGGATTCAGATAGATATGGCGCAAACTTGGGAAGGTCTTCAACGAACCACCGGTAGGATTGGAAAGAACGAATGAATCTATATGATAACGAAGGAAGCGAACTCTTGAACGAACCATCGTAAGAATTGAAAACGAACAAAGAAAAAATAAAGAAACACCAGGAAGAATTAGAAAATGAACGAAGATACTTGAGAGAATTTAGATACAAGTGAACGCAGAGATCCCGAGCTGATGAGATAATACTTGAATGATGCACCGGTATGATTTGGAGAACGAGAGCTAAAAGCTTGAATGAATAATTCCGAGATTGTAGCGACCCGACCTCAGATGGTCAAGTCTTTGTGCTTCTGTGTCATCCCTGGATCGGTAATGCTGACACACACAGTACTCGAAGGATTTATAACAGAGTAGCAATCACACACTTATTACATCGAATGTCTCAAAAGAGAACTTAATACAATAATATGGCTTAAGGCCATCTAATACGATAACAACGGAAGGCTTGGAAGATAAAGTGAGTCCATCAACTCCAACAGCATAGCTGAGCTGCACGGCAACGACGACCTATCGAACCTTACTTCTCGTCAAAAAGTTCGCAACATAATACGTTGCAGCCCGAGAATGGGTCAGCACATGGAATATGCTGGCAATGTAACACAATAGAGCAATAACAGAATAAGGCTACCACTACATGCATATTTGGCTAGTGGAAGGCTCTACGGTTACAATTTTGCATAAAGCCAATTTTTCCCTACAACAAAGGAATACATTTTTTTATTTAACTATCATGGTGGTTGAAACATCATTGAGAAGATATAACCCCAACTCAATCCCAATTAAAGTGATTAACAACCCAGCAGTATTAATTTTAGAGTGATGAGATACATGTGAATACTCAGGTACTAGATACTCGTAATTGTCCATAACCGGGGACACGGCTAACCATGATTAGATTGTACACTCTGCAGAGGTTTAGCACTTTTCCCACAAGACTCGATCGCCTCCGTTGGTTTCTCGCACTACATGGTGTTTGAGAAGCGGATGACCGAGACACGCCTTTCATAAACAATAACTCTCTACTCCGGATAGATCATACCAAACCTATAAAACCCACTACCTGCTGATCTACCTCTTCGAGAGCTTCACGTAGCTTACTCAACTATGCTAGAGCCCATAATAGCTTGTGGCTGCACACGGAAGTTTCTAGCATGAATAATCTCAGTTCCTTTGAGCCCGGGTGGCGGTCCATAGGAAGATCACACGGGTTCCCAGGATTTCAAAACAAAACAGACAACACCGGTTCCCAGTGTGCCTCGATCCACCCAGATGTGTATTAAAGTTGCCACCTTAAGTTAACCATTAATTAACAATCTCACATCTGTCATGGAATAACTCTCAAACCCAATCCACGTCTACGAGCATAGCATGGCAATATAAGCAACACGTAGAAGTAACTCCCAAGGGTTTGATAGTAACAGGGCAATAGGTTCTACCTCATCAACTACTTCCCATCCCACAAATTAATGATATCCTAATCATGTTATGGGTGAGGGTTGAATCTAATGCATAAAAACTGGGTATGATCAAATGTTACTTGCCTTGCTGACGATCCGGGAATCCTAGAGACTCAGTAGTAACACGCTTCAGACCGGGAATTCTATCGCAAGCAAACAATACATACATAAGTAAACAAGCAAGATGCACAAATGAAACTTCAACTGAAATAGATTGACCGGAGAGTTCAACTTAAGAACTCCGGTTCACAAAAAGAATCAAATCAAACGGAACAACAAAACTCAAACGGCGAAAGAAACAAGGTCCGTTTACTAATCTGAACTAGGGTCAAATTTTATAGAGTCAAAAACTTGTTTGAGTTGGCTATTCGGATAGAGGGTTTCGAGATGAAACTCTAGGCGCTTGAATCGCCTGATTCCGATAAACGAGCGAAAAGTTATACTAATTTGAACATTGGTTCGTAAATCGAATTCGAATAACCGCGGAATAAATCCGGTAAAAGAAAACGACGAACGGCTAAACGAGCGAACGCTCGTTAGCAGAAACTAAACTTAGAGGCATAACCGCATTGTAGGTTTTGTCGCAAGAAGGGTCATCTTCACACAATCCCATGTAATGAACAAGAATGGGATAAAGAGTTGGCTTACAATCGCCACTTCACACACTACATAAATTAAACATCCATCATTCAGAGTACAATCAAGGTCCGAGTACGGAACCAAAATAAAAGAAGACAACCCCAAATGCTAGATCCCCGATCGTCTCAACTGGGCTCCACTACTGATCATCAGGAAACGAAACATAGTAACGACCACGTTCCTCGTTGAACTCCCACTTGAGCTCGGTTGCATCACCCGTGACCGGCATCGTCACTGCAGAATCTGTGTTGGTAGAATCTGTGAGTCACGAGGACTCAGCAATCTCACACCCGCGAGATCAAGACTATTTAAGCTTATAGGTAGGATGGAGTAATGAGGTGGAGCTGCAGCAAGCACTAAGCATATATGGTGGCTAACATACGCAAATGAGAGCGAGAAGAGAAGCAACGCACGGTCGAGAAGCTAGAAGTGATCAAGAAGTGATCCCGGTTACTTACGTTCAAGCATAACACAAGGCCGTGTTCACTTCCCGGACTCCGCCGAAAAGAGACCATCACGGCTACACACGCGGTTGATGCATTTTAATTAAGTCAAGTGTCAAGTTCTCTACAACGGGACATTAACAAATTCCCATCTGACACATAACCGCGGGCATGGCTCTCGAAAGTTTATACCCTGCAGGGGTGTCCCAACTTAGCCCATCACAAGCTCTCACGGTCAACGAAGGATATTCCTTCTCCCAGGAAGACCCGATCAAACTCGGAATCGCGGTTACAAGACATTTCGACAATGGTAAAACAAGACCAGCAAAGCCGCCCGAATGTGCCGACAAATCCCGATAGGAGCTGCACATATCTCGTTCTCAGGGCACACCGGATGAGCCAGACGTCGGGTTGGCATAGACCCTGATTACCCAGGGGCGCCGGACATCGTTCGGTTTGGACCAGCACTCGAAGGAGCACTGGACCGGGGGTTAAAATAAAGATGACCCTCGGGCTCGCGAAAACCAAGGGAAAAAGGCTTAGGTAGGCAAATGTAAAAGCAATGTTGGGCCTTGCTGGAGGAGTTTTATTCAATGCGAACTATCAAGGGGGTCCCATAAATCACCCAACCGTGTAAGGAACGCATAAAATCAAGGAACATAACACGGTATGACGGAAACTAGGGCGGCAAGAGTGGAACAAAACACCGGGCATAAGGCCGAGCCTTCCACCGTACCAAGTATATAGATGCATTAATTAAATAAGAGATATTATGATATCCCAAAATATCCATGTTCCAAACCAACTTCATCTTCACCTGCAACTAGCAACGCTATAAGAAGGGCTGAGCAAAAGCGGCAACTTAGCCAAAACAACGGTTTCCTAGGAAAGGATGGTTAGAGGCTTGACATGGCAATATGGGGGGCATGATATAGCAAGTGGTAGGTAGCACGGCATAGCAATAGAGCGGACAACTAGCAAGCAAAGATAGAAGTGATTTCGAGGGTATGGTCATCTTGCCTGAAATCCCGCAAGGAAGAAAGAAGACAAACGGACGTAGTCGAACGAATCCTCACAACTCCGAACGAAACCAAGTCGATTTAGAGAAGCAAACCGGAAAGAAGCAAACAACATGGTAAACAACGAACACATAAGCATGGCATGATGCGCAAATCAAGTATGATGCATGTCCGGTTTAATGAGTCATGACATGGCAAAGTGCAACAAACAATACTACAAATTAAGTGGAGTTCAATATGCAACGAGTTGCATATTGAAGAAACACCACATTACTCATTTAGTTCGCTCTCGGTTACGTACCCCACAATATTAAATGTTCTTAAACAAGGCAAGAGGTGAAGCATAATAAAACTACACATCTAGGCAAGTTTAAATGAGGCCGGAACAACAAACAACAATTCCGGAAAATCCTTATGTCCATATTTTAGATTTGGTACTGTTCTGCCCTAAACACAAGTTTAATGTTGTTAAACAGCAAAATGAAGGGCACCATGATAAAGTAGGCATTTTTCTACCCCATTTACATATAAATTTTATTAAATTCGAGACTGCGGTTATTTAGTTATGGAATAAAAACATTTTAACATGCTATTTATGCAAATTAATTCAAACAGCACATTTAAACATTTTAAACATAGGTGAAAGTGGCATATTATGAAACTAGATTAAATTCTAAGCATTTTACATATATAAAACATTTTAATCCGATGCATGGTTGATTAGTTATTACATGCATGAACATGAGGGTTTTTTTTGTAAATATGCAGTTTTCTGGGCAATAGACAAAACGTCCAGAACAAGAAAAAAAACATAACGGGCCAAAATAGAGCTAAAGGCCGAAACAGGGCATGGGCGCTGGGGGGGTTTCTCACCATGGGCCATGGCCCAGTTCGGAGGTGAGGTGAGGCCGAGGCGGATGCAAAGTGAGGCGAGGCCGCCCAGGAGAAGTCAACGCGCCTGGTTCCTTCGATGCAGGGAAGCAAGGGATCGAGCTCGTGCTTGATAGAAGGCAGTGACGGCGCAGGGACGCGGTCAACGCAGGCGGTTGAGGCAGAGGCGATGCAGGTGTGGGAACACCGGATCCAAGCAGCGGCGCGCCCGGCAAGAACTTGGCGACGGCGGCTCCTTGCCGCAGCAGCTTCTGAGGAGAGAGAGATGTGAGCCGAGAGAGAGAAGGAGAGGAAAAAGGGAAGGGCGGAGGGAGGCGGAGGCGGCTCGGTAGTCGAGGTCGTGGCAGCAGGTCGAGCCGGAGGAGCTCAGGGCCTCAAAAGGGAGCAGAGGAGGCCGAGGCGCCATGGCAGGGAACGGCAGTTGGCGGCATCCGGATGGGCTCGACGACCTGCTGGTCGCCGGGCGGGAGCGCCTTGACGAGGCTCGGGAGGTTAGAGGAGGCGGAGGAACTCGCGATGCAGAGGACTTGGCCTGTGGTCGAGAGGAGATGAGGACGAGCGTTCACCTTTCGGGATGACGAGGAGGTTCGAGGCCCGCGAGGTTTAGCTCCAGGAGGCGCTCGGGCACGGGAGCTTCTTCTCCGATGGGGATGGACGGGAGAGGTGGCTCGAGAGGAGGGGATCGAGGGGAGCTCTAGTTGGCCGGGCGAGGGGTCGATGCTCTACGCAAAGAGGAGTTAGGCGGTCATGGTCAAGAGGAAAGCAAAAACCCGATTGGTCTGGAACGGTCAATGCAGGCAAGGCGATCCGAGGGAAGGTGATGAAGGCAAAGGGAGAAACGGCAACGACGAATGAATGCAAGTTTTAAAACATGACGGCAACGGAGTGCCGATGCAATGCGAATGATGCGATGATGAAATGCAACAAGCAAATAAAACACACGACGACAACGAAAAACATGGAAGGCTTCTGGCGCGCCGGTCTTGGGGCGTTACAACACTCCACCACTACAAGAGGATCTCGTCCCGAGATCTAGGATGGCACCAGAGGGAAGCGGAAGAGCAAGAGGTAAAACCAAGTTGCTTCTTTGACAAACGAATGGAACCACGAGCCTTGAGAGGTTGAAAAGTTCAAAGAAAGAACACAACGGAGTTGAACACAATTGAGAGCACTGTGGTAGAAAAAAGAAACAAGGAACACCATGTGAA
The DNA here is from genome assembly GCA_021605145.1 of Aegilops bicornis. NCBI lineage: Eukaryota > Viridiplantae > Streptophyta > Magnoliopsida > Poales > Poaceae > Aegilops > Aegilops bicornis. The sequence continues at coordinate 255,773,730 of CM038671.1, read as the reverse complement.
CCTTGGAGGTTGCAAAGCTATGAATGACGAGTACAATGGACAAGGAGGAATTGAAACCCCTCCGGGCTGAAAACGAGATAAACAAGGACCAAGGAAGAACAAATTCGGACGCCACTGTTGAAGAGATGCAAGACTTGATAAGATGAAAGAACTTGAATGAGAGCACAACACTCTGGTTAAATGGGTAAGCATGAAAAGAATATGATCTTGACAAAGCGATATGATGGGTGAATAGAGCAACATCACAAAGCCTCCGGGAGAAAGAATAGAAGATCGGTCATTGGAATAAGAATGGAGAAGAAAATGCCAATTCTGCCACAAAAGAGCTTGGAGAGCACCCTTCCAAGAAGGTTATAACGGAGTTGTTGGAAAACCAACAACGAAAGCACAAGCTTGTTGTGGGCTTATGGAAAACATCTCAAAACTTGAGGTGAAATTCTGCCACTAACGGAACAATGATAGGTTGAGATCAACGAAGGGATGAAAACTTCTTCACCAAGATGATAGAGAGATAACTTGGATCATTGATAAGCACCACAAATAGCAACATTCCCAATGGAAGGCTTTAGGTGAAATATATCCCAAGATAACTCCAACAAAGAGATTGATGGATTTAAAATACCTCATTCTTGACAACATATGAATCACGAAACATGAATGGAAATTGTCAAGAGTGATATAACGCCATCTCAAAGATAAGGTAGAAAGAAGCACTTCAGAATGCAAGATGAAGAATGCTTGGACTCCACAAAACAAAACATGTATTGAGCACCATGTTTATTTTTAGAGTATCGCTTGGCTGATCTTAACTTCAAGAGAAAACTTGAAGAACAATTGAAGAATGAAAAGAATCCTTGATGAACCACTATGTAGAGCCTCCATGAAGAACTCCAGTAATAAAAGGATGATAGAAAGAAACGAGAAGTTGAAAAACACAAGGTGGAACCTTGCAGTGATTTGGATGGAGCTTCGCGATGATGTAACCGAGAAAACTTGGAACTCTGAAAAAGAAAGATGAGCAATTGAAACCAAGAATTTTTGATGAACCTCCGGAATAAGGAATAGAATTTACTCGATGAAACAAGAATAAGAATTACGTTATGCTCATCCTTCACCAATTAAATTGATGACAAGCAATGGATTTGGCATACTACTTATTCTCGTAGAAAGGATTCAGATAGATATGGCGCAAACTTGGGAAGGTCTTCAACGAACCACCGGTAGGATTGGAAAGAACGAATGAATCTATATGATAACGAAGGAAGCGAACTCTTGAACGAACCATCGTAAGAATTGAAAACGAACAAAGAAAAAATAAAGAAACACCAGGAAGAATTAGAAAATGAACGAAGATACTTGAGAGAATTTAGATACAAGTGAACGCAGAGATCCCGAGCTGATGAGATAATACTTGAATGATGCACCGGTATGATTTGGAGAACGAGAGCTAAAAGCTTGAATGAATAATTCGAGATTGTAGCGACCCGACCTCGGATATGGTCAAGTCTTTGTGCTTCGTGTCATCCTGGATCGGTAATCTTGACACACAGTACTCGAAGGATTTGTAACAGAGTAGCAATCACACACTTATTACATCGAATGTCTCAAAAGAGAACTTAATACAATAATATGGCTTAAGGCCATCTAATACGATAACAGTGGAAGGCTTGGAAGATAAAGTGAGTCCATCAACTCCAACGGCATAGCTGAGCTGCACGGCAACGACCTATCGAACCTTACTTCTCAAAAGTACGCAACATAATACGTTGCAGCCCGAGAATGGGTCAGCACATGGAATATGCTGGCAATGTAACACAATAGAGCAATAACAGAATAAGGCTACCACTACATGCATATTTGGCTAGTGGAAGGCTCTACGGTTACAATTTTGCATAAAGCCAATTTTTCCCTACAACAAAGGAATACATTTTTTATTTAACTATCATGGTGGTTGAAACATCATTGAGAAGATATAACCCCAACTCAATCCCAATTAAAGTGATTAACAACCCAAAGAAGATTAATTTTAGAGTGATGAGATACATGTGAATACTCGGTACTAGATACTCAGAATTGTCCATAACCGGGGACACGGCTAACCATGATTAGATTGTACACTCTGCAGAGGTTTGCGACTTTTCCCACAAGACTCGATCGCCTCCGTTGGTTTCTCGTGACTACATGGTGTTTGAGAAGCGGATGACCGAGACACGCCTTTCATAAACATTAACTCTCTACTCCGGATAGATCATACCAAACCTATAAAACCCACTACCTGCTGATCTACCTCTTCGAGAGCTTCACGTAGCTTACTCAACTATGCTAGAGCCCATAATAGCTTGTGGCTGCACACGGAAGTTTCTAGCATGAATAATCTCAGTTCCCTTTGAGCCCTGGTGGCGGTCCATAGGAAGATCACACGGGTTCCCCGGATTTCCAAAACAAAACAGACAACACTTTGGGTTCCCAGTGCCTCGATCCACCCAGATGTGTATTAAAGTTGCCACCTTAAGTTAACCATTAATTAACAATCTCACATCTGTCATGGAATAACTCTCAAACCCAATCCACGTCTCTGAGCATAGCATGGCAATATAAGCAACACGTAGAAGTAACTCCCAAGGGTTTGATAGTAACAGGCAATAGGTTCTACCTCATCAACTACTTCCCATCCCACAAATTAATGATATCCTAATCATGTTATGGGTGAGGGTTGAATCTAATGCATAAAAACTGGGTATGATCAAATGTTACTTGCCTTCTCGACGATCCGGAATCCTAGAGACTCGTAGTAACACGCTTCGCACTCCGGGAATTCTATCGCAAGCAAACAATACATACATAAGTAAACAAGCAAGATGCACAAATGAAACTTCAACTGAAATAGATTGACCGGAGAGTTCAACTTAAGAACTCCGGTTCACAAAAAGAATCAAATCAAGCGGAACAACAAAACTCAAACGGCGAAAGAAACAAGGTCCGTTTACTAATCTGAACTAGGGTCAAATTTTATAGAGTCAAAAACTTGTTTGAGTTGGCTATTCGGATAGAGGGTTTCGAGATGAAACTCTAGGCGCTTTGAATCGCCTGATTCCGATAAGCAATGAAAAGTTATACTAATTTGAACATTGGTTCAGAAATCGAATTCGGAATAACCGCGGAATAAATCCGGTAAAAGAAAACGACGAACGGCTAAACGAACGAACGTTCGTTAGCAGAAACTAAACTTAGAGGCATAACCGCATTGTAGGTTTTGTCGCAAGAAGGGTCATCTTCACACAATCCCATGTAATGAACAAGAATGGGATAAAGAGTTGGCTTACAATCGCCACTTCACACAATACATAAATTAAACATCCATCATTGAGTACAATCAAGGTCCGGGTACGGAACCAAAATAAAAGAAGACAACCCCAAATGCTAGATCCCCGATCGTCCCAACTGGGCTCCACTACTGATCATCAGGAAACGAAACATAGTAACGACCACGTTCCTCGTTGAACTCCCACTTGAGCTCGGTTGCATCACCTGCACTGGCATCGTCGGCACCTGCAACTGTGTTGGTAGAATCTGTGAGTCACGAGGACTCAGCAATCTCACACCCGCGAGATCAAGACTATTTAAGCTTATAGGTAGGATGGAGTAATGAGGTGGAGCTGCAGCAAGCACTAAGCATATATGGTGGCTAACATACGCAAATGAGAGCGAGAAGAGAAGCAACGCACGGTCGAGAAGCTAGAAGTGATCAAGAAGTGATCCTGAAGCTACTTACGTTCAAGCATAACACAAGGCCGTGTTCACTTCCCGGACTCCGCCGAAAAGAGACCATCACGGCTACACACGCGGTTGATGCATTTTAATTAAGTCAAGTGTCAAGTTCTCTACAACGGGACATTAACAAATTCCCATCGACACATAACATGGGCATGGCTCTCGAAAGTTTATACCCTGCAGGGGTGTCCCAACTTAGCCCATCACAAGCTCTCACGGTCAACGAAGGATATTCCTTCTCCCAGGAAGACCCGATCAAACTCGGAATCGCGGTTACAAGACATTTCAACAATGGTAAAACAAGACCAGCAAAGCCGCCCGAATGTGCCGACAAATCCTGATAGGAGCTGCACATATCTCGTTCTCAGGGCACACCGGATGAGCCAGACGTCGGGTTGGCATAGACCCTGATTGCCCAGGGGGCGCCGGACATCGCTCGGTTTGGACCAGCACTCGAAGGAGCACTGGACCGGGGGTTAAAATAAAGATGACCCTCGGGCTCGCGAAAACCCAAGGGAAAAAGGCTTAGGTAGGCAAATGTAAAACCAAGGTTGGGCCTTGCTGGAGGAGTTTTATTCAAGGCGAACTGTCAAGGGGGTCCCATAAATCACCCAACCGGATAAGGAACGCAAAATCAAGGAACATAACACCGGTATGACGGAAACTAGGGCGGCAAGAGTGGAACAAAACACCAGGCATAAGGCCGAGCCTTCCACCCTGTACCAAGTATATAGATGCATTAATTAAATAAGAGATATTATGATATCCCAAAATATCCATGTTCCAAACCAACTTCATCTTCACCTGCAACTAGCAACGCTATAAGAAGAAATTTGAGCAAAAGCGGTAACTTAGCCAAAACAACGGTTTCCTAGGAAAGGATGGTTAGAGGCTTGACATGGCAATATGGGGGGCATGATATAGCAAGTGGTAGGTAGCACGGCATAGCAATAGAGCGAACAACTAGCAAGCAAAGATAGAAGTGATTTCGAGGGTATGGTCATCTTGCCTGAAATCCCGCAAGGAAGAAGAAGACAAACGGACGTAGTCGAACGAATCCTCACAACTCCGGAACGAAACCGAAGCTGACGAGAGAAGCAAACCGGAAAGAAGCAAACAACATGGTAAACAACGAACACATAAGCATGGCATGATGCGCAATCAAGTATGATGCATGTCCGGTTTAATGAGTCATGACATGGCAAAGTGCAACAAACAATACTACAAATTAAGTGGAGTTCAATATGCAACGAGTTGCATATTGAAGAAACACCACATTACTCATTTAGTTCACTCTCGGTTACGTAACCCACAATATTCAATGTTCATAACCAAGGCAAGTGTTGTATCATATTAATACTACACATCTAGGCAAGTTTAATAGAGGCCGGAACAACATACAACAATTACGGAAAATCCTTATGTCCATATTTTAGATTTGGTACTGTTCTGCCCTAAACACAAGTTTAATGTTGTTAAACAGCAAAATGAAGGGCACCATGATAAAGTAGGCATTTTTCTACCCCATTTACATATAAATTTTATTAAATTCGGAGCTGCGGTTATTTAGTTATGGAATAAAACATTTTAACATGCTATTTATGCAAATTAATTCAAACAGCACATTTAAACATTTTAAACATAGGTGAAAGTGGCATATTATGAAACTAGATTAAATTCTAAGCATTTTACATATATAAAACATTTTAATCCGATGCATGGTTGATTAGTTATTACATGCATGAACATGAGGGTTTTTTTTGTAAATATGCAGTTTTCTGGGCAATAGACAAAACGTCCAGAACAAGAAAAAAAACATAACGGGCCAAAATAGAGCTAAAGGCCGAAACAGGGCATGGGCGCTGGGGGGGTTTCTCACCATGGGCCATGGCCCAGTTCGGAGGTGAGGTGAGGCCGGCAGGGGGGCGGATGCAGGCGGAGGCGAGGCCGGCCCAGGAGAAGTCAACGCGCCTGGTTCCTTCGATGCAGGGAAGCAGGGGATCGAGCTCGTGCTCGATAGAAGGCAGCGATGGCGTAGGGACGCGGTCCACGCAGGCGGTCGAGGCAGAGGCGGCGTGTGTGGGAACACGGATCCAGCAAGGCGCGCAAGGCAAGAACTTGGCGACGGCTCCTTGCTGCAGCAGCCTGTGGAGAGAGAGAGATGAGCCGAGAGAGAGAAGGAGAGGAAAAAGGGAAGGGCGGAGGGGAGCGGAGGCGGCCTGGTAGTCGAGGTCGCCCGGCAGGTCGAGCTGGAGGAGCTCGGGGCCTCAGGTGCGGGAGCGAGGAGGCCGAGGCGCCATGGCAGGGAACGGCAGCAGCGATGGCGGCATCCGGATGGGCTCGACGACTGGCTGGTCGCCCGGGAGCGCAGACTTGAGCCACGAGGCTCGGGAGGTTAGAGGAGGCGGAGGAACTCGCGATGCAGAGGACTTGGCTCGGGGTCGAGAGGAGATGAGGACGAGCGTTCCTGCTCGGGATGACGATGAGGTTCGAGGCCCGCGCGAGGTTTAGCTCCAGGAGGCGCTCGGGCACGGGAGCTTCTTCTCCGATGGGGATGGATGGGAGAGGTGGCTCAGGAGGAGGGGATCGAGGGGAGCTCTAGTTGGCCGGGCATGCAGATTAAGGAGGAGAGGAGTGGTGGCTGCTGGATGGGGACGAAATGGTGGATGGGACAGGGGAGATCCCGAAGGGGAAGAGGGGTGGTTGTTGGCGGCGCGGCGATTGACAAAGCGAGGATCCCTAGAAAATAGGGATTGGTCTAGAAATGCACCGGTTATATATAGTAGGTGGGGATTAGGGTGGGGGTTAATCTCATCCTTCGATCAAAATTGAACGGTCGGAAAAAATAGCTAGGGAGTCCAATAAATAAAACGACGATGTTTTATAGATATTAGGGGATGATCCGGACCCAACGGTAATGATAGTCCGGTTCGGGTTCGGGGAAATTTTGGACACGGGCGAGGGGTCGATGCTCTACGCAAAGAGGGGTTAGGAGGTCATGGTCAAGAGGAAAGCAAAAACCCGATTGGTCTGGAACGGTCAATGCAGGCAAGGCGATCCGAGGGAAGGTGATGAAGGCAATGGGAGAAACGGCAACGACGAACGAATGCAAGTCTTAAAACATGACGGCAATGGAGTGCCGATGCAATGCGAATGATGCGATGATGAAATGCAACAAGCAAATAAAACACACGACGACAATGAAAAACATGGAAGGCTTCTGGCGCGCCGGTCTTGGGGCGTTACATCTGTCATCTCAGTTAAAATAGGAGGTCACTGTTATCATGGTTTATGTGACATGGGTGCTAGTGTGAGTGCTATTCCTTATACTTTATATCAAGAAATTATGAAAGACATAGCACCCGCTGAGATAGAAGAAATAGATGTTACTATTAAACTTGCTAATAGAGACACTATATCACCAATTGGGATTGTAGAGATGTTGAAGTCTTGTGTGGTAAAATAAAATACCCTACTGATTTCCTTGTTCTTGGTTCCCCACAAGATGACTTCTGCCCCATTATCTTTGGTAGACCTTTCTTGAACACAGTTAATGCTAAGATAGATTGTAAGAAACAAACTATCGGTGTTAGCTTTGGTGATGAGTCTCATGAGTTTAATTTTTCCAAGTTTAGTAGAAAACTTCATGAAAAGAATTGCCTAGTAAGGATGAATTAATTGGTCTTGCTTCTATTGCTGTGCCACCCTCTTGATCCTTTAGAACAATATTTGCTAGACCATGAAAATGATTTACATATGCATGAAAGAAATGAAATAGATAAGATTTTCTTTGAATAACGTCCTCTACTTAAACACTATTTGCCTATTGAAACTCTTGGAGGTCCTCCTCCACCTAAAGGTGATCCTGTGTTTGAATTAAAACAATTGCCAGACACTTTGAAATATGCTTATCTTGATGAAAAGAAAATATATCCTTTTATTATCAATGCTAACCTTTCAGAACATGAAGAAGAAAGATTATTGAAAGTTCTAAGGAAGCACCGAGCTGATATTGGATATACTCTTGATGATTTAAAGGGCATTAGTCCCACTCTATGTCATCACAAATTAATATGGAACCTGATGCTAAACCCGTTGTTGATCACCGAGTTAGGTTAAATCCGAAGATGAAAGAGGTGGTAAGAACGGAAATACTAAAACTTCTGAAAGCAGGTATAATCTATCGCATAGCTGATAGTGGATGGGTAAGTCATGTTCATTGTGTCCCTAAGAAAGGAGGTATTACTATTGTTCCTAATGATAAGAATGAGCTTATTCCACAAAGAATTGTTACAGGTTATAGAATGGTAATGTAGCGACCCGACCTCAAACGGTCAAGCCTCTGTGTATCTGTGCCATCCCTGGATCGGTATCTTTGGCACACACGATTACATCAATGTGTATATCAAAGTGCAATCACATGTATAAATAACGTAAAACTGATATATACCTCATAAGTCTCGTGAAATAATCGAACGGGTGTGGAGTCCCACCAACGCCAACGGCAAGTTGAGTGTAGACCGTAACCCTACAATGTAACTCTTACCTGTCGTAGAAATTCCTGCAACATAAGACGTTGCAGCCATGTATGTCAGTACATTGAATGTACTGGCAAGTCACATCATAAGAATAATGAACCTATTTGTACATGCAATTTGGCTGGTGGAAAGCTCTAAGTTTAGTTTTTGCATAAAGCTAGTTTTTCCCTAGAATAAAAGATATTATTCTATCAGTACAGTATAGCATAGGATGAGTTGGCAAACCCAACTCAACCCAATCCCAAGTTTCATTTAAAACCCAACTGTTTAATTAAAGGTGATGAGATCTCCCAGCATTGCGCACTTTTCCCCACAAGACTCGATCACCTCCCTTGAAATTCTCGCACTACCTGGTGTTTGAGAACAGGATGACCGAGACATAGTCTTTCGAAAGTATTTCCCCTTAACCCACAGATAGGCCGGTACACCTACTCATTCTACATCTGCTAGCCCATCCGGAAGGGTCACACTAACTACTCAACTAAGCCAGAGCCCATATTGGCTTGTGGCTGCACACGTAAGCTTCTAGACATGAGAATACGATTGATCTCTTTGAGCCTGGGCGGCCGACCACTAGTGGTGCACCACCATGGATTAACCATGCATGCTTCCGCTGTACTTCGCCACCATTCAAACCAAATACCGCCCAGGTAGTTCATTTACAAGTCTTGGTCCTGCTTACTACTTTGTCACTCATGTCTCACCATGTTCGCTTCCCAAACCACGTCTACATTTAGCGAGGCAAAAATAAACTTACACGGTGGTGACAAGGATGTATAGATCAGACCTACCTCAAATAAACTACTAGGTAACGGCATAGCCATCTGGCAACAATAAGTCCTACCATGCAATCCTACCACAAAAGGACTAAGTGCATAATATAAACATAGGTAATTGGAAGAATGGTCAAATGTGAACTTGCCTGATAATAGTTGATGAAGATTATATCGCTCTCAGAAATTTACTTAATAGAACTATTCGTCACTCTCCGATGAAAATCTATAAAGTCAAACATTGCATTCACATAAGCAATCATTTTGGAGAACCAAATAACATCCCACATGAAAAGACTCGAAAAATCCAAATGAACATACAACACACTTACCTAACACAAAAATATTCTAAGTGCAAAACTACATGTGACATCAGGTTCAAAAATGTGATGTGAACTATGGTGCATACACGTCATAGTAGTAAAACTATCATGGACAGATCCTAATTGCATGAAAAATATGTGACAATGGTCCAAGTTATAGGATTTGGCTACGGTGACAAAGTGCAAAAAGAATCAACTCCATCGGAGCTACGGTTTAGGAGATATGGCGAGTTGAAGTTTGAATTCAAATCTGAATAAAGTATAAATTTGAATCTGACAAAAGTTTACAAATATGATATCACTGGATAAATCTAATCACGATGAAGAATTTGCCGCTGGTTTCATCGAGTTTGGATCTACGGTTAAAAAGTTGCAGCCAAACTAAGTTTAGGGGCTAAAGTGAAAACTCAAGGACTTGACTGTGAAAGCTTTATTCACGACCAGGTCCCTGGCCATGTGGCAGATTTCTAATAGCTGAAGAGTGTTCAATGCAGCAGCTATACAATGAACAACCACTAAGTAAAAAAAAAACCACTACCTCGGCTAAATAAGAAGAAAACCGGAGACCGGTTTTCACTAAACTGCATGGTTTAATAAAACTGTGGTTAACCAATCTAATAATTTAAAGAAAGAACGAGAGGGTGCTCGTCTTACAGCAGCGATGGGAACGTCAGGAGACGGCAGCGCTGGCGTCTGGCGGTGACGGGGCGCCGGTTGCGGTGGTCCTCAGCAGCGGGGGAAGAAGGCGAACGGGACCGGCGTGTCGAGGGCTATCCGGTGGTGGAGGCGGCACGCGTCGGGGACATCTGGACGGGCGAGGCGATGGGCGTCGGAGCACCGGTGAGCTGCACGAACTCCAGCGGCTCGGGGTCGTTGGTTTGGCTGCTCCGGCGCGACCTAGGGAAAACCAACACGTCAAAACGAAGCGCACTGGCTCGGGGAGTAGGTTGACAAACAAAAGAAGGGCTCAGGTGCACCATAGGCGATGGAATCGACGGCGAGGCGGCTCGGCTCCGGCGAGATCCGAATGGGCGGGGCGGCGGCTACGTGCAACGTGGGGAGTAGAGGAGGGGCGGGATCGGATGAGGGCGTCACGAGGCTTTTTATAGGCGCGGAGAGAGGGCTCGGGAGCGAGGGATAAGCTCTATCCCTAGAGCTTGGCCGGAGTTGAGCGTCTTGGCGTCTGCGATGCTCATCCAGCTGGGGTCTGCGGAGGTTAGGGGACGATGGGCGGGCCCCATGCGTCCAACAGCAGTGGCGAGCGAAGGGAGGAGCGGGTGGCTCGTGCATGCGGCAAGGCTGGCCTCCTGGCGCTAAGCTGGGCCTTAGCCTCGGCCCGGCACAATGGCTGGGCAGTGGGCTCGCGCCCCGATGCATGTTTTTTACAAAAAACTTTCCAAGGCCAAAGCGAAACCAAACAAAATCCTAAAAATACCACGATAATTTCTAAAATTACCTTGGAATATCTAGAGCACAATGAACATTTATTCAACCATAGAAGAATGTGAAAATATTTTCCTAATGCATTTAATGCACTTTTTGCAAATCCAATAAATACCAAATAAGTTCTAAAAACTCCAACTAATATTCAAATGAAATTTCCATCTCTTTTATATTTTGAGGAAGTCATCTTATCCCCTCTCCTTTATTTTTCTTGAGTGGAAAATAATATTTGAACATTCAAGAAAACTCCAAAATGCAATAAATCATGAGATGCGAATGATTTAAAATATTATTTTAAAATAACGTATATTGGTTTCATACTCCATTTCCATTTTCTTCCTGATAATTGAAGGAGTCATATTTCCTTCTCTCTTTATTTTAATTGAATGAATGGAAATGTTTTTGAAACTCAAAACGAAAAACTTTCCAAAAGTGAACCAAATGAAATTCAAGCGTGCTCCTCATCACTTCCCACTCTATTTCATATATTTTAAAGAAGTCCTATTATCTTCTCTCATGAAAATCCTGGAGTGGCATAAAGTCTCTGAGTTGGACTATTATTCAAATGGAATTCAAATCTACTTCAAAACCCCTTTTCATTTCTTTAAATGGAAGAAGTCATACTATCTTCACTCTAGGGTTTTGTGATTAAATGAATTTGAATTCATGGAGATCAAAATGCAAAATGAAAAGTTTTGGGAAAGTCCTTTTATTCCCTCTCATTCAACTTTGAAGAAAGTTCATATTTCCACTCAATTTCACACAATCAACCACACAAGAATCAAACAAACAATCACAATTATTTATTTAATATAACATTCCAAAATTTAGAATTTTGGGATGTTACAGGTAATTGATTTTAGAAAATTAAATAAAGCAACTAGAAAAGATCATTACCCTTTGCCTTTTATTGATCAAATGCTTGAAATATTATCTAAGCACACACACTTTTGCTTCCTTGATGGATATTCTGGCTTCTCACAAATACCTGTTTCTCAACCTGATTAAGAAAAAACCACTTTTACTTGTCCTTTTCGAACTTATGCTTATAGATGTATGCCTTTTGGTTTATGTAATGCACCTGCTACCTTTCAATGATGTATGACTGCTATATTCTCTGACTTTTGTGAAAAGATTGTTGAGGTTTTCATGGATCACGTTTCTGTTTATGGGAAGTCTTTTGATGATTGTTTAAGCAATCTTGATCGAGTTTTGCGAGATGTGAACAAACAAATCTTATCTTGAATTGGGAGAAGTGCCACTTTATGGTTAATGAAGGCATTGTCTTGGGTCATAAAATTTCTGAAAGAGGTATTGAAGTGGACCAAGCTAAGGTTGATGCCATTGAGAAAATGCCATGTCCCAAGGACATCAAAGGTTTTTTTAGTTTCCTAGGTCATGTTGGTTTCTATAGGAGATTTATCAAAGACTTTTCTAAAATCTCTAGGCCTCTTACAAATCTTTTGCAAAAGGATATTCCTTTTGTTTTTGATGATGATTGTTTAGATGCCTTTGAAACACTCATGAAAGCCTTAATTAATGCACCTATTGTTCAACCACCTGATTGGAACTTTCCTTTTGAAATTATGTGTGATGCTAGTGATTATTCTGTCGGCGCTGTTCTAGGACAAAGAGTTGATAAGAAATTGAATGTTATTCATTATGCTAGTAAAACTCTAGACAGTGCTAAAAGAAATTATGCTACTACACAAAAAGAATTTTTAGCAGTTGTGTTTGCTTGTGATAAATTTAGACCTTATATTGTTGATTCCAAAGTAACTGTTCACACAGACCATGCTGCTATTAAATATCTGACGGAAAAGAAAGATGCTAAGCGTAGACTTATTCGTTGGGTTCTCTTGTTACAAGAATTTGATTTACATATCATTGATAGAAAAGGAGCTGAGAACCCGTGGTGATAACTTGTCTAGGCTTGAAAATGTGCTTTATGACCCACTTCCTATTGATGATAGTTTTCCTGAGGAGCAGTTAGCTGCAATAAATGTTGCTAATAGTACTCCATGGTATGCTGACTATCCTAATTACATTGTTGCTAAATACTTGCCACCTAGCTTTACATACCAACAAAAGAAAAAAATCTTCTATGACTTAAGACATTACTTTTGGGATGACCCACATCTTTATAAAGAAGGAGTAGATGGTATTATTAGACGTTGTGTACCTGAGCATGAACAAGGACAAATCCTATGGAAATGTCACTCTGAGGCTTATGGAGGGCATCATGATGGAGATAGAACTGCTCATTGATACGTCTCCAACGTATCTATAATTTTTGATTGCTCCATGCTATATTATCTACTGTTTTGGACCATACTGGGCTTTATTTTCCACTTTTATATTACTTTTGGGACTAACCTATTAACCGGAGGCCCAGCCCGAAATCTTTGTTTTTGCCTATTTGAGTTTGAAGAAAGCGGAATATCAAACGGAGTCCAAGCGGAATGAAACCTTGGGAGCGTGATTTTCTCACGAACATGATCCAGAGACTTGGACCCCCGTCAAGAAAGCCAGGGAGGTGGCCACGAGGGTGGGGCGCTCCTCGCTTCTGTAGCGCCCCCGCCTCGTGGGCCCCTGCTGCTCCACCGACGTACTCCTTCCTCCTATATATACCTCGTACCCGGAGCGATCGGATCTGAGCCAAAGACCTGATTCCACCGCGCAACTTTACGTATCCACGAGATCCCATCTTGAGGCCTGTTCGGGAGCTCCATGGAAGGGAATCCACCATGGAGGGCTTCTACATCATCATAGCCCCTCCGATGAAGTGTGAGTAGTTTACCTCAGACCTTCGGTCCATAGTTAGTAGCTAGATGGCTTCTTCTCTCTTTTGGATCTCAATACGATGTTCTCCCCTCTCGTGGAGATCTATTGGATGTAATCTTCTTTTTGCGGTGTGTTTGTTGAGATCGATGAATTGTGGGTTTATGATCAAGATTATCTATGAACAATATTTGAATATTCTCTGAATTCGTTTATGTATGATTGGTTATCTTTGCAAGTCCCTTCGAATTATCGGTTTGGTGTGGCGTACTGGCTTGGTTTGTCTTGCAATGGGAGAAGTGCTTAGCTTTGGGTTCAATCTTGCGGTGTCCTTTCCCAGTGACAGTAGGGGAAGCAAGGCACGTATTGTATTGTTGCCATCGAGGATAACAAGATGGGTTTTTTATCATATTGCATGAATTTATCCCTCTACATCATGTCATCTTGCTTAAGGCGTTACTCTGTTTTCATTAACTTAATACTCTAGATGCATGTTGGATAGCGGTCGATGAGTGGAGTAATAGTAGTAGATGCAGGCAGGAGTCGGTCTACTTGTCTCGGACGTGATGCCTATATACATGATCATCCCTAGATACTCTCATACTATGCTCAGTTCTCTCAATTGCTCAACAGTAATTCGTTCACCCACCGTAAAATACTTATGCTCTTGAGAGAAGCCACTAGTGAAATCTATGGCCCCCGGGTCTATTCTCTATCATATCAATCTTCCACCACTTTAATATTGCTTTGCTTTTTTACTTTGCTTTTTATTAAACTTTGCATCTTTATACCAAAAATATTATCTATCATCTCTATCAGATCTCACTCTCGTAAGTGACCCTGAAGGGATTGACAACCCCTAATTGCGTTGGTTGCGTGGAGCTATTTGTTTTGTGTAGGTACGAGGGACTCATGGCGTGGCCTCCTCTTTGGATTGATACCTTGGTTCTCAAAAGCGGGGAAATACTTACGCTACTTTGCTGCATCATCCTCTCCTCTTCGGGAAATCCAACGCAAGTTCAAGAGGTAGCAAGAAGAATTTACGGCGCATTCTTGCGGGAGGCTTACGCAAAAGTCAAGTCAAGATTTGGACTCCCGACAACGAGCCATTTAAGTATTTGTTGGGAGTCTACGCAAGAGTCAACATACCAAGTACCCATCACAATCCCTTATCTCTCGCATTACATTATTTGCCATTTTCCTCTCGTTTTCCTCTCCCCCACTTCACCCTTGCTGTTTTATTCGCCCTCTCTCTTCCGTTTGCCTTTTTCTCGCTTGCTTGTCGTTATGTCTGAATTTGTGGAAATTATTGCCGATTTGGACAATAATTATATCATGGAAAATTCTTATGCTCCTGTTGAAGAACCCCCTACCTTGCACACAAAAAAATTCAAGTTGGTAGTGGTAATATTATTGGAAAAGGAGTTATTCAAGATTTCTTTACTTGTGCCGGTGCTTTGCCTTCTATGGGCGGTTCTATTCTTCATAGAACTAGTAGTCTTGCGGACGCTATTGCCATGCGTATAGTTGAACTTGAAAGGCAATTTATGCACTTGCATCCTTGTATACGAAGAATTTTCTTAGAATTTTCTAATATTGAGCATTCTTACATCAAGCGTGCATACTATCTTTTTGTCTCATGAGTTTAGATTTATAATAAAAGAGGCCAAAGAAATCTTTGTGCATTATAGGGTGGATGCTAGTCATCCTCCCATTGAAGCTATCCTTTTAATCAAGAAGACATGATGCGTTTACAATCTTTAGATCATATTGCTTATAATGAAAATCTTAGGAAAAGGGTTCTGCCGATGTTCTAGTTGATAAAATTTCCGAGCTAAATGATGATTTTGCTATTGAGAATAATGGACTAGGTTTTCCTCTTGAACGAAGGCTTGTAGCTTTTTGCCAAAAGAATGCTCTTAATGATGAATTGGTTGTGCAATACAAAGGGCCTAGGGAGGAACCTATACCTCCCGAGATTGATCTTGGGCACTTTTGTCCAATTAAATTTAGCCCTTTTGATTATTTTTGCTTGCCTCAAAGAAAACTTGCTGCTGAATGTAGAGAATATGAGAGAAGTTTTCATGATTTGCTGTGGCAACCTGATTTTTGGCCCTTTCTTTTTCTTTTGTTTTTCCGAGGCTTTTGCCTGAGTTTTCTTTTTTTGCGGCTTTGTGGTCTGGAAACTGAAGAAGATGACCTCTTCTTTGCTTCTAAGCTGGCTTGTCATTCCCAAATCTTTCCCTAGAACCTGTCATTCCCATCCTAGCCCATATCCCAATATTCTTTTCATTGGGAATATTCCTTTTCTATTAAAGGAATAACTCAAATTGCCCTAGGTTGTGAAGCAACCTATATTCTCATCACTCCTAAAATTCCCAATAATTCTCATAAATTGTTTGGGTCATATCTTGATCAAATATGGCAAAACTTTTCATTGCCATGTTCAAAAATAATCCTCCAATAATTCATTTCCTATTCTGCCCTGAATGGCACTTTGTGAAGGAACTGTCATTTATATTTCTCCTATTGACTCCCAACCTTTTTGGGCATGTTTATATGTCCAAATAATTGCCTCATGCACAAGTTCAAATTTATTTGCCTAGCCAATCTTCCTCAGTGAATTTTCAAAGTTTCTCTCAGACAGAAGGCTTTGTGAAGGAAGTACTAGCTAGGAGTACCCAAATGAGTTGAACTTTTGCACACTCCTTAATGTGATCATATTAAACCCTTCCACCCATTTGCAGCCCCATCCAATCATCTATGTGAGCACAGGAGCAAATCTTTGTTTACAGCAATATTTTGAGTTGTGAAGAAAGTGTATTTTATATTGTTTCAAAAATCCTGATAAATTACCAGATCATTCTTATACTCATAAAGCATCCCTCCACCCAATTTGGCATCATTTAATTGATCCATTTGACCACCAATATTATTCCAAGTTTCTGGTCAGCAGAGATGTTTGTGAAGCAAGTGCCTTTTTGGCTTGTCCATTTGGCATGAGCTTTTTACATCATCTTCATATGTCCAAATGACTAAGCCTTGCCCAATTTGAGCTCAAGTGGACACTCCATGTGAGTGCACCATCATGATCTTCGTTTCTGGACCAAGTATGCGGTTGTGAAGCAAGCTGCAGTAAATCTTGATCCATTTACCCTCAAAACCTCCAGGATCATAGTCCTTCGTAGCCTAAACACCCCAGACAACTTATTTGGCCTCAAGCATTTCCCTGTTGATCACCAGTGCATGGCTAAGTTTACTGCAGTAAACTTCACCAGTTGATAACCTTTTAACCACAAACGTTTTCACCAAGTTACCACCACAGATCAAACCTACCTTGGAAGGACTATCAGCTAGACACCATTTTAGGTGTTATAGATCATTTAATGCCCATGTTCACGTGGTGACCACGCGGTGGCATGCCTATTGGCGGCGCTACGTGTGCGATGGCTGCGTCTAGAAACCTGCTTGTTTGTCGGACCCCTTCCTCCTCTCGTCGTCATCGCGCTTGTGAAGATGTCGATGGAGATAGATCTCGTCGTCCCGCTCGATGAACCCCTCTCCCCTCTCCGGCCCCTCTCTGGCCATTCGTCGTGCTGCGTGCCTGAGCTACTGTGGACGACCGAGCTTTTATGGTGCTCGGCCTCTTCCTCTGCCCCTCCTTTGGCCTCCTCCTCCCCGTGAGCTCCTCCTGTGCGTCACCGTCGCCTTCCCCGAGCCCATGCGTGAGCACCAGCGTCCATGGCCGCCGGACACGTCGCCGTGGTGGCAGCTCGCCCTCCCTCGCCCCGCCTATATATAGCCCTCCCCGAGCCTCTCCGAGCTCACCGCTCGCCTCACCTCTCTCCCAGAACCCCGCCCCACTTCTTCCCCGAGCCGGAGCTGCTCTCCTCGCCTCCCTATGCCGCCAAAGCCGCCTCGGCCATCTCAAATTCGGCGGGCCAGTCCCCCTCCTCTCCTAGCCACCACCATTGGTTTCTCCGTGCTCCGTGACCCTCCCGGCCCCTCCATTCATCGCGGAGTGCTTGGGGCCGCGTTCCCAAGGTTGGCTGCCGCCTCGCCCTCGGCATTGCAACCCTTCGCCGCCATTCCGCTTCTCCCGGCGCCCTCTATCCCTCTGGATGGATCTGGCGAGCCCTCCCAGCGTCCATGGCCGGTGGCCTCGGCTCGGCCTAAGGTGGCCGGAGCCCTGGGACCGCCGCCCGGCCTCGCCTGCTCCCTCTCCTCTGTTCCCGATCGAGAGAAGCGAGGAGGAAGAAGATAGAGGCAGGTGGGCCCCTCGCTGTGGAACCCACCTGTCGGCCCCTCAGGCGTTGACCCTCCCTGCCCACGTGGAAAAGTTACGGGCCCCACCCGTGGGACCCGCACGCGTCAGCCCCACCACTGTTCTTATGGATAAGGTGAAAGCGTATTTTCGCCGATTACGCTTTCACTTTTTCTATTCAGGCCCTTGGTTGAAAGTATTTTCATTACAGATGGGTCCCTGGCAGAAAAACTTTCATATCTTTTTATCCGTAACTGTAGGACCTTGAGAAGAGGTGTCTAGAGGGGGGGTGATTAGACATTAAGTACCAAAGTTGTAGTTTTTAACTTCTTTAGGTTTAAGTGGAGTTTAGGCACAAGTTTAACATTCATAGCACATAACAAGCAAGCATGCAAAGAGTATACGAGCAGCGGAATGTAAAGCATGCGACTTGCAAGAATGTAAAGGGAAGGGTTTTGGAGGATCCAAACGCAATTGGAGACATGGATGTTTTTGGCGTGGTTCCGATAGGTGGTGCTATCGTACATCCACGTTGATGGAGACTTCAACCCACGAAGGGTATAGCAGTTCTTGCGAGTCCACGGAGGGCTCCACCCACGAAGGGTCCACGAAGAAGCAACCTTGTCTATCCCACCATGGCCATCGCCCACGAAGGACTTGCCTCACTAGCGGTAGATCTTCACGAAGTAGGCGATCTCCTTGCCCTTACAAACTCCTTGGTTCAACTCCACAATCTTGTCGAGAGGCTCCCAAGTGACACTGGCCAATCTAGGAGACACCACTCTCCAAGAAGTAACAAATGGTGTGTTGATGATGAACTCCTTGCTCTTGTGCTTCAAATGATAGGCTCCCCAACACTCAACTCTCTCTCACAGGATTTGGATTTGGTGGAAAGAAGATTTGAGTGGAAAGCAACTTGGGGAAGGCTAGAGATCAAGATTCATATGGTAGGAATGGAATATCTTGGTCTCAACACATGAGTAGGTGGTTCTCTCTCAGAACTGGTAAGTTGGAAGTGTAGATTTGTTATGACGGCTCTCTCCATGAATGAAGAGGAGGTGGAGGGGTATATATAGCCTCCACACAAAATCTAACCGTTACACACAATTTACCAAACTCGGTGGGACCGAATCAACAAACTCGGTCGGACCGATTTAGTAAACCTAGTGACCGTTAGGGATTTCGGTGGGACCGACATGCAACTAGGTAGGCCGATATGGTTTGGGTTAGGGCATAACATAATCTCGGCGAGACCGATTACACAAACTCGGTGAGACCGATTTTGGTAATTAGCTAACCAGAGAGTTGGTCAGGCAAACTCGGTGGCGACGAGACGTGCTTTGTTGCGAACTACTTGTCCATCTTCATCTTGCTTGTTGTGAAACACCCATTTGGTACCGATGATGTTGTGGTTGTTGTCGGGCTTCTCAACCAATGTCCAAACTTGGTTTCTTTCAAAGTTGTGTAGCTCTTCATGCATAGCATTTATCGAATCCGGATCTTCCAATGCTTCTTCGACCTTCATAGGTTCAATGCTAGAGATGAAAGAATAGTTTTCATAAAAGTTAGCTAAACGAGTTTTAGAGCGAGTGATTCTCCCGGTTTGAATATCATTGTAGATTTAATCGACGGGATGGTCTTTAGCAAATCTTGCTCGAACTCGTGAAAGCTTTTGCTTGGTTCTTGGTTGAACTCCTTCTTCATCTTGTTCTTCTTCTTGGCCTTCTTCATTGTTGGCGTTGTCATTCTCTTGTCGTGGTGGAGAAGGAGGTTGTTGGTGTTCATCTAGATGCACTTCCTCGTTTTCTTCATCTTGGTGTGTCCCACTCGTGGATGCTTCCATATCAACTCTTGGTTCACCTTGTCGTGAAGTAGAAGCTTCCACTTGAATGACGAGGTACTCTCCTTCACCTCCGTTGGATGGACCTTGCCAATAGACAAGTCTTGGATTGCTTAGAAGGATCTTTGTCTCCTACATCAATTGGCAATTGCTCTACTTGCGAGCCGTTAGATTCATCAAACTTCACATCTACCGTCTCTTCAACCTTTGGGTGAAATTGTTGTAGACACGGTATGTGTGAGAGTTTGAGCCATAACCTAGTAGGAAACCTTCACGAGACTTAGGAGCAAATTTTGAACGACGATGCTTATCAAGAATGTAGCACTTTGAGCCGAATACTCGAAAGTATCCAACTTGGGGTTTGTTACCGGTGAGGAGCTCGTATGCCATCTTTCCGAAAGTAGCTTGTGAAGATACAAGCGATTTGTTGCATGACAAGCTGTCTCAACCGCTTACGCTTAAAAATGCTTCGGCGTCTTGTACTCATCAAGCATCGTTCTCGCCATTTCGATGAGCGTTCGGTTCTTCCTCTCAACAACTCCATTTTGTTGAGGTGTGTACGTAGCCGAGAACTTGTGTGAAATTCCTTCTTCGTCAAGAAAGGTGTCCACATTTGCGTTCTTGAACTCCGTTCCGTTGTGCTACGAACCTTCTTGATCTTCACTTCAAATTTATTTTGGGCCTTCCTGGCGAAGTTTTTGAAGATCTTTTGGACCTGCAATTTATCATCAAGAAAGAATACCCACGTAAATCTTGAAAAATCATCAACTATAACTAGACCAAAAGAATTTCCACCGAGACTCTTGTAGGCGTTGGGACCAAAGAGATCCATGTGAAGTAGCTCGAGTGGCCTCCTTGTGGTCATGATGTTCTTCACGGAATGCCTTCCTCCAACCTGCTTGCCTGCTTGACAAGCACTGCAAAGTCTATCCTTATCAAATATGACATCGTTAACACCAAGGATATGATTCCCTTTAATAAGCTTGTCAAGGTTTCTCATGCGAACGTGACCTAGTCGTCTATGCCATAACCAACCTTTTGAGGATTTAGCAATGAAGCAAGTTTTAGGTTGTGCCTTTTTAGAGAAATCAACAATGTAAAGATCACCTCTACGTATACCGGTAAAGACCATTTTATGATTGTCTCGATGGAACACTTGGCAATCTACTTCAGTAAATAGAACATTGAGACCAAAATCAGCAAGTCTAGATACTGAAAGTAAGTTGTAACCAAGAGATTCAACGAGCATAACATTACGAATGGAGCTATCACGTGAGATGGCCACCTTACCGAGGCCAACCACCTTACCCTTTGAGTTGTCACCGAAAGTGACGTACTTTCGAGGACCATCATTTTCAGCAAGCTCACGAAACATGTCTTTATCTCCGGTCATGTGATCGGTACATCCACTGTCGAGAACCCATTCCTTTCCTCCTAACATATATCCCCGAAGATTTGCCATAAGACCAAAATGTCTCATTGCATCATCAAGATCGAAGTCAGTATCATTATCCTCATTATAGTATCCATGTTCAACATCGTCATGTGGTGAATCAAGTCCTAGAGAGGGTAATTCGTTAGAGTGATTTTGACAATTATCTTGCTTATGAATTCTTATAGCTTCGGAAATAATATCACTAATAATTCCAACATCTCCTTTGGCACGCATATGATTTGTAAGCTCAAATAGACGATCACCAAACATAGGATCACTAGTATTCATCTTACTCAAGGCAATAAACTTATGAAGAATTTCATCTAGATTTTTCAAGGAATAATTTGGAAAGCGTTCCTCAAGAAATTTCCATATAGTGTAGGCACACTCAAGAGTAGGCAAGATTCCGATTAAGTTTCTAGGCAAGCCTCTAGTGATGAGATTAACAGTTCTAAGATTCCTAGTCATGTCAATAGATTCATCAAGGGTAGGATGCATAGGATCAACACAAGGTGCACAGGGGCTAGCAATGTACTTGTTCAAATGATATTGATTGAAAATTACAAGCATCTCATTTTTCCACTCATGAAAATACTCTCCATCAAGAATAGGCACTCTATGTCTAGGACTCCCCAAAGTAGACTCATCCATCTTCCTCCAATGGTGATTAAACCAAGGCAATGGAGACCAATGCTCTGATACCACTTGTAGGACCTTGAGAAAAGGTGTCTAGAGGTGGGGTGATTAGACACTAAGTACCAAAGTTGCAGTTTTTAACTTCTTTAGGTTTAAGTGGAGCTTAGGCACAAGTTTAACATTCATAACACATAACAAGCAAGCATGCAAAGAGTATCTGAGCAATGGAATGTAAAGCATGCAACTTGCAAGAATGTAAAGGGAAGGGTTTTGGAGGATTCAAACGCAATTGGAGACACGGATGTGTTTGGCGTGGTTCCGATAGGTGGTGCTATCGTACATCCACGTTGATGGAGACTTCAACCCTCGAAGGGTAACGGTTGCGCGAGTCCACGGAGGGCTCCACCCACGAAGGGTCCACGAAGAAGCAACCTTGTCTATCCCACCATGGCCATCGCCCACGAAGGACTTGCCTCACTAGCGGTAGATCTTCACGAAGTAGGCGATCTCCTTGACCTTACAAACTCCTTGGTTCAACTCCACAATCTTGTCAGAGGCTCCCAAGTGACACCTGGCCAATCTAGGAGACACCACTCTCCAAGAAGTAACAAATGGTGTGTTGATGATGAACTCCTTGCTCTTGTGCTTCAAATGATAGGCTCCCCAACACTCAACTCTCTCTCACAGGATTTGGATTTGGTGGAAAGAAGATTTGAGTGGAAAGCAACTTGGGGAAGGCTAGAGATCAAGATTCATATGGTAGGAATGGAATATCTTGGTCTCAACACATGAGTAGGTGGTTCTCTCTCGTAACCTGTAAGTTGGAAGTGTAGGTTTGTTCTCGTGGCTCTCTCCACGAATGAAGAGGAGGTGGAGGGGTATATATAGCCTCCACACAAAATCTAACCGTTACAATACAATTTACCAAACTCGGTGGGACCGAATCAACAAACTCGGTCGGACCGATTTAGTAAACCTAGTGACCATTAGGGATTTCCGTGGGACCGACATGCAACTAGGTAGGCCGATATGGTTTGGGTTAGGGCATAACATAATCTCGGCGAGACCGATTACACAAACTCGTGAGACCGATTTTGGTAATTAGCTAACCAGAGAGTTGGTCAGGCAAACTCGGTGGGACCGATTACTCAAACTCGGTGGGACCGATTACTCAAACTCGGTGGGACCGATTTTGGTAATAAGTTAACCAGAGAGTTTGCATTGTAATCTCGGTAGTATCGATTGCTCAAACTCGGTGAGACCGATTTGATAATGGACATACAGAGAGATTACAATCCCATCTCGGTGAGACCAAGATCCCTATCGGTGAAACCGATTTGCCTAGGGTTTGTGGCAATGTCTATGACATCTGAACTCGGTGGCGCCGGATAGAAAGAATCGGTGGGGACGAGTTAGACTTTGGGTTTAGGTCATATGGTGTGGAAGTGGGAAAGTAGTTGAGGGTTTTGGAGCATATCACTAAGCACTGTAGAGCAAGAAACTCATTAAGCAACACCTCATCCCTCCTTGATAGTATTGGCTTTTCCTATAGACTCAATGTGATCTTGGATCACTAAAATATAAAATGAAGAGTCTTGAGCTTGAAGCTTGAGCCAATCCTTTGTCCTTAGCATCTTGAAGGAGTTCCCACATCCTCTAGTCCATGCCACTCCATTGTTGAACTTATCTGAAACATACTAGATAAAAGTGTTAGTCCAACAAGAGATATGTTGACATTAATTACCAAAACCACCTAGGGAGCACTTGTGCTTTCAGTAACTCCGTTTTAGGTGAAACCAATGCTCACTTCTTCGTTTCGTCTAGCCCTTTCCGTTGGTGTCACTTTCATTATGTTTTGGCATACTGAAAATGACCATTTTGCCCCTGCCCTTAATCAGCCCCCTCCGAGAGAGAACGTTTTCTGGCGAATCTTTCCGCGACTTCACCGCACTTCTCCCCGGTGCCTTCTTCACCCCCAGGCAAGCCACAATACACACTTGCATGATAGTCATGCAGTAGCCATGGTTTTCAACTTGAATATTTAATAAATGTTTGCTTGTTGAAAAGATGGTTATCGTTGTTCCGGTGATGTTCAGATTTGCATGTTCACTTTTGTGCTATGTTGTTTTGTACTCTGTGATCATGTTATACATGCTGGTATTTCCTTTCATATGTTTATGCTTGCTAGTAGTACATGTTGATGTTGGTGATGGTCATGCTAGTCAGTATGACATGCTCAGTGGATATGATTTATTGTTAATATGGTGGATAGCTATGTGATACCCTCATGATTATGTTTGATATCATGTTCATGTATTTTATCATGGCTCAACATATTTGCATTCAAGTTTAACCGGATTAAATTGAACTTGAACAACTGTTGGCTGAGTCATGGTGCCGCTGAATCGATGCTGACCAGTGCAACCACGCTTACCGGTATGGGACGGTCCTAACTGGGTCTATTGTTGTGCCTCTCGCCGGTGCCTCCAACGAGGGAAGGTTATGGGCGCGCGCTACCCTGATCAGGTAGGCGGACATAAGCCTTGTGTGCCCGTAGTTGTTATAGCCGGCGGATCCCCGTGTGGGATCGTTTATGTTTTGGCCACGACAGTGGTCGTTGTGTGTTGTGGTAGACACGGGGCCACCCATGACAGCCCAGAGGGGAGTGAGTCGGAGTGGCCGGGAGAGTGTCATGGCAGTAGATCGGTTTTGTCGGAACGCCGTTGGTCCACCCGAATGGGAGTGCGAGGCCATGGGTTCCGTAGTGTGGGTACAGTGTACTAACCTCTGCAGAGTGTATATTAAATCTATCAATAGCCGTGCCCGCGGATAAGGGCCCAGGTCGACAGAAGGTCACACCATGAGTCAACAGTAATAAGAATAATGTGCTTAATAACAGTGGGGTAAGTTGGTTGTGATCGCCGTAAGGATCACGGGCCAGGTGTTGGTCGGGTTGCGATCACCGTAAGGATCACGGGCCATTTAGTGGTCGGGTTGTGATCGCCGTAAGGATCACGGTTTGAAACTAGTGTTGGTCGTGGTTGTGATCGCCGTAAGGATCACGGTGGTATCTAGGATACTGAGCTATTGTATATTCGTGATGTTGTGCGAGAATCATGGGTAGAGATCAAGCTCCTTGTGTTCATTTACTGATCGCTACGGTATTGTTTATACCAAACTTGATTTGATCCTGAGATGATCGTGTGATGTCCTAGGTTGGTAAGTGATGCATGTGTTGGTTACGAGGTAACCGAGCGAAATAAGTGGTGCATATAGTGTTATCATGTTGCATGCTAGTATTGTCGGATTAGTATGGTCTTGTTGTGATAGCTGTATCGTGTTTATGTTGGTCATGCCATGTTATATTGTTCTGATGATATCATGATAATTCCTGTTTAACCTGTAATTGCCATGCTGTTGTTTGTCTTGAATGCTTCTGGTTTATTGTGAGCTTGCAAGTACATTCAATGTACTGACCTGGCGTGTCATGCCAGCTTGCAGGTCATTCCGGATTTGATTGCTTGTTTGTCGTGGAGTCCTTGTTTGTGAGCTAGGATAAGCGTTCCAGCTAGAGTCCCCGCGGAGTGGAGTTCACCACCGTCGTTGTTGTTCCGCTGCTAGAGTTATTCAGCTGCTTCGAGTTGTTCTGCTGCTTGCATAGAGAAACTGAGGATGGCGTAGTGTCGCCATACCAATGTTATTCATTGTAATATCGGAGACCTTGTATTTATATTCGTGTAATAATAGAAGGCTGGTTTGCTCTATGCTAAGAAGTGCCGTATTCCAGAAGACTTCTCCTCGATCTCTGGGCTGGAATACGGGGAGTTCCGGTTTTCTCTGAGCCGGGGTGCCACAGGCTTGGTATCAGAGTAGGTCCGGCTGTAGGACGCCCTAGACCACGCGAACGTTAGAAAGCGGTAGTATAGACCCCAGTTGGTTTGTTGCACTTGATTGCTGCATTTGTTTGTCGCATAGCATGCATATAGCCTTAGTATATGTACTAACGGTCTATCTGGTGAGTGTAGCTGGCATCGGTTCGGATCCACTACAGCTCAACCTTTGCATTTCTCCAGTTCCTTTTTCTTTCGGCGTTTGGTCTCATTTCTGTCCCAGCAGGGTGATGCCAAGTGATCCCGACACTGTTTGCAAAAATGGTGCTCAAGTATCGCACCGATGTCTTTCCTTCAGTCCCGCCTACCATTTCGGTGATGGACATGCGTCTATCCCAGATCATTCTTTTATTTTGTCGTGCTGGCAACCCTTAATGATCTTAGTTATCAAAAAAGGGCAATGTCAGCAGCCTCAGTTTTTCCCCGCAATCCTATTTCTTGGACGAGTACGGATCTTTTTCCGTCCGCTTGATAATAATGTGGTTGCGACCTTCGTGTCCTACTACATGATTGCCGAGTACGTCCTCGCCTCTGAGCTAGTCCATGTTGCTATCTGGCTAAGCTAGCACTTGGTGTAGCGCTGTTTACACCAATTCTTCCACACATTTATTCGTCCTCGTGCACGCCGCCATAGCATGCTAGATCGTAGTACCGGAGATTCCGTGAAATTTGTGTGCTTAAGTAGGCATGCATATTGTGTGACTAGCAGTAATATGTGATGATTGCTTGATTAATTATATTAGTAGAATGCTTGTGTGCTTTTGTTTTAGTCGTTTCTGTTGTTCCTTTCTTTGGGCCTTCAGCGTTACAAATTTTCCCCCTATTAAAGTTGCTCGTCAGCCGACACCGGACCCAAAGAGTCAGCAAGAAATGCATATATTTGGGAATTCAGCTAAACAAAATGGAATTAACAGCAGACTGCAATGAAAATTGGAATAGCTCGTCTGAATACAAAAGAAATCCTGGATGGAATGTCAGTATCAAGTTTGCACTCATCACAACAAAATGATTAAATCAGCAGGAAGGTAAATTGTGTGCAAGGTTGACAGAATATTATCAAAGGTATGGCTCACATACAAGTTTAATTTTTCGTTGAGGATGATTTTGGAACTCGATGTACCTGGAAGCAAGCGAAAATATGGCATATACTCAGGAAGGAGGATAGTCCTGCATAACCCCGTTTCATGCAAGAAATCAATAGCAAAAATATTCAGATGGTTATATATGTGGAAATCGGTCCACATGTCACAATAAGAAGCTTCTGGTGTAAGCAACCCAGTTTTCCCTCGGAAGATACCAGAGAAGCTTCCAAGGCAAGATTCATCTATCTTCCTCAGTACGATACATGGATGACTTCTCGTGCAAGGTACTCTGCCTTCTTCAGTAAGCAACCGCAAAAGCTTCCAGCATAAGGTACTGAGTCTTTCCCCAGCAAAGTCTTTAAGGGGGTAAGCTTCTGAAGCACGATACCAATGGGTTCTTTAGCAAGCTGTCCGATGAAAGTTTCAAGCACAAGCCAGCAAATATTCCTCAGTAAGACATTGGAACAAGGTAGTACACTGTGAATTGACAGCATATGACAGTGAATCCCAAGAATCAGATCGGCAACATTTTGGTCAGAAGCAAGAATCAGTTAGAATGCACGTCTGTCTCGGAATCAGGTCCTCACATATAGGCAATGAGCATACCACTAAGATCTTACAAGTCACTCGGATGAAGATCTGATAACCACGTGAGGATGGTTAATAGAAGAAAGCCAGTATACACCACAGTGTGACAAAGAATTATGAGGATTGACGACATCAATGAGCTCAATACAAGTACCCGTGAACCTGGAAAATGATCCTGATGAGCCCTTGTCCCTTTTTCGCCAATGACGGCACCACGCCTGTGATTTGAGCTGTTTCTAGCTATCCGGGGTGGATGCCGATTTTTGTTTCTCTCTTCAACAACTGTCACGAGTCTGAGCTGCTTTCCGGCTGTCTCGTACAGATGTTGAGTTTCTTTTTGTGACAGTAGCCCTATAGCTGCTTTTTGGATATTTTAGGGAGCTGCCACCTTCTTCTTATCGACCCGGTCTCATGCTCCGAGCTGTTTTTCGGCCGTCTTGAGCCGTGGTTGAGTTAATTCAGTAAAGTCCCAGATCTGTGTTGTAAAGGCCGTTACGGCTGACTCTTGATTTATTGCCGATTTCTGCAAGGGTTTGGATGATCATTTCCCAACGATCGAACTTGAGAGGTGTTGAACCTGCCATTTAATGGGTTACCCTGACAGAAAAATGAGGATAAACTACAATTGCCGAAAAATTGCACCGACAGTACCTATGGTCATACAAAGAAGCAATATGGCCCAGCTATTTCAGCGAAAGATCCAGACCATGAAAACAATAATGAAGGAGCAAGACCCGTGATGCAGGTATGAAAAATTGCACACGACCCCCATGGTGCAGAACCCCGGACAGTCTAAGTCAGTATTGATCCACATGGATATGCCTACAACATGAGTAATCGGCATGAGGAATAACAGTCGGGAAGCCTGAGTCCTCACTTATGTGAACCATCATGGATAGCCTGTCGTGAACAAAATTTTTCCGTCAGGACCATCGTTAGTCAAGTCTGCAGATATTATCATACATGCCAAACCCTTTATGCTGGCCCCGACAGGAGACAATCAAATATTTGGTACGGATCCGATACTCATGACAGAGGAACCGGTTAAGATGATTCAGAAACTTCTGCAATGAGTCAGAATCTGTCAGGAAACGGTTATGTTTTAACTCACTGTTTGGAACCCGAAGGACTTGCATTTAGTGGAGAAACCCAATGCAATGAGTCAGAGCTTGAGCTTTCAACAGAAAATTCTGATCATCATTACATGAAAGGTTGTCAGTGCCAGGTGGCACACCCAGCGGAAATCACTTTTGGATTTGTGAGACGGACATATATTTCAGTCGTGATAATTAAATCACACTCAGCTAGTCACCAGATCTAAAAAGAAATTGGAGCCTATAAGCATGAGCAAGCCAGGTAAGATCCGTCAGAATGAGGACACAGTAAAGCAAACCACCCAGGGCCAATCAGATAAAAATTTAATGGGAACGAATATTAAGGAAAAAGGATACCCGAGTTGGAAACGGTTTCCTCAAGTCAGAATATTCATACTTGTTCCCTGAGCAACCAAATCTCGAGGACGAGATTTCTTTAAGGGGGTAAGGTTTGTGACAGCCTGATTTTTGGCCCTTTCTTTTTCTTTTGTTTTTCCGAGCCTTTTGCCTGAGTTTTCTTTTTTTGTGGCTTTGTGGTCTGGAAACTGAAGAAGATGACCTCTTCTTTGCTTCCAAAGTGGCTGGTCATTCCCAAATATTTCCCTAGACCCTGTCATTCCCATCCTAGCCCATATCCCAATATTCTTTTCATTGGGAATATTCCTTTTCTATTAAAGGAATAACTCAAATTGCCCTAGGTTGTGAAGCAACCTATATTCCCATCACTCATAAAATTCCCAAATAATTCTCATAAATTTTTTGGGTCATATATTGATCAAATATGGCAAAACTTTTCATTGCCATGTTCAAAAATAATCCTTCAATAATTCATTTCCTATTCTGCCCTGAATGGCACTTTGTGAAGGAAGTGTCATTTATATTTCTCCTATTGACTCCCAATATTTCTGGGCATGTTTATATGTCCAAATGATTTCCTCATGCACAAGTTCAAATTTATTTGCCTAGCCAATCTTCCTCAGTAAATTTTCAAACTTTCTGTCTGACAGAAGGCTTTGTGAAGGAAGTACTAGCTAGGAGTACCCAAATGAGTTGAACTTTTGCACACTCCTTAATGTGCTCATATTAACCCCTTCCACCCATTTGCAGCCCCATCCAATCATCTATGTGAGCACAGGAGCAAATCTTTGTTTCTGGCAATATTTTCAGGTTGTGAAGCAAGTGTATTTTATATTGCTTCAAAAATCCTGATAAATTACCAGATCATTATTATACCCATAAAACATCCCTCCACCCAATTTGGCATCATTTCATTGATCCATTTGACCACCAATATTATTCCAAGTTTCTGGTCAGCAGAGATGTTTGTGAAGCAAGTGCCATTTTGGGTTGTCCATTTGGCATGAGCTTTTTACATCATCTTCATATGTCCAAATTACTAAGCCTTGCCCAATTTGAGCTCAAGTGGACACTCCATGTGAGTGCACCATCATGATCTTCGTTTCTGGACCAAGTATGCAGTTGTGAAGCAACTGCAGTAAATCTTGATCCATTTACCCTCAAACCCTCCAAGATCATAGTCCTTCCTAGCCTAAACACCCCTGCACAACTTATTTGGCCTCAAGCATTTCCTGTTGATCACTGGTGCGGCTAAGTTTACTACAGTAAACTTCAGCAGTTGATAACCTTTTAACCACAGACGTTTTCACCAAGTTAACACCACAGATCAAACCTACCTTGGAAGGACTATCAGCTAGACACCGTTTTAGGTGCTGTAGATCATTTAATGCCCATGTTCACGTGGTGACCACGCAGTTGGCATGCCTGTTGGCGGCGCTACGGTGCAATGCGATGGCAGCGTCCAGAAACCTTGTTTGTCCGGACCTCCTCATCTCGTCGTCATCGCGCTTGTGAAGATGTCCAAGATAGCTCTCGTCGTTGCCGCTCCGATGAACCCTCTCCCCCCTCATGACCCCTCCAACGCCGCCACGCCCACGAGAGAGATATGTGGCCGATCGAGCTTTTATGGTGCTCGGCCTCTTCCTCTGCCCCTCCTTTGGCCTCCTCCTCCGTGAGCTCCTCCCTGCGTCGCTTGTCGCCTTCCTCGAGCCCATGCGTGAGCACATCGCGTCTGCGTGGCGCCGTGCGGGTGCTTCGCCCTCCCGCCCGCCTATATAGCCCTCCCGAGCCTCTTGAGCTCACCTCTCGCCTCACCTCTCTCCCGAACCCCGCCCACTTCTTCCCCGAGCCGGAGCTGCTCTCCTTGCCTCCCTATGCCGCCATAGCCGCGCCGGCCATCTCAAATTGAGCAGCCCGAGTCCCCTCCTCTCCTGCCACCACCATTGGTTTCTCTGTGCTTGGCGACCCTCCCCAGCCCCTCCATTCATCGCAGGAGTGCTTGGGCCGCCCGTTCCCAAGGTTGGCCGCCGCCTCTCTGCCCTCGGCCTTTGCAACCCTTCGCCGCCATCCCGCTTCTCCCGGCGCCCTCTAGCCCTCCGGATGGATGCGGCGAGCCCTCCCGCGTCACGGGTGGCCTCGGCTCGGCCTAAGGTGGCCGGGAGCCAGCCGAACCGCCGGCTCGGCCTCGCCCTCTCCCTCTCCTGCATTCACGATCGGGAGAAACACGAGGAGGAAGAAGATAGGAGCCAGTGGGCCCCTGGCCTTGGACCCCACTGTCGGCCCCTCGGGCGTTGACCCGCCATAGCGTGGAAAAGTTACGGGCCCCACCCGTGGGACCGCACGCGTCAGCCCCACCACTGTTCCTACGGATAAGGTGAAAGCATATTTTTGCCGATTACGCTTTCACTTTTTCTGTTCAGGCCCCTGGTTGAAAATATTTTCATTACAGATGGGTCCCTGGCAGAAAAACTTTCATATCTTTTTATCCGTAACTCCGTTTGAGGTGAAACCAACGCTCACTTCTTCGTTTCGTCTAGCCCTTTCTGTTGGTGTCACTTTCATTATGTTTTGGCATACTAAAAATGACCATTTTGCCCCTGCCCTTAATCAGCCCCCTCCGAGAGAGAACGTTTTCCGGCGAATCTTTCCGCGGCTTCACTGCACTTCTCCCTGGTGCCTTCTTCACCCCCAGGCAAGCCACAATACCCACTTGCATGATAGTCATGCAGTAGCCATGGTTTTCAACTTGAATATTTAATAAATGTTTGCTTGTTGAAAAGATGGTTATCGTTATTCATTGATGTTCGAGTTTGCATGTTCACTTTTGTGCTATGTTGTTTTGTACTCTGTGATCATGTTATACCTGCTAGTATTTCCTTTCATATGTTTATGCTTGCTAGTAGTACATGTTGATGTTGGTGATGGTCATGCTAGTCAGTATGACATGATCAGTGGATATGATTTATTGTTGATATGGTGGATAGCTATGTGATACCCTCATGATTATGTTGATATCATGTTCATGTATTTTATCATGGCTCAGCATATTTGCATTCAAGTTTAACCGGATTAAATTGAACTTGAACAAGCTGTTATTTGAGTCATGGTGTCACGAGTCGATCTTTGACCGGTCTTGTGACGCTTACCGCTACGGGACAGTCCTAACTGGGTCTATTGTTGTGCCTCTCGCCGGTGCCTCCAACGAGGGAAGGTTATGGGCGCGCGCTACCCTGATCAGGTAGGCGGACATAAGCCTTGTGTGCCCATAGTTGTTATAGCCGGCAGATCCCCATGTGGGATCGTTTATGTTTTGGCCACGACGGTGGTCGTTGTGTCTTGTGGTAGACACGGGGCCACCCATGACAGCCCAGAGAGGAGTGAGTCGGAGTGGCTGGGAGAGTGT
This sequence comes from Aegilops bicornis, assembly GCA_021605145.1. NCBI lineage: Eukaryota > Viridiplantae > Streptophyta > Magnoliopsida > Poales > Poaceae > Aegilops > Aegilops bicornis. The sequence goes on along the minus strand of CM038671.1, from coordinate 255,741,512 downwards.
CATGGCAGTAGATCGGTTTTGTCGGAACGCCGTTGGTCCACCCGAATGGGAGTGCGAGGCCATAGGTTCCATAGTGTGGGTACAGTGTACTAACCTCTGCAAAGTGTATATTAAATCTATCGATAGCCGCGCCCGTGGATAAGGGCCCAGGTCGAGAGAAGGTCACACCATGAGTCAACAGTGATAAGAATAATGTGCTTAATAACAGTGGGGTATGTTGGTTGTGATCGCCGTAAGGATCACGGGCCAGGTGTTGGTCGGGTTGTGATCGCCGTAAGGATCACGGGCCATTTAGTGGTCGGGTTGTGATCGCCGTAAGGATCACGGTTTGAGACTAGTGTTGGTCGTGGATGTGATCGCCGTAAGGATCACGGTGGTATCGAGGATACCGAGCTGTTGTATATTCGTGATGTTGTGCGAGAATCGTGGGTAAATATCAAGCTCCTTGTGTTCATTTACTGATCGCTACGGTATTGTTTATACCAAGTTTGATTTGATCCTTGAGATGATTGTGTGATGTCCGAGGTTGGTAAGTGATGCTTGTGTTGGTTACGAGGTAACCGAGCGAAATAAGTGGTGCATATAGTGTTATCATGTTGGATGCTAGTATTATCGGATTAGTATGTTCTTGTTGTGATAGCTGTATCGTGTTTATGTTGGTCATGCCATGTTATATTGTTCTGATGATATCATGATAATTCCTGTTTAACCTGTAATTGCCATGCTGCTGTTTGTCTTGAATGCTTCTGGTTTATTGTGAGCTTGCAAGTTCATTCAATGTACTGACCTAGCGTGTAATGCCAGCTTGCAGGTCATTCCGGATTTGATTGCTTGTTTGCCGTGGAGTCCTTGTTTGTGAGCTAGGATAAGCGTTGCCCAGATTCACGTGGAGTGGAGTTCACCACCGTCGCCGTTGTTCCGCCGCTTGAGTTGTTACGCTACTTGAATGAGACAGCCCGAGGATGGCGTAGTGTCGCCGTACCGATGTTATTCATTGTAATATCGCAAACCTTGTATTCATATTCGTGTAATAATAGAAGGTTGGTTTGTTCTATGCTAGCAAAGGTCAGACAGCGAAGACTTATCCTCGATCTACGGGCTGGAATACGGGCGTTCGATTTTCTCGAGCCGGGGTGCCACAGGCTTGGTATCGAGCAGGTGCAGGTAGGCGCCCTAGACCATGCGAACGTTAGAAAGCGGTAGTATAGACCCCAGTTGGTTTGTTGCACTTGATTGCTGCATTTGTTTGTCGCATAGCATGCATATAGCCTTAGTATATGTACTAACGGTTTATCTGGTGAGTGTAGCTGGCATCGGTTGGGATCCACTGCAGCTCAACCTTTGCATTTCTCCAGTTCCTTTTTCTTTCAGCGTTTGGTGTCATTTCTGTCCCAGCAGGGTGATGCCAAGTGATCCTGACACTGTTTGCAAAAATGGTGCTCAGGTATCGCACCGATGTCTTTCCTTCAGTCCCGCCTACCATTTTGGTGATGGACATGCGTCTATCCCGGATCGTTCTTTTATTTTGTCGTGTTGGCAACCCTTAATGATCTTAGTTATCAAAAAAGGGCAATGTCAGCAGCCTCAGTTTTTTCCCATAATCCTATTTCTTGGGCCGATGCGGATCTTTTTACGTCCGCTTGATAATAATGTGGTTGCGACCTTCGTGTCCTACTACATGATTACCGAGTACGTCCTCGCCTCCGAGCTAGTCCAGGTTGCTATCTGGCTAAGCTAGCACTTGGTGTAGCGTTGTTTACACCAATTCTTCCACACATTTATTCGTCCTCGTGCACGCCGCCACAACATGCTAGATCGTAGTACCGGAGATTCCGTGAAATTTGTGTGCTTAAGTAGGCATGCATATTGTGTGTCTAGCAGTAATATGTGATGATTGCTTGATTAATTATATTAGTAGAATGCTTGTGTGCTTTTGTTTTAGTCGTTTCTGTAGTTCCCTTCTTTTGGCCTTCGGCGTTACAATTTTTCCCCTATTAAAGTTGCTCGTCAGCTGACACCGGACCCGAAGAGTCAGCAAGAAATGCATATATTTGGGAATTCAGCTAAACAAAATGGAATTAACAGCAGATTGCAATGAAAATTGGAATAGCTCGTCTGAATACAAAAGAAATCCTGGATGGAATGTCAGTATCAAGTTTGCACTCATCACAACAAAATGATTAAATCAAATAGGAAGGTAAATTGTGTGCAAGGTTGATGTAATATTATCAAAGGTATGGCTCAGGTACAAGTTTAATTTTTCGTTGAGGATGATTTTGGAACTCGATGTACCTGGAAGCAAGCAAAAATATGGCATATACTCAGAAAGGAGGATAGTCCTGCAAAACCTCGTTTCATGCAAGAAATCAATAGCAAAAATATTCAGATGGTTATATATGTGGAAATCGGTCCGCATGTCACGATAAGAAGCTTCTGGTGTAAGCAACCCAGTTTTCCCTCGCAAGATACCAGAGAAGCTTCCAAGGCAAGATTCATCTATCTTCCTCAGTACGATACATGGATGACTTCTCGCGCAAGGTACTCTGCCTTCTTCAGTAAGCAACCGCAAAAGCTTCCAGCATAAGGTACTGAGTCTTTCCCCAGCAAAGTCTTTAAGGGGGTAAGCTTCTGAAGCACGATACCCAGTCTTCTTCAGCAAGCTGTCCGATGAAAGTTTCAAGCACAAGCCAGCAAATATTCCTCAGTAAGACATTGGTACAAGGTAGTATACTGTGAATTGACAGCATATGACAGTGAATCCCAAGAATCAGATCGGCAACATTTTGGTCAGAAGCAAGAATCAGTCAGAATGCACGCCTGTATTGGAATCAGGGCCTCACATATAGGCAATGAGCATACCACTAAGATCTTACAAGTCACTCGGATGAAGATTTGATAACCACGTGAGGATGGTTAATAGAAGAAAGCCAGTATACACCACAGTGTGACAAAGAATTATGAGGATTAACAACATCAATGAGCTCAATACAAGTACCCGTGAACCTGGAAAATGATCCTGATGAGCCCTTGTCCCTTTTTCGCCAATGAAGGCACCACGCCTGTGATTTGAGCTGTTTCTAGCTATCCGGGGTGATAGTTGTTTGATCTTGCTGTAATTTCCAGAAACTTTCGGTTCACGAAAACAATTGTTAAAAATCACCAGAATGTGATAAAATACTGATTCCAATTGATGCTGATCAATAAACAAATTTCCTAGGTCGTCCTATTTTTGCTGAATTTTTGGAGTTCCAGAAGTTTGCGTTAGTTACAGATTACTACAGACTGTTCTGTTTTTGACAGATTCTGTTTTTCGTGTGTTGTTTGCTTATTTTGATGAATCTATAGCTAGTAAAATAGTTTATAAACCATAGAGAAGTTGGAATACAGTAGGTTTAACACCAATATAAATAAAGAATGAGTTCATTACAGTACCTTGAAGTGGTCTTTTGTTTTCTTTCGCTAATGGAGCTCACGAGATCTCTGTTGAGTTTTGTGTTGTGAAGTTTTCAAGTTTGGGTGAAATCTTTTGATGGATTACGGAACAAGGAGTGGCAAGAGCCTAAGCTTGGGGATGCCCATTGAACCCCCAAGATAATCCAAGGACACCAAAAAGTCAAAGCTTGGGGATGCCCCGGAAGGCATCCCTCTTTCGTCCACTTCCATCGGTAACTTTACTTGGAGCTATATTTTATTCACCACAAGATATGTGTTTTGCTTGGAGCGTCTTGTATGATTTGAGTCTTTGCTTTTTAGTTTACCACAATCATCCTTGCTGTAAAAACCTTTTGAGAGAGCCATTCATGAATTGGAATTTGATAGAATAATCTTTGTGCTTCACTTATATCTTTTGAGCTATATAGTTTTGCAATAGTGCTTCACTTATATCTTTTAGAGCACGGTGGTGGATTTGCTTTATAGAAACTATTGATCTCTCATACTTCACTTATATTATTTTGAGAGTCTTAAATAGCATGGTAATTTGCTTAAAAATCTTAATATGCTTGGTATTCAAGATTTGTAAAACTTTCTTTTGAGTGCATTGAATACTAAGAAATGTTTGATTCTTGATAATTGTTTTGAGATATGGAGGTGATAATATCAAAGTTGTGCTAGTTGAGTAGTTGTGAATTTGAGAAATGCTTGTGTTGAAGTTTGCAAGTCCCGTAGCATGCACGTATGGTAAACGTTATTTGATTGTCCTCCTTATGAGTGGCGGTCGGGGACGAGCGATGGTCTTTTCCTACCAATCTATCCCCCTAGGAGCATGCGCGTAGTGCTTTGGTTTTTGATGGCTTGTAGATTTTTGCAATAAGTATGTGAGTTCTTTATGACTAATGTTGAGTCCATGGATTATACGCACTCTCACCCTTCCATCATTGCTAGCCTCTTGATCTTGTGCATTGCCCTTTCTCACATTGAGAGTTGGTGCAAACTTCGCCGGTGCATCCAAACCCCGTGATATGATTCGCTCTTTCACACATAAACCTCCTTCTATCTTCCTCAAAACAGCTACCATACCTACCTATTATGGCATTTCCATAGCCATTTCGAGATATATTGCCATGCAACTTTCCACCGTTCCGTTTTTATGACATATTCATCATTGTCATATTGCTTAGCATGATCATGTAGTTGACATAGTATTTGTGGCAAAGCCACCATTCATAATTCTTTCATACATGTCACTCTTGATTCATTGCATATCCTTTATACATGGAGGCATTCATATAGAGTCATACTTTGTTCTAGTATCGAGTTGTAATCATTGAGTTGTAAATAAATAGAAGTGTGATGACCATCATTCAATAGAGATTGTCCCAAAAAAAAGAGAAAGGCCAAAGAAAAAAAAGGCCCAAAAAAAGGGGCAATGCTACTATCCTTTTTTCCACACTTGTGCTTCAAAGTAGCACCATAATCTTCATGATAGAGAGTCTCTTGTTTTGTCACTTTCATATACTAGTGGGAATTTTTCATTATAGAACTTGGCTTCTATATTCCAACAATGGGCCTCCTCAAGTGCCCTAGGTCTTCGTGAGCAAGCAAGTTGGATGCACACCCACTTAGTTTCTTTGTTGAGCTTTCATTCATTTATAGCTCTAGTGCATCCGTTGCATGGCAGTCCCTACTCCTTACATTGACATCAATCGATGGGCATCTCCATAGCCCATTGATTAGCCTCGTTGATGTGAGACTTTCTCCTTTTTTGTCTTCTCCACATAACCCCCATCATCATATTCTATTACACTCATAGTGCTATATCCTTGGCTCACGCTCATGTACTGCGTGAAGGTTTATAAAGTTTGAGATTACTAAAGTATGAAACAATTGCTTGGCTTGTCATCGGGGTTGTGCATGATGAGAGCATTCTTGTGTGACAAAAATGGAGCATGACTAAACTATATGATTTTGTAGGGATGAACTTTCTTTGGCCACGTTATTTTGAGAAGACATAATTGCTTAGTTAGTATGCTTGAAGTATTATTATTTTTATGTCAATATTAAACTTTTGTCTTGAATCTTTCGGATCTGAATATTCATACCACAATTAAGAAGAATTACATTGAAATTATGCCAAGTAGCACTCCGCATCAAAAATTCTTTTTTTATCATTTACCTACTCGAGGACGAGCAGGAATAAGCTTGGGGATGCGTGATACGTCTCCAACGTATCTATAATTTTTGATTGCTCCATGCTATATTATCTATTGTTTTGGACCATATTGGGCTTTATTTTCCACTTTTATATTACTTTTGGGACTAACCTATTAACCGGAGGCCCAGCGAATTGTTGTTTTGCCTATTTGTAGTTTCAAGAAAGCGGAATATCAAACGGAGTCCAAATGGAATGAAACCTTCGGAACACGATTTTCTCACCGAACATGATCCAGAGACTTGGACCCCGTCAAGAAAGCCGGGGAGGTGGCCACGAGGGTGGGCGCGCCCGCCTCGTGGGGCCCCCTGCTAACTCCACCGACGTACTCCTTCCTCCTATATATACCTACGTACCCCGAACGATCGAATCTGGAGCCAAAACCTAATTCCACCGCCGCAACATTACGTATCCACGAGATCCCATCTTGGGGCCTGTTAGAGCTCACGGGAAGGGAATCCACCACGGAGGGCTTCTACATCATCATAGCCCCTCCGATGAAGTGTGAGTAGTTTACCTCGGACCTTCGGGTCCATAGTTAGTACCTATATGGCTTCTTCTCTCTTTTGGATCTCAATACAGTGTTCTCCCCTCTCTCGTGGAGATCTATTCGATGTAATCTTATTTTTGCGGTGTGTTTGTTGAGATCGATGAATTGTGGGTTTATGATCAAGATTATCTATGAACAATATTTGAATCTTCTCTGAATTCTTTTATGTATTATTGGTGATCTTTGCAAGTCTCTTCGAATTATCAGTTTGGTTTGGCCTACTAGATTGGTTTTTCTTGCTATGGGAGAAGTGCTTAGCTTTGGGTTCAATCTTGTGGTGTCCTTTCCTAGTGATGAGGGCAGCAAGGCACGTATTGTGTTGTTGCCATCGAGGATAAAAAGATGGGGTTTATATCATATTGCTTGAGTTTATCCCTCTACATCATGTCATCTTGCCTAATGTGTTACTCTGTTTTCATTAACTTAATACTCTAGATGCATACTGGATAGCGGTCGATGAGTGAAGTAATAGTAGTAGATGCGAGCAGGAGTCGGTCTACTTGTCTCGGACGTGATGCCTATATACATGATCATACCTAGATACTCTCATAACTATGCTCAATTACATCAATTGCTCAACAGTAATTCATTCACCCATCGTAAAATACTTATGCTCTTGAGAGAAGCCACTAGTGAAATCTATGGCCCCCGGGTCTATTCTCTATCATAATAATCTTCCACCACTTTAATATTGCTTTGCTTTTTACTTTGCTTTTTATTTTACTTTGCATCTTTATACCAAAAATACCAAAAATATTATCTATCATCTCTATCAGATCTCACTCTCGTAAGTGACCGTGAAGGGATTGACAACCCCTAATCGCGTTGGTTGCGTGGAGCTATTTGTTTTGTGTAGAGTACGAGGGACTCGCGTGGCCTCCTCTTTGGATTGATACCTTGGTTCTCAAAAACTGAGGGAAATACTTACGCTACTTTGCTGCATCATCCTCTCCTCTTCGGGGAAACCCAACGCAAGCTCAAGAGGTAGTACTCATAAGGTATTGCAGTCTGGATTTTATTGGCCTACTCTCTTCAAGGATGCCCGTAAGTACGTCTCATCTTGTGATGAATGTAAAAGAATAGGTAATATTGGTAAGCATCAGGAAATGCATATGAATTATTCACTTACTGTTGAACCATTTGATGTTTGGGGATTTGATTACATGGGACCTTTTCCTTCCTCTAATGGGTATAGACATATTTTGGTTCTTTGTTGATTATGTTACTAAATGGGTAGAAGCTATTCCAACCAGTAGTGCTGATCGCAACACCTCTATTAAAATGCTTAAGGAAGTTATTTTCTCAAGGTTTGGAGTCCCTAGATATTTAATGACTGATGGTGGTTCACACTTTATTCATGGTGCTTTTCGTAAAATGCTTGCCAAGCATGATGTTAACCATAGAATTGCATCACCCTATCATCCTCAGTCTTGTGGTCAAGTTGAACTTAGCAATAGAGAAATAAAATTAATTTTGCAAAAGACTGTCAATAGGTCCAGGAAGAATTGGTCTAATAAATTAGATGATGCACTTTGGGCTTATAGAACAGCATATAAAAATCCTATGGGTATGTCTCCTTATAAAATGGTTTATGGAAAAGCTTGTCATTTGCCTCTTGAGTTAGAACATAAAGCATATTAGGCAGTTAAAGAACTCAATTATGATTTCAAACTTGCTGGTGAAAAGAGGTTATTTGATATTAGCTCATTAGATGAATGGAGAAGCCAAGCTTATGAAAATGCAAAATTATTCAAAGAGAAAGTTAAAAGATGGCATGACAAAAGAATCCAAAAGCGTGAGTTTAAAGTCGGAGTATGTTCTTTTGTACAACTCTCATTTTAGATTCTTTGCAAAGCTCCTCTCGTAATGGGAAGGCCCATATGTCATCAAGGAGGTTTCTTGATGCGGAGCCATCAAAATAAATAATTCGAAGGTACTAACACGAAGGTTGTCGTGGCAACGAATAAAGTACTATATCTCAGGTACGCCTATTAATGTTGAAAGTAATATTATCTAAACTTTGACACCGGAAGAACACATAAAGGAGTCCTTCCGGAACACTCTAGAATTGTGAAAATAAGGAGGTACGTGATACGGTAAGTAAACAGACTCCGAAAAATCCACAAAAATATTTTTTTAACAGTTTTGGAATATTTTAGAATTTTTGGAATAAAGAAACTTCCAGGAAGCGCCTCCTGGTGGGCACAAGACACCAGCGCGCCCAGGTGGGTTGTGCCCACCCGGGACACCTTTCGTACTCCGTTTTTCTTCCATGTACTTGTCCTCCAAGATAAAAAAAATCTATATATACTTCCTGAACCTTTTGATCACCGTATCGCGAAGAAATCCTCTGTTCTCTTTTCTTGTTGTTTTCTGCGTAGATCTGAAAATATGTCATCTCAAGACTCTGAGGGAGAGAGCTATGTTGTTGATCTCATTGCAAACCCCAAGTCCTATGGGGATGAGAAGCACTATAGCTGGACCTCCGAAGAAGATGAAGATGAATCGATTCCTCCCCTGTTCAAAAATGAAAGCATGGAGGCGTTATGCAAGAGGATAATGAAACTCGAGATAGAAAATTGCGAGTTGATGATGGAGAATTTCACTCTCCGTCAGAAGCCGGAGGAAGCGAAGGGAAAACCCTCTACCTTCTCACCACCACCATTACCTTCTTCTTCACCACCACCATTTTCTTCACCACCAAAGGAGAACTGCGTATCGGGTATGGGCACTCCCCTTGGCTTCCGCCAAGCTTGGGGGAGGTGCCCCGGTATCGTATCATCCCACTATCTTTTTGCTTTTACTCATCTTAGTTCGATCTTTTTGCTTTAGATCTTTGAGAGTTTGCTTAGTGATCTATCATTGTAATCGTGTGCAAGTTATATAATAAAGTTTAGTTTGAGTTTTTGCTTTCTTTACTTTCATGTTGCAAATAGAGAAAAGAAATAAGAAAGGAAAAGAGAAAGTAAATAAATAAAAGAAAGGAAATAAATCAATAAGATCATATACTAAGCCTATGGTAGGTGATGGCACCACACAAGGAAAAGTATAAGTGGAAAATTTTATTAGAGATTGACAAACATAGTATTAGTCAATGGTGCAACTCATGAAAGAATTAATAAGGGAAGAGAAGATTCACATATAAATATACTATCCTAGAAATCTTTTGTGATTGTGAGCTCTCATCAAAATATTATATGCCAAGATTGTTGACGTTGGACAAGGAAGACAACTTAATGGTTTATGGTTGTTTATATTCACATAGAAGTCATATTGTCAGAGATCCTTCAACATGTGGTGCTTGCCCCTATCTTTGCTAGCCAAAAATTCCAAGACTAAGTAGAGATACTACTTGTGCATCCAAAAACCCTTAAAGCCAAATCTTTTTCAAGTGTCCACCATACCTACCTATGGATTGAGCAAGATCCCTCAAGTAAGTTGTCATCGGTGCAAAAAGGCAATACAAATTGCTTCTAAATATGTGAGATCATTTCGTGTAAGAGAAAATAGAGCGTTGTACGAACTTGGATGACAAAGAATAAAAGCTGACATCGCATAATAAAGGTTGTCATCTTAAGGGCAATACAATGTGACGTTCTCTTGCACTAAGGGATTGAGCATGCAAACAAATAAGCGCATGGCAACCTCGCTTGCCTCTGCGAAGAGCCTATGTTTTACTTTTATGTATTTACTTTTATAAAAAGAGTCAAAGTTTTCCTTCTATTTCTTTTTATTTTTCTCCTTCGGCAAGCATCATGTGGTGAGGAAAGATCTAGGCACATATGTCTAGTTGAATATAGATAGCATGAGTTATTATTGTTCACATCACCCTTGAGGTGAGTATGTTGGGAGGCGAAACTATAAGCCCTGATACGTCTCCGTCGTATCTACTTTTCCAAACACTTTTGCCCTTGTTTTGGACTCTAACTTGCATGATTTGAATGGAACTAACCCGGATTGGCGCTTTGTTTCAAAGAGACTTTCCATGGTGTTATTTATGTGCAGAAACAAAAGTTCTCGCAATGACCTGAAACTCCACGGAACTTATTTCTGGAAAATATAAAAAATACTGGAAGAAGAATCCACGTCAGGGGGGCCTCCACCTGTCCACAAGGGTGGGGGGGCGCGCCCCCCTGCCTCGTGGGCCCCCAGACGCTCCACCGACCTCAACTCTAACTCCATATATTCGTGTTCAGGGAGAAAAAAACTAGAGAGAAAGTTTCATCACGTTTTACGATACGAAGCCGCCGCCAAGCCCTAAAACCTCCCGGGAGGGCTGATCGGGAGTCCGTTCGGGGCTCCGGAGAGGGGAATCCGTCGCCGTCGTCATCATCAACCATCCTCCATCACCAATTTCATGATGCTCACCGCCGTGCGTGAGTAATTCCACCATAGGCTTGCTGGACGGTGATGGGTTGGATGAGATTTATCATGTAATCGAGTTAGTTTTGTTAGGGTTTGATCCCTAGTATCCACTATGTTACGAGATTGATGTTCTTTGAGTTTGCTATGCTTAATGCTTGTCACTAGGGCCCGAGTGCCATGATTTCAGATCTGAACCTATTATGTTTTCATGAATATATGTGAGTTCTTGATCCTATCTTGCAAGTCTATAGTCACCTACTATGTGTTATGATCCGGCAACCTCGAAGTGACAATAATCGGGACCACTCCCGGTGATGATCGTAGTTTGAGGAGTTCATGTATTCACTATGTGTTAATGCTTTGGTCTGGTACTCTATTAAAAGGAGGCCTTAATATCCCTTAGTTTCCATTAGGACCCCGCTGCCACGGGAGGGTAGGACAAAAGATGTCATGCAAGTTCTTTTCCATAAGCACGTATGACTATATTCAGAATACATGCCTACATTACATTGATGAATTGGAGCTAGTTACGTGTCACCCTATGTTATGATTGTTACATGATGAACCGCATCCGGCATAATTCTCCATCACCGATCCAATGCCTACGAGCTTTTCATATACTGTTCTCCGCTTATTTACTTTTCTGTTGCTACTGTTACAATCACTACAAAACACCAAAATTTTTACATTTGCTACTGTTACTTTTGTTACCGTTACCACTACTATCATACTACTTTGCTACTAAATACTTTGCTACAGATACTAAGTTATCCAGGTGTGGTTGAATTGACAACTCAACTGCTAATACCTGAGAATATTCTTTGGCTCCCCTTGTGTCGAATCAATAAATTTGGGTTGAATACTCTACCCTAGAAAACTGTTGCGATCCCCTATACTTGTGGGTTATCAAGACTATTTTCTGGCGTCATTGCCGAGGAGCATAGCTCTATTCTTTGAGTCACTTGGGATTTATATCTGCTGGTCACCATGAGGAACTTGAAAGACGAGAAAATAAAAATTTATCCCTCAACTACGAGGGGAGGTAAGGAACTGCCATCTAGCTCTGCACTTGATTCATCTTACATTTTGAGTAAGCTTGCGACACCTAAACCTGCTTACGCTATTAATTACGATATGTCGCATGTTACTTATGATGCCACTTCGCTATGCATGATACTTATGATGAAACTACTTCTATGCTTGATACTCTTGTGCCACTTGGTGAATTTCTTGATGAACAACTTGCTAGGGCTAGAGAGTATGAAATTATTGAAACTGTTAATTTTGATGATAGTGATGATGAAGACTCTCCTCCCAATAAATATGAATTACCTGTTGTTCCTGAGGGTTATGTTATGGATGAAGAAGCTGCTAGAGCTATTTTAGCTTGCAATGATAGATATGATCTAAAGATGTTATTAGCTAAATGGAAGCAGCAATCTCTTAATGCTAGAATGAAACGACCACCTTTTGCTACTTCACCTATCTGTGTTACTGATAAGGATTATGAATGAATTCTCTGTTGATCCTGATATAATTACTTTGGTTCAATCTGATCCTTTTTATGGCTATGAATCTGAAACTGTTGTGGCATATCTTACTAAATTAAATGATATAGCCACCCTGTTCACTAATGATGAGAGAAGTCGCTACTTTTATATCCTTAAAATATTTCCGTTCTCATTAAAGGGTGATGCTAAGATATGGTTTAATTTTCTTGATCCTGGTTGTGTGCGTAGTCCCCAGGATATGATATATTACTTCTCTGCTAAATATTTAACTGCTCATAAGAAACAAGCTGCTTTAAGGGATATATATAATTTTGTGCAAATTGAAGAAGAGAGTCTCCCACAAGCTTGGGGTAGGCTTCTCCAATTACTTAATGCTTTGCCTAATCATCCTCTGAAGAAAAATGAAATACTTGATATCTTTTATAATGGACTAACCGATGCTTCTAGAGATTACGGATAGTTGTCTTTGGTTCTGTTTTCGGGGAAAGAACACGAGATGAAGCTGAAATTCTATTGAATAATATGTTGACAAATGAAAATAATTGGACACTTCACGAGCCAATACTGAGCCTATTCCTAAACCAACTCCGAAGAAAAGAGGTGTTCTATTTCTCGATCCTGAAGATATGCAAGAGGCAAAGAAATCTATGAAAGAAAAAGGTATTAAAGCTGAAGATGTTAAGAATTTACCCCTATTGAAGAAATACATGGTCTTAACTTATCACTTTGTTGAAGAAACATATGATCTCAATCCATTACCTATTGAAGAAACTCATGGTCTTGATAACCCGACACAGGTAGTAAAGGTAAATTCTCTTTATAGATTTGATGAAGGTGATATCCCCCAATATAAGTTTGCTAGACAATGCTTAGATGAGTTTGACAACTTTATTGTTAAACAAGAAAACTTCAATGCTTATATTAGTAGACAATTGAAATATAATTCCGACACACTTGAACACTTGGGTGATTATATGTCTAGAGTTAAAGGTGAACTTAAACTCATTAGTAAACATGCTTCTATGGTTACCACTCAAGTAGAACAAGTACTTACAACTCAGAATGATTTGCTCAATGAATTAAATAGTAAGAATAATGACTATATTGTTAGAGTGGCTACTAGAACTGGTAAAATGACTCAGGAACCTTTGTATCCTGAAGGCCACCCTAAGAGAATTGAACAAGATTCTCAGAGAAATAATTTAGATGCACCTAGTCCTTCTAAAAAGAAGAAAACAAAAAATAATAGGACTTTGCATGCTTCTAGTGAACCTATTGATGAACCACCTGAGAATCCAAATGATATTTCTATTTACGATCTTTGAAACACAATGCAGTAGCGAACATGAACCTAGTGATAATGTTAATGATAATGTTCATGATAATGCTCAACCTAGTAATGATAATGATGTAGAAATTGAACCTGCTGTTGATCTTGATAACCCACAATCAAAGAATCAACGTTATGATAAGAGAGACTTTGTTGCTAGGAAGCACGATAAAGAAAGGGAGCCATGGGTTCAGAAACCCATGCCTTTTCCTCCCAAACCATCCAAGAAAAAGGATGATGAGGATTTTGAGCACTTTGGTGAAATGATTAGACCTATCTTTTTACGTATGCGTTTAACTGATATGCTCAAAACGTGCTAAGTATATCAAGGATATTATCACAAATAAAAGAAAGATACTGGAAGCTGAAATTTCCACCATGCTTGCTAATTATACTTTTAAGGGTGGAATACCTAAGAAACTAGGAGATCCAGGAGTACCCACTATACCATGCTCCATTAAAATAAATTATGTTAAAACTGCTTTATGTGATCTTGGAGCCGGTGTTAGTGTTATGCCTCTCTCTTTATATGGTAGACTTGACTTGAATAAGTTGACACCTACTGAAATATCTTTGCAAATGGCTCGATAAATCAAGCGCTATACGCAGCCGGTATTTGTGAGGATGTGCTGTTGTGGTTGCAAACGTCACTATTTTAACGGACTTTGTTATTCTTGATATTCCCGAGGACGACAGTGTGTCTATTATTCTTGGAAGACCTTTTTTGAATACTGCAGGGGCTGTTATTGATTGCAACAAAGGCAATGTCACTTTTCATGCTAATGGTAATGAGCATACGGTACACTTTCCGAGGAAACAACCTCAAGTCCACAGTATAAATTCTATTGGAAAAATTCCATCGATTATTTTTGGAGGTTTCGAATTTCCTCTTCCTACTGTCAAGAAGAAATGTGATATTCTTATTATTGGGGATGTGCATATCCCCGTTGAGGTAACATAGTGTTATTCGAAATTTCTCCGGTACCATGTTAGTCGGAATGAGTTTGTTAACAAGACTTGATCAACCTTGTTAGTGGATTCCTTTTGATGAGCATGAGATGGATGAAATTAGAAAGCAAACCTTCTGTACCCTTCTTTTACTTTCTGTTATTTAGTTGAAATAAAGCAAAAATAGTATTTTCTGTTTGTTTTCTGAATTATCCGTGCAATATAAAAATACCCCGAAAATAAAAGTTCTCCAAATGCCCCGAAATTGAAATATGATTTTTTCTGGATTATTTGAGAATATCCGCATGAGAACACAGCAGGGGAGCAAGCACTGGCCACGAGGTCCAGGCGCGCCCACCCTCTGGCGCCCCGCCTTGTGGGCCCATGGTGGCTCCCATCCACTTATTCCAGCCACCACACACTTCTTCTTCCTCCCAAAAAAATCGCTATCCAGCTCAAGCACGAGTTCTAGCTCATTTTGCTGCGATTTTCGATCTCCTTGCTCAAAGCACCTCTCACAAAACTGCTTTAGGGGATTGTTCCTTGGTATGTGACTCCTCCATTGGTCCAATTAGTTTTCGTTCTAGTGCTTTATTCATTGCAAATTTGTGCTGCCTAGGTGACCATGTTCTTGAGCTTGCATGTCAAATTTATATTGTTTCAAGTAGTTCTAATGCTTGATATAGTCCCTAGGCACTTGTAGGAGTAGTTGCTATCAATTTTGTTGAGCTTGGTTCACTTCTATTTGAAGTTACTAAAAATTTCAGAAATTTTTCAGAGGAAGAAATATGTTTAGGAAAATGTACCATGGTGGTCCTTCAAGGAAGCAAGGACCCAGGCTCGCAATGCGCGATGCTGATGATGAGCCACCATGGAATGCTCCAGTGCGGCCTTATGAATGGCCTTCAGAAGGCTTTATGGATCGAGCGGGAATCAAGGAAGAATTTAACGCATATTTGCGTAACGCCGATCTTGTGAGCTTCGAGGCAGAAAAGTGCCACCAGTACCACTATCTCACTAGTTCCTTTGTGAGGAGGTTTGAATTTTCATCTTCACGCAATTCTCAAACTGTCTTGTTTGATCTTTATGAAAAATCTTATACTATGGACTTAGAGGATTTTACCACTGCTTGCAAACTTCCACAATGGGGTAGTACTAGTGAACCTCGCAAATCTGAATTTAGAGATTTTCTTGCTAGTATAACTGTGGGGGAATCTAGAGATATAGCACAAGCTACCATAGGGAGCATTCACTTTCCTGCTATACATTATTTTGCTCTCTTCATAGGTAGGTGCATAAATGGTAAGGATGAAGCATGTCACATGTGTGTGCCAGACCTCAGTATTCTTAGGAGTGTGTTAGGAGATAAATCTTATAATTTGGGAGCCATTGTTGCACGTAGGTTGCATCATAATAGATTTAATGGAGATTTCTTTGGTGGAATTTGTGCGACCCGCTTAGCTGATTTTCTTGGTGTAACCATACGCGATGATGATATTGAATTGCCTCCTACTTATCTAGACTTTAATGCTATGGTCCACCATCAGGTTGTCGAGAGGAATGAACCACCTCTCCATTACCGACTAATCTTTGACAGGCGTCACGCCGTCAATATTGTTCTTCCTGCCCCTACTCTCTTTGACTTTCAGGAAAACGGGAGACATTACATAACCAGAGAGGAGGCAGAGGAGTATCGGAGGAGGGCTGAGATAGCTCGCCTCCAAGCTGCAGCACACAATGCAATGACCGCTGCATCTCAGTACGACCCCAACTACAACTTTGGATATCCGCCAGGCCGTCCGTGGCAATAGACCAACTTAGGCCAAAAGCCTAAGCTTGGGGGAGTACGTATATCTCACCGACATTACATTCATGTTCACACGCACTCATTGCTAGATGTCGGTGCTCATACTCTTTCACTGTAATATCCATGCTAGTTTATTTTCTTTTTCTTGTTTTCTTCTTGTGTGTTTAATAAACCTTAAGAACACCAAAAAAATTAGTGTAGCTTTTAATTAGTTTACCTTTCATGCTGTAGTAGTAATAATTAAAAAGAAAATCCAAAAGATTTCCTGTTCTTCTTTTGCTTGTTGGGAGCTTTCCCGTGTAAATAGTTTTATTTCTTTTCTTTTCTTTGGGGGTCGTAGGAGAAGACCATGATTAAATTGTTGAAGTGGCCCTTATATGCATTATTGTTGATTTAACCAAGAGCCCATATTGCCTTGTATTCTCCTGTTTATTGAATGCTCGCAGATTCCAGCTTAGTCCAATGCACGTGCACTCTTATTATTATTCACATCGTTCGGTCGTGCAAGTGAAAGGCAATTATGATGATATTTGATGGATCGACCGAGATGAGAAAAGCTGGTATGAACTCGACCTCTCTTGTTTTTGTAAATATGATTAGTTCATCGTTCCTGATTCAGCCTATTATGAATAAACATGTTTTCAATGACAATTAGAGATTATAGTTGCTTATGCCATGCTTAATTAGCTAGGAGTTTATAATGGTTTACCTTGCATGCCAACATGCTATTAAAATGGTTGTGATGTGGTATGATAGGGTGGTATCCTCCTTTGAATGATTCAAGTGACTTGACTTGGCACATGTTCACGCATGTAGTTGAAACAAAATCAACATAGCCTTCACGATATTTATGTTCATGATGGATTATATCCTACTCATGCTTGCACTCAATGTTTATTAATTTTAATGCATGTTCATGACTGTTGTCGCTCTCTAGTTGGTCGCTTCCCAGTCTTTTGCTAGCCTTCACTTGTACCAAGCGGGAATACTGCTTGTGCATCCAATCTCTTAAACCCCAAAGTTATTCCACATGAGTCCACCATACTTTCCTATATGCGGTATCTACCTGCCATTCCAAGTAAATTTGTATGTGACAAACTCTAAATCTTCAAATGAAATTCTGTTTTGTATGCTCGAATAGCTCATGTATCAACTAGGGCTGTCCGTATCTTCCATGCTAGGCGGGTTATTCTCAAGAGGAGTGGACTCCGCTCCTCACTCACGAGAAAATTGCTGGTCACCGGGATGCCCAGTCCCATGCTTTATGCAAATCAAATCAAAATAATTGCAAACAAAACTCCCCGGGACTGTTGTTAGTTGGAGGCACTTTCGTTGTTCGAGCAAGCCATGGATTGATGCTTGTTGGTGGAGGGGGAGTATAAACTTTACCATTCTGTTAGGGAACCGCCTATAATGTGTGTAGCATGGAAGATATCGCCATATTTTGGTTGTTATGTTGACAATGAAAGTATGCCGCTCAAAATATTATTTATCTCTATTTCAAAATCGAGCTCTGGCACCTCTACAAATCCCTGCTTCCCTCTGCGAAGGGCCTATCTATTTACTTTCATGTTGATTCATCACCCTCTTATCATAAGCACCAGCTGGAGAGCACTACTGCCATTTGCATTCATTATTGTTAATTTATATTGGGTATGACTATGACTGGATCTCTTTTACCATGAATTACAATGTTTAGTCAGTCCTTGATCTTTAAAGGTGCTCTGCATTTATGTTTTGCGGTGTCAGAAAGGGCTAGAGAGATACCATCTTGTTATATCATATTGTGATTGTTTTGAGAAAGTGTTGTCATTCGAGATTTACTATTATTGCTCGCTAGTTGATTATGGCATTGATATGAGTAAACATGAGACCTAAATGTTATTCTGAATGTGGTTAGTCATAATCTCTGCTAAAAATTTGAATGCTGGCTGAGCAAACAGAGTTTGTAAAAGTTTTTCTTTATCACTTTCAGTTTATCAACTAAACTGCTTGAGGACAAGCAAAGGTTTAAGCTTGGGGGAGTTGATACGTCTCCGTCGTATCTACTTTTCCAAACACTTTGCCCTTGTTTTGGACTCTAACTTGCATGATTTGAATGGAACTAACTTGACCGATGCTTTGTTTTTGAGACTTTCCATGGTGTTATTTATGTGTAGAAACAAAAGTTCTCGGAATGACACGAAACTCCACGGAACATATTTTTGGAAAATATTAAAAATACTGGAAGAAGAATCCACATCAGGGGGGCCTCCACCTGTCCACAAGGGTGGGGGCGCGCCCCCCTGCCTTGTGGGCCCCCTGACGCTCCACCGACCTCAACTCCAACTCCATATATTCATGTTCTGGGAGGAAAAAACCAGAGAGAAAGTTTCAGCACGTTTTACGATACGAAGCCGCCGCCAAGCCCTAAAACCTCTCGGGAGGGCTGATCTGGAGTCCGTTCGGGGCTCCGGAGAGGGGAATCCATCGCCGTCGTCATCATCAACCATCCTCCATCACCAATTTCATGATGCTCACCGCCGTGCGTGAGTATTTCCATCGTAGGCTTGCTGGACGGTGATGGGTTGGATGAGATTTATCATGTAATCGAGTTAGTTTTGTTAGGGTTTCATCCCTAGTATCCACTATGTTACGAGATTGATGTTGCTATGACTTTGCTATGCTTAATGCTTGTCACTAGGGCCCGAGTGCCATGATTTCAGATCTGAACCTATTATGTTTTCATGAATATATGTGAGTTCTTGATCCTATCTTGCAAGTCTATAGTCACCTACTATGTGTTATGATCCGGCAACCTCAAGTGACAATAATCGGGACCACTCCGGTGATGACCGTAGTTTGAGGAGTTCATGTATTCACTATGTGTTAATGCTTTGGTCCGTACTCTATTCAAAGGAGGCCTTAATATCCCTTAGTTTCCATTAGGACCCCGCTGGCACGAGAGGGTAGGACAAAAGATGTCATGCAAGTTCTTTTCCATAAGCACGTATGACTATATTCGAAATACATGCCTACATTACATTGATGAATTGGAGCTAGTTCATGTCACCCTATGTTATGATTGTTACATGATGAACCGTGATCCCGCATAATTCTCCATCACCGATCCAATGCCTCTGAGCTTTTCATATCTTGTTCTCCGCTTATTTACTTTTCCGTTGCTACTGTTACAATCACTACAAAACACCAAAAATATTACATTTGCTACTATTACTTTTGTTACCGTTACCACTACTATCATACTACTTTGCTACTAAATACTTTGCTGCAGATACTAAGTTATCCACGTGTGGTTGAATTGACAACTCAACTGCTAATACTTGAGAATATTCTTTGGCTCCCCTTGTGTCGAATCAATAAATTTGGGTTGAATACTCTACCCTCGAAAACTGTTGCGATCCCCTATAGTTGTGGGTTATCAAACCCCTATCTTTCTATGTGTCTGGTTGAAATGTTTTGCTCATGTGTACGCGGTGAGTGTTAGCAATCATACAAGACTATATGATGGTTGAGTATGTGGACTTGCCTCAAGGCTCCGACACCTGACCCTTCCTGAAAAGATGACGAATTGTAGTTGCAAAGTTGACTGAGAACATAGTTTGTTGGTTTCTAATAGAGTTTTGGCTTTATACTTCGATTGTGTGATGAACTATTACTTATTCATGGAAAGTGTATGATAAAAGTATTATGTTTAAATTTCTTGTTGTTATAATAATCAACATGATGCTTCTATGTCTGTATTTTGTTTTTATCGACACCTCTCTCTGAAAGCATGTGGACATGCTTTTTGATTTCGGTTTTCGCTTGAGGACAAGTGAGGTCTAAGCTTGGGGGATTTGATACGCCATTTTGCATCATATTTTCTTATTGCTATGTATAATGTTTTTATCAATAATAATGCTTTTTGGAGTAAGTCTAATGCCTTTTCTCCCATAATTTGCAAGGTACACACCAAGAGGGAGAATTCCGGCAGCTGGAAATCTGGACCTGAAAAAACTACATCAGGCTACCTATTCTGCACAACTCCAAATGAGCTGAAACTTCATGTAGATTTTTTATGGAATATATAAGAATTATGGGAGAAAATAACTACCAGAGGGGGCCCACCAGGTGGACACAACCCACCTGGGCACGCCAGGGAGCCCAGGCGCGCCCTGGTGGGTTGTGCCCTCCTCGGCCAACCTCCGGTGCCCATTTTCTGGTGTATAAGTCATTTTTACCTAGAAAAAAATGAGGCGGAGGCTTTCGGGACGGAGCGCCACCGTCTCGAGGCGGAACTTGGGCAGGAGCACTTTTGCCCTCCGGCGGAGCGATTCCGCTGGGGGAACTTCCCTTCCGGAGGGGGAAATCATCGTCATCATCATCACCAACAACTCTCCCATCTTGGGGAGGGCAATCTCCATCGACATCTTCAACAGCACCATCTCATCTTAAACCTAGTTCATCTCTTGTATTCAATCTTGTTACCGAACTATAGATTGGTGCTTGTGGGTGACTAGTAGTGTTGATTACATCTTGTAGTTGATTACTATATGGTTTATTTGGTGGAAGATTATATGTTCAGATCCATTATGCTATTTAATACTCCTCTGATCATGAACATGTTTATCATTTGTGAGTAGTTACTTTTGTTCTTGAGGTCACGGGAGAAATCATGTTGCAAGTAATCATGTGAATTTGATATGTGTTTGATATTTTGAGAGTATGCATGTTGTGATTCCCTTAGTGTCATGTGAACGTCGACTACATGAAACTTCACCATATTTTGGGCCTAAGGGAATGCATTGTGGAGTAGCAATTAGATGATGGGTTGCGAGAGTGAAAGCAGCTTAAACCCCAGCTTATGCGCTATTCAGTATTTGACCGATTGGATCCAAAAGTTTAATGCTATGGTTAGAATTTATTCTTAATACTTTTCTCGTAGTTGCGGATGCTTGTGGGAGGGTTAATCATAAGTTGGAGGTTTTTTCAAGTAAGAACAACACCTAAGCACCGGTCCGCCCACGTATCAAATTATCAAAGTAGCGAACACAAACCGAACCAACATGATGAAAGTGACTAGATGAAATTCCCGTGTACCCTCAAGAATGCTTTGCTTATCATAAGAAACCGTTTTGGCCTATCCTTTGCCTCAAAAGGATTGGGCTACCTTGCTGCATACTTATTGCTACTATCGTTACTTGCTCGTTACAAATTATCTTGCTATCAAACTACTCCGCTACTTATAATTTCGGCACTTGCAGACATTACGTTACTGAAAACTACTTGTCATTTCCTTCTGCTCCTCGTTGGGTTCTACACTCTTACTTATCAAAAAGAGCTACAATTGATCCCCTATACTTGTGGGTCATCAGTGGGTGGGACGTAAATTTCCATGTCATTGACTTTAAGCCCGATCTTGTCGTAGACCGAGGTTTGGTCGTTCGAGATTGACAAACTCTAAATGTGATCCAACATCTCATTGAGGTGAGATAGATCCTCGGAGTTCATGGCCTGGCCGAGGGCCAAACTGATCTGAAGCGTAATTCGTGGATCACTTGTCGTGACCTCGATGTGTTGGTTGGTCGTGGTTGATCCTAGGCTGCCAATGGGGGAGATCGGATCTGAATTATATGCGGGGTGCATGTTTGGGATCATATCAAAGTGCGGGCCTAATGAGATGACCAGATCCGCACTTAACCTAAAGCTCAATGCGACGGTGGTCGGTTCCCCAGTGGGATCCGATCAGTAGCTTAGATCAGGGGATGGCTCCAAGGTCGAACCTACAGCTGTCGAAGGATTGTTGATCTAGCCGGGCATCAAGTCGGACAGGACGAGCTCACCACCAGAATCTACAGTGTACTCCAAGCTCCTGAATGTGATGACTTGGTCTGGGGCAAAATTCTCGATGCGGGCAAGATGGCCCATGGAGTCGGCGTGCAAAATGATGCTGCCAAATGCGAAGAGCTGGACAGGGGCAAAGATGTCACCATAGCCAGCGTTGCAGTTGATGTGTAGATGACCATCAATCTTTCTTTGACCACACAGCAGAACTCTCAATGAAAGCACCAACGTTGGTACTAAAACTATAAAACCTTGAAGTAGGGGGTCCCGAACTGTGGATCTTGGATCTATGGGTAACAGGGGATGAAGGGGAAAATATTTACCAAGGTTTGGTACCCTACGTCCTGCTCTGATTGTATTGATGATTGCATTTTGAAAACATGCTTGATCTACCTCGAGATCGTAAGTTGTGTTCTAACCCTAAGGCTAGGTGGTTTCAATTGTGACCCACCACTCTATGGACTAGACCCCGTAGCTTATATAGACACTCGGGGGTACCTAGGGTTGCACATGGTCGGTTGCCAAACTAGGGATAAACATGCCGATGGCCGACACTGTCCTTGGAGTACACGTCAAGTCTTCTGTAGAGCCCATCTTGATCACATCAAAAAGTGAGGCTTCCGGAGTGCTTCCTTGTGAGTACGGTGGTCCATAAGCTCGGCCCATGGACTGTGGGTAAACTAGGTTGGTACCCCCTAGTCCAGGACATCATCATCAACACTACCTTGTTCTTCTGCATTCCAGCTTCCGCGGTTTTTGGCATAGCAAACAACTCGTTTGCACTTTTCTGCATCCCATTCATGTTGTAATTCATGACAAATCCATCATAAGATGGGGGAGTGAAGCAAGCACAATATTTGTACCGAGTGTCGATGGAATTATAAATTCCATAGAAGCCAGTCTATCAACATACCGATGTCACTTGAGACTGCGTCGGTATTTCCTCAAAGAGGAAGGGATGATGCAGCATAGCTACGGTAGGTATTTCCCTCAGTTATGAAACCAAGGTATCAATCTAGTAGTAGGACCAAGCCAGGCTATGTAAACGGTACCTGCACACCAAGAACAAATACTTGGAACCTGACGCGTTAGAGGGGTTGTCAATCCCTCTCGGATAAAAGATTGGTAAATAGATAGATTGGTAGATGCAAATAGAATAACGGCAAATAAATCCAGCGAGGTATTTTTGGGTTTTTGATAATATAGATATGAAAAATAAAATATGCAAATAAATAAAAAGGCAAATAGCAACGTAGATCTGAAAGTATATGATGGGAAAATAGACCCGAGGGCCATAGATTTCACTAGTGGCTTCTCACAAGAAAATAGCACACGGTGGGTTAACAAATTACTGTTGGGCAATTGATAGAAGATCGAATTATTATTATGATATCCAAGGCAATGATCAATATATAGGCATCACGTCCAAGATTACTAGACCGAAATGATTCTGCATCTACTACTATTACTCCACACATCGACCGCTATCCAGCTTGCATCTAGTGTATTAAGTTCATGGAGAAACAAAGTAGTGCAATAAGAACTATGACATGATGTAGATGAGATCTATTCATGTAGGAATAGCCCCCATATTGTTATCCTTAATAGAAATGATACATGCGTGTCTTGCTGCCCCTTCTGTCACTGGGAAAGAACACCACAAGATTGAACCCATCACAAAGCACCTCTTCCCATGGCAAGAAAAACCGATCTAGTTGGCCTAACTAAACCAAAGAATCGAAGAAGAAATAAGGCTATAAATAATCATGCATATAAGATATCAAAGGAGACTCAAATAATATTCATGGATATACCTCTGATCATAAATTCAAAGTTCATCGGATCCCAACAAACACACCGCAAAAAGAGTTACATCAAATAGATCTCCAAGAGACATTGTATTGAGAATCAAGAGAGAGAGAGGAGGCCATCTCGCTACTGCCTACGGACCCGTAGGTCTATGGTGGACTACTCGCGCATCATCGGAGAGGCACAAATGAGGATGATGAACCCCTCTGTGATGGTGTAGATTAGATCTTGTGGTTCTGGAACTTGCGGCAGCTGGAATTCTATTTTGTCGACTCCCCTAGGGTTTCTAGAATATTTGGGTATTTATAAAGCAGAGAGGCGGTGGAGGAGACCCCCGTGGGCCCCACAACCCCATGGGTGCACACAGGCTCTGGCGCACCACAGTGGGTGATGCGGCTCAAAGCTACATCGGTATTTCCCCAAAGAGGAAGGGCTGATGCAGCACAACAGCGGTAGGTATTTCCCTCATATATGAAACCAAGGTTATCGAACCAGTAGGAAAACCAAGCAACACAATGTAAACAGCCCCTGCACACAGATAACAAATCCTCGCACCCCGACGCGTTAAAGGGGTTGTCAATCCCTTTCGGGTAACGGCGCCTCAAGATAGGCAAACGAACGTGAGATAAAATTGTAGTAGGTTGATAGATCGAACGCCAAATAAAATAAATGAGAATAAGACGCAGCAAGGTGTTTTTGTATTTTTAGTTTAATAGATCTGAAAATAAAAGCAAAGGAGAAGTAGATCGTGAAGGCAAATAATATGAGAAAGAGACCCGGGGGCCGTAGGTTTCACTACTGGCTTCTCTCGAGAAAAATAGCAAACGGTGGGTAAACAAATTACTGTTGGGCAATTGATAGAACTTCAAATAATCATGACGATATCCAGGCAATGATCATTATATAGACATCACGTCCAAGATTAGTAGACCGACTCCTGCCTGCATCTACTACTATTACTCCACACATCGACCGCTATCCATCATGAAGCTAGTGCATTAAGTTCATGGAGAAACGGAGTAATGCAATAAGAACGATGACATGATGTAGACAAGATCTATCTATGTCGAGATAGACCCCATCGTTTTATCCTTAGTAGCAACGATACATACGTGTCGGTTCCCCTTCTATCACTGGGATCAAGCACCGTAAGATCGAACCCACTAAAAAGCACCTCTTCCCATTGCAAGATAAGTAGATCAAGTTGGGCAAACAAAACCCAAATATCGGAGAAGAAATATGAGGCTATAAGCATTCATGCATAAAAGAGATCAAAGAAACTCAAATACTTTCATGGATATAAAAAGATATAACTAATCATAAGCTCAAAGTTCATCAGATCTCAACAAACACACCGCAACAAGAGTTACATCATATGGATATCCAAGAGACCATTGTATTGAGAATTCAGTGAGATAGAGGAAGCCATCTAGCTACTAACTATGGACAGAAGGTCTACAAAGAACTACATACGCATCATGGAGAGGCACCAATGGAGGTGGTGAACCCCATCCGTGATGGTGTCTAGATTGGATCTGGTGATTCTGGACTCTGCGGCGGCTGGAATTGATTTTCGTCGACTCCCCTAGGGTTTCTGGAATATTGGGGTATTTATAGAGCAAAGAGGTGGTCACAACCCACTAGGGCGCGCCTGGGCCTCCTGGCGTGCCCTGGTGGGTTGTGCTTTCCTCGGAGCACCCCCTAGGCGCAGCCTTGGCCCATTAGGTGCCTTCTGGTCCAAAATAATCTCTGTGAAGTTTTGTTGCACTTGGACTCCGTTTGGTATTGATTTCCTGCGATGTAAAAAACATGTAGAAAACAGCAACTGGCACTTGGCACTATGTCAATAGGTTAGTACCAAAAAATGATATAAAATGACTATAAAATGATTATAAAACATCCAAGATTGATAATATAACAGCATGGAACAATCAAGAATTATAGATACGTTGGAGACGTATCAGTGGGTTGTAGTCCCCACGGGCCTCCCCCCAGGTGCTTTCTAGTTCCCCAAGGTGTCTTCGGGTCCAAAAATAATCTCCAAAAAGTTTAACTGCGTTTGGACTCCATTTGATGTGGATATTCTGCGAAGTAAAAAACGAGCAAAAAAATAACAATTGGCACTGGGCACTACGTCACTACGTTAGTCCCAAAAAATGATATAAAGTTGCTATAAAATGAATATAAACATCCAAGAATGATAATATAACAACATGGAACAAGCAAAACTTATAGATATGTTGGAGACATATCAGCATCCCCAAGCTTAATTTGTTCTCGTCCTCGAGTAGGTAAATGATAAAAACAAATTTTTTGATGTGGAATGCTGCATAACATGTTCATCACATATTCTTTTCTTTATAGCATGGACATTTGGACTTTTATAATGTTCAAAGCAATAGTCTAGTTTTGACATGATAATTTAAATACTCAAGCATATCAACAAGCAACCATGTCTTTCAAAATATCAACGCTAAATAAGTTATCCCTAGCCCATCATGCTCAACCATTGATCCATTCACGAAACACACTCGCATATTAGCTACACCGAATACTCAAGTACGATCATATTGCCTCCTAGTTGGTGCTTTTATAAGAGAAGATGGAGACTCAAATTCAAAATAAAAATTTAGATAGGCACTTCACAGAGGGAAGTAGGGATTTGTAGAGGTGCCAAAGCTCAAAGCTTAAATTGAGAGATAAAAATATTTTGAGAGGTATAATTTTCCCGTCAAGGAAAACGACCAGTAATTCCCAACACTTTCCATGCTAGATATATCATAGGCGGTTCCCAGACATAAAATAAAGTTTATTCCTTTTTCCACCATTCTTTCACAATCCATGGCTAGCCGTATCCACGATGACTTCCATACCAACACTTTCCAGGAATTTATTATTTGACAAAAAGTAAATTTCTTTTTCATTTCGGGACTGGGCATCCCTATTACCGTCGTACTCTCATGCAATGACAAGTGAATAAACACTCATCTTGGTAATAACACATCTAGCATGGAAAATATTGGCCACCCCCTGCCGCTTCATGAGCGGTACGGGCACACAAAAAGGAAATTCATTTTGAAAACTAGAGTTGGCACATGCAAATTTTCTTAGAATTGCACAGAAATACCGCATATTGGTAGGTATGGTGGACTCATATGGCAAAACTAGTTTTAAAGATTTTTTATGCACAAGTAGTATTTCTACTTAGTACAAGTGGAGGCAAGCAAAAAGATTGAGAAGCAACCAACCAAGAAACAAAAATTCACAAAAGCGAGCATTAAGCATAACGATGACATGATGTAGACAAGACCTATCTATGTAGAGATAGACCCCATCGTTTTATCCTTAGTAGCAACGATACATACGTGTCGGTTCCCCATACATCCTTGGGATCAAGCACTGTAAGATTGAACCCACTACAAAGCACCTCTCCCCATTGCAAGATAAATAGATCAAGTTGGCCAAACAAAACACAAATATCAAAGAAGAAATACGAGGCTATGAGCAATCATGCATAAAAGAGATCAAAGAAACTCAAATGCTTTCATGGATATAAAAAGATATAACTGATCATAAACTCAAAGTTCATCAGATCCCAACAAACACACCGCAAAAAGAGTTACATCATATGGATCTCCAAGAGACCATTGTATTGAGAATTCAGCGAGAGAGAGGAAGCCATCTAGCTACTAACTACGGACCGAAGGTCTAGAAAGAACTACTCACACATCATCGGAGAGGCACCAATGGAGGTGGTGAATCCCATCCGAGATGGTGTCTAGATTGGATTTGGTGGTTCTGGACTATGCGGCGGCTGGATGAATATTTCATAGACTCCCTAGGGTTTTGGGAATATTGGGGTATTTATAGAGCAAAGAGACGGTCCGGGGCACCAGAGGTGGGCACAACCCGCAGTGAAGGCGCTGTTTCCTAAGCGCATACCGGTGGGTTGTGCTCTCCTTGAGCACTTCAGCGCCGCCCTTGGCCCATTAGGTGTCTTCTGGTCAAAAAAATACTCCGTGAAGTTCCGTTGCATTTGGATTCCGTTTGATATTGATTCCTGGATGTAAAAAACATGCAGAAGACAGCAACTGGCACTTGGCACTATGTCAATACGTTAGTACCAAAAAATGATATAAAATGACTATAAAATGATTATAAAACATCCAAGATTTATAATATAACAGCATGGAACAATCAAAAATTAAAGATACGTTGGAGACGTATCAGCATCCCCAAGCTTAACTGCTACTTGTCCTCGAGTAGGTAAATGATAAAAACAGAATTTTTCATCTGGAATGCTGCCGAACATGTCATATCATATTCTTTTCTTTATAGCATGGACATTTGGACTTTTATACTGTTCAAAGCAATAGTCTAGTTTTGACATGATAATTCAAATACTCAAGCATATCAACAAGCGACCATGTCTTTCAAAATATCAACGCTAAATAAGTTATCCCTAGCCCATCATGCTCAACCATTGATCCATTCATGAAACACACTCGCATATTAGCTACACCGAATACTCAAGTACGATCATATTGCCTCCTAGTTGGTGCTTTTATATGAGAAGATGGAGACTCAAATTCAAAATAAAAATTGCATAAAGTAAAAAGAAAGGTCCTTCGCAGAGGGAAGTAGGGATTTGTAGAGGTGCGAGAGCTCAAAGCGAAAAACTTAGAAATAAAAACGTTTTGGGAGGTGTATCCTTCCCAGCAACAAAAATGACTTAGAGTTCCCAACACTTTCCATGCTAGATATATCATAGGCGGTTCCCAAACATAAAATAAAGTTTATTCCTTTTTCAACCATACTTTAACCATGGCTAGCCGTATCCATGGTTGCCCTCCATAACAACACTTTCCAAGGAATTTATTATTTGACAACATAAAGTAAATTCATTTTTCATTTCGGGAATGGGCATCCCTAATACCTTTGCCTTACTCTCGTGCAATGACAAGTGAATAAACACTCATCGTGAGAATAACACATCTAGCATGGAAAATAGTAGCCACCCCTCACCGCTCCGCGAGCGGAACGAACACACAAAAGAGAAGTTTATTTTGAAAATTAGAGATGGAACATACAAATTTGCTTAGAACGGAAAAAGAACACCGCATATAGGTAGATATAGTGGAATCATGTGGGAAAACTGGTTTAAAGGTTTTTGGATGCACAAGTAGAGATCACACTTAGTGCAAAATGAAGGCTAGCAAAAGATTGAGAAGTGACCAACCAAGAAACGAATAATCTCATAAGCGAGCATTAAGCATAATTAACACCGAATAATGCACCACAAGTAGGATATAATTTCATTGCATAATTATTGACTTTCGTGCTTGCATAGGGAATCACAAACCTTAACACCAATATTCTTACTAAAGCATAATTACTCATCAACATAACTCACGTATCACATCATCATATCTCAAAACTATTACTAAGAATCAAGTTTATTTTGTCAAATGATCTTCATGAAAGTTTTTATTATATCCTTCTCGGATATCTGTCACTTTGAAACTAATTTTCATATGTTGCTTTTCAAAAGATCAAACAAATATAAGTGAAGATCATGAGCATAATTTTTATTTCACTCAAAATAATTTAAGTGAAGCAAGAGAGAATTTCTTGAAAATTTTACTAACTCTCAAATAAATCTAAGTGAAGCAAGACAACATTTCTTCAAAAATACTAAAGCACACCATGATCAAAAAGATATAAGTGAAGCACTAGAGCAAGTCATAGCTCAGAAAAAATTAAGTGAAGCATAGAGAGCAATTCTAACAAGTCATGACATAATTTTGGCTCTCTCAAATAGGTGTGTCCAGCAAGGAATCAATACTTAAAACACAAAATAAAACAAGCAAAGACTCATATCATACAAGACGCTCCAAGCAAAACACATAATATGTGACAGATAAAAATATAGCTTTCAGTAAAATACCGATGGTCGTTAGAAGAAAGAGGGGATGCCACTCGGGGCAACCCCAAGCTTAGTTGCTTGCTCACTTTTGGATAATAGCTTGGGATGCCGGGGCATCCCCAAGCTTACGATCTTATTACTCCTTATTCCTTCATCCATAGTAAGATAACCCAAAACTTGAAAACTTCAGTCACACAAAACTCAACAAAACCTTCGTGAGATCCATTAGTACAAGAAAGCAAACCACTACTATAAGTATTGTATCAAACCAATTCATATTTTATTTTTGAATTATATCTACTGTATTCCAACTTTTCTATGGCAAAAACTCATTAAAGAAAACCATAGAGCCATCAAAACAGGCACACAACGCAAAGAAAACAGAATCTGTCAAAACAGAACAGTTTGTAGCAATCTGACTATTTCGAATACATCTGTAACTCCAAAAATTCTGAATAATTAGGACAACCTGGCTAATTTGTATATTAATCTTCTTCAAAAAGAATTGGCATTTTATCGCTCTAGTGATTTTTAACAATTGTTTTCATGAGCGCAAAAGTTTCTGTTTTTCGGCAAGATCAAACAACTATCACCCAAGAAGATCCTAAAGGATTTACTTGGCACAAACACTAGTTAAAACACAAAAAACACAATCATAACAGTAGAATAATTGTTCAAACACTCAAGAAGAGAAAGCAAAAAGCAAAAATAAATTTTATTCATTGGGTTGCCTCCCAACAAGCGCTATAGTTTTGCGCCCTTAGCTAGGCATAAAGCAAGGATCTAAGTTTTGTCATCCTTCTTCTTAATTTTCTTAGAGGTGTTTTCATCATGGGGTTTTGTAAACACAACATAAAACATATTATCCATAGAAGCTTTAGCATTCCTAAGTTGGTTTTCATCATAACCCCTTTGATTTCCCGCAACAATCCAAGAGTAATGTTGATTAACATTATTGAAAACTTGTTGGATTATATCTAAAACAGTTTTTCTATTTGGAATCGTCTTAGGCCTAATTCCTATTACTTTAGCGGGATTATTCGTGACTGCGTATTTGCAATACAGGCGTGGGGATCAGTTGGATCTTTGATTGAGTCATTTTTTTGATTGACCTCCTCTCTGCAGTGGAGGAGGTCAAATTGAAATTGGAGTTACAATTCAATTTTGTTAAGTTATTTTACTCGCTTCGACATAAAATAGATGGAATCACGCTCTGTAGGATTTGAACCTCGACATCGGGTTTTGGAGACCCGCGTTCTACCGAACTGAACTAAGAGCGCTTTCATTCATTCAAAAAGAAAATCTTTTTCTATTCCTAATGTATCTCACGTACGTATAGTCTCCACAAATTCAAGGACTTCTTTTTTATGATTCTCATCAAAGATTTTATTATCCCCAAGCAAATGCCTTAGTGCATAATCACGATTGTAAAGAATTTGATCTATCACGGGTTTCTCATGATTCATACCATAAAAATCAAAGATTTTCCTAGCTTCCTGTATTATGTAGTCAACCTCATTCATAAGAACGAGAGTGGCCAACTTTTTAGCCTTAGGATTTTTTATAACGGGGAGCTCAAAAAAATCTTTGCAAAGTAGGATGAGTATGGATAAATTTACTTTCAAGTTTCAGAACTAGTGCTGAAATAGCATCAGCACAAGATCTAGTAGTTTTAAGTATAGGAGCATCATCAAGACTTAGATTTCCCAGACAATTGA
Organism: Aegilops bicornis; assembly: GCA_021605145.1. Classification (NCBI taxonomy): domain Eukaryota; kingdom Viridiplantae; phylum Streptophyta; class Magnoliopsida; order Poales; family Poaceae; genus Aegilops; species Aegilops bicornis. The sequence goes on along the minus strand of CM038671.1, from coordinate 255,710,072 downwards.
AAAATTCTTGGATACGTTCTTTTTGCATAACGTTCCCTTGCCCCAAGATAAAAGTTTTAGCATCCAGATTGCCCATACATCCCATCTTGGGAGTTAGGCCATCATCTGTTGGTGCCATACCGAAATCACTCATGATTGCAAGCAAAGGGTAGATCTAACGAGAAAACGGCGAACGAAAAAGAGGGGCGAATAAAACGGCAAATTTTTGTGAAGTGGGGGAGAGGAAAACGAGAGGCAAATGGCAAATAATGTAAATTGCGAGGAGATGAGATTTGGGATTATGAACCTGGTATATGTTGAAGATCCTCCCCGGCAACGGCGACAGAAATTCCTTTTGATGCGGCTCGAAGCTACGTTGGTATTTCCCCAAAGAGGAAGGGATGATGCAGCACAGTGATACGTCTCCAACGTATCTATAATTTTTGATTGCTCCATGCTATATTATCTACTGTTTTGGACCATATTGGGCTTTATTTTCCACTTTTATATTACTTCTGGGACTAACCTATTAACCGGAGGCCCAGCCAAATTTGTTGTTTTTGCCTATTTCAGTGTTTCAAGAAGAAGCGGAATATCAAACGAGTCCAAACGGAATGAAACCTTCGGGAACATGATTTTCTCCCCGAACATGATCCAGGAGACTTGGACCCTAGGTCAAGCAACCAATAGGGAAGGCACGAGGTAGGGGGACGCGCCCTCCACCCTCGAGGGCCTCCTGTTGCTCCACCGACGTACTTCTTGCTCCTATATATACCTACGTACCACCGAACGATCAGATACGGAGCAAAAAACCTAATTCCACCGCCGCAACTTTCTGTATCCACGAGATCCCATCTTGGGGCCTGTTAGGAGCTCATGGGAAGGAAATCCACCATGGAGGGCTTCTACATCATCATAGCCTCTCCGGCTGAAGTGTGAGTAGTTTACTTCAGACCTTCGGGTCCATAGTTAGTAGCTAGATGGCTTCTTCTCTCTTTTGGATCTCAATACAATGTTCTCCCCCACTCTCGTGGAGATCTATTCGATGTAATCTTCTTTTTGCGGTGTGTTTGTTGAGATCGATGAATTGTGGGTTTATGATCAAGATTATCTATGAGGAATATTTGAATCTTCCCTGAATTCTTTTATGTATGATTGGTTATCTTTGCAAGTCTCTTGAATTATCCGTTTGGTTTGGCCAACTAGATTGGTTGTTCTTGCAATGGGAGAAGTGCTTAGCTTTGGGTTCAATCTTGCGGTGTCCTTTCCCGTGTGATGAAGGGGCAAAAGGCACGTATTGTATTGTTGCCATCGAGGATAACAAGATGGGTTTTTATCATATTGCATGAATTTATCCCTCTACATCATGTCATCTTGCTTAGGCGTTACTCTTGTTTTCATTAACTTAATACTCTAGATGCATCTTTGGATAGCGGTCGATGAGTGGAGTAATAGTAGTACATGCAAAGGTGAGTCGGTCTACTTGTCTCGGACATGATGCCTATATAAATGATCATACCTAGATACTCTCATAACTATGCTCAATTATGTCAATTGCTCAACAGTAATTCGTTCACCCACCGTAAAATACATATGCTCTTGAGAGAAGCCACTAGTGAAATCTATGGCCCCCGGGTCTATTCTCTATCATATCAATCTTCCCTTACTTTATTATTACTTTGCTCTTTATTTTGCTTTTTATTTTACCTTGCATCTTTATACCAAAAATATCAAAAATATTATCTATCATCTCTATCAGATCTCACTCTCGTAAGTGACCGTGAAGGGATTGACAACCCCTAATCGCGTTGGTTGCGTTGAGCTATTTGTTTTGTGTAGGTACGAGGGACTTGCGCGTGGCCTCCTACTGGATTGATACCTTGGTTCTCAAAAACTAAGGGAAATACTTACGCTACTCTACTGCATTATCCTCTCCTCTTCGGGGAAATCCAACGCAAGCTCAAGAGGTAGCAAGAAGGATTTCTGGCCCTGTTGCCGGGGAGTCTATGCAAAAGTCAACATACCAAGTACCCATCACAATCTCTTATCTCTCGCATTACATTATTTGCCATTTGCCTCTCATTTTCCTCTCCCCCACTTCACCCTTGCCGTTTTATTCGCCCTCTCTTTTTCGTTCGCCTTCTTCCCGTATGTATCTTTGTTTGTGTTTCCTTGTGCCTTCTATATGCTTGCATCTTCGCTTTCTGAAAATATATTGATATGGATCCACTTAAAGTGTTCTACTTGGATCATCTTTGATCCTTATCTTTCGTCTTGAAACCCCAACTAGCCTAGTTGATGGAAATCTTTAGATGAGCATGCTCATTTTGTGCGTCATCGTTTGTCTGAAAAACGGAAGATCTTATGGTATCATATAAATAGTTTGCTATGCTATGCTTGGAATCTTTGTGAAATTTGTGATTTTACTTGTTGCTCTAAGAACCCTAAAAAACACCTTCCCTACCTATGTGAGTTCAATAATAATGAAATCTCATCTTCTTATGCAAAGGGTGTTTATAGTTACTATGATATCGAGCAAATTGAAGAATTTGTCGTTTTTAAGGGTGCTCATGATGTTGCTTCTTTGATTGAAAAGTATGATTTTACTCTCAACAAATCTGAAAATTCCGTCATACTTAAATATTGCAATGAAAACCTTGCTCATAATGTCTATGTCCAAGAATTTATTGAAAGAATGACTGTTGCTTTGGAAGAAAATAATGATATGCATGAATCTATAGATGATGATGATTCCGATGATTTGGTTGAAATATCCCTTGATGAACATGATGCTTGCTATTCTTGTGGCCATGATGCCAATATTTATGAACATGAATTTGCTATAGTTCCTTATGTTAAACATGAGATCGTTTCTATTGCACCCGTACTTGATAGCTCCTTGAATTAAAAGCATGATTGCAATGATTTTACTATAAATTCTCTTGATTTCAATTGTGCTAATAATATGCAAAACCCTAAGCTTGGGGATGCTAGTTTTGCTATGTCTACTACTTGTTGCAATGATCATGATTGGGGTGATTCTTCTTATGATCTTGAAAATTTATTTAAGCCCCATGATGAATATGAGATTGATAATAATGTTTGCAATAGTATTGAAAGTGGGTTTGGAAGAGTGTCGACTTTAGATCCCACATATTTGGATTTTGATCAATCTTATGAAGTTTTTGATAAAAGTGGGTTTGGAGAGGTCATGACTTTAGTTAATGATAATCCCACTATTTTGGAAGAGTGCCAACTTTGCATACATGTGGATCGTGTTGAGAATATGTTATGTGATAGCTATATTTTTGAATTTGCTTATGATCCTACATGTAATTATTATGAGAGAGTAAAATATGGTTGTAGAAGTTTTCATGTTACTAAATTAACTCTCCTCATGTTGAGATTGCTATCATCACTTTCTCCTTCCTTGCATATGCTAGTTTTTGCTTGCCTTGCAAATTTGTTTGGTTATAAGATGCCTATGCATAGGAAGTATGTTAGACTTAGAGGTGTTTGTCACGTGTTTTATGATGCTCTCTTTGCACTTCATTCTTGTCTTTCATGTGAGCATCATTAAAATTATCTATGCCTAGCTAGGGGCGTTAAACGATAGCGCTTGTTGGGAGGCAACCCAATTTTATTTTTAGTTTTTTGTTTTTGTTTCTGTTTAGGAATAAATATTCCATCTAACCTCTGTTTATATGTGGTTTTATGATTTAATTAGTGTTTGTGCCAAGTTAAACCTATAGGATCTTATTGGATGATAGTTATTTGATCTTGCTGTAATTTCCAGAAACTTTTGGTTCACGAAAACAATTTTTAAAATCACCAGAACGTGATAAAATAGTGATTCCAATTGCTGATGATCAATAAACAAATTGCCTAGGTCTTCCTATTTTGGCTGAGTTTTTGGAGTTCCATAGTTTGCGTTAGTTACAGATTACTACAGACTGTTCTGTTTTTGACAGATTCTGTTTTTCGTGTGTTGTTTGCTTATTTTGATGAATCTATGGCTAGTAAAATAGTTTATAATCCATAGAGAAGTTGGAATACAGTAGGTTTAACACAAATATAAATAAAGAATGAGTTCATTACAGTACCTTGAAGTGGTCTTTTGTTTTCTTTCGCTAACGGAGACTCACGAGATTTCTGTTGAGTTTTGTGTTGTGAAGTTTTCAAGTTTTGGGTGAATTTTTTGATGGATTATGGAACAAGGAGTGGCAAGAGCCTAAGCTCGGGGATGCCCATGGCACCCCAAGATAATCCAAGGACACCAAAAGTCAAAGGTTGGGGATGCCCGGAAGGCATCCCTCTTTAAATCCACTTCCATCGGTAACTTTACTTGGAGCTATATTTTTATTCACCACATGATATGTGTTTTGCTTGGAGCGTCTTGTATGATTTGAGTCTTTGATTTTTAGTTTACCACAATCATCCTTGCTGTACACACCTTTTGAGAGAGCCATACATGAATTGGAGTTTGATAGAATACTCTATGTGCTTCACTTATATCTTTTGAGCTATATAGTTTTGCTCTAGTGCTTCACTTATATCTTTTAGAGCACGGTGGTGGATTTGTTTTATAGAAACCATTGATCTCTCATGCTTCACTTATATTATTTTGAGAGTTTTAAATAGCATGGTAATTTTCTTAATAATAATAATATGCTTGGTATTCAAGATTTTTAAAACTTTCTTTTGAGTGTGTTGAATACTAAGAAAAGTTTGGTGCTTGATAATTGTTTTGAGATATGGAGGTAGTAATATTAGAGTCATGCTAGTTGAGTAGTTGTGAATTTGAGAAATACTTGTGTTAAAGTTTGTGATTCCGTAGCATGCACGTATGGTGAACCGTTATGTGATGAAGTCGGAGCATGATTTATTTATTGATTGTCTTCCTTATGAGTGGCGGTCGGGGACGAGCGATGGTCTTTTCCTACCAATCTATCCCCCTAGGAGCATGCGCGTAATACTTTGCTTTGATAACTTGTAGATTTTTGCAATAAGTATATGAGTTCTTTATGACTAATATTGATTCTATGGATTATACGCACTTTTCTCACCCTTCCACCATTGCTAGCCTTTCTAATACCGCACACTTTTCGCCGGTATCATATACCCACCATATACCTTCCTCAAAACAGCCACCATACCTACCTATTATGGCATTTCCATAGCCATTCCGAGATATATTGCCATGCAACTTTCCACCGTTCCGTTTATTATGACACGCTCCATCATTGTCATATTGCTTAGCATGATCATGTAGTTGGCATCGTGTGGCAAAGCCACAATTCATAATTCTTTCATACATGTCACTCATGAATCATTTCATATCTCGGTACACCGCCGGAGGCATACACATAGAGTCATATTTTGTTCTAAGTATCGAGTTGTAATTGTTGAGTTGTAAGTAAATAAAAGTGTGATGATCATCATTTTTAGAGCATTGTCCCAAGTGAGGAAAGGATGATGGAGACTATGATTCCCCCACAAGTCGGGATGAGACTCCGTACGAAAAATAAAAATAAAAGAGAAAAGAGGCCATAAAAAAAGAGAAAAGGCCCAAACAAAAAAATAAAAAATAAAAAAATGAGAGAAAAAGAGAGAAGGGACAATGTTACTATCCTTTTACCACACTTGTGCTTAAAAGTAGCACCATGATCTTCATAATAGAGAGTCTCTCATTTTGTCACCTTCATATACTAGTGGGAATTTTTCATTATAGAACTTGGCTTGTATATTCCAATGATGGGCTTCCTCAAATTGCCCTAGGTCTTTTAGAGCAAGCGAGTTGGATGCACACCCACTTAGTTTCTTTTGTTGAGCTTTCATATACTTATAGCTCTAGTGCATCCGTTGCATGGCAATCCCTACTCACTCACATTGATATCTATTGATGGGCATCTCCATAGCCCGTTGATACGCCTAGTTGATGTGAGACTATCTTCTCCCTTTTTGTCGTCTCCACAACCACCATCCTATTCCACATATAGTGCTATATCCAAGGCTCGCGCTCATGTATTGCGTGAAGATTGAAAAAGTTTTGAGAATGTCAAAAGTATGAAACAATTGCTTGGCTTGTCATCGGGGTTGTGCATGATTTAAATACTTTGTGTGGTGAAGATAGACCATAGCCAGACTATATGATTTTGTAGGGATAACTTTCTTTGGCCATGTTTTTTTGAGAAGACATGATTGCTTTGTTAGTATGCTTGAAGTATTATTATTTTTGTGTCAATATTAAACTTTTGTCTTGAATCTTTCGAATCTGAATATTCATACCACAATTAAGAAGAATTACATTGAAATTATGCCAAGTAGCACTCCGCATCAAAAATTCTCTTTTTATCATTTACCTACTTAAGGATGAGCAGGAATTAAGCTTGGGGATGCCTGATACGTCTCCAACGTATCTATAATTTTTGATTGCTCCATGCTATATTATCTACTGTTTTGGACCATATTGGGCTTTATTTTCCAATTTTATATTATTTTGGGACTAACCTATTAACTAGAGGCCAAGCCCAAATTCTTTGTTTTTGCATATTTGGTGTTTGAAGAAGCGGAATATCAAACGAGTCCAAACGGAATGAAACCTTGGGAACGTGATTTTCTCACGAACATGATCCAGGAGACTTGGACCCTACGTCAAGCAACCAACAGGGAAGGCACAAGGTAGGCGCGCCTCCCCAGTAGCGCCCTCCACCCTCGTGGGCCCCTATTGCTCCACCGACGTACTTCTTCCTCCTATATATACCTACGCACTCTGAACGATCGACACGGAGCAAAAACCTAATTCCACCGCCGCAACTTTACGTATCCACGAGATCCCATCTTGGGGCCTGTTAGGAGCTCATGGAAGGAATCCACCACGGAGGGCTTCTACATCATCATAGCCTCTTCGATGAAGTGTGAGTAGTTTACTTTAGACCTTGGGTCCATAGTTAGTAGCTAGATGGCTTCTTCTCTCTTTTGGATCTCAATACAATGTTCTCCCCTCTCTCGTGGAGATCTATTCGATGTAATCTTCTTTTTTGCGGTGTGTTTGTTGAGATCGATGAATTGTGGGTTTATGATCAAGATTATCTATGAGCAATATTTAAATCTTCTCTGAATTCTTTTATGTATGATTGGTTATCTTTGCAAGTCTCTTCGAATTATCTGTTTGGTTTGGCCAACTAGATTGGTAGTTCTTGCAATAGGAGAAGTGCTTAGCTTTGGGTTCAATCTTGCGGTGTCCTTTCCCGATGTGAGAAGGCATCAAGGCACGTATTGTATTGTTGCCATCAAGGATAACAAGATGGGTTTTTTTATCATATTGCATGAATTTATCTCTCTACATCATGTCATCTTGCTTAAGGCGTTACTCTGTTTTCATTAACTTAATACTCTAGATGCATCTTTGGATAGCGGTCGATGAGTGGAGTAATAGTAGTACATGCGGTGAGTCGGTCTACTTGTTTCGGGCGTGATGCCTATATACATGATCATACCTAGATACTCTCATAACTATGCTCAATTCTGTCAATTGCTCAACAGTAATTCGTTCACCCACCGTAAAATACTTACGCTCTTGAGAGAAGCCACTAGTGAAATCTATGGCCCCCGGGTCTATTCTCTATCATATAAATCTTCCCTTACTTTATTATTACTTTGCTTTTTATTTTGCTTTTTATCTTTATACCAAAAATACCAAAAATATTATCTATCATCTCTATCAGATCTCACTCTCGTAAGTGACCGTGAAGGGATTGACAACCCCTAATCGCATTGGTTGCATTGAGATATTTGTTTTGTGTAGGTACGAGGGACTTGCGCGTGGCCTCCTACTAGATTGATACCTTGGTTCTCAAAAACTGAGGGAAATACTTGCGCTACTCTGCTGCATTATCCTCTCCTCTTCGGGGAAATCCAACGCAAGCTCAACAGGTAGCACACAACAGCGGTAGGTATTTCCCTTAGATATGAAACCAACGTTATCGAACCAGTAGGACAACCAAGCAACACAACGTAAACAGCCCCTGCACACAGATAACAAATCCTTGCAACCCTACGTGTTAAAGGGGTTGTCAATCACTTTCGGGTAACGGCGCCTCAAGATAGGCAAACGAACGTGAGATAAAATTGTAGTAGGTTGATAGATCGAACGCCAAATAAAATAAATGAGAATAAAACGCAGCAAGGTATTTTCGTATTTTTAATTTAATAGATCTGAAAATAAAAGCAAAGGAAAAGTAGACCACGAAGGCAACTAATATGAGAAAGAGACCCGGGGGCCGTAGGTTTCACTAGTGGCTTCTCTCGAGAAAAATAGCAAATGGTGGGTAAACAAATTACTGTTGGGCAATTGATAGAACTTCAAATAATCATGACGATATCCAGGCAATGATCATTATATAGGCATCATGTCCAAGATTAGTAGACCGACTCCTGCCTGCATCTACTACTATTACTCCACACATCGACCACTATCCAAAGATGCATCTAGTGTATTAAGTTCATGGAGAATGGAGTAATGCAATAAGAATGATGACATGATGTAGACAAGATCTATCTATGTAGAGATAGACCCCATCGTTTTATCCTTAGTAGCAATGATACATACGTCTCGGTTCCCTTTCTGTCACTGGGATCAAGCACCGTAAGATTGAACCCACTGCAAAGCACCTCTTCCCATTGCAAGATAAATAGATCAAGTTGGCCATACAAAACCCAAATATCGAAGAAGAAATACGAGGCTATAAGATATCATGCATAAAAGAGATCAAAGAAACTCAAATATTTTCGTGGATATAAAAAGATATAACTAATCATAAATTCAAAGTTCATCAGATCCCAACAAACACACCACAAAAAGAGTTACATCATATGGATCTCCAAGAGACCATTGTATTGAGAATTTAGCGAGAGACAGGAAGCCATCTAGCTACTAACTATGGACCCAAAGGTCTACAAAGAACTACTCACGCATCATCGGAGAGGCACCAATGGAGGTGGTGAACCCCATCTGTGATGGTGTCTAGATTGGATCTGGTGGTTCTGGACTATGCGGCGGCTGGAATTGATTTTCGTCGACTCGCCTAGGGTTTCAGGAATATTGGTGTATTTATAGAGCAAAGAGGCGGTCCGAGGGGCACCCGAGGTGGTCACAACCCACTAGGGCGCGCCAGGCCCAGGCGCGCCCTGGTGGGTTGTGCTCTCCTCGGAGCACCCCCTAGGCGCAGCCTTGGCCCATTAAGTGTCTTCTGGTCCAAAAAAATCTCCGTGAAGTTTTGTTGCATTTGGACTCCGTTTGATATTGATTTCCTACGATGTAAAAAACATGCAGAAAATAGCAACTGGCACTTGGCACTATGTCAATAGGTTAGTACCAAAAAATGATATAAAATGACTATAAAATAATTATAAAACATCCAAGATTGATAATATAACAGCATGGAATCTTCTGGTCAAAAAAATCTCCAAAAAGTTTAACTGCGTTTGGACTCCATTTGATGTGGATATTCTGCGAAGTACATAACAAGCAAAAAAAAACAACTGGCACTGGGCACTATGTCACTATGTTAGTCCCAAAAAATGATATAAAGTTCCTATAAAATGAATATAAACATCCAAGAATGATAATATAACAACATGGAACAAGCAAAAATTATAGATACGTTGGAGACATATCAGCATCCCCAAGCTTAATTTGTAATCGTCCTCGAGTAGGTAAATGATAAAAACAAATTTTTTGATGTGGAATGCTGCATAACATGTTCATCACATATTCTTTTCTTTTGTAGCATGGACATTTGGACTTTTATATGGTTCAAAGCAATAGTCTAGTTTTGACATGAAGATTTCAGTACTCAAGCATATCAACAAGCAACCATGTCTTTCAAAATATCAACACTAAAGAAAGTTATCCCTAGCCCATCATGCTCAATGATTGATACATTCATGAAACACACTCGCATATTAGCTACATCCAATGCTCAAGTATGATCATAGTGATCCTTAGTTGGTGCTTTATAAGATAAGATGGAGACTCAAAGAACAATAAAAATTGCATAAAGTAAATAGATATGCACTTCGCAGAGGGAAGTAGGGATTTGTAGAGGTGCCAAAGCTCAAAGCTTAAATTGAGAGATAAAAAATATTTTTAGAGGCATAATTTTCCCGTCAACGAAACGACAGAGTAATTCCCAACACTTTCCATGCTAGATATATCATAGGCGGTTCCCAAACATAAAATAAAGTTTTATTCCTTTTTCCACCATTCTTTCACAATCCATGGCTAGCCGTATCCACGGTGACTTCCATACCAACACTTTCCAGGAATTTATTATTTGACAAAAGGTAAATTTCTTTTTCATTTCGGGACTGGGCATCCCTATTACCGCCGTACTCTCGTGCAATGACAAGTGAATAAACACTCATCTTGGTAATAACACATCTAGCATAGAAAATATTGGCCACCCCCTACCGCTTCATGAGCGGTACGGGCACACAAAAAGGAAATTCATTTTGAAAATTAGAGTTGGCACATGCAAATTTACTTAGAATGGCACAGAAATACCGCATATAGGTAGGTATGGTGGACTCATATGGCAAACTAGTTTTAAAGATTTTGTATGCACAAGTAGTATTTCTATTTAGTACAAGTGGAGGCAAGCAAAAAGATTGAGAAGCAACCAACCAAGAAACAAAAATTCACATAAGCGAGCATTAAGCATAACTAACACTGAATAATGCACCACAAGTAGGATGTAATTTCATTGCAAAACTATTGACTTTCGTGCTTGCATAGGGAATCACAAACCTTAACACCAATATTCTTACTAAAGCATAATTACTCACCAACATGACTCACATATTACTATCATCACATCTCAAAACTATTACAAAGAATCAAGTTTATTTTGTCCAATGATCTTCATAAAAGTTTTTATTATATCCCTCTTGAATATCTATCACTTTGGGACTAATTTCATATGCTGCAATTGCTTTTGACAAGCTTAAACAAATTTAAGCGAAGAACATGACATGAGCATAAAAAATTCCGTCTCTCAAAATAATGTAAGTGAAGCATGAGATAATTTCTTTAAAATTTTAATAATTCTGAAATTAATGTAAGTGAAGCATGAGAGTATTTCTTCAATATTATTAAAGCACACCATGCTAAAAAAGATATAAGTGAAGCACATAGAGCAATTCAGACAAATCATAGCATAATTTTGGCTCTCTTAAATAGGTGTGTCCAACAAGGATATTTGTGAAAAACTAAAAAGAAAAACAAGCAAAGACTCATATAATACAAGACACTCCAAGCAAAACACATGATATGTGATGAATAAAAATATAGCTCCAAAATATACCGATGGTTGTTAGAAGAAAGAGGGGATGCCTTCCGAGGCATCCCCAAGCTTTGTTGCTTGGTTCTCCTTGAATATTAAGTTGGGGTGCCATGGGCATCCCCAAGCTTAGGCTATTTTAACTCCTTATTCCTTCATCCATCATGATCTCACCAGAAATTTGAAAACTTCAATCACACAAAACTTAACAAAACCTTCGTGAGATCCGTTAGTATAATAAAGCAAATCACTACTCTAAGTATTGTTGCAAACACATTCATATTTTATTATTGCATTATATCTACTGTATTCCATTTTTTACATGGCTTAAACCCCCCAATACAATCCATAGATTCATCAAAATAAGCACACAATGCAACGAAAAAAGAATCTGTCAAAAACAGAACAATCTCTAGTAATCTGAAAACTTCGTATACTTATGTAACTCCAAATATTCTGAAAAATTAGGGCAACGTAGGAAATTTGTATATAAATATTGTGTACAAAAATCAGGATTTTATCGCGCTTTTGTGAATTTTGAAAATTATTTTACTAGGTGCAAAAGTTTCTGTTTTTCAACAAGATCAAATCAACTATCACCAAACACGATCCTAAAGGCTTTACTTGGCACAAACACTAATTAAAACATAAAAAACACAATCTAAATAGTAGCATAATTGTGTGAACACACAAAAATAGAAAGAAAAAGGCAAAAAATAAATTTTATTCATTGGGTTGCCTCCCAACAAGCTCTTTCTTTATAGCCACTAAGATATGCTTAAGATTTCGACGATGCTCACACGAAAGATAAGAAATGAAACACAAAGAGAGCATCATGAAACATATGACAAACACATTTAAGTCTAACGTACTTCCTATGCATAGGAATTTTATAAGCAAACAAATTATCAAGACAAGAAACATCTAACATATGCAAAGAAGAGGAATAAAACATTGACGATCTCAACATAACGAGAGGTAATTTAGTAACATGAAAATTTCTAAAACCATATTTTCCTCTCTCATAATAATTAAATGTAGGATCATAATCAAATTCGACAATATAACTATCATATAAAATTTTCTCTTCATGATCCACATGCATAAAAGTTTTATAATCTTCCAAGATAGTCGGATTACTATCAACTAAAGTCAAGACCTCTCCAAACCCACTTTCATCATGAATTGCATAAGATTGAACATTCTCCAAATATGTAGGATTATTTTTACTTAGAGTTGACACTCTTCCAAACCTACTTCCAATATTATTGCAAATATATTCATCATAAGACTTAAAATGAATTTTCAAGCTCGTAAGAAACATTGTCACCCCAATCATGATCATTGCAATAACTAGTAGACATAGCAAAATTAGCATCCCCAAGCTTAGGGTTTTGCATATTATTAGCACAATTGACATTAGTAGAATTTATAATAACATCATTGCAATCATGCTTTTCATTCAAGGAGCTACCATGAATCACTTCATAAATTTCTTCGTTTAACACTTCATCACAATTTTCAGATTCTTGAATCTCAAGCAAAACTTCATAAAGATAACCTAGTGAACTCAATTCACTAGCAATTGGTTCATCATAATTGGATCTTTTGAAAAGATTAGCAAGTGGATGAGGATCCATATCAATAGATTTTTTTCAAGCGAAGATGCAAGCAAATAGAAGGCACATGACAACATAAGCAAAGATGGCAAACAAGAGATCTGACGAGAGAAAGGCGAACAAAAAAGAAAGTGAATAAAAAAGCAAAATTTTGTGAAGTTGGGGAGATCAAAATGAGAGGCAAATGGAAAATAATATAAATTGCAAGGAGATGAGATTTGTGATTGGGAACCTGATAGATGATGTCTCCCCGGCGCCGGGGATTGGCACGAGAGACACCCTTGACTTGAACCTCCCCGGCAATGGCGCCAGAAATTCCTTTTGATGTCGCTAGAGACTGCGTCAGTATTTCCCCAAAGAGGAAAGGGATGTTGCAGCGTAGCTATGGTAGGTATTTCCTCAGTTAGGAAACCAAGATATCAATCCAGTAGGAGGACCAAGCCAAGCTATGTAAACGGTACCTGCACACAAAGAACACATACTTGCAACCCGACGCGTTAGAGGGGCTGTCAATCCCTCTCGGGTAAAAGATTGGTAAATAGATAGATTGGTAGATGCATATAGAATAACAGCAAATAAGATTCGGCGAGGTAATTTTGGATTTTTGATAATATAGATCTAAAAATAAAAGATGCAAATAAAGAAAAGGCAAATAGCAATGTAGATCTGAAAGTATATGATGGGAAAATAGACCCCGAGGCCACAAATTTCACTAGTGGCTTCTCTCAAGAAAATAGCACACGGTGGGTAAACAAATTATCATTGGGCAATTGACAGAAGATCAAATAATTCTGACGATATCCAAGGCAATGATCAATATATAGGCATCACGTCCAAGATTAGTAGACCGAAACGATTCTGCATCTACTACTATTACTCCACACATCGACCATTATCCAGCATGCATCTAGTAGTGTATTAAGTTCATGGAGAAATAGAGTAATACAATAAGAATGATGGCACGATCTAGACGAGATCTATTCATGTAGGAATAGCCCCCTGCTACCTCTTGATCATGCGTTGGTTTCCCTTGAAGAGGAAAGGGTGATGCAGCAAAGTAGCGTAAGTATTTCCCTCAGTTTTTGAGAACCAAGGTATCAATCCAGTAGGAGACTACACGCAAGTCCCTAGTACCTGCACAAACAACTAAGAACCTTGCAACGAACGCGATAAAGGTCTTGTCAATCCCTTCACGGGCACTTGCAAAAGTGAGCTCTGATAGAGATAATAAGATAAATATTTTTGGTATTTTTGTTGTATAGATTGAAAAGTAAAGATCGCAAAATAAACAGCGACAGAAATAGCACGTTGGTGGGAGATTAATATGATGGAAGATAGACCCGTACACCATAGGTTTCACTAGTGGCTTCTCTCAAGATAGCAAATTCTACGGTGGGTGAACAAATTACTGTTGAGCAATTGATAGAAAAGCGCATAGTTATGAGAATATCTAGGCATGATCATGTATATAGGCATCACGTCTGTGTCAAGTAGACCGAAATGATTCCGCATCTACTACTATTACTCCAACATCGACCGCTGTCCAGCATGCATCTAGAGTATTAAGTTCATAAGAACAGAGTAACGCATTAGGCAAGATGACATGATGTAGAGGGATAAACTCAAGCAATATGTTATAAACCTCATCTTTTTATCCTCGATGGCAACAACACAATACGTGCCTTGCTGCCCCTAACATCCTTTGGGAAAGGACACCTCAAGATTGAACCCAAAGCTAAGCACTTCTCCCATTGCAAGAAAGATCAATATAGTAGGCCAACCGAACCGATAATTTGAAGAGACTTGCAAAGATATCAAATCATGCATATAAGAATTCAGAGAACATTCAAATATTGTTCATAGATAAACTTGATCATAAACCCACAATTAATCAGATCTCGACAAACACACCGCAAAAAGTATTACATCGAATAGATCTCCAAGAAGATCGAGGAGAACTTTGTATTGAGATCCAAAGAGAGAGAGAAGAAGCCAACAAGCTAATAACTATAGACCTGAAGGTCTTTGGTAAACTACTCACACAACATCGGAGAGGCTATGGTGTTGATGTAGAAGCCCTCCGTGATCGATTCCCCCTCCGTGAGGCCTGGAAAAAGGCCCCAAGATGGGATCTCACGGGTATAGAAGGTTGCGGCGGTGGAAGTAGGGTTTCGTGGTGCTCCTGGATGTTTTCAGGGTATATGAGTATATATAGGCAAAAGAAGTAGGTCGGTGGAGCCACGAGGGGCACACAAGGCTGGGGGCGCGCCTACCCCCTGGGCGCACCCTCCTACCTCGTGGCCACCTCGTTGCTTCCTTGACGTCCACTCCAAGTCTCCTGGATTGCGTTTGTTCCAAAAACGATTCTCCTGAAGGTTTCATTTCGTTTGATATTCCTTTTCTGCGAAACACTGAAATAGGAAAAAAAACAGCAATTTGCACTAGGCCTTTGGTTAGTAGGTTAGTCCCAAAAATAATATAAAAGTGTATAATAAAGCCCATTAAACAACCAAAACATATAATATAATAGCATGGAACAATAAAAAATTATAGATACATTGGAGACGTATCAAGCATCCCCAAGCTTAATTCCTGCTCGCCCTCGAGTAGGTAAATGATAAAAACAGAATTTTTGATGTGGAATGCTACCTAACATAATCTTTAATGTAATTTTCTTTATTGTGGCATGAATGTTCAGATCCGAAAGGTTCAAGATAAAAGTTTAATATTGACATAAAAATATTAATACTTCAAGCATACTAACTAAGCAATCATGTCTTCTCAAAATAACATGGCCAAAGAAAGTTCATCCCTACAAAATCATATAGTTTGGTCATGCTCCATTTTCGTCACACACAAGAATGCTCTAATCATGCACAACCCGATGACAAGCCAAGCAATTGTGTCATACTTTAGTAATCTCAAACTTTTTCAACTTTCACGCAATACATGAGCGTGAGCCATGGATATTACACTATGGGTGGAATAGAATATAATGATGGGCGTTGTGTGAAGGAGACAAAAAAGGAGAAAGTCTCACATTTGACGCGGCTAATCAACGGGCTAGGGAGATGCCCATCAATTGATGTCAATGCAAGGAGTAGGGATTGCCATGCAACGGATGCACTAGAGCTATAAATATATGAAAGCTCAACAAAAGAAACTAAGTGGGTGTGCATCCAACTTGCTTGCTCATGAAGACCTAGGGCATTTGAGGAAGCCCATCGTTGGAATATACAAGCCAAGTTCTATAATGAAAAATTCCCACTAGTATATGAGAGTGACAAAATAAGAGACTCTCTATCATAAAGATCATGGTGCTACTTTGAAGCACAAGTGTGGAAAAGGATAGTAACATTGTCCCTTTTATTTTTTTTCTCTTTTTTTGGGCCTTTCTTTTTTTATTTGGCCTTTCTTCTTTTTTTTTCCTTTTTTTCGGGACAATGCTCTAATAATGATGATCATCACACTTCTATTTATTTACAACTCAAAGATTACAACTCGATACTAGAATAAAATATGACTCTACATGGATGCCTCCGGCGGTGTACCGGGATGGGCAATGAATCAAGAGTGACATCTATGATGAATTATGCATGGTGTCTTTGCCACAAATACGATGTCAACTACATGATCATGCAAGGCAATATGACAATGATGAAGCGTGTCATAATAAATGAAACGGTGGAAAGTTGCATGGCAATATATCTCGGAATGGCTATGGAAATGCCATAATAGGTAGGTATGGTGGCTGTTTTGAGGAACATATATGGAGGTTTATGTGTGATAGAGCGTATCGTATCACGGGGTTTGGATGCACCGGCGAAGTTTGCACCAACTCTCAAGGTGAGAAAGGTCAATGCACCTGCACCGAAGAGGCTAGCAATGATGGAAAGGTGAGAGTGCGTATAATCCATGGACTCAACATTAGTCATAAAGAACTCACATACTTATTGCAAAAATCTACAAGTCATAAAAAACCAAGCACTACGCGCATGCTCCTAGGGGGATAGATAGGTAGGAAAAGACCATCGCTCGTCCCCGACCGCCACTCATAAGGATGAAAATCAAAGAAGACCTCATGTTTCAAATTTGTTACACAACGGTTACCATACTTGCATGCTACGGGACTTGCAAACTCTAACACAAGTATTTCTCAAATTCAAAATTACTCAACTAATACTACTTTAATATCACCATCTTCATATCTCAAAACAATCATCAAGTATCAAACTTCTCATAGTATCCAATGCACTCTATATGAAAGTTTTTATTATACCCATCTTGGATGCCTATCATATTAGGACTAATTTTATAGCCAAAGCAAATTACCATGTTGTTCTAAATAACTCTCAAAATAATATAAGTGAAGCATGAGAGATCCATAATTTCTATAAAATAAAACCACCACCGTGCTCTAAAAAGATATAAGTGAAGCACTAGAGCAAAATTGTCTAGCTCAAAGGATATAAGTGAAGCACATAGAGTATTCTAATAAATTCCGATTCATGTGTGTCTCTCCAAAAGGTGTGTACAGCAAGGATGATTGTGGTAAACTAAAAAGCAAAGACTCAAATCATACAAGACGCTCCAAGCAAAACACATATCATGTGGTGAATAAAAATATAGCCTTAAGTAAAGTTACCGATGGACGAAGACGAAAGAGGGGATGCCTTACGGGGCATCCCCAAGCTTAGGCTTTTGGTTGTCCTTGAATTTTACCTTGGTGTTCTTTGGGCATCCCCAAGCTTAGGCTCTTTCCACTCCTTATTCCATAATCCATCAAATCTTTACACAAAACTTGAAAACTTCACAACACAAAACTCAACAGAAAATCTCATGAGCTCCGTTAGTGCAAGTAAACAAACCACCACAATAAAGTACTGTAATGAACTCATTATTTATTTATATTGGTGTTAAACCTAATTTATTACAACTTCTCTATATTTCATACCCCCCGATACTAGCCATAGATTCATCAAAATAAGCAAACAACACACGAAAAACAGAATCTGTCAAAAACAGAACAGTCTGTAGTAATCTGTAACAAAAGCAAACTTCTATAACTCAGAAAAATCTACCAAAATAGTAAGTCTTAGATACTTTGTTTATTGATCTACTGCAATTTGAATCAGTATTTTATCACTTTCTGGTGATTTTTAACAATTGTTCTCGTGATCATAAAGTTTCTGACTTTTTCAGCAAGATCAAATAATTGTTATCCAAGAAGATCCTATAGGTTTAACTTGGCACAAACACTAATTAAAACATAAAACCACATCTAACCAGAGGCTAGATGAATTATTTATTACTAAACAGGAACAAAAATAAAATTGGGTTGCCTCCCAACAAGCGCTATCGTTTAACGCCCCTAGCTAGGCATTCATAATTTTAATGATGCTCAAATCAAAGACAAGAACTAAAGCACAAAGAGAGCATCATATAACATGTGATAAACACATCTAAGTCTAACATACTTCCTATGCATAGGCATTTTATAAGCAAACAAATTATCATAGCAAGCAAAAATTAGCATATGCAAGGAAGAAGAAAGAGGCGATAGCAATCTCAACATGACGAGAGGTAATTTAGTAAGATAAAAATTTCTACAACCATATTTTACTCTCTCATAATAATTACATGTAGGATCATAGGCAAATTCAACAAAATAGATATCACATAACATATTCTCAACACGATCCACATGCATGCGAAGTTTATACTCTTCCAGAATAGTGGGATTATCATTAACTAAAGTCATGACCTCTCCAAACCCACTTTTATCAAAAACTTCATAAGATTGAACATTATCCAAATATGTGGGATCTAAAGTTGACACTCTTCCAAACCCACTTTCAATATTATTGCATACATTATTATCAATCTCATATTAGTCATGGGGCTTAAATAAATTTTCAAGATCATAAGAAGAATCACCCCAATCATGATCATTGCAACAAATAGTAGTCATAGCAAAACTAGCATCCCCAAGCTTGAGGTTTTGCAAATTATTAACACAATTGACATTAAGAGAATTTATAATAACATCATTGCAATCATGATTTTCATCGAAGGAACTATCAAGTATGGGTGCAATAGCAACGATCTCATGTTTAACATAAGGAACTATAGCAAATTCATCTTCATAAATATTGGCATCATGGCCACAAGAATAGCAAGCATCATGTTCATCAAGGGATATTTCAATCAAATCATCGGAATCATAATTATCTATAGATTCATGCATATCATTATTTTCTTCCAAAGCAACGGTCATTCTTTCAATAAATTCTTTGACATAGACATTATGAGCATAGTTTTCATAGCAATATTTAAGTATGTCAAAATTTTCAGATTTGTAGAGAGTAATATCATACTTTTCAATCAAAGAAGCAACTTCATAAGCACCCTTAAAAGCAACAAATTCTTCAATGTGTTCGCTATCATAGTAACTATAAACACCTTTGGCATAAGAAGATAAGATTTCATTTTCATTAAACTCACATAGGTAGGGAAGGTGTTTTTTAGGGTTCTTAGAGCAACAAGTAAAATCATAAATTACACAAAGATTCCAAGCATAACACAACAATCTGTTTATTTGATCCCATAAGAGTCTCCCTTTTCAGACAAACGGTGACGCACAAAACGAGCATGCTCATCTAACTATTTCCCATCAACTAGGCTAGTTGGGGTTTCAAAGACGAAAGATAAGGATCGAAGATGATCCAAGTAGAACACTTTAAGTGGATCCATATCAATAGATTTTTAGCAAGCAAAGATGCAAGCAAATAGAAGGCACGTGGAAACACAAACAAAAAGACATACGGGAAGAAGGCGAAGAAAAGGCAAAGGTGAAGTGGGGGAGAGGAAAACGAGAGGCAAATGGCAAATAATGTAATGCGAGGGATAAGTGTTTGTAATGGGTACTTGGTATGTCTTGACTTGTGCGTAAATCTCCCCAGCAACAGCGCCATAAATCCTTCTTGCTGTCTCTTGAGCATGCGTTGGTTTTCCCTTGAAGAGGAAAGGGTGATGCAGCAAAGTAGCGTAAGTATTTCCCTCGCTTTTGAGAACCAAGGTATCAATCCAGTAGGAGACTACACGCAAGTCCCTAGTACCTGCACAACCAATTAAGAACCTTGCAACCAACGCGATAAAGGGGTTGTCAATCCCTTCAAGGCCACTTGCAAAAGTGAGATCTGATAGAGTTAATAAGATAAATATTTTTGGTATTTTTTGTTGTATAGATTGTAAAGTAAAGATTGCAAAATAAACGGCGACAGAAATAGCACGTTGGCGGGAGATTAATATGATGGAAGATAGACCCGGAGGCCATAGGTTTCACTAATGGCTTCTCTCAAGATAGCAAATTCTACGGTGGGTGAACAAATTACTGTCGAGCAATTGATAGAAAAGCGCATAGTTATGAGAATATCTAGGCATGATCATGTATATAGGCATCACGTCCGTGTCAAGTAGACCAAAACGATTCTGCATCTACTACTATTACTCCACACATCGACCGCTGTCCAGCATGCATCTAGAGTATTAAGTTCATAAGAACAGAGTAACGCATTAGGCAAGATGACATGATGTAGAGGGATAAACTCAAGCAATATGATATAAACCCCATCTTTTTATCTCGATGGCAACAATACAATACGTGCCTTGCTGCCCTAACATCCTTTGGGAAAAGGACACAGCAAGATTGAACCCAAAGCTAAGCACTTCTCCCATTGCAAGAAAGATCAATCTAGTAGGCCAAACCAAACTGATAATTTGAAGAGACTTGCAAAGATATCAAATCATGCATATAAGAATTCAGAGAAGATTCAAGTATTGTTCATAGATAAACTTGATCATAAACCCACAATTAATCAGATCTCGACAAACACACTGCAAAAAGTATTACATCGAATAGATCTCCAAGAAGATCGAGGAGAACTTTGTATTGAGATCCAAAGAGAGAGAAGAAGCCATCTAGCTAATAACTATGGACCCGAAGGTCTGTGGTAAACTACTCACACATCATCGGAGAGGCTATGGTGTTGATGTAGAAGCCCTCCGTGATCGATTCCCCCTCTGGCAGAGCACCGGAAAAGGCCCCAAGATGGGATCTCACGTGCATGAAGGTTGCGGCGGTGGAAATAGGGTTTCGTGGTGCTCTGGATGTTTTCGGGTATATGAGTATATATAAGCGAAAGAAGTAGGTCGGTGGAGCCACGAGGGGCCCACGAGGGTGGGGGCGCACCCTCCTACATCGTGGCCGCCTCGTTGCTTCCTTGACGTCCACTCCAAGTCTCCTGGATTGTGTTTGTTTCAAAAACGACTCTCCCGAAGGTTTTATTCCGTTTGGATTTCGTTTGATATTCCTTTTCTGCGAAACACTGAAATAGGCACAAAAAACAGCAATTTGCACTCGGCCTTTGGTTAGTAGGTTAGTCCCAAAAATAATATAAAAGTGTATAATAAAGCCCATTAAACATCCAAAACAGATAATATAATAGCATGGAACAATAAAAAAATTATAGATACGTTGGAGACGTATCACCCCCATCTAGTTATCCTTAATAGCAACGATACATGCGTGTCTTGCTGCCCCTTTTGTCACTAGGAAAGAACAACTCAAGATCGAACCCATCACAAAGCACCTCTTCCCATGGCAAGAAAAATCGATCTAGTTGGCCTAACTAAACCAAAGATTTGAAGAAGAAATACGAGGCTATAAATAGTCATGAATATAAGAGATCAAAGGAGACTCAAATAATATTCATGGATATAGATCTGATCATAAACTAAAAGTTCATCGGATCCCAACGAACACATCGGAAAAAGAGTTATATCAAATAGATCTCCAAGAGACCATTGTATTGAGAATCAAAAGAGAGAGAGAGAGAGAGAGGAAGCCATCTAGCTACTGCCTACGGACCCGTAGGTTTGTGGTGGACTACTCATGCATCATCGGAGAGGCACCAATGAGGATGATGAACCCCTCCGTGATGGTGTAGATTGAATATCGTGGTTCTGGAACTTGCGGCGGCTGGAATTGTGTTTAAATCGACTCCTAGGGTTTCCGGAATATTTGGGTATTAATAGAGCATAGAGGCGATGGAGGAGACCCTCGTGGGCCCCACAACCTCACTAGGCACACCTGGGCTCCTAGGCGTGCCCTGGTGGGTTGTGGTCCCCATGGGCCTCCCCCCAGGTGCTTTCATGGTCCCCAAGGTGTCTTCTGGTCCAATAAAAATCTCCAAAAAGTTTCACTGCGTTTGGACTCCGTTTGATATGGATATTATGCGAAGTAAAAAACAAGCAAAAAATAGCAACTGGCACTGGACACTATGTCAATAGGTTAGTCCTAAAAAATGATATAAAGTTGCTAATGAATATAAACATCCAAGAATGATAATATAACAACATGGAACAAGCAAAAATTATAGATACATTGGAGACGTATCACATAGCCAGCAAGCTTTACTATATGCTCACTCATTGAGGAACCCTCTTTCATCTTGCATTCAATTAAGGCCTTGGTTAATTCAAAACATTTGGTCCTTGCTTGGTTCTTGTACAGAAGTTCCAGTGACCCAACTATAAGTCGAGTCATAGAATGTTCAAAACACTTTTGTCGTTCAGGATCCATGCAAGTCAACATGAGGCATTGGACTGAACCGTAGTCATCACTACGACCAGCGTAAGAAGCAACTTCTTCTGGTGTTGCATCCTTTCCAGGAGCATCGCCCAGGGGCTGATCCAACACATACTCCTCAGCACTCCTGAGAACAAATCTCAGGTTCCGGATAAAATCCGCATAGTTTCCACCATTAGCAGCCAACTTTTCTTTCTCTAACATAGGGGCTAAGTTGAACATATTTTGAGCCATTAATCTACATCGATAGACACAAAACGCTTTTAGATATTTATCTGTAATTAATGTTGCACTAGTGTTTAAACAAATTTAATATAAATGCACTCCCATTCACATCAATATCTCTCATAATTGAAAGTGAGTGATTCAAGATCTTGATCTCATTCACACCCATGGATGGTAGCCTCTCATATGATGTGAGTTTCAACCGGTAGGCAATCCTTTGCCAATCATATCTCCATACGACTCTTGTTCATCTTTCGATGCTTCGTGATCTGAGCTCAGAACTTTTCTGCTAGAACTTCAAGGCAACCAAGTGTTTCTGCTGTGAAGTCCTACCTCACCCGCCTTACACTTCACTTCTCGTTTGTACTCATGGTAGCATGTAGTACTCCGAAAGGCCACATGCTATAGACGGTTTCAACACTAGTAAGGGCACCTTTTAACTTGATATTTACTGTTAGAGATCACCCTAATAATTGACTAGTGTGCAATCAAATGGTGGAAACAACAATGGGATAAACTCTTAGGCAATTCATAAAAAGCATGATATGGTATAGCCCTGGGCGCCGGGAATCTCCATGATAATCTTCAATCTTCAGTTGAAGCGTCGTGAGAGCCAATATTTCATTGTCATTGCAACCATTTCAAAAATGTTGTCGTGTCGGCAATTTCAACAAACGCTATCGTGCCGATCATTTTAGAAAATGTTGCCGTGGCACCACATTCAGAAATTCTGTCGTGGCACGAAATTATAGCTCCTCGTCCTGCGCCATGTACACCTTCTCCATGTTGGGGTCCTTCATGTACGGCTGCCATCGTCACCTGTAACCTGTAGGCTATCTCTATGATATTTTCATTTTCGTGGCAATCTCGTGGCTCCAACCATCATGCCGTGATGCCAAGGCCACTTAACATTACAACATATAACCATCTCATACATAAACTCATTATCATGACGAAGGCTATACCACATCATATGCATACCCTGCAAAACCATGTTAGACGTCCTCTAATAGGTTTTAGCATAATTTTAGTTATGCGGTTAACCAGTTTTAACAAGTAATACTAGCTACCTACATCCACAGTTTAGGCGATGATTCTTGATGCTAGATTAAGTTTCGGGGTGTGTGAAACAAGAGACTTAATTAAAAAAAATCTCTATCCCCACACTAAACTTCATCAAATATGCGTGACCCCCTAGAAGATCTTCCATCTTCGCCACCATCTTGTGTACACGACGATTCACTTTTCTCAACTATGGTGAAGCCCAAGGAACTGTTAGCAGATCGTCGACAGCCAGAACCGATCGATTGTCAGAACCTTGTAAAAAGCGACACCATGCCATCGATGAATTGAACCGAAGCAACACTCGAGGGAAGCATAGCAAGAACATCAACCCTCACAATCACATGTGATCTAGATCGCAACCTGCACCTACTCATATAATTGATCATGATGCCATTGTTGGGAAACGTAGTAGAAAACAAAAAAAATGCGCCTATGATCACTCAAGATCAATATGAAGATGCATAACAGGTTGGGATCATGATCGTTACTGTCACCGAGTTGCAACGGAAGAAGAACATGTCGGTGTAGACCGTACTTGGAGTCCCTCGATCCATCGATGAACGATCCCTCGTACCGCCCACGAATAGTCCCTCGAACCGAAGACCGAAAGCATGACCTCTCTACTTTGTTGCAAGCATGTAGCCTTCACGATCCGGCAGCACTTCGCTGTCTAGAGCTAATCGTCACTGGAGAATTAAAGGGACGAGATTAGAACCACACATGGCTTCTAATTATGAGGACAAGAGGATTATTCTAGCTATAATTAGTCAACTATGACCAACTAGAACTAGAACTAGAAGAACTAGAGGAGGCTCCAAAACTTGTGTATTCAATATAGCAAAAACCCCTAGTATATATAGGTTGGAGGAGGAGGAGAGGGCAACCACCAAGTAGGGAAAGTCCTCCTTGGGGTGCCACTTCCTTCTGAGCCCTTGTGGCCCATAATTCCTTCCACCTCTTGGCCTTTTAAGGACCGTTGATATTTAAATTAAATATAAATGTTCTAAATACTTGTAGACCATTATATATATGTTTTAACATCTCTAGAAACATTTTTCACATATATATAATATATCGGTAGTATCTGGTATTACCCGATATTCACCGAAACCCTTCCGGTGACTCCGAAACGCTTCTGGATCCTCTCGGAACTATTACGAATATTAATGAAAAAAATACACAAATTTATTCTCATCACTCCCATCGTACTAACATTCAACATATCGTGTTAAGCTTGTGACCCCATAGGTTTGGTAACTCATAGACATAAACGAAACCGTTTGTTCAATGACAGATAGCGGGATCGTGGATGCTCATATCGATCCCTGTGAGCACACGAATGATATTCGAATGAATCTTTGGTTATCATGTGATGTTCCCTTTGCTTCATGATACTTCACAAAACCCGGATGCATCGGTATCCTCCTGAGTTATCACTGTGCTCATTGTACCAAAATCCTCGTTACGGTTTATGTTCTTCTTTCTTGTTATTGTGTTCTGGCATCCCCCTGACGAAGTGACTTGTGTCTGGCTAGACTATGATCGATGTCGTCACACCGATAGGTCCCTAAGAATATCTCTCCATCGTCGTAGGAGCAAGTCCCACTCTTGAGCTATCCAACCACTTGTCAATCTTTCCGATGAACCCGTAAGTTGTCGTTATGATCACCTTGTTATAGGCGACATTTGATCAACCCCAATACCCATCATACAATAAGAAGTGACCATGATGCTCTCATGATCTAAGGAGTAAGATCACACGTTAACACTCCGTGTTATTACAATTGAATATAGACAATATTAATCCAATTCACAACAAACAAGTTTGGGTCGATTCAATATGATCGTTCTTCCAACGTCATAATCTCAATGTTGTTTTAGGACTATCATTACACTTAACGATATCCTAAGATCCGGAAAACTTGATCACCAACAACACTTGAGCTAGTCCTAGAGGCAAGTCTAGGAATGTTTTATTTAACTGTTTATCATTCCACATGTGCATATGAGTTTTCCACCGAATCGCATATTCCAGGATCATAGAAGTTATACATAGAATATAAACTCCATAATTATGAATATGTAAATATAATAATACAAATTTTATTGCCTCTACATCATATTTCCAACAATAGTGCTATGTCTCAACTGATTACCTAACCGAACTACTCAAACATGTAGATCAGATTAGAGGGAGAAACCATTGAACAACACATCATGAAGATTGATTGATTGATAATATGTCTCACAATAGTTGCCCAACGTGATACACGATTACAAAGTATGGCTAGTTCACTGAGTGCTACGGTGGTAGAGATGGTGGTGGCTATGGAGGTGTAGATGGGAAATGACAGCGGCTAGGGTTGCTGTTGATGACAAAGATGGAGGTTTCGACGATGTTCTGTGTTGTTTCTGGTGATTGCCTCTTTATGATATTTGTTGGGTTGGATGAGGGGACGCCTATGGCAGTCCATATGACCGTGCATATGAGTGCGTGCGGTCGTATGGAACATTGTCTTGTGCTCTGGCTCTGGTTTTCCTGTTGCGCCTCCCACTTGGTCTCCTCTATCTCCTTTTTACTCCTTTCATGTATTGGCTTGATTTTGTCCATAAATAGCCCATTTCCTATGGAAGCAAAATAAAGATAGGATATTTGCAATCCATTCTATTCAACTATTCATTAGTCATTAGTAGCAATATCGGAGTTTAAACTTAGGTCTAATGAGCGTAAAAATAACACTCATCATGGGTCCGCACTGGAAATTAAATAAACTTTGCTTCTAATTTATTAATTATGCACTATGAACAATATTTATGTTTGAACTATCTCTGGATTATGAACAATTTGCATTTGTGTGCACTGAACTATGTTTGGGCAAGATAATGGATGTGCATGTGTTTGCATGTATTTGATCTTTTGAAAATAGGGATTGTGGTTGCAAATGGCAATATTTGAGGCCCGCCAGTCATCGTCTCATGAGCATGTCCATGACGTATAGGGACCAGGATTAGCCAATTGCAGTTCTAAATGCTTTAAAATCATCTACAACCGGGTGCCCCAAACTGGTCTCAAACGCCCGCGCGGACGGACCGTTCATTGATTGGTCAAAAAAAGGCGACCCAATCAGCTCCTCAAACGAGTGCCAAACGCCTGGGCTGTCTGGTACCACTCATACTCAACGCAAATCTAGGGCGAATATGAGGAGGCGCAGGTGCGCTCGGATGCCTCCGCTACGTCAGTCCATCCCATGCTGGCCCACCATGGCCATACTCCGTACAAAAACCCCACCTAGAGCAAAACCCTAGATCACTTCACTTTGCTTTGCTCTCCGTCTCTTCTCCTCCCTTTCCCCAATCCGACCCGCTCCTCCTTTCCGTCAACCATGCCCAGCTCTGGTAGCGGCGGAGCAATGGATCCGACGACGATAGGGATGCCTTCCTCTGTGATGTGGTGGGAGACAAGGAGGAGTTGACCCTCTGTATCGCGATGCAACACTCTTGGGTGGACACGGGCGTCAGCTTTGGCTCTGCTCCATCCCCTGTTGCCTGCCGCCACAGTGCTGAGCCAGAGCGGGTCCATCTCGCGCCGTGCAGTGCACCCACTTCGTGCCACTGGCCTGCTGCCGCCCTCCAAACTGTTCGTCCGCTGCTCCTCAAGGGCAATAGTGGGTGTTAGTGTCCGCTTTGCCGGCATAGCGGTCGTGCATGACGGGATCCGAGGCACGCGCCACCTGCCGCGAGAGGCAGTGGTCTAGGGAGAGGGTGGCAACCTCGAGAGTGGTCACATAGTCCTTCCACTGCCGCCACGGGGTGCCGACAGTGCCCGATGAGGAAGAGAGGCTCCTCGTGGTGGGTCTACCGCATCTCGCTTACAACGGCGAAGACAGATGTCTGCTGGTTCCGTCGGATAAACATGAAGGCGCTCCGGCTATGGCTGGAGCAATCAGGCGGCAAAGGCAGTGATGGAGGCGGCGAGACTGACAACACTGAAGAGGTAGCGGGACCACGCTATCTGGAGGATGGCGGGCTTCATCGACTCCTCCACCTCCTCCGACACACCAACGACTCCGATGACGATGACGATGACTACAACGACCCACATCCTGCCGACGCCTACCTGGACACCTACAACAGCACCGGTGATCTGAAGGGAAAAGACCACGCAAGGAAGTGATGAAGCTTAGCCCTCTCTCCGTTTTTGTATCCGCTATTAGCAATCTAGTTTAGGACTTGTGATACGTCTCCAACGTATCTATAATTTTTGATTGCTCCATGCTATATTATCTACTGTTTTGGACATTATTAGGCTTTATTATCCACTTTTATATTACTAGATGACCCCTTGCGCCGATGGCGCAAAGGCCGAGTGCAAGCCAAATATTGAAAGAGTGTGCATTAAAATATGTAAACACAAAATGAAACATATAGAAATAAGTACGGTGATGATATATAGATGGTGGATGTTTCAAAAGCATACCGCACAACAATCTAAGCAGCAAATAACCGGCAGTTAAATGCATAGGATGGTCTTAGGGGATTACATAAGATCCAAAAGGATGATAAACATAAAAGTCTTGGTAGGCATCTATACTAATGCTATGTTATATAACAAGGGGCTCTTGCTACTTATATTGAGTAGACGATCAGGCGCAGTCAGGCGAAAGCATATGCTTGCCCGTTGTTCATGTGTGCCTGACGAAAGAAGTTGCTCCAGCCTCTAGTGATGGTGGCCCTTTTGTCAACATCCTTGATAAAGTGGGCTGTAACAGCGGTAGTTTCGTCTCCAGTAGTTTGTCAGTTCACCATGGTCAGCATCCATGTCTGGGAAAAGGGAACCCGTAGAAAAGGGAACCCTAAAGTACTGAAAATAACAATAAAGGATAGTTAGTATACCATTTTATACCATGTCATTGTATGAAACAGAACAGAGCAATTGCAAAGGATTACCATTCTTTTGTTGTCTGTTGCAAATGTTTTGTCATGTGGCACACATAGTAGCGATAAGGCGTGGTGGTGTTGTGTATGATCTTTCGCAGTCTATTAACATTATGGTTGTAGAGCTTAACTGTGTTGCCCCACACAATGTGGCGACTAAACTTATCTAAGTGGTGGATGTCAGACTTACCTATGTTAAATTATACAAAGTTATACCATTTAGCAGTTGATGTGAGAGTTGTTGTAACGAAAGAGTAATGTAGCTCTTACCACAGAGAACGTACTTTCCAGGCTTTAGATGGATTTTCTTGCCTTTGAACTTTCGGATTGAGCTTGCTTTGCGTGGGCGATGAATATACTCGAATGGCTTGTTGTGCTTCCGACACAGTGGTTCGTCTGTGATGAATAGAAGAAGATCATGGTAAGATAAAATAATGTCTACAATTTGAAACCTAAGTCAATAGTCATCATAAGTATGTTTTTGAGCATTCCCATGGGTAATTTGGCCACCGCTGATATCACTGGCTGTGGCTGCCTCCTCTTGTTTAACGGCTGTCATCTGGAAAGAAGTAGTAGAATAATTAAGCTGACTTATCTGCCTGTGGTTTCAGTTAGGATGTTTAACAGTGATGCATGTGTCTTAATATAGTGAGACTGGTTATTATTGGACATAACTTCACAGGCCATTAGTATGAAATTGCAAGTGTATCGGGACTAGACATAAGATGGTTGTCTATGTACACTACTAGGGAAAAGCCTATACACAGAATCTTACCAGCAGCGCTCCCAAAAATACAACGTTGCTGCTATTTAGTAGCAGCGTGTTAATAAGCCAAACGTCAGCCGACAGAAAATAGCGATGAGCGGCGTCCACCACAACCGCGCCATCGCTATAATTGCCATGACCTCACCCCCTCGCTAGTTATAGCGATGGCGACTATATTGAACAGCTTTGCTATAGAAGATAACTAGCGTTAATGCTTATAGGAAAACCGCCATCGCTAAGATCAGCCCACAAGTTTAGTCCCACCTCGCTCCGTGAATGTGGTGTTTACCACCTTAAATATGTTATTTACGAAACTACCACAACCAGTTGGTCTTCTTGAACTCTATGTGTAAAATTTGTGGCCGCAATATGAGTCCTCTCCGGTTCCTACCGGAGAGGACTCTTATTAACAATTCAGATTGTACAAAAAAAGATCATTGATGGCCAATGTATTTTTGCATTGACGTATTTTTTGTATAGTTAGACTTAGCAAGAGCTATGTGCAAAGCGCCATCGCTATTCAGATTAGTCAGAGCTGCTTTTGGCAAACGCGCCACAACCATCCCTACCTTATCCCCACGCCGCACGACGGCCCTCACTCACACTCTCACTCGCCTTAACCGTCAGTCTCTGTCGCCGCCACCGCCGCTTCGTCTCTCTCAATGCCGAGGTACTCCTCCTTCCGTCCCTCCTCCTCCTCCTCGCACATCCTCCCCTCCGCATGCCGCCCTCCCTCCTCCATGCCCGCCCTCCTCCCTCCGCTGCGGCCGCCCTCCTCCTCCTCCGGCTGCAGCCTCCTCCCACCGCCCTCGACCTCGCCGCCCCTAGCTACCTCTCGTGCCCCCGCCCCCTGCCACTAGTTAGTACTAGATTTAGTAGTTGTAGATGTTAATTTAGGGTTCATAGCTAGTACTAGATGTTGCTTAGTTAGTACTAGATTTTAGTAGTAGTAGATGTTAATTACTAGTAGTGATGGTACTAGTTAACTAGATGTTGCTTAGTCAAGTACTAGATTTTTAGTTGTAGTTGAACTAGTTTACTAAGTAAATTAATAAACTAGTTCAACTAGTTGAATTAATAGAACTAATGTATTTTTAGTAAGATAATTAATATAACTAGTTGAACTACTTTATTTTTTAGAAAGAACTAGTTTTTTCTATTTATAGTAAGTTTATATTTAGTAAGAACTAGTTGAATTAATAAAACTAGTTGAACATGTCATATTTGTTGTTATTTTTTAGTTTAAGCAATTATTCGGGATGTATTAGTGATAATTTATATGGTTTCTCAGGTGACCACCGTCGTCCCCGTCACCAACCCAATCCGACATCCCCGCCGTCATCCCCGTCACCGACCCCCTCCGACATCCCCGCTTGTCGTCTCACCGACCCCCTCCGACATCGAGGTGAGACCAGCCAAATATCCTTGTATATCTTGTGTTGTTGCTCAAATAGGATATGTGGATGTCCAAGTGGCCGTTCATGTTCAGTTTACATCTCCGAGTGGCCTATGTTTTGCCGGAGTGTTGATTAATTTCCGTTCCGGCAAATTTCAGCGCCGATATGTCCTTTTTAGCAAAGTTCATGCCGGATTTTTCGTGAATTCTGGCATGACTTGTGCTAGAATATGTACAAGTTTAATCTTTGAATTATGAATGTAGGAAATGCCAGACGGACGCATTTACGCCTCCTGGGAGTGCAGCCGGTGCCACGACGATCGAGGTATGTGCGACGAGTTCGTTGAGTCGACGAAGATCGACGCTCAAAGATTAAGCTCGAGGAGACCTTCGATGTTGAAACGGTACGCAACAACGACAAGAGTTTTGTTTCGTAATTAAGCATGACTTCAACTATTTCAACGTCTAATTTTCATATTTTACAATTCGACTAGCTTATCCCATGTCATGCAAGACGCTATGTCTTGGAGAGGATGGGTTTTGAAGACCATGAAAATTTTGAAACAAAGAAAATACACCTAAGGACCCATCATGATATGGATTTTGAAGTAAATATGTGCAATGCTCAGAGCGTAACCCATTTTGGTTGCCAAAATTGGGAAGCACTTTGCAAAATGTATGGTTTTTATGAGGGTATGATTGTCACCATGGATCTTGGTGATCCTGACATCGAGCAAGACAATATGGACATTTGGGTCCTTGTTGATACGCTTCCGTTTCTACCGCAATGTGAGTTTCTCAAACATAGTTATTAACTAATTTATATTGTTTATTTCAAAATAGTTGACAGCTTATTTCCATTGACGGCTTATTTTGAATCTTCAAAGAATGTGCAGAAGATGGTAGACAAAACCCACTACAATCGATGGCTCAATTAACTTATAAGGAGAAAAGTCATCCGATTGCTTATTGTACTTTTCTTCAGAATTACAATACCTATTATCGAACTCCTCCAAATTATGGTGAATACGTGCCACTAGTGCACATGTTGAACCACGGTAACTTCTATGGAGATACACTGGTAAGATTTTTTACTATTACGACATCTATGCATCTTTTGCATACTTCTAAAACTAGTACATCATTGCTAACTACGAAGTTATTACTATGTTTTTCAACAGGAAATCCCAATGGATTGTGTGCCTCATCGATGTATCGTAATGGTCGCCTTTGCGATTATGAACATACAGCCAGTGAATCTAAGGAGCTCACCTGTGCATATCGGATTTCTAAAAGCGGTGAACACATGCTAATCAAAGAATGGAAAAATGTTTGGACATTCGCAAGGAGGTTCTTGGAAGTAACATTAAGCTTAAAGGCAAGAATTGGAGACAGGATAATCTCCATTCTCCATAATGGAGAGTCAGGGGCTATCTTGCTTTTTCCTATTTTACCTTAGAGAATATAGTAGGTCCTAAGAGAATGTAGTAGGTCCTATGAGGTCCTAAGAGAATGTAGTAGGTCCTATGTGATGTCTCATTGATGAAAACGATGATCTTGAGGAGGTGTTATATGGCAATGATGTATTATGATGATAAGTTGTTAATGATATGATATGATATGATATTTATTATATCATTGGGTGAAAGAACCGCGGATTAGTTTCAAGTGGATGTCCATCCACTTGAAACTAGTCCACGGTTGTTTCACCTACTCATTATGATGTAAAAACAGTCTCTAAATTCCTGTTGTATGAAAAATTGTGTGAAGGTGTATGAAATACAACATGAAATAAAAAAGAAATAAAATACTAAATAATAGTAGTAGCGCGGGCAAGGAGGAGCGCTACTACTAATTACCAGCAGCGCTGCTTTGGAGGGGCGCTACTACTAGATCATTTTAGCAGCAGCTGGGTCCAGCGCCGCTGCTAAGCTTTAGTCAGAGTGCCTTATCAAGAGCGCTCCTTCCCGCCATCGATAGGACTAAAACCCACGCTGCTGCTAGGCTTTTCCCTAGTAGTGGTAGTGCTTTTTGAAATGAATGATTGGTGCTTGCCGCATATGTATTCCTATATGTAGATAGAAACGGGATAATATAAACTATGCAAGATATTATTCAGCAGAACAGTTCAGGTGTCATGGCGATCTTGAGACTGAGCGATGCCCGATGGTTGTTCCCATATAGGTGGCCATGGCAACGCATGAGATAGTGCCATCTTGCAATCAAGCATAACAATTGTCACGACCCTAGGTCAGACACCGCTACCTTCGCAAGTCCAATGACTACAGATATGACATGGTACAGGATATTGTGTAGACATGGCAACTAACCACAAGTTCATGACAGATGATTATAATGCATTAACACTGCAGCAGTTAGGTTTCTATAAGTGAAAGAATGAAAAAGTTAGGTTGTAAATAGATTTGATGCTTTATTTGTGTAGAAGTGTCTACGAGATCTATATTTTCTTAGACAGAATAAATTGATTTGCCTCATTATTGATTCCCTAACCAAAATCTTGGCTAGCTTGTACGAATCTAATGCATCAGTTGGAGCTTACCTTGTAAATATGGCGATTGGAGCGCTTATCTACAAGCGAAGAGGTGGCCTGTTGGTTGGTGAGGCCTTGAGCCAGATGCGACATGAGTGAATATGTCGGCAGCACGCCGTGATGATTTCAACGCTGCATCTTGGGCAGCGGCTTCTTAACCATAGCACCAAAGAATCGGGTGATGCTGTGACGGTCTTTGTCGATGCGGATGGGGGAGACGATGCAGTGGCAGATCTGGATGAGGAATCCGTAGCGTCTGAGAGCAATGGGAGCTTCGGTTGCTTCTAATAATGTGGCACCGGAGGCATATAGGCCCAGGCGAACATTTCTATGGGCTGGTCATGGGCCGTGCAAATTTTAGAAGACATTATATTAAGCAGGATGCATCACGGCCTATTTTACAGGCTATTTTTCTTTGCTGGAGAGTGTTCTTTTACGTCTTCAAAAAGTACAACTACATTATTATGTCTGTCAATAAAAAGTATATTTTTTTGTTGATGTGCAAGACTGGTACAGAGATGAATTATTATTTTATTTTAATGGATTTTTTACTGGCACAAAATATTTCTCTATAGCATAAACAAGTAGCTATATGGGTGCTTGTCTATGATAGATAGAAGGGGTGACAAAATGTTGTGTGAAGGAAAGAATTTGATATAATAAAGGAAAATAAGAATGTGATTTCTATAAAGGCGAAAGCAAGAGTATTGCATTGCAAAGGTCAATCTCCATGGAGTTTGTTGCGTGGAAGAAGGCAAAAAAAATTATTTGAAAATTGGCTTTTCTTTTTTACCAATAGGCATGCTTATTTTTTAAGCATGTATAAATTCCAATCAATTAATTTGATTGCTTGCATGGCATAAAGAAAGACAAATATTTGGGACAAATATTATGAAGCAAAGTGTTGGTTTATTATATGCAATTTTTTATACATGGTATGTTAGTATATATGCTCATGAACTTCAATACATGCACAATAACCCTAAACCCAAAACCAGGTAATAAAAGGAATCAACATGAGAAGATTCAGTGAACAAAAAGTATGGTCAGATTGGTAATTGTAATTTAAAGTATGATCAGATTTAGAAACAACAGTGACAATACAAATTTAAAGTATGGGCAACTTTAGAGACATCACTGATAATACTAATCACAGGGAAACATGAAGTTTTGGAATTGGGCTAGGAGACTCGAGCAAATTATGCCAGGAAAGCAAGTGTACAACATACATGAATGTAATAAATATTGCAAAGAAGCGGGGAAATAAAAGAATTGGTTATATGTGTGACCACTCTTCTTATCTGTTACAAAAGGCATATAACTCAGTATTGATTGCATCCTATGGTTAGAAATAGGTAGAGAATGATTCAGTTAACCCTACAATTACATCTCGAACCACATCCATCTTTCCACGCATAAATAAAGTTCTGCACCAAGAACCATGGATCCAAACGGCACCAACCAACATTCATAGCAACATGTGCAACCCCTCACCTCAACCAAATCCAAGTGACAACAAAAGAAAGTGTCAAACCGAAGCAAAAATAATAATAATTACAAAGTAATCCGGGTACCTGAACACCCAAGCCAACTGAAGTCGTGGTTGTAAGGGAAATTGTGAGGCAGCAAATCCACACCGATCAGTACCTGCGAAACATCAAAAAGTAGACAAACAAACACTATCAATCAGGTGAAGAGAACGAAGATGAATGGGAAAGGGGAAAACTAACAAACTGGATCAGGTCCGCCGAGTAGCATTTAAAAATTAATCTGAATCATGGGACCCGGGGAGACAGCTTGTCTGCTTTTAATTATGAGCCTACTTCTTACTATAAGGTTTTGTTCTAGACTACAAACCTTAAGATTGCTAACAATAACCGTACCTGTGTCAATCAAATAAAGGTATGACATCTTCATCACCTAATGCAAACCAGTAAAGGAGCTAGATGGTAAAGACATCTTTCGTGGCAACTCATGTTGTGTCTATGCATAATCAAGATGTGATTCAGATTTCCTAGGCGGTGAAGAAAACCACATGTAGGAATAGCACCGAGCATAACATACCTCAACCACAGCAACAACCGATTAACAGCGGGAATAACAACCGTCCAGAGAGAAGGTATTTCCTTGATTAGAGTAGCTAACCTTCCATCACCTACAATAGAATCCTTAAAAACTGCACCCACAGTAGAACACGAGAACAAACCAAACTATGACATCACTAATATGTTGTATCTTATGCAAGTGATCAAAAGATGAGAATGCTCGCCGGCAAAGGGGATCAAGGTAATAATAACCTGAAAACATCTAGGGAAGTAATGTGTAATCCACCTAGCAAGTAAAACAGAGGACATGGAATATTCAGTCAGCATTCCACAACGTGACTTTCCCTCTGGATACATATCTTGAGAGTCATAAGATATGATCTATTTTACATGTGCCTCTTGTCAAATCTTTCCAGCCAGCTGAGACCTCCATCTATTTCCTAGAGCTACCAAAACAGAGCAAATACAATTAACTTTGAATTATAGAAGTTGCATTCTGGTATATATTTAAACAGTCTACAAAAAAAAGTGCACAGAACATATCTAATTGAACCTTCAAGATCATCAAGTAGATATTAAAGAAGATAGAATCATCAGTGTGAGTGTACTGTCTATAAGTGCATTGGTGCCTATTTTGTACAATGGCCTTGAGAAAACTCCAGTACATAAAAAGGAAGGATGCATTTATGGAAATTGAAAGATATTTCTAGCTTTTTACCGGTTCACACAAATAATGCAAATATCAAACTGTCGATACGCATGGTAATGATTTGTAAAGGACACCTGCACCACGATGTAAAACCATTGAAACAAATGTCAAATTGTATCATAGAAAAGCAAACACAGTAGACATTGCTGATGCCTTGGCTACAATCTATGGTTCATCTTGCATCAGAGACTGCTGTTGGGGAACGTTGCATAAAATAAAAAATTTCCTACGTTCACCAAGATCCATCTATGAGTTCATCTAGCAACGAGTGATTGGAGTGCATCTACATACCTTTGTAGATCGCGTGCGGAAGCGTTCAAGAGAACGGGGGTTGAGGGAGTCGTTCTCGTCGTGATCCAAATCACCGGAGATCCTAGCGCCGAACGGCACCTCCGCTGCTCAACACACGTGACGGTCAGCGTGGACGTCTCCTCCTTCTTGATCCAGCAAGGGGGAAGGAGAGGTTGATGAAGATCCAAGATGCACGACGGCGTGGTGGTGGATGGCGGGGAGCTCGGCGAGGCTTCGCCAAGCAACTACGGGAGGGAGAGGTGTAGCAGGGAGGGGAGGGAGGCGCCAGGTGTTGGGTGCGGCTGCCCTCCCACCCCCCTTCTTTATATAGGGAGCCCAAGGGGGCGCCGGCCCTCGGAGATGGGGGCGGCGGCCAAGGGGAGACTTTCCCCCCAAGGCAAGTGGGGTGCCCCCTCCCCTAGGGTTCCCAACCCTAGGCGCATGAGGGGGGCCCAGGGGGGGTGCACCAGCCCACCAGGGGCTGGTTCCCTCCCCACTTCAGTGTGACGCCCGGGTAATTAAGCTACAGTGATCCTCTGCTAGTGATGCCACGTCACCTTGATTATAGTTGCTAATCTTGAGTTAGTTCGAAACCGATTCAAATTCAAATTCAAAATTTGGTAAATAATAAAAGTTTTCAAACATTAAAAATAAAATTGTTCGGTTTGTACTAGATATTACATAGACAATTATGGTGTAGAAGACACAGCTTTATAAGATGCATAAATATTTTAAATTGAATTAAAATAGAGGAGAAAATAAATAAAAGAAAACAAACAAAACAAACAAAAACAGAAGACCGTAACCCCCCTTCCCCAGTTGGGCCTCACCATTGGCCATCCAACCAGCCGCCCACCTAACCCTCCATAACCCCCACCTTGGTCTAACCCTATCCCACGACCCTCCACTCTCCCCGCACGTCTCTCCCTCTCCTCCCTGGGCCGCCACACACCCAAAGACCCAGCTCGGCGCCTATCCCATCGCCTTCGCCTGGCTCGTCCCGACTTCGCCGCCTCTCCCGGCGCGCCCCACTCCTCGGCCGGCGCCTCGCCTGTTACCGACCACAAGCCGCCGGATCGAGCCGCGCCCGCCGCGACACCGCCGTCCCAAGTCGCGCCACCCGGCGCCAGCACTTCGACCGCCGCCGTCGCTGCCTCGTCTCCCGAGCCTTGCCGCGCCCCTTTACGCTCCATTGTGAGCCCCTCACCGATTCCCCCGTCCGCCCTCCTCTCTTTCCTCGTCGCCCGGTTTCATGGCGTCGCCGCTGACCCCTTGACTCCACCGCTCGCCCGCTCAGCTGTACGCTGCCTTGCCTTTTGTTTCGGCCGCGCCCGACGCCCACTCCTCCACATGACCTGTCATTGCGCCGAGCCGGGCTCCGCCGCCATGGCCCCGAAAGCAGACCTCGGCCGACGCCTTGCGTTGCGGCGTGCCCCGCCTGGGAGGCTGGTTGTGCCTCCGCTAGTGGGCCAACCCAACTAGATTAGGGGCCTAATTAACTCATTTAACTTAACCTTTTACTAACCCAAAGACTTACATGTGGGTCCTCCACGCTTTAATAAAGCGTGGCTAAATAAGTTTACTAAAACTCAGGTCAATGACATGTGGCCCCTTGGGTAATATAAAAGGTTTAATTTAACTCTAGTTAAAACTGCTCTATGACATGTAGGCCTGCAGAATCTGTTCACCTTTGACGGTCAGCTGCTGACTCCTCGGTCAACAGTTGACCTGCCCCACCTATCATACTCTAAGGCTAGCTGCTGTTGTGTGTGTAAAAGGGTTTGCACTGCTTTTGGATAATTCAAATTAAATTAAATCCAGAAATTTTAGAATATTGTTTAAACTTTGAAAATTTATAGAAATTAAACCGTAACTCCGATGAAAATGTTTTCTATATGAAAGTTGCTCGTAACGAGCGAGGCAATTGGATCGCATCCTGCTCGTCCGCCACACACCCTAACATATCAAACTCGCAACTTTCCCCCTCGGCTCCTCGCCCAAAAACACGAAACACGGGGATATTTCCGGATGTTTCCCCTTCCGCAGTATCTCCTATCCCTACGTTAGGTCACCCCTAGCACAACGTATTGCCGCGTCTTGCTTTGTGTTACATTTGATTGCTCTGTTATTTATTGTGTTCCCCCTCCGTTACTCCTTTCCGCTAGACTCCGAGACCGATCTTTGATGCCCTGTGGTTTACTACGTCACCGACGACCCTCCTTGTCACGAGCAACCGTGCAAGCCCCCTTTGATCACCAGATATCGCCTACTCTTCTCTATACTACTTGCATTAGAGTAGTGTAGCGATATTCTTGCTTTCATTAATCCTATCTTTGCTGCATAGCTTTGTCCTTGCTACTAAGTTGTTACCTTTACCTTTATCCTCTTGCTTAGTATAGGATGCTAGTGTTCCATCAAGTGGCCCTACATTCTTGTCCGTCTGCCATGCTATATTTATCGGGCTGTGTGATCACTTGAGGAGGTGATCACGGGCATATACTATATACTTTACACTATTACATTACCTCGTGATACTGTTAGGAGATGGGGGCTGAAAGGGCAGTGGCTCCATCCCAGTAGAGGTGGGCCTGGGTTCCCGACGGCCCCAAGCTGCTACTTTGTGGCGGAGGCGACAGGGCAGGTTGAGACCGCCTAGGAGAGAGAGGTGGGCCTGGCCTGTTCGGGCGCTCATGGATACTTAACACGCTTAACGAGATCTTGATATTTGATCCGAGTTGGCTACGAGCTTATACGCACTAACCATCTACGTGGGAGTAGTTATGGGTATCCCGACGTCGTGGTATCAGAAAGCACTTGGGGACGTCGGCTGACGGAGGCGGGCGCGGATTGGACTGAACGCATAGGCTAGAGTACGCTTCGGCCGCCCTGCATAACGTCAAGGTGTGCTATGGGCGATGGGCCTGGACTGCAGGCGCTTAGGTTTAGGCCGCTGGCTGGCCTCTCTGTTGTGCCTAGGTGGGGCTGCGGCGTGTTGATCTTCTCCGCGGGCATGACCTGTGAAAGTGTGTCCGCCAAATGGGATCAAGCGTGTTGGGTAAGTTGGTGCACCCTGCAGTGAAGTTAATCTATTCAAATAGCCGTGATCTTCTGTAACATGAAGACTTGGAGTTGTACCTTGAACTTTTGACAACTAGAACCTGATTCTTAATAAATCACACCCTTCCAAGTGCGGATACAACCGGTGGTCGCTCTCTCTCGTGGGATACGAGGAGGGATCGCGGGTAGGATTATTGCTATGTGATGTTACTTGGAGGACTTCAACCTACCCTCTTCTACTGTTGCAAGATGGAGGTGACCGTAAGCGTAGTCTTCGTTAAGACTAGCTATCCCCTCTTATTACGGCATTCTGATTCAGTCCCACCGATATGGCCCTTTACCCATATATCCATGCATATGTAGTGTAGCTCCTTGCTTGCAGTACTTTGGATGAGTACTCACGGTTGCCTTGTTCCCTTTTCCCCTACCTCTACTCGATTGCTGCAACAGACGATGGAGCCCAGAGCTGACGCCACCGTCAATGGCGACTACTACTCCGGAGGTGCCTACTACTACGTGCAGCCCGGCGGCGACCACTGTGAGTAGCTAGGAGGATCCTGTGCAGAGGCCCGCTCCTCTTTCGATCTGTATCGCTTTGTGCTAGCCTTCTTAAGGCAAACTTGTTTAACTTATGTCCGTACTAGATATTGTTGCTTCCACGACTCGTCTATGATCGAGCACTTGTATTCGAGCCCTCGAGGCCCCCGGCTTGTATTATGATGCTTGTATGACTTATTTTATTTGTAGAGTTGTGTTGTGATATCTTCCCGTGAGTCTCGATCTTGATCGTACACATTTGCGTGCATGATTAGTGTACGATTGAATCGAAGCGTCTAAGTTGGTATCAGAGCCGACGACTGTGAGGAATCCCCTTCCAACTCCTTGGTCAAGTCGAGTCTAGACTTTACAAAACTTTTACTAACATGGTCATGCGGCCCATGGGCCACGCGTCGCCATTGGGTGGTATTAGGATCTTTTACTCCTCGATCTTTACTCTGGGATTCTGAACTCTCTTCTATTCGGGTTAAACGATTTTGCTAAAAACAAAACTAACTTTAGGTTCTCGCAAGTACTTTCTCCCGGAGAGCCCCTCACTTCAGATGATAAATCGCTAATCGGAAGATTAGAAGATACTCTCGATGTTCTCTCGAGACTTTGTGCCCATCACTTTTGCTATTCGACCACCGATAAATCCGTATGGATAACTACTTACACTTGCCATTCATACGATCATCCCCATTGATCTTGTTATTACAAGATACCCGAAGTTTTCTTTATTGTTCCGAGAATACTTTGTGCCCTCTTGCCTAGCAGTTCCTTGCCACATGAATACCCCTTCAAATAAATCCTCGCACTTGTCGAGTATCCGCTCATCCCTCAGCTTGTTCATGTGTTTCACAAAAGTCTTCAAAATACTATTCGATACTCGAAAATCCTCGGAGCCTTTGGCTCTTGAAATTCTTACTGCTTGCATTATGGTTAATCCCATAAGTCTCGTAGTCTTATTGACATTCCTTGTCATTATCATTTTGAGTCTGTTGACTCAATATGTTTGCGAATACACGCAATCATTATTGATCCTCATAAAATACTTTTCCGGCTGAGCTGCCATTCTTTTAACTGGAATTGGTTCTCGACCAATCCAATTGTCGTTGATTGTAACCTAAGGCTATTCAACTTATCCACCCCTAATCAGAGCATTGCTTCTAATCCCTTGATTTGGAAATCATAACTCCTTTGCATTTGAGATTTGAGTTAGTCAGTTGTTTCTATAATCTGATCTCCTTGCATTCTTCTTCCTCTAGTTAAGTACTGATGCTCACGTCAGACCCCTTGTGGGCCATCAGGTCCATTGTTGGATTTTATCCATCAGCATCCTTCATATTCAATAACTTTGTGGGACCTTCCCTGATACATAATGCCTTTGGTAAATTGTATCCTCTGCTTTGTCAACCATGCTCTACCTCCGAGCTTGAGTTATTTACCCCTGAAGTTGATGGTATACGTTCCTAAGATGCCTTGATGGGTTGAACCTATGCCTTCCTTAATACGTGTGAACTTCGAAAGTTTTCACGAGTCGTACTCTTCGGTGCTTCACCAGATAAAATTTCAACATCGCAACTTCATCAAGCGTGAGAAGTGAATGAAAGGTTATATATTGGAGGAGTGGAGTCGACCTTGAACCTTGTGTTCATGCCCATGGACGCGATATATATCCTATCATGAAAGCTTCTTGTAACAATAACTATTTCCTTGATAACTAACCTATGGTATACGTGGAATTGATCCCTTGCAATCGTGGTTCCGACCATGATTGTTCTTCTTTGATCTCACTTCTAGGACAAGTTAAAACAATTGCCTTCTATGGATCAATACACCGGTCCAACCCTTACTTTGATCTTGTGTCGAGTATTACCCCTGGTATCTCGAGATTATCATGGAACCGCATAACTTTTTATGAGTTCTTCATCAAGTGCTACCTTCCCACTGATTCCAATTTTTCGCGGGCTCGAGGTTATTAAACACTCAAAGACATCGATAAGCGAACCGAGTCCGCACTCACGGTCCAACAACTCTTCAAGAAGCTTCTATAAGTACGAAGTTTGTACCCGATCACGCCATTCCTAGCCTGTTTGGCTATATTATTGTCGTGATGATTTTAAGCTGTATGCTACGGTCCTTCTTCATGGAGCACAATTTTCGACGATGAACTAACCTTACGTCGATCCTCATCGTCATATCATTTCGCCTTGAACAACAAGCTTGGTTTCGAGTTTGTGTCGTACTTTGGTTCCAATAACCTTTCACTTCATCATTACTTTGACTTGTTGTCGCCGCCGATCGATTACATCTTCATGAACTCTTGCGACAAAGGTGTCGTGATCATCAACATTACGAGCTCATCCAGGATATCAATTGAATTCATGATGAGAAATACCATCCTCGCCCTCGATGAATTGTATTATCATCGACCACCTTATTGTCTTCCCACCAACACCAGCTTGTTCATGTTTGGTGTTATACCTTGAGTTCCTTGCTATCCAGCAATTGTTCTTCTTTACCTTGGAGTATTACCATCCTTTATGTCAAGAATGTTACGAGATTTGTTCCACCTCTTGAGAATTCTTGACATAGAAATACTTCTCACCATCACCATTCTTTCTTGGTCCCGTGTTAATTCCAACAAGTGAACGGTGTTGTTTGGATTCTTTCCTTCTAGCAACCCTATTTCTTTGAAGTTAATGGTCGAAAGTTCATTCTTAGGCTATCGATTATTGAATCATCTTTCTGACATTGGTCGTGCAACCCAACCCTTATTTCGGGCGCACCCTTCAACCAATGTTTAATTGTGTATGTTTTCCTCGAGCATACTTCCTTATATCATTTGATCTGACAAATGTTATCTCCTTGTTCACTTAATGGTGGAAATCCATCTTTTGGGAATCTCGGTGAATTGCCGTTGAGTTCAGCAGACACCTCCTTGTCCTCTCCTTGGGTTAATGATGGACTCTTGTTAACGGAAATCACTTCATAGTTCATTTCCCGAGAATCTTACAATGTCATCTCGTCAATTTGCGTTGCACCTTTTCTTCTCGGTATCCTAAGTGCGAGGTATCCACGACACCAATCGGATCTGAATCTCGGTACGATATGATGGTTGGGACAGCTTTCAAGAGTTATGATGTTGATCCTTTGATGACCCGGTAACATGATGTCATGCCTAGCACCCCCGGCTGGAGGACCTATCATTATAGATTCCTTTTCAGCAAGGTTATCCATTCATCCATGAGGAAATTGTAAGACTTATTCTTCAAGTTATTCTGATGGATCCTTCGTGTTTCCAGAGTCTGATCTTCACATGAAGACCATGTCAATGCTATCTCGAAGCATGTCAATGGTACTCCGATTTGCAACAGGAACATTTGAAGCACGATGCTAGATTTTATTTATCATTTATCCTAACACCGTTGTATGGGTAATATCATGAGATTCCTCCCCCCTTACCTAACTGGTTTTCTACTTTATATCCTGTCATGGATATCTTGCTCTGCTTGTCCTTGGGAAGGATATACCCTTGAAATATGTGTTTAAACACATTTTCCTTTCCATTGTTCTCGCTTAATCTAATGATCACCTTTTCCTTTCCATTCTTTTGTTTAACTTTTACGGTGATTTATATGATCTAACCAATAATAAGTCGCTGCTTTTGTAAGCCCCTCGGTGTACAACTCGTTAGTAAGAACCCGTTACTATTGTTGATGACATTCCGCAACCACCAATGGTCGAGAACTTTGCCAATTGTTTCGCCTGCTCAACAAGTAGGAAAATGGCTCTCTTCGTTCCTCGTCCTTGGTACCGACATTGTTGCGGCATAGTGACAAGCTATTCAGCGACATGCCTCCCTCGTCGCTGTGTAAGATGTCACCACCCTTCCTACTTTCAACCCATATGGTGGGCCCATAACCCATGTGTCCCGTGGATCTAAACTCCGACTCTTCTTTACAACCTGATTCAAATGTATCCTTTGCATCGGCTTCATTATGTGATTGACGAGCTAAATTCTATACCATTATTCATCCACGGAATCAAACACCATGTTATTCTCGTCGTTCAAGCCCCCATTCCAACTTCTCATCAAGGCATCGAATGATTGCCTACCCATTTGAAACTTTGGTACCATCATATATTGCACTCAACGGATTCACTGAAATACAACTCGTGGGGTACCTCGTGTAATTCCCATTGAGTTCGCCGTCCGATAACCAGCTTTGTGGAGGTGCGTTCTTAGTAATTCCCCACAGTGGCGTTAAATGGGGACTGGAGATCCTGAAGAAAGGACGACAACTTCATCATGATGCTTTGGAATAAAGAATTGAAGACATCAACGAAAGGGATTAACTTCTTCGAGAAGGCCCGTTAGGAATATCGTAACCAGACCTTCCCCCTTACTCTGCCTCTTAAATCTCGGGACGAGATTTCTTGTAGTGGAGGAGAATTGTGACGCCCGGGTAATTAAGCTACAGTGATCCTCTGCTAGTGATGCCACGTCACCTTGATTATAGTTGCTAATCTTGAGTTAGTTCGA
Source organism: Aegilops bicornis (assembly GCA_021605145.1). Classification (NCBI taxonomy): domain Eukaryota; kingdom Viridiplantae; phylum Streptophyta; class Magnoliopsida; order Poales; family Poaceae; genus Aegilops; species Aegilops bicornis. Next base: position 255,665,357 of record CM038671.1, on the reverse strand, counting down.
AACCGATTCAAATTCAAATTCAAAATTTGGTAAATAATAAAAGTTTTCAAACATTAAAATAAAATTGTTAGGTTTGTACTAGATATTACATAGACAATTATGGTGTAGAAGACACAGTTTTATAAGATGCATAAATATTTTAAATTGAATTAAAACAGAGGAGAAAATAAATAAAAGAAAACAAACAAAACAAACAAACAAAAACAGAAGACCGTAACCCCCTTCCCCCAGGTTGGGCCTCGGCCCGGCCATCCAACCAAAGCCGGCCCACCTAACCCTCCATAACCCCCACCTTGGTCTAACCCTATCCCACGACCTCCACTCTCCCCCCGACGTCTCTCCCTCTCCTCCCAGTGCCACACCACACAGGCCTCAGCCAGCGCCTCTATCCCATCGCCCGTCGGCCTCGTCCCGACCCGCCGCCTCTCCGGCGACCGTGCCCCCCACTCGACGCTGGCGCCTCGCCTCGTTACCGACCACAAGCCGCCGGATCGAGCAGCGCCCGCCGCTGGACACCGCCGTCCCAAGTCGCCACACTGGCGCCCATGGGCTCGACACCGCCGCCTGCCGCTCGCTACCTTGCCTCCCTCCCGAGCCTTTGCCCCTACGCTCCAACTGTGAGCCCCTCACCGATTCCCCCTCCGCCTCCTCTCTTTCCCTCGTCGCGGTTTCATGGCTGTCGCCGGGCCATGACTCCTGCCTTCGCCACGCCGCCTCCCGCCGATCGCCAGACGCTGCCTTGTTGCCGCTTGTTTAAGGCTCGACGCCCCACTCCTCCATCATGCTCGGCCGGGTTGGCCAGCCGGGCTCCGCCTGCCATGGCCTCAGCAGACCGCCTCACGGCTTTGTGCGTTGGCGCGTTCCTGCACTGGGAGGCTGGTTGTGCCTCTGCTAGTGGGCCAACCCAACTAGATTAGGGGGGCCTAATTAACTCATTTAACTTAACCTTTTACTAACCCAGCACTTACATGTGGGTCCTCCACCTTTAATAAAGCGTGGCTAAATAAGTTTTACTAAACATGTCAATGACATGTGGCCCCTTGGGTAATATAAAAGGTTTAATTTAACTCTAGTTAAAACACGCTCTATGACATGTAGGCCCCGCAGAATCTGTTCACCTTTGACTACCAATCTGTTGACTCCTCAACAACAAATGACCTGCCCCACCTATCATACTCTAAGGCTAGTCATTGTTGTGTAAAAGGGTTTGCAATTGCTTTGGATAATTCAAATTAAATTAAATCCAGAAATTTTAGAATATTGTTTAAACTTTGAAAATTTATAGAAATTAAACCGTAACTCCGATGAAAATGTTTTCTATATGAAAGTTGCTCAGAACGACGAGACGAATTTGGATAATCATCCCGTTCGTCCGCCACACACCCCTAACATATCAAACTCGCAACTTTCCCCCTCCGGCTCCTCTGCCCGAAAACACGAAACACCGGGGATATTTCCCGGATGTTTCCCCCTTCACCGGTATCTCCTATCCCTACGTTAGGTCACCCCTAGCACAATGTATTGCCGTCTTGCTTTGTGTTACATTTGATTGCTCTGTTATTTATTGTGTTCCCCTCCGTTACTCCTTTTCGGTAGACTCCGAGACCGATCTTGATGCCCTGTGGTCGACACGCCACCGACGACCCCTCCTTGTCGAGCAACCAGGCAAGCCCCCTTTGATCACCGGATATCGCCTACTCTTCTCTATACCGCTTGCATTAGAGTAGTGTAGCGATATTACCGCTTTCGATTAATCCTATCTATACCGCCGCATAGCTTTGTCCTTGCTACTACTGTTGTTACCTTTACCCGCTATCCTCTTGCTTAGTATAGGATGCTAGTGTTCCATCAGTGGCCCTACATTCTTGTAAAATACGCCATGCTATACTCTTGGGCTGTGATCACTTGAGGAGGTGATCACGGGCATATACTATATACTTTACACTATTACATTACCTGTGATCTGTTTCGGAGATGGGGGCTGAAAGGACGGTGGCTCCATCCCTAGAGAGGTGGGCCTGGGTTCCCGACGGCCCCAAATTTGTTACTTTGTGGCGGAGCGACAGGGCAGGTTGAGACCGCCTAGGAGAGAGGTGGGCCTGGCCTGTTCGGGCGTTCGCGGATACTTAACACGCTTCCACGAGATCTTGGTATTTGATCTGGAGTTGGCTCTGAGCTTATACGCACTAACCATCTACGTGGGAGTAGTTATGGGTATCCGGCGTCGTGGTATCACCAAGCACTTGAGACGTCGTGACGGAGGCGTAGCGCGGATTGGGCTGGAACGCTGCTAGGCTAGGTGCGCTTCGGCCGCCCTACATAGCGTCTTGGTGTGCTATAGGGCGATGGGCCTGCACCCTGTGGCGCTTAGGTTTAGACCGGCGGGCTGGCCTCTCTGTTGTGCCTAGGTGGGGCTGCGGCGTGTTGATCTTCCGCGGCCGGCATGACCCGGAAAGTGTGTCGGCCAAATGGGATCAAGCGTGTTGGGTAAGTTGGTGCACCCTGCAGTGAAGTTAATCTATTGAATAGCCGTGATCTTGATAATGTGACGACTTGGAGTTGTACCTTGACCTTATGACAACTAGAACCGGATACTTAATAAAACACACCCTTCCAAGTGCCAGATACAACCGGTGGTCGCTCTCTCTCAGGGATACGAGGAGGGGATCGCCGGGTAGGATTATTGCTATGTGATGTTACTTGGAGGACTTCAACCTACCCTCTTCTACCTGTTGCAAGACGGAGGTGACCAGAAGCGTAGTCTTCGATAAGACTAGCTATCCCCCTCTTATTCTGGCATTCTGCAGCTCAGTCCACTGTTATGGCCTTTTACACATATATCCATGCATATGTAGTGTAGCTCCTTGCTTATAGTACTTTGGATGAGTACTCACGGGTGCCTTGTTCCCCGTTTTCCCCTACCTCTACTCAATTGCTGCAACCAGACGATGGAGCCCAGGAGCCAGACGCCACCGTTGACGACGACTACTACTCTGGAGGTGCCTACTACTACGCAGGCAGCCCGACGACGCACCAGAGTAGCTAGGAGGATCCTGCGTGAGGCCTGCTCCTCTTTCGATCTGTATCCCAGTTGTGCTAGCCTTCTTAAGGCAAACTTGTTTTAACTTATGTCTGTACTCAGATATTGTTGCTTCATTGACTCGTCTATGATCGAAAGCACTTGTATTCGAGCCCTCGAGGCCCTCGGCTTGTATTATGATGCTTGTATGACTTATTTTATTTGTAGAGTTGTGTTGTGATATCTTCCCGTGAGTCCCTGATCTTGATCGTACACATTTGCGTGCATGATTAGTGTACGATTGAATCGGGGGCGTCACATTCAGCCCATGGGGCCCTCCGGGATAGGTGGTCCCACCCGGTGGACCCCCGGGACCCTTCCGGTGGTCCCGGTACAATACCGGTGACCCCCGAAACTCTCCCGATGGCCGAAACAGCACTTCCTATATATAATTCTTTACCTCCGGACCATTCCGGAACTCCTCGTGACGTCCGGGATCTCATCCGAGACTCCGAACAACATTCGGTTTGCTGCATACTCATATTCATACAACCCTAGCGTCCACCGAACCTTAAGTGTAGACCCTAAGGGTTCGGGAGACATGCGAACATGACCGAGACGGCTCTCCGGTCAATAACCAACAGCGGGATCTGGATACCCATGTTGGCTCCCACATGCTCCTCGATGATCTCATCGGATGAACCCACGATGTCGAGGATTCAAGCAACCCGTATACAATTCCCTTTGTCAATCGGTATGTTACTTGCCCGAGATTCGATCGTTGGTATCCCAATACCTCGCTCAATCTCGCATCGCAAGTCACTTTACTCGTACCATAATGCATGATCCCTTGACCAAACACTTGGTCACTTTGAGCTCATTATGATGATGCATTACCGAAAGTGGGCCCAAGGATACCTCTCCGTAATGCGGAGTGACAAATCGAGTCTCGATCCGTGTCAACGCAATGCACACTTTCGGAGATACCAGTAGTGCACCTTTATAGTCACCCGATTCACGTTGTGACGTTTGGTACACCCAAAGCACTCCTACGGTATCCAGGAGTTGCACGATCTCATGGTCTAAGGAAAAGATACTTGACATTGGAAAAGCTCTAGCAAAACGAACTACACGATCTTGTGCTATGCTTAGGATTGGGTCTTGTCCAACACACCATTCTCCTAATGATGTGATCCCGTTATCAATGGCATCCAATATCCAAAGTCAGGAAACCATGACTATCTATTGATCAACGAGCTAGTCAACTAGAGGCTCACTAGGGACATGTTGTGGTCTATGTATTCACACGTGTATTACGATTTCCGGATAATACAATTATAGCATGAATAAAAGACAATTATCATGAACAAGGAAATATAATAATAATCCTTTTGTTATTGCCTCTAGGGCATATTTCCAACATGATCTCCCACTTGCACTAGAGTCAATAATCTAGTTACATTGTGATGAATCGAACACCCATAGAGTTCTTTGTTGATCATGTTTTGCTCATGGAAGAGGTTTAGTCAGCGGATCTGCGACATTCAGATCCGTATGCACTTTGCAAATTTCTATGTCTCCATCTTGAACATTTTCATGAATGGAGTTGAAGCGACGCTTGATGTGCTCGGTCTTCTTGTGAAACACGGCTCCTTGGCAAGTGCAATAGCTCCAGTGTTGTCACGAGAAGAGTTTGATCGGCCGACGCATTGGGTATGACTCCTAGGTGGTGATGAACTCCTTCACCCAAATTGCTTCATCGCGCTGCCTCCGAGGCTGCCATGTACTCCGCTTCACATGTAGATCCCGCCACGACGCTTCCTTGCTTGCACCGCATCAGCCATCGCTTCCACCATTCAACATATACACGTATCCGGTTTGTGACTTAGAGTCATCCAGATCTGTGTCGAAGCTTAAGCGCCGACGTAACCCTTTACTGACGAGCTCTTCGTCACCTCCATAAACGAGAAACATGTCCTTAGTCCTTTTCGTGTACTTCAGGATATTCTTGACGCTGTCCGGTGTTCCTTGCCGGGATTACTTTGGTACCTTCCTACCAAACTTACGGCAAGGTTTACATCAGGTCCGTACACAAGATGGCATACATAATAGATCCTATGGCTGAGGCATAGGGATGACACTCATCTCTTTATATCTTCGCCGGTGGTGGGACATTGAGCCGAGCTCAATTTCACACCTTGTAATACGTGCAAGAACCCTTTCTTGGACTGATCCATTTTGAACTTCTTCAATATCTTATCAAGGTATGTCCTTTGTGAAAGACCTATGAGGCGTCTCGATCTATCTCTATAGATCTTGATGCCTAATATATAAGCAGCTTCTCCAAGGTCCTTCATTGAACTCTTATTCAAGTAGGCCTTAATGTTGTCCAAAAGTTCTATATCATCTCCCATCAAAAGTATGTCATCTACATATAATATGAGAAATGCTACAGACCTCCCACTCACTTTCTTGTAAACGCAGGCTTCTCCATAAGTCTCAAGATAAACCCAAACGCTTTGATCATCTCATCAAAGCGAATGTTCCAACTTCGAGATGCTTGCACCAGCCCATAAATGGATCGCTGGAGCTTGCATACCTTGTTAACATTCTTAGGGTCGAACCAAAACCTTCCGGCTGCATCATATACGCTTCTTCCTTAAGATAGCCGTTAAGGAATGCCGTTTTGACGTCCATTTGCCATATCTCATAATCATAGTATGCGGCAATTGCTAACATGATTCGGACGGACTTCAGCATCGCTACGGGAGAGAAAGTCTCATCGTAGTCAATCCTTTGAACTTGCCGATAACCCTTAGCGACAAGTCGAGCTTTATAGATGGTAACATTACCATCCACGTCCGTCTTCTTCTTAAAGATCCATTTGTTTTCTATCGCTCACGATCATCGGGCAAGTCTCACAAAGTCCATACTTTGTTTTCATACATGGATCCTATCTTGGATTGCATGGCTTCAAGCCATTTGTTGGAATCTGGGCCCGCCATCGCTTCTTCATAGTTCAAGGTTCACCGTTGTCTAACAACATGATTTCCGGGACAGGTTGCCATACCACTCACGGTGTGGAACGTGTCCTTGTGGACCCTCTGAAGTTCAAGAACAACTTGATCCGAAGTACCTTGATCATCATCATTAATTTCCTCTCCGATTGGGTGTAGGCACCACAGGAACATTTTCCCGAGCTTCACTACTTTCCGGTTCAAGAGGTAGTACTTCATCGAGTTCTACTTTCCTCCCACTTACTCCTTTCGAGAGAAACTTTTTTCCATAAAGGATCCGTTCTTGGCAACAAAGATCTTGCCTTCGGATCTAAGGTAGAAGGTATACCCAATGGTTTCTTTATGGTATCCTATGAAGACGCATTTTTCCAACTTGGGTTTGAGCTTTGGGTTTGAAGTTTCTTGACATAAGCATCCATCCCCAAACTTTTAGAAACGATGACTTATGTTTCTTCCCAAACCATAATTCATACGGTGTCGTCTCAACGGATTTAGACGATGCCCTATTTAAAGTGAATGTAGCCATCTCTAGGCGTATCCCCAAAATGATAGCGGTAAATCAAGAAGAGACATCATAGATCGCACCATATCCAATAGAGTGCGATTACGACGTTCGGACGCACCATTCATTACGCCGAGCTGTTCCAGCGGCGTGAGTTGTGAAACGATTCCACATTTCCTTAAGTGTGTACCAAATTCGTGACTTAAATATTCTCCTCCACGATCCGATCGTAAGAACTTTATTTTTCGGTCACGTTGATTCTCTACCTCATTCTGAAATTCCTTGAACTTTTCAAAGGTCTCGGACTTGTGTTTCATCAAGTAGACATACCCATATCTACTTAAGTCGTCTATGAGAGTGAGAACATAACGATATCCTTCATGAGCCTCAACGCTCATTGGACCGCATACATCGGTATGTATGATTTCCAATAAGTTGGTTGCTTTCGCTCCATTGTTCGGAGAACGGGTCTTGGTCATTTTGCCCATGAGGCATGGATTCGCATGTGTCAAATGATTCATAATCGAGAGACTATAAAAGTCCATCCGCATGGAGCTTCTTCATGCGCTTAACACCAATGTGACCAAGGCGGCGATTACCACAAGTATGTGGGACTATCGTTATCAACTTTACATCTTTTGGTATTCACACTATGAATATGTGTAACATCACGTTCGAAATTCATTAAGAATAAACCATTGACCATCTGAGACATGACCATAAAACATATCTCTCATATAAATAGAACAACCATTATTCTTGGATTTAAATGAGTAGCCATCTCAGATTAAACGAGATCACGATACAATGTTCATGCTCAAACTTGGCACTAAATAACAATTATTGAGGTTTAAAACTAATCCGTAGGTAAATGTAGAGGTAGCGTGCCGACGGCGATCACATCGACCTTGGAACCATTCCCGACGCGCGCCGTCACCTCGTCCTTTGCCGGTCCGCTTATTCCGCAGCTCTGCCGTGAGTTACAAATATGAGCAGCGGCACGGTATCAAATACCCGGAGTTACTACGAGTAATCGGTAAGGTACACATCAATTACATGTATATCAAATATACCTTTAGTGTTGCCGCCTTCTTGTTCTGCTAAGTATTTGGGGCAGTTCCGCTTCGGTGACCCTTTCCCTTTGCAATAAAACACTCAGTCTCGGGCTTGGGTCCATTGCTGACTTCTTCCTCGGCTGGCTTACGGTAGCGGCAACATCCTTGCCGTCCTGCTTGAAGTTCTTCTTACCCTTGCCCTTCTTGAACTTAGTGGTTTTATTGACCATCAATACTTGATGCTCCTTCTTGATTTCTACCTCACGACTTGACATTGAAAATACTTCAGGAATAGTTTTCACCATCCCCGCATATTGTAGTTCATCACAAAGCTCTTGTAGCTCGGTGGGAGCGATCAAGGATTATGTCAATGACCGCCTTCGTCCAGGAGGTTGATCTCCAGTGGGACGGGCGGTTGTGCAACCTTGAGACATTTTGAGTATGTGCTCACCGATGTAACTATTTTCCTCCATCTTACAACTATAGAACTTGTCCGGAGACTTCATATCTCGACCGGGCATGTAACGATTTCAGCTCCTCGAACATCTCATATGCTCCGTGTTGCTCAAAAGCGCTTTTGGAGCCCGGTTCCTAAGTATAAAGCATGCCGCCGAGTAATCATCAAGATGAGACCGCCAAGCGTTCATAACGTCTTGGTTCTCTCGATGGGTGCATCACCTAAGCGGTGCTTCTAGGACATATTGTTTCTTGGCAGCTATGAGGATGATCCTCGGGTTCGGACCCGATCCGAATAGTTGCCGCCATCATCTTTCGGCTTGGTTTTCTCTAGGAGCAACGTTGAAGTTCATTGTGACATGTGCGTTTGCCATTTGATCTACAAGACATTTTTGCAAAGATTTTAGACTATTGTTCATGATAATAAAGTTCATATAATCAAATTATTTAATGAACTCCCACTCAGATTTGACATCCCTCTAGTCATCTAAGTGTTACATGATCCGAGTCGACTAGGTCGTGTCCAATCATCACGTGAGACGGACTAGTCATCGTCGGTGAACATCTCCATGTTGATCGTATCTTCCATACGACTCATGTTTGACCTTTCGGTCTCTTGTGTTCCGAGGCCATGTCTGTACATGCTAGGCTCGTCAAGTTAACCTAAGTGTTTTGCATGTGTAAAACTGTCTTACACCGTTGTATGTGAACGTAAGAATCTATCACACCCGATCATCACGTGGTGCTTCAAACGACGAACTTTAGCAACGGTGCACGATTAGGAGAACACTTTCTTGAAATTATTATAAGGGATCATCTTATTTACTACCGTCGTTCTAAGTAAACAAGATGCATAAACATAATAAACATCACATGCAATTATATATAGTAGTGACATGATATGGCCAATATCATATAGCTACTTTGATCTCCATCTTCGGGGCTCCATGATCATCTTGTCACCGGCATGACACCATGATCTCCATCATCGTGTCTCCATGAAGTTGCTCGCCAACTATTACTTCTCCTTCTTTGGCTAACACGTTTAGCAATAAAGTAAAGTAATTTACATGACGCTTTCTCAATGACACGCAGGTCATACAAAAATAAAGACAACTCCTATGGCTCCACCTTGATTGTCATACTCATCGACATGCAAGTCGTGATTCCTATTACAAGAACATGATCTCATACATTACATATATATCATTCATCATTCATCACAACTTTGGCCATATCACATCACAAAACACTTCTTTGCCAAAAAACAAGTTAGGCGTCCTCTAATTGTTGTTGCAAGTTTCTGATGGCTGCAAAAGGGTTCTAGCAAGAATGTTTTCTTACCTACGTGAAAGCCACAACGTGATTTGTCAACTTCTATTTACCCTTCATAAGGACCCTTTTCGTCGAATCAGCTCCAACTAAAGTGGGAGAGGCAGGACACCCGCTAGCCACCTTATGCAACTAGTGCATGTCGATTCGGTGGAACACGCCTCACGTAAGCGTACGTGTAAGGTCGGTCCGAGCCACTTCATACCACAATACCGCTGAAGCAAAATAAGACTAGTAGCGGCAAGAAAGTTGACAACATCTACGCCCACAACAAATTGTGTTCTACTCGTGCAATAGAGAACTACGCATAGACCTAGCTCATGATGCCACTTTGTTGGGGAGCGTTGCATAAAATAGAATTTTCATCGTTCACCAAGATCCATCTATGAGTTCATCTAGCAACGAGTGATTGGAGTGCATCCACATACCTTTGTAGATCACAGGCGGAAGCGTTCAAGAGAACGGGGTTGAGGAGTCGTTCTCGTCGTGATCCAAATCACCGGAGATCCTAGCGCCGAGCAGACGGCACCTCCGCGTTCAACACACGTGCAGTCAGCGTGGCGTCTCCTCCTTCTTGATCCAGCAAGGGGAAGGAGAGGTTGATGAAGATCCGGCTGACCTGACGGCGTGGTGATGGATGCGGCGAACTCCGGCAGGCCCGCCAAGCAACTACGGGAGGAGAGGTGTAGCGAGGAGGGAGGAGGGCGCCCGGGGTTGGGTGCGGCTGCCCTCCCACCCCCCTTCTTTATATAGGGAGTCCAGGGGGGCACCGTCCCTAGGAGCTGGGATCTCCTAGAGAAGCGGCGGCCAGGTGTGGCGCCCCGATTTAATCGTGACACTAATCATGCACGCAAATGTATGCGATCAAGATCCAGGACTCACGGGAAGATATCACAACACAACTCTACAAATAAAATAAGTCATACAAGCATCATAATACAAGCCGGGGCCTCGAGGGCTCGAATACAAGTGCTCGATCATAGGCGAGTCGTGAAAGCAACAATATCTGAGTACTGAGACATAAGTTAAACAAGTTGCCATAAGATGGCTAGCACAAGCCCAGGATCTGAGATCGAAAGAGGAGCAGTCCTCCTGCACGGGATCCTCCTAGCTACTCTGGTAAATCGTCGGTAATTGAGCTCTTGGCGTAGTAGTAGGCACCTCGAGTAGTAGTCGTCATCATTTGTGGCGTCAGCTCTGGGCTCCATCGTGCAGTTGCAGCAATCGAGTAGAGGTAGGGGAAAAGGGGGAACAAGGCAACCGTGAGTACTCATCCAAAGTACTGCAAGCAAGGAGCTACACTACATATGCATGGATATATGTGTAAAGGGCCATATCGGTGGACTGAACTGCGAGAATGCGAGAATAAGAGGGGATAGCTAGTCTTAACGAAGACTACGCTTACGGACACCGGTCTTATAGCAGACGAAGATGACAACGGAAGTCCTCCAAGTAACATCATATAGCAATAATCCTACCCGGCGATCCCCTCCTCATTATCCACGAGAGAAGGCGACCACCGGTTGTATCCGCACTTGGAAGGGTGTGTTTTATCAAGTATCCGGTTCTAGTTGTCATAAGCTCAAGGTACAACTCCAAGTCGTCACATTACCGAAGATCACGGCTATTCGAATAGATTAACTTCCCTGCGGGGTGCACCATCTTACCCAAAGACGCTTGATCCCATTTGGCGGACACACTTTCTGGGTCATGCCGTGCGCGGAAGATCAACACGTCGCAGCCCCACCTAGGCTGTGAGAGAGGCCAACACGCCGGTCTAAACCTAAGCGCGCAGGGAGTGCGGGCCCATCGCCTGAGCACACACACTGCGTTAACGTCTGTGGCCGACGGAAGCAGACCTAGCCCATCGGGCGTTCCGGTCCAATCCGGCGCAAGGCCGCTCACGTCGTGACGTCCGAAGTGCGCCGGTGATACCACGGCGGGATACCCATAACTTCTCCGCGTAGATGGTTAGTGCGTATAAGCTCGTAGCTAACTCAGATCAAATACCAAGACCTCGTTAAGCGTGTTAAGTAACATGAGCGCCCGAACAGGGCGAGGCCCACCTCTCTCCTAGGCGGTCTCAACCTGCCTTGTCGCTCGCCATAAAGTAAATGTGATCGGGGCCGTGGGGAACCAGGCCCACCTCTACCGGGATGGAGCCACCTGTCCTTTCGGCCCCCATCTTGAGCGATTATCACGGGTAATGCAGCGATTGTAAAGTATATAGTATATGCCCGTGATCACCTCCCGAAGTGATCACAGCCCGATAGTATAGCATGGCGAGACGGACAAGAATGTAGGGCCAGCGATGAATGTACTAGCATCCTATACTAAGCATATAGGATTGCGGTAAAGGTAACAACAGTGGTAACAAAAGGCGAGGCTATCTTGACTGACATAGGAGTATCTGAAAGCGATAACATGCTACACTACTCTAATGCAAGCAGTATAGAGAAGAGTAGGCGATATCTGGTGATCAAGGGGAGGCTTGCCTGGTTGCTACGGCAAGAGAGAGGGTCGTCGGTGGCGTAGTCGATCAACGGGACTCAGACGCTTCGGTCTCGGGGTCTACGGAGAGAAGAGGGGAGAAAGCAGTAAATACATAGCGAGCAAGTGCATAACGGGACAACAGATGAGCTAGAGCGTGTTCTAACGCAGCACTAAGCGATCTTTGGCGAAGGGGAAACATCCAGGAAAGTTTTCCGATTCGAGACGTCTGTCGATGCAGATGAGCAGGAGAAGAAAGTTTGCGGAGTTCGATAGGTTAGAGGTGTGTGGAGGACGAGCGGACTACGTATCCGGATTCGCCTCGTGCGTTTTGAGCAACTTTCATGTTGAAAATATTTCCCGAGATTCACGGATTAAAAGATATGATTTTAAAAGATTTTAATAATTTCTGAAATTTAATTAATTAATTAATTAATTGAAAATGTATTTATGGCGTCGACGATGATGTCATGTCGACATCGGCGATCGGCGTTGTTGATGACCAAGTCAACGACATGTGGGTCGGGGGACCCACCTGTCATCCTCTAATTAAGTTAATTAGGATTAGGTTAAATTAACTATGGTTTAATTAAACTTAATTAGTTAATTGAATTAATTAACCCGGGATTAATTAACTTAAGTAATTACTTAATTAATTAATTATTAATTGATTTTATTTATTTATTTATTTATTATATTTTTATTTTTATTTTATTTTTTATTAAAAGCGTTATGGGCGGGGCCCCTAGTGATGGCTTGGGGGGACTAGCGGGCATGTGCAGGCGGTCTTGAGTTCGGGTTGCTAACCCGCAAGACCCGTCGTTGACGCCCAGGGGGTTTAGGCGGAGCCCGGCAGGCGAGGAAGCAGGGCGGTGGCCTTCCTGGCGGCAGGCGAACGATGGCCGGAGGAGGCGAGAGAGGACTGGCGGGCGGCAACAAGTGCGGCCGAGGCGGCGTGAAGCGGCAACCAGGATGGCGTCTGGCGGGCACAGCTGCGCGGTGGCCGTGGGTGGTCGGGTCGGGGCCCGAGACTAAGCGCGGAGGAGAAGGAGATGCTCACGCAGGGAGAAGGCGTAGGGTCTATGCGATGGGGGTGAGGAGGGCGTCGGGGGCAGCGGCGGCGTGAGCAGAGCGGTGAGGTGGAGTCGGCGAGGCGCGACGGGATGTCGGCGTCGGGGTGTGGTGAAATTTGGCCTTGACGGGTCGAGGCATCGCTTGCCCCGATCCAGATCCACGGCGGGGCAAGGGGACCTTACGGCCGAGGTCCCATGGAAGCGGGAGGCGGTGGGGAAGAGATGAGGAGGTCGGTGGGAGGTCCGGCCGAGCGTCGAAATGCTGGCAGCAGTTAGGGCTAAGAGGCGGGCGAGGCAGAGGCCCTCGGGCGTTGGATTTGAGGCGCCTGGCCCAGAAGTGTGGGTCGGCCGGGCGAGAGGTCGGCCCGATCCAGTCCTGGGTCGGGGGTTGGGAGGCGAGAGGGGAGGTGGGGGCTTGAACGAGGCCGAGGGAGGAGCTTGAGGCCTCGTCTGTGGCGGTGGGTCGGTGGCCTCCTCGATCCCGATCCAGATCGGGGAAGGAGGCGGGCGTGGGGAGGCGAGAGTGGGGGTAGTGGGTAGGGTTTGGTCGCCTCAGGGGTGAGGTAGGCTGGCTGGGCGGCTTTGTTGCACCGAGGCCATCTGGGCCGTGGCCCAGCACGGGGGGGGGGGGTGGTGGTTCTCTCTCTTTTCTTTTCTTTTGCCTTTACCCTTTTATTATTTTACCTTTTTACTTTTCTATTTTATTTTAGTTTTAGCAATTTACTAAAGTGGCACCTAAATAGGTTTTACAATTTATGCCACTGCCACAATAGTTTATTACTTAAAACAAATTAGTTTTGAAAATGTTTATTAATTTTAAAGCACTTAAATAATTGTATTTGCTCTTGTTTTATTCATTTAGAGTATCTAAACATTTTATAAAAGTGTGGTTCCTCCACCATAATTACTTATGAATTATTTGGAACCACCCGAACACTTTAGTTTTAATATCTGAAAATTTTTATTGTTTGACTTTATTTTGAATTTGAATTTTGAATCGGATTTGAACTAACTTGAGATTTGTCAACAAGAATCGAGGTGACGTGGCATCATTAGTGCGGATTCTGTAGCTTAATTACCCAAGGCGTCACAATTCTCCTCCACTACAAGAAATCTCGTCCCGAGATTTAAGAGAACAAGGGGAAAGAATGCAGTTCACGATAATCTAACGGATCTTCTCGAAGAAGTTAATCCTCCTCGTTGATGTCTTCAATCCTTTTTTTCGATGCATCATGATAAAGCTGGTCTTCATTTCTTGGAACTCCATCGTACTTCTACGAAAGGTAAGGGCAGCTCACTACGACATAATGCTTTTGAGGGAAGCGATGCAGGGTTAACCCATGAATTAGTATCAAATTATCTCGAGTTGAACATATGAAATACCTCGAAATTAGTCTGAAAGAGTACCATAATAGGCTCAAGCGGGTGGTAGGTAGCGGCTCAAGCTGAACGAGTGAGAAAGGGGTTTAGAGTAGCGAGAGTAAGTATCGCGTCCGATACCAGAATAGATCACTATGGCGGTGGCCCGTGAATTACACTCTGAGTCCACGCGGGAGGAATAACTTTGGGAGCAGGGTGTGGGGGAGAGTCAAGTTTCGATCCTGTGGAATCAGGGTTATGGGCCCACCATGTGGTTAAAAGTAGAAAGGTTGGTGACATCTTGCACGATCATGTAAGCTAGGCATGTCGGAGGAGAGTGCGAGGTCATGTCGGCAACAACATAGGTACCAAGAGGCGAGGGACGAAGAGAACCATTTTCTGCTTTCGTTGAGCGAGGCGGACCAATAAACAAGGTTCTCGCCCATCGGTGGTTACGGAATGTCATCAACAATAATGTGAGGTCTTACTTACAGTGGTACAACGAGGCGCTTACCTAAGCGGGGATTATCACTGCTTAGATTATATAGATCACAAGAAGGGTCAAACAGACCCATGGAAAGGAAAATGTGATCATTAGGTTAAGCGAGAACAATGGAAAGGAAAAATGTGTTTAAACACATATTTGAGGTATATCCTTCCCAAGGATAAGCGAGCATGATACCCATGACGAGGATATAATGTAGAAAACCCTTTAGGTAAGGGAGAGAAATTTCATGACATTACCCATACAAGCGGTGTTCGGATAATTGAGCAAGAATCATTTAGCATTGGGCTTGGATGTTCTTGTTGAAAATCGAGTATCACAGACATGCTTCGAGATAGCATTGTCATGGCCTTGGTGAATATCGACTTTGGAATCACGAAGGATCCATCGGGAATAACTTGTAGAATCGGTATTACAATTTCCTCATGGACGAGCGGATAACCTTCTTTGAAAAGGAATCTATAATGATAGGTCCTCCGGCTGGGAAGTGCTAGGCATGACATCATGCTACCGGGTCATCAAAGGATCAATCATCATGACTCTTAGAAGTTGTCCCAACCATCGAGTGACCGAGATTCAGATCCGATTGGTGTCGAGGATACCTCGGACTTAGGATACACGAGAAGAAAAGGTGCAACGCATAAATTGACGAGATGACATTGTAAGATTCTCGGGGAAATGAACTATGAAGCGATTTCCGTAAACAAGAGTCCATCATTAACCCAAGGAGAGGGCAAGGAGGTGTCTGGTGAACTCAACGGCAATTCACGAGATCCCCAAAAGATAGACTCCCACATTTAAGTGAATAAGGAGATAACATTTGTCGGATCAAATGATATAAGGAAGTATGCTCGAGGAAAACATACACAAGCAAACATTGGTTGAAAGGTGCGCCGATGGGTTGGGTTGCACGACCAATGTCGAGAATGGTGATTCAATAATCGATAGTCTAGAATTTCACTTCAAAGCAAGAGGCTAGCTAGAAGGGCAGAAATTCAAACAGCGCCCGTTCACTTGTTGGTACACCGGTTGGAAGCAACTCGGGGACCAAGAAGAATGGTGATGGTGAGAAGCATCTCAATACCAAGAATTCCTTAAGAGGTGGAGCAGTCCTCACAACATCCTTGATATTAACAGATGGCAATACTCCAAGGTAAAGAAGAACAAATGTTGGATAGCAGGGAACTCAAGGTATAACACCAAACATGAACAAGCTTGTCTTTGGTGGGAAGACAATAAGGTGGTCGATGATAAGCAATTCATCGAGGGCATGGATGGTATTTCTCATCATGAATTCAATTGATATCCGGGATGAGCTCGAGAATGTTGGCCGATCACGACACCTTGGTCGCGAGAGTTCATGAAGATGTAACCGATCGTTGACGACATCAATTCAAAGTAATGATGAAGTGAAAGGGTATTGGAACCAAGGGCACGACACAAACTCGGAACCAAGCTTGTTGTTCTAGGAGTAATGATATGACGATGAGGATCGGCGTAAGGTTAGTTCATCGTCGAAAATTGTGATCCGAGTAGAAGGACCGGGTAGCATGTTAAAATCATCACGACCATGATATAGCCAAACAGGCTAGGAATGGGCGTGGTGAATCTAAACTTCGTACTTATAGGAGCTTACGGAAGAGTTGTTGAACCAAAGTGCGGACTCGGTTCAGTTAGCCGGTGCCCTTGAGTGTTTAACAACTCGAGCCCGTGAAAATTTGGAATCGATGGGAAGGTAGTACTTGATGAAGAGCTCATAAGAAGTTATGCGGTTCCATGATAATCTCGAGATACCGAGGGTAATACTCGATGACATATCAAAGTAGAGGTTGGGCCGGGGTTATTGCTCTCTGGAAGACAAGTGCTAAAACTTGCGAGAAATGGTATTTAAAAGAGAACATGGTCGGAACCACGATTGCAAAAGGCGGATCCTAGATATAAGATGAACTTATACGAAGGAATAATTCATTTAAGAGAAGCTTTAATGATAAGATATACATCGTGTCCATGGGCATGAACACAAAGTTCAAAATTAAACTCCACTTCTTCAATGTATAACCTTCCATTCACTTCTACGCTTTGATAAAGGCATTAGTGTTGAAAGTTTTACCTGGTGAAATACAGGATGAGTATGACTAGTGAAAACTTCCGAGTTCACACATATAAAGGAAGGCATAGGTTCAACCCGTCGGGGTATCATGGAAACATATACCACAAGCTTGATAGTAAATGCCACCAGCTCGAAAGCGAGCATGGTTGGCCAGAGGATACAACTTAACAAAGGTATTATGTATCAGGGGAAGAACTCTCAAAGTGATCAAGTGTGAAGGTCATTGTCGGATAACAATCCAACAAAGGACTTGATGGTCCACAAAGGATCCGATATGAGTGTCGATACTCAACCAGAAGAGGAAGGAATGCAAATGCAACAGGTTATGGAAGCATCTGAATAATTCACAGCTTAAATGCAAAGGAATTATGATTTCCAAATCAAGGGATCAGGAGCAAATGCTCTGATCAAGAATGGATAAGCTGAATAGAATTAGGGATACAATCAACGACAATTGGACTGGTCGAGAACCAATTCCAGTTAAAAGAATGGCAGCTCAATAGGAAGGTAATTTATAAGGATCAATGATGATTGCGCGTATTCCCAAACATATTGAGTCAATAGACCCAAAATGATAATGACAAGGAATGTCAATAAGACTACGAGACTTATGGAATTAACCATAATGCGAGCAAGCAAGAATTTCAAGAGCCAAAGGCTCCAGAGGATTTCGGAAGATCGAATAGTATTTTGAAGACTTTTGTGAAACTCATGAACAAGCGGGGATGAGCGGATACTCGACAAGTGCGAGGATTTATTTGAAGGGGTATTCATGTGGCAAAAGAACTGCTAGGCGGTAGGCACGAAGTATTCTCGGAACAATAGAAAACTTGGTATCTTGTAATAACAAGATCAATGGGGATGATCGTATGAATGGCAAGTGTAAGTAGTTATCCATACGGATTTATCGGTGGCGAGGAATAGCAAGAGTGATGGGCACAAAGTCTAGGAGATCATCGAGAGAGTATATTGGAATCTTACGATTAGCGGGGCGATCATCTGAAGTGAGGGGCTCTCGGGAGAAAGTACTTGCGAACCTAAAGTTAGTGTTGTTTTTAGCAAAATCATTTAACCCGAATAGAGGAGAGTTCAGAATCCCAGAGTAAAGATCGAGGAGTAAAAGATCCTAGTACCACCCGATGGCGACGTGGGCCCATGGGCCGCACAGCCACGTTAGTAAAAGTTTTCCAATGTCTAGACTCGACTTCGGCCAAGGAGTTGGAAGGGGGATTCCTACAGGCAGTCGGCTCTGATACCAACTTGTGACGCCCCCGATTTAATCGTACACTAATCATGCACGCAAATGTGTACGATCAAGATCTGGGACTCACGGGAAGATATCACAACACAACTCTACAAATAAAATAAGTCATACAAGCATCATAATACAAGCCGGGGCCTCGAGGGCTCGAATACAAGTGCTCGATCATAGGCGAGTCGTGAAAGCAACAATATCTGAGTACGGACATAAGTTAAACAAGTTGCCATAAGATGGCTAGCACAAAGCGGGATCTGAGATCGAAGAGGAGCAGTCCTCCTGCACAGGATCCTCCTAGCTACTCCCCGGTCGTAAATCGCCGGGCTGCGCGTAGTAGTAGGCACCTCCGGAGTAGTAGTCGTCATCGACGGTGGCGTCGCTCTGGGCTCCATCGTGCAGTTGCGACAATCGAGTAGAGGTAGGGGAAAAGGGGGAACAAGGCAACCGTGAGTACTCATCCAAAGTACTACTTAAAGCAAGGAGCTACACTACATATGCATGGATATATGTGTAAAGGGCCATATCGGTGGTGAACTGCAGAATGCGAGAATAAGAGGGGATAGCTAGTCTTAACGAAGACTACGCTTACGGACACCGGTCTTACAGCGAAGAGAAGAGGACAACGGAAGTCCTCCAAGTAACATCATATAGCAATAATCCTACAGCGATCCCCTCCTCATATCCACGAGAGAGAGCGACCACCGGTTGTATCGGCACTTGGAAGGGTGTGTTTTATCAAGTATCCGGTTCTAGTTGTCATAAGCTCAAGGTACAACTCCAAGTCGTCCACATCAGAAGATCACGGCTATTGAATAGATTAACTTCCCTGCGGTGCACCATCTTACCCAAGACGCTTGATCCCATTTGGCCGGACACACTTTCACGGGTCATGCCCGACGCGGAAGATCAACACGTCGCAGCCCCACCTAAACTGTGAGAGAGGCCAACACGCGGTCTAAACCCTAAGCGGCGAAGTGCAGGCCCATCGCCTGAAAGCACACACTTGCACGTTAACGTCTGTGACGGAAGCAGACCTAGCCCATCAGCGTTCCAGTCCAATCCGGCGCGCCCGCTCGTCATTGACGTCTGAAGTGCTTGGTGATACCACGGCCGGGATACCCATAACTACTCCAGCGTAGATGGTTAGTGCGTATAAGCTCAGAGTAACTCAGATCAAATACCAAGACCTCGTTAAGCGTGTTAAGTAACCATGAACGCCCGAACAGAGGCCAAAGCCCACCTCTCTCTAGGCGGTCTCAACCTGCCTTGTCGCTCCGCCATAAAGTAACGATCGGGGCCGTCGGGAACCCAGCCCACCTCTACGGGATGGAGCCACACATCTTCCCTTTCAGCCCCCATCTTGAGCGATTATCACAGGTAATGCAACGATGTAAAGTATATAGTATATGCCGTGATCACCTCCCGAAGTGATCACAGCCTAGTAGTATAGCATGGCAGACGGACAAGAATGTAGGGCCACTGATGAATGTACTAGCATCCTATACTAAGCATATAGGATTGCAGGTAAAGGTAACAACAGTGGTAACAAAGACAAAGCTATCTTGACTGACATAGGAGTATCTGAAAGCGGTAACATGCTACACTACTCTAATGCAAGCAGATATAGAGAAGAGTAGGCGATATCACGGTGATCAAGGGAGGGCTTGCCTGGTTGCTCACAGCAAGAGAGAGGGGTCGTCGGTGGCGTAGTCGATCACTGAGGACTCCAAAGATCGGTCTCGAGGTCTACCGGAGAGAAGAGGGGGAAAGCAGTAAATACATAGCGAGCAAGTGCATAACAGGGACAACGAATGAGCTAGACGTGTTCTAACGCAGCACTAGGCGTCTTGGCGAAGGAAACATCAGGAAAGTTTTCCCGGTTCGAGACGTCTGTCAGACGGATGAACAGGAGAAGAAAGTTTGCAGGAGTTCGATAGGTTAGAGGTGTGTGGAGGAGCAATCTAAATGCGTATCCGGATTCGTCTCGTCGTTTTGAGCAACTTTCATGTTGAAAATATTTTAATCCGAAGTTACGGATTAAAAGATATGATTTTAAAAAGATTTTAATAATTTACGAAATTTAATTAATTAATTAATTAATTCGAAAATGTATTTATAGCGTCGGCATGATGTCATGTCGACATCAATGATCAGCGTTGATGATGACCAAGTCAACGACATGTGGGTCGAGGGGGACCCACACAGTCATCCTCTAATTAAGTTAATTAGGATTAGGTTAAATTAACTACTGCTTTAATTAAACTTAATTAGTTAATTGAATTAATTAACGGATTAATTAACTTAAGTAATTACTTAATTAATTAATTATTAATTGATTTTATTTATTTATTTATTTATTATATTTTATTTTATTTTTATTTTTATTTTTTATTAAAAGCGTTATGGGGCGGGGCCCCTAGTGATGGCTGGGGGACTAAGCAGGCACCGAGGCGGTCTTGGGTTGAGGCGCAACCCGCACCGTGCGTTCGGGCGACGCCTTGAGGTTTAGGTGAGCCGGCGAAGCGAGAAGCAGGGGGCGGTGGCCACGGCGCCGATCCTGGCGAAGCGAATGACGGTCGCCGGAGGGCGCTGAGAGGCAGCGGCGGCGGCGGCAACAAAGTCTTGGCCGGCGGCAGCGTGGCGACAACGGGATGGCGTCTTGAAGAAGCGGAGCGGCCTTCTTGCCGGTGGCCGTGGGTGGTCGTGGTCGGACGGGAGCCGGAGCTAAGCGTGACAGGGAGGAGAAGGAGATGCTCACAGGGGAGAAGCGCGTAGGGTCTATGCGATGAAGTGAGAGGGCGTCGGGGGCAGCGGCGTGGGAAGCGAGCGGTGAGGTGGAGTCGGCGGCCTTGACGGGATGTCGGCGTCGAGGTGGTGGAAGCGGCTGGCCTTATGACGGGTCAGGCATCGCTTGCCCGATCCAGATCCACGGGCGGGGCAGCGGGACCTTGCGTGAGTCCGGTGGAAGAGGCGAGCCGGCGAGGGAAGAGATGAGGAGGTCGGTGGGGAGGTCCGGCGTCGAGGCTGCGACCGCGGCAGCAGCCAACAAGAGGCTGGCGGCGAGAGCCTCGGGCGTGATTAGACAGGCGCCTTGATCCGTCTGGCCGGGTCGGCGAAGGCGGCGAGGTCGGCCCGATCCGGTCTGAGTCAGAGGTTAGGAGGCGAGAGGAGGTGGGGCTTGAACGAGGCCGAGGGAGAAACTTGAGGCCTCGTCTTGGCGGCCTCGGGGAAGCGGTGGGTCGGTGGCCTCACTCCGATCCCGATCCAGATCAGAAGGAGAAGCGGACGTGGGGAGGCGAGGGGAGTGGGGGTAGTGGGTAGGGTTTGATCGCCCGAGGGGTGAGGTAGTATTTGGCTGGGCGGCTTTGTTTAGCAAAGGAGCCATCTGGGCGTCAGCTGACAAGAGGGTGGTGGTTCTCTCTCTTTTCTTTTCTTTTGCCTTTACCCTTTTATTATTTTACCTTTTTACTTTTCTATTTTATTTTAGTTTTAGCAATTTACTAAAGTGGCACCTAAATAGGTTTTACAATTTATGCCACTTTGCCACAATAGTTTATTACTTAAAACAAATTAGTTTTGAAAATGTTTATTAATTTTAAAGCACTTAAATAATTGTATTTACTACTGTTTTATTCATTTAGAGTATCTAAACATTTTATAAAAGTGTGGTTCCTCCACCATAATTACTTATGAATTATTTGGAACCACTAGAACACTTTAGTTTTAATATCTGAAAATTTTTATTGTTTGACTTTATTTTGAATTTGAATTTTGAATGGGATTTGAACTAACGCGAGATTTGTCGTGATGTAGCAGGGTGACGTGGCATCATTAGTGCGGATTACGTAGCTTAATTACCCAAGGCGTCACAAAGGGAGACTTGCCCCCCAAGGCAAGTGGGCGCCTCCCTAGGGTTCCCAACCTAGGCGCATGATAGGGGGCCCAGTAGCACCAGCCCACCAGGGCTGGTTCCTCCCCACTTCAGCCCATGGGGCCCTCCGGGATAGGTGGCCCCACCGGTGGACCCTGGGACCCTTCCGTGGTCGTTTACACGTATGACCCCGAAAACTCTCCGATGGTAAATAAAGCACTTCCTATATATAATTCTTTACCTCCGGACCATTAGGAACTCCTCGTGACGTCAGGGATCTCATCCGGGACTCGAACAACTTTCGGTTTGCTGCATACTCATATTCATACAACCCTAAGCGTCACCGAACCTTAAGTGTGTAGACCCTACGGGTTCGGGAGACATGCGCAGACATGACCGAGACGGCTCTCGGTCGATAACCAACGGAGGATCTGGATACCCATGTTGGCTCCCACATGCTCCTCGATGATCTCATCGGATGAACCACGATGTCGAGGATTCAAGCAACCCAGTATACAATTCCCTTTGTCGATCGGTATGTTACTTGCGAGATTCGATCGTTGGTATCCCAATACCTCGTTCAATCTAAATTCTGACAAGTCACTTTACTCATCTTAGTAATGCATGATCCGTGACCAAACACTGGTCACTTTGAGCTCATTATGATGATGCATTACCGAGTGGGGCCCGGTGATACCTCTCCGTAATGCGGAGTGACAAATCGATCTCGATCCGTGTCAACCCAATGCAGACACTTTCAGAGATACTTGTAGTGCACCTTTATAGTCACCCGATTCACGTTGTGGCGTTTGGTACACCCAAAGCACTCCTACGGTATCCGGGAGTTGCACGATCTCATGGTCTAAGGAAAAGATACTTGACATTGGAAAAGCTCTAGCAAAACGAATTACACGATCTTGTGCTATGCTTAGGATTGGGTCTTGTCCATCACACCATTGTCCTAATGATGTGATCCCGTTATCAATGACATCCAATATCCATAGTCGAGGAAACCATGACTATCTGTTGATCAACAGGCTAGTCAACTAGAGGCTCACTAAGGGACATATTGTGGTCTATGTATTCACACGTGTATTATGATTTCCGGATAATACAATTATAGCATGAATAAAAGACAATTATCATGAACAAGGAAATATAATAATAATCCTTTTATTATTGCCTCTAGGGCATATTTCCAACAACTGCAACACAGGGATGTACTGTGCCTGGTTCATTGAGTTCAAGGTGGTGCTTTGATTCAGAGGAATTTGGTAGCACCACGGCTCATGTCGTGGCAAGGTTACTACTATCCAGAATTTATCAGGTCCCGATGTTCATTGCTCGCCGATTCTGTTGTACCAGATGATCTGACCACCCATCGATCCGATCAGTTTACAGAACTTTACACCCAAACAAAATAAATAATAAGATTGTCCAATGTGAATGACAACAGTCTGACACCACAGCTCCCCAATAGCACAACAAAAGATTTTAAAACCCGAAAAGTGGCTAGTAAATATGAGAAACTCCAAGTCCTAACATATTACCTATAGCAATCACAGTCACGCTAAGTGCTACGCTCCCAGCTTCTCTCGTTGCCACAGTCTCAAATGCATCGACAATTTCAAATGGTTACTCTTGAAGGAACATAGTAAGTCTGGCCAAAATTTATGTGTGGAGCTATCATGATTTTGGTGTACAATAACCCATAATAATTTGTGATCATGTACACAAACTATCCAGTTTGTTTAGCAAACACAGGGGGTCCGTAGTATACTGAAAAATATTTGGCAACCCACGGTGCAAGTTGAGTGTTCTCAGGCTCTTTTCTGTCTTGTTGTAATAGTCAGACTGCCTACATTTAAACTTAGATGTAAAGCACCAAAGTAATTGTCAAGCGAAACCAATAGTGCCAGAAAATTAAGAGGAACCAGAACCTTGCAGAAGATCAAGAAATAACAATATAAAAACTATTTTTTACATTAAGCCAGAACCTTGCAGAAAATTAAGAGGAACCAGAACCTTGCAATAGTGAAAGCATTGTTTGGTGTACAGAACCCATGATAATTTGTGATCATCCATAGTGCACAGAATTAAATGACCAGTAAGGGTATTGGTTATTCTATCCTCCTGATACCTACTGACATACACCTAACTTGAAGTAGAATGGAAGAGATGAACTTCAAAATCGAAGATGAAATTGCGCACATATAATGGCAGTTGAAAGGAATAAATTGCTCACGTACACAACCTATCCAGTTTATTTAGCAAACACAGGGGGTCCGCAGTACTTTGAAAAATATTTGGCTATCCATGGCGCAAGCTGAGTGTTCTCAGGCTCCCTTCTGTTCTTGTTTCAGACCAGCTGGGCATATTTCAGGGTTGAAGCCATCATGATATACAAAAAACGGCAACCATCCTTGGCCTCCGTTTATCCTTCGCTTTCTTTCTTGAGGGTATACCAGAGGCGCTTGTACATACCTGTTTTGGAAGACCTATCTGATTAGCATAAGAATTGTGGATTTCAATCGTAGAGAATGGTTAGATTAGTACCTGATATTGTCAACCGCATAATCCCAAAATAAATGCGTATGCCTTAAGATATCCTGCATTTTAGTGATGAATTTTGAATAGCACTGAAGATCCTAATACACCGGCACAGTCAGCTAGATGATTAGGGATTGGATTCATCATGAGGACTTAGATGAGCAACCTGACGCAGTTACACAGTCGCGTGAAAACGACATCTTACTTGCTCCAGCAAGACAACATTCAAAATAAGACAGTGGCAGACATGCATAGTAAACTCTCATGGACCTCTGGGGAATCCAATAAAGCGAAAAAACCTCCATATGAACCAAATAGTCCTATGATGTATACGAGCTTACTTTTTCTTGAAAATAAAAGTAAACAAACATATCATCATATTGCAAGAAACAAATTTCAGAATCAGACACAATGGAAAACAGAACATAAGAGGGGAAGATAACCTGCTTCAGAAAAATATCCCGTACATAAGAATGGCTACAGGTCTTGTGATTTACCTCATGGATCTTGGCAAACCATCAAGGTTAGTAATAAGTAATACAAAGCAGGTAACATTTAGTAAACAAAATCCTTAAAAGCAGCGCTCACTGAAGCATATTACTGCATAACCAGTGGGCTGGGTTGGGATTGTAGTACGTCGTAGTCGAGATAGTCAGCGGAGTTGACGAAGTCCAACTATCTAATTAGTAGGCATGGAATGACCACACTAATTTGTAATTTCCCAAACCGTAGACATGTATGCGACTTCTAACCAGGAATCATGGGAGCCAAATATAGGATTGTACACCGACTCATATGGCTCAAATAATTAGAAATTGAAAAGCAAATCTCAAGATCCCTTATACGAACAAAAGAATGAACTAAGATAGCAACAAGAAGAAGAGAGACAACCTGAGTTAACTTATAGGAGCAGCACACACTCCTGAAACCAGATTGAACAATCCTTGCAATCTCCAACACCACCAGTAGAGAACCCACCTGCAACATGAGCATAGGAATCAAGAATCAGACGAAATTGGGGAGCAACAAAAGGGAAAATGAAAACGGAACCGCACCAATCCTTCCCACTCTCGCCGGCCTCCTTCCTCTCCCCTGCAGGTCCACTCCACCACGACGGGACTGCTGTCCCTGCTGTTCTTTTTGACGTGGCGACCTCATCTCAGCTCTGGCCTCGCTGCTCCTTCCTCCCACCATGGTTCTTCCCTTCTCCTCGACCTCGGCCGTGAAGACCTCACCGGCGGGGCCCTGATCTGCGGGGAGAGCATGGGAGGAGGGGGGATAGGGATTGAAAGCGGAGGCGAAGGGGAGGAGGCGGCGCGGTGGGAAGAGCATGGGAGGAGGGGCGAGGAGGGAAAGTCAAGGGTACGCGGGGCTGGACTGGTTGCTAGGGTTTTCACCGTGTACTGAATGGCCCACCTCGCATGTCCCACTTTGTGTATGCAAATTTGGAGCAGACCTCGACTCATTGCGTGGACCCGCAGTTAACAAGGCCCATCTGCCATGGACTTCTGAAGCAGCTGCGAATGTGCAAAACAGACCAACGGCTGCCCACAAGCCAGCAGTCAAAAGTGGTCAACAGTAAAAAGATCGAACGACGCGGACAAGTTAGGAGTGCCCACATTGACAGGTTTATATGTTCAATTTTTGGGACTAACCTATTAACCGGAGGTCCAGCCCAGAATTGCTGTTTTTTGGCCTATTTCAAAGTTTTGCAGAAAAGGAATATCAAACGGAGTCCAAATGAAATGAGCAACCGGGAGCGTGATTTTCTCACGAACATGATCCGGAGACTTGGACCCTAAGTAAAGGAAGCTTCGAGGAGGCCACGAGGTGAGGCGCGCCCTCCCCGAGGCGCCCTCCACCTCGTGGGCTCCCTGCTGCTCCACCAATGTACTCCTTCCTCCTATATATACCTCATTGCCCCCAAGCGATCGGAATCTGGAGCCAAAAACCTAATTCCACCGCACAACCTTACATGCCACGAGATCCCATCTTGGGGCTGTTAGGAGCTCCATGGGAAGGGCATCCATCACGGAGGATTCTACATCAACACCATAGCCTCTCCAGGTGAAGTGTGAGTAGTTTACCTCAGACCTTCGGGTCCATAGTTAGTAGCTAGATGGCTTCTTCTCTCTTTTGGATCTCAATACAATGTTCTCCCCCTCTCTCGTGGAGATCTATTCGATGTAACCTTATTTTTTGCGGTGTGTTTCTTTGAGGCCAGGTGAATTGTGGGTTTATGATCAAAATTATCTATGAACAATATTTGAATCTTCTCTGAATTCTTTTATGTATGATTGGTTATCTTTGCAAGTCTCTTGAATTATCGGTTTGGTTTGGCCTACTAGATTGATCTTTCTTGCAATGGGAGAAGTGCTTAGCTTTGGGTTCAATCTTGCGGTTGTCCTTTCCCGATGTGGTAGGGGCAGCAAGCATACGTATTGTATTGTTGCCATCGAGGATAACAAGATGGGGTTTTTATCATATTGCATAAATTTATCCTCTACATCATGTCATCTTGCTTAAGGCATTACTCATTTTCTGAACTTAATACTCTAGATACATCTTTGGATAGCGGTCGATGAGTGGAGTAATAGTAGTAGATGCAGGCGAGAGTCGGTCTATTTGTCTCGGACGTGATGCCTATATACATGATCATACTTAGATATTCTTATAACTATGCTCAATTACATCAATTGCTCAATAGTAATTGCGTTCACCACCGTAAAATACTTATGCTCTTGAGAGAAGCCACTAGTGAAACCTATGGCTCGGGTCTATCTTCATCATATTAATCTTCCTACACTTAGTTATTTCCTTTGCTTTTTACTTTGCTTTTATTTTACTATGCATCTTTATCACAAAAATACCAAAAATATTATCCTATCATATCTATCGATCTCACTCTAAGTAAGTGATTTGTGAAAGGATTGACAACCCCTTATCGCGTTGGTTGCGAGGATTTATTTGTATTGTGAGGTCACGAGGGACTCGCTACAGTAGCCTCCTACTGGATTGATACCTTGGTTCTTAAAAACTGAGGGAAATACTTACGCTACTTTGTTGCATCACCCTTTCCTCTTCAAGGGAAAACCAATCCAGTGCTCAAGAGGTAGCAACTTGTCCGTCGGTTGAAATGTGGTGATCTTTTGGTGATTGGTTATGTGGATTATGTGCATTTCTATGTCGGCCTATTGTCGATTTCTTTGTTCGTTTGATGGTCTACATAATTTAGTTTCATATTGCATGCTTTAGTATGAATATTGGGTGCCAGATTTGAGGTACACGATTGTGGATGCGTCGATTTGTGGATTGCCCGGTCATTGCCCGCAGCTGTATAAGGTGCTGCATTTGGCAAATTCGGCTGTAGATGCTGCAATAAGTCTATTTTATTCACAACTTCCTCCAATTTTTTTAGGACAGTAAAACTGAACCAGTTTATAGCCCTCTCACGCCCTCAAGATTTTTGGCCATTTGATTCATATCTATAATGCTTTTGGTCGTTAATCGCTATCTAATCTTGTCATTAGTCGCTAAGTGGGCTAGCTGTCCTAAATGGAGGCTGCTCTGGTAGAAAAATCAGCTTGCTGTGGTTGACTGGGCCCTTCCACATGAAGCCCATTTCAGCAAACGAGTATCTCAACTCTACGTTGTGCTCCCTTTCCCCTCCGTCGTCTCTCTCCTATCTCGCTACCGGATGAACCATATGTGCGCCGCCGCCGCTGTTGAAGCGATCCAACCCACTTTGCTATAGTTAGGAGTGAAAAGTAATATCAAACACACAACAAATGAACTTCTCAAGGGCCGGCTTAGTCGGACCGAGGCGATGCTTGTCTTGTCGATCGATTCAGGTCTCCTCCAATGCTGATGCAGGATCCTTGTTGTGGTGCTGGAGACGAACGAGAGCATTTAATTTAATTCGTTAGCAATAACTTTTCAAAGTCTTTGTCGTAGTACATATCCTCTTGTGGGTTCAATAACTCATGGTCACTCCTTGGGGAAAGGCATAGGAAACTTCGCTATCCAAGCTGAATCTCAAAGGGCATCAACCATCTTTTCTGGCGTCGTTGCCGGAGAGGCATCATGTCACTAGTAACTACCTTATAGTTACTAGCAAAAGGGCCCGTATGTTACAACGGGAGAAAAAAAATCATAATCTTCAATGTGGATGACCACATTTGTTCACATCATCGCATGATTTTTTTAAATGTTTCTTTTTAAAATTTTATTCACAAATCGAAGCAATGTTCACATTTTCAAAAAAAATATCATGGTTGTTAAAAAACTTGGCAATTCAAAGAATTATTCTGAATTTCAAGAAAAGTTTTTTATAAAACATACTATAATATTCTGGTCCACCCTTGCCGTTAATTCTGCAAAATTCACACGGGTATATAGTCACAAATACTTAGAATCATTACTGTTTAACTACATACCTTCCATCATTTGTGAACACTTATACAAATTTGGGAACATTTTTAAAAACCCTGAACATTTTTTACTATTTTTTTTTAAATTGTGAACATCTTTTATGTTGCGAATGATTTTTAAGCATTTTTTTCAATCGGCGAACAATTGTAGAATTGACAAACATTTTTTTCGAAATTGGTGGATTTTTCTAAAAATTCACAAACATTTTTTGAAATGCATGAATATTTTTTGAATCGGCAAACACTTATGAATCAATAAACTCTTTTGTAATTCATGAACCGTTGTTAAATTTTTTGGACATTTTTAAAATGCACGAACTTTTTTTGAATTAGCAAACATTTTGTTCAATTTCATTAATAATTTTTCATACACGGACTTTTTTTCAAAATCATGGCTTTTATGATTTTACAAACATTTTAAAAAAAGTTTAGAACATTTTTTTGAATATGCGAACATTTTTAGAAAAATCCCGAGCATTTTATGTTTTCTTGAACATTATATTTCAAATTTCTCAGTTTTTTAAAATTTTAAAAGTTTTTGCAGTTCCAAATTATTTAAAGTAGAAAAAACAAAAATGGAACAGAAAAATAAGAATAAAAAATGAAACTTAAGAAAAAGGTGCCCGCACATGGGCGGCCCAAACGGGTGTGCTGCGTGTTATCCAGCGCGCATAGTGCATTATAGAAGGTCCCTATGCTTGGGCCGGCCCAGGCAGGGGATTCCCTGAAAACGTTTTTTGTCACTTATATGTGGCTTGGTGAGTACTCCCTTCGTCCGAAAATACTTGTCATCAAAATGGACAAAAAGGGATCTATTTAGAACTAAAATACATCTAGATACATCCTCTTTTATTTATTTTGATGACAAGTATTTCCGGACGGAGGGAGTAATATTTTGAAACTTGAGAGCAATTTTAATGACGTACCACCAGAAGCAATAGTCCTTTATTTAGGTATATAGGTATAGATTGTTAAAATTTCTATTTCAATTTATGTTTTAGTTCTTTGTTCTTGTCTTTATTTTTTTAGTTGTGTTCTTACCGAAAACCCAAATAAAATATTAGGGCTCAAAATCTTCGAGACTTCACTTCGCTGCTCCAAATGAGAACCTTATGTGTGCACCAATTGCACAACCTGATGTTACTACCGAGCAATATGAAATTAAGCCCCAATTAGTCTTGCTGCCGAGCAATACGAAATTAAGCCCCACTTAATCACAACGGTTCAACAATGCCAATTTAGAAGCACTGCATCAACGGATGCCGACATGCACTTACACAATTTTACTGAGCTGTGTGATATGACACATATTAACGACCATGAACCGAACTCTCTAAAATCTATTTTGTTTTTCCTTGAGAGGAAAAGCAAAAGAATGGCTTTTACCTTTACCTAGAGGAACTATAACTTCATGGATTGCTTGTTGCCGCAAATTTTTATCTAAGTTTTGCACCCCAAAAATTATACAATTTCAATATTATTAGAATAAAACGCTAATGCAAGATCATAGACGACACACCAAGGCACGATATTTGTTAACGAGGTTCACCGATATGGCTACATCCCTGCAGGGCATGACTACTGGGTGCTCCTCCCTGAAGATATCGCAACACTGCCGGCCCGGCCGGCGTATCAGACACGCCGTCGGCTCCCAGCTGCACTGTTTGCTATCAAGTCGTCATGAGTTACAACGTGTGGTGCCCCTCCGTATATAAGAGGCCTAGGATACAAGTGTCCAACTCCTACACAACTCGTACCTAACCACACCAATTACAACTCCAAGTCCACGTAACCCCTTGCGTACATAACATATTCGACACAAATATAACAAACTCCACCTTGGCGAATATTCTCCAGCACTTAGAAGACGTCCATGTTCGAACCTCCATGTACTCCGGACTAGGGTTGTCTCCTTTGTAGCTTCATCGAGAGCTACCGGCCAGGTGGACCCGGCCGCCACCGTGGGACTTCACTGCTACTCCTGCAGCTCCACTCCCCATGGCTCCACCAGCAATAGTGATCCCTTGCAACTTGTAAAGATGCGAAGCCGTCCTCTCTCCTATCATCACAGTCACCCCATCTTCCATGATTTCCATGGTCTTCGTATCCCGATCACAACGGAATTCCATACTACCGTCCGCTCAACTCCGTCAAACATCTTGATTTTGATGTCACCTACTCCAGCAACACGATAAACTGTGTCATCGCCCACATAGGCTAAACCAAACTCACCAGACTTGTACGAAGAGAACCACTCCCTGTTGGGTGTCGCATGAAAAAAGCAAGCTGAATCCAACATCCACTCTTCAGCTTTTGTTCACCGCATGTTTGATACTACGAGAACATCACTACTGCTGTCTGAGTCATCACCACGAGTAGCCACATTAGCACTTGCCCCACCCTTCAGTTCTGGGCATTCCCTCCTTACATGTCCCCAGTCCTTGCACCTGTAGCACTTCACCTTTTTCTTCTCCGCCTCTTGTCCCTTCCTGAGCTAATAACCTTTAACTGCCAACCCCAAATCATGAGTACTCTCGTTGTAGCATTCTTTTGCTTCCTCAACTCATGCCCAAGCAACGCTGCAGTGACTTCCTCATTATTGACAGTTGTCTTTCCATGTGTCAATGTAATGAGCAAATGCTCATAGGACGGTGGCAACGAAACAAGAAGAAGTAGCGCCTTATCCTCATCATCAATCTTCACATCCAGACGCGCTAGATCCGTGACCAACTGATTAAAGGCATTCACATGCTCCACAAGATCCGGCCCCTCCAGCATCTTCACCCATAGAACTTTTGCTTCAAATACAGCCTTATTGGTCAGCCGACTTGGACATATAATGATTTGCCAACTTGTCCCAAATTCCTTAGGAGTATCTTCGTCCATGACATGATACATGACACGATCCATAAAGACAAAGCCGTGTGGTAGCGGCCGCCTGCACTTGCATATCCTCCCACGCATCATTGTCAACCTTGGCCGGCTTCGTCTCCAGCAAACCCTTCAAGATTCCCTGCTGCGCCATAATATCCTTGACTCTTGTCTGCCGTACACCGAAGTTACCCGTGCCATCGAACTTCTCCACATCAAACATGGTGAACCCCGACGCCATGCCAAGCCGCGATCTAACCGACCTGTTGCCGCCGGTCTTACCGCCCTTGTTTTCCTCTGCGACTTCCTCACGAAAAAGATCACTGATCCCGTATTCCTCATCTGAAGCCACGCCGCAGTCCGTGATCTACCAAGAAACCTGGCTTGCACTACACCCGATCTGCCTTCAGAAATCACTGTGGCCGTCACCGAAACTAGACACCTCCACCTTTTCCTGAACCTGCAGATTGGTTTTTGTGCCTTTGCTGCCTCTGTCGCCCCAGCCCTTTATATACGCTAGATACAGCGGCGCTATTTTTCCTTCCCTCACACGGAAACGAGTTCAACTCTGTCACGATTCGCCCGGCCTTTGCCAAACCAAATCTCCCATGGACTTATGCATGCACACGTCGTCTCTTATTTTCTCATGACCAGCAGCAGACTTGTCCCCTGACGAACATGCACACCCATCGCATGTATCACCTTGTAAATTTGATCCGCTGATCGCATGCAAGTTAACTCCCTGGACTCCTGCTTGATCACGATTTTATCTTTCCTTGAATACGCTGCACCCCATCCGATGAAACCTGCTGCCAGACCTTCCTTTGCGTCGCGCTACTGCTACTGAGACCGGTTGCCACACGCCTCCTCGAAGGCTCCAGCGGCTGTCTCGCGTATGAACACCGACAACTGAATCATGACTTTCCTTCTCTCGATTCCGTGTTCATCAGAAAATATCCGCCACTAGTTCCGACGAACAGCTTCCGCCTCGTTCTTGGTTCTTCGCCAGCAATCTGAACAATACATCACGCGTACTTGCTACGCTTTGCCGCCAACCACCGTCAGACGGGCCGCCACCTCGCGCATCATCCGTGCACGAGCCGTGCCGTACCCTGGCCATCCACGTCGCCGACACAATCCGTCCGCAGTGCCGCGCCGCCGCCCGTGTACAACACCGGGCGCATCGTCTTGATGCTCTCACAGTCCGATCTATCCGGTCGTCCCCCACGTCTGGTCGCCGGTCTGATCGCGAGCCAAATCCGTCGCCTCCGCAACGTCTTCAACAGCCACTACGCCGGCCCGATCGCCACGTCTAGCAGATCCTTACCGATCGCAGCCCATCGAACGGTCTAGGCCTCCTGCCCGAAGTGTCCGACACCACAGACCGCCTCCGCGATCGCCGCCATGCTCCACCTTGCACCAATCGGACGTTCCATGGCACCCGTCGAGCATGATCCTCGTACCTCTGGATGATCTTCCGCATAGCCTTCTCGCAACCTTGCTCTGATACCACTTGTTAAAATAAAACGCTAATGCAAGATCATAGACGACACACCGAGGCACGGTATTTGTTAACGAGGTTTATATGGCTACATCCCCGGGGCATGACTACGGGCGCTCCTCCCCAAGATACTGCAACACCGGCCGCCCGGGCGCCGGCACACGCCGTCGGCTCCCCCGCGTACCTGTTGATATCAAGTCGTCATGAGTTACAACGTGTGGTGCCCCTCCGTATATAAGAGGCCTAGGATACAAGTGTCCGACTCCTACACAACTCGTACCTAACCACACCAATTACAACTCCAAGTCCACGTAACCCCTTGCGTACATAATATATTCGACACAAATATAACAAATATCGAATCACATGTTTTAAGCTGAAGGAACGTGATCCACTAGCGCTTGCGTGGGGTCGCATGAAGGAGGCTATAAGAAATTATCCTAATCACGGGATGGGAGAATGATTAATTCTTCATATGTTTTATAAGGTTCTTAATCTCATGTTAAAAACTATGCTTGATACGGCTGCAGGAGGAACTATAATGGGAAGACCTATTGAAGAGGCCAAGAAGCTACTTGATGATATGCAAGAAAACCATGCCCAATAGCATGTAGAAAGGTCTACCACAAGAAAGGTCAACGCTATCTCCGAAGAGAAAGATGAAGGACCAACGTCAAAGATCGATGAACTCATCGACATCATGAAAGGTAAAGAAGAGGTAAGACCTAGTTTGGCAACAAAGTTTTTAGAAAACCATGGTAATTGAAAACCACAATATTCCGATGTGTGGGCAAGGAATACTATGGTTTCTTTAAAACATATTTTTCCTCAGTTTTACTAAAACTACCTAGGTGTTTGGCTACCGGCATCTCTAATCCATATGCCACTCGTCGCGGAAGTGTTGCAATCGGACTG
This sequence comes from Aegilops bicornis, assembly GCA_021605145.1. Taxonomy (NCBI): domain Eukaryota; kingdom Viridiplantae; phylum Streptophyta; class Magnoliopsida; order Poales; family Poaceae; genus Aegilops; species Aegilops bicornis. The sequence continues at coordinate 255,631,043 of CM038671.1, read as the reverse complement.
GACAGATAATTAAGGACGGAATATTGTACGGCATAGATGAGCACATACCATACCCCTGGTGGTGAGCTTGATTCCCTCATGATTGCAGAGACAAGATAGGAGACTCACAGGCGACGCCGGCTGGAAGAAGGACCCAAAAGACCAACTACATGCTAATCAAACTGAATCGGCTAATAACCAGGAGATATAATACAACTCGTTTATATAACAGACAGAGAAAAAATAGGACGCCATCACAGCTAATATTCTTATCTCGATGTAGGCAGCAACGCCAATTGCGCTTCTCTCTGTTTGTTTAGAAAATGGAGGCCAGGACCTCTTTTCCAGATACCGGAAAAAACCATGGTTTCTGGATACTATGGTTTATAAAACTTCAGTTTTTACTGATGCCAAACGCATCAAAGTATTCAAAACCATGCCGAAAACTTTGAAAATACATTGCTGCCAATCGTAGCCTAAATGTAAATGCAATCACCGACGATGATGTTATTGTTATTGGGAGGGAGTGAACAGCGAACTAGTACACCGCACATACACAGGCACGCACAGACGACGTTTTGGTGATTGCCGGTGCAGCCGCTAACCAACATAGACAAATTTACACGTGACAACCCTTTACGATGCACGCCCGATGCTTGACTGTGCAGTTCCGAAAATTATATGTGGGATGGGATGTCGTAAATTGAATCAGTTTTCGTGATCTCCTAGACCGGTTGGAAGAGAAGGTTCCAAAAGTGTGTCTGCCCCATAATTTGCAGTGAAAATTGGTTAGCTGATGATCTGTTTCAGGTATCTTTGGACCAAAAGTTGCACCAATAAATCGAGCCTGCTGGATCCAGTCGGGGAGACGGCTGTGCCACACTGCACAACCACCATTCATTTAAGCTGGCCTCAAGAAGTTGCTTCCATTTATAAGCTCGTGGTCGTGGTGGGGTTCGCAGAAAATATGAACAGACATCAGGCGCGCGTCTCTCTGCTTGTAGTTGGAGTGCTGCTCACCGGCACTGTGATTGCAGTGCTCGCAGCCAGTCCAGCCGCCGGCGACACCAGGGCTGGGCCTGGGCTAGCCGGCAGCATGGGCACCGCCTACAGAGTCGACGCGGCTACGGCGCCGCAGAAGCTCACACCGGTGGTGCACCGTCGCGTGCTCGCCAGCCTCGGCAACTCGGTCTTCGACCCTAACAGGCCGGCATGCATCCGGCAGTGCGGGGCCGCCGGGCAGGCGTACACCGGCCGGGGATGCGTGCATGCGTACCAGTGCGGCGGCTAAGTTAGCACCCCATATGACAATACGCACCGACGCAAGTTCACTCGATGGCATGCCGCTAAACTTGTACGCGTCCCGAATAGTACGTGCGTACACCCTTGGTAGTTGTTATAGTACTAGTTGGATTGGCCGTAACTCGCAAGTGATTGATCCTTGTACGTGATAAATTTGTTATTGTTGCTTGGTGTAAAATGTTCTCATGTCTAATGCTAGATTGTACGTTATTCCTAGCCAGTGGCGAGTTTTCTCCAAAATAGGCCGATGATTTCTTAAAAAAATCATCGGGCAGATTCGTAGCGGCCCCATTGATTTAACAGTGTTTCTGGTGTCAGCTTTAATTGCATCTCTCACGGGTTCGAGTTCCACTTTTCCTACCGTTTCATGTGTTTCAATTGCGTTGTTTCAACCGTATGCGTGTCTCAAGGGCACCGTTTACTAGTTAACAAACTGGTAAATGTTTGCCTTGTCTTTCCTCCTTCATATGAAAACATCCCGGACTTTCCTCCCCCCTCTCCTTAGTCCGTCAGCGCCGCCGCTGGTCCTTCTCACCTCCGGTAGCCTTTGGGCCATGGAGGTTCCGAGGATCTCGACCCCATGCTGGCGGAATGGACCCCGTTCTCGCTTTTGTTAGGTTTGCCATCTTGGTTGGGGCTGTATAGCGGCGGCAATGTCCCTTAGTAAGAATAGTGTCTTCCATGTTCTATCTTCGTCCCGATGGTGCGTCTAGCTTCGTTGGAGAGCATGTGGAGGTGTGTCTCCGTCGGATCTCGTGGGATTCGGTCAGTGCTGGTCTTCGGTGGATCTGTTTAGATCCGGTCTTCGTTCGTCTTCATTTGGGTGTTTATAGGTTTGATCCTTCCGATCTATGACTTTCTTCATCGGTGATGATTACTGCTCTAGTGTGCTGGTCCTATGGGGTCTTAGCTCGACGACTTCCCGATTGTCTAGTACAACAAGGTTTGCCCGGCTTCGGCGAGGGAGGGGCAATGATGGGACGCGCCTTCGGCTCGCTCTAGTGCTTGTAGTCGTCGTTAGGTGATCCACGGATCTGATTGTAATTTTAATTACCTCGGGTGTTCTTTGTACTGTCATGATTGAAAATGAATAGATTATAAGTTTCTTGGGAAAAAAGTCAAATGTTTACCTCGAAGTCGTGCCCTTACGTAATAGTATCACACACGATGTCGAATTCACAGGATGTAGTGCAATGTAAAACCATGCAGCTATCATCTTTCATAAGCACATAAGTTTTGTGATCATGAAAGTAGAGGGTTTATGCTATATCATTAATTAGATTGTACTGACTTGTCCAACCATCCATTAGATATAATTTCAATGGCTTAGATTAGAGAATTATTCAATGTAACTTTGAACTAAACACTACTGAAAGTTCAAAAAATAATTACCCTACTAAATACTCGAGATAATATATGCAGAGAAAATGGTTTATATAAAAGGCAAGGGCGAGTGGTGAGCGCAGAGTGTTATACCTATTATATCATGCGGAAACTTCGTGAGAGTTGACAAGCACCTTCCAACCGACAGGCGCTGATTGCCTTGTAATCCGCAAAGTCGTTGGATTCCGCACGAGAACACACCAAATTTTTAGTTTTAGTTTCTGAAATTTGTGATTTTCTCTTTTGCTCGTATCAAGTTTCAACAGTTGAAACTTCAAGAAGTTATATAAACATGTCAAAATGTATGCAAAATGGGGATCTTATTTTGAAAGACCTCGTCAAAAGAAACACGAATATACAAAGGAAACTTAATTCATACTTTTGGTTCCAAAATATAAGAAACTGGAAATCAAAAGTGAAAGAACATGCGGTGCCCCCATGTTTGGTTTTGGTAATTGATGGCAATCTCTATGGACTAATGGTTGCCTTGAGTTATACTTGAAGGATTTGTCCATAGGCTTTTCTTGAAGTCCGTGTGTTGGTTTGAAGGAGTTTATGAGTTGACCAAGGTGATGTTCAAGGAATTATCCAAAAATTGGTCATGTGAGACTTGAGCTTATTGCAAGCATGTCTTGAAGAAGTAGTTCGTGTGGACATTCATGTTTACCTTCAAGACATCATCCTAATGAAGAGAATTGGAAAGATTCAAGGTTGATCAAGACTAAGTACAATGAGTGATTCAAGTCGATCAACACACAAAGCGTACAAGATGTACCGAGTGGGATCAAGTGATCCCATGGTATGGTAGGCATTGTAAATTGCGCTTTGTGTACTAACCCATGGTCTACGTGAGAGTTCTATATGGGGTTAGGTATGTTTCCATGGGCTTGCATCAAGAGGAAGATATCATACAACCCATGGAGAGGATGACATCAAGTGGTGATCGTCATCAAGATTGCGGTGTGCAAGTCCAAGTGGAGCATCACGAAGAGATCAAGTGCTTGAAGCTTGCCGTCCATTGTGGTGTCAATGGACTTGTGAAGATGTGCCGAAGAGTGGCTCACCCATAGTGGAGTATGGGGGAGCAATCAACTAGTCTTCGTCGAGCCAACGCAATCAAGAAGGGTGGTCCAACTTGAGGGAGTCAAGATCGTCACCATCTAACTCAAGTAGACTATGTGCAAAGCAAAGGTTTGCCCTTGATACATTTATGTTGTACCGATCTCATGGTGGTAGTTGAGAGACCGGGTTATAGGATCATTCTTGCCGTACTATCAAGGGGGCTCTCGATGAGTAGCTTGATCAGATTGTCGTTAGATTGAGAGCTCAAACCATTGCATCCTTGCATCATCTTTCTTGGTTCTTGTTTGGTGTTTCTCTTTGTGAGTTCTATAGGTTATGGTCATCTTCATGACAAGCACGAGTTCATCGAAAACAGAGTTCACATGCATCTTCTATGATGTTTTCGATGTTGGAGGTTTTGCCGGCTCTTCTCTTTTGGAGGTTCCACTCCTCTATATCTTAGGCATTCATCCCCTGCCTCTTCTTAATATGCTACTCGTCGTCATCTATGCAACAAGCTTGAGTTTGCTCAATTCGGAGCTCATATGCAGAAGTTAGGGCAGTTCTGGTTTTTCTTGTTGCATTTGTTTTGCTTGGGGCTTGCTTGATGCACCCCTCATGGTAGTACCCGCTACGGGCAGCGTGATAGTACCGCTTGTATGTGATAATACCGTCCTGTTGGGTGGTAGTACGCTTATGATACCTCATTTGTCTGATTCTTATTCAGGGGTTCTATTTTTCGTGTCGGTTCCGGTGATGGTAAGTGGCACGTGTGTCGTGATACCGCCTATAAGCGTAGTACCGCTCGATTAAAGCGATACGTAGTACCCACTCTTTACTGCAATACTATTGTCGCCATGTTATACTCGCCACCGCTTCCTATGCTCTTGTGTTCTGCTTCTCCCGCGGTAGTACTGCTGGGATGGGCGGTAGTACCGCTCCGGTGGCACTACTGCCCCCGAGGTTCATAGCCGTTGCTTTGTTTTCGTGTTACTACAGCTCGAGCGGTAGTACCGCTCATGTGCAGGATGAGCACATACGGTTGGATTTTTTCCCACCTATAAAAGGGGTCTTCTTCCCCATTGAACCTTATCTCTTGAGCTCGTGTTCTGCCCCCATTGTTGACCTTCTTCGAGCTTGCTATCTCTCAATCCCTCCATAGATTCTTGCTAGTTTTGGGGGGAAAAGAGAGGGGAGATCTAGATCTATGTTTCCACCAATCACTTTCTTTTCTATGTGAGGGGAACCCCTTGGATCTAGATCTTGGAGTTCTTGGTGTTCTCCTTCTTGTTCTTTCTCTCATTTTCCTCCATAACTTTTGTTGCTTCGGTGGGATTTGAGAGTGAGGGACTTGCAGTGTGCCCTTGCATTTGGTGCATCGGTTTGAGTTCTCCATGGTGGTACATGGAAGCTACAAGTTGAGTAGCTCATTACTCTTGGGTGCTTGGTACCCTTGAGCTAGTTCCTCTTGGGTGCTTGGGCGCCCTAGATGGTTGGTGGTGTTCGGAGCTCAATCATTGTGGTGTATAGCTCCGGGCAAGCGTCGGGGTCTCCAATTAGGTTGTGGAGATCACCCGAGCAATTTAGTGGGCACCGTGACCTCCCCAAGGGTTGCCAAAGTGTCTGGGTTTAGTGACTGCCCCAAGGGTTGCCATTTGTCTGCAGTTCGGTGACCGCCCTCAAGGGTCCCTTAGTGGAATCACAACATCTTGCATTGTGTGAGGGCGTGAGGAGATTACGGTGGCCCTAGTGGCTTCTTGGGGAGCATTGTGCCGCCACACCACTCCAAACGGAGATTATCATCCGCAAGGGTGTGAACTTCTGGATACATCGTCGTCTCCGCGTGCCTCAGTTATCTCTTACCTGAGCCCTTTTACTTATGCACTTTACTTTGTGACAGCCATAGTGTTTCTTGTTATATATCTTGCTATCACTTAGTTGTTTATCTTGCTTAGCTTAAGTTGTTCATGCACATAGGTGAGCCTAGTTGTTGTAGGTTTTGTGCTTGAAAAATTAACCGCTAGGTTTATTCCGCATTTGTTCAAGCCTAAACCGTAATTATTTTAAAGCACCTATTCACCCCCCCTCTAGGTGACATCCTCGATCTTTCAATTGGTATCAGAGCCTCATCTCTCTTATTAGGCTTAACCTCCTAGAGAGTAAAGATGTCGACTAGGGGATTAGGATTCTCTGACACTCTTAGTTTTGATGGCACAAATTTTGATATTTGGGTAATTCACATGCTTAATCTATTTAGGGTCATGGACCCAAATTTAGAGCAAATTGTAGATATGGGGTTTTCTCCTCCAAAGGATCCCCGAAGATTATCTTTAGAGGATGATAAAACCTATCTCAATGCTCAAGATTCTAATGTGCTTTTTGATGCTTTGAGCAATGTAGTTATATTTCAACTCATGTCGTTCCGGGATGCTCATGAGTTGTGGACAAAACTTCAAGATAAATATGGTGTGTCCAAGATTTGTGGGGATGATTTTTCTCCCTCCACCTCCGATTGTGTTTCCTTCTCAACTTCTTCTACTTCACCTACATGTGGATTTCCACAAGGTATTGCTCTGGTGAGTAGTGTTGGTCATTGCAATGATGATAGTGTGCTTATTGTTGATGATACTCCATCACTATCTTATGCAATGGTCCTTCTTTGGACTTTAACACTTCGAGCACCTTACATGTTTCACATGCTAGTGTTGATAGTCCATGCATATCATGTAGAAATGTCTTGACTAAATCTCATAATGATATGCTTGCTATATCTTGTTGCCATGATAAAAATGCATGTATTTCCTCTAGTTGTTCTATTAACAATGAAGAGGAAACCAAACACTCCATGGAACAAGATGTGGTCTTGAACGGTGCCTCGAGGGATCCTACATCATCATATATTGCTTTTTGCCTTATGGCTAAGGCTTCAAAGGTATCTCCTACTCTGAACCCCAATATGTCTCTTGATGATAATGTTGATAAGAATGAGGATGACGATATTGATGAAGAGAATGATAATGTTGCCTCGTTAAAAATTAAGGGGGAAATGATTTTTAAATCTCTTCATAAAAATAAAATTAATTGTTCCAACTTCATGGAAATCATGTCCATTGCCATTGAGGGCAAGAAATACATTGAGAAGTTGGAATCTAATCTCGAGGAGCATGAGGTCACCATTGATAGAATGGAAGGTCATGAGCGTGATTACGCTAATGAGATCGCAGACCTCTCTCAAGCTCTTGAACTTGAACAAACCACCAAGGAATCTCTTGAGGAAACTTTTGCTCTAGAATTATCTAGATTAGGGAATATCATGATAGAGCTCTTGAGGTGGCCAATGATTTCAAAACTAAAAATGAGAAGCTTGAAGTTGCGCATGCCAAACTCCTTGAGGACTTTGGGCACCTCGAAAATGGCTCAAGGGTCATTAAGAGTGAGCTCATCGGACTCACCGAGTCTCATGCACAACTTAAAGCTTCATATTTAATAGAGCTTGCCAAGTTACCCTCTCCTCTTGTTGTTAATGATGATGCTTGTGCTACTAACTCTATTTCTTGTGAAGCATCCATTTTGACGGAAAATGTTGAGCTAAGGGTTGCGTTGCTATCTAGCAATTATGGGAAATTGGAAGAAAGTCATGAAAAGCTTTCTAGCTATCATGATGATCTTCTAGTATCCCGTAATGTGCTAAAATTAGCTCATGAGGCTATGACTACTAAGGTAACATATAGTGAGCCTCATGTGGATACTAGCACTACTTCAAGTCAAAATGCTATATTGCCATGTGCTAGTCCTCATAATTCATCTACTCACAATGTTGCTACATCTTGTGATGAATTACTTTCCTTGCCTTGTTGCTCTAACAATGATGCTTACACTTCCTCTAGTACTTGTGTTGATACTAACCATGTAGAGGAAATCAAAGAGCTCAAGTCCCAAGTCACTTCCTTGAAGATTGACTTGCAAAAGTGTCATGAAGGGAAGTCCACACTCAACAATATCTTGAGTGTGCAAAAATCCCCCAATGACAAAGGTGGACTTGGATTCAACTCCAATAAGAAGAAGAAGTCCAAGATTAACAAGAATAAGGGCCAAAAACAAGTCGAGAATTCAGCCAAGATTATTTGCTTCAAGTGCAAAATTGAAGGGCATCATGTTAGATCTTGCCCATTGAAGAAGAAGGCCATTAGTGACAAGAAACAAAGGAAGCGGCCACAAGTTCATTCTCATGCTCAACCTCAAGTTGAAGAAAAGCCTCTTCCCAAGAAGACTCAAGCTAATGCTTCTCAAGTTGAGAAATCAAGTGAGAAGAAAGTGAAGAGTAGACGTTGCTACATATGTCGTCAGAAAAGTCACGTCGCTTCTTCATGCACGAATGGTACCTTATCCAACCCAATTGTCATTGATGGTGTTTATTCTCTTCGGAAGGATAAGGTTGGCAATGTGTTTGCCAAATTTGTTGGTACTCAAAGTGATGTCAAGAAAAGAACCATTTAGGTAGCCAAGCCTATTGTGACTAACTGATGCGGCTTGAACTATGTTGGTATTTCCCCAAAGAGGAAGGGATGATGCAGCACGGCTATGGTAGGTATATCCCTCAGTGATGAGACCAAGGTTATCAAACCAGTAGAAGAACCACGCAACACTATGTAAACAATACCTGCACACAAATAACAAATACTTGCAACCCGACGTGTAAGAGGGGTTGTCAATCCCTCCCGAGTAAAAAGATGGATAAATATGTAGTAGATTGAATAAATAGATCTCGCGGAAACACGGAATAAAATAAATAATAAAAAATTGCACAAGGTATTTTTGGGTTTTTGGATTAATATATCTGAAAATAAAATTGAACAATAGATCTCAAAGGAAAATATGATAAAGAATAGACCCGAGGGCCGTAGATTTCACTAGTGGCTTCTCTCGAGAAAAATAGCATACGGTGGGTAAACAAATTACTGTTGGGCAATTGATAGAACTTCAAATAATTATGAAGATATCCAGGAAATGATCATTATATAGGCATCACGTCCAAGATTAGTAGACTGATTCCTGCCTGCATCTATTACTATTACTCCACACATCAACCGCTATCCAGCATGCATCTATTGTATTAAGTTCATGGAGAAAGCGGAGTAATGCAATACTGAACGATGACATGATGTTGACAAGATCTATTCATGTAGGAATAGACCCCATCTTGTTATCCTTAATAGCAACGATACATACGTGTCATGTCCCCTTCTGTCACTGGGATTGAGCACCGTAAGATCGAACCCATCACAAAGCACCTCTTCCCATGGCAAGAAAAATCGATCTAGTTGGCCTAACTAGACCAAAGATTTGAAGAAGAAATATGAGGCTATAAGAAATCGGGCATATTAGAGATCAAAACTCAAATAACTTTCATGGATAAAATAGATATGATCATAAACTCAAAGTTCATCGGATCCCAACAAACACAACGCAAAAAGAGTTACATCAAATAGATCTCCACGGGACCATTGTATTGATAATCAAAAGAGAGAGAGAGAGAGGAAGCCATCTAGCTACTAACTACGGACCCGAAGGTCTACAATGAACTACCCACACATCATCGTAGAGGCACCAATGAGGATGATGAACCCCTCCGTGATGGTGTCTAGATTGGATCTGTGGTTTCTGGAACTTATGGCGGCTGGAATTGTGTTTCGTAGACTCCCCTAGAGTTTTTGGATTTTCGGGGTATTTATAGAGCAAATAGGCGGTGCGGGAGGCGGCCGAGGTGGGCACACCCACCAGGCGCGCGCTGGGCCCCTGAGCACGCCCTGGTGGGTTGTGCACCCCTCAGAGCCCCCCTCTTGTACTTCTTTTGCCCATGTTGTGTCTTCTGGTCCAGAAAAAATTTCCAAAAAGTTTTGCTACGTTTGGACTCCGTTTGGTACTGATTTTCTGCGAAGTAGAAAAAAAGCAAAAAACAGCAACTGGCACTGGGCACTATGTCAATAGGTTAGTCCCGAAAAATGATATGAAGTTGCTATAAAATGATCATAAAACATCCAATATTGATAATATAACAGCATGGAACAATAAAAAATTATAGCTACATTGGAGACGTATCAGCATCCCCAAGCTTAATTCCTGCTCGTCCTCTAGTAGGTAAATGATAAAAACAGAATTTTTGATGTGGAATGTTGCCTAACATGTTCATCACGTATTCTTTTTCTTTTGTAGCATGGACATTTGGACTTTTATATGATTCAAAGCAATAGTCTAGTTTTGACATGAAGATTTCAATACTCAAGCATATCAACAAGCAACCATGTCTTTCAAAATATCAACACTAAAGCAAGTTATCCCTAGCCCATTATGCTCAATCATTGGTCCATTCATGAAACACACTCGCATTTTAGCTACACCCAATGCTCAAGTACGATCATAGTGCCCCTTAGTTGGTGCTTTATAAGAGAAGATGGAGACTCAAATAAAAATAAAAATTTCATAAAGTAAATAGAAAGGCCCTTCACATAGGGAAGTAGGGATTTGTAGAGGTGCCGGAGCTCAAAGCAAAAAAGATAGAGATAAACCATTTTGGGTGGCATGCTTTTCCTGTCAACGAAAACGATCGAGTGGTTCCCAATGCTTTCCATGCTAGATATATCATAGGCGGTTGATGTCTACTATACAACCTTCTTCTTGTAGACGTTGTTGGGCCTCCAAGTGCAGAGGTTTGTAGGACAGTAGCAAATTTCCCTCAAGTGGATGACCTAAGGTTTATCAATCCGTGGGAGGCGTAGGATGAAGACGGTCTCTCTCAAGCCCATTAATATAAAGTAATAATATAAAAGTGCTTAATAAAGCCCATTAAACATCTAAGATGGATAATATAATAGCATGAATACTTCATAAATTATAGATACGTTGGAGACGTATCAGCATCTAAGCTTAATTCCTGCTCGTCCCTAGTAGGTAAATGATAAAAGAAATAATTTATGAAGTGTGAATGCTAGTAGGTGCACAAGTTTGATCAATGATAATTTCAATCACCTTTTCTAGCATCATTATATGTCATAACAGTAGCTCAACTCATAGAACTTTGCATGATCAAGTAACAAACTATTCACATGTTAAAGTATAGATCATAAACTTTCTTGAAAACTAACAAACCGTGTTGTTAGTCATCAAACAATTACAATTCATCTTATTTTCAGGAAGAGTCTATGTCAGAGCTTTGATTTAGCAAACTCCACATACTCAACTATCATTTAGTCTTCCATGATTGCTACCACTCAAAGCATATTTTTAGAACAAATAGTATTCATCAAACACAGAGAAAGATAGGGGCTTAATGTTTCGCCTCCCAACCTTTTACCTCAAGGGTAATCTCAACAATAATAATTCATGCTCAAATACATTTGAATGGCCATATATGCTTAGATATTTCCATCATATGATGCTTGCCAACTAAAGAGTAGGTTGGAATGATAAGGAATACTACTGACTCTTGCATAAAAGTAAAAGATGGGCCCTTCGCAGAGGGAAGCAGTGATTTGCAGAGGTGCCAGAGCTCGAAGCAAAAGCAGAGATGAAAATAATTTTGAGAGGTATGCTTTCATTTGTCAACATAACAACCAAGAGTTCCCAATATCTTCCATACTACATACATTATAGGCGGTTCCCAAACAGAAGGTAAAGATTTTTACTCCCCTCCACCAACAATCATCAATCCATGGCTTGCCGAAACAACGGGTGCCTCCAACTAACATCAAACCTGGGGGAGTTTTGTTTGCAATTATTTTTGATTTGATTTCGATCTTTTGATCATGGGACCGGGCATCCCAGGTTAGCAGCCATTTTCTCGTGAATGATGAGCGGAGTCCACTCATCGTGAGAATAACCCACATAGCAACGAATATAATGCTAAACCGAAGACGCTACATGAGCAATTCGGGCATACAAAACAGATGATTATTTGAAGGTTTATAGTTTGGAACATGCAAATTTACTTGGAACGGCAGTTAAATACCGCATATAGGTAGATATGGTGGACACTCATGGAAGAAACTTGGTTCAAGGAATTTGGATGCACAAGCAGTATTCCCCCTTAGTACAGATATTTTGGCTAGCAAAGGATTCTAAATAGCAAGCACCACATGTTAGTGGATCCAAAACAATATAACTTATACAAATATACCCAAGCATAACTCATTATGTTGTCTTCCTTGTCCTACTTCAACTAATTTGCTCAGGTTTGAAAATAATTAATGGGGATCACAATCATAGAAGATGTCCAAGATAGTATATTTATATGTGAAACCTCCCTTCCTTCAATATTCTTTCATGAATTGTTCAAGTGACCAATACAATGTTTGCTAACCTTCAATAAATTTACCACCTCTACTTCTTATATGTGAAGGCATTACTCCCCATGGGAAAGGCATATGAAACATATATAATTTCAGATTTATGACATTCAAATCATTCAACCATTTACTCATAGGATATAAGTGAAGCACACGAGTAAATGACAAACTACTCCAAAAAGATATAAGTGAAGATCAATGAGTAGTTAAATAATTATGTAGCTATGTGAAGACTCTCTAACATTTAAGAATTTCAGATCTTGATACTTTATTCAAACAGCAAGCAAAACAAAAGAAAATAAAATGAAGCTCCAAGCAAAACACATATCATGTGGTGAATAAAAATATAGCTCCAAGTAAAGTTACCGATGAACGAAGACGAAAGAGGGGATGCCATCGGGGGCATCCCCAAGCTTAGACTCTTGGTTATCCTTGAATATTACCTTGGGGTGCCTTGGGCATCCCCAAGCTTAGGCTCTTGCCACTCCTTATTCCATAGTCCATCGAATCTTTACCCAAAGCTTGAAAACTTCACAACACAAAACTTAACAGAAAACTCGTAAGCTCCGTTAGCGAAAGAAAATAAATCACCACTTCAAGGTACTGTAATGAACTCATTCTTTATTTATATTGGTGTTAAACCTACTGTATTCCAACTTCTCTATGGTTTATAAACTATTTTACTAGCCATAGAGTCATCAAAATAAGCAAACAACACACGAAAACAGAATCTGACAAAAACAGAAAAGTCTGTAGTAATCTGTAACTAACGCAAACTTATGGAACTACAAAAATTATAAAATAAATTGGTGGACCTGAGGAATTTGTCTAGTAATCATCTGCAAAAAGAATCGACTAAATAACACTCTCCAATAAAAAGTTTTAGCTAATCTCGTGAGCGCTAAAGTTTCTGTTTTTTACAGCATGATCATAAAGACTTCACCCAAGTCTTCCCAAAGGTTCTAATCACTACAAAAAAAAAGACACATCCGTGACATTTTGGGCCGAACGAATTTTTTTCTGTCATACATATGACACTTCTATGATGATAATTGTGACAAAAAATCATGACAGAAAATGGGCTTTTTGTCCTGGGCGGGTCGGAGACGCAGCTGCATGACATTCTTTGGGCCATCCATGACGGAAAAAACCGTGGTAGAAGCGAGGGGGAGGAAAATTTCGGGGAGTTCCGGTTACACGGTGGGAGGTCGGGGCGGCGACGCATTTCTCGTACGCACAGCGTGTGTGTAGGCGTTAGCTCTAATCGAACCCGAAGCGAGGCATTGGGCTCTAATCGAACCCGGCGATTACCGCAGGGCTACAGCGTTCATCGAACCCGGCGATCGATCAATGGCTGTTAACTGAACCCGATCGAAGCGATTCGCCGCTCACGCTGCTAACTGAAGCCGATCGATGGTGCCTCTGGGATGAACAGTGAGCATTTGGGGGGGGGGTGGGGGGGGGGGGTTTGGATGAACAGTGAGCGGTGGCATTGCCTCTGGATTAACAGGACCCCGTGGTGTGGTGGAGGCTGGATGAAGAGTAGGCGGTGGACGGGTGCCCGTGGAGGGTGGTTGAACAGGACCCGTGGTGTGGAGGGCTAGATGAACAGAGATGACGGTGGAGGGGTGGTTGAGCGATGGCAGTGGAGTAGCGCGGTGGAGGCTGGATGAAGAGGAGCCCGTGGAGGTGGAGGAGGTCGGCGGTAGCCCGTGGAGGCTGGAGGAGGTCGACGGTGGAGATGAACAGTATCCGTGGAGTCACGTTTTGCGACGCCACATACCCCTCTCGATGAACAGGACCCCCGTTTCGGACCGTAGGTAGTGCTCCAACACAAGTCCGTTTCATCCGTTTTGCGATGCGCCCACACCCCTCCCGATCAACAGGACCCCTGTTTCGACCGTAGGAGGTCCGTTTCCTCCGTTTTGCGGTACGCCACACCCCTCCCGATCAACAGGACCCCCATTTCGACCGTAGGAGGTCAGTTTCCTCCGTTTTGCGGTACGCCAGGCCCCTCCCGATCAACAGGACCCCGTTCCGAATGTAGGAGGTCCGTTTCCTCCGTTGTCAGCGGTATGCGAGCCTCATTTCCATCGCCTGTTCCGTCCAAGCCTCCCGATGAACACGACCATGCATTCCGTTCCGACCCGGCGGTTGGCTCCCGCGCGTTCCGTTGCCTCCCGATGAACACGAGGCATTCCGTTGCCTCCCCATGAACACGGCACGATCTTTGTTTCTCTGTTCCGACCCAGCCATGTACACGAGCCCTGGCCGTACGTACGCGCGAGTAGGCGTTTGAGACCCTGCCCGTATGTACGTATGTGGCCCTATTTTCTTTCTTGCACCCTCGCCGGCTATGCGACGTGTTCATACTCGTCGCGGCGCCTCTACTCTCGACACGCGCCCTCTACAGCGACCGGTATGTATATGCATTACGCTCGCGACCAGAATGACAACGCCTTCGACGCTTCGACCGTGTGGGTCCCGTAGCCGGGCACTTCCTTGCGTGCGAAAAATGTAGCTGGTGGGTTCCAGCGTGATCGGAGAGGCTTAATTGTTTTTTTGCCCGGTCGCACTTCCTTTTCGTGCGAAGATGAGCTGGTGGGTCCCAGCAGTCAGGGGGGCGAATCATTTTTTTTGCCTAGACGCACTTCCTTGCGTGCGAAGATGTAGTTGGTGGGTCCCAGCAGTTAGGGGGGCGAATCGTTTTTTTTTGCCCGGACGCACTTCCTTGCGTGCGAAGATGTAGCTGGTGGGTCCCAGCGATCACGAAGCGAATCGTTTTGTTTTTGCCTGGTCGCACTTCCTTGCGTGCGAAGGTGTAGCTGGTGGGTCCCGGTCGATGCTGGGAAATGTTTTTTCGCGAATACGGTGGCCCGTCCGGTGGGTCCCCGTTGTCAGTGGAGGAATAATTATTTTCCAGCGTAATAAGGAGGCACTTCCTTGTCAGGGCCATGGACCCGGCTGTCAGCCTCTCCACGACAGTCCACGTCCGATGGAAGTCGCTCCTTGACCACGTTGACCACATCGCGCCGAGAGCACCGAGGCGGTGGACGGCGAGGCCTAGAAGGGGAGACGCTGAGCCGGGGAAGACGCGGCGAGGGAAGCCAGCGATGAGAGGAGTACGAGGTTCACTTTGGTTGAGCTGCGGTGTGGCTGCCCGTTGCCGCGAGGCACGGACAGCGGTGGGAATAGTAGAAGCGGGCATGAGGCCTCCGCGGCGGCATCCGCCACGGAGGCGAGGAGCATGCAACCACGACCGATGCTGCTTTGGGTATCGGAGCAAGAAGACCGGAGGTTGAAGAAGCACTACGGCCGTTGGATGGACATCAGACGGTCACTTGGAGCTAGAATCGTTTATATTGACTAAGTTGACTAAGCCCTCCGTCCCTGTCAACTTAGTAGGCCCCTAAGTCAGCCTCCCACCAAGGTGGGTCCCAGCTAAAGGGGTATTCATTTTATTGTGCGTAATAAGGAGGCACTTCCGGTGGGTCTGAGCTGACAGCAGGGGGAACATTTTTTTCACGAAATACGGTGGCCCGTCGGGTGGGTCCCAGCAGTCAGGGGCAAACGTTTTTTTCGCGAAATACTGGTGGCCTGTCCGGTGGGTCCCTGCTGTCAGGTGGAGGAATAATTATTTTCCGCGTAATAAGGAGGCACTTCCTTGCGGCTGCCGTGGACCCGGTGTCGACCTCTCCACGTCTGATATTCTTGATGGAATTTGGTCATTGACCACATTGACCACGCCGCCCGAGAGCACCACGGCGGTGGGACGACGGCGAGGCCTAGGAAGGGGACGACGCGGAGCCGGGAAGACGCGACAGTGGATGCCTGCGAGAGGAGAAATCTGAGGTTCAACTGGTTTGGGTCTTGTTGCCGCCGCTTGAGAATAACGGGGTGTGCGTGAGTGGAGTGGAGGGATGGCCTGGCTAGCGGTGGGAGTAGTATGGGGCGGTGAGGCCTCCAGCGGGTAGCACAGCAATGACCATGGGAGGCAGGAGCAGGAAGGCAGACGACCAAGCGTGCCTTTGCGGCCGGAGCAAGAACACCAGAGGTTGAAGAAACACTACGGCCGTTGGATGGACATCGTCTGGTCGGTCGAGCTAGAATCGATGCATATTGACTAAGTTGACATTAAAAGCCATTCGCCTCATTAACTTAGTAGGCCCACTATCTTGGGTCCCAAATTAGCAGGGGAGTATTTATTTTTTTGTGCGTAATAAGGAGGCACTTCCTTGCGTGCGAAGATATAGATGGTGGAGTCCGAGCTGTCGGCCAAGCGGTAACATTTTTTTCTAAATACAGAGGCCCTTTCGGTGGGTCCTAGATGTCAGGTGGAGGAATCATTATTTTGCGTGTAATAAGGAGGCATTTCCTTGGGTGCGGCCGTGGACCCAGTTGTCAGCCTCTCCACTTACAGTCCACTTCAGATGCATGTTGGTCGTTGACCACGTTGACCACGCCACGCTGAGAGCACCAGGGCGGTGGACGATGGCGAGGCATAGGAAGGGAACGACACGGGAGGCAGGAAGACTCGTGATTGTTTCCCACGCAGAGAGGACGATCATGCGATGGTTTCTTGGTTCGTCTGCCGTCGCCGGAGAATAACAGCAGTGTGGGACTATGGGTGAGTAGAGGATGGCTAGGCCGTGATGGGAATCGGTGGGGTGGTGAGGCCTCATGTGATGCTTGACCCGGCCTTGAGGAGGAGGGAGCGAGCCGATCCCTTGGTAACTTGTTTGAGCTTTGGGCGGAAGGCGAAGATTGAAGAAGCACGACGGCCGTTGGATGGACATCCGACAGTATACATGCCATCTGTGGAAAGCTTCCAATCTGTGGAAAACAGCATACGACCCATCTGCCATTATTTCAAATAATTTACAGCCCATTTGCTAATTCTTACGGGTTTTTTTGGATCCCATATTCTTTTTGTTAGCATTACAGCCCATATTGTGGCCACGGTTAAAAAATTATACGAAATTTTGCATATGTCGGTGCGGTCTGAACTGCTTTTAATCCCAAATTTCGAGTCACATTAGGTGATTTAAAAAAAATAAATGTATATCAATATAAAATCCAATAAATTGTCCACGCATAAAAACCAATGCAATTTAAAATCTCGAAATGAAAAAAAGATATTTGAAACTAATTACCAGTTTGATGTGTTTTAAAAATGTACAACCCATTTCTCATTACTGATAGGCCATTTTCTCAGCCAGCCCGAATGAAGCTCTCCTCGTCTTGAAAGATTTGCAGCCCAACAGGCCTGATAAAGCGACTTACTTGACAAATCACAAAAAAAACTGGGCTAGCCATTTTCAGAATGAAAAAAAAAAACTACTGGGCTAGTCTGTGGTAAACATAAAAGAAAATGCTGTCTAGACAGGCCAGAGTGTCCTGCACAGCCCAGTTGACTCCCTGCTTCCGTCTCAAAACATATTAGATAAATGCCACTCCAATTATGGCGATTCATAAAAATTCCACTGCAATTTCCAAACTTTGAAAAATGCCACTGCAATTTTTGCAAACTTTGAAAAACGCCTCTGCAGTTTGCAAACTTTGAAAAACGCCACCTCCAGACTTCAAAAATGCCACTAGAAATGGCATGGAAATGGCATTTTCAAAGTTTGGAAATTGAAGTGGCATTTCTGGATACACCAGATTTGGAGTGGCATTTATCAAATTAACCCAAAACAAAATAACTGGGTGAGCTCTTTGGGTCCTGGTGTCGGCCGCTTCGTTGTGCAATTCTCTCCTTTATTGACTCTGACCGACAATGGCATGGGACCCGGATGTCGAAATCCACTAGGAGGAGCCATTTTTTATTGGCTTAAAATAAGGAGGCACTTGCTTGCGTACTACCATGACCTTGGCGGGTCCCTGCTGTCATCCTCTCACGTACAATCATCTCACGATTGTATGCTGGCGTCAACTTGCTAGGCCCACAAGTCAGCCTCTAAACCCGTGGAGGACAAATACAACCCATTTAAAAGGCTGTCTAGGCAGGCCATCTCGTAGTACGCTAAACGCGCCCGCACGGCGTCCTGCACCTCGCCTCGGACTTGCAAGAGGTGCGATAGAAGGGCGCGTTGTTTCGCGCGTTGGCCCTTTCCATGCCGGGCGTGGTCCATCAAGCCCGGCTGACTTCAAGCGAAACCCACTTGACGAGCTGGTAGTAAAATTGATTATCGCGAGCAGCGTGCGTGCCCGACAGCCTCGGGAGCTATTGCGGGCGCCCGGCGTCCACGTAGTCGGCCCGGTTGCGTGCGCTCTGCTTTCGCGACTTCGAGCGTCGGTCTTTGCTGCTCCATGTCTCTTTGGCGGCGCAAATCAGCGTCACGCTGCTCCTCCGCCAAGCGGTCGGCGCTCCAACAACTCCTGCTCCTCCGCCATGCGGTCGCGCTCAACAACTCCTCAATCTCTGCATTGCCATGTAAAGACAGATAGAATGCCTCCTCCTCATACGCCTTCGGTGAAACACCGAACACTAGTTCAGCGGTGACCGCCTCGGCGTCGCCTACCGCAAATAAGCAATGAGGGGGCGGACATGGCGGCGACGTCGGGCGGTGGGGCTTATGAGAATATGGCGAGTTGGGTCACGGTGGCACCGGAGAAGGTCGGGAAACAGTACTTATAGGGGCAAGGTAGCGCGACGGTCATCGAAATTCAATGCATAATGGCTTAGCGCGCCAACTTGCCGTGGAAAACTAGAGAAACTGAAATTATGACTGTGCCGTCCCGTCCCATCTGGGTCGCACGCCGGCATGGCGGTCAAACGAGTGCACTGTCATAATTTCTTCAGAGGTAGGCATTTTTATCCGTGTAGGATCGATAGTGTAGCTTGTCAGTTTCTTCAGAGGTAGGCATTTTTATTCAAAAAACTGCCACTTCGCATCTTGCGTCGCACATTTGTGGGCTAGCTAGTGATCGATCAGTAACTTGTAAACACTGAGCGAACAGAAATAAGTAACTGTTAATGCATCTCAATGATTCACAGATCATATACAAATATGTAGCTCCAAAAGCAAAGATCAGCAACTTCGGATCTTGCGTCGCAACTAAAACTAACTAGTACGATTCCCATACATAAGAACAACATGTTAATGCATCTCAATGATTCATAGATCATATACAAATATGTAGCTCCAAAAGCAAAGATCTAAAAAAGCGTCATTCTTCCTACTAACATGGATGCTTCTCTTGGCCAACATTGATGCTGCATTGAAAGACAAATTTGTTTGTGAAGTCTACAATTCCTCTTGCAAGCGTAAGTGGTTTCACCAAATTTGGAACCATGAGAATGAACCACACATGATGGAGGAACATCCAACGCAATATGATTTGGTCTTCTCTCGATCACACCCTTGAGACTATTTTCGAATACAAACTTTAACTTAGGCAAAATGATGCCCATTGCATAATCGGACCAAAGCAATGAAGCACCTAGTGTTGGCCGAAGAATAGTACTGATTACTACTTTTCTGCAGTTCATGAAGTCACTATCCAATCTTTGTGTCTATTTTCAAATGGCATTGCATGCAGTGACTATACTATTCTCTTATGCAGTTCAACCAAAATTGCGGACACTTTGTTTGTTTGCCAAATAGCAACCAAGAACATCTACATGCGCACAAATATCAAGCGACTAGTAAACATATACCACACCATGTTAGCAAAGTGATGGAAGAGGTGAAATCGATACAACGAAATTGAGCATCCAATCATTGAATCACATCCTGCACCTCCAATGTAGGTCCACCCTACCAATAAATTCACATGCAAACCACTAGTATTACTATCTAATGACAGTACAAACAGAGTAGCAAGATAGTAGAAAACCATGTACCTTCGTAATGAACAGCTCATAGTGCCACCAATTGGATATAAACGTTTGGAAAAAAAACATGCTCCTAATGTTGAAGCGAGTTGGACTTTTTGTGCGGTTCCACTAAAATCGAGCATCCCTGTTTGCATAGATATTGAAAGTGTGATTACTATAAAAGTGGCACTAGTTGAAGCATAGACTCACAAATATAAGCATTCCAATTTCTTAATGGGAAAAGGTAGCAATACTGTTTCTAACCACTGGTTTGAACGAATAAATAAAGCAACAATGGTGATGTCGAGAAGGCATACATAGTTTTTCGAAAAACTGAGCCATTCCTGACCTTTCCTCTTCTTTTAAGCAAATTTTGTGCAGTTCTACTAAAATAAAATGCCATCACCGCCTTTGACAATTCGGTGACAACTTTGTACAAAAGGAAATGACTTAACATTACATCATGATGTCGGTATGTAGTCAGCCCAGGGCATTAGAGACAAACATCTGAGACCTCCTCCGATAACATAATGAACATTAATTTTAACAAAGGTGTGACTAGCTTTACCGGATAATTTGAGTGAACTCTACACCTCTACATTTCCTTAATATAGGACGTTTTCGCGTTTCAATTTAAAGTACCCAAGCGTCTAGTATTTAGAAAAATAGGTAGTAGTTTTCTTGAGCACATATCTGGAAAGCTTGCCACACTTTATTTATGTCCATACGCTAATGCAACACCATTTGAATACTACAAATATTCACTAATCCAAAGTGGCTAGTGCAGCAAAGAGAGTAGTTAGTTTTTATAGGGTATAGTACAATGGTTTCTTGAACAGATTTCAATAAACTCTAGCACTGGAAGGTTTCTATAAGAATTAACAATACAAAATGTAAAAGGTAACAAGTTTCGGCATTGGTATACTAACTTGCATGAGCATTAAACCAAATACAAAAGTCTCAAGGTAACTAGCATTATTAACTAATGACAAGATAAAAAATTGCAAACCATGTACCTCCAAGGTAAATATCATTTCGAACTCGGAGGGACCTTAAAATTGCTATCCCAACCTTGATAATCGATCAAACATAAAAACTTGATCGAGCGAATCAAGAGAACAGCCGAGGAGGAGGTGCCCACTCTTGACCTTTCCTCTTGTCTTCATAATTGTATGCATGTGCGGTTTAACCAAAATAAAATCACATCGAGCGCCTTGGCATTTTGGTGACACTATACAAAAAATTAACTTATCTCATGAAAGTGAGGTATGTAATCTATAAGCATTATGATTGCAAAAAATCTAAAGGTAGTAACAAGTTTCATCGTTGGTATATCTTTGGTTGGCAACAAAGATTAGAATGCCTTAGCTGAAAAATCTTTAATACATCCACATTGACTAACCCTGAAATAATCCGGTGACATTAAATGGCATTGCTTAAATTTATCGGTGGCGTTAGGCCGAGGCGGCATTAGTTAAATGTGGCATCACTTTAGCGATAGCATTGCTTGACTTATTTGTTGGCGTTATACTAACAGCAAAAAAAGTGGGAATAAGAGCATGGGAGGCCCATTCGGACGTTAGGCGCACCCAGACGATGTATCTCCGCGGACGCAGAGTGGTGAGGGAGGTATGGTTGCCCGAGCAACAAATATCCAGCAGCATATGTGGATTACGTCCCATTTTTGTTCTCTTTAGCCACCTTTTTCCTATGTGAGGACAACAAACCAATCGACTGGTCATTCTCTATTGTGTTGTCATGCCTTTCCACCCTTCTTCAACCAAGAGACACGAGACTGCTCCTTAGCTACTGATTTTCCCCTTTCAACCTAGATGCGGGTTCGATGCCTACTCTCTTGGGCAAGACAGTCTCCCTTCCTTTCCTTATTCAACCCAGGACATGGATTAGTCTGCATGAAGTAGGGTTTCCTTTAATAGTGCAAATTATGGTTTTTGTCTGCGTGGCCAAGAAAGGCGAGAGGATAGCAAATTGGGAAGATGGTGGAGTGGAAAAAGATCCACATGCAACAGCGTGGCGATGGGGAAATAGAACAAGCGTATGGTTCGAAAAGAGGTAGCATACGAGGGTCGGCGGGAAGTGGCTTCGCTCGTGGTGGTCGTCCTCCGCACACCTCTGGCAGCGAAGCTTGGGGCCGGAGGCCATCCTGCTTGTGAGCGCTAGGTCCGAGAGGACGGCCTTGTAAATCGGTCGTGACCTCGCTTCGCCACGACGACGAGTCGTCAATGCTTGCCGTCCTTTTCTTCCCAATGGATCTGTGACCACCGATGAGGAGGAGAGAGGGGCCGTCTTTTTAGATCTGGAGAGAGGGTGGTAGTGTGAGAAGCAAGTGGGAAGCCCTTGGCAAGAAAGCTGAAGCTCCGGCCTATATATCTTTTTCTACTACTAGTCTTTGGAGGTGGAGTAGTGGTAGAGTAGTTTATATTTTCTCTTTATGCAGTACTAGTTAGTCGTGTGCTTGAAAACTGAACGGCACGCCATTAAAAAATAAAGGTCGATAACTAATGCGGCAGCTCAGACCAACGCGGCGAGATCGCATTTTGCATGAGAAATTACACACCATGTTTCATTGACATGTGGTCCCGTTCCAACATATCGGTGAGACGACGGCAGTAGTAGGAGTATTTCCGAGCGGACGTAACGCGTCAGGCACCTCTTCATGAACCGTGGCAAACTGGCAACCTTCCACCGACTCTTCGCCTTTCCCTCTTGATTTGGAACTGTTGTCGCACACTCTTCCTCTCCCTCCTCCATTTTCCTTTAGCCCTTCACCCTTTCTTCTGCCATTGTTCGACCGTCTTCTCCATGGAGGGAACAGGCCGGAAACGACCCCGTTATTCTTGCCCTGATCTGAAAGATGACGTGGTGGAGGAACTCATTGATCGGTCGGCGTCATCACCTCGGCTAGCATGGCAGGTTCGTTCAAGCCCATTCTCGACTCAACTAATAACATCATTACAAGGAACCCAAGAGTCAAGGAGCGGTTTGATCTCCCTATCTTCTTCGCCGTGACCACGATGGTTGGCGCCCGGCAAACACGGAGGCCTCGCCTGTGCAAGTTGATTGATGCAGCTTGATAATGATCGTATGATGTTAAGATGCCATCGCTTGCAGGGCAAGGCTTGGGCAGGCGCAAATGGAGATTGGGTTGTTTACATTGGGTCCAAGCTGCAGTGGGAACTTGTGAATGTGTACACTCGTGACCGGGTTCCGCTTCCAAAAATATCAGCAGATCGCCCGTAGGTTGAGCACACGGTATTGTACGCACGTTCAAATACGATCATGGTGACTGTCTTCTCTGGAAGATAGCAATTTGTCGAAGTTCCCAACCGCTCTTGGAATTACAACAACTATGAAGTTGTTGCTATCTTGACAAGCTTGTTGCCCGTCCTTGGTGGTTTGACTCGATGGATATTGCCCAAAAATCAGTTTTTGTACACGGATGAGTCTTGTGATGCAATTCATCTGAGGGCCTTGTGTTTGCTTTGCCACCACTCGTGGCAATCGCTTTTGCATGGGATCCTCGTAGTTTGATGCGTTTGTCTTCCACCGTAATTATAATTGTTTCATCCACATGCATGCGGGTTAGCAAGTTTCCCTTTACTAATTAACCTTCTTCTTGTGTTTCCAAGGTCCCGTGAACATCCCACCACCTATACTTGAAAATTTTTATAACCAAGGGGGAGATGACGATGGTGATGATCACGAGCATGAGGACGAGCAGCACCCATATACTCTGTGGCGCTTGGCAACTAATTCTGATGGATCACCTCTTCCTCTGTTGTCGATGTGGGTTGATGACCTGTTGTATGTAATAAAATGATATGCCTGTGATAAACTTACTAAATTTATGAATGGCTTTCGAGTCGCTTCTCTGAGTGAGTGGTGCGACGAGGCAAAAAATATTTTCGAATACATAATTATGCGTATGCGTTGCAACAGATTATCGGATGAGGCCAATCAACAATAGTAGTACACTATTTGTACTAGCTTCACATGCTTCGTGGCCGGGGTGAGTGTTTTTACTGTAGCCATATGTTAATGTGTTCGCTGTACGTAACCAGCACCTCGAATCCTCGATACTAGTACTATATGGTAGGAGTAAGTAGTAGGAGTAGTAGGGTGGCATGGGCCAGAACAAGCATTCACGTCCGTGGAGTCTGACACGCCACCACCACGACATCCATCCGACACCATATTATTTCTTGGAGTCCGTATAGAGCAATCTCTTCAACCTCGCTGCTTTCTCTAACTTCAGCCATCGCAAGCGGCGAGGTGGGGGTTTGCCAATAGTCGGTTTCCTTAATCTGCGGTCCCACTTGTAAAGGCCAACTCCAACGCACGACCCCAAATGGACCTCCGCTTTTGCATGAACTCCAACGATAATTTTGACTAGAAAAGCAAGACCAAAGAAAACAAGAACCACAAGAATACATTTTACTACTCCACCGTAAGTTGGATTAGTGCCTTCTCGATGCATTCATTGTTGATCTACGGAGGCTCGATCTTGCGTGCTTCTTTCTTCTTCGAGTGTAAAGAAGTAGACATTGCTTCCTCGCATCTAGTCTCATGTCTAGCCTCTATTCTAGTAGGAGTATCAACAAGTGCACTAATCTCATCTCTAGCCTCTGTGCTAGCTAAAAGTGATAGAACATCTACTAAATTGCGCTCTATCAATATATGGATGTACTCTTCTTCCCAATACAAAAACTTGCATCCATTCTACTCCCTCCGTTGCACAATACATGCCTTCTATTTGTCAAAATATATTTGTATCTAGACATGTTTTCGTATATAGGTACATCCATTCTTGGACAAATGGAAGTCAAGTATTTTGGAACGGAGGGAGTACACAATAAATTTTTTAAGTTAGCACAACTAGTCTAATCCGAGAGCAGAACCGAAGATTTGGTCGGGTTCTTCCTCCTTTTGCCGACACGTGGGACATCCAGCATCCAGGTCGTGTCATGAAAGAAAATAGAGTGGTAGTTGAAGCCACGAGATGTGCATCTTAGGTTAAGCGTAAATAGAATCTTACTACTCTTGAGTAACTCCAAAAGCTGCCACGAAGATCTTTATTGGATTTGTTTTTCATCACCAAAGACGTCGAGCTGAAAGATGTGCAGGTTTAGTGGGTCCGCTTATGCGTTTTCAACGACATGTGGGACCGCATGTGAGCAAGCAGAACGACGATGGGCTCCGTAGCGTCCATTGTTTGGTTGAGAAGAGAGATAGAGGAGGGCTGAGCACGGATTGCAGGAAATTTGTTCTACGTACCTCGATACAAGCTCGATATAGTGGGGTGGCATGGGCCATAACTAGCATTCACGCTCAGCAAGATTAAGACACGCCACCCACACGAGTCCCATCCGACACCAATTTTCTTGGAGTCCGTGCTACAGCCATCTCTTCTCCCTCCTGCTTTTCTCAGCCATCAGCGGTGGGCGGGTGGGGTTTGCCGATAGTCGGTTTGCTCAATCAAGGGTCCCACTTGTAAGTGAAAATGCAACACCGCACGCATTCGGCTTTTGAGCGGCACGCCGACCAACCGTGTGGGGTTGCGACGCGAACACGGCAGGCTTTTCCTTTTGAACTTCGTAACTTGTAAAATTTGGTTACGCTCCACGACGCGAATCGATAGATAGAAAATAACGATTTTGCCTAGAGTAATGAGAAGTTTGGTTACGCGCCGTTCATGCATAGATGCGTACGAAAAATTATGAAGTTGATGCGAAAGGTAAGATAATTACTATAGTATCATATACTACTACATGGATTTGACAGAAAGATAAAAATACATACGGATCCATCAACGACATCCTCACGCCCTAGTGCGCCGGGTCACCAACCGACGTGTGAGGAGCAGCGGCGTTGGCGGCGAGCTCAACGTGCTTCTGAACGGTCCAAGAAGGCCAACGTCCTATCGTCCTCCTCTTGCATGTAGTAGTCCTTGTGGACGATTTGCGCGTAGAAGTGGGTGATTATGTCGATGGTGTCTTCTTTGCGCCAGCGCCGCGGCGAGCGCGACCTCGAGGTGGACATTCTCGCCTGACGGGCGAGCGATCGCGAAGGGCCACCAGCGTCGAAGAGATTGTCACCATAGTGGCCATTGAGGGTGGCGGGCATTGCAGAGCCTGGGCGCGTCGGCTGGAGGCTTACGTCAAAGTCGTCCACGAGCTTCTTGACGACGGTGAACTTGTCGAGGAAACCAACGAGGACCTCGTCGAACAAGGAGATGAAGGCTGTCGTCCAAGCGGCCCCTTCATACTGGCGACCTCAAGCAATACTACGGAGACGTTCCTCGGTCTTTGGGCCATAGGCCGGCGTCGTGGAACCATCTGGCACCGGACGGTGATGCTCGCACTCATCGCCTCCATGGGTCTAGCTTAGCTTCTAGTCAACTGATCTTGCGATTCGAAAGTGATCACTCTTGCCCTTGGTTAGCGTGCGTGAAGTGCGTGGGATTTCGTACTACTCCTCGGCCCTCTCATCGCACTCGCCTTTGGCTATATGATAGGTGGGCCAGCCACCCCGGCCCACGTGTCATTCACCCAAAGGCGCTTGTCAGAAGTCAATGAAGCTGCGTCCCCCTCTGTGCCGGTGCAGTATAGTCATCTCACCGGACCTCTAGTTGGGGCCAAACGAGAGAAGTTTCATGTTTACTGGTTTATTGGTCCCCTTTGCATTTTGCGCCAAGTTTTGACCTTTGATTTAACTAATAAAATGTTAATGCATGTAAACAAAAATGTTGTGTAAGTCACCTTACGAAAACCAAATAATCACAAAACACTTAGGCATCGGTGCATTAACTCCTCCTTGTTTCTTATTTACGTGACATATCAACCAATGAGAGATGTGGGCCGTGCATGCTTTCAATGACTTGAGACTATCAAACATGACATGCAAGTGTTTAGTTCATTGCATGTAATCCTATTAGTACTCTAGTTAGCAAAGAAACATTAAGTTCTCTACCCGATAGGAATAAAACACCATGTATTTATTTACAGAGGGAGTAGTACATTTTTTGTGACATGCATTACTAGATATTGCTAGTCAAATGCTAAAATCCAGATGGACGTGGTAGTACTCCTAAATCCAGTCGGTGGTGCTACTAGTACTAGTAGTAGTACTACCAATGTAGTAGTAGAAGTACTAGCACTGTACTAACCGGTGGTCAAATTATTACGTGCTGCTCCTCACAATGAAGTGACAAGACCTACTTGTAGGAGATGACACTCGAGTATAGGCGCCGTGTTCGGCATACCATAGTCAGCCTCACCGTCTGCAGTCACTATCATCATGGCTGTAGAGCTAGCCTACTTACAACTAGCCCTGTTCAACATAATTTCCCGTGCGTAGATGCCCGTGCATTGCATGGAACACCAAGATTGGGGGTGGACGGCTCCGGTAGCGGCCATCGCGCCAGATTTTTCCACGGCCTTCTAGATGTGGTGGGGAGAAGATAAGGCTGATTGTGAGAGACAAGGAGTTGTTTGTAAATAGGGAACAAGTGCGGGCATCTTTCTGCAAAAATGGAGAAGCTTGGTTTGTATGCGTCAGATCGAGATGGTGAAAGATGGGAGGCACAACATCATCACCAACTCAGGACCTGTTTGATTCGCAAGATTTTGAAAACGTGGGAATAGGACATGGCAATATTACAAGTTTCAAACTGATATTACAAATGTTAGGAGTAATGCTGCACCTACGAAGAGGGAATTACTAGGAAGTTTACGTAAGAACTTTCGTTACTTTAGGTGGATGTAGCATTCTTGTACAAACTAAAATCCACCGCCCTGACAAGTCACTAATGGGCAAATAAGTTTTCGAGTCTCTGGCCACTTGATGTTTCAAAAACAAATTCAGCTTCTGCGGAGACTTTGTCATTTATGCTTAGACGCTTGCGGTGATCAGCACGCCATTCATTGTTGCGCCAGAGAACGCCAAACCTCATTACCTTGAGCACACTTGCCTCTAGAACAAATAACTTGGCCAATTTAATCTCAGATGTGCTGCCTCGGTAGTCGATCAAATCAATTTCTGTAAGATGGAGATCAAGGCATTCGATGAGATTGTTATAGTGCAGCACATTTTTCACTTTCGGGTCTTTTTTATCTGCAAAAGAAGAGAGAACATATTAGAGCAGCTGGCTGCATAAGATTGCCGTGTCATCAAGAGGTACCAATATCATTCGCTCATACGATAGGGTTGGTGGCTAGTGATGTTTTTTCACTCTCTCTCTCTCTCTCTCTCTCTCTCTCTCTCTCTCTCTGTTTCCTCTCATTTAACTAGGAGCACGTTAAGAGCTTGGGCATTTGTTGCCTTCTACTATGTGGCCGATGCCATATTTCACAAAAGTATGCCACATAATACACATCGATGTCAAATCAAAAGATATTGGCACCGCTCTCGCGATGTGAGAGAGTTGGCACCACTGCACCTGCACTCCACATGTATAAACAAATCAATCAAACCAACTACACCAGCCTCTCACTCTCCCAAACAAGTGTTTTTTTATTGCCTCAGTCCTCTCTCTCTCTCCCAAGCAGTGTTTTTTCGTTGCGTGAGTTAATTGGCACCGGAGCAAGGTAGGTGATCCAGATTGGGGCACCAGGTGAGCAATGTTGGGGATCGATGCCAAATCCATCACAAGTGAATTTGGCACATGTTTTGGCCTACATAGCCCACTTTTGTACTCCCTCTATCCCAAAATTCTTGTCTTAAATATGTCTAAATACGGATGTATCTAGTTACATTTTAGTGTTAGATACATCCGTATCTAAACAAATGTAAGACAAAAATTTTGGGGACGGAGGAATACTACTCGTATTTAGTATAAAATTTTGACCATAGATTTACCTAAGAAAATGCCAATGCATGTCACTAAAAATTACACCATTTGAAATTATGTTCAAATCTGAATCCAACGATATAGTTCTTAGTGACATGCATTAACATTTTGTCGATTAAATCTATGGTCAAATTTTGATACTACAAAATTGGAAGAGTAAACCAGACGGAGGTAGTACTTGCTCTTAGGGTAACCATAGAGTTACTGGAGTAGTCTAAGTTACTTTCCACTATGGCTAGCCTAGGCTACTATAGTAGTACAGTATAAAAACGATGCAGGTGATTACGTGAGAAAAAATACTAAAAACATTTCTTTCAGTGCAGTGCGTAGATGCAGTTTTGAACACTACACTTGTCATCGTAATTTGGGAAAATTATGAAAAAATTGAGCTACGTTGTGATTACCATTTACTTATAGGAAAGAAGTTTCACCTCGATGAGTAGCTTCTCCGTGCACGGAAAGCATGTAAGGAATCCAACAACTTGATCCAGATTGGGGCCGATACTTTTTGTGCTAAGATCTTCACTGTGCGCATGGACTGGGTCAAGCTTGTGGGAATCATTTTCTGGAAGACGGTCAGAATACATCAAGAAGAAATTTAAAAATGTGAATTTCAAGAAGACGGAGAAGAAGATGAGTGCTGTACCGAACGATTACGGATCCAATAAAGAGTTCGGAGAATTTGGCGACGAGTACACCAACGCCGTCAATTTCAAGCGTCAATGACCCTGATTTTTGTTGGACCTTCCAGATCCGATACAAGCAATCTCTCAAGGAAAGGCGCATTCTCAATGACCATAACATGGAACAGCCGGAGTGATCTCTTCCCAATTGATGTCTTGTTGTGGGGCCAGCAAGACACATAAATCCATCGGAGATTCGTCAAAGGCGATGTGGAGGCTAATGAACCCGTGGATCTGCTCAAGACGAAGGTACTCGGCCTTGAAAGACAGCTGCGGAGCAGGTGCTCCATAGCCTTCTTCGAGATGACAACGTCGAAGAGGTCGAGCTGCTTGAGTTGAGGGAGAAGAAGGGTGGGCACGACATTAATCTAGGGAAGATAGCAGGAGCTGAAGCTGGCGCAGCGCAGCGTTGGCATGAGGCGGAGCGCGGACGGCGGCAGAGAGCGACATCATCCAGCTTCAAAGCTGAGCTCCTCAAGCTGATCTAGGGCGGGGATAAGAACCACTGTCGAACTTGGGTTGGACCTTGCGGTTGGTAATCAACATGCGGATGTCAAGGCATCTCGGCTGGCCTGTGGTGCGATGAAAGGACCTTGGAGATCGCGCCATGCATTTGCAATCCCGTGGCCGCAGAGGGGCAGCCTTGTCGACAGTGAGGTTGAGGGGACTTGCCAGAGGGGGCGCCACCGCCGGAGAGCAGTGGCGGTCCGCACGGCAGATTTGGTAGGGAGGAGGCCGATGATGACGGCAGCATGTCATCGGGAGGCTGGCTGATGAAGTCTGTGCTCACGGATGCGGTTTTGGCTCGAGCCGCCTCGCTTGTTGGCTGCCTCGCCGTCCATCTCAACCGGCAGCGACGCCGGTGTACACGCGATGCCGTGTGTGTTGTGTGCTGGGTGTGCGCGAAAAGTCGCCCTTCATGCATGCCGCCACGCAGCGGGTGAATTGTGCGCGAAAAGGCCCTTCGCAGCAAGAAGTTTGTACTCAATGCGCCCTCAATTTACTAGCGTGCGGGGTGCTACCTCGAGTGGTTTCAACTTTGTTTACTTCATCAGCGTGTCGATGGGCCTCTAGTTTACTTATTTTCACCCACTACCACATGGGCCAAAGACACGAAGATACGTAACACGAGCTAACAAGGCAGCATGTGGATTGGTTGACCGGTCAACTAAATAATATACTGAGCTATACACTGACACAGTGAGCGTATAATCCGTCGGTATAGAGAGTTCGAGTGAGAGGGGAGGCCCGTGAGAGATAGCAGATAGAGAGAGAAAGAGCTACTCCCTCCATTCGATAATGTAGTTCCAACATTTTTTTTAAGTCAAACTTTTGAAACTTTGACCAAGTTTATAAAGAAATTACTTATATCTACAATACCGAAGATAAATGATAGTATGAAGTAAGTACATGTTGTGATGAATCTAATGATCGTTCCAGGATGTAAATGTTTTTCTCCACATATACCTGGTCAAACTTTTCTGAGGTTTGACTTTTCAAAACATCCATATGCTTATGGACGTGACAGAGTCCCTAACTAGAGAGAGAGAGAGAGAGAGAGAGAGAGAGAGAGAGAGAGAGAGAGAGAGTGAAAAAAGTGTGTGTGCGTGTGTGAAAGAGACATGGACAACACACGATAAAAGTAGAGAAAAAGCGTGTGTGTCTTATGCAAACATATCACACATGCATCTTCGACAACGGAGGCAAGGTGAGGAGATAGTGTGTGGTTGTTTGGAACCGAGAGAGCAAGACCCCTAGCACGTGGCCAAGAGGGGTCTGACAAACAAGGGAGAGAGGTCGAGAGAGACGACGGAGAAAATGCAGGACATGGGGAGGAGAGAGTGTATGTTTGTCATAGAGAAATCCCCTGGAGATCGTGATGGGACTACATGGGTGGGAGATCGAGTGACAAGGTGTGTGCGCGATAGAAGATGCCCCGAGAGATGTCGAGATAGACGTATGGAAGGAAGGAGACAATACGTGTGTTCCTGATGGCTAGTAAGAGATAATCATACTTAGGAGGAGGGGGGGGGGAGTGCTTGCACCTATGATGGAGTGAGGATTATGGCACTTAGGGGGGTGTGTGTCACATGGAGAGAGAACAAGGGCGGAGAGTGTTGGATGGGTCTATATGTATATAGCGCGAGCGAGACATGTGTATGTGTGAACCAGGGAGATATAAGGCCAGTTTAGCTTGCATCCTGAGCATCTTTTGCCTGGCCTGGGGTTGTGGCTAGATTTCATGCATGCTTGTTTGGTTGCTACCTCGTGAAAAAGAAAGCCCGCCTGGCCCGGGTTCCCTTGCACTTTAATTAGCTCGGCTGAACTCCAGACACATCGCAAGTAGCTCGCCCAGCGACCGATTTGAACGCTGGCCGTGCTCGGTCGTATGCGACCACGAGGCTAACAACAACATGGATGGATATTAGCATTAAATAATTGATGCATTGATTGATTGATGGGACGTTGATGCTTTATTCGCCTGGGCATGAACCAAACGCTTCAAAGACCACACAAGCTTGGCTAGGCGTAAATATTTTACATCTCACATCCACACCAAAGTACGGCCATCAAGGCATGAGGGTCAGGTCATGAACCAAACTGACCAATAAAGTTTGAGAGAGATTGAGGAGCCCCGATAAGGCTGAGTGGTGCGCCGAGATAGCTGAGAGGGGGAAAGAGATATTCCATCCGCTCGATAATGCAGTGCATGTAAATTTTTTAGAAGTCAAACTTTGAAAACTTTGATCAGGTTTACGCATATGTTATTTATATCTACAATACCAAAGATACATTATACAAAACTAGATCTCATGGTGAATCTAATGGTATATGTTTGCCGTACTAGATGTAATTTTTTTTCTCCACGTACATGGTCAAACTTTGTGATGTTTGACTTTTCAATAAACTATATGCTATGGACCAAGGAGAGTGCCTCAGTCGAGACAGATCAAGTGAGTGTGAAGGAGAATGAGTAAGTGTGCAACAAGAGTATGTGTGTGAAAGAGAAAGTGACAACAAACGATAAATTAGAGAGAGTGTGTGTTTTTTTTGTTTCTTATGCGAACATATCACGCATGCATCTCCGAGACGGAAAAGCGAGGCGAGGAGAGACACGAAGATAGCTAGTGTGTGATTGTTTGCAATGGAGAGAGACACCCCTGCAGCACATGTCCAATAGAGGTCTGGCCAACAAGGAAAAAAAGGTCGAGAGGGACACATGGATGGCACGGACGCATGGGGAGGGAGAGAGGGTGTGTTTGTGATAGAGAGATCCCCTCGAGATCGTGAGGGGACTATATGGGTGGGAGATCGAGGGAGTGCGTGCGCGATAGAAAGATGCCCCGAGAGAAATCGAGATAGACCATGCACATGTTTGTGATGGAGACTAAGATTAGCTAGTCATATACATATAGGGGGACTGCGTGTGCCTACAATTGAGTGAGAGACCATCATACTTGGCTAGGTGGGCTTGAGATTGTGTGTGTGTGCGTGTGAGATAGAGAGAGAACGAGGGAGAGAGATAGAGTTTTAGATGGGCCTATCGAAAGTGCAGTGAGATATGCATGTGTATGTGTGACCTGTGGATGGAGAGTTTGAGAGAGGGGGGAGAACTTGAGACGACATAGTGGTGCGTGAGAGAGTTCACGGGCAAGGAGCCAAGGAATTTGTGTGCGTCTGATGAGTGCACCCAAGATATCTAGCTTGGACTAGCTAGAGTATCATACATAGTGTAGAGAGACCTATAGATGGTGTATATATGCATGTGAACTAGAAAGACCCCCCACACACACACAAAGAGAGAGAGAGAGAGAGATGGAGAGAAAGGGAGAGGGACCAACAAGGTTTTTGTGTCGGATGCATGCAACAGAATTGAAGATTGTCGGAGAGAGAGAGAGAGAGAGAGAGAGAGAGAGAGAGAGAGAGAGAGAGAGAGAGAGAGAGAGAGAGAGAGAGAGAGAACAAGAGTCCGAGAGAGGGGGAGGTCGCGTTTTATGCATCAAAGTCTGATATAAACCATGTTTCAATATAAACTTGCATTCAAATATTTAAATTGGAGAACATGTTGTCTGCAATCCACACATGAACGGATATATGCGTATATCAAACAAGTTCATTAATTTGTCTTTCAACATGTTCATGGAGTACTATAATACTGTACAACATGCTACTCGATTGAGGTGTTCAATTGTGGATTTAGTTCACTATTTTGACATACTGAACGAGCTATTTCATTGAATCAAGATATTTCATTTGGGTTTGATTCGCGTTTTTGAGTGGGTCAACTATTTGTCATATAGTAAATCGCTAGCAACGAGCATGTAAAAACACATTACTCCCGAGCATCATCTCTCCATCTAAAAAAGAAGTGGTAAGCTAATATTTCAAAATTTGATTCGAATCGACTTGGTAAGGTAGACGTGGATGCTCGTTCTCCCAAAATTTGAACGAATGGTTAAACATCCTCTCTGCTCGGTGGAATTCGCCCGAGCAACTAAATGGGAGACGCGAAATTACCGTCCTATGTGGGACACGCATCAATTGGCCCGTTGTACATCGAGGGTAGGTTCGTAACTTCATCCAAGCGCCGCCTTTCTCCTCGGCGAAATGACATGTGTCAATAATTCATAAACCATGGTCGGCAAAACACGCCTCTCTCGCTCAAATAGCTCGCCCACTATTTCAAAACACGCTCTCCTCGCCTCAAATCGCTCGCGCCCACTATAGTTCAAAACACGCCCTCCTCGGCTCAAATCGCTCCCGCCCACTATTTGGGGAGAAGCAAAGTTACTCTACTATCCCGACCCTCGATACAGACCCAAGCCGAGAAGCCTATAGGCAAGGGTAGAACTGTAACTCCCCTCACATTTAGGACAAATGCGTCCATAAGACATGGTTCCACTCCTCCCAATTCCCCCCGCCTCATTCATACCTCGTGGGCGCCAAATCATCTTCTCCTGGAAGCTCCCTTCTCCCGAGCCACAAACCTCAGCCCCACCTCCATGGCGCCCCCACCGCACCAATTTCACAGCCGCCCTCCTCCCTAATGCTGGAGACGCTGTCCATTTGCCGTCGTGCACTGGGTCATGTGCCTCTTACTCCGTGCTGCTGGAGCTGCCTTGACGACGGCAGCGTGAACCGTACCGCAGCCGATTCACCCCTGCCATTGTTCACGGCGCTGGAGCGGCTCCAACTTCGGATCCGTCGAGTCTGGCGCTGCTTCCAGAGCCGTCGGCCGTCGCGACATCGCTCTTTCCCTGCCACGGTCGCCACCGCAAGCGCCGGCCTCACCGACTCGGCAGCTGGACCTACCTACTTCACCATGCCGCCAGATATGTCGC
Organism: Aegilops bicornis; assembly: GCA_021605145.1. NCBI lineage: Eukaryota > Viridiplantae > Streptophyta > Magnoliopsida > Poales > Poaceae > Aegilops > Aegilops bicornis. The sequence goes on along the minus strand of CM038671.1, from coordinate 255,596,262 downwards.
ACCCTCATCTCAAATCACTTTATTTAGGCGTCAGTTGTCTGAATTTTTATTCAGGGCCAATTGATTCTCAATGGGAAGCAGCACCCCTCGAGGCGGCGGAGCTCCTAAGCTGCCGGTTGGCTGGTGTCTAACATAAGGGTGCGGGGCCGCAAGTTCGCCTGAGCTTAGCGCTTAGATGGCTATCTTTTAGAGTTGCGAGGTTGAAGGTACTTGCCGCCGCCGGATCTGGATGACGGGAGTCTTTGTGGATTGGCCGGGGCGGCGCAACCACCAGCGGTCTGGGGCGGGGAGGCGGGGTTTTGGTTGGGGCCCGCAGACGGCGGAGGCGAGCTGCTTTCTGCCGTTGGTCGCCGCTCTTCGGGAAGATTCCGAACAGTTTCAATGGGAGGCACAAGACGGCCATCAAGCCATCCGGCGTAGATCTGACAAGACCAAAATAAAATAAAATCGTGTGACCCAATTTAGTCTTGATCCAACAGACGTGTGACCACTCTCGTACCTTCTTTGTTGATCTCTTAGTGTATTTCTTCAAATCAAAGAGATATGTCGTTCTTAACATTATCGTTATACGCATCTTCGCACACACCGTCTTCCGACTCACCGCAGCTGCTCCAACAAGGGAAGCATACACGGAAGGGAGCTATAGTCCCCACTCAACAGTTCCTGGATCGAATGCACGTGCCCGACATGGACAGCCACAACAAGCTAGGGCCACCGACAAGTCAAAGACATGATGCTCACTCCTATGGATGGCAGCCGGATAGGTTGTCCCCTCATCTTACTTGTGTGCAACATTTATGGCTTTGTTATTCATCTAAGCATGGAAAATAGATCATCACATTTCACTGTATATTCATGCTAATCTCTTACGGGTCTTGTTCAGGAGTTCACGCTGTTCCATAGTTCAGCTAAGATACTTGTTCTTTAGGTAACGTTGTTCCATAGTTATCATCCATCGGCCAATGCTATCCCACAGGCTGGTGATTATAGTATTATACCACTTCTAGTATTACCTATGTTGTTCTTTAATACTTTTGTGTGCCATCTAGTTAATCTAAGTACAAACAATACATATTACGTAGCTTTCATCTGTGTTCTCCCTTTAGTTTATGAGAACTGTTGCTGCTAGTTAACCCCAGTCCTACTATTTATGTCGTCTCCTACAGGCACTCATTACATAAATCTAACTACTAGTTGTCTTCCATGCATGTCGGATATAATTGCACACACTGATATATCCACAAGAACCTCACGGAGCAATGTAAAGGCCAATAAACTTGATGTCAATGATACCCAATATGATGGAACATGTAAAGGCAGTTCTTGAAGACTTGCGTAAAAGATGATGAATCCTCTTCACCCCACAAGGTCCTTGCTCTAACTTGGCCTGTGATATGGGTACAACATGCACATAATGTCCTGGAGTGTATCTACTCTGTTGCAATGCCATGTGCTTAGCATGCTGATCATGCATGTAAATATGTCATGCCTTCCTGTTTTTAAGTACCTATTCCATTGATGATAACATGTTTTAAAATTCAAGTACTGTTATTCTACTCTATCGCAATGCCATCTTCTTAATTTGGACATCATGCTTCTGAATATCTTATGCATTGTTATTCATCAATATGTACTTCATCATACATCATACCATGTTTTTTACATTGAAGTCTTTGTTCTAGTGCTCTGTTGCAATGCCATCCTATTTTCCCAATCATACACGTGTATGTTGCCTTGAAGTTATTTCTGCACGTATTCCGCTAGCATATAGTTTTACATTCAACTAGTGTTTTGTTGTTTTGTGTTGTCTGTCGTATCCCTAGCTCTTACACCATACTCCATCCGTCTGGATTACATGTTGCTGAAATGGATAAAAAAGGATGTATCTAGAACTGAAATACGCCTAGACCCATCCAATTTTTTCCGGATGCAGGGAATACATGTCAATGTGTCATGCCTTTCTATTCTTCAGTACCTATTCCATCTCTCTGTTGTCGCATGTTTTATAATTAAAGCACCATTCTTCTATACAAGGCATGCAAGGGGAAGACGACTATGTTAGAATCTGAACGGTTACAAACAAGGCCTTTGCAAAAGATCCAAACACCAGGAGATAATAAACCAACTCCAGCTTTTTATAGATACCGCTCCAAAGACAGAGAAACCCAACTCCTACCGATAATAGCGATTCCAGTGGCCAAAGAACTAGTCCGCCCAATGAGCCAAAATATGTCAACTCAATTCTAAGAAGCGTGTGCGCATCCTTATATCATGAAATTTTATAGCATGCTGATCATATTTTCTACATGTTTCTTACCCATCTCTCTTTTAGAAAATAAGCTTAACAGATAGAAGAATTTCTGCAATTGTTGGGGATATAACTATTTGTGTAAGCCGCCCAGGAGGGGCCGGGTTACGCAAAGAGACTCACCAGAAAGAAGCCCAAGACCAAGCGTGAAGATGGCGGTTCAATAGAGGGCCTAAGGCCCACAGGCGACTCAAGGCCCGTTGTAGTAAACCGCCACAATGGCATGACTTGTATCATAAGGTAGATTTAACTAGTCACCGAGCCGGACATTGTTTATAAGCCGGCCGGGACACTGTAAGCCGCAGGGCGTTAACCCGTGTATATAAGGGGGCGACCCGCCGGCGGCTTAGGGCAAGGAAAACAACCCATCGAGAGCCGGGCATAGCGTATCTCGCTCCCTGGTCATCGAAACATCAAGCAATACCAACCCAACTAGACGTAGGCTTTCCTTCACCGAAAGGAGCCGAACTAGTATAAAACCTCTCATGTCCTTTGTCCCGATTAACCCCTTTAAGCTTCCTAGTTTCGATGGCTCCACGACTAAGTCCTTGCGAGGACATCCGCCGTGACAATTCCCTCGACAGTTGGCGCCACCGTGGGGCCCGATTACGATGGATTTGAGTTCTTGAAGGGCAGCTTCGAAGGGCTCAAGGGATCTGTGATGGGCGGATGACCAAGAGTCGTCGCGGCAAGATCTACATTGACAACGAAGGCTGGGGCCCGACGCCGACTCAATTGAGTCTGGTACCGGGTCCCTTTGGCGGAATCCACGTCTTCATCGGTCGGATTGGTGAGCCGGGCCTGGCCGGACAATCGCACCGACCTCGTCGAGACGGCTCGAAGTCGCGAGACCTGCCCGAGCTCAACCCGTCATGAAGCGTGCCTTCGTGGGCTGTGTCCACGGAGAAGAACTTCCTGAAGGATCTAAAGATGGTGGCGAGACGGCCGTCCCCTCGGATGATGATTCGTCCGCCGGTTCAACAAATTATTTATATCAAATCCAAGAGGGCATGCTTGGGGGCTGTTCTGACGATTCTAGTACTCCGGACCTCTATGAGCCGCCAAGCTGGGCAGGAGTCTTCATGGCTGGTACTCAACCCGGTCAAAACTCGACGGCTGCAACAGCAATAACGTCTGGGTCAGGAGTGGCCGAGGCAGGAGGCCCTGTGCGCCCGTCGGCTCAGGTGCTGATGGATCTTATGGATAAGTTGACGGCCCTGTTAACCGCCACGGTTATTCCTGCAAATCAAGATGAGTGTAACGCGGAGGTGGGAAAGGTGCATGAGGAGATAGCCCGGGCCAAGGAGGCCTTGGCAGCTGAGGACACCAGGTTAGCTACGGAGTGGGCGGCTTTGGACACACGGGCGCAGCGACTCCAGTCAGAGGCTTTCCAGCTTAATATGAGTCTGAACGCATCCAATGAGGTCATGAGGAGGAGACATCAGAAAACCCAGTCCTGTTTGCCTCCGGTTTACGATCCTCGGAATCTTTTCACTACACCCGATGCTGGTCCTAGCAACCCGCCCGAAGCCAATCAGTTTATGACACCCGGAGCTGGAGGACCGGTTCAGCCCCGAGAGATGGCACCTCCTCACGGTAGTATGGCCCCGCCCCGCTACATACCAATACCACCAGGTCACTTCTCCAAACCCATGGAGAACCTGATAGCAGCGTCGACGCGTTTAGCGGCTCTTCCAGTGGATGGTGATGACCCGACAGCAGTGGAGACTCGGAGGGTCAGAGATCTTATTCAAACGGCCTTGGCGCAGCAAGAGACCTATTCCTACAACAGGGACATGATTCATTCAACCCCTCCGCCTTGGCTAGCACCTCGTCAAAACTGGAGTCCGAGTTACAGCAGGCACATGGAGTCAGAAGCTTTGTCAAGCAACGCCCAGCGCCGTAACCAGCCCGGTGGCTATAACCCGGTGCAAGACCGAATACGTCAGGAGGACGAGCGGGCGGCTCAGCTAGCGGCTCAGCAGGCGGCATATGAAGGTCTCTGTGAGTATCCGCGACTTACATTGGAGCAGAGGGCCACTAGAACCGGCGGTGTCCCTTGTTTGGTGCCGGCTTGCGGGATGTACGTCTGCCCAAGGATTTCAAGGGACCTCGAAAGGTGCCGAATTACACGGCCGACTTACAGCCCGGGGCATGGATCAAAAGTTACGAGATGGCCATGGAGCTATTGGAGGTCAGCGACGTAGCGATGGCCAAGTACTTCACTATGATGTTAGATGGAACGGCCCGGTCTTGGTTAAAGGGTTTGCCGCCCAATTCCATTAGCTCATGGGCAGAGCTAAAGGCCCGGTTTATCCAGAACTTCAAAGACACTTGCAAGCAGTCTATGTCAATTGTGGACTTGACCAATTGTAAGCAGGAGGAAGGTGAATCCACAACTCATTGGGTGCGCCGGGTCAAGGAAATAATACACTCATCTGATAAGATGGATGTCAGCTCTATGAGTACTTATGTTGGAGAAGAATTTTCGCTTTGAGCCGCTGAGGTAGAAGCTGGACGCCTTAAGCGTGATTGGAACGATATGGGTACGCTGATGGCGGCCTTAGTCAACACGCCGATTACGATAGTACCAAGGATCCCAAGGCGTCGATGAGGAAAAGGCGGGGAAGGGAAAGAAGAACGGCAATGGAAAGGGCCAAAGACATAACCCGGCAAGTCAAGGAGGCAACAAGCGTAAAGGCGGAGGGTAATCCGGAGTTTGTGGCCAATGCCAATGCACAAGGTAACAACCAGAAGCGTAGGAGACCGCCCCTCGTTACGGCGGCTCAGGCCCGTCTCTTGAGCAGCTTCTCAATGAGCCTTGCCCGAGACACGATACTCGGGAAGGACCCGCCACCCACCTATGGAAAGATTGCGCGATCATGAAGGATTTCAAGAATTCCAACATGTTTGATGGCAATCATGGATCGGGCGGCGGCTTAGGGGCCGGTGGTTTTCATGGCCCGGGAGGCGGTTCAAGTTACGGCTTTCAGGGAAGTCAAGGCGGCTATAGTCAACAGCAACCTGGCCAAGGGGGACAGCAGCAGCAGCAGTCAGGTTATCAGAGCCACCCGAAGCAGCTAAACGGTGGACAGTATCATGTGTTTACCACTAATTTGTGCAAGCGTGATCAGAAGGTCCACAAGAGGGCTGTAAATTCTGTTGAGCCAGCAGTTCCCCGTTATTTGAGGTGGTCAGAACAGCCCATCATATGGAGCAGGGAAGATCACCCGCCCCGGGTTGATAATCCGGGTCAGTTGGCTTTGGTGGTGGCGCCTCAAGTTGGTGGATATAAATTTACTAAGGTACTCATGGACGGAGGTAGTAGTATCAACATTCTCTATTATGAGACCTTTCGTCATATGGGTCTAACTAACAAGGATTTAAGGACGCCCAACACCGCTTTTCATGGAGTGGTGCACAGTAAGTCGGCGTACCCAGTTGGCAAGATTGAGCTGGAGGTAGCCTTTGGAGATGAATATGATTCCAGGGCTGAGAAATTGACGTTTGAGGTAGTCAAAATCAGGAGCCCATATCATGCTCTGTTCGGACGGCCGGCTTATGCCAAGTTTATGGCGCGACCGTGTTATGTTTATCTGCAGCTCAAGATGCCGGGTTACAAGGGCACCATCACTGTGCATGGGAGTCGAAAGGTAGCCTTGGAATGTGAAGAAGGCGATGCGGCTTATGCTGAGTCTGTTTGTGCAGCGGAGGAGCTAAAATTTTATCAAAATAACGTTGACCCGGCGGATATGACCTCTTTGAAGAAGCCAACTACAGAGCATGACCCGGCATTGAAATTTAAGTCGGCTGCTGAAACAAAGCTTGTTGATTTCACTCGAGCGACTCTTCCAAGCGATTCAGCATCGGTACCAATTTGGATCCCAAATAGGAAAGCACGCTCATCGAAGTTCACCGTGAGAACCGGGACATCTTTGCATGGAAACCTTCCGACATGCGGGTGTCCCGAGAGAACTTCGGCGAGCACACTCTTAATATTGATCCGAAGTATAGGCGGTCGGGCAATTTCTTCGACGATTCAATGAGGAAAGACGGAAAGCTATCGGGGAAGAGGTCGCTCGGCTCTTAAGCGGTGGGTTCATCGTGGAAGTTTTTCACCCGAGTGGTTGGCTAACCCGGTGCTTGTGCTCAAGAAGAACGGCACTTGGCGGATCTGTGTGGATTACACGGACTTAAATAAAGCTTGTCCGTTGATCCCTTTGCTCTACCCCGTATTGATCAAATCATTGATGCTACGGCGGGTTGCGAGCGTTTGAGCTTTTTGGACGCTTACTCTGGTTATCATCAGATCAAAATGGCAGTTAAGGACCAGGAGAAAACGGCTTTTATTACTCCGTTTGGAGCCTTCTGCTATGTGTCTATGCCATTTGGGCTCAAGAGTGCCCAGGCGACTTATCAGCGGTGTGTATAGAATTGTCTCCACAATCAGATTGGGCGCAATGTTCATGCTTATGTAGATGACACTGTGGTGAAATCCAGAGAGAAAGAAACCCTGATATCTGATTTGAAGGAAACATTTGATAATCTCTGGGTCTATAAGATGATGCTTAACCCGGACAAGTGTGTATTTGGTGTACCTGCAGGCAAACTTTTGGGATTCCTGGTCTCGAACAGGGGCATTGAAGCTAACCCGGAGAAGATCAAGGCGATTACCTCTCTGGCTAAACCGGCATGCATCAATGATGTTCAGCGGCTGGCAGGTCGCGTCGCTGCTTTAAGCAGATTCATAAGCCGGTTAGGTGAGAAGGCTCTACCACTGTATCAGATGATGAAGAAAATAGACACTTTTGTCTGGAGTGAGGCTGCTGATGCTGCCTTTGAGGATTTAAAGAGACAATTGTCTGAGCCGCCTGTTCTTGCAGCTCCCATTGATAAAGAGCCGTCACTGTTGTATGTGGCTGCTAACTCACGAGCTGTTAGCGTTGCCATCGTGGTGGAGCGTAAGGAGGCTGGCAAAGAGCATCCGGTTCAACGGCCGGTCTATTACATCGATGAGGTGCTCATAGAGTCCAAGCAAAGGTATCCACATTGGCGTAAACTTGTTTATGGGGTGTTCATGGCAAGTCGGAAGCTAAAGCGGTACTTCCAAGGTCATCCTATAAGCGTAGTAAGTTACGCCCCTTGGGAGACATCATCGAGCAGGGGAAGCCACAGGACGAGTCGCCAAGTGGGCCATTGAGCTTGGGCCTCATGGTTTGAAGTATATGCCACGTCTGACTATCAAGTCTCAAGCCTTGGTGGATTTTATCAATGATTGGACGGAGTTGCGAGCACTGAGGAGAAGCAGATAACACATATTGGACTATTCACTTGATGGGTCCAGCGATTTGGAAGGCTCAAATTTGGAGTCGTTTTAACTTCCCCAGGGGACAAATTTCGCTATGTGCTCCGGCTTATGTTTCCCTGTACTAACAATGCAAATTGAGTGCTGAGGCTTTACTTCATGGTCTCCGAATGGCCAAAGAGATGAATTTGAGCCGGGTAAGGTGCTTGGGCGATTTAGACCTCGTCGCTCAATAGGTGTCAGGCACGTGGGACTCCAAGGATCCCCTTATGGCGGCTTATCGTCGTGCAGTTGATGCGGTGGCTAGGTACTTCAGGGGTTATCAAGTAGAGCACATTGATCGGAGGAAGAATGAGGCGGCTGATGCTTTAAGCCGGTTTGAGGTCTCAGCGTAAGCGGTGCCGCCTAATACCTTTCTTGATGTTTTGCATAACCCTTCATCAAAGTGCCTCTGAGGAAGAACTAGCAATGCAGACTTCGGAGGCACGGTGGTGGCAGCTCTTCATGTTATCCAGTTGGACCGTCTACGTATTTGGCTTATATGACCGGGGAGAGTTGCACGAGGATGAGACCTTGGCAAGACAAATCATCGAGCGGTCTAAATCTATGACAATTGTTCATGGCGAAGTTGCATCAACTGCAGCGTCCTTTGGGGCATTTCAGCGTATGTGACGCCTTACGGAGGGTGGGAGATACTTGGGAGATCCATGAAGGAGATTGTGGTCATCATGCCGACTCAAAATCTCTGGTGGCTAAAGCTTTTCGTCATGGTTTCTATTGGCTGACGGCTCATGCTGATGCGGAGGATCTGGTCAGTAAATGTGACGGATGTCAAAAGTTCTCACGTCGAGTTCATGTGCCGGCTCAAGAATTGAGGATGATTCCAATTACTTGGCCGTTTGCAGTCTGGGGGCTTGACATGGTTGGACCTTTCAAAAGGTCTAAGGATAAGAAGACACACCTGTTGGTGGCCGTGGATAAATTCGCCAAGTGGGTTGAAGCAGAGCCGGTCAGTAAGTTTGATGCAGCCACGGCGGTTCAGTTCATGAAAAAGGTGATCTTTCGTTTTGGCTTTCCACACAGCATTATAACTGATAATGGTACCAATCTTTCCAAGGGTGCCATGGAAGAGTTCTGTCAACGAGAACATATCCGGCTTGATGTTTCGGCTGTTGCTCACCCTCAATCTAATGGTCAAGCAGAGAGAGCTAATCAAGAGATCTTGAAGGGTATCAAACCCCGGCTCTTGGTTCCCTTACAGCGAACTCCGGGTTGTTGGGTGGAGGAGTTACCTTCTGTGCTATGGAGCATCAACACAACGCCTAACAGCTCCACAGGTTATACACATTTCTTCATGGTGTACGGAGGCGAGGCAGTTACGCCAAGTGACATCCGCATGACTCACCCCGAGTGGCGGCTTACGTTGAGGCCGATAATGAAAAAAGCTCGTCAGGATGCACTTGACTTGTTGGATGAAGAGCGAGACTTGGCAATAGCCCGCTCGGCGATTTACCAGCAAGACCTGCACCGCTATCACAGCCGCCGGGTTAGAAGCAGGGCCTTTCAGGAAGGCGATTTAGTGCTCCGGCTCATCCAGGATCAGTCTGATATGCACAAGCTATCCCCTCCTTGGGAAGGACCTTTTGTGGTCAGTAAAAACCTGAACAACGGGTCATACTACCTTATCGATGTTCAAGAGCACAAATACTCACGTAAGTCGGAGGAGGAGACCCGCCGGCCGTGGAACATAGCTCATCTTTGGCCTTACTATACTTGAGCCACCGGCTCTCAGGATATATATATATGTGTTTTAGTTTTTCTTTTTTAGCAATGTATATATTATATAAAGCAATAAAGCAGGACCTCTTTTTTCACCCTCGAAGGTTTATATGTCTTCTTTCACAAGTGGTGGAAACAACCAATGAGAGCGGATCATATCTGAATCCGGCTTTCCCTTTGGTCCGGCTTATGATCATATCTGAATCTAGCGATGGTCACTTGGGGGCTTCCTGTTCAAACATAGGTCGTATTCGAATCAAAGAGAACATAGCTGTTGATACCCACTTGATCGGCATACTGCCAAACCCACCTGGGGGCTTCTTGGTCATATTTGAATCATAGCTTAACCTCTTTGGGTCTGATGTGGGTCGTATTCGAATCAGCGTCATTAAACAATTCTCACGGTCACTTGGGGGCTTCCTGTTCAAACATATGTCGTATTCGAACCAAAGAGAACATAGCTGTCGATACCCACTTGATCGGCATCGCCAAAGCCACTGGGGGCTATATGATCGTATTCGAATCTTAGCTTAACCCCTTTGGAATGGTTTACTGATCGTATTCGAATCAGAAGCCTTTGAAAATTAAGCTTATTATTCATTATACTCTGTAAAGTATTATTAAGGGCCAGGTAAACATTGTATGTGCCGATTTTCAGGAGTTCAATTAACTCTTTGTTTCTGGGTTGCATAAGCCGGTGAAGTATATACCAGGTACGATAGCAAGTATGTTATTGTGCTTATAATCATAATCCGGTTTTTACATGGTGTTTTTGTTCATACTCCGGGTTATCAATACTTTATGTGACCCCGGATAAGTCGCCAAGGGCATTCTAGTTTTGTTTTATACGAGGATAAAAGCAAGAAGGTTTGGACGTAGTTTAAGTATATAACGATGGCGGCTTACGACAATATTAAGCATCACAAACATGCGCGATTGCATGACAAAGTTAAGATATTTTTTCTACCCTATTACAAGACTCCCCGAGTCTGAATAATGAAGCATTGTTTTTCAAAATCAAAGCACCAGGCGAGTTACTCCTTTGGTGGGCTTGAAGGTTCTGGGTTATCCTTCTCCGCCTCTCCGTCGATGCTCATGTCACGGAAGGTTGACGAGGTCCAGTCAATGCCGCTTAAGGCTTCAAATTCAGCTTCATCATCTATTAAACCAGCTGATTCAACATCAGGAGCAAAGGTATGCTTACGAGTTGGAGGGATCAGGTTGACGTCATCATATTGAGGAGTTGGAATCCTCTGGTTCTCTCTATCATAACCCGGCTGATACTTGGTAAGATCAATATCATTTCCAATAATGGTAGCCACAGGACGTACGACTCTCACACAAGCGGTAAAGTCTGATTCATCGAATACAGAGCCATCTTCCTTCAAGCTGGGGTATCCAAGAGCAACATCTGCCAAGTCTAACTCTGGAAGCAACGCCTTGGCCCGACTTAAGGCAGCTATGGCCCCGGTTCTGGCAGAAGCCCGCCTTAGCTCTTGAATTCTTTGGGGTAGCACGGCAAGCCGTTTCAGCACATCCTGCAGGAGATAGGGAGCATCATTTGATAAAGCCACAACGGCCAAAGCACGTTGTGACCCGGTGTATAGCTGTTCCACCAGAGTGTACACCGCCTTAAGCTTGGTCAGCATATTCTGCTTGAGGTTTCTGCTCCTGGGGCCTGCGTTTATACATATAGGGTGTGCCGGAGATAACAATTGAAATAGTCAAAGGAACCGTTGTGATATTCAAGATTAGATATAGTAACTTACCAAAGATTGTTGAGACCATTTGAGATACCTGGCGCTTTAAGCGGACTGACTCGGCGGTTGCTTTTAACAAGTGATGCTTCATTGTCTCGGCCAGTCACCATGAGGCCTTTTCATCAGCCTGATTTTCTTCTCTACATCGAAATTCATTTTCAACTTCTCTTGTTCAGAGATGCTGAATGCAAATTTGGAGTTGGCCTTTTGAATTTCGAGTTCTTGGGCTGCCAGGCGGCTCTTCAGGTCAGCAATCTCCGACTCAAATTGACTTATGGAGGCCTGCGTTGATGCCGGGTTATCATTAAGGTTATGGTAAGATATCGTTAAGTCCCAAGCATTTTACAAGTAAAGATACTTGGCACTTGGGGGCTAATGTATGCTGAAGAATTTTTTAATTTATCATGCTGGGTTATGCATATTAAGTCCCAACCATTTTACAAGTAAAGATACTTGACACTTAGGGGCTAATGTGTATCGCACGTTTAAAGTTATCATGCTATGCCTGGGTTAAATATATTCTCTTCTAAACCCGGACAAACTAAGAAGGCAGATTTCTAAGTCTACAAAGATATTTATTCATAAGCGAGACTTGGGGGCTGAAATCTGATAAAGTAAGATTCAGAAAATAGTATGAGTCATACCTCAGATTTTTGTCAGATTCATTTCACCATGTCAATTTCCAGTCGCGGCTGTTATGCACTTGATTCAGATAGCAGAGACTATATCACCAATGCTTAAGTGAGTATAATCAGCGATGTCCTGCTTGGCCTTTCGGCGTTCGACAAGTTCTTCCTTGGCGAACATTTGGCAAGACGATGAGGCCGCCTGCTCAACAAACCGGCTTTTCAAAATTTCAACTTCCGAATTGGTCGTCTTGGCCGGGCTAGGAATTCGGGTTATCGGAGTTGTTGAAAGTATCTTGATAGGCGGGTCAAGATGGTACTGGAATTTCATATGCTGGTTCAGGCAGTGGTTGATGAGTGGAAGCATCGAGGCGGTGGTTAGAGTTAAACTCGGTTGCTACCGGGTCTTCGGATGGCTTATTCTTTTTGCCCTCTTCTTGGGCTTCACACATGCACGTGGACAAAGCGTAAGGGTGAGTATAAAAATATGAGTAAGGTAAAGCATAAGGATAACAAAGGTATATTACCTAAGGGCAGTCTTGAAGGCCGGCATATTGGATTGCATAGACTCGCCAGAGGAAGGAGAGGTATCCTGATAATTGGAGTCAGATGAATTGAGAGGTTGACGAATTAACCTGCCAAAGGATAAACAGAACGTAAATCGGAGATGACCTCAGTCCGGCGCTTCACGCTACGTCGGGTAAGCGGAAGAGAGTTCTGCATCCTTGCTGGTCCGGTCGCCTCCGGTTTTCAAGCTGTTGTTGCTTCAAAAGAAATTGAGGATCTTGATAAGCAAGAGGATGTGAAAATCTTACTTTCCGGGTCACCCGTCGGATTTTGTGCTTTGGCAAAGGCTCTGAGTCGGAGGAGATTATAGTTACCTCTTCGCCAGGAGCTTGGCTGTTTCCCGTATCCTCCTGAAGAGATTTAAAGTTAGTAAGATTATGACAAGGGAGTCAGGAATGTTTAAAGGTTACCTCTTCTTCATCTTCAGAGGCGCCGGCCCAAATTTTGAAATCGAGGCGCTTGGTTTTCTTTTCCTTGAAGTCCTGTCTTGGTATTTTTCTTTCGGCTCTCTTAGCCGCCTAGCTTGCTTGGCAGCCTCATGGTCATATTTGACCTTCCGAAAGCATCATCGGCCCGTGAATAAAACGGCAGAGGAATTATGAGTACGCAAGGTTTAAAAACTTATAAAGGTATAATTGGTAAGGTTAAGGAACTTACAGTACCGAGCCGGGTTGTTCTTGCGAAGGGGAGTAAAGCGAAGGTGTTATTCACCAGTTCCCTCTTTCAACGATGGATCGGATCATAGCCTCGACCATGTCATTTGGTAAATCGTCGAGGCTGTGGACGCGGCAGGTCATCCTTTTCCCCGAGTAAGTACACATTAAGCCGGGTGGCTTAACGGAATCACCCGCCAGTAATCCAGTCCGGACCAAATCAATGCCGTCAAACCATTGCCCAAAAGAGCCTTAATCTTCTTTATGGTGGGGGCAAGTGGAATACGTTCAGCAGGAGATAATTTGTCGCCCAAAGGTCGTTGGACTCCAAGCGCAGAGCGAAAGCCGGCAATGGGTTCTCACCAGGAGAGGTATCCTCGGCTGTAAAACCATGTCAGTTCCACTCCTTCGGATGGCTTGGCGATTACGCATAAGGGAAAAGGCGATCTCTTCGCCATTGGATTGAGATACCGCCGAGTTCGACTGGGCCCGTTAGCACGTTCATTTTGCGGTTCAAATAAAACAGCTCTCTGAACAAAGTCGATTTGGCTCTTCTCCAAGGTACACTTCGCAGAACACTTGGAAGTTGCGAGAGGTTTGACACGGAGTTGGGCCCGATGTCTTGAGTCCGAGGTCAAAGAAATTCAAAACATCTACGAAGAATTTTGACCAGGGTGGAGCAAATCCCCGGTTCATATGATCCGTAAACACGATTACCTCCCCTTCCTTGGGTTGAGGTTTCTCTTCTGATGGGTTAGGAGCACGATAAGACATGATCTCCTTTTGGGGCAGATGGCCGGATTTCACAAACCCAGCTAAGGAGCTCTCTGTAATGGTGGATTTGACCCAATTACATGTCCGCAGGGCTTTGGGTGCCTTGCGTGACATTGTGAAGATTGAAGCCTATGAAAAAGAAAAATTTCGGTTTAACATTAACCCTAAGAGAACATTCTCAAACTATTTAAGATGGCGGCTTAAGAAGGGGCCTAATGATATCTGGGTAACTATAGCATGACATTTAAACCTCCACAGGTGTCAGAGGTGGTTAAAGTTTCAGATTCAGCAGAGGCAAGTGAGACCGACAATCAATGACATTTTATTAAGCCGGCCATATGAGCTACCGCATGACTAAATAGATTCAAAGAAAGGTGATTTTTGGCTAAGTGTGGAACAAACAAGTTTCACAGATGTCAGTTATTATTCTGGATCAAATTATTGCTCTGAAAAGAAAATTTTCTAGACCTAAAAGCAGGGCAGAGAAGTTCATACACTCGAAGAAGGTTTACAAACAAGGGAAATGAGATCATCTTTATGCAAGATAAACACAAACAATTACTGCAGCAGATTTATGTTGTTTTTACGATCTAAACAGGGCATTGGAGGTGAAAACTAGCGAGGGTTTGCATCGAGCGGCGATGAACGCCGACGAACTCAACAAAGCTCCAATGCAGATCTCAGAAAGGGAAGGAGAGGAACTCACGGATGTGGACGAGTGTGGAGGTTCGCCGTCGATTTGGTCGAGTCAGTCGATGCAGCTGCCTGAGTCGGTGAAGACGAGGGCTCGACAATGGCGGTGGCGGAGCTTCGAGAGGAAGCAAGAGGAGGAAGACGGCGATGAGGGAAGAATGGAAGACCTAGGTCGCCCTATTTATAAGGAAAGGATAGCTGAGACGGCGCCAGAAACGAGGAGATAGAAGTTATTATCCAGCGGCCCCGACGCCTCGGTTTTTGGAGCAGTCAGTAAAGGCAAAGATCCGTTGGAGGATATGAGGAAATAAAGAATGAATTTAAGTAAGGATGACGTCACGGCGGGTTAACACGAATCCAAAAGATGACGTCATGGCGGGTTAAAAGAAAACCTTTGCACAGCCGGAAGACTGAAGATTTACTTCTTAAGGTATTTTAAGATTGACATGAACAGGTTCAAATCAATCTGGGGCCTAATGTTGGGGATATAACTATTTGTGTAAGCCGCCCAGGAGGGGCCGGGTTACGCAAAGAGACTCACTAGAAGGAAGCCCAAGACCAAGCGTGAAGATGGCGGTTCAATAGAGGGCCTAAGGCCCACGGGCTTCTCAATGCCCGTTGTAGTAAACCGCCACAATGGCATGACTTGTATCATAAGGTAGATTTAACTAGTCACCGAGCCGGACATTGTTTATAAGTCGGCGGGACTCTCTAAGCATGAGGCGTCAACCCGTGTATATAAGGGGCGACTGCGGCGGCTTAGGGCAAGCAAAACAACCCATCGAGAGCCGGGCATAGCGTATCTCGCTCACAGTCATCGAAACATCAAGCAATACCAACCCAACTAGACGTAGGCTTTCCATCACCGCAAGGGGCCGAACTCGGATAAAATCTCACGTGTCCTTTGTCCCGATTAACCCCTTTAAGCTTCCTAGTTGCGATGGCTCCACGACTAAGTCCTTGCACGAGGACATCTGCCATGACAATTCCACGACAGCAATGGTATCGTTTATGAGGAAAGATTCTTGCAGGAATTCTCTGTGCTCCAATGTAGATGTAAGTACCTATTGTATATCACTATATTTTTACATCAGCATGTATTTTGTTAATCGGCGTGAATCTAACCTTTATCCGATCTAAATTTAGTTGTAGCAAAATGTATGATTAAAGGCCACGATGTTGATTTTTGTAAGGAAAACTGCTGGTAGTTTTGCATCCCGAAATGCATGAGCGTACTATCTCATATCGGTGGGTTTGAATACCTTGGTTCTGCAGTGGGTTTTTCAAAGGTTTTTCTTCTTGTGTTGTCTGTCGTATCCCTAGCTCTTACATCATACTCCCTCACTTGGGATTAAATGTCGCGAAATGGATAAAGCTGGATGTATCTAGAACTGAAATACGCCTAGACCCATCCATGTATTTTTGGATGGAGGGAATACATGTCAATATGTCATGCCTTTCTATTCTTCAGTACCTATTCCATCTCTGCTATAGCATGTTTTATAACTGAATCACCATGCTTCTATATAAGGCATGCAAGGGAAGATGGCTATGTTAGAATCGAAGGGTTACAAACCAGGTCTTTGCAAAAGATCCAAACGCCAGGAGATAATAAACCAACTCCATTTTTCATAGATCTTGCTCTAGCACAGAGAAACCCAACTCCCACCGATAATAAGTAGATTCCATGGCAAAAGAACTAGTCCGCTCGATCCAGCAAAAGAATGTCAACTCCATTCTAAGAAGCGCAGCGTATCCTCGCATCATGAAATTTTATAGCATTCGATCATATTTTCTACATGTTTCTTACCCATCTCTCTTTTAGAAAATAAGGTTAAACGATAGAAGACTTCCTCCATTGGGATCGTATTCGAGGAAAATATCTTGCGGGAATTCTCCGTGCTCCAATGCTGATGTAATTACCTGTTGTATATCACTATATTTTTACATCAACATGTATTTTGTTAATCGGGCGTGAATCTAACCTTTATCTGATCTAAAATTAGTTGTAGCAAAATGTTAAAGGCGCCAATGTTGATTTTTGTAAGGAAAACTGCTCGGTAGTTTTGCATCTTGAGCTGCATGAATGTACTATCTCATATCACGCACATTGCTGAATTGTAGTGCTTCTCTGGTTGCCCATTCATTCATTGTGTCAATGTTGCTTTCGTACTACCTTACGGCTGATGATAGCTGTGCCATATTGTGTTAATTTGGTGTAGGCTAGTTGCCCAAACGTTCGTTGTGTCAATGTTGCTTTCCTATTATCTCGACTTGGCCACCGATAGCAATGCTAGTGTGTTAATTTTGTGCAGACTCTTGAAGATAAGAAGACAAACTCTGAAAACAGCAAGGCAACCCCATTGTTTCTTTCCGGAAAATCTAGGCCAGGTAATATGGCAATAACTCATGATTATTCTGTTTGGTTCCGTCCTAATTTATGTTATGATGCGTTAGGTCGACACACTCTCCACTATCAATAATACAAGCCTGCCAAAATCGCCATCTGAATACATTCAAGTATCCTCATCTCGAATGCAATGGAATAAATGTATGTTTGTGAACCAATTAATGGCTGAAGCAATGATAGAAATGGTGGATGAATCAGAGGTGCAGAGTCATGCGACACAACAAGCGATCAATGTTTTTCGAGAGACAAGTAGCAAAGCAGCAAGAACTTGCCCACATGCTTATGGGCGTCATCTGTCTTTGAGGTTGCAGATTGTGACGTTGTAGATGGTTAGGTTCTGCTCATTTATTTGCACTGGCATCAATCTTTGAGTGCCCAATGGATGTAATTTCCTGTAACATATGCTGGATGTGCAACGTTATTCCCTGTATGCCATACCTTTGCTTGATCGGTTTAGGTCCTGTGCATAATTGCTCGTCGTAATGGGCTCAAATTATCTAATTTGGCCTAAAGACATGTAGGACCTTTAGTGGGCCCATTAAGTTAATGGGCCGTTACTAGGCTGAAAGTTAATGGTCGGCCCTCTTACCTCCCGGATCGTTAACAGGCCGACATCGAAGCGGGCAACAGGTGGCCCCAATTTATTTCACGGGCCGTTAACAGGCCATTGCTAAGTTTGGGCTACATATGGCCCAACTATACTGTAGGCCTTTAGCAGGCCGAAAGAGATAGCGGGCTTGTACTGGAGCATGAAGACCATGGGCCGCTAAGAGGCCGAAAGTCAGGTCGTATTGTAAATGGCCCAACTGTGTTGTCGGCCTTTAGCAGGCCGAAAGAGAAACCGGGCTGGTATTGGACCATGAAGGGCATGGGTCGTTAAAAGGCCAAAACTAAGGTCCGACTACAAATGGCCCAACTAATTTATGGTCCGTTAACAGGCCGAAAGGCACACAGGGCCGGGAATTGGCCCAACACTTAAATGGGTCGCTAAAAGGCCAAAACTCAGGTCCGACTACAAATGGCCCAACTGATTTATGGGCCGTCACAAAGCTAAAAGTGACCGGGGCTGTAAATTGGCCCAACACTAAAATGGGCCGCTAAAAGGCGAAACTCAGTCCGACTACAAATGGCCCATCAGATTTATGGGCCGTCAACAGGTGAAAGACACACCGGGCGGAAATTAGCCCAACATTTAAATGGGTCGCTAAAAGGCGAAAGATGTACATCTGAAAATTGGCCCATCCATTAAATGGGCCATTAACAGCCGAAATCTCATCGGTGATATTGAGCCCAAATATGTAGCGTCTGTTAACGGGCTCGAATCGACGATGGGCTGCAATGGTGTCAAATCTTTAACGGGCCGTTGACGGGCGAATTGGCACATCTCGTATGGGCCGTGGCGCTTAAATGGACTGACACAAGTAGGCCTTATATGGGCGGCACTGCTAATTTTCTTGGTAGGCCTTTTTCACGGAATGGGCCCTTTGTTGGGCCGTGCACGGTCGACCTATCATAGGCGCCTCTGTCCAATGAGTGGATGACATCTGTCCCCAAGCGGTGAGGCAACACGTGTTTCCTGCGGCCAATGATGATTTTACATGTGGAAAATCCCCATTGGTCCGGGCTGTTAACGGTTATCGGATCAAAAACCGGACCCGATAGCTTAACGGCGTTCGATTACGGTGGATGCCACGTGTCGGTCACCCTTGGACGAAAAGCACTTACGTGACGCACGATTTATTGTCATGGAAGTGGACACTTCCGTGATGATAATTTTGGTAATGTCATGGAACACTTCTACGACAGTACAGGTATGACTATCTTGATTCTGTCATAAAATCGTCATGGATGTACACGCATGACAAAAAACGCCCTACTGTGACAAACACGTATCATCACGGAAGTGTAATTTTTTTTGTAGTGACTTGGCACAAACACTATTTAAAACATAAAACCACATCTAAACAGAAGCTAGATGGATTATTTATTCCTAAACATAACCAAAAAGCAAGAAACTAAAATAAAATTGGGTTGCCTCCCAACAAGCGCTATCGTTTAATGCCCCTAGCTAGGCATGATGATTTCAATGATGCTCACATAAAAGATAAGAATTGAAACATAAAGAGCTCATCATGAAGAATATAACTAGCACATTTAAGTCTAACCCACTTCCTATGCATAGGGATTTTGTGAGCAAACAATTTATGGGAACAATAATCAACTAGCATAGGAAGGCAAAACAAGCAAATCTTCAAGATTTTAAGCACATAGAGAGGAAACTTGATATTATTGCAATTCCTACAAGCATATATTCCTCCCTCATAATAATTTTCAGTAGCATCTTGAATGAATTCAACAATATAACCAGCACATAAAGCATTCTTTTCATGATCTACTTGGATAGAGAATTTACTACTCTCCACATAAGCAAAATTCTTCTCATTCGGGATAGTGGGAGTATCATATGAAACTTGAATACTATAAATTGTCTCCACATTAAAAGAGTAATGTTCAGAAAAAGGGGAATCATAATCATGACAAGTTTTATAAATAGAATCATAACTACTTTTTATAGCATAAGTTTCATCACAATAATCATCATAAGTAGCAACTTTGTTCTCATCATAATCAATTGAAACCTCTTCCAAAATAGTGGATACATCACTAAATAAAGTCATGACCTCTCCAAATCCACTTTCATAAATATTATAAGATTCAACATCCTCCAAAATAGTGGGATCATTACTTCCGAAAGTTGACACTCTGCCAAACCCACTTTCATCAATATAATCATCATAGGTAGAAGGCATGCTATCATCATAACAACTTTGCATATCAAAACTTGGGAAGCTAAAAATATCATATTTATTAAACGTAGCATCCCTAAGCTTGGGACAAACATTAATTGCAGCAAATATATTCTCAAAAACATCATCTTCATCAAACATAGCATCCCGAAGCTTGGGCCTTTTCATATCATAAGCATAATCACTCTCATCAATAATAGTATGGATAGCACCAATAGTATAGAAATTATCATATTCTTCCAAGCAAGTGCCAAAAAGATTTTCAAGATCATAAGAAGTATCATTATCTTCCCAATCATAATCATCACAACAAGCAATAGGCATAACGAGATCATCATCAAGTGCATCATCTTCCACAATTATTTTTGATTCATTTTCATGAGGCACAACAATAATAGGAGCAACATTATTTGGGAGAGATACCTTTTTACCTCTCTTCCTTTTTCTTTTCTTCTTCTTCACCACATCATGTGTGGGTTCAATCCTCTTTTTGGAGCTCCTTATTAAAGAGATTGGTTGAATAGAAGGCTCCTTCTCGTTACCTGATTCATCATAAGAAATAATAGGAGAATATTCGGAAGTCTCTTCCCTTTCGTTAGTATTCTCTTCATATTCTATTTGTTTTCTTTTCTTTATGTAATTGGCAATATAAGGATTTTCATTGCAATTCACCGCACAATACATATAAATCTCTTCTAGATCAATATCGAGGAATTTCTCAAGGTTATATTCTGGAATATGCTTAGTTTGACATTTCATTTCTTAAAAACAAAAAAGCAAACTAACTTCAATATGATGTGCAAGGGAAATCAAGTCATCACAATTTTTGGACACGATTCGATCATGAAACAATTTGCAATTGATATTTAAATGACCATGTTCATTGCCAAGTTCACAAGTACGGTAAAGATATTTTAAATTTTCAGCACTCACATTTAGCCTTTCTTGCAACAATTTAGTTTCCAAGTACTTATGCCTCTTGCAATATCTATCTTCCCTATTTGGTGTATACTTGCAAACCCAATGCACTCCACAAAAAATGACATGTTTATAGGAGACATTTTCATCATAACTAGTGCAATCATCATTAGTACCATGGATATTCAAGGAGTTCATACTAACAACATTGCAATCATGCTCATCATTCAAAGATTTAGTGCCAAACATTTTAATACATTCTTCTTCTAACACTTTGGCACAATTTTCCTTTCCATCATACTCACGAAAGATATTAAAAAGATGAAGCGTAAGTGGCAAACTTAATTCCATTTTTTGTAGTTTTCTTTTATAGACTAAACTAGTGATAAAAAAAGAAACTAAAAGATTCGATTGCAAGATCTAAAGATATACCTTCAAGCACTAACCTCCCCAGCAACGGCGCCAGAAAAGAGCTTGATGTCTACTACGCAACCTTCTTCTTGTAGACGTTGTTGGGCCTCCAAGTGCAGAGGTTTGTAGGACAGTAGCAAATTTCCCTCAAGTGGATGACCTAAGGTTTATCAATCCGTGGGAGGCGAGGGATGAAGATGGTCTCTCTCAAACAACCCTGCAACCAAATAACAAAGAGTCTCTGCTGTCCCCAACACACCCAATACAATGGTAAATTGTATAGGTGCACTAGTTCGGCAAAGAGATGATGATACAAGTGCAATATGGATGGTAGATATAGGTTTTTGTAATCTTAATATAAAAACAGCAAGGTAACAAGTAATAAAAGTGAGCGTAAACGGTATTGCAATGATAGGAAACAAGGCCTAGGGTTCATACTTTCACTAGTGCAAGTTCTCTCAACAATAATTACATAAATGGATCATATAACTATCCCTCAACATGCAACAAAGAGTCACTCCAAAGTCACTAATAGCGGAGAACAAACGAAGAGATTATGGTAGGGTACGAAACCACCTCAAAGTTATTCTTTCCAATCAATCCATTGGGCTATTCCTATAAGTGTCACAAACAGCCCTAGAGTGCGTACTAGAATAACACCTTAAGACACAAATCAACCAAAACCCTAATGTCACCTAGATAATCCAATGTCACCTCAAGTATCCGTGGGTATGATTATACGATATGCATCACACAATCTCAGATTCATCTATTCAACCAACACATAGAACCTCAAAGAGTGCCCCAAAGTTTCTCTTTGGAGAATCAAGACGAAAACGTGTGCCAACCCCTATGCATAGGTTCATGGGCGGAACCCATAAGTTGATCACCAAAACATACATCAAGTGAATCACGTGATATCCCATTGTCACCACAGATCATACGACAAGACATACATCAAGTGTTCTCAAGTCATTAAGACTCAATCCGATAAGATAACTTCAAAGGAAAACTCAATCCATTACAAGAGAGAAGAGGGGATAAGGAACATAAGATCCAACTATAATAGCAAAGCTACCCATACATCAAGATCGTGCCAAATCAAGAACACGAGAGAGAGAGAGATCAAACACATAGCTACTGGAACATACCCTCAGCCCCGAGGGTGAACTACTCCCTCCTCGTCATAGAGAGCGTCAGGATGATGAAGATGGCCACCGGTGAGGGTTCCCCCCTCCGGCAGGGTGCCGGAACAGGGTTCCTATTGGTTTTTGGTGGCTACAGAGGCTTATGGCGGCGGAACTCCCGATCTATTCTGTTCCCCGATCGTTTTAGGGTATATGGGTATATATAGGAGGAAGAAATGCGTCGGAGGAGCCTCGAGGGGCCCACGAGGGTGGAGGGCGCGCCCTAGGGGGGTGGGCGCGCCCCCTACCTCGTGGCTCCCTCGTTTCTTTCCTGACGTGCACTCCAAGTCTATCTGGTAGCTTTCCTTCCAAAAATAACTTCTCCAGTTGGTTTCATTCCGTTTCGACTCCGTTTGATATTCCTTTTCTTCGAAACACTGAAACAAGGGAAAAACAGGAACTGGCACTGGGTTCTGGGTCAATAGGTTAGTCCCAAAAATAATATAAAAGTTCTTAATAAAGCCCATTAAACATCTAAGATGGATAATATAATAGCATGAATACTTCATAAATTATAGATACGTTGGGAGACGTATCGGTGATTCGAAACAGAAAATAAAGTTTATTCCTTTTTCTACCATACTTTCACATTCCACGGCTAACCGTATCCATGGGTGCCATCCAAACCAACACTTTCCAAGGAATCTATTATTTGACAACATAAAGTAAATTCATTTTTTATTTTGGGACCGGGCATCCGTAATACCTTTGCCGTACTCTCGTGCAATGACAAGTGAATAAACACTCATCTCTAGAATAACACATCTAGCATGGAAAAATATCAGCCACCCCCTACCATTTCATGAGTAGTATGAGCACACAAAAAGGAAATTTATTTTGAAGATTAGAGATGGCACATACAAATTTTCTTAGAACGACACTGAATTACCGCATATAGGTAGGTATAGTGGACTCATATGGCAAAACTGGGTTTAAGGATTTTGGATGCACAAGTAGTAATCCCACTTAGTACAAGTGAAGACTAGCAAAAGATTGAGAAGCATCCAATCAAGGAACAAAAAATCACATAAGCGAGCATTAAGCATAACTAACACCGAATGATGCATCACAAGTAGGATGTATTTCATTGCATAACTATTGACTTTTGTGCTTGCATAGGGAATCACAAACCTTAACATCAATATTCTTACTAAACCATAATTACTCATCAACATGACTCACATATCACTGTCATCATATCGCAAAGCTATTACAAAGAATCGAGTTTATTTTGTCCGATGATTTTCATGAAAGGTTTTATTATAGCCCTCTTGAATATCTATCACTTTGGGAGTAGTTTCATATGTTGCTTTTGATAGCTCAAACAAATCTAAGTGAATAACATGAGCATAAAAAATTTCTTCTCTCAAAATAATATAAGTGAAGCATGAGATAATTTCTCAAAAATTTACTAACTCTCAACTAAATCTAAGTGAAGCATGAGAGCATTTCTTCAAAAATAATAAAGCACACCGTGCTCAAAAAGATATAAGTGAAGTACTAGAGCAATTCCATTGCTCAAAGAATTTAAGTGAAGCACTAGAGCAATTCTAACAAATCATAAAATAATTTTGGCTCTCTCAAATAGGTGTGTTCAGCAAGGATACCTGTGACAAACTAAAAAGAAAAACAAGAAAAGACTCATGTAATACAAGACACTCCAAGCAAAACTCATGATATGTGACGAATAAAAATATAGCTATAAGTAAAATACCGATGGTCGTTAGAAGAAAGAGGGGATGCCACTCGGGGCATCCCCAAGCTTAGTTGCTTGTTCATCCTTGAATATTATTGTTCTAGGGAAGTGTTTCATTCCATTTCTTAGTGTAAATTGAAATTTAATATTGCCTTCTTTCATATCAATCATGGCACCAATAGTACGTAAAAACGGTCTACCAAGTATAATGGGACAAGACGGATTGCAATCAATATCAAGAACAATAAAATCTATGGGCACATAATTCCTATTTCCAAGAATAAGAACATCATTAATTCTTCCCAAAGGCTTTTTAATAGTAGAATCCTCCAAGTGCAAATTTAAAGAACACTCTTAAATATTAGTAAGACCAAGCACATCACATAAAAGACTTCAGAATTATGGAACCACTAGCACCAAATCACATAAAGCAAAACAATCATAGTTTTTAATCTTGACTTTAATGGTGGGTTCCCATTCATCTTGTAATTTTCGAGGAATTGAGATCTCTAATTCCAACTTTTCTTCCAAAGCTTTCATCATGGCATCTACGATATGTTTAGTAAAAGCTTTATTTTGTTCATAAGCATGGGGTGAATTTATCATTAATAGCAACAAAGAAATACCATCAATCAAAGAGCAATCATCATAATTAAGTCTTTCTAATCCAAAAGAGTGGGCACACCAGTAGTTAAAGTTTTGACCTCTCCAAACCCACTTTTATTAATTTTCTCAACAAGATTTTCACCCTCCGAATTATCCGGACGCCTTCTAGATAAAGTTGACTCTTATTCAGTCCCTTTGTCATCAATCTTAATTTTACTAAACAAAGAATCAATAGAAGAAACACCAATCATTTTAAGATCCTCATCATTTTTATGAAAGCAATCACTAGAAAATGCCTTTTCTATAAAAAATCTCTTTTAGCTCTAAGCATAGCGGTTCTTTTCTTACTTTCATCTATAGAAACATATAAAGCTTTAATTGATTATTCAACCTTAGGCACAAAAAATTTCAACTTGAGATTTTCTACGTCGTGAGAAATTCTATCATGCCTCTAGACATATCATCAATCTTATTCAGCTTTTCTTCTATCGTGTTGTTGAAGACTTTTTGAGCATTGATAAATTCTTTAATATTATTCTCAAGATCAGAGGTGTTCCTATTATTATTATAAGAAGGATTACCATAGGAGTTACCATAATTATTAGAGGAATTTCCTGGAAGGATTAAAATCACCTCTATAAGCATTGTTATTGAAATTGTTTCGCGAGACAAAATTCACATCTAAGGAATCACTATTTTGCTCAATCAAAGTAGACAAAGGCACATCATTAAGATCAATAGGAGCACTTTTATTAGCAACCAATTTCATAAGAGCATCAACTTTTTCACTCAATGTACTAATTTCTTCAACAAAATTAATTTTCTTACAAGTAGGTGCTCTTTCGGTTGCCATTGTGAATAATTTGCCATAATATTGTCCAGCAATTTAGTAGCTTCACCCAAAGTAATTTTCATAGAAGTACCACCCGCGGCAGAATCTAAAAGATTTCTAGAAACAAAATTCAATCCCACATAAATTTTTGGTATGATCATCCAAAGATTTAAACCATGTGTACGACAATTTCTTAACATCAATTTCATTCTTTCCCGAGATTACGCAACATGTTCATGCTCAAGTTGCTTAAAATTCATGATTTGAGTCCTAAGGGAAATAATTTTGGCGGGTGGAAAATACTTAGTAATAAAAGCATCTTTGCACTTATCCCAAGAATTGATACTATTGCGAGGCAAAGAAGAAAACCAAAGTTTTGCACGATCTCGCAAAGGAAACTGGAATAATTTCAACTTCACAATATCATTGTCCATATCTTTTTTCTTTTGCATATCGCACAATTCTACGAATGTGTTAAGATGGGACGCGGCAACCTCATTAGGAGTACCGGAAAAGTGATCTTTCATAACAAGATTCAACAAAGTGGCATTAATATCAGAAGATTCCGCACTAGTGGTGGGAGGAGCAATCGGAGTGCTAATAAAATCATTATTATTGGTGCTACGTCTTGAGCTTGCGTTGGTTTTCCTCGAAGAGGAGAGGGTGATGCAGCAAGTGTAGCATAAGTATTTCCCTCAGTTTTGAGAACCAAGGTATCAATCCGATGAGGAGGCTCCTCAAAAGGCCCACGCACCTACACAAACAAGCTGAGAACTTCGCAACCA
The DNA here is from genome assembly GCA_021605145.1 of Aegilops bicornis. Classification (NCBI taxonomy): domain Eukaryota; kingdom Viridiplantae; phylum Streptophyta; class Magnoliopsida; order Poales; family Poaceae; genus Aegilops; species Aegilops bicornis. Next base: position 255,570,145 of record CM038671.1, on the reverse strand, counting down.
ACGCCAATAAAGGGGTTGTCAATCCCTTCACGGCCACTTGCAAAAGTGAGATCTAATAAAGATAGTATGATAAGATAAATATATTTTTGGTATTTTATAATATAGATGCAAAAAAGTAAAGATGCAAATAAAAGTAGATTGGAAGCAAATATGATAAGAGATAGACCCGGGGGCCATAGGTTTCGCTAGTGGCTTCTCTCGAGATAGCATAAGTATTACGGTGGGTGAACAAATTACTGTCGAGCAATTGATAGAAAAGCGCATAGTTATGAGATTATCTAGGCATGATCATGTATATAGGCATCACGTCCATAACAAGTAGACCGACTCTGCACTGCATCTACTACTATTACTCCACACATCGACCAACTCCTACCTGCATCTAGAGTATTAAGTTCATAAGAACAGAGTAACGCATTAAGCAAGATGACATGATGTAGAGGGATAAACTCATGCAATGTGATATAAACCCCATCTTGTTATCCTCGATGGAAACAATACAATACGTGCCTTGCAAACCTTTACATCCTTTGGGTAAGGACACCACAAGATTGAACCCAGAGCTAAGCACTTCTCCCATGGCAAGAAAGACCAATCTAGTAGGCCAAACCAAACTAATAATGCGAAGAGACTTGCAAAGATAACTTAATCATACATAAAAGAATTCAGAGAAGATTCAAATATTATTCATAGATAAACTTGATCATAAACCCACAATTCATTGAATCTCGACAAACACACCACAAAAAGAGTTTACATCGAATAGATCTCCACATGAGAGGGGGAGAACATTGTATTGAGATCCAAAAAGAGAGAAGAAGCCATCTAGCTAATAACTATGGACCCGTATGTCTGTGGTAAACTACTCACAACTCATCGGAGGGTCAAGGATGTTGATGTAGAGGCCCTCCGTGGTTGATTCCCTCCCGCAGAAAGTGCTTGCCAAGGCTCCAAGATGAGATCTCATGGATACGTAAGGTTCTGGCGGTGGAAATTGTGTTTCGTGGTGCCTGGATGTTTTCGGTGCACGTGGGTATATATAGGACGAAGAAGTATCGTCGGTGGTCGCTGAGGGGCCCACGAAGACGGTAGCGCCCTCCTATCTCGTGGCTTCCTCGGAAGCTTCTTGAATTGCACTCCAAGTCCTCTGAATCACGTTTGTTCCAAAAATCACGCTCTCGAAGGTTTCATTCCGTTTGGACTCCGTTTGATATTCCTTTTCTTCGAAATACTGAAATAGGCAAAATACAACAATATAAATTTGGGCCTCCGGTTAGTAGGTTAGTCCCAAAAATGATATAAATGTGTAAATAAAGCCCATAAACATCCAAAAGTGGTAATATAATAGCATGGAACAATCAAAAATTATAGATACGTTGGAGACGTATCAAGCATCCCCAAGCTTAATTCCTGCTCGTCCTCGAGTAGGTAAATGATAAAAAGAGAATTTTTGATGTGGAATGCTACCTAGCATAATTCATAATGTAATTTTCTTTATTGTGGCATGAATGTTCAGATCCAAATGAATACAAAATAAAAGTTCATATTGATAAAAGAAATAGTAATACTTCAAGCATACTAATCAAAAGTAATCATGTCTTCTCAAAATAACATGGCAAAATAAAGTTCATCCCTACATAATCATATAGTTAAGCTATGCTTCATTTTAATCACACAAAGATGTTCCCAACTTCTATACCCCGATGACAAGCCAAGCAATTGTTTCATACTTAAATAATCTCAAACTTTTTCAACCTTCACGCAATACATGGCGTGAGCCATGGATGTAGCACTATGGGTGGAATAGAATATGATGATGGGGATTGTGTGGAGAAGACAAAAAAGGAGAAAGTCTCACATTGACGAGGATAATCAATGGGCTATGGAGATGCCCATCAATTGATGTCAACATGAGGAGTAGGGATTGCCATGCAACGGATGCACTAGAGCTATAAATAAATGCTCAACAAAAGTAAACTAGTGGGTGTGCATCCAACTTGCTTGCTCACGAAGACCTAGGGCATTTGAGGAAGCCCATCGTAGGAATATACAAGCCAAGTTCTATAATGAAAAATTCCCACTTAGTATATGAAAGTGACAACATAGGAGACTCTCTATCATGAAGATCATGGTGCTACTTTGAAGCACAAGTGTGGAAAAAGAGATAGTAGCATTGTCCCTTCTCTCTTTTTCTCTCATTTTTATTTTCTTCTTTCTTCTTCTTTTTTTCTTTTCTTTTCTTCTTTTTTTTCTTTTTTTCTTTTTTTTTCTTTCTTTCTCTTTTTTTTAAAGTCCGAAGTCTCATCCCGACTTGTGGGGGAATCATAGCCTTCATCATCCTTTCCTCACTAGGACAATGCTCTAATAATGAAGATCATCACACTTTTATGGATTTACAACTCAAGAATTACAACTCAAAACTAGAACAAGATATGACTCTATATGAATGCCTCCGGCGGTGTACCGGGATGGTGCAATGAATCAAGAGTGACATGTATGAAAAATAATGCATGGTGGCTTTGCCACAAATACGATGTCAACTACATGATCATGCAGCGGCAATATAATGAAGTAAAGTATGTCCCGATGATGATGAACGGAGCGGTGGAAAGTTGCATGGCAATATATCTCGGAATGGCTATGGAAATGCCATAATAGGTAGGTATGGTGGCTGTTTTGAGGAAGATATAGGGAGGTTTATGTGTGATAGGCGTGTCGTATCACGGGGTTTGGATGCACCGCAAAGTTTGCACCAACTCTCAAGGTGAGAAAGGGCAATGCAGTGCACCGAAGAGGCTAGCAATGGCGGAAAGATAAAAGTGCGTATAATCCATGGACTCAACATTAGTCAAAAGAACTCATATACTTATTGCAAAAATTTAGAAGTCATCAAAAATCAAGTACTACGCGCATGCTCCTAGGGGATAGATTGGTAGGAAAAGACCATCGCCGTCCCCGACCGCCACTCATAAGGATGCACAAGCCAGGTACACTTCATGTTTCAAATTTGTTACACAACTTTAACCATACGTGCATGCTGAGGGACTTGCTAACTTCAACACAAGCATTCTTTAAATTCATAATCACCCAACTAGCATGACTTTAATATCACTACCTCCATATCTCAAAACAATTATCAAGCATCAAATTGATCATAGCCTCCAATTCACTTTCTATGATAGTTTTTATTATACCCAACTTGGATGCCTACCATTTTAGGACCAATTTTATAACCATAGAAAATACCATGCTATTCTAAAAGACTCTCAAAATAATATAAGTAAAGCAAGATAGACTAGAAATTTCTTCAAAATTAAGACACCACCGTGCTCTAAAAGATATAAGTGAAGCACTAGAGCAAAAACTATCAAGCTCAAAAGATATAAGTGAAGCACATAGAGTATTCTAGCAAACTATAATCAAATAGGCTTCTCCCAAAAGGTGTGTACAGCAAGGATGATTGTGTTAAACTAAAGAGCAAAGACTAATATAATACACGACGCTCCAAGCAAAACACTTATCATGTGGCGAATAAAAATATAGCTCCAAGTAAAGTTACCAATGAGCGAAGGCGAAAGGGGATGCCTTCCGGGCATCCCCAAGCTTAAACTTTGGCTATTCTTGAATATCTTGGGGTGCCTTGGGCATCCCCAAGCTTAGGCTCTTGCCACCCTTTATTCCATAGTCCATAAAGGCTTTACCCAAAACTTGAAAACTTCACAACACAAAACTCAACAGGAAATCTCGTAAGCTCCGTTAGTGAAAGAAAACAAAACCACCACATAAGCTACTGCAATGAACTCATTCTTTATTTAATTTGGTGTTAAACCTACTGTATTCCAACTTCTCTATGGATTATAAACTATTTTATTGGCCATAGATTCATCAAAATAAGCAAACAACACACGAAAAACAGAATCTGTCAAAAACAGAACAGTCTGTAGTAATCTATAACTAATGCAAACTTCTGGAACTCAAAATATTCAGCAAAAATAGGAAGACCTAGGAAATTTGTTTATTGATCAGCAGCAATTGGAATCACTATTTTATCACGTTCTGGTGATTTTTAACAATTGTTTTCGTGAACCGAAAGTTTCTGGAAATTACAGCAAGATCAAATAACTATCATCCAAGAAGATCCTATAGGTTTAACTTGCCACAAACACTAATTAAAATATAAAACCACATCTAAACATAAGGTAGATGGATTATTTATTCCTAAACAGAAACAAAAACAAAAAACTAAAAACTAAAAATAAAATTGGGTTGCCTTCCAACTAGCGCTATCGTTTAATGCCCCTAGCTAGGCATAAAAGCAAGGATAGATCTAACGAGTGCCATCTTTGGCACTAGGAGAGGAGGATCTCCTTTCTATGGCATTCATTCTTCTATTTAAGGTAAGCACATGGCCATTAATGGAAGAAGTAAGATTAAGCACGTTACGGAAATTTTCCTCCAATGTAGACTTCATCTCTTTAATAATTTCATTTTGATAAAAGTACAAGAGAGTAGTTGATTCAACCTTATCATTCATAGGGTGCCCAAATATGGTTTTCATTTTTTTCATAAGTGTCTATAGCATCCCCTTCAAGAAAACCTCCTTCAAAAATAGAATCTAAAACTTGTTTAAAAGAAGCGGGCAAGCCAACATAGAAACTTTTTAAGTAATCTACAATTTGATATTGTGGCACATAGCTAGCCCGAATCCTTAATAACTTATCCCAAGCATCTTTTAAAGACTCATCAAATAAATAGCGAAAAATTCCAGACTCATCCTCATCAAAATTATTCAAGCTCTCATTGGAGACCCCGGTGGGTCTTTCTATAGAGTCATTATTCATGAGCTTAGCGAGGATAGAGGGGTTATCCAAGGTACCAGAACCTAGGAAAGGGCCCTTAGTTCTTTTTGATTCGGCCATGGAAACGGGAAGGCAAATGAAAAAGAGAGGAGGAGACTGGGAAAGAGAGGGCGAATAAAACGGCAAGGGTGAAGTGGGGGAGAGGAAAGCGAGAGGCAAATGGCAAATAATGTAAATGCGAGGGAGATGGGTTTGTGATGGGTACTTGGTATGTCTTGACTTGAGCGAAGACCTCCCCGGCAACGGCGCTAGAAATCCTTCTTGCTACGTCTTGAGCTTGCGTTGGTTTTCCTCGAAGAGGAGAGGGTGATGCAGCAAGTGTAGCGTAAGTATTTCCCTCAGTTTTGAGAACCAAGGTATCAATCCAAAGAGGAGGCTCCTCAAAAGTCCCACACACCTACACAAACAAGCGAGAACTTCGCAACCAACGCAATAAAGGGGTTGTCAATCCCTTCACGGCCACTTCATGAAAGTGACATCTAATAAAGATAGTATGATAAGATAAATATATTTTGGCATTTTATAATATAGATGCAAAAAGTAAAGATGCAAATAAAAGTAGATTGGAAGCAAATATGATAAGAGATAGACCCGGGGCCATAGGTTTCACTAGTGGCTTCTCTCGAGATAGCATAAGTATTACGGTGGGTGAACAAATTCTTGTCGAGCAATTGATAGAAAAGCGCATAGTTATGAGATTATCTAGGCATGATCATGTATATAGGCATCACGTCCATAACAAGTAGACCGACTCACCTGCATCTACTACTATTACTCCACACATCGACCATTGCTTTTGCATCTAGAGTATTAAGTTCATAAGAGCAGTAGCATTACGCAAGATGACATGATGTAGAGGGATAAACTCATGCAATATGATATAAACCCCATCTTTTATCCTCGATGGCAACAATACAATACGTGCCTTGCAACCCTTTACATCCTTTGGGTAAGGACACATAAGATTGAACCCAAAGCTAAGCACTTCTCCCATGGCAAGAAAGACCAATCTAGTAGGCCAAACAAAACTGATAATTGAAGAGACTTGCAAAGATAACTTAATCATACATAAAAGAATTCAGAGAAGATTCAAATATTATTCATAGATAAACTTGATCATAAACCCACAATTCATCGGATCTCGACAAACACACCGCAAAAAAGAGTTTACATCGAATAGATCTCCACAAGAGAGGAGAGAACATTGTATTGAGATCCAAAAAGAGAGAAGAAGCCATCAAGCTAATAACTATGGACCCGTGAGTCTGTGGTAAACTACTCACAACTCATCGGAGGGCAAGGATGTTGATGTAGAGGCCCTCCGTGGTTGATTCCCCCTCCGCAGAGTGCGGCGAAGGCTCCAAGATGGGATCTCGCGGATCTGAGAAGGTTCTGGCGGTGGAAATTGTGTTTCGTGGGTGCCCTGCATGTTTTCGAGTGCGTGGGTATATATAGGAAGAAGAAGTACATCGGTGGCCGCCCAAGGGGCCCACGAGACAGGGGGTGCGCCCTATAGGGGGGGGTGTTGGGGAACGTTGCAGAAAATGAAAATTTTCTACGCTTTCACCAAGATCAATCTATGAGTTCATCTAGAAACGAGAGAGAGGAGTGCATCTACATACCGTTGTAGATCGCGAGCGGAAGCGTTCAAGAGAACGGGGTTGAGGGAGTCGTACTCGTCGTGATCCAAATCACCGGAGATCCTAGTGCCGAATGGGCGGCACCTCCGCGTTCAACACACGACGGTTGAGGAAGGCGTCTCCTCCTTCTTGATCCAGCAAGGGGAAGGGCAGTTAATGAAGATCCAAAGAAGACGACGTGGTGGTGGATGCAGACAACGATCTCGGCGAGGGCTTCGCCCGAAACCTGCGAGAGGGAGAGGTGTAGCAAGGGGAGAGGGAGGCGCCAAGAGCAAGGGTACGACTGCCCTCCCTCCCCCCTCTTTATATAGGGCCCCTAGGGGGGGCGCCGGCCCTAGGAGATGGGATCTCCAAGGGGGGGCGGCGGCCAAGGGGGTGGCTTGCCCCCCAAGCCAGGTGGAGGCGCCCCCACCCCTAGGGTTTCCCAACCCTAGGAATAGGAGGGCCCAGGGGGGGCGCACCACCCCACCAGCGGCTGGTTCCACTCCCACTTCAGCCCATGGGGCCCTCCGGGATAGGTGGCCCCACCCGGTGGACCCCCGGGACCCTTCCGGTGGTCCCGGTACAATACCGGTGACTCCCGAAACTTTCCCGATGGCCGAAACCTGACTTCCTATATATAATTCTTTACCTCCGGACCATTCCGGAACTCCTCGTGACGTCCGGGATCTCATCCGGGACTCCAAACAACTTTCGGTTTACTAAATACTCATATCTCTATAACCCTAGCGTCACCGAACCTTAAGTGTGTAGACCCTACGGGTTTGGGAGACATGCAGACATGACCGAGACGCCTCTCCGGTCAATAACCAACAGTGGGATCTGGATACCCATGTTGGCTCCCACATGCTCCTCGATGATCTCATCGGATGAACCATGATGTCGAGGATTTACTCAATCCCGTATACAATTCCCTTTGTCAATCGGTACGTTACTTGCCCGAGACTCGATCGTCGGTATCCCAATACCTCGTTTAATCTCGTTACCGGCAAGTCATTTTACTCGTACCGTAATGCATGATCTCGTGACCAGACACTTGGTAACCTTGAGCTCATTATGATGATGCATTACCGAGTGGGCCCAGAGATACCTCTCCGTCATACGGAGTGACAAATCGATCTCGATTCGTACCAACCCAACAGACACTTTCGGAGATACCGTAGTGTACCTTTATAGTCACCCAGTTATGTTGTGACGTTTGGCACGCAAAGCACTCCTCACGGTATCCGGGAGTTGCACAATCTCATGGTCTAAGGAAATGATACTTGACATTTGGAAAAGCTCTAGCTAAACGAACTACACGTTCTTTGAGCTATGCTTAGGATTGGGTCTTGTCCATCACATCATTCTCCTAATGAAGTGATCCCGTTATCAATGACATCCGATGCCCATAGTCAGGAAACCATGACTATCTGTTGATCAACGAGCTAGTCAACCAGAGGCTCACTAGGGACATGTTGTGGTCTATGTATTCACACGTGTATTGCGATTTCCGGATAACACAATTATAGCATGAATAACAGACAATTATCATGAACAAAGAAATATAATAATAACCATTTTATTATTGCCTCTAGGGGCATATTTCCAACAGTCTCCCACTTGCACTAGAGTTCAATAATCTAGTTACATTGTGATGAATCGAACACCCATGGAATTCTGGTGTTGATCATGTTTTGCTCTAGGGAGAGGTTTAGTCAACGGATCTGCTACATTCAGGTCCGTATGTACTTCATAAAATATCTATGTCTCCATCTTGAACATTTTCATGAATGGAGTTGAAGCGACGCTTGATGTGCTGGTCTTCTTGTGAAACACAGGCTCCTTGGCAAGTGCAATAGCTCTAGTGTTGTCACAGAAGAGTTTGATCGGCCCCGACACATTGGGTATGACTCCTAGGTCGGTGATGAACTCCTTCACCCAGATTGCTTCATGCGCTGCCTCCGAGGCTGCTGTGTACTCTCCTTCACATGTAGATCGCGCCACGACGCTTTGCTTGCAAATCGCACTACCATCGCCCCACCATTCAAAATATACACGTATCCGGTTTGTGACTTAGAGTCATCCAGATCGTATGTCGAAGCTAGCGTCGATGTAACCCTTTACGACAAGCTCTTCGTCACCTCCATACACGAGAAACATGTCCTTAGTCCTTTTCGTGTACTTGAGGATATTCTTGATCATTGTCCGGTGTTCCTTGCGGGATTACTTTGGTACCTTCCCACCAAACTTACGGCAAGGTTTACATCAGGTCCGGTACCTGACATAGCATACATAATAGACCCTTTGGGTGAGGCATAGGGGATGACACTCATCTCTTCTATATCTTCTGCCGTGGTGGGACATTGAGCCGAGCTCAATTTCACACCTTGCAACACAGGCAAGAACCCTTCTTAGATCGATCCATATTGAACTTCTTCAATATCTTATCAAGGTATGTGCTTTGTGAAAGACCTATGAGGCGTCTCGATCTATCTCTATAGATCTTGATGCCTAATATATAAGCGACTTCTCCAAGGTCCTTCATTGAAAACACTTATTCAAGTAGGCCTTAATGATGTCCAAGAGTTACGTATCATTTCCCATCAAAAGTATGTCATCTACATATAATATGAGAAATGCTACTGAGCTCCCACTCACTTTCTTGTAAACGCAGGCTTCTCCATAAGTCTGCATAAACCCAAACGCTTTGATCATCTCATCAAAGCGAATGTTCTAACTCCGAGATGCTTGCACCAGCCCATAAATGGATCATTTGGAGCTTGCATACCTTGTTAGCATTCTCGTGGTCGACAAAACCTTCCGGCTGCATCATATACAGTTCTTCCTTAGGATGGCCGTTAAGGAATGCCGTTTTGACGTCCATTTGCCATATCTCATAATCATAGTATGCGGAAATTGCTAACATGATTCGGACGGACTTTAGCTTCGCTACGGGAGAGAATGTCTCATCATAGTCAACCCCTTGAACTTGTCGACAACCCTTAGCGACAAGTCGAGCTTTATAGATGGTAACATTACCATCCGCGTCCGTCTTCTTCTTAAAGATCCATTTGTTTTCTATCGCTCGCCGATCATCGGGCAAGTCTGTTAAAGTCCATACTTCGTTTTCATACATGGATCCTACCTCGGATTGCATGGCCTCAAGCCATTTGTTGGAATCTGGGCCCGCCATCGCTTCTTCATAGTTCGAAGGTTCACCGTTGTCTAACAACATGATTTCTAGGACAGGGGTTGCCATACCACTACGGTGTGGAACGTGTCCTTGTGGATCTGAAGTTCGGTAGTAACTTGATCCAAGTACCTTGATCATCATCATTAACTTCCTCTTGGTTGGTGCCGGCACCACAGAACATCTTCTGAGCTGCGCTTACTTACGGTTCAAGAGGTAGTACTTCATCAAGTTCCACTTTCCTCCCACTTACTTCTTTCGAGAGAAACTCTTTCTCCGAAAGGACCCGTTCTTGGCAACAAAGATCTTGCCTTCGGATCTAAGGTAGAAGAGTATACCCAATGGTTTCCTTAGGGTATCCTATGGAGACGCATTTTTCCGACTTGGGTTCGAGCTTTTCAGGTTGAAGTTTCTTAACATAAGCATCGCATCCCCAAACTTTTAGAAATGACAGGTTAGGTTTCTTCCCAAACCATAATTCATACGGTGTCGTCTCAACGGATTTAGACGGTGCCCTATTTAAAGTGAATGTAGCTGTCTCTAGAGCGTATCCCCAAAACTATAGCGGTAAATCGGTAAGAGACATCATAGATCGCACCATATCCAATAAAGTGCGATTACAACGTTCGGATACACCATTACGCTGAGGTGTTCCAGGCGGCGTGAGTTGTGAAACGATTCCACATTTCCTTATGTGCGTACCAAATTCATGACTTCAGTATTCTCCTCCACGATCTGATCGTAGGAACTTTATCTTTCGGTCACGTTGATTCTCTACCTCATTCTGAAATTCCTTGAACTTTTCAAAGGTCTCAGACTTGTGTTTCATCAAGTAGACATACCCATATCTACTCAAGTCGTCAGTGAGAGTGAGAACATAACGATATCCTCCGCGAGAGCCTCAACGCTCATTGGACCGCATACACATCGGTATGTATGATTTCCAATAAGTTGGTTGCTCGCTCCATTGTTAGGAGAGCGGAGTCTTGGTCATTTTGCCCATGAGGCATTGTTACGCATGTGTCAAGTGATTCATAATCGAGAGACTCTAAAAGTCCATCGGCATGGAGCTTCTTCATGCGCTTGACACCAATGTGACCAAGGCGGCGATGCCACAAGTATGTGGGACTATCGTTATCAACCTTACATCTTTTGCTATTCACAAGATGAATATGTGTAACATCACGCTCGAGATTCATTAAGAATAAACCATTGACCATCGGGCATGACCATAAAACATATCTCTCATATAAATAGAACAACCATTATTCTCGGATTTAAATGAGTAGCCATCTCGTATTAAACGAGATCCATATACAATGTTCATGCTCAAAGCTGGTACTAAATAACAATTATTGAGGTTTAAAACTAATCCCGTAGGTAAATGTAGAGGTAGCATGCGGCCAGCGATCACATCGACCTTGGAACCATTCCCGACGCGCATCGTCACCTCGTCCTTCGCCGCCTCTCCGCTTATTCCGCAGCTCCACCGCTTTGAGTTACAAATATGAGCAGCGGCACCGTATCAAATACCGGGGAGCTACTACGATCTTTGGTAAGGTACACATCAATTACATGTATATCACATATACCTTTAGTGTTGCCGGCCTTCTTGTCCGCTAAGTACTTGGGGCAGTTCCGCTTCCAGTGACCACTTCCCTTGCAATAAAAACACTCAGTCTCAGGCTTGGTTCCATTCTTTGACTTCTTCCCGGCAACTGGCTTACCAAGCGTGGCAACTCCCTTGCCGTCCTTCTTACCCTTGCCTTTCTTGAACTTAGTGGTTTTATTCACCATCAACACTTGATGTTCTTTCTTGATCTCTACCTCCGCTGATTTCAGCATTGAATATACCTCAGGAATGGTCTTTTCCATCCCCTGCATATTGAAGTTCATCACAAAGCTCTTGTAGCTCGTTGGAAGCGACTGAAGGATTACATCAATAACTCAAGGCGTCATCCGGAGATTAACTCCCGGTGAGTCAAGCGGTTGTGCAACCCAGACATTTTGAGTATGTGCTCACCGACGTAACTATTTTCCTCCATCTTATAAGCGAAGAACTTGTCGGAGACTTCATATCTCGACCGGGCATGAGCTTGGAAAATCATTTTCAGCTCTTGAACATCTCATATGCTCCGTGTTGCTCAAAGCGCTTTTGGAGCCCGGTTCTAAGCTGTAAAGCATGCCGCCTTGAACGAGGGAGTAATCATCGTGACGCAGACTGCCAAGCATTCATAACGTCTTGGTTCTACGGGATGGGTGCTTCACCTAGCGGTGCTTCTAGGACATAATCTTTCTTGGCAGCTATGAGGATGATCCTCGTGTTAGGACCCAGTCCGTATAGTTCTTTGCCATCATCTTTCAGCTTGGTTTTCTCTAGGAACGCGTTGAAGTTGAGGGTAATGTGGGACATTTGATCTACAAGACATATTGTAAAGATTTTAGACTAAGTTCATGATAATTAAGTTCATCTAATCAAATTATTCAATGAACTCCCACTCAGATTAGACATCCCTCTAGTCATCTAAGTGATACATGATCCCGAGTCGACTAGGCCGTGTCCAATCATCACGTGAGACGGACTAGTCATCATCGGTGAACATCTCCATGTTGATCGTATCTTCCATACGACTCATGTTCGACCTTTCGGTCTCTTGTGTTCCGAGGCCATGTCCGTACATGCTAGGCTCGTCAAGTTAACCTAAGTGTTTATGCATGTGTAAATCTGTCTTACACCCGCTGTGTGTGAACGTTAGAATCTATCACACCCGATCATCACGTGGTGCTTGAAACAACGAACTTTCATAGAACGGGCGCATTAGGGGGAACACTTTCTTGAAATTATTATGAGGGATCATCTTATTTACTACCGTCATTCTAAGTAAACAAGATGCAAAAACATGATAAACATCACATGCAATCAAATAGTGACATGATATGGCCAATATCATATTCCTCCTTTGATCTCCATCTTCGGGGCTCCATGATCATCTTCGTCACCGGCATGACACCATGATCTCCACCATCATGATCTCCATCATCGTGTCTCCATGGGGTTGCTCGCCAACTATTACTTCTACTACTATGGCTAACGGTTTAGCAATAAAGTAAAGTAATTACATGGCGTTGAATCAATGACACGCAGGTCATACAATAATTAAGACAACTCCTATGGCTCCTACCGGTTGTCATACTCATCGACATGCAAGTCGTGGTTCCTATTACAAGAACATGATCTCATACATCACATATATATCATTCATCATTCATCATAACTTTTGGCCATATCACATCACAATCACATGCTGCAAAAACAAGTTAGACGTCCTCTAATTGTTGTTGCATGTTCTATGTGCCTGTAATAGGGTTCTAGCAAGAACGTTTTCTTACCTACGTAAAAGCCACAACGTGATTTGCCAACTTCTATTTACCCTTCATAAGGACCCTTTTCATCGAATCCGCTCCAACTAAAGTGGGAGAGACAGGCACCCGCTAGCCACCTTATGCAACTAGTGCATGTCAGTCGGTGGAACCTGTCTCACGTAAGCGTATGTGTAAGGTCGGTCCGGGCCGCTTCATCCCACGATACCGCTGAAGAAAAATAAGACTAGTAGCGGCAAGAAAGTTGACAACATCTACGCCCTCAACAAATTGTGTTCTACTCGTGCAAAGAGAACTACGCATAGACCTAGCTCATGATGCCACTGTTGGGGAACGTTGCAAAAAATAAAAAATTTCTACGCTTTCACCAAGATCAATCTATGAGTTCATCTAGCAACGAGAAAGAGGAGTGCATCTACATACCCTTGTAGATCGCGAGCGGAAGCGTTCAAGAGAACGGGGTTGAGGGAGTCAGACTCGCCGTGATCCAAATCACCGGAGATCCTAGTGCCGAACGGACGGCACCTCCGGCGTTTAACACACGTCTGGTTGAGGAAGACGTCTCCTCCTTCTTGATCCAAAGCAAGGGGAAGGAGAGGTTGATGAAGATCCAAAGACACGACGGCGTGGTTAGGGATGCAAAGAACGATCTCGGCAGGCTTCGCCGAGCCTGCGAGAGGGAGAGGTGTAGCAAGAGGAGAGGGAGGCACCAAGAGCATGGGTCCGGCTGCCCTCCCTCCCCCTCTTTATATAGGGCCCCTAGGGGGGGCGCCGGCCCTAGGAGATGAGATCTCCAAGGGGGGGCGGCGGCCAAGGGGGTGGCTTGCCCCCCAAGCCAGGTGGAGGCGCCCCCACCCCTAGGGTTTCCCAACCCTAGGCGCAGGGGGGCCCAAGGGGGGGGCGCACCAGCCCACCAGGGGCTGGTTCCCCTCCCACTTCAGCCCACGGGGCCCCTCTCGGGATAGGTGGCCCCACCGGTGGACCCCGGGACCCTTAGGTGGTCCCGTAAATACCGGTGACTCGAAACTTTCCCGATGGGTCAAAACCTGACTTCCTATATATAATTCTTTACCTCCGGACCATTCGGAACTCCTCGTGACGTCCAGGGATCTCATCAAGGGACTCGAACAACTTCGGTTTACTGCATACTCATATCTCTACAACCCTAGCGCCACCGAACCTTAAGTGTGTAGACCCTCACGGGTTCGGAGACATGCTTGAACATGACCGAGACGCCTCTCCGGTCAATAACCAACAGCGGGATCTGGATACCCATGTTGGCTCCCACATGCTCCTCGATGATCTCATGGATGAACCACGAAGTCGAGGATTTACTCAATCCCGTATACAATTCCCTTTGCCAATCGGTACGTTACTTGCCCGAGACTCGATCGTCGGTATCCCAATACCTCGTTTAATCTCGTTACCGGCAAGTCACTTTACTCGTTCCGTAATGCATGATCCTGTGACCAGACACTTGGTCACCTTGAGCTCATTATGATGATACCGAGTGGGCCCAGAGATACCTCTCCGTCATCACGGAGTGACAAATCGATCTCGATTCGTACCAACCCAGCAGACACTTTCGGAGATGCTCGTAGTGTACCTTTATAGTCACCCGATTACGTTGTGGACGCTTTGGCACACCAAAAGCACTCCTACGGTATCCGGGAGTTGCACAATCTCATGGTCTTAGGAAATGATACTTGACATTTGGAAAAGCTCTAGCTAAACGAACTACACGATCTTTGAGCTATGCTTAGGATTGGGTCTTGTCCATCACATCATTCTCCTAATGATGTGATCCTGTTATCAATGACATCCAATGCCCATAGTCAGGAAACCATGACCATCTATTGATCAACGAGCTAGTCAACTAGAGGCTCACTAGGGACATGTTGTGGTCTATGTATTCACACGTGTATTACGATTTCCGGATAACACAATTATAGCATGAATAACAGAAAATTATCATGAACAAAGAAATATAATAATAACCATTTTATTATTGCCTCTAGGGCATATTTCCAAAAGGGGGGCGCCCTCCTATCTCGTGGCTTCCTCGGAAGCTTCTTGACTTGCACTCCAAGTCCTCTGAATCACGTTTGTTCCAAAAATCACGCTCCCGAAGGTTTCATTCCTTTTGGACTACGTTTGATATTCCTTTTCTTCGAAATACAGAAATAGGCAAGAAAACAGCAATATGGGTTGGGCCTCCGATTTAGTAGGTTAGTCCCAAAATGATATAAATGTGTAAAATAAAGCCCATAAACATCCAAAAGTGGTAATATAATAGCATGGAACAATAAAAATTATAGATATGTTGGAGACGTATGAATTGGTATTGTAAAACCACACAACTTGGTGTTTTCTTGTGTCATTGTGACTACGCAAAAAGAGATTGCACACAAAAACAGACCTGACGAGGAAACGGCGAAAGAAAAAGAGGGCGAATAAAACGGCAATTTTTTTGTGAAGTGGGCAGATGAAAATGAGAGGCAAATGGCAAATAACGTAAAGTGCTAGGAGATGACATTTGTGATTAGCAACCTGATAGATGTTGATGATGTCTCCCTGGCAACGGCGCCAGAAAATTCGCATGTTGACAGGAGACTATCTTGATTTGATCCTCCCTGGCAACGGCGCAGGAAATTCCTTTTGATGCGGCTTGAACTACGTTGGTATTTCCCCAAATAGGAAGGGATGATGCAGCACAACTACGTAGGTATTTCCCTCAGTGACGAGACCAATGTTATCGAACCAGTAGAAGAACCACACAACACTATGTAAACGGTACCTGCACACAAAGAACAAATACTTGCAACCCGACGTGTAAGAGGGGTTATCAATCCCTCCCGGGTAAAATGATAGGTAAATATGTAGTAGATTGGATAAATAGATCTCGCGGAAACGCGAAGTAAAATAAATAATAAAAAATTGCAGCAAGGTATTTTTGGGTTTTTGGATTAATAGATCCGAAAATAAAAGCGAATAAAAATAGATCTCAAAGGCAAATATGATAAAGAATAGATCCAGGGGCCGTAGATTTCACTAGTGGCTTCTCTCGAGAAAAATAGCATATGGTGGGTAAACAAATTACTATTGGGCAAGATAGAACTTCAAATAATTATGATGATATCCAAGCAATGATCATTATATAGGCATCGTGTCCAAGATTAGTAGACTGACTCCTGCCTGCATCTACTACTATTACTCCACACATCGACCGCTATCCAGCATGCATCTAGTGTATTAAGTTCATGGAGAAACGGAGTAATGCAATGAGAACGATGACATGATGCAGACAAGATCTATTCATGTAGGAATAGACCCCATCTTGTTATCCTTAATAGCAACGATACATACGTGTTATGTCCCCTTCTGTCATTGGGATTGAGCACCGTAAGATCGAAGCCATCACAAAGCACCTCTTCCCATGGAAAGAAAAATCAATCTAGTTGGCCTAACTAAACCAAAGATTCGAAGAAGAAATACGAGGCTATAGGCAATCATGCATATAAGAGATCAAAAATCAAATAACTTTCATGGATAAAGTAGATCTAATCATAAACTCAAAGTTCATCGGATCCCAACAAACGCACCGCAAAAAGAGTTGCATCAAATAGATCTCCAAGAGACCATTTTATTTAGAATCAAGAGAGAGAGAGAGAGAGAGAGAGAGAGAGAGAGAGAGAGAGGAAGCCATCTAGCTACTAACTACGGACCCGAAGGTCTACAATGTACTACTCACGCATCATCGGAGTGGCGCCAATGAGGATGATGAACCCCTCCGTGATGGTGTCTAGATTGGATCTGTTGTTTCTGGAACTTGCATCAGCTGGAATTGTGTTTAAATCGACTTCTAGGGTTTTTGGATTTTCAGGGTATTTATAGAGCAAAGAGGCAAAGGCAGAGGCGGTGAGGTGGGTACAACCCACGAGGGCGTGCCAGGCCCCCAGCGCGCCAGGTGGGTTGTGCTCCCCTGAGCCCCTCCGGGTACTTCTTTGGCCCATCTTGTGTCTTCTGGTCCAGAAAAAAATCTCCAAAAAGTTTCGCTGCGTTTGGTATTGATTTTCTGCGAAGTAAAAAACAAGCAAAAAACAGCAACCGACCTGGGCTCTATGTCAATAGGTTAGTCCAAAAAAATGATATAAAGTTGCTATAAAATGATTGTAAAACATCCAAGATTGATAATGTAACAACATGGAACAATAAAAAATTATAGATACGTCGGAGACGTATCACTAACCTCTTAGGACCCAACTTGGTTGGGGACCAACTAGCTCAAATTTGATCAATATGTCTTGTTGGAGGGCATTGGAGACTTGGCTACATTATGAAGAATTAAGGGGACTTCATCATTCTTATTGTCTCAAGCCAAGTCAATTGGGTTATCAAGTTTCTATCTTATATCGAATGTGCCTCCTTGCGGTAACTTGTACTTAAATTGTTTACATTGAAAGTTACTTGCTCCTTTGCATGTTTTGGTTTTGTACCTTGCATGTGTTTGTATATGTTGTGCTTCCAATTTGCTTATCTTGAGACATCAAGTATGAGTGTGTTGGTTTGCACGTCATGTACATGTGTGTCATGCGTTGAGCCTTTATGCTTCTTATTTCTATCTTAGTTGGCTCTTGTGAGAGAATTAATGGAACATCCCATTTTGAGGTAGTGATGTGCCTTGGGTACAAATGTGTGTACATGAGAAATACCACCTAGTATTGATATTACAAGATTATCTAGTCTCTATGTGGTATGTCTTCTCATGAGAAATTCAAATTCTAAATAGTCAATTAATTATCTCTTGTTGGATCCTTATTGCCACTTGTTAAGGTTTCTTTGGTATCACATTATGGGGGAGTAATGTGCTATGTGCATATTACAAGCCTAGAAAATATGTACATTTGAGATATTGTCACCTAGAATTGATATTGCAAATTATCTTGTTCCTAGGTGGCATGTTAGCTCTACAAGTTGCAATTTGCTTGTGTTTGGTGTGAAGATGATGTTGGATATCCTTGCTATCTACCACCAGGAATTATTTCCAAATACTTCTTGTCTTTGACAATTGGTACTCACCTTTGTGGTAGAAATTGTTGATCATCTCTACATTGGCTTTTGCTTCTATTTGCCTATCTCTTGCCAAGGATTGTGACAGCTCCTGTTGTCTTCTATACCACTTGTGGATCTTGTTAATTTCTTCATCTTGTCTAGTGTTTTCTAGATATAGTGAAAGTGGTGATCCCACCTTGTGCATTTTGTATTCAAACGCAAATTCTCTATAATTCACAACTCGTGGGGGAGCTATCATATTTTCTTTAGATCACTCACCTTGTGATCCTTATCAAGTGTGTGTTGGTGGAACGCAAACTGTTTCTTTTTGGTACTTCTGCCATCATGAAACTTTGTAGAGGGCTTGGTTTGTTTGGAACCATTCTTTCTTTTGTGAGTTCGATATCTTTCATTTTGCGTGTAGCAATGGTTATTTAATTACCTATTGTTTCTTTTAATTGATATCTTTCAAGTGATGATTTCTCCATTGGTATCCTTTTCACTTGGTATTTCTTTTTTATTTAGTGTCGGTTCTTGAAAGTCTTTAGCATGTATATTTACTTCATGTATTTCCTTTGGCATCCTTTCTTTCTTTGAGCCAATATATAGGGGAAACTCCACCAAGTCTCAAATTGGATGAGATGTGCATGAAATTTATTTTCATATCTATGTGAACATATTTATGCGGAGTTTGTCCAATGTATTGGTGTCTAACTCTTTGGTCCCAATGAGTTTGGGTACCATTTTATTTATGTTGTTTTTCTAGGAACAATTAGAGATGCATTGAATGCTCGACTCACTCACAAGGAAGGTGGTGTTGTTGGGAAACGTAGCATGCAATTTCAAAAAAAATCCTATGCTCACACAAGATCTATCTAGGAGATGCATAGCAATGAGAGGGGGAGCACTACAAAAAAAAAGACACATCCGTGACATTTTGGGCCGAACGAAATTTTTTCCTGTCATACATATGACACTTCTATGACGATAATTGTGACAAAACCCGGTATCATCATAGATGTGGTGGGCTCCTACTTCTATGACAAAAAATCATGACAGAAAATGGGCTTTTTCGCCCAGGCGGGCCGGAGACACAATGCATGACATTCTTTGGGCCGTCCATGATAGAAAAAACCGTGGTAGAAGCGAGGGGGTGGCAAATTTCGGGAGTTGCCGATTACGGTGAGGTCGGGCGGAGCGTCGCGGGTTTCTCTTGTACGTGCTGCAGCGTGTGTGCGAGGCGTTAGCTCTAATCGAACCCGAAGCGAGGCGTTGGGCTCTAATCTGAACTCCGAAGCGATTGGCGCTGCAGCTACGCGTTCTATGAACCTGAGCGATCGATCAATGGCTGTTAACTGAACCCGATGGAGCGATTCCTTCACTACTGCTGCTAACTGAAGCCGATCGATTGGATGAACAGTGAGCGTTGCGAGGGGGTTTGGATGAACAGTGAGCGGTGGCGTTGCCTCTGGATGAACAGGAACCCGTGGTGTGGAGGGCTGGATGAACAGTAGACGGTGGAGGGGTGGCCGTGGAGGGTGGTTGAACAGGACCCCGTGGTGTGGAGGGCTGGATGAACAGTAGACGGTGGAGGGGTGCCCGTGGAGGGGTGGTTGAACGATGGCCGTGGAGAAGCGCGGTGGAGGCTGGATGAACAGGAGCCCGTGGAGGCCGGAGGAGGTCGATGGTAGCCCGTGGAGGCTGGAGGAGGTTGATGGTGGAGATGAATGTATCCGTGGAGTCCTGCTTATGGCACGCCACACCTCCCGATGAACAGGACCCCTGCTTTGATCGTAGGAGGTCCGTTTCGTCTGCTTTGGCGGTACGCCACACCCTCCCGATCAACAGGACCCCTGCTTTCAACCGTGGCGCTCCAACACAAGTCTGTTTCGTCTGCGTTTTGGCGGTACGCCACACCCCTCCCGATCAACAAAGACCCCTTTCGACCGTAGGAGGTCCGTTTAAATCTGCTTTTGCGGTACGCCACACCCTTCCGATCAACAGGACCCCGTTTACTGTAGGAGGTCCGTTTTGTCCGCTTTTATGACGCCACACCCTCCCGGCGAACAGGACCCCGTTTCGACCGTAGGAGGTCCGCTTCCTCCGCTTCTGCGCAGACGCCACACCCCTCCCGATCAATAGAACCCCTGTTTCGACCATAGGAGGTCCGTTTCCTCCGTTTTGCGGTACGCCAGGCCCCTCCCGATTAACAGGACCCCGTTTCGAATGTGGCCGGTCGAACACAAGGCCGCTTCCTCCACAGCGGTACGCCAGCCTCGCTTCCATCGCCGCTTCCGTCCAAGCCCTCCCGATGAACACGACTCACGCATTCCGTTCCGACCCAGCCGGTTGGCTCCCATGAACACGACGGCGACGTTGTTTCTCGTTCGACCCAGCCTTATGTACGTAGCGCGAGTAGGCGTCGAGACCACCGCCCGTATGTACGACGCGTGGTCAGATTTTATTTCTTGCACCTTCGCCGTAGACGTGCGTGTACATGCTACGCGGCGCCTCTTACTACGACACGGCGCCTCTACATCCACGACACGTCGCCGCCTCTACATCGACGGTATGTACGCACCGTTCGCGGCGAGAATGACAACGCCACGCACGCTTCGACCAGGTGGGTCCCGACCGCCGTGCACTTCCTTGCATGCGAAGATGTATTGGTGGGTCCCAATGTGGGGCAAATCGTCGTTTTTGCGGGACGCACTTCCTAAGCGTGCGAAGGTGTAGGCTGGTGGGTCCCGGCGATGTGGGGAAACGTTTTTCGCGAAATATGGTGGCCCGTCCGGTGGGTCCCCACCTTGTCGGTGGAGGAATAATTATTTTGCGGCGTAATAAGGAGGCACTTCCTTCGCTGCGCCGGGTGGACCCAGCTATCGGCCTCTCCACGCATGATCCACGTCCGATGGAAGCCGTTCCTGACCACGTTGACCACGTCGCTACCGAGAGCACCACGGCGTGGACGATGGCGAGGCCTAGGAAGGGGACGACGCCGAGCCGGGGAAGACGCGCGGTGGATGCCCAGCCAGAGGAGTACGAGGGTTCACCGGTTCGCTGCGGTGTGAGGCCGTCGCATGTAATAACATGGGGTGTGGGTGAGTAGAGGGATGGCCTGGCCAGCGGTGGGAGTAGTAGGGGGCGGTGAGGCCTCCGCCGCATCGCAACCGGCCACGGGAGGTAGGAGCACGAGACACGACCGACGCTGGTTTGGGCGGCTGGAGCAAGAAGACCAGAGGTTGAAGAAGCACTACGGCCGTTGGATGGACATCGTACGGTCACTGGAGCTAGAATTGTGCATATTGACTATGTTGACAAAGCCCTCCGTCCCCGACAACTAAGTAGGCCCACAAGTCAGCTCGCCACTATACCGGGTCCCAGCTAATAGGGGAGTATTCATTTTTATGCGTAATAAGGAGGCACTTCCTTGCGTGCAAAGATATAGCTGGTGGGTCCGAGCCGCCGGCGGTAACATTTTTTTGCGAACATCGAGGCCCTTTCGGTGGGTCCTCGATGTCACGTGGACGAATCATTATTTTGGCGCAGCGTAATAAGGAGGCATTTCCTTGCGTGCGGCCGTGGACTCTAGCTGTCGGCCTCTCCACGTCATGATCCCACTTCAGATGCATGTTGGTCGTTGACCATGTTGACCAAAGCTGCGCCGAGAGCACCAGGCGGTGGAGGACGGTGAGGCCTAGGAAGGAACGACACGGAGGCGAGGGAAGACTCAGTAGATTGTTTCCACGCGAGGGGAGTAATGATCAACGAGGGTTTATTGGTTCTGCCGTCCGCCAGAGAATAACAACAGTGTGGGTGAGTAGAGGGATGGCTAGGCGGCGATGGGAGTACGGTGGGGCGGTGAGGCTCACAAGGCAGCTGACCACCGTGGGGAGGAGGAGGCAGTCCCTTGGCGCTTGTTTAATTTGAGCGGCCGAGCAGAAGAGCAGAGATTGAAGAAACACGACTACCGTTGGATGGACATCCAACCGCCACCTTTGCTTGTCGTCAACCTTTTTAGGAAAGCCTCAAATCATGGAAAACAACATACTGACCCATCGGCCATTATTTCTAATAATTTACAGCCCATTTGCTAATTCTTAAGATTTTTTTGGAGCCCATATTCTTTTTGTTAGCATTACAGCCTATATTGTGGCCACGGTTAAAAAATTATACGAAATTTTGCATATTTCGGTGCGGTCCGAACTGTTTTTAATCCCGAAATTTCGACTCACATTCAAATTGATTTTAAAAATAAATGTATATCAATATAAAATCCAATAAATTATCTACGCATAAAAATTAATGTAATTTAAAATCTTGAAATGAAAAAAATATATTTGAAACTAATTGCCGGTTTGATGTGTTTTAAAAATGTACAGCCCATTTCTCATTACTGATGGGCCATTTTCTCGGCCCCGAATGAAAAGCTCTCCTCGTCTTGAAAGATTTGCAGCCCAACAAGCCCGACAAAGCGACTTAATTGGCAAATCACAAAAAGGCTGGGCGTGGCCGTGGACCCGGTATCGGCCTCTCCACGTCTGATACTCTTCCGATGGAAGTCGTTCCTTGACCACGTTGACCATGCCGCTGGAGAGCACCACGGGCGGTGGACGACGACAAGGCCTAGGAAGGGGACGACGGAGCCGGGGAAGACGCGACAGTGGAAGCCCGCGCGGAGAGAGAATCACGAGGTTCACCTGGTTAATTTGCGGTGTGAAATTGCGTCGCCGCATGAGAACACAACCGTGAGTGGGAATAGTAGGGCGATAAGGCCTCCGCGGAAGCACACCGGCCACGGGAGGCAGGAGCATGGCACGACCGGCGCTACTTTGGGCGGCCGGAGCAAAGAAGACCAGAGGTTGAAGAAGCACCACGGCCGTTGGATGGACATCGACACGGTCACTGGAGCTAGAATCGTTCATATTGACTAAGTTGACAAAGCCCTTCGGCCCCGCCAACTTAGTAGGCCCATTAAGACAGCCTC
Organism: Aegilops bicornis; assembly: GCA_021605145.1. NCBI lineage: Eukaryota > Viridiplantae > Streptophyta > Magnoliopsida > Poales > Poaceae > Aegilops > Aegilops bicornis. The sequence continues at coordinate 255,547,054 of CM038671.1, read as the reverse complement.
CCACCAAGGTGGGTCCCACTTAGCCGGGGAGTATTCATTTTTTGTGCGTAATAAGGAGGCATTTCCGGTGGGTCCGAGCTGACAAATGGTGGAGCGTTTTTCGCGAAATCTGGTGGCCCGTCCGGTGGGTCCCAATGAGTCGGGAAATGATTTATTTCGCAAAATCTTGGTGGCCCGTCCGTGGGTCCCCATTGTCGTGGAGGAATAATTATTTTCCGCGTAATAAGGAGGCACTTCCTTGCGCTGCCGTGGACCCATTTGTCAACCTCTCCACGACAAGTACTCTTCCGATGGAAGTCGGTCGTTGACCACATTGACCACGCTTGGCCGAGAGCACCATGGCGGTGGACGACGGCGAGGCCTAGGAAGGGGACGACGCGAGCCGGGCCACGGGAGGCGAGGAAGCGGTATATACCTGACCACGGGAGGCGTGAGCAAAGCGGCATGACCGGCGCTGCTTTGGGCGGCTGGAGCAAGAAGACCAGAGGTTGAAGAAGCCGTATGGCCGTTGGATGGACATCATACGGTCACTGGAGTATTGACTAAGTTGACAAAGCCCTCCGTCCCCGTCAACTTAGTAGGCCCACAAGTCAGCCCAACAATATGGTGGGTCCCACTAAAGGTGGGGGGTATTCATTTTTGGGCGTAATAAGGAGGCACTTCCTTGCGTGCGAAGATATAGTCAGTGGGCCCGACCGTATCCGTGGGGAACGTTTTTTCATGAAATACTGAGGCCCTTCCTGTGGGTCCTAGCTGTCGAGGTTGAGGAATCATTATTTTGTGCGTAATAAGGAGGCATTTCCTTGCTGCGTCGACCGTGGACCCAAGCTGTCGACCTCTCCACGTCTGATCCACTTAGATGGATGTCGTTCATTGACCACGTTGACTGTGTCGCGCCGAGAGCATTGTGGCGGTGGACGGCGATGCGAGGCCTAGGAAGGGAATGACACGGAGCCGTGGAATACTCGGCGATTGTTTCCGCGTGGAGGAGTACGAGGTTTCTTGGTTACGTCTGCCGTCATTGGAGAATAACAGCATGTGTGGGTGAGTAGAGGGATGGCTAGGCCAGCGATGGGGAGTATGGTGGGGCCATGAGTTTCGCGGCGGCAAAGATAGCCCGCCGGGAGGAGAGAGCAGTGATCCACGTGGCGCTTGTTTGAGCGGCCGGAGCATGAAGAGCAGAGATTGAAGAAGCCTGACGGCCGTTGGATGGATATCCAACGATCAACGCTTCTCGTGTGTTGACTAAGTTGATAGGGCGTATGCGTGTGCGTCAACCTTTTTTTATGAAAGCATACGCGTCAACCTGTAGTAGGCGCACAAGTCAGCCTCAAATCATGGAAAACAAAGCATACAGCCCATCCGCCATTATTTCTAATAATGTACAGCTCATTTGCTAATTCTTAAGATTTTTTTGGAGCCCATCTTCTTTTGTTAGCATTACACCCCATATTGTGGCTACGGTTAAAAAGTATACGAAATTTTGCATATTTCGGTGCGGTCAACTATTTTTAATCCAGAAATATCGGTTCACATTCAAACTATTTTGAAAAATAATTTATATAAATATAAAATCAAAATAATTGTCCACACATACAAATCAATGGAATTTAAGATCTTGTAATGAAAAAAATGAAACTAATTCCCGGTTTGATGTATTTTAAAAATGTACAGGCCATTTCTGGGCAAACCGAATGAAACTCTCCTCGTCTTGAAACATTTGCACCAATGAGGCCGATAAAACAAGTAGGCCTTGTTTGGGTATTTCTTTAAAAAATAGAACTGGGCTAGCCATTTTCAAAGAAGAAAAAACACAACTGGGCTCATGATGTGGTAAACATAAATAAAACCTCAAGCTAGACGGGCCACAGCCCCGCCATACAGCCCGTTGTTACTCGATCCCGTCGCTAAAACTAGTATAAATAACATCGCTTGTTCCTCATTGTCTCAAAAACTGCTTGTTCCTCAAAAAAAACTGCGGCGACTTCTTTGGGTCCTCGGTGTCACCCGGGTCGTAGTGTAATTCTCTCGCTTATTGACTACGTTGACGATGGCGTGAGCCCCGGATGTCCAACCATTAGGAGAAACCATATTTTTGGGCTTGTACTATAGAGGCACTTGCTTGCATCTTGCCATGACACTCGGTGGGTCCCTCATCATCATCCTCTCCACGTCTTGTCATCTCCTTGTTCCTCTCGGGTTGTTGCATTTACGCCGACAAGCGCAAGAGGGCGGCGATTACCGCCAGCAGCCAGCGAACCAAGGCCGCAAAGCGGAGGATGAGGCGAGGCCTCGGGCCGGAATCTAACAGGAGCCGTTGAAGATGCACCGTCGATCGCGGAGGGAGTACGAGGGTTGACCGGTGGGGTGGTGGGGGCTAGTCACTTGGCTTCTGTAATGCATGCAGTGAGCTCAAGCAGCAGCGTGAGTGATGTTATTTCGCTTGGTTGTGATTTGTTATAATATTTCACTCTAAATTAAATGAATGGCAAGCCATTTGCCTTGTTTCAAAGAAAATATGAGCGATCCTGACCGAGTTGAAAAGGGCAGAACATCTAACTCCAGCTTACAAACTGTACAAAAGCATGAGGGTTGATTGTTCATCAGTTTACAAAAACCCAGATTGAAAAGGGCAACAACATCTAACTCCACTTTGTTTTTGCAGTCACGATCAAATGGATCGGTCAGGTCCATAGAATGAACATCTGGATCGTAAAATTCTTTGGATTATGACCACAATATGTTTGTAAGTAGAAGCCCGACACGTTCGTAAGCTCTTTTGCCCACACGAAACTCCTTTTTTGCTCTTCGACATACCCATCCGTCAAAACCATGTCATTGATAAACTTAAGCCTGATGGACAATAGTAACCTCGCATTCAGTAGGAAGAATGTGACAAATCTAGTGTCTGCACGGTTGGCTACATATCGTTCTAGTATTATTATCTTCAATCGAATCTCATGAGAAGTGAGAAAATCCCGATGCTTACGAATCCACAGATTGGTTATAACTTTCTTACCCGTCTACTGTTGCCTAAATAGACATGAAAATTGAAAATAGTTAAGGTCTAAAAGAAGAGTGTCGAAAGAGCAACAGCTGAGCAGTTAATTCTAGTACACTATATGCGGGCTTCCAATGTGCGTGAAATTATCACCTTCATATACAACTTCTCCGGACATGGAAAGCATTGCGACAAGCCAATAATCTTGTTCAGATCAAAACTATTCATTTGGATATATAAGATCTTGTGAGAATCCACACCATTGATAGGCCATCCATGGAGAAACTCTTCATTGAGCATAGAACATAATATTAGTACAAAATGTGTACTCCAAGATGATATATAAATTATGTCCAAATTTAAAAATGCAGCATATGGTTACAAGTGTAGATGATAATATAAAGTACTCAAGAACTGTGGAGCCAAACACCATATTGAAATGAGCACAGAGATCATGTATTACACCCAAGGTCTCTAGTTTAGGGCGCAGAGAGGGCGGTTATTTGCAACGGTGGATAATTAGAATCAAGGATCAACCTTTGAAGTGAAGGGGCATCTTGGATGATGAGCTGCCTTCCGTCAAAAAAAGAAATTCCAATTCTTACAAGGTTAGGCGACTTTATTTGGAGACAACCGATTCTAATTGTGAAAACAAGCACCAAGCACTCAAACGGTAGGCAATTTGGAGTGGATGATGCTGCAATGAGGCCTCCGATTTACGAACCCGCACAAGTGAAAGTTTCTTGAGAAATGGGAATTGAAGGTTTAGTACCAGTTATGCGGAAGGTAGCACAAGCGCAAAGGTGGCGGTGTGGCGAGAGGAGGAAAACATGAGATGGACATCGGTGCCGAGGGCACAAGTTCGTATGGCGTTACGTATGTGATATGTGATTTCAGGGAATAGTAGAACTCAAGCGGTTGTAGTTCTGTGAATTTAGGGGATTTCAACCCGAGCGTCCACCGTAAGGGGCATGGTATGCTTACTCGAGTAGCATGACGGGATGCAGAGGCTTTGAACGGAGCCACGGTGGGAGGAGATGATGGCTCTGGGGATTTCAAAATCATTGAAGAGAGATGGTGACGTGACGGTCGAGATTATAGGGCACGGCGCGCCATAGAGGGCGCCACCGAATTGAGAGGACTTGGGTGCGGCAGCAATCCTTGGTGGGAGAAGCGGATGATCTCCCAAAGGACGGCGTCCGGGAGATCGCTGATCACGGTCCCACCCGAGATTCTATGGGTTCCTGGGATCCGGTGGGGCGGGTCGCCGCTTCTCCCAGCGCTGTTTGGGTGTGGGATCTACTAAAGGCCGCCATTGGCCGGGAGCCTCATCTTCTTGGCTGGGGTCACCGACTCCATTTTCCTCGAGGGAAGGCGTCAAGGCCACGGATTTGAGCAGAGTAACGTGAATGACGCAGCCTAGTTGTAGTCTGACGAAGAAGAAGGGGAGCTGGGGGTTTTCAGAGGAGTGAGGAAGAAGGTGAGCTGGGGTTTTCTGTAGGGAGTGAGGTGAGGAATTTGGGGGAGTGCAGGTGGAGCGGCTGACGTGAGGTGGGTGGGGCGAGGAGGAAGAAGAGCACCTGTGTTTTTTGTGGGGGAGGGGGCTGTGCTTTGGGTGTGGGTAGCGTCTTTTGAATTGATTTTACTATTTACTAGTGTGGATTGGCTGTTTTGTCTTGGGCCCAGAGAAACAATTACTACTAGTACATTGGAGACACTCTACCGCTTCTGGCTCCTCCTAGGTCATTGAAACGTCTCCCTCTACTGAATGCCGTTATACTTTTGTTCACCGACATGCGGGCCATGCAGCGCTGGGCCCAAATGCCATCCACCAAATTAGCGTGCAAGATGCAGTGGAGAGTCACCCCGTCAGAAGGCAGCAAAGAACGAGCCGTCAGATTATCACAAAACCCCACCTCCCCTTGATCCTAAGTTTGACGGACGACGCAACCATCATTTCACTCCTCGCTGAATCCCCTTCTCCCTCACCGTCTTCAAGAAAGGCAACACTCGCAGATGCCACTGTTCTTCTCTCCCAACGAAGGGAAGGTAAGCGGATCCATGATGTTGGTATATTTTCATTCAGAGAAAAAAAAAGAACTTTTGCAAAGCAAAGAACCGATCCTCACTCTCTTTTTGTTTCATTGTCATTGCGATTGCGTTTTCCTTCGGTGGTCTCCTAGTATTCGAGTTTCATGATGGACCAAGGAGAACTAGGCAAAGATCTGCCGATATTGGAGCAGACGCGGAGGCTGATCCTCACGAGACAGAGAGCTCCAAGAAGATGGAGGCAACCACTGAGCCGACCCGGACACGCCACGGCCACTACCGAGATGGTCAATGCCCCGCTTGAGGTTACATTCTGGCAATCGGCAGGAGCAGTTTTCCCCTTCGAGGATGTGTCCTCCCCCCGCTGAGCTGCCCAATGTGATTTCTTTCTTTGCCTATCTTGATTGTGGTATTTCATCTAAGTATGTGGTGATTTTTCTAGAAAAGGAAGTATGTGGTGATTAATAATGCAAAATTTTATTACCTTGATGCCATGCTATACATAGTGGTTTAAATAACTTGTGGTTCTTATACCGAAAAGTAATTCAGAATTTGTTTACATTTCAATTAGAGCCCTGATGCAGACAAGGATTGTGTGGTTGTGCATGTAACTCGCTATGAGGCGGACGACCTGAATATATGCACGGGGAAAACAGAGTTCTTAGGCTGTTGGATCCTAGAAGCCATTTGCGGTTATACCAATGAAGATTTGTATTCCAGCCTCACTGTTGTTAGGCGTGTTGTCCAGGTGTCTTTGAAGCACAAGAAGTTCAAAGCTACTCCTTCGTTTGTGAGGCATCTTGTTCTTGTCAAGCTTACGAGGAAGATGACGTGGCATGCCTCCACAAACAAGTTTATCGATGGCAAGGCCACAAGGTTGTCTTCATGAAGGTTCACGAGGATTGAGCTGCTGCGGACGTCCTCGATGATGTTCATGGCAAGGTCCGTCTTGTGTCCAGCTGCAAATTAGATCGAGGCATGAAATAGTTGCCCGGCTAGTGTTTAATAGTAGTTTGGATTGTGTCTAATCATCCTAACCTTGTTTATTATCGACCCCTCTGGGGCTAGTGCTCTGTTTGAATCCGTCTATGGGAGCTGCTGCTACTTTTGTGTGCTCGTGAATCATGTGAGAACCATCGTAATTGTTGCCAAAACAGATGCGTCCTCACTAGTTTTTTCATGAATATGGCATGGTAAGACATAAGTTGTCACGGTTTATCATACGAGCAGTGTGTGTTTTGATGAAATAGAGCACTCGTTCGAGAACCGTGCACTGACGTATACATAAGTACTTGTAAACACTGTTGGTGCTACCCCACTTGTAAGCGATTGTGCAAAACACGGCACATTGGCTCAGCTCGCTTCAACACTAGGCTATCGACTAGCTAACAATCAACAATATCTTTGTCGACATATAAGCAACTACTATGTATCTTGTTACGATGGTTCATGCAGTTAATTGAGGCCACAATGTAATAAATTCCAAACGCTCACACGCTAATCCAAATACTCATGTGGAACACTCACAATTAAAATCGTCTTCATAAAAAATCTTGAAAAGCATAAGTTAAGCAATTTTATACATCTCAATGATTCATAGAACATAACAAACATATACTAGTTCACAGCAAAAGACAAAGTTGTGAGAAGGTTTACAAATCAGGAAAAAAACAAGCAAAGGCTTCTTCCGAGCAAAGGGCCTCCCGCGAAGCTTAAATTTCACGGAGTTCACTCTGGTTTTTTCTTGTTGCCACCATCCGAGTGGTTAGGTTCTCACATTCCAGAATCAACCAATTATAATTGTGGTCTCGGTTGGAATGCTGAACTGAACCATGCGATTATCGACCAGCTGAAATGCTTGTGCATTCCACTAAATTTAAGCACCACTATTTGCAGAAATAAGCGCACCACAATGCCTCTTGTCCGCAAGACCTGTCCAAAAACCGCCAGTGCAGCCGTGCAACTAGTCCTCGGTCCATGGATGAACTGGTAGAAAGTGCATTCGGACTAGGATGCAGTTGTTTTCGCCGTCCCTGCACCGCAATCGTGAAGTAAAACGTCATTTAATCAGCTTCTTTTAGATTGCGTTGGTCATTCTGCCTTAGTTACTACCAATGGAGGGATACCTTGAAGACGGGAGGTTAGATGACGGCAACGAGGAATAGCCATCTCATTTTGCGCAGTTGTACTAAAACTGAGGTGTGTGCTTTTGATTGCGCTGGATAGAAACGATACGGAGAGCAGACATCCCGAAATGATATGGAGACAGACATCCCTCGTTTTTGTAAATCTAAATCACAGTTATTTAAACAGTGACACATATTACTACTTTCCCCATTTCCTCTTAGAACCAAGTCTTAGATTCATGTTACAGCCTTTCCCACTTTCTTCCCTGTTTGAACCAACGCTTTGAGTTCCTTTGTATGAACTAGCTTTACTTCTAATAATAGTAGAAGTCTAGGTGGCTTTGTAACAGTGACGGAAGTAGAAAAGGATCCACACGAAGGGGAAGAGCTGGGCAGTAGAGCAAGGCAGGTTTCAAGGAATATATACTGAGGGTCGCTTGCATGTGGCAAAGAGGCGCGCCGGAGGCCGCATCTTGGCCACAATACACAGGAGGAAGAAGGGGTCGGAGGCCCTCCCGAGCAGGGCGCTCTCTGGAGAGAACGGCACGGCCGCCCGATCGGGACGCTGGGCAGCCGTCGGGTCTCCTCCCTCGCCGCTGACGACAGCGTGAACGATGCACCTACACCCCCTGCCCCGGTCGAGGTTGTCCGGCCGGATTTGTGACCAGCCGTGAGCTGAGAGAGAGAGTGTGGCCACCTATGTCTTGCTTAGATCTGGATAGCATGAGAGATTGAACGAGAGGAACCCTAGTAAAGCAAGCGCTAAGGCTCCTGCTTATATATAGTGGAGTGATTTTTGTTGTACCGGCTTAAAAAATGCGCTTCCTATGTGTACCCGCGAGTGGGTGTGAGAGAACTAGTGCGTGCGTGCACCGCTTCTCTTCGTGAGAGTACAATATATACTATGCCCAAAGAACGTTCGCACTGCAAGAGTAATAGTATATAAGTGTGTGACGTGTGAGCTAAAATAAAATGTGCGCACTGCCTTTTGTTTTTTAGAAGTTCGAGGGTAGGGTGTGAAGAGCACATATGTGCGTGGCGTCTACTGCAGATAGAAGATGGGTGCAACGTGCGAAGTCTGCGAGAGGACTCGGAGAGTCGTGACTCGTGAGGGTGCGTGTGCGTGAGAGAGAGGGGGCGCGATCAATGCAATGCATGTGTCCGTAAATCATTATCCCAAAAGCGTTCGCCACAAGCCTTTTCTGACGACGCCGTAAAACATTTAGATCGGCATCCGGCGATGTCGGTTTGCCATGTCATTTAACGTAACAGCCACTCCTCCTACACATAAATCTTCCACGTGAGTGTTAGCAACTGCCGTATGCTCCCTCCGTTCCGAAATACAGTGCATATAGCTTTATTGAAAATTAGAACCTCGCAAACTTTTACCAAGTTTTCGTGTACCAAATTGCACATGTAGAATACCCTGTATATATCATTTCATTCATCTTCGATAGGTAACTATAAAGATGGGTGAGGAGTCTACAAAGAAAGACCATCGTATCACCCGCAGCAATTTCAACCATCCTTTAGTGTCGAGGAATATCATAGGAACTCTATATGATATGATTTTTATAGGATTTTTTTCCTTTAGAGCCAATTCGTTCATAGGAATAGATTCATATACTCTACAGTTCAAAGGAAATAAACATGATATCATTTCTATAGCTTTAGAGCCACTTGGTTCATATGAATGGATTCCTATACTCCCTTAATTTCAAAGGAAAATAAACATTAGCGTATATTCAATAGAAAAGTTCCTATGATATGAACCAAATTACATCTCTTTACTAATCCCTCCTCATAGGAATTGAGATACATGTCATCTCTAGATTCAATAGAAAAGTTCCTATGATGTGAACCAAATGACATCTCTTTTCCAACCCCTACTCATAGGAATTGAGATGCTCCATGTCATCTCTTTCCCTACAACTTCCACGTATGCATCTTCTATTCCTAAATAGATAGTACAACCCACTAGTAGCTTTTGGATGAAGCTAACCCGACAGTGCAGAGATGGGCAAATCCGAGCACTACTGGCCGTTGGATATCATCAACATTCCACCAGATCTGCCACATGTACAATTTAGAAGACTCCATGGTTGAACTTAAGCATAATGCACAAACCTCAAAACACAAGCACTTCTCCTTTGTTCTAGAATCTTACGTATCATAATTGATTGTTTTTCTAAATGAATTGCCATTATTTGTTTTTTACTTTATGATTTACAATGCACAACCCCATGAATCTTAACATTTTTATAAAACTAATTGATTTTGAATGAGATGAACTATAAGAAGTAAGCGAACATCTACATCATGCATATATGACTCAAAGCTTTACATGCTATAGTGTGTATTTATTCATAATTTGGTTTGAAATCTCATGCGTTCAATACATGTGTACCTTACTAGTTTTGAGTAGAGTAGCAAATTTCACATGACCCCGGGTATATCAAAATGCAGGGCCCATGCATCCTGCCTTTTCGATCGAACCTACGTCCACAATTTTTTGTACTGCGTGCTATATCTCCACTTTGGTCCTGAACCCAAAATGATGCCTCGTTCCCGTAAAACCAAGCGGCCCACACATATTTAAGGCGTCGACTCGAATCCGTTTACTACGGCGTGGCCCATGGCAGTAGTACTCCTACAAACCCTACCGCCGCACTCATTCATCGATTTTCTTCAAGAGGACGAGGGAGAAGCCGATTTGTAGTGGAGGTGCTTTCAAAAAAAAGGATCTGTAGTGGAGACCCCTACCCTAGGGTGCCCTAGGTAGCTGTCGCACGCATCATTGTTTTCTCTTTTCTGTATGCTCTTGCGCACTAGAGTGAAATGATGGTTGCTTCGTCCGTCCCGGCTTAATGCGGGAAAGGTGGGGCTTTGTGATTTGACCCTCATCGCTGATTTTCTACTCTTTAACGGCGCTTCGACCGGGTGCCTCCAATTCCAACCGCTGCTCCGAACTGTAATTTGGTGCATCATACGTGGAACAAGACGGTGGATGAGCCACATGTCCGCCAAAGGGGTCCTGTTAAGTGTGTCCCCCATTTCGTAAAGTGCGGAATTGACCCTGCTTGAGTTACTACGCCAACACGACAGGAGCAGCCTACCACTTGGTTTTGCTCCTTGGTGAATCCCGACTATATTGATGTAAAAAGATATGTGCTGAACTACCCTCTCCGTCTCGGTTTTTTATTTGTAGGCGTCTCGGTTTATAGGGCCTGCTCGTAGTTCTAGGTCATCCATTTGACTAACTAAATATGAGTTACTATGTCACAAAAAGTATATCATTGGATTCTTATTGGTTGATATGTGAAGAAACAAGAAACGAGGTAGAAGTTAATGCACCACGCCTTAGTATTGTGGGATTATTTGGTTTTTGTAAAATGACGTGCGTTTGGTTGCAAGGGTGGTCATGAATGAGTTGGGATCGTTCAGAAAATAGACATGTTTGGTTATAAAGCACATGAATGGTTCGAGTCAAAAAAAGAGAATATGCCTTGAAGATGATGAACCATTCCACCCAACCAAATCGGTCGAATAAAATGGCCACCCTTTGCATGCATGACTATGTGAGCATGACTGGTGGTCCCGTCTTAAATAATTAGCTCATCTCTTATATTCAGCCAAACACATGAATTGAATGGTTCAATCCCAAAAAAATGAATGGTCCCAATCCATTCATATGATACCTTCAACCAAACGCGCATAGACGGAGGGAGTAGTTGTATTTAAAAGTCGAGGGCGGGGGCTTTTCCTGCCCGTAGGCGGCGAGACAGTTCCGCCTAGTCGGTTCGGCAGAGAGCGGGAAGACGAGGGAGTAGGCTGCTGCGAGCGTAGGGCTGTGTGTGATTTGACAATGAGTTATCACCGGGACAGGTGGGGCCTTGATTTGACTTGCCATTATCATTTTAAGCTGGTGCTACGACCGGGCGTGAGTCTCACGATTCTGACCACCTCCATACAAGTGCCTCTCCCAATGCTCCACCATGTAGTAGTAGAGGCTGGCTCTTGCATGAGAGCCCACTTCTCCACTATTTCCTTGCCTCTCTTTCATCCACATATGCAAAAATGCCATGTAAAGCGCACTATTGTACTTACTAGTTCCACAGGTGCTTAAGCTTGCCACATAGGCATAAAGTCTGATGTGGCAAGTTAATCAAGAAGAGAGAGACTAGTTTGGTGAGCCAAGGAAGAAATGGTGCTAAGCGCGTGTACCTAGGTGAAAAGACAATTTTGAGTCTATAGCTAATTAAATGAAGCAAACTTAGCAAACACCATTTCATTGGAAGAGGTCACTCCTTGGCAAATGCAATAAATACTAGTACTTGTGTCCCATTATATAAGAACGTTTTTGACACTACACTAGCTAGTGTTAAAAAAGCGTTCTTATATTATGGGACTGAGGGAGAAATATGAAGAAAGAGATAGAGGAGTAAAAAAATACACTTATAGCCAACCTTATAGCCAACCTTGTTGTAGTATGAGTGACTAAGTGATGACTATGTATGACATGCCAACATCGGATAGCCCTAACGCACTGCGTGTTAAATCTCCAAAGGCGCGACCACATAAGCACGGCCGACGGCCGTCGTGGTAAGCGCGACCATGATATGAACTCTTTGGCAGCCCTTGAATCTGAGATCAAACGGTCGCATGCTAAGTTGCTGAAAATTTTAAGAATAACCCTCCGTGGATAGGATATTCACCCATAGGTCTAGAATCACGACCATGCAACGGTTCGATCTCAGATCCAAGGGCTCTCGGAAGCCCGTGATCATGGGAGAATGGAAAGTCACTACCCTGCTCGCGTTACGCGGCGGCAGTTCGCTCCTACTACGTCCCGCCGACGCCCTTTAATACTACGGCGGTTCGCTCCTAGTCATCCCGTCCATTCACATTACTTAAGTAGTTCCACTAATCCTAACCCTCCTCCCAAATCCATGGTGTCCCAAATCTCCCGATCGGGCGTGTGAGTACAAGGTTAGAACCATCACCGGCATGATGAGTTCGACGTCATCTACACCGTGCATTTCCGTGATGCTGAAAAGGATGCCTTTCTCGCTTCGAGACGCATGTTCAAAACTCACATGATGAGTGGGTCACTGGGCTAGATGTTGAGTACACCACGATCGTGTGGGACGAGAGAAGGATCTATAAGAGACGAAGAGAGGAAGAAGCCCGGCCGTGATCCGGGTTTGCATGACATAACGTTTGCTTGGTCTACCACATATGCCATGCCGACGTTGAGTGCCAGGATTTTAAGAACTACCTCGAGGACAAAACAGTCAAATTCGTTCATCATGTAGACATTAAGAATGACAAAGAAGTCCTGCGTCGGATAGGCCTCGTTGTAGGCAACCCCTTGACCTCGGAAGAATCGGTTGGTGCCCTCTCGTCACCCCTCAATGCCGACCCCGGCAGGAGCCATGGTTCATCCTTCGTGCGAAGTAAACTAGAGAAACACTCATTACACGTTTCATCGTCATGCATGGCAGCGGAATGTACTAGATATAGACCACATCCACTAAGTTACAATGGATGGCTACCTTTGTTTTAATATCTACAAGGGTTGGATGAAGAGCAACAGCCAAGTTGGCAGTTCAAGCAAAGAAGTATCGCCAAGAGGAAGAGGGACAAGGACGAAGTCGAGGGCGTGGACGAGGACTCCGAGTAAGGTGGAAAGTCGCTGTTCTCATGGTGGTTCTAAAATTCTAATGCAAAGGTGTCACCGGATTAGTTGTATAGTTTAATTTCAGTGTGCTTAGTTTAATTTGAGGGTGTGTGTCAGTTTGAGCCCCCAGCAGTAACTATGTTATGTTTCTTCTCGTTACTTTTAACTCTTCAAGATGTACATACTAGTACTAGTATTTCTTTAATAGAATTTAGCACCCCAATTAAGCACGTACTAGCTTTTTTAATAGTACTATATGCATAATTTGGCATTTAAGCGCTCTCTATATGTACCACCTTTTTAAAAATTTCAATTTTTGCTCCATATGCTAATCCATCGAGCCGATAGTGGAGTACACACTGTACATAAAAGTATACATTTTTAAAAGGCTAGCATCGCTTGTTCATCACATATATATATAGCAGCTTAAATTCTCAACCTAGAGCAGCGTGCATGCCATGTAGTAAACCGATCCGGAGGGAAGTATAGTAAAAATGAGGTGATTTTACCCAGCGATCGGCGGGGAGCATGGCACATCATGCGGTCCCACGTGTCATGATGTACCAAGGCGTCTGCGCGTGTCCCTCTTGAGGCGAAGCAATACTAGTACGTGGTTTGAGATGATGTCGAACCGAAGTGTGAAATAATGGTTGCTTCATCCGTCTTGGGAAGGTGCGGCATTGTGATTTGACGTCTCATTGCTCATTACTAACTACCGGCCGATTAAGAGGTGGGGTGCGCCCCCCTGCTGTTCTCGCACTGTTATTTGGTGCTTGACACGTCGACCGGTTGCTATATGTCCCACATGTCGAAGGCGAAAGTACGTAATTCATGAAAGGGAGCATCGACGGAGGAGTATACTAAGGTAATTCATGAAAGGAGCGACTTAGTTTTGGAAAAATCTATTTTATGGAGTACGTACTCCACTAAGGTTTATAGGGCTCATCTAACAAACATTCATTTTTCCATTTGGTAAGTCTCAATTCTAGTACTATACTAGTAGTAGTACCATTACATGTTGGATTTCGAGGTGCGTTAGATCACCCGGGACGCAAAGCAAAGGTCAAGAGGAAACTAACCAATGCATGTACAAGTTCATGGAAATTTAGTGGTCATTCATGCATTCGTTTCTAATTAATGCCTCGGTAAACATAACTTCTTGAGAAAAACGAGCAGCGTCTTGTGCCAAACTACGAAATTAATTCGACCACTCACCGTCTACCTTGGTTGGAGAGATTTTGAAATTGAGCCATAAAGCTGGAAAGGAGGGAGTAGTAACTTTTGTCTCGATTACTATTTGTGGCCTTGTATAGATGCAAAATGTATTCTTTTTTATAGTGGCCTTTTATAAGTAAATAGAGGGAGTACTAACCAAAGTACGTAGTAGGGACGAGGAGTAAGCGGAGGGAGTAGTAAAATTTTCTCCTCGTCTTTGCGAGCCACCGCGCATGGGCGAGGAGGCGAGGAGTAAAGGCGTCTGTAGTACTCCAGCTTCACCTCATCCTGCGAGCCACAGCGCCCGTGGGCGGGGAGACAGCGTACTAAGCAAGTTTCTCCTGCTTCTATGAGTTGACGGTACACATCAAAAGTACTCCAAAGTTGTATAGAGCCTTGCCTCTAAGGTAGGCCCCACATGGTTTGCCTCTTTTTTTAATTTAACATAACACGTCAAGTCGCTAATTTGTTTGTTCACCCGTGGTAGGCGATCCTCCCTCCACCAAGTGGACAACCAGTACATCGTGCCAAATTACCACGTGGGCTGCCTTTTTCGATACAGTAAATGAGCTCCACCGTGTGCCAGCAGCTGGGTGTGGTTGGGAAAGAGACGGAGTATCGCGTCGGCACATGCGTGCACTCTCTTCTCTTCGTGCACGTCCCCCACCTACGTGGGTGTGCATGAGAGATACAAACCCTAGACATAATGCGCCAGTCCATCCCCATGCCTCCGCCCCACTTGATCCGACCACGATCACCACTTCACGGCACCACGCACCTCCTCCTCACCTTATCTCTCATATTTCTCCCTCCATTTTTATATACAAGGGGCCACTATCAAAATTACAAGTGTTTGCGGATATACAAGGCCACTAACACTAATCGATGCAATATTAATGGTGTTTGCCTCGTGGTACTAGCAAAGGAGGACATTAATTATCCCTTGCATGCATGCGGGAGTTTGTAAAAAATGCATCTCGATGTTCCGTGCAATGCACGCATCTTACTAGTCCATGAAAACAACACATGGCAAAATTCCACGGCTGAACGAGGATTTGAATCTGTTGGGAGGGGCTGTTTGGATCTTGCCCGGTAGCCAAAATATTGGCGACTTTTTTGTCCACCGGTGCCTTTGCCACCGATGAACGAGGAATGGCTCGGGTGCTCATCTTGTCATGCATCCTCCGGTAGCGCCGACGTTGGAGACGAGCTCAAGACGAGCTGTGTTTTTTGTCCCATAACGCCGCCCGAGCCGCCCTTCACCGACGGCGACCCGCAAATTACGCCATCCAACCGTAGCCGCACACATTATGACAGCAACTCAACCAACCGGACGAAATTCACGCAAACACGAGACAACCGATACTCATTCACGCAACCACCGATATTTCATATAAACAACAACGGAAATCATATAAAATACCGGATTTTCACACAAACATGACGGATTTCATTACATTCAAATGAACTACGCGGTGCTAGTTCTGGACAAAGACAGGTATATAATACATGGCCTAAAATGGTCGCCGTCGATCGATTTAGGTTCCTCATGTCCGGCAAAGACGATCACGGACTGCCGGAGCCCCGGAGGTATATGCTTCAGCGCAAAGCGACGGCCTCGCTTCCCCACTACCCAACTAATATCATTGGCTGGTGCGAAGATGATGGTGCCCGCACCGTTCGAGTTCATCACCGGCCACTACTTCGCCATGGCCGCACCGGCTCAAGTTCATCCTAACATTGACCTCTTCCGTGGAGCCCATGCGGGTCGACGAAGGTCCTCACAACAAAAGGATCCAAAGCAAGACACCTGCTGTATGCGCGGCGTCGCCTCGCGGTGGCCTTCATGGGACCTGTTGTGTGTTCTACTTCTCCTCGATGATGGCGGCGGATGCACGAGGCGCCACCGACTCGCCGCTCCGTGCACCCGCTTCTATCGCCGCACAGGCTGTGGGCCGCCGCATGGGAGTCTCGACACGTAAATGGGAGACGCGGTACGAGGCGGCGGCGTGGACGGCAAATAACGACGCGCGGCGCCGCTTCCTCGTCGAGCTGGCCTGGAGCGGCGAGTTGCTTGAATCGCTACCGCTTGGGGCAACCTGCTCCGCTGGGCGAGGAGGGAGGTGGATCACGAGCTGCATAGCTCGTGATCCGGGGGCTACCCACCGGCTTGGATGCGGAATAACTACTCTTCGTAAGCCATTGTAAGAGTGGACAAAATGGTGGAGGAAATAGGGAGCGGCGGAGGTGTGCGATTCTTGGTCGGCGTTGGCCTCGTTTAAATAGGAGATTAAATAGACGGCGGACGGGAGGAGCTTCGGCGGCGTTGCGTTAACGCCGCCCGGTCATGAATGGACGTGTGTCGAGTGGGTTTCTCGGCTTCACACGGGCGGGTTTCATGGAGGCGTTTGAATGGCACGTGGCGTGTTCAACTGGCGTGCTGCGAGTGGCGCCCTCGACTCGACCTAGGACACCGCGCCGTTCTTCCACTAACGCAGGGCTCTTTGGGTGCATGGCCTGCATGTTAGTTGACCTAACGCAGCAGCGCATACCGAAGAGGAACCATTGGTGGGCCAGGCGGTCGAAGCGGGCATTTCATAAACCGATGATTGTTCATTGAGTGTGGCGTCATCTTTTTCATGTAGTTAAGCCTACTATGTTGATAGCCCGTTCGACACGTTGTGATTCATAAAGACTGATGCAAATATCAATGTTCTGCTTATCACGAGATAAGATTGATTAATACCGTAACAATCCATGTCCTTAACAAAGGTGCATACGTATAGGTTGAGCGTGTGTCTTGCGTGCGTGTGCTGTGTGCATGCGGCGTGCAAGTGTTGCATGCATGGTTGCGACGTAACGGAGTGCGTTTAGTGTTGCATGCATGGGTGCGTATGTGCGTGTGTTTGTGAGTGCATGTGTACGTGTGTCCGTGTTGCATGCCAGCATGCGTATGCGTGTGTACGTTATGTGTACGTGTCGTTGTTGCATGCCCATACGCGCATGCGTATGCGTGCATGTGTACGCAGGGTGAGGCTACACGTCGGTCGGCCCGACTTTTTCATCTTTTGGTCATTAGATTTTCCACCATGTTGATATGAAATCAAGGGCCTCCGGTTTTATCATCAAACTCCACCCCACCTCCCCCCACCCCTGACGCTTGACCACCACCGGGCCGAATCACTACCGCCCGCCCTCTTGCGGCCGGCCCGCTTCTTTCCCGAAACCACTCCCACCGCCGAGTCCGGGCCGACCTTCGAGAGAGTGGGCCAGCATATATGATCTTGAGATTTTACGAAGTCACCATAGGTGCCTCGTGGTCGAGTGGAACGTCTCCTCCCACGAACGTGACATTGCCGGAAAATACTGAAATTAACACAAGATAAAATGCGAGCACCGGACTTTAACCTTGGTGGGCTCGAGAAACCATTGTCCTCTAACCATCCAACCACATGTTGGTTAGCACGACAAAATGTATGTGGTGACCGAGATGAGCTTATTCTGAAGTCCATTGACCATATCGCGGCTTTCGCTTCAAATACAATGACCGTAAGTGTCGACAAAAAATACGGAGCACGCATCAAATGCAAAGTCCGTCGGTGTCATCAACAAAATATGGAGACGATCGTGAGCTAGATACCCGCTGTACTATTGTATATGCTTATTTTCTTAGTGGCCGATTGCATGTGTGGTGTGGTGGGCACATCATTTCTAGTTGTGGTGGGTCAACATGAAGACTCATGGGTCGGTTCCATCCTGCGCCACATATAGGTTGGACCGAGACGTGTTATACGAGAGACCCATGTGGAGGAGTCGGCGACAACACGGTTACCAAAGTCGCGGAGGACTCTATCCCCACCGGTGATAAGCCGACTATATATGATTTGTAACCCTAGGCCCTTAGTATGTTATACAAGCTTGGGGGCTAGTTAAATCGATAGTATACACACACGCACAATGCACCGTATTCACATGTACTTTGTACACACCTATCACTAATATACAGTACCAGGAGTAGGCTCTTTCTTCAACTGCAAGGGTCCGATCCGAACTAGGGTAAAAATTTCCCTTGTATTACCATCGAGCCTAATAGCCAGGGATATCCTACTGAATGATATGATGAAATCATATCTACCAACTACTATTAGAGAGGTGTGTCGGGGGGGGCAATGTGTGCGAGAGAGGCCTAAAGATAATGTGTGTGCGGGAGACATGTAGGCACATATGTGTGCGTATAGAGGGCTAGTAGAGACCGTGCATGTGTATATATGCATGTGAGAGAAATAGTGTTTTCCAACTGAAATTAGTGAAAAGAGTGGTACATAGTAGTCGAGAAGAGAGAGAGAGAAACAGAGAGAGCATGTGCGTGAGACACCCCGACACCTCGAGAGAGATTGTGAGCATGTGTGAAAGAGAAATGCCGATGCATATAAAGTGTGTGCACTTATCGTTAGATAGAGAGATATCTACGGTAAAAGGCGGTTCATACATTAAATTAAAAATATAAATGGCATTATTATTTTGGATGAGATCATGAATTTTGCAAAATTATGCGTATGGATCGAAAATCGGTCTCTCGGATAATCGATACTCTATTGAATTCTAGCATGTGCATGTGTTTATTTCATATTATCGATCCATAGAGTGAGAGCGGTTTGAAATCGGTGCAATGGATGCTTTTGCAATTCATATAATAAACATTAATTAGTGCACTCCATGTTGTTAGTGTGTGAAGCACTTTATACATTTGTCACTTGCATGGATACATTCCAAATTGCTAGCTCTGAAATAAAATACATGTCAATTCAACATAAAGGGGTTTGAAGATTCCAATTCATAGGAAGTGCATTCATCTATTTGAACCCGAGATAATGGCATTTGTAAATCAGATGTAAAGGGGCATCAATCTTTGTTGTGAGTTTGAACATGCTATATATATTCATACGCATATCTAACTTTTTTTGCAACCAAGGAGATTATACCTGGAACCATGCATAAACTAAGGTAAGTTGCATAATTTTTAATATATACTCGTGTACAATGTATATTAAAATGTACCCCCTCCATTCCAAAATAATCGTAGCTTTAGGATTTTCAAGAGTAAAGATTTGTGAAGTTTGACAAATCCTGAAAGTTCAATTCAAGAGAACCGAAAAACGTTAATGCTTCTGCTCCCAAATATTGAAACAAGCGACAAATAGGCCTCACAGTCACCCGAAACCGCCATGAGACTAATGTTTTGGTGGTAGGAAATTACATCGACTACGGCCCGTGTAGCCTATCGGCCCGATGTCCAAAGGTCTAATCCGGGGTAGGTTTGTAACTTCACCAAGACGCTGGCCTCAACCGCCTCGAGAAGCATTCATATGCCGTGGGCGCCTAAACACCCATGCGCACGGCTGAAATCTATCCCGCCCACATTTGGGACACACTGACATGACTGTCCTACCCCAACCCACAATATGTCCGAAATTTTAGATGGGGGCAAAGTTTGTAACTTTCCCCAAATTTCAAACAAGCGCGTCTCAAACCGAAACATTGTTCCCCCTTAGTTCCGCGCCTCCCTCTATTTCCCCATTCATACTCCTTGGGCGCGGAAACGCCCTCTCCACCAGCCATGAAACCCCAGCCTCCTCCATCCTCCACCCCATAGCGGCCAATCCACCGCCGCCCTCCTCCATCACGCCGGAGCCGGTACCCCGACGTCATCGTCCAACGCAACCGCAAGCGCAACGCCCTCAACGACTTAGCAGCTGAAGCCGAGGCAGAGCTGCCTCCACGACGCCGACGCCGACGCGGCACCGTGCACTGTAACCACTCCGACCACGCCCGTCCTGCGCCTCACTTATGCGGCTCCACTGTCGCAACCATCCACCGCACCGAGCTGTTCGCCACGCCTGGGCTGCATTCGCCGCCTCGGATTCGCTTCCCACGCCGCCGACAGCCACCGCACCATACTCAAAAACTTGGCCATGGGTTCATCCAAGGCTGCACTGTCCTCCACAACTTCGGTTTCGCCATGAACAACAAGATCGCCGGAAAAATGTAGAAGGAGGAACACAAGATCGCCAAAGCAGAAAAGAGGTACTCCTCTTCCCTTATTCGTGCAAATCTTATGTCTCCGCTCACACCGTATTCATCCCACGAAAGAAACTAGTTGGGCGTTTCTTATTGCATCTTCTTCGTGATACTAAATGCACAAGGTTTCCTCCCTTTTACTATTTCACCTTTGCTAGAGGTCAAGAGTCTGCCTGGATTTCAATTCAGTCGGTCGAACCGAATTAAAAGAAGCAAGCACCGCTTAGGCACGCCGGAGCACCTAGTCCGCCTTGTTCCCGGGAAGCGGCGCATCGTGTCTATCATAGGGGTGTGGGGCGCAGGAGGCTGCTTGCGCCCGATCTGGAGGTCGGCGGGGCTTGAATGGATGGCCGGTGCCAAGCAAGCACGGGCGGTGCGGTGAGGTCGAGGGAGGGCATGTGCAGGGGAGGAATACTCACGGTGGGTCGCCGGGCGTTGAGGAATATCATCAACACCGATTTGGCCGGAGGTACATGAAGGCGATCGCCCGTTCTTTGTACATCGGACGGTGCAAAAGGAAAATGGACTGACCTATTTGCTTTCAAATGACTATTATTTTCATAGAATCCTGTAGTAATTGGAGTGTGCCATGCATGTTGTAGAGCTATCATATGTCTCCATCTATTTATTTCTCACCGACTGCTATCCGCTACCTTTACACTTGTACTAATTGTGCACACACTTCACCCATACTCACACTATTGTTTTTTATGCATGGGTATTTCAGACTGGACGCAGTGTTGATGAATGCGTAAAAGAAAAAGGCAGAAGTCGCCCAAAGGTATTTAGAAGATAAGCACTAAGCTGCTTTCAAGCGCTCTAATGGGTGCAAAGGTCGCAGCTTGGAGACAAGAACGTAGCTCTATAGTTGATGATCTCAATTGCCACACACAACCATCCTGTGTGCTTGCTTTAACTTCACAATTTGTCAAATGTGGTTGCATGTTGCATATGGTGTCTAGCTTGTATTGCTTCCAATTTGGTTAAATTGCATCTGCTTACTTTACACATTATACCTTTGATAATGACATGCATTCCTGTTTTTGATACATACTACATATGTCTATTAACCATGTCCGTACATCAAACTAATGCTCTTTTGTATCCTCGTCAATCACTTATGATGAGACAACACCGGGTGGGTTATCGTGAGACGCCCTACTGCTTAAAGAGTGCAAGGTCATCCTCCCCACATGATTCTCAAGAAACGGCAAGGCTAAATGAAGATAGTCAACGTAGCTCTCTAGTTGATCATCAATTCCCCCACACCACCATCGCAGGTGGTTGCTCTTACTTGGCAGTGTGATATGTGGTTGCATGTTGCATATGGTGTCTACCTTATAATGCTTCTAATTAGGGTAAATTGCATCTCGCTTAGTTAACACATTATACCTGTGAATATGACATGCCTTCTGCTTTTGGTACATACTACGCCTTTCTATTAACCATGTTCTTACATCAAACTACTTTTCTTGTGTATCCCTCATCAATGCTCCTAATTTGTTAAATTGCATCTCCTTAGCTTACACATTATACATGTGAATATGACACGCCTTCCCCGTGTTTGGTACATACTACATCCGCCTATCACACCATGTTCTTACATCAACTACATTCTTGTGTATCATGCGCCTATCGCTTATGATGAGAAACAGTCCGCTGCGTGGGTTAATATGAGACGCAATACTCTTATAAAGAATGCAATTTCATCCTCTCCACATGATTCTCAAGAAACAGCAAGCCTAAATGAAGATATTGAACGTTGCTCTATACCTGAAGACAAGATTTCCCTACACCACCATCACAGTGCTTGCTCCAACTTTGCAAAGCAGTGATATGTGGTTGCATGTTGCACATCTGTGTCTAGCTTGTAATGCTTCTAATTAGGGTAAATTGCATCCGCTTAGTTTACACACTATACCTGTGGAATATGACATGCCTTCTTATTTTTGGTACACACTACATCTATGTGTTAACCTTGTTCTTACATGAAACTACCTCTTCTCTCAGATCCTACATCAATCACTTACGATGAGTCACCTTTATTTGTTGCATATTGCATATTATTTCTAGCTTTGTTGCCATGTATTGCTTCTAATTTGGTCAAATACATTTGTTAGGGCACCCTTTTAATTTGGCTGAGTGATATTGGTTTCATCTTTCATATGGTTTCTAGCTTGCATCAATTCTAACAAGTTCAAGCACCTTGTGCTTAGTTTACACTTTATACATCATACATGTCAATATGTCACGGCGTCTCCTGCTTTTCATACATATTCCATCCTCCTATCATGCGGCTGCCTTACATGAAAGTAGTGTTCGTCAAGATTATCATGCATCAATAAGTTCGGAGAGCAAATTTTATTCCTTTTTCTTGTGGGTTTGACTTGACAAGGCAAAATCAAGAAAGAGGAAGGAAAAGAGTAAGGAAGGCGATGATGGTGGTCCTCTGCTGACAACGTAAACGGAAAGCATCTGTGCATCGATTCTCCTTGTCTTGATAGTGCATTACATGGTCCAAGTCTCCGCCTCCCTACTCCACCATCCAAGGTGCTTGCTCTAACTTGGCAAAGGTGATATCTGGTTGCATGTTGCATATGTTGTCTAGCTCGTGTTACAGCTCTAATTAGTGTAAATCGCATCTGCTTAGCTTACACAAGATACATGTGAATATGACACGCTTTCCTGCTTTTTGGTACATAGTATATCTGTCTATCACACCATGTTCTTACATGAAACTACTCTTCTTGTGTATCCTGCATCAGTCACTTATGATGGGACACCTTTAAGTTGGCAGTGTGATATTGGTTTGCATCTTGAATATGATTTCTAGCATGAATTGCTTCTAGTTTGATGAACGCCACCTGTGACGAGACAGTTTTAACTTGACAGAGTGATATTGATTGCACCTTCCATATGGTGTCTTGCGTTGTTTCTAATTTGTTGAAGTGCCTTCTCGCTTAGTTACCACATCATAGGTGTGAATATGTCAAGCCGCCCATTTTTTCATACATATTCCATCCTCGTATCATGACTTTGCCTTTCATCGTAGTAGTGTTCACAAGATCATGCATGAATGAGTTACGAAGAGCGAATGATATTCCTTTTCTTGTCGGTATGACCTCACAATGCAAAATCAATAAAGCTGACGGAAATTGGCAAGGCATTGGATGATGGTGGTCCTTCCGAGCAACTAAAACGGAGGTTCTCTCTGATTCTACTCCGCCATCCTCCCAACAAGATTCGCAAGACAACACAAGGCTGGATACCAACGAGTCATTTGTGTAGATGATGAGCACATCTCTACTCCACCATCACAGGTGCTTGCTCTAACTTGACACTATTATATGTGGTTGCATGTTGCGTATGATGTCTAGCTTGTATTGCTTCTAACTTGAATTGCATCTGCTTGCTTTACACATAATGCCCGTGAATATGACACGTGTTCCCTGTTTCTAGAACATCACGCGGTACATGATGAGCAATATCTCCCTACTCCACCATCACAGTGCTTGCTCTTACTTGGAACCGATATAATGTGGTTGCGCTTTTCTCGTATGATGTCTAGTTTGTATTGCTTCCGATTATGTAGAATTGCATCTGCGTAGCTTTAACTTATACCTGCAACGATCACTTACCCATAAGACACATTTAACTTGGGACCTGTGATGTAGGTTGCATCTTGCATTGTCTTCTAGCTTGTACTACTTCTAATTTCTTGAGAATGGCACTTCTGACGCAGACACTTTTTACCCCGATGAGAGTGATATTGGTTGCATCTTCATATGGTGCCTAGCTTTCATTTCTTCTAATTTTGTTGAAATGCCTTCCGCTTACTGTTTTTTTCATACATATTCCATCCTCCTATCGTATGCGTGTGAATATGAAACAACTTTGTCTTTTTGTATATATTCCATCCTCCTATCCTGCGCTTGCCTTACATCAAAGTAGTGTTCATCTCGTATCATGCATCAACCAAATATGTCTGAGCTAATTTTATTCATCTTCTTGTGGTTTTGCCTTCATAAAGGCAATATCAGAAAATAGGAAGGAAAAGAGTAAGTTAGGGGATGTTGGTGGTACTACTCTGCACAGCGCAAGCAGAGACTCTCTAGATTTGTCACCTGCCATCGCTAATGAAGTTGAAGTCCCAAGTCTACATGATGAGTTCATCTCCGCCTCCACCATCGCAGTGCTTGCTCTAAGTTGACAAAGGTGATAATTGGTTTCATGTTGCATATGTTGTCTAGCCTGTATTTCTTTCTTCTATTTTGATTAAATTGCACTTTCTTGAAGTTTATATCGTTATACATGTGCATGTGACATGGCTTTACGTGTCTAGAATACTGCGCATCTATCTATCATCTTGTAACACCCGGATAATTAAGTTACAGAATCACCCCGGTTACTATGACTAAAACTCACGCTGATTCGAACCCGCCCAAAACAAATTCAAAACAAAAGCAAGCGATGAAAAGTTTCAAAAACTAAAACTAAAATGTTCGGGGTTGTCTAAAATAACAAACCTAATTATGATGGGGTGCACAAAATTTTGTAAAGTGTTTTGGCATTTTAAATAAACTAAAACAGAAAGGAAGAAAGTAAGAAAAAGGAAAAGATAAAAAAAAAGAGAAGTGGGGGAAGGAATCCCCACTGGCCCAACTGGGCCAGCCTCCCCACTCCCAAGCCTCCGGCCTGGCCAACCCAAGGCCCCGCCCAACCGCCCCCACCCCACTTAACCCCCCTCCACGGGCCGGAAACCTAGCCCCCCGCCCTCACTCTACTCCCCCACCCGATCCTTTCTCTCCCCGCCTCGATTCAGATCGAGCCACCCCTACGCCCGCCTCTTCATCGCCGGCGACCCTTGCCCGACACCGTCGCCTCCAGCCCCTGCGCCCCATACGCCGCCCGTCCGGACCTCCACACTGTCGCCCCACGCTGCTGGGCACCCACGCTGGGTCGCCCCGACACCCCCCCGCCTCACCGGATCTTCCTCCGGCAGGCCGGCCGCCTCGACAAACTCCTCGCCATGGTCGCCACCAAGCTCCACTGCGCCTGCCACCCAGACCCCACCCCCTCTGTGAGCCGCTTTCTCCCCTGTCGCTCTCGTCTCTTCCCGACGCGCCATCAGAGCCTCAAAGCCCGTCTGGGCCCTGCTGGCTGCCCGGCTGCCACGCTGACCCTCCCCTCCTCTCTCTTCGCCGGGCGCCTTCCTCGCCTAGTGCTCACCGCCTTGCCTCCGCCATGGCTCTCTCTTCTGCCGACGGCGGCCGCCTGCCACCGAACCCCTGGCCTCCTGACAAGATTTCGCGATGCTGATGCCGACGCCGTGTTCCTCATCCTCGTTAACTCTCCTCGCCTCACATCATTGACGCCCGGCCAAGTCCGTGAGCCGACCTTGGCCCCACCGGACGCCGCCTTACCTCTTCGACCAGACTGGGCCACCGAGCGAATGGTGATGCTCGGCGCCCTCGCTGGTAGCCACTGGGCCAACCACTGCCCGCCTTGCCGACGTACACTGGGCCTACACCCGCACTTTGAATGATGGGCCAGGGGCCCTCCCGACATCGACATGGGGCCTACATCACGTGACGTTTAAAAAGGAGAATGAAAATTAAATAAAAATAAATAAAATGAATAAAACTAATTAATTAATTAATTAATTAATTAATTTAATTAATCCTGATTAATTAAACCTAATCACTAATTAACCTAATTAACTACTGTTAATTAAACTTAATTAGGTTAATTAGTTAATGAGTATGATTTAACGGGACCCACCCGCTGTCAGGTTGACTTAGTCAACCCTGTTGATCGATGACGCCAAGCATGACATCATGCCGACGCTATAAATACATTTTTCAATTAATTAAATAATTAATTAAATTCGTAAATTATTAAAATCTTTTAAAATCATATCTTTTAATCCGTAACTTCGGATTAAAATATTTTCAACATGAAAGTTGCTCGTAACGACGAGATTAATCCGGATAATGCGATTCGCTCGTCCGCCACACACCCCTAACCTATCGAACCTGCAACTTTTCCTCCTCAAAGAGCTTCCTCTCGCAAAACCCAAAACACCGGATTACTTTCTGGATGTTTCTTAACCAAGTACCCCCTACCACGTTAGGGCACGCCTAGCATCGCTTCTTGACATGTCATGCATCGATATGCATCTGCTTACTTGGTATTCATTGTTTCTTCCCCTCTTCTCTCCGGTAGACTACGAGACCGACGCTGCTACGCTGGCCTCGACTACGGTGTTGTCGACGACCTCTCTCTTGCTGTGAGCAACCAGTGCAAGCCCCCCTTGATCACCCAGTGATATCGCCTACTCTTATCTACCTTAATCGCTTGCATTAGAGTAGTATAGCATGTTACTATTTTCAGATACTCCTATCTGCTGCATAGCCTTTGTCCTTGTTATACATTTGTTACCTTTACACGCAATCCTATATGCTTAGTGTAGGATGCTAGTACATTCATCTCGTGGCCCTACATACTTGTCCGGCTCCCGCGCATGCTATATACTATCGGGCACGATCACCGGGAGTTGATCACGGTATATACTATATACTTATACATGATACATGTGGAGACTAAAAGTCGGGTCGGTGATGGAGCACCATGAGTGGATCTTTGAGGCGAGCGACAGGTGGCAGGTTGAGACCGCCTAGAGAGAGGTGGGCTGGCCCTGTTCGGGCGTTCGCGGATACTTAACACGCTTTAACGAGGTCTTGGTATTTGATCTGAGTTGGCTACGAGCTTATAATGCACTAACCATCTACGGGAGTAGTTATGGGTATCCCGGCGTCGTGGTATCAGCCAAGCACTTCAGGATGTCGGCCACGGAGGCGGCGCTTGGCCGGATTGGACTGGAACGCTACTGGGCTAGATGCGCTTCCGACCACGTCGCATAGCGATGTGTGCTTTCGGTGATGGGCCTGGACCCTGCGCGGCAGGTTTACACCGTGTTGGCCTCTGTTGTGCCTAGGTGGGGGCTGCGACATGTTGATCTTCAGCGGCCGGGCATGACCCAGAAAGTGTGTCCAGCCAAATGGGATCAAGCGTCTTTGGGTAAGATGGTGCACCCTGCAGTGAAGTTAATCTATTCGGATAGCCGTGATCTTCTAACAGGGCGACTTGGGTTGTACCTTGAGCTTATGATAACTAGAACCCGGATACTTGATAAAACACACCCTTCCATGTGCCGATACAACGGTGGTCGCTCTCTCTCGTGGATATGAGGAGGGATCGCGGAGTAGGATTATTGCTATGTGATGTTACTTGGAGGACTTCAGATTGCCCTCCTCTACCTGTTGCAAGACAGGTCTCCGAGCGTAGTCTTCGTTAAGACTAGCTATCCCTCTTATTCCGGCATTACGCGATTCGGTCCAGCGATATGGCCCTTTACACATATATCCATGCATATGTAGTGTAGCTCCTTGCTTGCAGTACTTTGGATGAGTACTCACGGTTGCCTTTGTTCCCCCTTTTCCCCTACCTCTACTCGATTGTCAGAACTGGACTATGGAGCCTGTGGAGCTGTGACGCCACTGCCGATGGCGACTACTACTCCTGGAGGTGCCTATTACTACGTACGCAGCCTCACGGCACGACCCACTGTGAGTAACTTAGGAGGATCCCGTGCAGGAGGCATTCCTCTTTCGATCTGTATCCCGCTTTGTGCTAGCCTTCTTAAGGCAAACTTGTTTAACTTATGTCGTACTCAGATATTGTTGCTTCCACCGACTCGTCTATGATCGAGCACTTGTATTCGAGCCCTCGAGGCCCCCGGCTTGTATTATGCTGCTTGTATGACTTATTTTATTTGTAGAGTTGTGTTGTGATATCTTCCCGTGAGTCCCTGATCTTGATCGTACACATTTGCGTGCATGATTAGTGTACGATTGAATCGGGGGCGTCACAAGTTGGTATCAGAGCCGACTGCATGTAGGAATCCCCCTTCCACACTCCTTGGGTCAATCCAGTCTAGACATTGCAAAAACTTTTACTAACTTGGCTGTGTGTGCCTTACGGCCCACGCCGCCATCGGGTGGTACTAGGATCTTTACTCCTCGACCTTTACTCTTGGGACTCTGAACTCTCTTCTACTCGGGTTAAACGATTTTACTAACTATCACTAGGATCCCGTGACCGCATTCACCCCAAAGTTGGATATAGCCTTAGTTGTTCTTGGAATTGTATTTTGAGCAATTTCCACACTGTCATTTGACTCCTTTGAAACATCTTTGTTTTCAGATGGAACCCACGAGGCAGGTGCCTCGGGATCACCTACGGTGCTAGCCGAGATGATGACCTATCTAGGTTATCGCTGGCACCCTGAGTACACCGTCTATGAGGAGTACCAGGACTATAACCAGGAGCAGTACCGCGCCATCGTCCACCTCTACTCGGAGTACGAGTCAACCATCTTTGGCTGCACACCGCACATGGTGTTGGAGTGACTATCGATATGGCAGCCGCGATGCTTTGCTTATGCTGCTCCGACACGCCTTCGCGGCCGAGTATCGAGAGTTGGACACCTCCCCTTCGGGCACATTGCTATCGCGTCGATGTTGGTGAGGAGGGTTACTATGCACTGCCTACTCCTTTGTCATCAGAGAGCCCTTCCACCATCGTAACTTTGTTACGCATCGCGATGGGCTAGATCGAGCTAACCGAGCTCTTCGCCACGAGTTGTACATCACCCGTCAGGACCTCTACCGTGCTCTGACGCTGATGCACCCCTTTGTCCGATCGGGAGAGCTGCCGCGTTCTACGATCTACCCAGCCAGACCGTGGATGCCCGGTGGTGTCGGTTGGCGACGTGGGAGGCTACTCTCCCGACTTGGCCCTTTTCCACGCCACCGGACGCCGGATTCAGCACCGTGAGTATCCGCTGCCCCTGTGTCACCGACGTGGAGGACTATCCATTGCCGTCAAGACTATCGACTTTTCAGTTACAGCTACCTCCTAGCGATCGCGTGGGACTGATGTAGACTTGTTTGTTAGTGTTTGATGTATTCGCCATGCGAGCCTGCGTGCCGCCTATGATGTAGTAGTCTATGTCTTTGGACTCTATGTATCGAACACTATGCATGATTCCTTTTGTAAGATATGCCAACTACTATGTAGTTCCCATCATGTCGCTTTCATTATGCATGTTTCATCATGAATGATTCACATCTCTTGCTTAAATTCTCAAATCTTTGAACTGCCTCGTTATATAATAGCGAGGATGGTTAGGCCAGCGAATTGGTCGTGGTGCCAACTTCCCACCACCGCTTTAGTACATGGCTGGTATGATCCAACAGCTCGAGATGAATCGCCAGTTCATGGAGAACATGATGGCTCGGTTCCTCGCCCCAATACGTAACCAGCACCCAAAGCGGAACAACCTGCAGGATTTCATACGCTTTGAACCTCGGCGTGTACCGCAGCTCAACCCAACCATCGGATGCTGATGGTAGCTCCGTGACATCACCTATGAGATGGAGTCTGCTGATGTAGCCCCCGCCACTATGTCACCTTTGCTTCCTTCTTCTACGAAGGGACCCGCAGCTCAATGGTGGGACAGCCACCAAGCGTACTGCCAGCTTGGGACACTCATCACTGGCCAGACTTCGAGCTGCCTTCCGTGCCCGCTTCATCCCTCAAGGGGTCATGGACGGAAGAAGCGTGAGTTCCGCAACCTCACCCAAGGCAACAAGACTGTTCACAGTTTATCGGCGAGAGTTCTTGGACTTGTCTCGCTATCTTGAAGAGGATATTGCAACCGATGCACGCAGAACGGAGAAGTTCCATGACGGTCTTCATGCCGACATCAAGCTCGCAGACTTCTAGTGCCGCGACTTTGCTGATTTCGCCACCTTGGTGAACAAAGCTATCAATGTCGAAACTGGTCTGCAGGAATACCGTGAGCTCTAACGAGCGCAACTGCGTGACATCGGGCTCATCTTGAGCCCGTCCTTATGAGCGCAAGATATGGATTCCCAACGGTATGTACCAAATGCACACTGCTTCAAGGCGAACTATGCTACACCTCGCTGCGCCTACAACTAAGCAGCCGAAGCTTCCAGCTCCACCACCCCAAGCTCTGCTCCCACTCCCAATAATGGCTTGTGCTTCAAAAAGTGGACAACCAGGGCACCGTGCTAGAGAATGCAACCAGAACCAGAATCAGCTGGCCCTTCCAGCAGCTGGCCGTGGAAACACCCAGACCCGCAACAACACTGCCAAGTCTTATGGGCAAGCTCAGGCCAACCACGTTGATCTGAACGAAGCTCAAGACCAGCCTGCTACTGTGATGGGTACACTCCTCGTAAATTCAGTACCTGCATCTGTTTTATTCGATTCAGGAGCATCGCATTCATTCATGTCGAAGACTTTGCATACAAGCACGGCGTTAAGTGTGAGGAGATGAACTCTTCGGTAGTGGTAAAAAACCCCATTGGGACAATGTCAAACCTCCATGGTTGGCGCCGACGTCCCGTGGAAATCGAAGGGTTGGAATTCTATGCCTCACCCATTATCCCGAAGACGTCTAACATCGACCTCATTTTGGGGATGGATTGGTTGAAAGCGCATACGGCGTCAATCGTTTGCGCCACTAAGACCGTCCATCTGCTACACCCTTCTGATGAAATCGTAAGCTACAATGCTCGTCTGGTTCAAAATGCCGAGGCAAGGCTCTATGCACTGAATGCATTGAACGCCGCACCACTCGAGGGCATTGAAAACATTCCTGTCGTTTGCGATTTCCAAGACGTTTTTCCTGAAGAACTTCCAGGGATTCCCCCTGCTAGGGCTGTCAATCTCGTCATCGACTTGAAACCGTGCACCACTCCTATAGCCAAGCGACCCTACAAGATGTCGCCATGCATGAACTCCTTGAACTAAAGGAGGAAATCGACAAATCTCTTCAAAGCGGCTTCATTCGCCCAAGTTGCTCTCCTTGGGAAGCACCTTCTCTCTTTGTCAAGAAGAAGGATGGGACAAACCGATTGGTCCAAGACTACCGTCCTATAAACCAGGCTACCATTCAGAATAAGTATCCTCTTCCTCGGATCAATGATCTTTATGATCAACTGGCTGGTTCGCCGGTGTTCTCGAAACTTCGACTTGAGGTTGGGTTACCACCAGATCTGTGTTCGCGAGGAGGATATCCCTAAGACCGCATTTGTGACTCGTTATGGTTCATCACGAGTACACCGTCATGTCTTTCGGCTTAACCAATGCTCCAGTACCACCTTCTCTCGCCTCGATGAACTATATATATTCATGGATTACCTCGACAAGTTTGTCGTGGTTTATCTGGATGATATCCTGATCTTTTCCAAGAATGAAGAAGAGCATCTTGAAAATCTTCGTCTTGTCTTTGGAAAAGCTACGAGAGCATCAACTCTATGCCAAGTTCTCCAAGTGTGAATTCTGGCTTCCGAGTAACCTATCTCGGGCATGTCATCTCTAAGGATGGTATTGCGTCAACCCCGAAAGAGTTCAGGCTATTCTCGATTGGACTCCTCCGAAGAACGTCAAGCAAGTCAGAAGTTTTCTCGGTCTCGCCACTCTATTGCTGCCGATTCGTTCGAGAACTTCTCCAAGATTGCCGTGCCTCGACTAACCTGTTGCATAAGGGCGTCAAATTCCAATGGATGATAAATGTCGTGAAAGTTTCCGGGCACTCAAAGACAAGTTGACTTCTACGCCCCAAAGGTTGCTAGCTCCTCGATACTAAGAAGGACTTACGTCATTTCTTCTGCGACGCTTCTCACAAGGTTTAGGCGGTATCCTAATGCAAGAGCGCCAAAGTAGTTGCTTATGCCTCTCGACAATTGCCCTCCACGAAGAGAACTACCCAGTTCACGACCTCGAACTTGCTGCCGTCATCCATGCACTAAAGCAAAGGGCGACATTACCTTCTCGGTAATCGCGAGATCTTCACCGACCACCAAAGTCTGAAGTATCTGCTTACTCAAAGAAGACACTGAACCTCCGTCGGCCAGAGATGGATGGAGACCGCATTGCAGAACTTTGATTTGGGTATTTCCATATCGCCGAGCAAGGCTAATGTAATGGCTGATGCCTTGAGCCACAAGTCTTACTGCAACCACCTTCAGGTTCACCAAGTTCAGCCCCCACTTGTTGAAGAATTCAGAAAGCTGAACCTCCATATTGTTCCTCGGTGCACTTTCGCTCCCCCTCCTCCGTAGTTCCGCAGAAGATGAATCTCCGTGGTTGTTCCCGTGGTTCCTCTATACCTCGGCTGTTGAACACGCGATCTCGTGGGCACCATAAAGACAATGCAGGATTTGACTCAAGTCTACAAGATTAAGCAAGACATCAAAAAGGGAAATCCTCATCCTTCACTATTGCCGATGATGGCGCTTGTACTTCAAAGGCCGCCTAGTGGTGCCGCAAGAAGGAAAACCTGAATATGACTCAGAAGGTTATGAAAGAAGCTCATGATACGCCTCTATGTATCCACCCTGGCAGTACAAAGATGTATCAAGACATTCGTCAGAGATTCTGGTGGTCTAATATGAAGCAAGACATTGCTCGCTATGTTGCTGAGTGTGACGTTTGTCAGTCAGATCAAAGCGTAACATCAAAGGCCTGGCCGGAACTCGCAACCTATCTCTATCCCTGAATGGAAATGGGACCATGTTGAAATGGACTTCATCACCGGATTCCCCAAATCGCAGAAAAGGTAATGATGCTATTCTTGTCGTCATTGACCGGCTTTCTAAAGTTGCTCATTTTCTGGCGGTCAAGGAAACGATCACTGCTAGTCAGCTTGCAACGCTCTATATGTCCAGAATTGTTTCACTTCACGGTATTCCACTGGGTTATCGCCTCGACCGTGGCAGCTTATTCACTTCAAGATTCGGGCAAGTTTTCAAGAAGCTATGGGAACTCATTTATCTTTCGATCGCTGCTTCATCCGCAGCCTCAAGGGCAAGTTGAACGTGTCATCCAAATTCTCAAGACATGCTTCGAGCTTGTGTCGCTTCCTTGACGCAAGAAATGGAGGAATCTCTCCGTATGCTGAAGTTCTCTTATAATAATAGCTATCAAGCTAGTCTCAAGAGGGCCCCCTTCGAAGTGTTATATGGACGAAAGTGCCGAACCCTCTCGAATCGGGTCAGAACTGGGAACGCCCACTCTTCGTCCGGATATTATCCAACATGTCAAGAACAAGTCCGCATTATTCACGAGAATCTCAAGACCGCTACCACGCCAAAAGAGTAATTATGACCGCCATCACAAAGACATGGTCTATCAACTCGCGAAAAGGCCTATCTTCGCGTTACACCAATGAAGGGTGCTTCACCGCCGGGATCAAGGGCAAGTTAGCCTCGCTATATTGGCCCATTCACTATTCTCGAAAGGCGTGGAAAAGTGGCTTATCAAGCTGGAGCTTCCGTCGAACCTTTCTCGTGTTCACGATGTGTTCCACGTGTCCCAACTACGACGCCGCTTCAAGGACCCAATACGAAGCAAAGGGACCATGAAGTGCTTTCAATTGCAACAGGACCTCTCCTATAAAGAGCATCCGGTCCGCATTCTCGACCAAGTTGAACGCCGCACACGCCGTGGAAAGGCGATCAAGTTCTCAAAGTCCAAGTGGTCGAATCACTCTCAAGACGAAAGCCACAGGGAACGCGAGGATCGCCTTTCGAGATGAATATCCCGCACTCTTTCCTTCTACCTCCTAAATCTCGGACGAGATTTCTTATAGTGGAGGAGATTTGTAACACCGGATAATTAAGCTTACAAGAATCACCCCTGCCATCGTGACTAAACTCACGTTGATTCGAACCCGGTCTAAAACGAATTCAAAACAAAAGCAAACGATGAAAAGTTTCAAAAACTAAAACTAAAATGTTCGGGGGTTGTCTAAAATAACAAACCTAATTATGGTGGGGTGCACAAAATTTTGTAAAGTGTTTTGGCATTTTAAATAAAATAAAAGAGAAAGGAAGAAAGTAAGAAAAAGGAAAAGATAAAAAAAAAAGAGAAGTGGGGGACGGACTCCCCACTGGCCCAACTGGGCCAGCCCCTTCCCACCTGGCCCAACATTAACCCCAAGGCCCGCCCCCACTGCCCCACCCCACTTAACCCCCTCCCCGCTGGCCGGAAACCCTAGCCACTCACGCCTCACTCTCCCCCCCACCCCGATCCCTTTTCTCTCCCCCCCGCCCCGATCCAGATCGGGGCCGAGCCGCCCCTCGCCCCACCTCATCGCCGGCGACCCCGCCGCCCCGACACCGGTCGCCTCCGCCCCCTAACGCCTACGCCGCCGTCCGGACCCCCTCCACACTGTCGCCCCACGCTGGGCACTCACGCTGGTCGCCCCGACCCCCGCCTCACTGGGATCTTCCTCCGACGCTGGCCGGCCGCCTCCTGACTCCCTCTCGCGGCCGCCACTAAGCTCCACCGGCCCGCCACCTAGACCCCACGGCCCCTCATGAGCTTCGCCTTCTCCCCTGCTCAGCCTCGCCCCTCCTGACAAAGCACCAGAGTCTTCGAGCTCTGCTGCCGGGCTCGGCCGCTGCCCGGGCCGTCATGCGCCACGCTGTCCCCGCCTCCCTCTCTCCTCGCCCGAAAGGGCGCCTTCCCTCGCTCAGCCACTGGCTCATGTCTTCCGCCTCTTCTTCTGCCGACGGCTGGCCCGGCCACCGAACCCTCGCCTCCTCGACAAGACTCAAGGCCGGCCGTCTGACATGCCGACGCCAAGTGTCAGAAACCAGATCCCCTCGGCCGAACCTCCGCTGGCCTGGCCACTGACGCTGGCCAAAGTCCGGCCGACCCCCCCCACCGGACGCCGCCCTTCCCTCTTCCGAAGCCCGCCCGATTAGGCCACCTTGAGCGAAGTCCGTGATGTTCGCTGGCCCCTCGCCATTGTAGCCACCGGCCAACCCCCGCTTTGCCGACGTACACTGGGCCCCGCCACATCGATCGATGGGCCCAGGGCCTCTGTCGCTCTGTTGACTCGGCCAGAGCCGACCCGTCCACCCCCACCGACAGCGACATGGGGGCCCCGCCCACGTGACGTTTAAAAAAGGAGAATGAAAATTAAATAAAAATAAATAAAATGAATAAAACTAATTAATTAATTAATTAATTAATTAATTAAGTAATTAATTAATTTAATTAATCCTGATTAATTAAACCTAATCACTAATTAACCTAATTAACTACTGTTAATTAATATTAATTAGGTTATTCAGTTAATGCAGTATGTAATCTAACGGGATTCCACCTGGTCAGTGGTTGACTTAGTCAACCCTGTTGATCGCCGACGCCAAGATGACATCATGTCGACGCTATAAATACATTTTTCAATTAATTAAATAATTAATTAAATTCCAGAAATTATTAAAATCTTTTAAAATCATATCTTTTAATCCGTAACTCGGATTAAAATATTTTCAACATGAAAGTTGCTTTAACGACGAGACGAATCCGGATACGCAATTCGCTCGTCCGCCACACACCCCTAACCTATCGAACCTGCAACTTTTCCCTCCGCCCTTCCTCGCTCGAACTCCAAAACACCGGATTACTTTCCTGATGTTTCTTAACCAAGACTTCTACCACGTTAGGGCACGCCTTAGCATCGCTTCTTGACATGTCATGCATCGATATGCACTGTTTACTTGGTATTCATTGTTTCTTCCCCTCTTCTCTCTTGTAGACTACGAGACCAAGCCGGTCATTGCTGGCTCGACTGCACGGTGTCGACGAATTCTCTCTCTTGCCGTGAGCAACCAGGCAAGCCCCCCTTGATCACCAGATATGGCCTACTCTTATCTACACTGCTTGCATTAGAGTAGTATAGCATGTTACTATTTTCGATACTCCTATATCGCTTTGCATAGCCCGTCCTTGTTACTTCACAGTTACCTTTACCGCAATCCTATATGCTTAGTATAGGATGCTAGTACATTCATCTCGTGGCCCTACATACTTGTCCGTCTGCAGGTTATACTATTGGGTCGTGATCACTCGGAGTTGATCACGGTATATACTATATACTTATACATGATACATGTGGAGACTAAAGTCGGGTCGGCTGATGGCGCACCCGCGAGTGGATCTTTGAGGCGGAGCGACATGGCAGGTTGAGACCGCCTAGGAGAGAGGTGGGCCTGGCCCTGTTCGACGTTCGCAGATACTTAACACGCTTAACGAGGTCTTGGTATTTGATCTGAGTTGGCTACGAGCTTATACGCACTAACAACCATCTACGCCGGAGTAGTTATGGGTATCCCTGGCCGTGGTATCGGTACCAAGGCACTTCAGATCGCCAATGACGGAAAGCGGGCGCTAAGGCCGATTGGACCGAACGCCTCATTGGCTAGGGTCTGCTTCCGGCCACAGACGCGAACGCAGCACGCGTGCGCTGTGGCGATGGGCCCGGACCCTTCACAAGGCTTAGGTTTAGACCGGCGTGTTGGCCTCTCTTGTGCCTAGGTGGGGCTGCGACGTGTTGACCTTCTCGCGGCGGGCATGACCCAGAAAGTGTGTCCTGGCCAAATGGGATCAAGCGTCTTTGGTAAGATGGTGCACCCTGCAGGGAACTTAATCTATTCGGATAGCCGTGGATCTTCGGTAACAGGACGACTTGGAGTTGTACCTTGAGCTTATGACAACTAGAATCGGATACTTGATAAAACACACCTTCCAAGTGCCGATACAACCGGTGGTCGCCTTCTCGTGGATATGAGGAGGGGATCGCGGGTAGGATTATTGCTATGTGATGTTACTTGGAGGACTTCAGATTGCCCTCCTCTACATGTTGCAAAGACAGTGTCCGTAGGTTTAGTCTTCGTTAAGACTAGCTATCCCCTCTTATTCCGCATTCTCGCAGCTTCACCCATCGATATGGCCCTTTACACATATATCCATGCATATGTAGTGTAGCTCCTTGTTTACAGTACTTTGGATGAGTACTCACGGTTGCCTTGTTCCCCTTTTCCCCTACCTCTACTCGATTGCTGCAACCAGACTATGGAGCCTGTGGAGCGACGCCACTGCCGATGACTGGCACTACTACTCGAGGTGCCTATTACTACGCAGCAGCCCGGCCGATTTACCACTGTGGAGTAACTTAGGAGGATCCTGTGCGGGAGGTCTGTTCCTCTTCGATCTCAGATCCTTTGTGCTAGCCTTCTTAAGGCAAACTTGTTTAACTTATGTCTCAGATTTCAGATATTGTTGCTTCAATGACTCGCCTATGATCGAGCACTTGTATTCGAGCCCTCGAGGCCCCCGGCTTGTATTATGATGCTTGTATGACTTATTTTATTTGTAGAGTTGTGTTGTGATATCTTCCCGTGAGTCCTTGATTTTGATCGTACACATTTGCGTGCATGATTAGTGTACGATTGAATCGAGGGCGTCACACATACCATGTTCTTACATCAAAGTACTGTTGTTGTGTATCCCACATCAGTAACTCATGATTGGACGCTTTTAACATGGCAGTTTGATAGTGGTTGCATCTTGCATTGATTTCTATGTTGTACTGCTTCTAATTTTTCGAATTGCCACTTATGACAAGACACTTTTAACTTGGCAAGAGTAATATTGGTTGCATCTTTCATATGGTGTGTAGCTTGCATTACTTCTATTTTCTTGAAAATCCTTCGCTTAGTTTGCACATCGTATCCGTGGAATATGTCATGCCGTCTGCTTTGTCTTACATCAAAGTATTGCTTGTCTCAGATCATGCATCAATGAGTTCAAGAGTGATTTTATTCTTTTGTGTTGTGGGTACAATTTTGACATGGCAAAGTCAAAAGAGCAAGGAAAATAATATAGTAGGGAGTGTTGTTACTCGTCGGGTGAAACGGAAAAGGTTCTGCTGCGTCGAGATTCTGCCGTACTTATAGTGTAGTAGAAGGTCCAAGTCCACCGGCTAAATCTACAAAACACAAAGATCACTGCTCCACCACCGCAGCATCCGCTTCAACTGCATTTCAAAGATCTCAACCAGCCATACTCGCTCGCTTGTTCGAATCGCCAGCTTCCCAAGCTGCCTTCACACCTAACACTACTTCGAAGCACCGACACTACACGACTTGGCAAGATCAGATGAACCTCATGAGCATCAACACCAAGATGGTACTTGACCGAGTCAAGTTGCGCTTGCATGCTCCTTTATATGTACTCTCACGCTTTGATGTACACTAACACTTTCCATATTCGTTGTTGAACTAGCACCACGGTGCAAGCGGAAAGCAGACATCAGGGGATAATGCTTGGATGATTAACAAAATCTAAAGGAGGAAGAATGGAGATCCATTTTGAGGCAGGTTTAAAGAGGCCACGTGGATGCTACAGAGAGTCACCAAATTAGTATCGAGGCGATGCTGTTGCCGTTAGGTGTCATGCTGTATCCTCCCAACGTGGATCCAAAGACAGAATGAGAAAGACAATACCCAGCTAAACACCTTCCTTGACCATTTATCCGTAAGTAATGTTATTCATTGCAATTAGTAATATTGTCTTGCTCTCATCTCCATACTTTCTAGCTTCCTCCTAATAAGACTCACATTCTTTTTTCAATGTATGAGGTTCAAGTTGGATCCAAAAAGATGATGCAACTAAACAAGCATGCACTCATGTTTTTCACCGCTTTCGCTGCATGACAAAGATCGGTACCACCTTAGAAAATCTCACTTTGAAGGCAAGGCTAACAATGAAATCGCCTAAACATCTCCAAAGGGAATATATTACGGATGAAGACTGGACAGCCCTCGTTAAACACTGGTCTGATCCAAAGTATCAGGTAGGCTATATGTATTTGATCGGACCACATATTGAACTTGTATTTATGTATGTGCCTTACAAGTGTATCTTCTTCTAGGCTAACTGTTTGAAGAACAAAACCAACCGTTCTAAAGTGAAATTCCAATGCACAATGTGATCTCGTAGCTATATTGCACACTGCGAGGCTTTTTTAAATAGCTGCTACTTCCTTCTTCTTTTTTTTGCCATATTATCATATCTATATTGATTTGTTCCAAATACAGAGGAAAGCCCGTGCGGACCAAAAAGAACCTTAACCGAATGCAGTGCAAATCTTCAAGGATTACCATACCAGCAAGATGAAGGGCATGAGCACACCAGTTCAAGCCGCTTTTGTAAGTCCTTACTCCTCCCGCCTTTGAACTGATTGGTACTGTGTGATGTGTTCATTTAACTACTTGGTTTGCAGCCAATGTCGATTACTCTGCTCACTTTTATACACAATTGTCTTAACGTATCATTTCACCTTACATGGTTTAAAAGAGATGAAGGATATTCTTATGGTCTTGATCTGTATTCTAGTTGTTATGTTCACTTGCTCACACAATGAAAAAAAATCCTGTTTGATTTAAATCTGTATGCCCATTATATGAAAGATGTCAAACTATGATCATCCTACTTTAAACCATGTCTCTTTATCCTTAGATGTCAACGAATGTGAGGAAATAGACAATACAAGAGGCATGCTACATGGACATATGTTCAAAGTGATTTTATTATGTAGTTGGCACTACAATACATGCTAATTTATTACAAGAGTTCACCAAAATAAGTTATTAATAAACGCTTAACCTACTTTGTTTGTTTTTGTCTCATTAGTAACTTATCTCGATACACTAATCTACAAGTTCAAACTTTCGTGAAGCTATGGAACAAATGATTAAACAGCCACAACCACCTGAAGGTGACGA
Organism: Aegilops bicornis; assembly: GCA_021605145.1. Classification (NCBI taxonomy): domain Eukaryota; kingdom Viridiplantae; phylum Streptophyta; class Magnoliopsida; order Poales; family Poaceae; genus Aegilops; species Aegilops bicornis. Next base: position 255,507,169 of record CM038671.1, on the reverse strand, counting down.
GGCTACTACAGTGCACAATATCACCTCTTGCTTTGCAGTTAAGCGTCAAGATCTCTCAACTAACAAAGGCAAAAAGCACCTTCACGAATAATTTCGGGTTGGTTGTCAAGGTAACCTCATCCAAATAGCCTCATCGAACAAAATCTTCCCGCTAGATGAGTGATATATTCAGGTTCCGCACACAAGTCCAATCCCTAATGGACGTTGTTTCAGAAACAAGAATAGTGGTTGAGAAATGTCGTCCAAGATATGAATGGTTTTGAAACCGCACTATCGGACATTCGCCGCTGTTGAAGAGCAATGGCGGAAAAAAGGTGGAGATCGTCTTTGCTCCATCGAGTTCTACAGCTACTCAAACATTAGCACTCGTGTCAAATGATCCGTGCTTCTATACATCTCGATGGTGCTTTTATCCGGAAGGATCAGAAACTTTATGCCAATGTGCCTTTTGTTGTATGATTGGGATTTATTTTGTTGTGCTACAACATTTATGATGTCGCCACACGCCGCGATAATTCTGACGCTATTTTTTTGTATAGTGCAGGTTTATCTTAGTAATGTATTCGCCAAAAGCTTCAGAGGAGCCCAACATGCCCACATTCGTCGGGCCCATTCCAATTGGGCTAAAACGACTACGGGCCGAAATTGGCACATGTAGCCCACTAAAATATATCCGGGCTTAAATTAGCATAAGCTTTCAAATTTTTCCGGTAGGCCTGTGCCATAGTGGGCCTTTAATGTGCCTAAACATAATTTGGGTCCTCGGTAAAAATAGGCCGCTTACAGTGTAAATATGTCGAGCCCATAAAAAACATGGGCCTTTAATAGACCGAAAGTGAGATTGGGCCCTGATTGTGCCAAATAACCCACTGGACTTAGTAGGCCGAAATGGTGGCCCATTTACGATGCAGATATTTGACAGCCGAAATTCGGATCAAGTCGAAATGCGCCGACCTAATACACGTGCCTTTCATAGGCCAGAACTTCGGTCGGGCTAGATTATCGTCATTTTTATATGGGTCGTTAATGGGCCCGATATGACGTTGGGCCACATATGGCCCATGGTTTACGTCCGGCATTAACAGGCCGAAATGACAACAGCCGAAAGTGGCCCAAATCTTTAGTGGGCCTCTAACAGTGCCGAATGATAGACATGGCTTAATATGACCCAAATCCTTCACGGTCGTTTATGGGCCGAAAGTTTTGATTGCTCAGAATGGGCCCAAATGAAGCGGACCTTTAACAGTCGGAAATACACCGGCCGTAATTCGCCCAATTACTTTAGCGATCGTTAACGGGCGAAGTGACCATGGGCCGACCGATGACAAGTTTAGACCAGTGTCCGACAGTCGATTTGACAGAGAATGTTGGGCCTTTAGCTAGGCCGACCCATTATGGTCTGCAGAAACTTGTGGGCCTTTAGCTGGGCCGCCCATTGTGGTCCTGCAAATCTTGTGGGCCTTTAGTTGGTAGGCCCATTATGGTCGCTAAATTTTGTGGGCCTTTAATGGGCCGGCCCATTATGGTCCACTAAATCTTATGGGCCTTCGGTTGGGCCGGCCCATTTAAACTTTGTGGGCCACTTTTGGGCGGTCAGCTAAAGGCCCACAAGATTCTGCAGACCATAATGGGTAGAAGCTGACTAAAGGCCAATGAGAATTTTACACGTGGAAAATCGGTATTGGTCATGGTACATAACGGGTTATCGGATCCAAAATCCGACCCGATAGCTTAACGGCGTTCTATTACGGTGGATGCCACGCGGTCGGTCACCCTTGACGAAAGCACTACGCGGACGCGCGATTTATCGTCATGGAAGTGGACACTTCCGTGATGATAATTTTGGTAATGTCATGGAACACTTCTCTGACAAAGACATGTATGACTATCTTGATTACGTGGATAAATTTGTCATGGATGTACATGCATGACAAAAAACGCGACCTACTGTGACAAACACGTATCATCACGGAAGTGTATTTTTTTTGTAGTGATTGGAGACTTGGCTACTTTATGAAGAATTAAGGGGACTTCATCATTCTAATTGTCTCAAGCCAAGTTATTCGGATTATGAAGTTTCTATCTTATATCCAATGTTCCTCCGTGCGGTAACTCGTGCTTAAAGTGTTTATATTGATAGTTACTTACCCCTTTGCATGTTTGGTTTTGTTCCTTGCATGTGTTTGTATATGTTGTCCTTCCAACTTGATTATCTTGAGCAATCAAGTACGTGTGTGTTGGTTTGCACATCATGTACGCGTGTTTCATGCATTGAGCCTTTTGCATCTTGTTCATTTCTTAGTTGGCTCTTGTGAGAGATTAATGGAATATCCCATTATGGGGAGTGATGTGCTTTGTGCACCTCACAATCCTATAAATGTGTGTGCATGAGTAATACCATCTAGTATTGATATTTCAAGATTATCTAGTCGCTATGTGGTATGTCTTCTCATGAGAAATTCAAATTCTAAATTGTTCATTAATTATCTCTTGTTGGATCTTTATTTTGCCTCTTGTTTATCTTTAATTGGTATCACATTATGGGGGAGTAATATGCTATGTGTATATTACTAGCCTAGAAAATGTGTACATTTGAGATATTGTCACCTAGAGTTGATATTGCAAATTATCTTGTTCCTAGGTGGCATGTTAGCTCTACAAGTTGCAAGTTGCTTATGGGTTTGGTGTGAAGATGATGTCGGATATCCTTGCTATCTACCACCGGGAATTATTTCCATTTACTTCTTGTCTTTTGACAATTGGTACTCACTTGTGTGGTAGAATTTATTGATCATCTTTACATTGGCTTTTGCTTTTATTGCCTTTTCTCTTGCCAAGGAATGTATTGACTCCCTTTGTCTTCCATACCACTTGCGGATCTTGTTAATTTCTTGATCTTGCCTAGTGTTTTCTAGATATAGTGAAAGTGGTGATCCCACCTTGTGCATTTTGTATTCAAATGCAAATTCTCTATAATGCACTAGTCTTGGGGGAGCTATCCTATTTTCTATAAAACACTCATCTTGCGATCCTTATCAAGTGTGTGTTGGTGGAAAGCCAGCCATTTTCATTTTGGTACTTTGTGCCATCATGAAATTTTGTAGAGAGCTTGGTTTGTTTGGAACCATACTCTCTTTTGGGAGTTTGATATCTTTTATTTAGTGTGTATCTTCGGATATCTCATTCCTCGATGTATCTTTTATGGATATCCTCCAAGTGATGATTTATTCATTTGGTATCTTTTCTTCACTTGTTTTTTTTCTTTGTCATTTGGTATTGGTTCTTGAAAGTTTTGAGCATGCATATTAATTTGATGTAGTATTTTTAGCATGCTTTCTTTCTTGGACCCAATATGTAGGGGAGACTCCACCAAGTCTCAAATTGGATGAGATGTGCATGAAATTCATTTTCATATCTATATGCACATATTTATGTGGAGGTTGTCCTATGTATTGTTGGTTCTCTAACTCTTTGGTCCCAATGAGTTTGGGTACCATTTTGTTTGTTTGTTGTTCTAGGAACAATTGGAGGTGCATTGGATGCTCGGCTCACTCACAAGGAAGGTGGTGTCATCATGTGCTAATTGGAGTCAAGCTAGGATGATCAATGAACTACTACCTACCTTTAATTGGTATCCACTACATCCTTCCAATGATATCTCGGTAACAAGTATCTCTTCATGCATTCTTTTCTAGCATTCAACCTTGTGTAGGTTGCATCTTAGCATGATTTTCATTCCATCTTGTGATACTTGTTTCCTTTCTCAAAGCATCTCAACGATGATCTCATGTTGCTAGTTGTGATGTCTTTGATGGGTGTGTGGTAGGAAATCATTTATATACTATAAGACCATATCTAGCCATGTGCTATGCTTCCAAGCAAATATCTTATTGGTATATGCATGACTTCCTTTTGGATATCTTGTTCCTTCGTGTTGTAACTATTTCGTGTGTACATCCTTCTTTGTAGATATATATATCATCATGATTTCATCTACCTAGAACCTTATACACTTGAGAGAAGTTGCATATCTGATTGATATCCCCTTCTTTCGCGTCCACCTTTTCTTTCTTGTTTTATTTCTTTGGTGGCTCCTTGAAGGTGTGTGTCTTGAGTGCGGATTTTATATCGTTGCATCTTGATGCACTCTTTTGTGGTGAAGATCATTTTCCTCATGCTTGTCTTGACAAAGCTTGCCATTTAATTGGTATCCCTCGTCTTGATGAGGCTTTTATTTTCTATCTTCACCATGGGTTGTCACAAGCTTGGTTAATATTTCTCTTTTTAGTGAGCTTTGTGAATCCATTTGCTTGGTGTGTGTGAGAAGGACATGCCATGCACCTTGTATCTCAACTATTAAATACTATGTTGATGCTTAATGCTCATCCTTATATTAGTCTTCTCAAGTGCTTTGCCATGACTCACACACATCTTTTTTGGTTGAACCTATTTCCAAGTTGCCTCTTTTATATGTTGCTCAACTATTTGTTTTTTTTTTTGAAGTGCTAGGATTTGTTTCCTACATGCTCACTTGCACTTGTTGTGAGTTTCTATTGATTTTGGGGGAGTGATGATCCTATTTTGTGCACTTGGTATCCTAATGCAAATATTCTAAGGAGTGCACAAATCATGGGGAGCTTCACTAGTGTCTTTAGAACGCTTCGTTGGTCTCTTGCACTTGTCGTGAGGTTCTATTGATCTTGGGAGTGACAATCCTATTTTGTGCTCGTTGTATGCAATTGCAAAACTAAATTGTGCACAAAACAAGGGAGATTCTCTAGTTTCTCTAGAACACTCCTTTGCTCATATCATATTATCTTTTATTCATGTGGCATGTAGGATCTCTTCTTGCTTTGGTTTTGTTCCTAAGCTTTTGCATCTCATATGCATACATTATTGTTGCATGGTATGGTGATGCATAATTCCTTATATAAACTCTCTTGAAAGTGATTGTCATCAATTACCAAAATGGGGGAGATTGAAAGAACATGTGGTGCCCCCATGTTTGGTTTTGGTAATTGATGACAATCTCTATGGACTAATGGTTGCCTTGAGTCATATTTGAAGGTTTTGTCCATAGGCTTTTCTTGGTGTGCATGTGTTGGTTTCAAAAAGAGTTTGTGTTGACCAAGGTGCTATTAAGGAATTATCCAAAGATTGGTCATGTGAGAGTTGAGCTTATTGCAAGCATGTCTTGAAAAATAAGATTGTGTGACCATTCATGCTTATCTTCAAGACATCATCCAAATGAAGAGAGTTGGAAAGATTCAAGGTTGATCAAGACTAAGTCAAGAGTGAATCAAGTTGATCAACTCACAAAGCGTAGAAGATGTATCAAGAGGGATCAAGTGATCCCATGGTATGGTAGGCATTGTCCATTGCACATCGTGTGTACTAACCCATGGTCTATGTGAGAGTTACGTGTGGGGTTAGGTACGTGTCCAAGGGCTTGCGTCAAGAGGAAGATATCACTCAACCCATGGAGAGGATGACATTAAGTGGTGATCATCATCAAGATTTCCGTGTGCAAGTTCAAGTGGAGCATGACGAAGAGATCAAGTGCTTGTAGCTTGCCGTCCATTATGGTGTCAATGGACTTGTGAAGATGTGCCAAAGAGTGGCTCACCCATAGTGGAGTATGGGGGGCAATCAACTAGTCTTCATCGAGCGAATGCAATCAAGAAAGGTGGTCCAACTTGAGGGAGTCAAGATCGTCATCATCTATCTCAAGTGGACTTCGTGCAAGGCAAAGGTTCGCCCTTGATAGGTTTTATATTTTACCGGTCTCATGGTGATAGTTTGGAGACCGGGTTATATGATCGATAGACGTACTATCAAGGGGGGCTCTCAAGTGAGTAGCTTGACCGTATCGTTCGCCGAGAGCTCAAATCATTGCATCCTTGCATCATGTTTTTGGTTCTTGTTTGGTTCTCTTTGTGAGTCTTGGAGCTTATGGTCATCTTGATGACAAGCCTGAGTTCATCGAAAATGGAGTGTGCATGCGTGTTCTATGAGGTTTTCGGTGTTGGAGGTTTTACCGGTCTTTTCCGAGGAAGGGTTCTCACCATTTTCTTTTGGGCCTTTTCTGATTTGCTTCTAATTGGTATTTCTATCAAGATTGTGTTAGCCCTTGTCGCTAGCTTTCGAACAAACTTGGCTTCGTCAAATTCGGAGTCTGTTTGCAGAACTTGTGTCAGTTTTGGTGTCCTTAAAAGGGGCTGGTGCGGATGTAATTTTTTAGCACCGCCCTTGGGAGCGGTACTACCGCTTGGAGTAGTACTACCGCGGCTCCTGAGCGGTAGTACCGCTCCGGACCAAAATCTCGTGTTTTGCTCAGCGGAAGTAGGCACGGATGTAATTTTTAGTACCGCTTCATAGCAGTAGTACCGCTACCCTTAGCAGTAGTGCCGCTACCCCTAAGCGGTAGTACCGTGAGGTCAAGCGGTACTACCGCTCCGACGATTCTTCCGGCCTTTGCCTCCTCATTGTTGTGTTTCAAAGGGCTACTACTGCCCTAGCAGTAGTACCGCTCCTTGAGCGGTAGTACCGCTTAGTGCGAATTTGTGAGCATAACGGTTGGATTTTCCCCACCAATAAAAGGGTCTTCTTCCCCAATGAACCCTATCTCTTGAGCTCGTGTTCTTCCCCATTGTTGACCTTCTTCGAGCTTGCTAACTCTCAATCCCTCCATGGATTCTTGCTAGTTTTGAGGGAAAAGAGAGAGGAGATCCGGATCCACATTTCCACCAATCACTTTCTCCTCTATGTGAGGGGAACCCCTTGGATCTAGATCTTGGAGTTCTTGGTGTTCTCCTTCTTGGTCTTCCTCTCATTTTCGTCCCTAGCATTAGTAGCTTCGGTGGGATTTGAGAGAGAAGGACTTGGGCACTCTGTGTGCCCTTGCCATTGCATTTGGTGCATCGGTTTGAGTTCTCCACGGTGATACGTGGAAGTTACAAGTTGAGAAGCTTATTACTCTTGGGTGCTTGGTACTGCCATTGGAATTGTCCGGCAGCAGATATCCTTAGTGTCGGGACTTAGTCGCGAGGCCAACGCGCATCTATGTGGTAGCTTGAGAGGGGTTGAGCCGAATCGAGAGACGCAACACAAGACAGGGATTTAGACTGAACCGGATAGGGAAACATCATCCGTAAAAACCCTACATCTTGTTTGAGGCTAGGTCTCATTATCATCACGAGGGAGTCGCTGGTAAACCGGCTCTCCTCTTTGTGTCTAGCCCTAAGATTGTTTCTTCTTCCTTGTAGCTTGTCCCTCTTTGAGGAGCCCTGCCCTCCTTATATATATGTTGAAGGGCGGGTTACATGTGGAGTCCTATTAGGATTAGGACTAGTCTATCTCTAATACAAACGGATACAAGTCCAGGTCTTAACTCCTTGTAAGACAAATATTCCTTACGTCTTTCCTCTTAAACCGCCCACCAAGTAGTTGAACGGCCTTCATGAACCGCCTGGTTGGGCCACTGTGTCTTATCGCTCCTCGCACCCGCTTTGCCGGATTACCAATGAGTCGTGAACCGCCAGGACCAAACGGGTCGCCGGTGAACCACCAAGTGTTAGCGGGGTCTCAAATAAACCGCCAAGTCCGGCCGGGTTATACTTCCGGCCGGTTTACCCCGCGGGGTATATCCCCGACAGTACCCTTGAGCTTGTTCCTCTTGGGTGCTTGGGCGCCCTAGACGGTTGGTGGTGTTCGGAGCTCAATCATTGTGGTGTAAAGCTCCGGGCAAGCATCGGGGTCTCCAATTAGGTTGTGCAGATCGCCTGAGCAATTTGGGGTACCGTGACCGCCCCCAAAGGGTTGCCAAAGTGTACGGGTTGGTGACTGCCCCCAAGGGTTGCCATTTGTTCTGGTTCGGTGACCGCCCTCAAAGGGTCCCTTAGTGGAATCACGACATCTTGCATTGTCTTGAGGGCGTGAGGAGATTACTGTGGCCCTAGTGGCTTCTTGGGAGCGCATTGTGCCTCCACACCGCTCCAAGCGGAGATTAGCATCCGCAAGGTGTGAACTTGAGGATACATCGTCGATCTCCGCGTGCCTCGGTTATCTCTTACCCGAGCCCCATTACTTATGCACTTTACTTTGTGATAGCCGTAGTGTTCCTTGTTATATATCTTGCTATCACATAGTTTTTTATCTTGCTTAGCATAAGTTGTTGGTGCACATAGGCGAGCCTAGTTGTTTTAGGTTTTGTGCTTGACAAATTTACCGTTAGGTTTATTCCGCATTTGTTCAAGCCTAAACCGTAATTATTTTGAAGCGCCTATTCACCCCCCCCCCCTCTAGGCGACATCCACGATCTTTCACACACGTATAGGGGATCAATTTTAGCTCTTTTCAATAAGTAAGAGTGTCGAACACAGCGAGGATCGGAAGGAAATGACAAGTGGTTTTCAACAAGGTAATGTCTGCAAGTGCTGAAATTGTAAGTAGCGGAGTAGTTTGATAGCAAGATAATTTGTAACGATCAAGTAACGATAGTACTAACAAAAGTATAGCAAGGTAGACCAATCCTTCTGAGGCAAAGGACAGGCCAAAACGGTCTCTTATGATAAGCAAAGCGTTCTTGAGGGTACATGGGAATTTCATCTAGTCACTTTCATCATGTTGGTTTAATTCGTGTTCGGTACTTTCATAATTTGATATGTGGGTGGACCGGTGCGTAGGTGCTGTTCTGACTTGAACAAACCTCCTACTTATGATTAAACCTCCCGCAAGCATCCGCAACTACGAAAAAAGTATTAAGAATAAATTCTAACCATAGCATTAAACTTTTGGATCCAATCGGTCCCTTACGGAATAGCGCATAAACTGGGGTTTAAGCTTACATCACTCTATAACCCATCATCTAATTGCTACTCCACAATGCATCCCCTTAGGCCCAAATATGGTGAAGTGTCAATCAGTCGACGTTCACATGACACCACTAAGCGAATCACAATATACATACTATCAAAATATCGAACACATATCAAGTTCACATGATTACTTGCAACATGATTTCTCCCGTGACCTCGAGAACAAAAGTAACTTCTCACAAATGATAAACATGCTCATGATAAGAGGAGTATTAAATAGCATATTGGATCTGAACATATAATATTCCACAAAAAAAAACATAAAGTAATCAAATAAAAGATGTAATCAACAATAATATTCACCCACAAGCACCAATCTATAGTTCGGTAACAAGATTGAACACAAGAGATGAACTAGGGTTTGAGATGAGATGGTATTGTTGAAGATGTTGATGGAGGTGCCCTCCCAAGATGGGAGAGTTGTTGGTGATGATGACGACGATGATTTCCCCCTCCGGGAGGGAAGTTCCCAATGGAATCGGCTCATTTGGAGGGCAAAAGTGCTCCTGCCCAAGTTCCGCCTCGAAGCGGCAGCGCTCCGTCCCGAAAGTCCTCTCTTTATTTTTTTTCTAGGTCAAATGACCTATATACCAGAAGATGGGCACCGGAGGTGGGCCTGGGTGAGCACAACCCACCAGGGCGCGCCTGGGCTCCCTGGTGCACACAGGTGGGTTGTGCCCACCTGGTGAGGCCCCTCTGGTACTTATTTGCTCCAATAATTCTCAAATATTCCATAAAAAATCCTCATGAAGTTTCAGCTCATTTGGAGTTGTGCAGAATAGGTAGCCTGACGTAGCTTTTTCAGGTCCATATTTCCAGATGCCAGAATTCTCCCTCTTTGTGTATACCATGCATATTAGGAGAGAAAAGGCATTAGAATTACTCCAAAAAGCATTATTATGGATAAAAACATTATAAATAACAGTAAGAAAACTTGATGCAAAATGGACGTATCAACTCCCCCAAGCTTAGACCTCGCTTGTCCTCAAGCGAAAACCGAAATTGGAAAACATGTCCACATGCTTTGAGAGAGAGGTGCCGATAAAAACAAAATATGGACATGGAAGCATCATGTTGATTATTATAACAGCAACAAAATTAAACCTAAGACTTTTATCATAGAACTTTTATCATATAGTTCTCATGAATAAGTAACAATTCATCACACAATCGAAGTATAAAGAAAAAACTCTACTAAAAACCAACAAACTATATTCTCAGTCAACTTGGCAACTTCAATTCATCATCTTTTCAAGAAGGGTCATGTATCGGAGCCTTTAGGCAAGTCCACATACTCAACCATCATATAGTCTTCTATGATTGCTAACACTCACCGTGTACACATGAGTAAAACGTTTCAACCATACACACAGTAAGATAGGGGCTTATAGTTTCGCCTCCCAGCGTACTCACCTCAAGGGTGATGTCAACAATAATAACTCATGCTATCTATAATAACTGGACAGATGTGCCTAGATCTTTCCTCACCACATGATGCTTGCCAAAGGAGAAAAAAAATAAAAAGGAATAGAAGGAAAACTTTGGATCTTTGCATAAAAGTAAATACATAAAAGTAAAAGATAGGCCCTTTGCAGAGGGAAGCAGAGGTTGCCATGCACTTATTTGTTTGTATGCTCAACCCCTTAGTGCAAAAGAACGTCACGTTACATTACCCCTTGTGATAGCGACCTTTATTATGCAAATTGGCCGCTTTTATTCTTCACCATCACAAGTTCGTGCAACGCTCAATTTTCTCTTACACTAATTGATCTCACACATTTAGAAGCAATTTTTATTGCCTTTTTGCACCGATGACAACTTACTTGAGGGATCTTGCTCAATCCCTAGGTAGGTATGGTGGACACTTGAAAAATAGGATTTGGGTGTAAGGGTTTTTGGATGCACAAGTAGTATCTCTACTTAGTGTAGAGTTTTTGGCTAGCAAAGATAGGGGGCAAGCACCACATGTTGAAGGATCTATGACAATATGACTTCTATGTGAATACAAACAAACATAAACCATTAAGTTGTCTTCCTTGTCCAACGTCAACAATTTTGGCATATAATATTTTGATGAGGGCTCACAATCACAAAAGATTTCTAGGATAGTATATTTATATGTGAATCTTCTTTTCCATTCTTAATTCTTTCATGAGTTGCATCATTGACTAATGCTATGTTTGTCAATCTCTAATAAAATTTTCTACTTATACTTTTCGTTTTGTGGTGTCATTACCTACCATAAGAGTTATGCTAATGTGATGAGAATCCAAGATAGGTATAATAAAAACTATCATATAAAGTGCATTGAATACTATGAGAAGTTTGATTCTTTATGATTGTTTTGAGATATGAAGATGGTGATATTAGAGTTATGCTAGTTGAGTAGTTGTGAATTTGAGAAATACTTGTGTTAAAGTTTGTGATTCCCGTAGCATGCACGTATGGTGAACTGTTATGTGATGATGTTGGAGCATGATTTATTTATTGATTGTCTTCCTTATGTGTGGAGGTAGGGATCGCGCAATGGTTAACTCCTACCAACCCTTCCCCTAGGAGCATGCGTGTAGTACTTTGTTTTGATGACTTGTAGATTTTTTCAATAAGTATGTGAGTTATTTATGACTAATGTTGAGTCCATGGATTATACGCACTCTCACCCTTCCACCATTGCTAGCCTCTCTAATACCACGCACCTTTCGCCGGTATCATACACCCACCATATACCTTCCTCAAAATAGCCACCATACCTACCTATTATACCTTCCGAGTAAGTAAATAGAAGTGTGATGATCATCATTATTAGAGCATTGTCCCATGTGAGGAAAGGATGATGGAGACTATGATTCCCCCACAGGTCGGGATGAGACTCTGGACTAAAAGAGAAAAAAAAAAGAGAAAAAAAGAGGCCATAAAAAAAGAGAAAAAGGCCCAAACAAAAAAATGAGAGAAAAAGAGAGAAAGGACAATGTTACTATCCTTTTACCACACTTGTGCTTCATAGAACCATGATCTTCATGATAGAGAGTCTCTTATTTTGTCACTTTCATATACTAGTGGGAATTTTACACTATAGAACTTGGCTTGTATATTCCAATGATGGGCTTCCTCAAAGTGCCCTAGGTCTTCGTGAGCAAGCGAGTTGGATGCACACCCACTTAGTTTCTTTTTGAGCTTTCATACACTTATAGCTCTAGTGTATCCGTTGCATGGCAATCCCTACTCACTCACATTGATATCTATTGATGGGCATCTCCATAGCCCGTTGATACGCCTAGTTGATGTGAGACTATCTTCCTCCTTTTTGTCTTCTCCACAACCACCATTCTATTCCAACTATAGTGCTATGTCCATGGCTCACGCTCATGTATTGCGTGAAAGTTGAAAATTTTTGAGAATACTAAAAGTCTGAAACAATTGCTTGGCATTTGAAACCGAGGGTTGTGCATGATTTAAATATTTTGTGTGATGAAGATAGAGCATAGCAGGACTATATAATTTTTACTTGAGGGATAACTTTCTTTGGCCATGTTATTTTGAGAAGACATGATTGCTTTATTAGTATGCTTGAAGTATTATTATTTTTATGTCAATATTAAACTTTTGTCTTGAATCTTTCGGATCTGAACATTCATGCCACAATAAAAGAAAATTACATTGAGAATTATGCTAGGTAGCATTCCACATCAAAAATTCTGTTTTTATCATTTACCTACTCGAGGACGAGCAGGAATTAAGCTTGGGGATGCTTGATACGTCTCCAACGTATCCATAATTTTTGGTTGCTCCATGATATTATATTATCTGTTTTGGATGTTTAATGGGATTTATTATGTATTTTTATATTATTTTTGGGACTAACCTACTAACTTGGAGGCTCGAGTGCAAATTGTTGTTTTTTCCTATTTCGGTTGTTTCATGAAAAGGAATATCAAGCAGAGTCCAAACGGAATGAAACCTTCTGGAGAATCGTTTTTGGGACAAATGCAATCCAGAGACTTGGAGTGGACGTCAAGGAAGCCTTGAGGCGGCCACGAGGTAGGAGGGCGTGCCCGAGGGTGGCCGCCCCCACCTCGTGGGCTCCTCGTGACTCCACCGACCTACTTCCTTCGCCTATATATACTCTTATACCCGAAAACATCCAGAGCACCACGAAACCCTATTTCCACCAAGAACCTTCTACATTCGTGAGATCCCATCTTGGGGCCTTTTAGGTGCTCACGAGGGGAATCAATCATGGAGGGCTTCTACATCAACACCATGGCCTCTCGATGATGTGTGAAGTAGTTTACCACAGACCTTCGGGTCCATAGTTATTAGCTAGATGGCTTCTTCTCTCTCTTTGGATCTCAATACAAAGTTCTCCTCAATCTTCTTGGAGATCTATTCGATGTAATTCTTTTTGCGGTGTGTGTGTCGAGATCCGATGAATTGTGGGTTTATGATCAAGATTATCTATGAACAATATTTGATTCTCCTCTGAATTCTTATATGTATGATTTGATATCTTTGCAAGTCTCTTCAACTTATCAGTTTGGTTTGGCCTACTAGATTGATCTTTCTTGCAATGGGGAAGTGCTTAGCTTTGGGTTCAATCTTGCGGTGTCCTTTCCCAAAGGTGATAGCGAAAAGGCAAAGAGCACGTATTGTATTGTTGCCATCAAGGATAAAAAGATGGGGTTTATATCATATTGCTTGAGTTTATCCCTCTTACATCATGTCATCTTGCTTAGTGCGTTACTCTGTTCTTATGAACTTAATACTCTAGATGCATGCTGGATAGCGGTCAATGTGTGGAGTAATAGTAGTAGATGCAGAATCCTTTCAGTCTACTTGTCGCGGATGTGATGCCTATATATATGATCATGCCTAGATATTCTCATAACTATGTGCTTTTCTATGAATTGCTCGAGAGTAATTTGTTCACCCACCGTAGAATATGCTATCTTGAGAGAAGCCACTAGTGAAACCTATGGCCCCCGGGTCTACCTTTCATTATATAAGTTTCCAATATATTTTATTTTGCAATCTTTACTTTCCAATCTATACCATAAAAATACTAATAATATTTATCTTATTACCTCTATCAGATCTCACTTTTGCAAGTGGCCGTGAAGGGATTGACAACCCCTTTATCGCGTTGGTTGCAAGGTTCTTATTTGTTGGTGCAGGTACGAGGGATTTGCGTGTAGTCTCCTACTGGATTGATACCTTGGTTCTCAAAAGCTGAGGGAAATACTTACGCTTACTTTGCTGCATCACCCTTTCCTCTTCAAGGAAACCAACGCATGCTCAAGAGGTAGCAATTGGCTCCCGTGTCGAGACATAAGCAATACCACCTCAAACTGGATTAGGCCTTTACCTTCGCATGAAACTGAACGATATAAACTCCTTGTGTCCTTTGTCTCGTTTAACCCCTTTAAGCTAGCCCTGTTGCGATGGCTCCATGACTAAGTCCTTCCGCTAGGACATCTGCCGTGACAAATCCACGACACGAACTAAAAATAAGTAAAAGCAAAAAGATAGTGGGATGATACGATACTGGGATACCTCCCCCAAGCTTGGCGGAAGCCAAGGGGAGTGCCCATACCCGATACTCAATTCTCTTTTGGTGGTGAAGAAGGTGGTGGTGATGAAGTAGAGGTCTTGTCCTCAGATTTCCATGGCAGTGGTCCACCATCATAAGGGGAGGAGTGAGTCTCACGGGTTCTGCAACTAGTAGCCAAACTCATACCTTTAAACCTCGCCTCATATTCAAAGACTTGGTTTTAGAGGTCATAGATCTGACTTTGGAGGAAGTTGATTTGCTCGTTGAGGGTGAAGACGGTGAAAAACAGGCTTGGGAAGTATACATGTGAAAGTAACGATAGTAGTAACAAAAGTTCAGCAAGGTAGCCCAATCCTTTTGAGTCAAAGGACGGGACAAAACGGTCTCTTATGATAAGCAAAGCGTTCTTGAGGGTACACGGGAATTTCGTCTAGTCACTTTCATCATGTTGGTTTAATTCGTGTTCGGTATGTTGATAATTTGATATGTGGGTGGACCGGTGCTTAGGTGTTGTTTTTACTTGAACAAACCTCCTACTTATGATTCACCCTCCTGCAAGCATCCGCAACTATGAGAAAAGTATTAAGAATAAATTCTAACCATAGCATTAAACTTTTGGATCCAATCGGTCCCTTACGGAATAGCGCATAAACTAGGGTTTAAGCTTATGTCACTCTCGCAACCCATCATCTAAGTGCTACTCCAAAATGCATTCCCTTAGGCCCAAATATGGTGAAGTGTCATGTAGTCGACGTTCACATGACACCACTAAGGGAATCACAACATACATACTATCAAAATATCGAACACATATCAAGTTCACATGATTTCTTGCAACATGATTTCTCTCGTGACCTCGAGAACAAAAGTAACTACTCACAACTGATAAACATGTTCATGATCAGAGGAGTATTAAATAACATATTGGATCTGAAAATATAATCTTCCACCAAATAAACCATATAGTAATCAACTACAAGATGTAATCAACACTACTAGTCACCCACAAGCACCGATCTTTAGTTCCAGTAACAAGATTGAACACAAGAGATGAACTAGGGTTTGAGATGAGATGTTGCTGTTGAAGATGTTGATGGAGATTGCCCTCCCCAAGATGGGAGAGTTGTTGGTGATGATGAGGACGATGATTTCCTGGCGGAATCGCTCCGCCGGAGGACAAAAGTGCTCCTACCCAAGTTCCGCCTCGAAGCGGCGGCGCTCTGTCCTGAAAGTCCTCTCTTTATTTTTTTTCTAGGTCAAAATGACCTATATACCAAAAGATGGGCACCGGAGGTGGGCCTGGGTGAGCACAACCCACCAGGGCACCCCTGGGCTCCCTGGCGTGCCCAGGTATGTTGTGCCCACCTGGTGGGACCCCCTCTGGTACTTATTTTCTCCAATAATTATCAAATATTCCATAAAAAATCCTCGTGAATTTCCTGGTCATTTGGAGTTGTGCAGAATAGGTAACCTGACGTAGCTTTTTCAGGTCCAGATTTCCAGCTACCGGAATTCTCCCTCTTTGTGTATACCTTGCATATTATGAGAGAAAAGGCATTAGAATTACTCCAAAAAGCATTATTATGGATAAAATTTTTTATAAATAATAGTAAGAAAACGTGATGCAAAATGGACGTATCAGTAATCCTTGGGGGTGGTCATCGGAACCCGTACACTTTGGCAACCCTTGGGGGCGGTCACTCGAACCCGTACAAATTGCTCGGGGCAATCTCCACAACCTAATTGGAGACCCCGACGCTTGCCCGGAATTTTACACCACAACGACTGAGCTCCGAGGAACCACCAACCGTCTAGGGCGCCCAAGCACCCAAAAGGAACAAGCTCTAGGGTACCAAGCACCCAAGAGTAAAAAGCTTCTCAAACTTCACTCCCATGTATCACCGTGGAGAACTCAAACCTATTCACCAAATTCAATGGCAAGGGCACACGGAGTGCCCAAGTCCTTCTCTCCCAAATCCAACCATAACTAGTGCTATGGAGGAAAATCAGAGGAAGAATGAAGGAGATAACACAAAGAACTCCAAGATATTAATCCAAGGGGGTCCCCTCACATAGAGGAGAAAGTGGTAGGTAGAACTGTGGATCTAGGTCTCCTCTCTCTTTTCCCTCAAAAACTAGCAAGAATCGATGGAGGGACTGAGAGATAGCAAGCTCGAAGAAGGTCAACAATGGGGGAAGAAAACGAGCTCAAGTTATGAGAGTGCATTGGGGAAGAAGACCCCCTTTAATAGGCACCCCAAAAATCCAACCTTTATGTGAACAGGCCGTGCACAAGCGGTACTACCGCTCCTAGGAGCGGCACTACCGCTAAAGGCCAAGAAGTACATAGAAATGACGGTACTAGGTGGCGACTGGGCGGTAGAACCACATAGAGCAGTACTTGTTGGGGAATGTAGCATGCAATTTCAAAAAAAATCCTACGCTCACGCAAGATCTATCTAGGAGATGCATAGCAACGAGAGGGGGAGAGTGTGTCCACGTACCCTCGTAGACCGAAAGCGGACTCATTTGACAACGCGGTTGATGTAGTCGAACTTCTTCTCGTTCCGACCGATCAAGCACCAAACCTACGGCACCTCCGAGTTCTGCACACGTTCAGCTCCATGACGTCCCTTGAACTCTTGATCCAACAAAGTCTCGAGGGAGAGTTCCGTCAGCATGATGGCGTGGTGACGGTGATGGTGAAGTGATCCGTGCAGGGCTTCGCCTAAGCACTACATGAATATGACCGGAGGCGTAAACTGTGGAGGGGGCACCGCACACGGCTAGGAATCAATCTTGTGTGTTCTAGTGGTGCCCCCCCCCCCATATATATATAGGTGGGAGAGCGAGAGGGGCAGCAAGGGGCGCCTCCTCCAAGTCGCCCCCCCCCTTCCATAAGTGTCGGTGCGGGAAGGAAAGGGGAAGGCCGAATCCACCACTTTCCTTTCTCCCTTCCCCTCCTTCCTTCTCCTCCTATTCGGCCTATATGGGGGCGCACCAGCCCACTATGGGACTGAGAGATAGCAAGCTCGAAGAAGGTCAACAATGGGGGAAGAACACGAGCTCAAGTGATGAGAGTGCATTGGGAAAGAAGACCCCCTTTAATAGGCACCCCAAAAATCCAACCGTTATGTGAACAGGCCGTCCACAAGCGGTACTACCGCTCCTAGGAGCGGCACTGCGACTAACGACCAAGAAGTACATAGAAACGACGGTACTAGGTGGCGATTGGGTGGTAGAACAGCACGGAGCAGTTCTTGTTGGGGAATGTAGCATGCAATTTCAAAAAAAATCCTACGCTCACGCAAGATCTATTTAGGAGATGCATAGCAACGAGAGGGGGAGAGTGTGTCCACGTACCCTCGTAGACCGAAAGCGGAAGCATTTGACAACGCGGTCGATGTAGTTGAACTTCTTCTCGTTCTCACCGATCAAGCACCAAACATACGGCACCTTCGAGTTCTGCACATGTTCAGCTCCATGACGTCCCTTGAACTCCTGATCCAGCAAAGTCTCGAGGGAGAGTTCCGTCAGCACGACGGCGTGGTGACGGTGATGGTGAAATGATCCGTGCAGGGCTTCACCTAAGCACTACGTGAATATGACCGGAGGCGTAAACGGTGGAGGGGGCACCGCACACGTCTAGGAATCAATCTTGTGTGTTCTAGTGGTGCCCCTCCCCACATATAAATAGGTGGGAGAGGGAGACGGGCAGCAAGGGGCACCCCAAGTAGGAGTAATCCTACTTGGGCGCCTCCTCCAAGTCGGCCTCCCCCCTTCCATAAGTGTCAGAGGGGGATGGAAAGAGAGGGGGGAAGAGAGGCAAAGGGGGAGGCCAAATCCTCCCCTTTCCTTTCTCCCTTCCCCTCCTTCCTTCTCCTCCTATTATAAAGATGCTCTACAGGTATCTCCGGAGGTGTTTGGTGGGTTGACATAGATCGAGATTAGGATTTGTCACTCCGAGTATCGGAGAGGTTTCTCTGGGCCCTTTCGACAATACACACCATAATAAGCCTTGCAAGCAATGTGACTAATGAGTTAGTTACGGGATGATGTATTTCAGAACGAGTAAAGAGACTTCCCGATAATGAGATTGAACTAGGTATGAAGATACCGACGATCGGATCTCAGGCAAGTAACATACCGATGACAAAGGGAATAACGTATGTTGTCATTACGGTACAACCGATAAAGATCTTTGTAGAATATGCGGGAACCAACATGAGCATCCAGGTTCCGCTGTTGGTTATTCACCGGAGAGGTGTCTCGGTCATGTCTACATAGTTCTTGAACCCGTAGGGTCCGCACGCTTAACGTTCGATGACGATTTTGTATTATATGAGTTATGTGATTTGGTGATCAAATGTTGTTCGGAGTCTCGGATGAGATCACAGACACGATGAGGAGTCTCAAAATGGTTGACAGGTAAAAATTCATATGTAGGACGATGATATTCGGACACCGGAAGTGTTCTGGGGGTACCGGGTACATATCCGGTCATCGGAAGGGGTTCCGGGCATTCCCCCGGCAACTACATGGGCCTGATGGGGCAAGAAGGGGATAGACCAGCCCCTAGGGGGCTGGTGCACCCCATGTAAGCCAAATAAAGGGGGAAGGAAAGACGGGAAGAGAGAAAAGAATGGGATCAATTCGGCCTCCCCCTTCCTTCTCTCCTCCCTCCTCCTTCCTTCCCCCTCCGGATGAATATGGAAGGGGGAGGCCGAATAGGGAGGCTCCCAAGTAGGATTCCTCCTACTTGGGGCGCCCCCTAGGATGCCTCTCCTCCCCTCCAACCTATATATATGAGGGGGGGCACGACTAGAACACAGAACAACAGTTGTTCTCTTAGCCGTGTGCGGTGCCCCCCTCCACAATTTACTCCTCCGGTCATAGCGTCGTAGTGCTTAGGCGAAGCCCTGCGCGGATCACATCACCATCACCGTCACCATGCCGTCGTGCTGACGGAACTCTCCCTCGACCTTGTGTTGGATCAAGAGTTCGAGGGACGTCATCGAGCTGAACGTGTGCTGAACTCGGAGGTGACGTACGTTCGGTACTAGATCGATTGGATCGCGAAGACGTTCGACTACATCCACCGCGTTAACATAACACTTCTGTTTTCGGTCTACGTGGGTATGTGGACACACTCTCCCCCTCTCGTTGCTATGCATCTCCTAGATAGATCTTGCGTGATCGTAGGAATTTTTGAAATTGCATGCTCGTTCCCCAACTGATGGGCATCCGTGCCGGTCTCTGGCGTAGATGATATGCACGAGTAGAACACAAGAGTTGTGGGCAGTAATCGTCATCTGCTTACCACCAATGTCTTATTTTCATTGGTAGGTATTGTTGGATGAAGCGGCCTGGACCAACCTTACATGACCACGTTCATGAGACCGGTTCCACCGATAGACATGCAGCTAGTTTTGCATAAAGGTGGCTGGCGGGTGTCTGTTTCTCCAACTTTAGTTGAATCGAATTTGACTGCGGCCGGTCCTTGTTGAAGGTTAAAAGAGCAAACTTGATAAATCACTGTTGTGGTTTTGATGCATAGGTAAGAACGGTTCTTGCTAGAAGCCCATAGCAGCCACGTAAAACTTGCAACAACAAAGTAGAGGACGTCTAACTTGTTTTGCGAAGGCATGTTGTGATGTGATATGGTCAAGACATGATGTGATATACGTTGTTGTATGAGATGATCATGTTTTGTAAAATTTATCGGCAACTGGCAGGAGCCTTATGGTTGTCGCTTTATTGTATGAAATGCAAATGCCATGTAATTGCTTTACTTTATCTCTATGCGTTACCGATAATTGTAGAAGCAATAGTTGGCGAGACGACCATGACGCTATGATGGAGATCAAAGTGTCAAGCCGGTGACGATGGAGATCATGCCGGTGCTTTGGAGATGGAGATCAAAGGCACAATATGATGACGGTCATATCATGTCACATATTTTGATTGCATGTGATGTTTATCTTTTATGCATCTTATTTTGCTTAGTTTGGTGGTAGCATTATAAGATGATCCCTTACTAAAATTTCAGGGTATAAGTGTTCTCCCTGAGTATGCACCGTTGCGATAGTTCGTCATGCTAAGACACCACGTGATGATCGGGTGTGATAGGCTCTACGTTCACATACAACGGGTGCAAGACCGTTTTGCACATGCGGAATACTCGGGTTAAACTTGACGAGCCTAGCATGTAAAGACATGGCCTCGGAACACTGGAGACCGAAAGGTCGAACGTGAATCATATAGTAGATATGATAAACATAGAGATGTTCACCATTGAAGACTACTCCCTCTCACGTGATGATCGGACATGGTTTAGTTGATATGGATCATGTGTACATTTAGATGACTCGAGGGAGGTCTATATAAGTGGGAGTTCTTAAGTAATATGATTAATTGAACTTAATTTATCATGAACTTAGTCCTGATAGTATTTGCATAGCTATGTTATATATCAATAGCTTGTGTATAGCTCCCCTATTATATTTTTTATATGTTCCTAGAGAAAAATAAGTTGAAAGATGATAGTAGCAATGATGCGGACAGGGTCCGTGATCTGATGATTATCCTCATTGTTGCACAGAAGAATTATGTCCTTGATGCACCGCTAGGTGACAGACCTATTGCTAGAGCAGATGCAAACATTATGAATGTTTAACAAGCTCGGTATGATGACTACTTGATAGTTTAGTGCTCCATGCTTTACGGCTTAGAACCGGGACTTCAAAAATGACTTGAACGCCACGGTGCATATGAGATGTTCCAAGAGTTGAAATTGCTATTTCAGACTCATGCCCATGTCGGGAGGTATGAGACCTCTGACAAGTACTTTGCCTACAAGATGGAGGAGAATAGCTCAACTAGTGAGCATGTGCTCAGAATGTCTGGGTACTACAATCGCTTGAATCAAGTGGGAGTTAATCTTCTAGATAATATAGTGATTGACAGAGTTCTCTAGTCACTATCACCAAGTTCCCGAGCTCTCGCGATGCTGAAATCGGCAAAGGTAGAAATCAAGAAAGAGCATCAAGTGTTCATGGTTAACAAGACCACTAGTTTCAATAAAAAGTGCAAAGGGAAAGAAATGGAACTTCAGGAAGAATGGCAAGCAAGTTGCCACTCCTGGGAAGAAGCCCAAAGCTGGACCAAAGCCTGAAACTGGGTGCTTCTACTGCAACGGGACTGGTCACTAGAAACGGAACTGCCCCAAGTATTTGGCAGATAAGAAGGATGGCAAAGTAAACAAAGGTATATTTGATATACATGTTATTAATGTGTACTTTACTAGTGTTCATAGTAACCCCTGGGTATTTGATAGCGGTTCAGTTGCTAAGATTAGTAACTCAAAACAGGGGTTACAAAATGAACAGAGACTAGTTGAGGGCGAGGAAACGATGTGTGTTGGAAGTGATTCCAAGGTTGATAAGATCACCATCGCATACTCCTTCTACCTTCGGGATTAGTGTTGAACCTAAATAAATGTTATTTGGTGTTTGCGTTGAGCATGAATATGATTGGATCATGTTTATTGCAATACGGTTTATTCATTTAAGTCAGGAGAGAATAATTGTTGTTACATTTACATGAATAAAACCTTCAATGGTCATACACCCAATGTGAATGGCTTGTTGAATCTCGATTACGGTTATACACATATTCATAATATTGATGCCAAAAGATGCAAAGTTTATAATGGTAGTGCAACATATTTGTGGCCTTGCCATTTAAATCAAATGGTGTAAAAGCGCATGAAGAAACTCCATGCGGATGGACTTTTGGAATCACTTGATTATGAATCATTTGATGCTTGCGAACCATGCCTCTTGGGCAAGATGACTAAGACTCCGTTCTCCAGAACAATGAGCGAGCCACTGACTTATTGGAAATAGTACATACCAATGTATGCGGTCCGATGAGTGTTGAGGCTCATGGTGGGTATCGTTATTTTCTGACCTTCACAGATGATTTGAGCAGATATGGGTATATCTACTTGATGAAACACAAATGCGAAACATTTGAAAAGTTCAAAGAATTTCAGAGTGAAGTGAAGAATCATCGTAACAAGAAAATAAAGTTTCTACGATCTGATCACGGACGCGAATATTTGAGTTATGAGTTTGGCCTTCATTTAAAACAATGTGCAATAGTTTCACAACTCACGCCACATGGAACACCATAGCGTAATGGTGTGTCCGAACATCGTAACCATATTTTATTAGATATGGTGCAATCAACGATGTCTCTTACTAATTTACCACTATCGTTTTCGGGTTATGCATTAGAGACAGATGCATCCACGTTAAAAAGGGCACCATCTAAATCCATTGAGACGACACCGTATGAACTGTAGTTTCGCAAGAAACCTAAGCGGTCGTTTCTTAAAGTTTGCGGTTGTGATGTTTATGTGAAAAGGCTTCAGCCTGATAAGCTCGAACCCAAATCGGAGAAAGGTGTCTTCATAGGATACCCAAAAGAAACTGTTGGGTACACCTTCTATCATAGATTCGAAGGCAAGATCTTTGTTGCTAAGAATGGATCCTTTATAGAGAAGGAGTTTCTCTCGAAAGAAGTGAGTGGAAGGAAAGTAGAACTTGATGGGGTAATTGTACCTTCTCTCGAATTGGAAAGTAACTCATCCGAGAAATCTGTTCTCGTGATGCCTACATGAACTAGAGAGGAAGCTAATGCTAATGATGATGATCATGAAACTTCAGATCAAGTTACTACTGGACCTCGTAGGTCGAACAGAGCACGTTACACACCAGAGTGGTACGATAATCCTATTTTGAAGTCATGTTACTAGACCATGACAAACCTACAAACTATGAAGAAGCTATGATGAGCCCAGATTCCGATAAAATGCTTGAGGCCATGAAATCTGAGATAGGATCCATGTATGAGAACAAAGTGTCGACTTTGGTGGACTTGGCCAATGATCGACAAGCCATTGAGAATAAATGGATCCTAAAGAGGAAGACGGACGTTGATGTTAGTGTTACTATCTACAAAGCTCGACTTGTCGCAAAAGGTTTTCGACAACTTCAAGGTGTTGACTACGATGAGATTTTCTCACTCGTAGCGGTGCTTAAGTCTGTCCAAATCATGATAGCAATTGCCAAATTTTATGAAATCTGCCAAACGGATGTCAAAACTGCATTCCTTAATGGATCTCTTAAAGAAGAGTTGTATATGATGCAACCAGAAGGTTTTGTCGATCCTAAAGGTGCTAACAAAGTGTGCAAACTCCAGCGATCCATCTATGGATTGGTGCAAGCATCTCGGAGTTGGAATATACACTTTGATGAGGTGATCAAAGCATATGGTTTTATCTGGACTTATGGTGAAGCATGTATTTACAAGAAAGTGAGTGGGAGCCACATAGCATTTACGATATTATATGTGGATGACATATTGTTGATCGGGAATGATATAGAATTCTGGATAGCATAAAAGCATACTTGAATTTTTTGAATGAAAGACCTCAGTGAAGCTTCTTATATATTGGGCATCAAGATCTATAGAGATAGATCAAGACACTTGATAGGACTTTCACAAAGCACATACCTTGATAAAGTTTTGAAGCAGTTCAAAATGGATTAGTCAAAGAAAGGGTTCTTGCCTGTGTTACAAGGTGTGAAGTTGAGTAAGACTCAAAACCCGACCGCGGCAGAATATATAGAGAGAATGAAAGTCATTCCCTATGCCTCAGTCATAGGCTCTATAAAGTATGCCATGCTGTGTACCAGACCTGCTTGTGTGCCTTGCCATGAGTTTGGCATGGGGGTACAATAGTGATCCAGGAGTATATCACTGGACAGCGGTCAAAATTATCCTTAGGTACCTAAAGAGGACTAAGGAAATGTTTCTCGGTTATGGAGGTGATGAATAGTTCACCGTAAAGAGTTACGTCGATGCAAGCTTTGACACCGATCTGGATGACTCGGAGTCTTGATCTGGATACATATTGAAAGTGGGAGCAATTAGCTAGAGTAGCTCCATGCAGAGCATTGTAGATATAGAAATTTGCAAAATAAATATGGATCTGAATATGGCAGACCCGTTGAATAAACTTCTCTCACAAGCAAAACATGATCACACCTTAGTGCTCTTCAGGGCCGGCCCTGGAGTATGGCCGCTGGGGCGACGGCCTAGGGCCCAGGTGGGGGAGGGGCCCATGATGTAGTACATATATATACTATAGCCTAGCAAAATATAGGTAACAAATACAAAAGAAAAGAAACAAGATGGGCTAGGCCCATCAGATAGCTAGCGAGTAGCGATCGATTACGATTAGCGAAGCGTCATGCGTGTCACTCATGCCAGATTCCACGCACATTTGCTCCTTTTCCTTCATCTCGTCGGTTCATCGACCATGAACCATCGACTGTTTCGCCCTACTTTGAGTCGCCTCGGCATTGCTGATTGTCGCCGCTTACGCCACTTTCCCGCCGCAGCGGTCAGCCCGCCACCAGGCATCCGGCAAGACAGTCTGCAGCAATACATATACATCCAGATTCCTACAGGTCCGTTGTCCGCTAGACCGCTACTTGGCCAACTGCAAGTCAGCAACGAAGCTCTCCCGTGATCCCGTCGCCGACTGTGAGGGCACCATAGTAGTCAGTACATTTGAACTTTCCATCCATGTGGCCTGATTCATCCCCCCAAACCCTAATCTGACAAATTTCAATAGTTTATTTTATTCTTCATTTAGTATTTACGTATTCAACTATCCATCCATGATCCAACCTCCAATTTCAGTATGCACGAAGTTTTGAAGTTTTAATTTCTTATGTATAATTTTCTAATTCAATCTTTTAATTTTTTTGTCATTCTATGTACATGTCTAGGGTTCCATCATTCGATGTATGCATTCCTAATTCTTTGTATCCTCTTTTCTTCATGATTTTAGGACATTAGCCTGCCATGCTGCCTAAGAAGAAGCAATTATCGGGTGCTGAAAAAAGGAGGAAAAAGAAAGAAAGTGACCTGAAAATTCAACCACCGAATGGTTCTTTGAATAAGTATTTTACATCGTCAAGCAATGTTGATGTTAGTGAAAAACAAGGGTAAGAAACTAATCCCGAGCATGAAAATTGAGATGTTGGGGTCAATGAAGATGGTGCAAGTATAGAGGAGCAAATCAATTTTGGTTCTTATTTGAGGTAATCATATCATGTTAGTTTCATTTTGCTATCTTTTTAGTATGATTGTTGTCAATCGAGTCAGCTCGAATTTGGTTATTATTGTTGTCGATGAAGTTAGTCGAATTATTATAGTCAAATTTTAAACTAAATATGTGTGGTTCAAATTTACTCTTAATAAGTTATATATATGGTATTAGGATACAGGGGCCCATGTCGTCGAGTTCGCCTAGGGCCTCCCGAAACACAGGGCCGGCCATGGTGCTCTTTGGGTGTTAATCACATAGCGATGTGAACTAGATTATTGACTCTAGTAAACCCTTTGGGTATTTGTCACATGACGATGTGAACTATGGGTGTTAACCACATAAAGATGTGAACTATTGGTGCTAAATCACATGGCGATGTGATTGCATTATTGACTCTAGTGCAAGAGAGGCGAAGGAAATATACCCTAGAGGCAATAATAAAGTTGTTATTTTATATTTCCTTATATCATGATAAATGTTTATTATTCATGCTAGAATTGTATTAACAGGAAACTTGATACATGTGTGGATACATAGACAAAACACCGTGTCCCTAGTAAGCCTCTACTAGACTAGCTCGTTAATCAAAGATGGTTAAGTTTCCTAACCATAGACATGTGTTGTCATTTGATGAACGGGATCACATAATTAGGAGAATGATGTGATAGACAGGACCCATCCGTTAGCATAGCATGTTGATCGTTCAGTTTTATTGCTATAGCTTTCTTCATGTCATATACATATTCCTTTGACTATGAGATAATGCAACTCCCAGATCTGGGATGAATACCTTGTGTGCAATCAAACATCCTAGCAATAGCTGGGTGATTATAAAGATGCTCTGGTGTCTCGAAGGTGTTTGTTGGGTTGGCATAGATCGAGATTAGGATTTGTCACTCCGAGTGTCAAGAGGTATCTACGGGCCCTCTCGATGTACACATCATAATAAGCCTTGCAAGCATTGTGACTAATGAGTTAGTTCACGGGATGATGTATTCTGAGAATGAGTAAAGAGACTTGCCAATAGCTTGAGATTGAACTAGGTATGAAGATACCGGCAATCGAATCTCGGGCAAGTAACATCACCGATGACAAAGGAATAACGCATATGTTGTCATTCTGATACGACCGATAAAGATCTTCATAGAATATGTAGGAACCAATATGAGCATCCAGGTTCGCTGTTGGTTGGTTATTGACGGAGGTGTCTCGGTCCTGTCTACATAGTTCTCGAACCCGTAGGGTCCGCACGCTTAACGTTCGATGACGATTTTGTATTATATGAGTTATGTGATTTGGTGACCTAATGTTGTTCGGAGTCCCGGATGAGATCACATACATGATGAGTCTCGAAATGGTCGAGAGGTAAAGATTCATATGTAGGACGATGATATTCGGACACCGGAAGTGTTGCAGGGGGTACGGTACATATCGGATCAGGAAGGGTTCGAGCATCCCGGCGGCAACTACATGGGCCTAATGGGCCAAGAAGGATATACCAGCCCCTAGGGGAAGTGGTGCGTATTAAGCCAAATAAGGGGAAGGAAAGAGGGAAGAGAGAAAGGAAGAGGAGCAATTCGGCCTCCCCCTTCCTTCTCTCCTCCCTCCTCCTTCCTTCCCCCTCCGGATGAATATGGAAGGGGGAGGCAGAATAGGGAGGCGCCCAAATAGGATTCCTCCTACTTGGGGCGCCCCTTGGCTGCCTCTCATCCCATCCAACCTATATATATGAGGGGGTGCACCGCTAGAACACAGAACAACAGTTGTTCTCTTAGCCGTGTGCGGTGCCCCCCTCCACAGTTTACTCCTTCGGTCATAGCGTCGTAGTGCTTAGGCGAAGCCCTGCGCCAATCACATCACCATCACCGTCACCATGTCGTCATGCTAACAGAACTCTCCCTCGACCCTCTGCTGGATCAAGAGTTCGAGGGATGTGATCAAGCTGAACGTGTACTGAACTCGGAGGTGTCGTATATTCGGTACTAGATCGGTTGGATCACGAAGACGTTCGACTACATCAACCGCCTTAACATAATGCTTCCACTTTCGGTCTACGAGGGTACGTGAACACACTCTCCCCCTCTCGTTGCTATGCCTCTCCTAGATAGATCTTGCGTGATTGTAGGAATTTTTTTGAAATTGCATGCTACGTTCCCCAACAATGTCTTGAAGGTAAACATGAATGTTCGCACAATCGTCTTCTTCAAGACATGCTTGCAATAGGCACAACTCTAACGTGACCATTCTTTGGATAAATCCTTGAATAGCACCTTTGTCCACACATATTCTTATTCTAATAACCTTGAAACCAACAAATGGTCATCAAGCAATACCCATGGACAAACCTTTCAAATATAACTCAAAGAAACCATTAGTCCATACTCCATAGATATTATCATCAATTACCAAAACCAAACACGGGGGCACCACATGTTCTTTCAGTGTGTTCAATCCCTCCCTCTCCCCCACAATATATAGGAGGCAAGGGGGAGGGCTGGGGCGCATCCCTAGCCCCTCCTCCAAGGAGGGGGCGTGGGCCTAGGGAGGTTTCCTCCCTACCCAAGGCACCTAGGGGGTGCCTTCCCCTCTTAGGACTCTTCCCTCTCTCCATGTTCTAGGCACATGGGCCTCTTGGGGCTGGTTCCCCTGGCCCCATGTGAGGCCAATACGCCCCCTACAGCTCATGTGGGCCCCTAAGGCAGGTGGACCACCAAACCCCTTCGGCACTCCCGGTACACTCCCGGTAATGCCCGAAACTTTTCCGGTGACCAAAACAGGACTTACCATATATAAATCTTTACCTCTGAACCATTCCAAAACTCCTCGTGACGTCCGGGATCTCATCCGTGACTCCAAACAATATTCTGTTACCAATGCACATATCCCAATAGTATTCTAGTGTCATCAAACGTTAAGCGTGCGGACCCTACGGGTTCGAGAATCATGTAGACATGACCAAGACACCTCTCCGGTCAATAACCAATAGTGGACCTGGATGCCCATATTGGTTCCTACATATTCCACAAGATCTTTTATCGGTTGAACCACGATGTCAAGGATTCGATTAGTCCCGTATACAATTCCCTTTGTCCAGCGATATGTTACTTGCCCGAGATTCGATCGTAGATATCTCCATACCTAGTTCAATCTCATTACCGGAAAGTCTCTTTACTCATTTCGTAATCCAAGATCCTATAAATAACTAATTAGCCACATTGCTTGCAAGATCTTTACAATGTTGTATTACCGAAAAGGCCCAGAGATATCTCTCCGTCATAAGGAGTAAAAAATCCCAGTCTCGATGCATGCAACTCAACAGAAACCTTCAAAGATACCTGTAGAGCACCTTTATGATCACCCAGTTACGAAGTGACATTTGATAACACAAATTATTCTCTAGTATCCGTGAGGGACATGATCTCATGGTCTAAGGAACTGATACTTGACATGAAGAAAGCTGTAGCAAATAACTAAACGATCTGATGCTAAGCTTATGGTTGGGTTTGTCCATCACATCATTCTCCTAATGATGTGATCCCGTTATCAAATGAAAACTCATTTCTATGGTTAGGAAACCATAAACATCTTTGATAAACAAGCTAGTCTAGTAGAGGCTTACTAGGGACACAGTGTAGTTTATGTATTCACACATGTATTTAAGTTTCCGGTCAATACAATTCTAGCATGAATAATAATCATTTATCATGATCGAGAAACATTATAATAACCAATTTATTATTGCCTATAGGGCATATTTCCAACAATATGCTGGAGCTATTTTTTTGCCCAAGGTGCACTAAATGACAATTTGTAGGCATTCCGCTGATCCGTTGGACATGCTGTAAGCAACACTCCATGATACCCTACTCGAAAGATTCACTCCACTTTCTGAGAGCATCTCCTATAGATAATGAAAAACAAATGTAGTGCCTAAAATCTATCGTCTGGGGCACTTTGGGACAGAAAACTATCTCCAACAGATGATGTATGTCTATCAGGTGATGATATTTTTTGGGAAGCCCCAAATTATCGCACTAAATACTGCGAAATTGCAGCACCCCTAGCGGCTGCCAAAAAATTGAAATGTTGTGACGGAAACCTAACCGTCATGACTTTCGTGCCACCCCACCGTTGCACATTCCGCCTCATTCTCGTCACCCGTTGTCATCGCCGCCACGCTGGCGACCTCCCCCAGTCCCGCCGCCATCCCATCGCTTGTTCAAGTCAGCAAAGACAATCACCGCAGAAGCTCGAAACATTGCCGCTGATTTCAGCCCTTCCTCCGCCACCTCCACCGCCCGAGATGGTCGCCGTTGCGCCACCTTTGACCGCTGATGTCAATTAGTGGTCGGGCGCCCTCCAGTTGACCACCCTACCTCCGCCGAGATGTTGGCATCGTTCGGAACTCTCGGCGCTCGGGTCGTGTGCCGCCGGCAGAGTTGGCCACACCCCCGCCTCCAAGTCACTTCTAAGTCCTGTCCTAGGTGGCCCGATGATATCCTTGGTCCCAGTGACGTTCATCAGTTGTAATTGTGCTCGGTTGTTGGCGATCGTCAAATCCGCCTCCCAGTCTCGCAACTGTTGAATCTCATATTTCAATTGCTTTCTAAATTTTTGACACTAGTTTTTCATCATCTGTTAGAGCAGTCCCATGGCTAAAACCCCCTTCTCTCTTCAACCCTATAATAATTTTGACATCATCAAATTTTATATGTTTGGGTGGAAGGACGGACGCACTACAGTATGGGGGTATCTTCAAAGCTGACCCACAAATGTCTTCGGTATATGTCCATTTTTATGTCCGAACTCTGGTCTAGACATGCAGTGGAGGCTTAAGAGCATCTTTAGCCGACCAGTAAAAGGCCACGACCATAAAATAACCACCAAAATGCGAATTGACCTTTGAAAATCCGCGAACAGAACTTGCAAACCGGCCGGCCGTAAAAATTTTTTGGTAGCGGCAAAATCTCGGCCCCAACCCACGAATCGCGAGTTTCCGCCTCGCTCTACGGTGCCCCTACTCGCGAAGCGGTTGGCGGGAGGACATTTCAGCCGGCGCCCTTACCCACCTCCTTCACTTGCGCCCGCCCGCCATTGGTTCCGCCCGTCATACCGCCATTCCGGCCAAATCTGCGGGCGGAATCGCCTCCTGGGCGTCCTGGCGGTGTCAAAACGGCGGATCTCGGGTAGGGGTCCCGAACTGTGCATCTAAGGTCGATGGTAACAAGAGACAGGGGACACAATGTTTACCCAGGTTTGGGCCCTCTCTATGGAGGTAATACCCTACTTCCTGCTTGATTAATCTTGATGAATATGAGTGTTACAAGAGTTGATCTACCACGAGATCGTAATGGCTAAAACCCTAGAAGTCTAGCCTGTATGACTATGATTATGATAATTGGCCTCTAGGACCTAGCCCTCTGGTTTATATAGACACCGGAGGGTCCTAGGGTTACATAAGGTCGGTTACAAAGAAAGGAATCTTCATATTCGGTCGCCAAGATTGCCTTCCATGCCAAGGAGAGTCCCATCCGGACACGGGAGAAAGTCTTGATCTTACGTTATCTTCACAGCCCATCAGTCCGGCCCATGTCTAATAGGTGGACGCTTGGGGACCCCTATAGTCGGCACTCCCTCATTAGCCCCTAAACCACGCTTCAATGAGCGAGGTGTCCGTGGCGCAAATTGTCTTCGACATTGCAAAGCGGGTTCCCTTTCGAATACTCCAAGATAGTCTTGAGGAAGCAACAAGCGTATGGGATCACGCAACACAAGTACCACACACAACAGCAGAGAGTATAATACTTCACGAGTCCTATCCGCTGACAACTTTTTGTAAGGTGACATCATGTCTGCCCGGTCATTACTTTGAACCGTTTTCATCTGCCGTTCCACGTTTTGAGACACGGTTCGCATTGGCACATCTTGTCAAAGCAGAGATCGTGTCCCCTTATTGCGGGATTTCTCATCAATACGGGCGTGGGTAATCGAACTGTGCCGTTTGCACAGCCCTTGGGAACAGGCGAGTTTTAAGGCGAGTGGGGAGGCGCTTGATATTCACTGCCTTTATAAGGAGATAAGGATTTCCTTTATTCACCCACGCCTTCTCTCCTTCTCTGCCCTTCTGAAAGGATCGAGAAGAGGTCTCTAGAGGGGGGGTGAATAGACTCCAATCAAGAAAAGTTGCAGTTTTTAATTCTTTAGGTTGATGTGGAGTTTTAGCACAAGTTTAAGCATTCACAATACATATCAAGCAAGCATGCGAAGAGTATATGAGAAGCGGAAAGTAAAGCATGCAAGTTGCAAGAATGTAAAGAGAAGGGATTGGAGTGTGCAAAGCGCCAATTTGGAGACGAGGAGATTTTTTATACATGGTTCCAGATAGGTGGTGCTATCATACATCCATGTTGATGGAGACTTCAACCCACGAAGGAGTAGCAGTTGCAGCGAGTCCACGGATGGCTCCACCCACGAAGGGTCCACAAAGAAGCAACCTTATCTATCCCACCATGGCGTTAAGCCCACGAAGGACTTGCCTCACTAGGGTAGATCTTCCACGAAGTAGGCAATCTCCTTGTTGGAAATATGCCTAGAGGCAATAATAAAAGCATTATTATTATATTTCCTTGTTCATGATAATTGTCTTTTATTCATGCTATAAGCGTATTATTAGGAAATCGTAATACTGCGTGTGAATACATAGACTACTGTCGTCCCTAGTGAGCCTCTAGTTGACTAGCTCGTTGGTCAGCGAGATAGTCATGGTTTTCACGACTATGGACATCGAGATGTCATTGACAGCGGGATCACGTCATTAGGAGAATGGCGTGATGGACAAGACAATCCTAAGCATAGCACAAGATCGTGTAGTTCGTTTTGCTAGAGGCTTTTCCAATGTCAAGTATCTCTTCCTTAGACCATGAGATCGTGTAACTCCCGGATACCGTAGGAGTGCTTTGGGTGTACCAAGCGTCTGGCGTAATGGGTGACTATAAAGGTGCACTCTGGTATCTCGAAAGTGTACATTGGGTTGACACGGATCGAGGCTGGGATTTGTCACTCCGTATGGCGGAGAGGTATCACTAGGGCCCACTCGGTAGTGCATCATCACAATGAGCTCCAAGTGACCAAGTATTTGGTCACGGGATCATGCATTCTGATGCAAGTAAAGTGACTTGCGATAACGAGATTGAGCGAGGTATTGGGATCCGAGCGATCGAATCTCGGGCAAGTAAAATACCGATTGACAAAGGGAATTGTATCACGGGGTTGTTTGAATCCTCGACATCGTGGTTCATCCGATGAAATCATCGAGGAGCATGTAGAGCCAACATGGGTATCCAGATCCGCTGTTGGTTATTGCCGAAAGCCGTCTCGGTCATATGCGCATGTCTCCCGAACCGTAGGGTCTACACATAAGGTTCGGTGGCGCTAGGGTTGTATGAATATGAGTATGCAGCAAACCGAATGTTGTTCGGAGTCGGATGAGATCCCGGACGTCACGAGGAGTTAGGAATGGTGGGAGCTAAAGATTTATACATAGGAAGTCTTATTTTGGTCATAGGAAAAGTTTGGGCATTATCGGTATTATGCGGGAGTCTTGGAAGGGAGTCGAGGGTCCACCGAAGTCCACCTGCCGGGGGCCACATGGGCGCTGTAGGGGTGCGCCTTGGCCCATATGGGCCAAGGGCACCAGCCCAAGAGGCCCATGCGCCTAGGGATAAGAAAAGGGGAGAGTTCAAAGGGGAAGGCACCTCAGGGTGCCTTGGAGGATGGACTCCTCCCCTCTTGGCCGCACCCCTTCCTTGGAGGAAGGGGCAGGCTCGCCCTCCCCTCTTTTGCACCTATATAAAGGGAGGGGAGGGAGGTGGCCGCACCCATAAGCCTGGAGCCTCCCTCCTCACAGAAACACCTCCTCCTCCTCCTCCGTAGTTGCTTAGCGAAGCCTTGGAGTTCTGCTGCATCCACCACCACACCGTCGTGCTTTGGATCATCATCAACCTCTCCTTCCCCTTGTTGGATCAAGAAGGAGGAGGCGTCATCCGCTCACGTGCGTGTGTTGAGCAGCGGAGGTGCTGTCAGATTCGACACTAGGCCATCGGTGATCTGAATCACGGCGATGCGACTCCATCAACCCCGTTCCATTGAAGCGCTTACGCACGCTTGATCTACAAGTGGTATGTAGATGAAATCACTCTCCCATGACTCGTTGCTAGATGAACTCATAGATGGATCTTGGTGAAACCGTGGGAAAATTTTTAATTTTCTACTAGCGTTCTAACGGTGGCATCATGAGCTAGGTCTGTCGTAGTTCTCTTTGCACGCAGTAGAACACAATTTTGTTGTGGGCGTGGATCTTGTCAACTTACTTGCCGTTACCAATTAATCGTATCTTGCTTCCGGCGGTATTGTGGGATGAAGGCGGCCGGACCAACCTTACACGCGATGCGCTTACGTGAGACCGGTTCCACCGACTAACATGCACTAGTTGCATAAGGTGGCTGGCGGTGTCTGTCTCTCCCACTTTAGTTGGAGCGGATTCGATGAACAGGGTCCTTATGAAGGGTAAATAGAAGTTGACAAGATCACGTTGTAGGTTGATAAATGAGGTAAGAAAGCGTTCTTGCTAGAACCCAATTGCAGCCACGTAAAAGATGCAACAACAATTAGAGGGCGTCTAACTTGTTTTTGCAGCAATTGTCATGTGACGATGATATGGCCAAAGTTGTGATGAATGATGAATGATATATGTGATGTATGAGATCATGTTCTTGTAATAGGAATCACGACTTGCATGTCGATGAGTATGACAACGGCGGGAGCCATAGGAGTTGTCTTTATTTTGTATGACTGCGTGTCATTGAAGAATGCCATGTAACTTACTTTACTTTATTGCTAAACACGTTAGCCATAGAAGTAGAAGTAGTTGTTAGGCGTGACAACTTCATGAAGACACGATGATGGAGATCATGATGATGGAGATCATGGTGTCATCTTGGGTGACGAGATGATCATGGAGCCCGAAGATGAAGATCAAAGGAGCTATATGATATTGGCCATATCATGTCACTACTTTATAATTGCATATGATGTTTATTATGATTATGCATCTTGTTTACCTAGAGCAGCGGTAGTAAATAAGATGATCCTTAGAACAATTTCAAGAAGTGTTCTCCCCTAGCGTGCACCGTTGCTACGGTTAAATAAGCTTCTAAGCACCACGTGATGATCGGGTGTGATGGATTCTTACGTTCACATACAACGGGTGTAAGACAGATTTACACCGCGAGAAACACTTAGGGTTAACCAGCGAGCCTAGCATGTACGAGACATGGCCTCGGAACACGGAGACCGAAAGGTCGAACACGAGTCGTATGGAAGATCGATCAACATGAGAATGTTCACCGACGATGACTAGTCCGTCTCCGCGTGATGATCGGACACGGCCTCGTCGACTCGGATCGTGTAACACTTCGATGAGTAGAGGGATGTCTAATCTAAGTGGGAGTTCGTTAATAATTTGATTAGATGAACTTTATTATCATGAACAAGAGTCGAAAATCTTTATAATATGTCGTGTAGATCAAATGGCCAGCGCTCATGTCACCATGAACTTCAGCGTGTTCCTAGAAAACCAAGCTGAAAGATGATGGCGGCAACTTCTCTGAATGAATCCGGAACACGAGGATCATCCTCATAGCTGCCAGAAACAATATGTCCTAGAAGCACCGCTAGGTGAAGCACCCATCGAGAGAACCAAGGCGTTATGAGCGGCTTGGCGGTCTCGTCTTGATGATTACTCCCTCGTTCGGTCGGCATGCTTTACGACCTAGAACCGGGGCTCCAAAAGCGTTTTGAGCAACACGGAGCATATGAGATGTTCGAGGAGCTGAAACTGGTTTTCAAGCTCATGCAGGGTCGAGAGATATGAAGTCTCCGACAAGTTCTATAGTTGTAAGATGGAGGAAAACAGTTACATCGGTGAGCACATACTCAAAATACAGGTTGCATCACCTTTGTCCCAGTGGACATAAACCTCCACGACGAGGCGGTCATTGTGAGAATCCTTGATCGCTCCCACCAAGCTACAAGAGCTTTGTGATGAACTACAATATCTGGGGAATGGAGAAGACCATTCCCGAAGTATTCTCGATGCTGAAGTCGTGAGAGGTTGAAATCAAGAAAGAACATCAAGTGTTGATGGTCAATAAGACCACTAAGTTCAAGAAGGGCAAGGGCAAGAAGAACTTTAAGAAGGGCGGACAAAGAGGTTGCAGCGCCCATTAAGCAAGTTCTTGGGAAGAAGAAGTCAAAGAATGGACCCAAGCACAGGCGAGGTGCTTTTATTGCAAGGGAAGGGCCCTTTGAAGCGGAACTGCCCCAAATACTTAGCGGACAAGAAGGCCGGCAACACTAAAGGTATATTTGATATACATGTAATTGATGTGTACCTTACGATTACTCGTAGTAACTCCACAGGTATTTGATACGGTGCCGTTGCTCATATTTGTAACTCTGGCAGGAGGCTGCGGAATAAGCGGAGGCCGGCAAGGGCGAGGTGACGATGCGTGTCGGGAATGGTTCGAGTCGGTGTGATCGCCGTCGACACGCTACCTCTACATTTACCCTACGGGATTAGTTATAAACCTTAATAATTGCTATTTGGTGCCAAGTTTGAGCATGAACATTGTATACGGATCTCGTTTAATACTGAGATGGCTACTCATTTAAATCCGAGAATAATGGTTGTTCTATTTATATGAGAGAAATGTTTTATGGTCATGCTCCAGATAGTCAATGGTTTATTCTTAATGAATCTCGAGCGTAATGTTACACATGTTCATAGTGTGAATACCAAAAGATGTAAAGTTGATAATGATAGTCCCACATACTTGTGTACTTTGCCGCCTTTGGTCACATTGGTGTCAAAGCGCATGAAGAAGCTCCATCTTGATGGACTTACGGAATCTACGGATTATGAATCATTTGACACATGCGAACCATGCCTCATGGGCAAGATGACCAAGACTCCGTTCTCGGAACAATGGAGCGAGCAACCAACTTATTGGAAATCATACATACCGATGTATGCGGTCCAATGAGTGTTGAGCTCATGAGGAGGATATCGTTATGTTCTCACTCTCACGGATGACTTGAGTAGATATGGGTATGTCTACTTGATGAAACACAAATCCGAGACCTTTGAAAAGTTCAAGGAATTTCAGAATGAGGTAGAGAATCAGCGTGGACCCGAAAGATAAAATTCTTACGATCGAGATCGTGGAGGAGAATATT
This sequence comes from Aegilops bicornis, assembly GCA_021605145.1. Lineage (NCBI taxonomy): Eukaryota > Viridiplantae > Streptophyta > Magnoliopsida > Poales > Poaceae > Aegilops > Aegilops bicornis. The sequence continues at coordinate 255,470,262 of CM038671.1, read as the reverse complement.
TAAGTCACGAATTTGGCACACACTTAAGAAAATGTGGAATCGTTTCACAACTCACGCCGCTGGAACACCCACGGTAATAGCGGTGTGTCCGAGCGTCGTGTCGCACTCTATTGGATATGGTGCGATCTATGATATCTCTTACCGATTTACGCTATCATTTTGGGGATACGCTCTAGAGACAGCTACATTCACTTTAAATAGGGCACCGTCTAAGTCCGTTGAAACGACAAGTATGAATTATGGTTTGGAAAGAAACCTAAGGTATCGTTTCTAAAAGTTTGGGGATCACGATGCTTATGTCAAGAAACTTCAACTTTGAAAAGCTCGAACCCAGAGTCGGAAAAATGCGTCTTCATAGGATACCCTAAGGAAACCCTTGGGTATACCTTCTACCTTAGATCCGAAGGCAAGATCTTTGTTGCCAAGAAGCGGAACCTTTACGGAAAAAGAGTTTCTCTCGAAAGGAGTAAGTGGGAGGAAAGTAGAACTTCGATGAAGTACTACCTCTTGAATGGGATAGTAGTGCAACTCGAGGAAAATGTTCTGTGATGCCTACACCAAGCGAGGAGGAAATTAATGATGATGATCAAGGTACTTGAGATCAAGTTACTCTTGAACCCATTGGGTCCACTAGGACACGTTCCCTTTTGCACTGAAGTGGCACGGCAACCCCGTCACGGAAATCATGTTGTTAGACAACGGTGAACCTTGAACTATGAAGAAGCGATGGCGGGCCCAGTTCCAACAAATGGCTCGAAGCCATGAAATCCGAGATAGGATCCATGTATGAAAACAAAGTATGGACTTTGAGCGAGACTTGCTAGATGATCGGCGAGCGATAGAAAATAAATGGATCTTTAAGAAGAGGAAGGCGGACGGCGGATGGTAATATCACCATCTATAAAGCTCGACTTGTCGCTAAGGGTTATCGGCAAGTTCAAGGGATTGACTACGATGAGACTTTCTCACCCGTGGCGAAGCTTAAGTCCGTCCGAATCATGTTAGCAATTGCCGCATACTATGATTATGAGATATGGCAGATGGACGTCAAAAGCAGCGTTCCTTAACGGATATCTTAAGGAAGAGCTGTATATGATGCAACTGAAGGTTTTATCGATCCTAAGAATCTTGACAAAGTATGCAAGCTCCAGCGTTCAATTTATGGGCTGGTGCAAGCATCTCGGAGTTGGAACATTACGCTTTGATGAGATGATCAAAGCGTTTGGGTTTATCTTGAGACTTATGGAGAAGCCTGCGTTTACAAGAAAGTGAGTGGGAGCTCTGTAGCATTTCTCATATTATATGTAGATGACATACTTTTGATGGGAAATGATATAGAACTCTTGGACAGCCTTAAGGCCTACTTGAATAAAAGTTTTTCAATGAAGGACCTTGGAGAAGCTGCTTATATATTAGGCATCAAGATCTATAGAGATAGATCGAGAGCGCCTCATAGGTCTTTCACAAAGCACATACCTTGATAAGATTTTGAAGAAGTTCAAAATGGATCAGTCAAGAAAGGGTTCTTGCACGTATTGCAAGGTGTGAGATTGAGCTCAGCTCAATGCCCGACCACGGCAAAAGATAAAGAAGAGATGAGCGTCATCCCTATGCCTCAAATGCCATAGGATCTATTATGTATGCCATGCTATGTACCAGGACTGGCGTAAACCTTGCCGTAAGTTTGGTAGGAAGGTACCAAAGTAATCCCGCAAGGAACACCGGACAGCGGTCAAGAATATCCTAAAGTACACGAAAAGGACAAAGGACATGTTTCTCGTTTATGGAGGTGACGAAGAGCTTCAAATGTAAAGGTTAAGTCGACGCTAAGCCGACACGAGATCTGGATGACTCAAAGTCACAAACCGGATCGTGTTTATGTTAAATGGTGGAAGCGATGGCTGGTGCATTTGCAAGCGAGAAGCGTCGTCTGGGATATACATGTGAAGCGGAATACTTGGCTGCCTCGGAGGCAGCGCATGATGCAATTTGGGTGAAGGAGTTCATCACCGACCTAGGAGTCATACCCAATGCGTCGGGGCCGATCAAACTCTTCTGTGACAACACTGGAGCTATTGCACTTGCCAAGGAGCCGGGTTTCACAAGAAGACTAGGCACATCAAGCTGCCGCTTCAACTCCATCCGTGAAAATGTTCAAGATGGAGACATAGAAATTTTAAAGTGCACACGGATCTGAATGTCGCAGATCCGTTTGACTAAACCTCTCTTCAGCGGGCAAAACATGATCAACACGAACTCTATGGGTGTTCGATTCATCACAATGTAACTAGATTATTGACTCTAGTGCAAGTGGGAGACTGTTGGAAATATGCCCTAGAGGCAATAATAAAAAGCATTATTATTATATTTCCTTGTTCATGATAATTGTCTTTTATTCATGCTATAACTGTATTATTCGGAAATCGTAATACACGTGTGAATACATAGACTACAATGTCGTCCCTAGTGAGCCTCTAGTTGACTAGCTCGTTTAATTGACAGAGATAGTCATGGTTTCACGACTATGGACATCGGATGTCATTGACAAGCGGGATCACGTCATTAGGAGAATGACGTGATGGACAAGACCCAATCCTAAGCATAGCACAAGATCGTGTAGATCGTTTTGCTAGAGCTTTTCCAATGTCAAGTATCTCTTCCTTAGACCATGAGATCGTGTAACTCCCGGATACCGTAGGAGTGCTTTGGGTGTATCAAAGCGTCACAACGTGAATCGGGTGACTATAAAGGTGCACTATGTATCTCCGAAAGTGTACATTGGGTTGACACGGATCGAGATCGGATTTGTCACTCCGTATGACGGAGAGGTATCACTTCGGGCCCACTCGGTAGTGCATCATCACAATGAGCTCAAAGTGACCAAGTGTTTGGTCACGGATCATGCATGCAGACGAGTAAAGTGACTTGCCGGTAACGAGATTAAACGAGGTATTGGGATACCGACGATCGAATCTCGGGCAAGTAAAATACCGTTTAACAAAGGGAATTGTATACGGGGTTGTTTGAATCCTCGACATCGTGGTTCATCCGATGAAATCATCGAGGAGCATGTGGGAGCCAACATGGGTATCCAGATCCTGCTGTTGGTTATTGCCCGAGAGCCGTCTCGGTCATGTACGCATGTCTCCCGAACCCGTAGGGTCTACACATAAGGTTCGGTGAAGCTAGGGTTGTATGAATATGAGTATGCAGCAAACCAAATGTTGTTCGGAGTCCGGATGAGATCCCGGATGTCACGAGGAGTTCGAATGGTCCGGAGGTAAAGATTTATATATAGGAAGTCTTATTTTGGTCACCGGAAAAGTTTGGGCATTATCGGTATTATGCAAGGAGTGCGGAAGGGGTCCGGGGTCCACGAAGTCCACCTGCCCGGGGGCACATGGGCTGTAGGGGTGCGCCTTGGCCCATATGGGCCAAGGGCACCAGCCCCAAGAGGCCCATGCGCCTAGGGATAAGAAAAAGGAGAGTTCAAGGGGAAGGCACCTCCGAGGTGCCTTGGAGGATGGACTCCTCCCCTCTTGGCCGCACCCTTCCTTGGAGGAAGGGGAAAGGCTGCGCCCTCCCCTCTTTTGTACCTATATAAAGGGAGGGAGGGAGGGGTGCTGCACCCATAAGCCACAGAGCCTCCCTCCTCCACAAACACCTCCTCCTCCTCCGTAGTTGCTTAGCGAAGCCTGCTGAGTTCTGCACGCATCCACCACCACAGGTCGTCTTTGGATCATCATCAACCTCTCCTTCCCCCTTGCTGGATCAAGAAGGAGGAGACGTCATCCGCTCCGTACGTGTGTTGAACGCGGAGGTGCTGTCCGTTCGGCACTAGGCCATCGGTGATCTGAATCACGGCGAGTACGACTCCATCAACCCCGTTCCATTGAAAGCTTCCGCACGCGATCTACAAGTGGTATGTAGATGAAATCACTCTCCCATGACTCGTTGCTAGATGAACTCATAGATGGATCTTGGTGAAACCGTAGGAAAAATTTTAATTTTCTGCAACGTTCCCCAACACTCCTTGCCCTTACAAACTCCTTGGTTCAACTCCACAATCTTGACGGAGGCTCCCAAGTGACACCTAGCCAATCTAGGAGACACCACTGTCTAAGAAGTAACAAATGGTGTGTTGATGATGAACTCCTTGCTCTTGTGCTTGAAATGATAGTCTCCCCAAAACTCAACTCTCTCTCACAGGATTTGGATTTGGTGGAAAGAAGATTTGAGTGGAAAGCAACATGGGGAAGGCTAGAGATCAAGATTTATGTGGTTGGAATGGAATATCTTGACCTCAACACAAGTGTAGGTGGTTCTCTCTCAGAAAATATGTGTTGGAAGTGTAGGCATGTTCTGATGGCTCTCTCCACGAATGAAGAGTGGGTAGAGGGGTATATATAGCCTCCACACAAAATCCACACAAATCACCAAACTCGGTGGGACCGATTCAAAGAACTCGGTCAGACCGATTTGGTTCATAATGTGACCGTTAGGCATTTTCGATGGGACCGACTAGATCAACTCGGTGGGACCGATGTGCTAGGGTTAGGGTAAATCCTCATCTCGGTTTGGCCGATTACTCAAACTCGGTGGGACTGATTTGGGTAATAAGCGAAACAGAGAGTTGGCCAAACAAACTCGGTGTGACCGATTGCATATCTCGGTGGGACCGAAATTATTGCAATGGGCAACAAAGAGTTTGCAAGCCCATCTCGGTGAGACCGAGATCCCATCGGTGAGACCGATTGATTAGGGTTTCTGGCAGTGGCTATGTCAAGTGAACTCGGTGGCTCTGGATAGAAAAGAATCGGTGGGTCCGAGTTTGACTTTTGGTTTGGGACATATGTGGATATGAGAAAGTGGTTGAGGGCTTGGAGCATATCACTAAGCACTTTGAGCAAGCAAGCCATTAAGCAACACCTCATCCCTTCTTAATAGTATTGGCTTTTCCTATGGACTCAATGTGATCTTGGACCACTAAACTGAAAATGTAGAGTCTTGTGCTTTGAGCTTGAGCCAATCTTTTGTCCTTAGCATTTTGAAGGGGTTCCACGTCCTCTAGTCCATGCCACTCCATTGTTGAACTTATCTGAAACATACTAGGTAGAAGCATTAGTCCAACAAGAGATATGTTGACATTAATTACCAAAATCACCCAGGGAGCACTTGTGTTTTTAATCTCCCCCTTTTTGGTAATTGATGACAACATACATCAAAGCTTTATATAAAGATATAAAAAACAACAAGTAAAGCTTTGGAAAGACATGTAACATGCATAGGCTCCCCCTATATGTATGCTATCATATAAATATGGAACATAGGAGTATGTGAATGCATAAGCATGATAGAGTAAGCCATGTGTTACATGTATCTTGGCTATATACATCAGAGCAAATGATGTAAGTATAGGAGATGTACCTTCATGCTCATGAGTCCTTCTTGCGAACAGTATGTACAACAGCAAGAGATCCTCATACACATGAATGTGATGCATATACTTACCTTGTGATCTTGAGTTGGCTTAGGAAGGAATGAACCTGAGTAAACAAGGTTAGATAACACAGATACACCTACTAGCCAGAGCAAACAAAAGAAACCACAAGAGTACCAAGACGGGATAACATGTAGAGAGTGAGTCTTGAGTACTCTATCGGATATAGACATGTCCCCAAAGGTAAAGATGTGCAATGAATTCAAGGATTTCCTTCCCTTAGTTGTCTTGCTCCCCCTGAATCTTGCATGGGATATTGGGAGAAGATAGGGAACAGAAAATCAGAGCAAAGAAAAGAAACAGAGCTAATGCCAACAATCAAATATGAACATGTCTTTCCCCTCTCAAGGACATGTGACTTCTCTCCTCTTGAACACCAAGCATTTGAGTATTCTCTCCCATTGTTATGTGATCTCTCTTTAAGCTTTGATGTGCTCTCTCTCTCCCCCCCTTTTACATAAATTTCCAAGAAGGGATCTTCTGAATTTTTATTACAAATGGGTTTGGTCCTTGAGTCACAGAGCAAAGTAGCAAGTCGAATGTGATGCTTGTAGAGGACAAGAATCATTGAGTGGAGTTGGAGCATAAAAAATGCAGGAACAAGTGGCAAGTTGTCTTTTCTGCAGCGAAATCAGTAGCACCGAGTTGTGTGCTTCGGTGGCACCGAAAGAATTCGGTTGGGCCGAAGAAAACAAACCAGTGTGACCGAGTTCATCACAGTGAAAACACTTGTCACCTCAGCTCTCTAGGCAATTAAGATCTCACAAGGATTTGCAAGGAATTAGCTGAAAGATTTGCAATGAATTCGATGCAGAGAATGCAGAACACAAAAGAATCAAAAAGGAAATAATCTAGATGAAGTTTTTTTTATGAAAAAGGGGAAATAAATGTGCACGAGACAAATGCAAGACCACGGAGAAACACAAGAGAACTTCATCTAGAATTGGGTGGCGACAAAGTCACCTGTGTTAGAGTATATTGACTTAGGAGTCAAGTGAGGGCACTTGAACATAGGTCATACTGTCGGTGTACTAGAGTAGGGGTACCCTAGTATCCCGAACTCATGCACGGGCAGTTGCAGCACCCCGCGGCAAGGCTTGCCAGGCGACTGCCAAGATCCTCCGTGGTTCCTTTGGAGCCATTCAAGAACAAAAAGTTTTAAGCCAAGGAGTTAAGGCCCCGGCAAGAGGAGCTTGCCGGGAAGGCCAACCAAGGCACTTAGAAGACAAGGCCCCGGCAAGAAGAGCTTGCCGGGAAGGCCCGGTGAGCGACAAGCTTCCGGGCGCGGCAAGACAACAGCCGTGACAAGCTGACGACCGCGGCAAGGCGCTTGCCGCGGCAGGCTACCACTCGTTTCCTCCGCTCCAGCTCATCCAACAACGTGTCGCCCTGGGACCCTTCCAGGCGCACGTGGCGAGAGACTGTGCAGCCAGGGATGCGTGGTGGCAAGCGACGCTGACAAGATCTCCATCGTGGCGAACGGTGGCGCCCCCGACGGTCCCTTTGTGCACTGTTTGGGTGACTTAGACGGGCATTTAATGCTTTTGTCCCCTGCCGTCAGGGTTAGGTATGATACATCTGCAGGTTCTTTGTACCAACCGCAAGTCCTTTTCCTTTTACCCTTGCCTATATTGCCACTGTCGGTGACCCCTTGAGCGTATAAAAGGAGGCCCATGCATAACGTAGAGGGGGGTTCGGCTCATTGAAACCAGAGAACACTCACGCTTAGGTCTTGTAGCTCCAGCGCCCCTAGCAAGAACACAATACAATCGGACAAGCAGCAGAGGAGTATTATCTCTCGGGAGAGCTCCGAAGGCTGGGTAAACTGCTCGTGTGCCCGCCTCGATACGCTCTTCAGTCGACCTCCGCCCCCACCCGAGCAAAGAAGGGGCTCGGTCCGCCCGATCCCATAGGTGTTCGTGGGTCCGATCAGCCTCCCGACATCTTTGGCGCGCGCCCGGGTAGGCGTCGAGGTGGTGTGAACCTGATCCGGCGTTCACACGAGCTGCATCTTCATCATCTTCATCGACATGCCACCGAAGAAGAAGGCTTCGGCGGCAACGGATCCGTCCGCGTCGAACCCACCACCACCGGAGCAAACGGGTGGTGGGGTAGACGCCGGCGGAAGAACGGGCGATGGACGAGGAAATACACGACGCTGCCAAGTCCAAGGACAAGGCTGCGCCAAACCTCGGCGTCAGACATTCACCGCGCCCATCTCAAGAAGCGGCGGGACCGGCTGGCGTCATGGTATTCACAATACCATACGCTCGTTGGACCAAGGTCGAGCTGGTGGATCTCGCAGTGCTCAAGACCAGCATGCACGTCAACATGCTGGCGCGAGCGAGGCACGGTCGCCCGGACGGGGGACTGCTCCTTCTAACATAGATAGAAGTCCGAGCATATCCCGCTCCTCGCGCCGTTCGCCACTGCCGCCCGCCACTCGAGCAGAAGCTTTGGCGCGAGCTCAACTGCTCCTGGATTACCCTCCGACGTCTGACAAGATCGATGAATGGAGGGCCACCATTCAAAGTCTCATCGGCCGCCATGTGGCGGCACACTCCGGCAGCCGAGCACATCGCTGCGGCGGCAAGACTTACCCGGGCATGAGCTGGTGGCGGCGAAACCCGTGGAGGTGCGACTACCATGCACTCTCCACCTCAAGGCCAAGATCTCCGACTCACCGGATCCACCTCGACAAATGACCCCCACCGCATCGTCGGATCCACGAGCTTCGCCGCGATCAGCGCCAAGTTCTTCACGAGCAGCGACAAGAAAGAAGACGCTTCGAACTTCAGACGAAGGCGTCGAAAGAGAAGCGCAGCGGCGTCAATCGGACCAGCCAGCTGGGCCCTCTGTCGACATGCATGCGCCCGAGAGGAATCGGTGACTTGCCCGTGCGCGGTAGGTTGCCCTGCGTTCACCCGTGAGCTGCGGCAAGTCCAGTGGCCCGACAAGAAAAATTTCAAACCTGACGTGCCAGAGAAGTACGACGGCAAGACGCATCCGTCAGAGTTCCTCAGCATCTACACCATTGCGGTGCAGGCTGCCGGGGGACGCGACGACAAGATCCTCGCCAACTACTTCCCGCTGGTACTCAAGCCCAATGTCAGATCCTGGCTCATGCACTTGCCGGACAACTCCATATCCTCTTGGGCAGATCTGTGCCATCAGTTTGTCGGCGCCTTCACAGGCGGCCACAAACCTCATGGCCAAGAGAGTGACCTTCACCTGCTCGCCCAGAAGGAAGGAGAGCCCCTGCGCAAGTACATTCAGAGATTCAGCCGTGTACACTACAACATTCCAGATGTCCACCGGCCATGGTAATCGCGCGTTCCATCGAAACGTCGCGGAACCGCAGGATGAGGAGGAGATGGTGATGTGCAAGATCAAGGACGTCGGTGAGCTATATGCCCCGGCCGACAAGTGTGCACATGCCGAGGAAGGAGGAGACTCCCGGAGAGAATGTAGAAGCGAGGGAGGGTCTCGATAGTGAAGAAAGCTGCCCCGGCAAAGAAAAGCCAGCGGCGGAGCAACAAAAAGAAGAAGGGCAAAGATGTGCTAGTTGTCGAGCAGTCCGGCAATGGAGGTGCCGCCAAGAAAGCCAAAGTTGGTAGCTCCGGCAAGGAGGTTGCTGCGGGTACCGACGGCCGTGCGATGGCGATGGCCGACAAGCGTGACAGCTCCAACAAGCGATTGCAAGATCCACCGCACCAAGGGCCATGACCTCCAGAGCTGCAAGAAGGTCGAGCAGCTTGTCGAGCAGCAGAAGGCCGAGTACGAAGCGGCGCGACAAGGAGAAGGCCCAGAAGGTGCCGAGGAGCTAGCAAGAAGCGCACCGGCCGGGGAGGACGCCTTGGCAAAAGCCAAGCAATGGCAAGGAGACAGACCTCCCAGCGGCCGCGACAAGGACGAAGATGACGACGGCCGACGAAGACATGGATGATGACGAAGCCGATGAGCAGGGGAGTTCGAAGAAAGCCACCAGAGGTCTTGTGCGTTGTGGCGGGGCTTCTCTGCATACTTCACACCGCCAACTCAAGCAATGGATGCGGGAAGTCAATGCGGCGTAACCATCCATCGAGTCACGAAGCCTACGAAATAGTCCAAGACGCCTATCATCTTTGACATTGAGGACCACCGATCGCATAATCGGGGTCGGGTGCTTGCGATGTTGGTTTCACCAACTATCCACAACCTCAAGGTCACTAAGATGTTAGTTGACGGCGGGCCGGGCTTGAACCCCGATCTCCTCCGCGGTACTCCGAAACTCCGGATCCACGAGAGCGAGCTCGAAGAGACCGCACATTCAAGGAATCAATCCGGGAAGAAGCAAGTCAAGGGGGAAGATCACGCTGCCGGTCACATTTGGCAAATGAGCTGAACTTCGGGGATCGAGAGGGTCACTTTTGACGTTGCCGACTTCCCATTGCCCTACAATGGGATACTCGGCATCAAAGACTCGCCAAATTCATGGCGGCCTCTCACTACGCATACACCTTTGGTCAAGATGCCAGGCCCAATAAGCGTCATCTCTGTCCTCGGCGACAAGAAGGATGCTCTTATCTGTACCGACAAGATCTCACCGGGAAGCAAAGAGCCACAAGCAGATCGCCAAGACACTTGCCGCTGAAGCTCCCGGGGAAGAAGAAGTCCAAGTCCGGCAAGAGCTCGATGCCCCACTCCGACAAGCGCACCTCTTCGGAGTGTCGCGCCATCACGAGGACGCACCATCGAGCTCCACCGGCAAGTGCAAGAAGAAGACAATGGCAACTCCACCAGAGACCAAGAAGGTGTCCGCCAAGGAGGACGGCACTGGTGGTACCTTCACCATCAATGCCACTCTCGACCCTAAATAGGAAAGCGGCTCGTTGCTTTCCGCTGGCGAACGTCGATGTGTTTGCATGGCAACCGTCTGACATCGAGTGTTCCTGTGAAAGTAATTGAGCACCACCTAGCTGTCCGCCTCATCTCATGCGCGACCGTCAAGCGAAAGAAAGTCGAAGCGAGCAAAGGAGCGCCAAGAATTCATCGCAGAAGAAATCAAGAAATTGGAAGCAGCAGGCCTTGTCGAGGAGTGCTCCATCCCACGTGGTTGGCCAATCTCGTAGTCATATAAGGCAAACGGGAAATGGAGGCTTTGTATTGACTTTACCGATGTTAATAAAGCTTGTCCCAAAGACCCATTTCCCTTGCCACGATCGACCAGATTATTGACTCCACGGCTGGATGTGATTTGCTTTCATTTCTTGATGCATACTCGTGGTACCATCAGATCTTCATGGCAGAAGAGGATGAGGAGAAAACCGCATTCATCACCCCATGTGGCACATACTGTTTTGTACGGATGCCCTTCGGGTTAAAGAATGCCGGTTCAACATTTGCGAGAGTAGTCCATGAAGCTTTTGAGCCACAAATGCACAGAAATGTAGAAGCTTACATGGATGACATAGTGGTCAAGAGCAAGAACAAGACTACTCTGATTCAAGATTTAGATGAAACCTTTGCAAATCTGCGCAAGATCAACCTCAAGCTCAACCCCGAGAAGTGCGTGTTTGGAGTCCTCCGCAAGCTTCTCGGGTTCTTCGTGTTTGAGCGGGGAATTGATGCCAACCCCGACAAGATCAAGGCCATTGAGCAGATTGAAGCACCGAAGCGCGTCAAGGATGTACGAAGACTTGCCGGTTGCGTAGCTGCTCTCAGCAGGTTTATCTCTAGGTCTCTTTGGAGCCGCATACCGCCATTTTTCAAAATTTTGAAAAAGGCAGGTCCGATGAAATGGACTCCCGAAGCGGAGGCTGCGCTGCAAGACTTAAAGAGATACCTGTCCTCCACTCCAACACTTGTCGCACCTAAGCCACAAGAGAAGTTGCTGCTATATATAGCGGCAACCAATCAAGTGGTTAGTGCCACGTTAGTGGCGGAGAGGGAGGCGGATGATGAGCAGACAACCAAGGCAGATGCATCCAGCGACAAGCAAGGCACTTCACCGACAAGCTCTGGTCCTGACAAAGATGGATCTGCGCAGGAATGTGAGAAGGTGCAGAAGAGAATGGTGCAGCGCCTTGATTTACTGTCGGTTCCCTCTTGCAGGGGGCTAGGTCAAGGTACTACGGTGTGCGAGAAATTGCTTTTCGGCCTCCTCATGGCCTCGAGAAAGCTGCGCCATTACTTCCAAGCACACGAGATCACGATGCGTCACTCGCTTTCGCTGAAGAGGATACTTCAAAATCCGTAAGCAGGCAGGATTGTCGAGTGGGCCTTTGGAACTGGCCAAGCTTTGGCCTCAAGTTTGAGAGCACTTCAACTATCCAAAGCGAGCATTGGCGGAGTTCATAGCGTAATGGACGCCAACACAAGATGAAGAAATTCCAGAGACGAGCATCCCGTCAAGGAAGCAAGCAGAGAGTGGATAATGTACTTTGATGGTGCCTTCTCGCTACAAAGGCGCCCGATCAGGGCGTCTTGCTTGGCGCACTCCAGGAGAGCACCTCAAGTACGTAGTCCAGATGCACTTTCCCAAGGAGCAAGCAACAAACAATCTTGGAGAGTATGAAGGTTTGCTTGCGGTCTCGAGATCGCATGAGACCTTGGGATCAAGAAGCTCATTGTCGGGGTGACTCACAGCTTGTCATCCGCCAAGTAAACAAGAGTTATCGAGTCCGTTGATGGAAGCTTATGTTGATGAAGTGAGAAAGCTAGAAGAGCACTTTGACGACCTACAAATGGAACATGTTCCAAGAGCTCGTAATGATATTGTCGGCGGTTCGTCAAGTGCGCTGCACTTAAGTTACTGTGGAACCAGGAACCTTTGTGCTCAAGCTGACTCAACCCGGCTGTAGCACCATCAATCGGATAGAGCAAGAAGAGAAAGTTGATTGGCGACTATTTTCGGTAGAGCTCCCCGAGTCCGCCGCCAAGAAGGTCCCCAAGATCAACGCCAAGAGTGCTGATGAGCAGTCTGCTCCGGCAACCCCTAGGGTTAGTTCCGTTGAAGCAAACGCTCCCGACAAGTTTTGATCCGGCAAGCTTGTCGGGGAACATCAACTTCCGGCTGAACCGTGGTTCTCGCCAGAGAAGCGGTTGTTCCGCAGCAGCGATTGTGCCTTTAGTCCTTGTTGTCGAGCCACAAGCTCCGGCATGGGCGCAGAGATTGTCCATTTCCTTGAGACCGAGAGAACTTCGAAGAGCTAGAAGAAGCGGAAAGAGTAGCGGCGATCAAGTATGTACGGTTTGTCGACAGACACTGCATGCGAGAAGAAGACTCAACGGTGTGAAATTGAAGTGTATTCACGGGAAGATAGATGAAGCTGTTGTTGGCACAGATACGGAGGCATATGTGGTCACCACATTGGCAAGAAGAGCACTTGCCGCAAAGCATTCCCAAAAGGTTTCTTTTGGCCGACAGCCCTCCAGGATGCAACCGCACAAGTAACCAAGTGTGAAGCGTGCGATTCCATTCAGCGAGATACACCAGCCAGCTCAAGCTCTCCAGACGATCCCTTTATCACGGCCATTTTCGGTCCGGGGCTCGATATTCTCGGCCCCTTTCCCGAGTTGTCGGGGCTTTGAGTACTTGTACGCCGCCATCGACAAGTTCACAAAGTGGCGGAAGTGGAACCAAAGGAGGAAGGTGGCAAGACAACAACAGTCAAGTTCTTCAGGTCGATTGTTTGTCGTTTGGAATCCCTAACAGGATCATCACCGACAACGGTACCCAATTCTGAGCCGCACCTCATGCAAGACGTCCAAGATCTTGGCGCAAAGGTGCCGCTTCGCTTACATTGCTCATCCGAGAAGCAACGGTCAAGCGGAGAGGGCGAGCAGCTGAAGTGCTGCGCGGACTCAAGACCGTAACTTTCGACTGCCGCAGTCGCGGAAGAAAGCTGGATTGAGGAGCTGCCGGTGGTTCTTTGGTGGATCAGGACGACGCCATATCGAGCGAGTGGCCAGACACCTTTCTCTCTAGTGTATGGAGCGGAGGGTGTTCTCCCCTCGGAAGTCGTATACGGGTCTCCTCGAGTGCTCGATTATGATGAGCTCGAGCAAGAGCAGCTGCGACAAGATGACGCGCTGCTCCTTGAGGAAGACCGTCTTCAGTCTTTGTCTGAGCTGCTCGATACCGACAAGCTTTGCGCCGCTACCATAGCCGCAGAGTTAATGCCGAAGTCTCGAGGAAGGCGATCTTGTTCTTCGCGTCAATCCGCCAAGAATTCCAACAAGTTGGCCTTGAAGTGGGAAGGCCCTTACTGGGTGAAACGAGTCACTAGGCTGGGCGCTATGCGCCTTGAGACCGAAGATGGCATTCGGTGAGCAACTCCTGGAACATTGAGCATCTTCGTAAGTTTTACCCGTGAAGAACCTGATTGCGGAACCTGTTCCGGCAACCACCTTTTGTACAAGTCTTGCCGATGTTGCATGTAATCCTTTGTACAAAGCCATGCAGACCCCGTGCATAAGTAAAGCTCATGTGTTCCGCACATCTTGTCAATTTCATACTTTCTGCATAATATTGCATGTGTGGTCTTACAATTTGTGCAGCACCCACTCCCGGTAAGCACTAACGAGCCATGAGGCTCCATATCTTTATTTTCTCTTCTTTCTCTTTCTTAAAGAAAGGAAGGTTCCCTCGCACACAAGTTTGCTGGGGTGGAAGGAGAAGATAACGGTGTGTCGCTCGAGGAGGTTTAGCCTTACCGGGAAGAAAACGACAGAAAAGCAAAGTTGCCAAAGTTTGAGCAATCAGTTTTAAAATTTTTAAGTTATTCTAGTCGAATGACCACACTTTGTATGGAAAACCTCAGGCGCAGAGGAACCAACTCGTAGCTAGTTGCGCCTTACTTTGTTTGAGTCCGCTCAACAATTTAAGTGAGCTGCAATTAGTTGCGACAAGGTTGCTTGCGGAGGCAACACCGCCAAGTTCTTGACGTCCGCACTTTTCGGCCTTCGCGGCTAAGGTGATTGCGCCGGCGGGTTCCCTAAAAGAGTAGGGCAAAAACATACAAAGGAAGGAATCAAGTAAAGGAAATTACATAGCAATTACTACCCGAGATAGAGTTATATTGCAGTATAGCTTGTCGCAGCTCTAATAGATTGTTCTCCTAACATGAACAGCAGCGACAAGGAAAAGATAAATGGGCGGCCTAATCACGCGACGCCCTCAACCCTCTTGATCTCGCTCACCACATCCCACGATGGGAGGCGACAAGGGTCTTGAGCGCCTCTACATCAAAGATCCGTGGGCAAGGACACGAGGGCGTTGGTGAGGTTGAGGCCTGGATTGCGGAAGGCCACCTTCATCAAGCACCTTTTGAGAGCTCCCGCATGAGATCTCGGGCGCGACTCCTCAACCAATTTGCTTTGGGATCTCTTCTCAGTCGTTGGAGAGCCGCCACCACGCCCTTGAAGAACAAGCTGAGCTTGGCGCCGGGTGGAGATGCTCGTCGGGGAGTATCCAAGATCCACCATCCCCAGCTCCGTCGGCTCCCTATCGATGGCGTGGCGGTATCCACGAGACCCTCGGTCCAAAGGTGCTCCACGTTATCCTGAAGGTATTACAGGTAACGACACTTCGCCAGGCCAACCGTCCCTTTTGATCTCGCCTCCCCGCCCATCCGGCGTCTTGGTCGGGGTGGTCGACTTCAGCTCGAGATACGCATTGGAGTCCTTGGCGGGCGTGAGCTCCTTGCCCCTCTCGGCGAGGGCGGCCCTGCAGCTTCGCCCGATAGTGTAAGCGTCCTTCTCGCGCTCATGCTTGAGTGCAGCAAGCTCCTCGCCGCTCTTCTTCAGATTGGCCTACAGCTGTGTCGCTCTCGTTTCCAACTCCTTCTTGGCGGCCTCGGCAGCTGCGGCAGCATCCTTTGCTTCCTTGAGAGTATCGCCAAACGTTTGCTCGCACGCAGCAAGCTCCTCCTCGTGGCTGTCAAGATTGACTTTCCGCTGCACCAGCTCGCCTTCTTGCGCGGACAGCTTTTCGGCGGCAAGCCTTTGTTGTTCTTCAGCTTCAGCTTTCTTGAGGAGGAAAGCTTTGCGCTCCTCGACAAGTCGCTCCCGCTCCTCTGCCACGGATCGGAGAGCCTCGATTGATGCCGGAGCTCCTCCGCTTCTCTATGTCCACGCCATTGCCGCGACAAAGCGCTTCTCGGGAGGCCAGCTTGGCTTGAGGCGTGGTAAAATGACAACTTCTGCGGCAGCTCCTCCTCGAGCTTCGCCACTTTGCTGCTGCTCGTAGCGTCAACCAGCGTCCAGCCCGTGAAGGCGAGCAGCTCTTCGTCGAAGGTTTCCCCTTCAACCGGCATACAGAGTTCGAAGCCCGGGGAGTTTGATGAAGACGCCGTCGCCCGGCCTTGAGATAGGAGCCGGTGGGGCTCTTGAAGCTCGACAGCTGTGGTAGCGGCGGAGGATCGGCCGATCGGTGTGGCGCTGTCGCTCCTGCGGCCCAGGGGCGTCGGTCGATCGCCCGAGAACCCTCGCCAACCTGCGGCATCGACCTCGGCGGCCTCTCCGCCGGCGGATTCATCAACGCCGGCTCCTTCTCCGGCGACCTCGGTCTCCATCGGCTCCGTCGCAGATGGACCTGAAGACCGGAAAAGGAAGAAAAGTCAAGCAAATATTCAAAAAGAAGATCAGAAGCCAAGGGAAATTTTTCAAAGCAAGAGGAGTACCTGCTAGGATCGACGATTACTCTTGGGAGAACTGTCCCTTGTCAAGATTCCTCCTTGCCGGGGAATCCTCCCTTGACGGAGTAGTCGAAGCAGGCTGCCTGTCGGGAGCGGCTTCCGGGCCCTCCTGGTGAGGCTGCTCTGCTCCTGCACAAACCAGAAGTCAGATATCAACAAAGAAGAAGCACCCAAGCACGCCTAACAGCAGAAAATAAACCAAACACTTACGCTGGGGGCTGCGCTGGGGGCTGTTTTGA
This sequence comes from Aegilops bicornis, assembly GCA_021605145.1. Taxonomy (NCBI): domain Eukaryota; kingdom Viridiplantae; phylum Streptophyta; class Magnoliopsida; order Poales; family Poaceae; genus Aegilops; species Aegilops bicornis. Next base: position 255,453,844 of record CM038671.1, on the reverse strand, counting down.
AGAACGGTTGCCAGGTCCGGCAAGGTAGTCTCGGGCGCATCTTCTGCTGTCACGGCGGGATCGTCCTCGATGACAACCACCGGAGTCTTGGCCCTCTTCGACGCTCTCTGGGCCAACGTCCTGAAAAGGAAAGGGTTCAGAATGAGGCAAATTTGAAGAAATACAAGTACAACACGGAAGCTTACTCTTCTTCCTCCTCGTCGGAGCTGAGCGGGAGATATCAAATTCTGGCTCGCCTCCGGTGCGACGAAGCGGAGGAGTGGGTTCCCTTGGCCGCTGGCGGGTGCAGCAGCGGTGGCACAGGAGGGCCCGCTCCTGGGCCGCTGCAGCAGCGTGAGGTGCTTCCAACCTTGATGCTTGTCGCGGTGGAGGCTGCGTCGCCGGGCGCGACAACTGCTCGCCCGTCTGCCGCCCGTTTGTCTCGGCCTTGCGAAGACGCCTTCTTGGTGGAGCTGGGGGTTCCGCTTGCGGCAAGCTACTAGATGGAGGGGAGGAGGCGCCTTCGGCAGGTTCGCTCGACTTGGCTTCGGGCTCGGCAGGCTCCTCCTCGCCGGCAAACTCCCCTCGCTCGACAAGGCTTGCCGCCTCTGCTGCCTCCGCCTCCTCCACGGTGAACCCGAATTCACCGGCAGATGGCCGCCGCTTTCTTCCAATTCCGGTGGCGCGCGTTGCATCTCGTCATCGGTGGTGTCATGGTGAGCCTCTTCTGCTCATCGGCGGATCGACACTTCTTCCAAGCTGTCGAAGAACACCCGCACGACGTCATCTGCGGGCTCTTGCCAGGTTGGAACAATCCCATGCGAGTCGCACAGCGGCATCATGGCGCGGATGCGGTCAAGCGAGGAATTGTTGCACAATGGGACGACTCCCCTCGGCAACCTGAACCACTCGGGATGATCGGGGTCGTTCTTGAACAGCTCCAGAAGCATCGCATCCAACTCCAAGACGGTGAAATTGAAGTTAAGGCCTGGACGCAACCTCATGATATCTGCCGCGTTCTGGAACTCCCAAGCAGGTCTCCTCCTTTCCTGCAAGGGCGCGATGCGGTAGCGAAGGAAATCTGCGCCAACGGCGCCTACAGTAAGTCCGGCAAGCCTGAGGCGCAAGATCCGGGTGACAGCAATCTTCAACCTAGCATCTTCCGGCGCCAAGCTGCTCCAATCATTGCCGCGCACTATTGGGGTTTGGTATTTGGCGGTGAAGGGCTGCGGTTCTCCTCTATGATCCAACACCAATCGCCCTCCACTCTTCCCACTTGTCATGGAGCTCTCCTTCCAGGTAGGGCGTCTTTCTTGCCGATCCTTGAGATCCAAGCGATTCCTCCGCAAGGGCTCTCCTCTCTCAACTCGAGGAATGAAGAAGTGGCGGAAGAGGGCTACGTTTGGGTGGACTCCGACAAAGGTCTCGCAAAGGTGTGCGAAAACTGCCATGGTCAGGACAGCATTGGGGGTGAAATCAAGGAGGCGAAACCCGTAGGTGTTAATGATATCGCAAAAGAACTCGGAGAAGGGCGGGCAGAGCCCGCAGTAGAAGAAGAGCGCGAAGAAGGGATACCCAGTTGGGGCTAAATCGAAAGCGGCGGTGGGAGTACCTTTGTGCTTGTGGATGCGCCTGCGTCTCCGTCGACCCGAAGAGGTAGTAGTTCTCCTCGGCTCCCTTGCGGCGTAGCTGGGGAGATGGCCCGCTCCTTCCGCAGCGCCGCGAGCCGCTGCGCCTCGGCCGACTTCACGCCCTTCCCCTTGTCGGCTTTCGGAGCCATGGCAGAGGCGGTGGAGGAAGCCGACGGCGTTGGTGGCGCTGATGGCGATGGGGGGCGGAGCGCTGCTCTCTTCTGACTTGGGAGCAGGGGGGAGCAGCGGTGGTTTTCGAGATTGAACAGCAAATGGCGAGGTGGGCGGACTGCCCCTGTTTCCTCTGCTTATAAAGAGGGAGGGGGCGGACGTTTCGCCCTTCCGGATAAAGAATCCACCCATGATCTCGCCCACGATCTCTCCCACGACGCCGCACTCGACGCGTGCCGTTAGTGGAGGACGTGGTGGGTCCGGGGTGAGTTATGGCGTAAACCAGGCCGCGTGTGCCCGTGCCCTGTTTTGGGCCTGGCCCAACAGCGCTTCGGCACTGTATGGCCCAGTTCGGGGCTCTGTCGGTGTACTAGAGTAGGGGTACCCTAGTATCCCGAACTCGTGCCGCGGCGATTGCAGACACCAGCGGCAAGGCTTGCCAGGCGACCACCAAGATCCTCCGTGGTTCCTTTGGAGCCATTCAAGAACAAAAAGTTTTAAGCCAAGGAGTCAAGGCCCCGGCAAGAGGAGCATGCCGGGAAGGCCAACCAAGGCACTTAGAAGACAAGGCCCCGGCAAGAAGAGCTTGTCGGGAAGGCCCGGTGAGCGACAAGCTTCCGGGCGCGGCAAAGACAACAACCGCGACAAGATGACGACCGCGGCAAAGGCGCTTGTCATGCGTGCTACCACTGCTTTCCTCCGCTCCAGCTCATCCAACGGCGTGTCGCCTCGGGACCCTTCGGTATGCGTGGCGAGAGCTGTGCAGCCGAGGGGATGCGTGGTGGCAAGCGGCGCCGACAAGATCTCCATCGTGGCGACGGTGGCGCCCCGACGGTCCCTTTGTGCCTTGTTTGGGTGACTTAGACGGGCATTTAATGCTTTTGTCCCCCGCCGTCGAGGTTAGGTATGATACCTGCATGTGTAGCTGTACCAACCGCAAGTCCTTTTCCTTTTTACCCTTGCCTATGTTGCCACTGTCGGTGACCCCTTGAGCGTATAAAAGGAGGCCCATGCGCAACGTAGAGGGGGGTTCGGCTCATTCGAAACCAGAGAACACTCACGCTAGGTCATGTAGCTCCCAGCGCTCCCTAGCAAGAACACAATACAATCGGACATAAGCGATGGTAGGGTATTATCTCTCAGGAGAGCTCGAAGCTGGGTAAACTGCTGTAATGCTTCGCCCCGATCTGCTCTTCGTGCGACCTCCGCCCCCCACCGAACCGAAAGGGGCTCGGTCCGCCGATCCCATAGGTGTTCGTGGGTACGATCAGCCTCCCCGACACATACTCATCGTTTAAGCTCAAAATGGGGGTACCATTTTTCGTTTAAGCATCTTGATGTATTCGCATATTGTTGAGTTGCTTTGCCCCATACTTGGAGTGAAGCTTCTCTAAGATGGAATAACATACCTTGGGTGGTGGTGTTGATTTTGATAATGTAGTTGAACTTGTGTGGGTTGCTCAAGGTTGATGTAGCTTATCAAGAATTTGGAGCACCACTTGGAATTTGAGTTCATCTACCTACATGGGTTAGACTTGCAAGGAAGAGCACTTGTGTATCCAAAATGACAATCATGGAACTTAATATAGAATTTGTCAAAGGATATGTTTGAAGGGTTTCGAGCTTTCTTGTCTTCAACCACCATTGTGTAGAGACTTGGGGATGTAGAAATTGCTCAAGATATGAGTGAGTTGCAATTTCATGGATTTAGATCCATCCAAGTACCTACAGGGATTAGATAGCATGCACGGGTGCAAGTATATCCAAGACATATAGATAGCATCATGAAGGAAATTTCAAGGATTAGTGAAAGGCTCATGCCTTGCATGTATCCAAATGGAGTTCCTACTCCAAGTTTGAAGCATCAATGATCTTTAATTCTCCTCTCAAACGGCAAAAGACCTTCTCATCAAGCGGTTTGGTGAATATATCCGCCAATTGATTATCGGTACGAACATGCTTAAGATCAATGTCCCCTTTGGCAACCTGATCTCGAATGAAATGATGACGAACTTCAATATGCTTAGTTCGAGAATGTTGCACGGGATTGTGAGAAATTTTGATAGCACTTTCATTGTCACAAAGCAATGGAACATGTTTCACATATATCCCATAATCTTTAAGAGTCTGGGTCATCCAAAGTAATTGAGCACAACATGAACCAAATGACAATGTATTACGCTCAAGTTGGCGGTGGATAAGGATATCGAGTTTTGTTTCTTGGAGGACCAAGACACAAGAGATCTACCAAGAAATTGACAAGTACCCGAAGTGGACTTTCTATCAACCTTGTCTCCGGCATAGTCCGAATCAGACTAACCAACAAGATCTAAAGAAGACCTCTAAGGATACCAAATGCCAAAATTTGGTGTGTGTATTAAGTATCTCACTATCCTTTTCACAGCCTTAAGATGACACTCTTTAGGGGCAGCTTGATATAAATGCGCACATGCACACACTTAGCATAATATCGTGACGAGAGGCACATAGATATAACAATGAACCAATCATAGAACGGTAAACTTTTTGATCAACCGGTTCACCGTCCTTAGTCAAGTCAAGATGTCCACTAGTAGGCATGGGTGTAGACATATCTTTGCATTCTTGCATATTGAACTTCTTGAATAAGTCCTTGGTGTACTTTGTTTGAGAAACAAAGGTACCTTCCTTAGTTTGCTTGATTTGCAAACCAAGAAATAATTTGAGTTCACTCATCATAGACATCTCAAACTTCTCTGACATTAGCTTTCCAAACTTCTCACTAATATGAGGGTTAGTCGAACCAAATATAATATCATCAACATAAATTTGGCATACAAATAGTTCTCCATTAACCCTTTTAGTAAAAAGATTATAATCAATTTTTCCAATTTCAAAGCCTTTTTCAATAAGGAAATTGGTCAAGCATTTCTACCATGCTCTAGGAGCTTGTTTAAGACCATAAAGGGCTTTGTGAAGTTTGTAAACATGATTAGGTTTCTTAGGACCGACAAAGCCGGGAGGTTGCCTAACATAAAGTTCCTCCTCAATTTCACCATTTAGAAAAGCACTTTTAATGTACATTTTATACAAGGTGATCCATGGTGATTAGCATAAGCAAGTAAGATGCGAATGGACTCAAGTCTAGCAACGGGAGCATATGTCTCACCATAGTCCATACCTTCGACTTGAGTGCAGCCTTGGGCGACTAGGCGTGCTTTGTTGCGGACGACTTGACCATCCTCATCTTGCTTGTTGCGAAACACCCATTTGGTATCAATGATGTTGAGGTTGTTGTCGGGCTTCTCGACCAATGTCAACAGTTGGTTTCTCTCAAAGTTGTGTAGCTCTTTGATGTCTACTACACAACCTTCTTCTTATAGACGTTGTTGGGCCTGCCAGTGCACAGGTTTGTAGGACAGTAGCAAATTTCCCTCAAGTGGATGACATAAGGTTTATCAATCCGTGGGAGGCGTAGGATGAAGATGGTCTCTCTCAAGCAACCACTGCAACCAAATAACAAAGAGTCTCTTGTGTCCCCAACACACCCAATACAATGGTAAATTGTATAGGTGCACTAGTTCGGCGAAGAGATGGTGATACAAGTGCAATATGGAAGGTAGATATAGGTTTTTGTAATCTGAAATAATAAAAACAGCAAGGTAACAAGTGATAAATGTGAGCGTAAACGGTATTGCAATGATGGGAAACAAGGCCTAGGGTTCATACTTTCACTACAATAGCAAAGCTCGGGATACATCAAGATCGTGCCATAGAGGAACACGAGAGAGAACACGAGAGAGAGAGAGATCAAACACATAGCTACTGGTACATACCCTCAGCCCCGAAGGTGAACTACTCCCTCCTGCGTCATGGATAAGCGCGGGATAGCGAAGATGGCCTCCGGTGATGGGATCCCCTCCGGCGAGAGTAGGGAAGGGCTCCAGAGAGGTTTTTTGTGGCTCTGAGAGGCTTGCGCGGCGGAACTCCCGATCTATCTTCTGCTCGGAAGTTTTAGATGCGAGGTATATATGGGTGAAAGGAATGCGTCGGTGGATCTACGAGGGCCCCACGAGGCGGCGCGCCTAGGGGGTGGGCGCCCACCCTCGTGAGCACCTCCGTATCTTCGACGTGGGGTCCAAGTCCATCGGTAGGTTTCCTTCCAAAAATAACTTCTCCGATTGATTTCGTTCCGTTTTGACTCCGTCGATATTCCTTTTCCTCGAAACCTTTGAAATAGGCATAAAACAGCAAATCTGGGCTGGGCCTCCGGTTAATAGGTTAGTCCCAAAAATAATATAAAAGTGGATAATAAAGCCCAATATTGCCTAAAACAGTAGATAAAGTAGCATGGAGCAATCAAAAATTATAGATACGTTGGAGACGTATCAAGCATCCCAAGCTTAATTCACCTCGTCCTCGAGTAGGTAAATGATAAAAAGATTTTTGATGCGGAGTGATACTTTGGCATAATTTCAATGTAAATCTTCTTAATTGTGGTATGAATATTCAGATCCGAAAGATTCAAGACAAAAGTTCATATTGATAAAAGAAATAGTAACACTTCAAGCATACTAATCAAAGTAATCATGTCTTCTCAAAATAACATGGCAAAAGAAAGTTCATCCCTACAAAATCATATAGTTAGGCTATGCTTCATTTCGTCACACAAAGATGTTCCCAACTTCTATACCCCGATGACAAGCCAAGCAATTGTTTCATACTTAAATAATCTCAAACTTTTTCAACCTTCACGCAATACATGGCGTGAGCCATGGATATAGCACTATGGGTGGAATAGAATATGATGATGGGGATTGTGTGGAGAAGACAAAAGGAGAAAGTCTCACATTGACGAGGATAATCAACGGGCTATGGAGATGCCCATCAATTGATGTCAACATGAGGAGTAGGGATTGCCATGCAACGGATGCACTAGAGCTATGAATGCTCAACAAAATAAAACTAGTGGGTGTGCATCAACTTGCTTGCTCACGAAGACCTAGGGCATTTGAGGAAGCCCATTGTAGGAATATACAAGCCAAGTTCTATGATGAAAAATTCCCACTAGTATAAAAAGGACAACTTATGAGACTCACTACATGAAGAACGAGGTGCTACTTTGAAGCACAATATATGAGACTCACTATATGAAGAACAAGGTGCTACTTTGAAGCACAAGTGTGGAAAAAGAGATGGTAACATTGCCCTTTTTATTTATTCTCTTTTTTTAGGCCTTTCTTTTTTTTCTTTTTGGCCTTTCTCTTTTTTTTGTTTTTTTTGTTTTTTTTGGCAATGCTCTAATAATGATGATCATCACACTTCTATTGATTACAACATAAGGATTACAACTCGAAACTAGAACAAGATATGACTCTATATGAATGCCTCGTGATGTGCGGGATGGTGCAATGAATCAAGAGTGACATGTATGAAAATAATGCATGGTGGCTTTGCCACAAATACGATGTCAACTACATGATCATGCAATGGCAATATGACAAAAGTAATGTATGTCATGATGATGATGATGGAAGTTGCATGGCAATATATCTCGGAATGGCTATGGAAATGCCATAATGGGTAGGTATGGTGGCTGTTTTGAGGAAGATATAAGGAGGTTTATGTGTGATAGAGCATATCATATCACAGGGTTTGGATGCACCGCTAAGTTTGCACAAACTCTCAAGGTGAGAAAGGGCAATGCACTGCATCAAGAGGCTAGCAAAGGCGGAAAGGTAAAAGTGCGTATAATCCATGGACTCGACATTAGTCAAAAGAACTCATATACTTATTGCAAAAATTTAGAAGTCATCAAAAATCAAGTACTACTACGCGCATGCTCCTAGGGGGATAGATTGGTAGGAAAAGACCATCGCTCGTCCCCCGACCGCCACTCATAAGGATGCACAAGCCAGGTACACTTCATGTTTCAAATTTGTTACACAACTTTAACCATACGTGCATGCTACGGGACTTGCTAACTTCAACACAAGCATTTTTTAAATTCATAATCACCCAACTAGCATGACTTTAATATCACTACCTCCATATCTCAAAACAATTATCAAGTATCAAACTTTTCTTAGTATTCAACGCACTCAAAAGAAAGTTTCACATATCTTGAATACCAAGTATATTTAATTTTAAGCAAATTACCATGCTATTAATGACTCCCAAAATAATATAAGTGAAGCATGAGAGTTCGTATATTTTCTTCAAAATAAAACCACCATTGTGCTCTAAAAGATATAAGTGAAGCACTAGAGCAAATGACAAACTACCCCGAAAGATATAAGTGAAGATCAATGAGTAGTCGAATAATTATGTAACTATGTGAAGACTCTCCCAATTAATAATTTCAGATCTTGGTATTTTATTCAAACAGCAAGCAAAGCTAAATAAAACTACATTGCAAGGATAGCACAACTCATGTGAAGAAGCAAAACTTAGGCTCAACCGATACTAACCGATAGTTTGTCGAAGAAGAAAGGTGGAATGCCTGCGGGGCATCCCCAAGCTTAGATGCTTGAGACTTCTTGAAATATTATCTTGGGGTGCCTTGGGCATCCCCAAGCTTGAGCTTTGTGTCTCCTTAATTCCTCTCTTATCATGGTTTCTCTTTTTATCAAAAGCTTCATTCACAACAAACTCAACAAGAACTCGTGAGATAGGTTAGTATAAACCAATGCAAAACCTTATCATTTTCTACTGTAACAAATCACTAACAATAATATTCAACATTGAATACTAAACGTCTCTGTATATTTAATACTCCTATCCTCAAATAGACTCATTAAACAAGCAAACATATGCAAACAATGCAACCATAACAGCAATCTGCCAAAACAGTACAGTCTGTAAAGAATGCAAGAGTATCAATACTTACCTGACTCCAGAAATTATGAACTAAAATTCCCACTGTAAAAAATTTATCAGAGCTAAATATGCAAAAAGATTCAATATTATACCACTCTCTGACTTTTCTGAGGAATTTTTGCAACAGCGGTAAACTTTCTGTTTTCAAACAGCAACATGTATAGTAGCAAAATAAGCATGGCAAAGGCTATCCTTGACTTTTTTATTGAAACTAAAGATGCAAAACATTATTCTAAATAACAGAAAGCTAATACTAACAAAATAAATTTACGCTCCAAGCAAAACACATATCATGTGGTGAATAAAAATTTAGCTCCAAGTAAAGTTATCGATGAACGAAGACGAAAGAGGGGATGCCTTCCGGGGCATCCCCAAGCTTAAGCTCTTGGTTGTCGTTGAATATTACCTTGGGGTGCCTTGGGCATCCCCAAGCTTAGGCTCTTGCCACTCCTTATTCCATAGTCCATCGAATCTTTACCCAAAACTTGAAAACTTCAACCACACAAAACTTAACAAAAAACTCGTGAGCTCCGTTAGCGAAAGAAAACAAAGCACCACTTCAAGGTATTGTAATGAACTAATTCTTTATTTATATTGGTGTTAAACCTACTGTATTCCAACTTCTCTATGTTTTATAAACTATTTTACTAGCCATAGATTCATCAAAATAAGCAAACAACACAATGAAAACAGAATCTGTCAAAAACGGAACAGTCTGTACTAATCTGTAACTAACGCAAACTTCTGGAACTCCAAAAATTCTAAAATAAATTGGTAGACCTGAGGCATTTGTCTAGTAATCATCTTCAAAAAGAATCAACTCAATATCAATCTCCAGTAAAAAGTTATAGCTAATCTCGTGAGCGCTAAAGTTTCTGTTTTTTACAGCATGATCATAAAGACTTCACCCAAGTCTTCCCAAAGGTTCTACTTGGCACAAACACTAATTAAAACACAAAACCACATCTAACCAGAAGCTAGATGGATTATTTATTACTAAACAGAACCAAAAAGTAAAAAACTAAAATAAAATTGCGTTGCCTCCCAACAAGCGCTATCGTTTAACGCCCCTAGCTAGGCATTATGATTTCAATGATGCTCACAAAAAGATAAGAATTGAAACATAACGGGAGCATCATGAAGCATATGACTAGCACAATTAAGTCTAACCCACTTCCTATGCATAGGGATTTTGTGAGCAAACAACTTATGGGAACAATAATCAACTTGCATAGGAAGGTAAAACAAGCATAACTTCAAAACTTTAAGCACATAGAGAGGAAACTTGATATTATTGCAATATGTAGAAGCATATGTTCCTCCCTCATAATAATTTTCAGTAGCATCATGAATGAATTCAACAATATAACCAGCACATAAAGCATTCTTTTCATGATATACAAGCATAGAAATTTTATTACTCTCCACATAAGCAAAATTCTTCTCATGAATAATAGTGGGAGCAAACTCAACAAAATAGCTATCATGTGATTGAAAATTAAGATCAAGATGACAAGTTTCATGGTTATCATTATTCTTTATTGCATACGTGTCATCACAATAATCATCATAGATAGGAGGCATGCTTTCATCATAGTAAATTTGCTCATCAAAGCTTGGGGGACAAAAATATCATCTTCATCAAACATAGCTTCCCCAAGCTTGTGGCTTTGCATATCATTAACATCATGGATATTCAAGGAATTCATACTAACAACATTGCAATCATGCTCATCATATAAATATTTAGTGCCAAACATTCTAATGCATTCTTCTTCTAACACTTTGGCACACTTTTCCTTTCCATCATACTCACGAAAGATATTAAAAAGATGAAGCGTATGAGACAAACTCAATTCCATTTTTTTGTAATTTTCTTTTATAAACTAAACTAGTGCTAAAACAAGAAACAAAAAGATTCGATTGCAAGATCTAAAGATATACCTTCAAGCGCTAACCTCCCCGGCAGCGCCGGAAAAAGAGCTTGATGTCTACTACACAACCTTCTTCTTATAGGCGTTGTTGGGCCTGCAAGTGCACAGGTTTGTAGGACAAGAGCAAATTTCCCTCAAGTGGATGACCTAAGGTTTATCAATCCGTGGGAGGCGTAGGATGAAGATGGTCTCTCTCAAGCAACCCAACAACCAAATAACAAAGAGTCTCTTGTGTCCCCAACACACCCAATACAATGGTAAATTGTATAGGTGCACTAGTTCGGCGAAGAGATGGTGATACAAGTGCAATATGGATGGTAGAAATAGGTAATTGTAATCTGAAAATATAAAAACAGCAAGGTAACTAATGATAAAATAGAGCGTAAACGGTATTGCAATGATAGGAAACAAGGCCTAGGGTTCATACTTTCACTAGTGCAAGTTCTCTCAACAATAATAACATAGATAGATCATATAACAAGCCCTCAACATGCAACAAAGAGTCACTCCAAAGCCACTAATAGCGGAGAACAAGCGTAGAGATTATGGTAGGATGCGAAACCACCTCAAAGTTATTCTTTGGATCGATCTATAAAAGAGTTCATACTAGAATAACACCTTAAGACACAAATCAACCAAAACCCTAATGTCACCTAGATACTCCATTGTCACCTCAAGTATCCGTCGGCATGATTATACGATATGCATCACACAATCTTAGATTCATCCAACCAACATAAAAGTACTTCAAAGAGTGCCCCAAAGCTACTACCGGAGAGTCAAGAACGTGTGCCAACCACTATGCATAGGTTCCCAATGTCACGAAACCCGCAAGTTGATCACCAAAACATACATCAAGTGGCACATGATATCCCATTGTCACCACAGATAATCACGGCAAGACATACATCAAGTGTTCTCATAAAGACTCAATCCGATAAGATAACTACAAAGGGGAAACTCAATTCATCACAAGAGAGTAGAGCGGGAGAAACATCATAAGATCCAACTACAATAGCAAAGCTCGGGATACATCAAGATCGTGCCATAGAGGAACACGAGAGAGAACACGAGAGAGAGAGAGATCAAACACATAGCTCTTTGGTACATACCCTCAGCCCCGAGGGTGAACTACTCCCTTCTCGTCATGGATAGCGCCGGGATGATGAAGATGGCCACCGGTGATGGGATCCCCCTCCGGCAGGGTGCCGGGAAGGGCTCCCGAGAGGTTTTTTGTGGCTACAGAGGCTTGCGGCGGCGGAACTCCCGATCTACCTTACATTACGGAAGTTTTAGGGTACGTAGGTATATATGGGTGAAAGGAATGCGTCGGTGGAGCTACGGGGCCCCACGAGGCGGGGGCGCGCCAGGGTGGGCGTGCCTCCACCCTCGTGAGCACCTCCGTATCTTATGACGTGGGGTCCAAGTCCATCGGTAGGTTTCCTTCCAAAAATAACTTCTCCAGCTTGATTTCGTTCCGTTTGGACTCCGTCTGAAATTCCTTTTCCTCGAAACTCTTGAAATAGGCATAAAGCTTGACAAATCTGGGCTGGGCCTCCGGTTAATAGGTTAGTCCCAAAAATAATATAGAAGTGGATAATAAAGCCCAATATTGCCTAAAACAGTAGATAAAGTAGCATGGAGCAATCAAAAATTATAGATACGTTGGAGACTTATCACTCTTCATGCATAGCGTTTATCCAATCTGGATCTTCCAATGCTTCTTCAACTTTGATAGGTTCAATGCTAGAGATGAATTAATAATGCTCACAAAAATTAGCCAAACGAGTTTTAGAGCGAGTGATTCTCCCAGTTTGCATATCATTGTAGATTTTCTCGACGGGATGATCTTTGGCGATTCTTGCTTGAACTCGTGGGTGCTTTGGCTTGGCTCGGGGTGGAACATCTTCTTCATCTTGTTCTTCTTCTTGGTCTTGTTCATTGTTGACGTTGTCATTCTCTTGTTGTGGTGGATAAGGAGGTTGTTCATGTTCATCTTGGTGTACATCCTCGTTTTCTTCGTCTTGGTGTGTCCCACTTGTGGATGCTTCCATATCAATTCTTGGTTCACCTTGTCGTGTGGTAGAAGCTTCCACTTGGACGGATGAGGTAGTCTCCTTCACCTCCGTTGGACGAATCTTGCCAATAGACAAGTCTTGGATTGCTTCCGAAGGGTCTTTGTCTCCTACATCAATTGGCAATTGCTCTATTTGCGAGCCGTTAGATTCATCAAACTTCACATCTACCATCTCTTCAACCTTTCGGGTGAAATTGTTGTAGACACGGTAAGTGTGAGAGTTTGAGCCATAGCTGATGAGGAGCGTTGCGAGAAAATTAAAAAATTTCTACGGTTTCACCAAGATCCATCTATGAGTTCATCTAGCAACGAGTCATGGGAGAGTGATTGCATCTACATACCACTTGTAGATCGGCAGGCGAAGCGTTCAATGGAGCAGGGGATGATGGAGTCGTACTCGCCGTGATTCAGATCACCGATGACCTAGTGCTGAACGGACAGCACCTCCGCGTTCAACACACATACGGAGCGGATGATGTCTCCTCCTTCTTGATCTAGCAAGGGGGAAGGAGAGGTTGATGATGATCCAGCTGACCTGACGGCGTGGTGGTGGATGCAGCAGAACTCGGCAGGGCTTCGCTAAGCAACTACGGGAGGAGGAGGAGGAGGTGTTGCAGGAGGAGGGAGGCACCGGGGGCTTGGGTGCGGCCACCCTCCCTCCCTCCCTTTATATAGGTGCAAGAGAGGCGCAGCCTTGCCCCTTCCTCCAAGGAAGGGGTGCGGCCAAGAGGGGAGGAGTCCATCCTCCCAAGGCACCTCGGAGGTGCCTTCCCTTTAGGACTCTCCCTTTTCTTATATCTTGGCGCATGGGCCTCTTGGGGCTGGTGCCCTTGGCCCATATAGGCCAAGGCGCACCCCTACAGCCCATGTGGCCCCCCGGGCAGGTGGACCCCGATGGACACCCGGGACCCCTTTCGGCACTCCGGTACAATACCGATAACGCGTGAAACCTTTCCGTGACCAAAATAAGACTTCCTATATATAAATCTTTACCACGGACCATTCCGAACTCCTCGTGACGTCCGGATCTCATCCGGACTCAGAACAACATTTGGTTTGCTGCATACTCATATTCAAACAACCCTAGCGCCACCGAACCTTAAGTGTGTAGACCCTACGGGTTCGGGAGACATCACGAACATGAAGGCGGCTCTCGGGCAATAACCAACAGCGGGATCTGGATACCCATGTTGGCTCCCACATGCTCCTCGATGATATCATCGGATGAACCACGATGTCGAGGATTCAATCAACCCCGTATACTATTCCCTTTGTCAATCGGTATTTTACTTGCCCGAGATTCGATCGTCGGTATCCCAATACCGCGTTCAATCTCGTTGCCGGCACGTCCCTTTCCTCGTCCCGGACTGCATGATCCCGTGACCAAACACTGGGTCCCTTTGAGCTCCTTATGATGATGCACTACCGAGTGGGCCCGGTGATACCTCTCCGTCATAATGGAGTGACAAATCCGATCTCGATCCGTGTCAACCCAGCAGACACTTTTGGAGATACCTGTAATGCACCTTTATAGTCACCCGATTCGTTGTGACGTTTGGTACACCCAAAGCACTCCTACGGTATCCGGGAGTTACACGATCTCATGGTCTAAGGAAGAGATACTTGACATTGGAAAAGCTCTAGCAAAAACGAACTACACGATCTTGTGCTATGCTTAGGATTGGGTCTTGTCCATCACATCATTCTCCTAATGATGTGATCCCGTTATCAATGACATCCAATGTCCATAGTCAGGAAACCATGACTATCTGTTGATCAACGAGCTAGTCAACTAGGGGCTTACTAGGGACATGGTGTTGTCTATGTACCCACACATGTATCTGAGTTTCCTTTCAATACAATTATAGCATGGATAATAATCGATTATCATGAACAAAGAAATATACTAATAACTAATTTATTATTGCCTCTAGGGCATATTTCCAACAGTCTCCCACTTGCACTAGAGTCAATAATCTAGTCCACATCGTCATGTCATTAACAACGATAGGTCACATCTCCATGTGACCAACATCCAAAGAGTTTACTAGTGTCGTAGAACTAGTTCACATCATCATGTGATTAAGACTCAATGATTTACGAGGTTTGATCATGTTTTGCTCGTGAGAGAGGTTTTAGTCAACGGGTCTGAACCTTTCAGATCCGTGTGTGCTTTGCAAATTTCTAGGTCATATTGTAAACGCTGCTTCCACGCTCCACTTGGAGCTATTCCAAATGGTTGCTCCACTATACGTATCCGGTTTGCTACTCAGAGTCACTCAGATAGGTGTTAAAGCTTGCACCGACGTAACCCTTTAATGCCGAACTCTTTATCACCTCCATAATCGAGAAACATGTCCTTATTTACTCCAAGGACAATTTTGACCGCTGTCCAATGATCCATTCCTGGATCATTCTTGTACCCCTTGACTGACTCATGGCAAGGCACACTTCCGGTGTGGTACACAACATAGCATACTGTAGAGCCTACGTCTAAGGCATAGGGGACGACCTTCGTCCTTTCTCTCTTTTCTGCCGTGGTCGATCTTTAAGTCTTAACTTCATACCTTACATCTCAGGCAAGAACTCCTTCTTTGGTCGATCCATCTTGAACACCTTCAAGATCATGTCAAGGTATATGCTCATTTGAAAGTACCATTGAGCGGTTTTGATCTATCCTCATAGATCTTGATGCTCAATGTTCAAGTAACTTAATCCAGGTTTTCACTTGAAAAACACTTTTCAAATAACCCTATATGGTTTACAAAAATTCTACATCATTTACGATCATCAATATGTCAACGACATATACTCATCAGAAATTCTATAGTGCTCCCACTCACTTCTTTGGAAATACAAGTTTCTCAAAAACTTTGTATAAACCCAAAAAAATTTGATCATCTCATCAAAGCACACATTCCAACTCCGAGACGCTTACTCCAGTCCTTTGAAGGATTGCTGGACTTTTGCATATTTGTTAGAGTTCTTCAGGATTGTCAAAACCTTCTGGTTGTATCACATACAACCTTTCCTCAAGAAAACTGTCAAGGAAACAATGTTTTGACATTCTATCTGCAAGATTTCATAAATGATGCACGAATCGCTAATCCATTTCCAACAGACTCTTAGCATCGCTTCTGGTGAGAAAGCCTCACCGTAGTCAACTCCTTGAACTTGTCGGAAAACATCTTAACGACAAGTCGAGCTTTCTTAATGGTAATTCTTACCATCATTGTCTATCTTCCTTTCATAATCCATCCGTACCCAATGGCCTTACGACCATCAAGTATTTCTTCCAAAGTCATGGATCCGTTCTCGGATTTTATGGCCTCGAGCCATTCATCGGAATCCGGGCCCACCATCGCTTCTCCATAGCTCGTAGGGTTCATTGTTGTCTAGCAACATGACCTCTAAGACAGGATTGCGTACCACTCAAGTAGTACGCATCCATGTCACCTCACGAGGTAATGCGTTAGTGACTTGATCCGAAACTTCACGATCACTATCATAAGCTTCTACTTCAATTGGTGTAGGTGCCACGGAAAAACTTCTGTGCCCTGCTACACACTAGTTGAAGTGACGGTTAAATAACCTCATCAAGTCTTCACCATCCTCCCACTCAATTCTTTCGAGAGAAACTTTTCCTCGAGAAAGGACCCGTTTCTAGAAACAATTACTTTTGCTTCCGGATTCGAGATAGGAGGTATACCCAACCATTTTGGGTATCCTATGAAGATGTATTTATCCGCTTTTGGGTTCGAGCTTATCACGATGAAACTTTTTCACATAAGCGTCGCAGCCCCAAACTTTTAAGAAACGACAACTTAGGTTTCTCCAAACCATAGTTCAAACGCATTTGTCGTCTCAACGGAATTACGTGGTGCCCTATTAAAGTGAGTGTGGTTGTCTCTAATGCCTAACCCATGAACGATAGTGGTAATTCGATAAGAGACATCATGGTACGCACCATATCCAATAGGGTGCAACTATGATGTTCGGACACACCATCACACTATGGTGTTCCAGGCGGTATTAATTGTGAAACAATTTCCACAATGTCTTAATTGTGTGCCAAAGCTCAGAACTTTCAGATACTCATCTCTATGATCATATCATAGACATTTTATCCTTTTGTCACGATGATCTTCAACTTCACTCTGAAATTACTTGAACCATTCAATAATTCAGACTTGTGTTTCATCAAGTAAATATACTCAACATCTACTCAAATCATCTGTGAAGTAAGAACATAACGATATTCCTTTGCATGCCTCAGCACTCATTGACCGCACACATCAAAATGTGTTACTTCCAACAAGTTGCTATCTTGTTCCATCTAACCTGAAAGCGAGGCTTTTCGGTCATCTTGCCCATGTGGTATGATTTGCATATCTCAAGTGATTCAAAATCAAGTGAGTCCAAACGATCCATCCGCATGGAGTTTCTTCATGCGTATACACCAATAGACATGGTTCGCATGTCTCAAACTTTTCAAAACGAGTGAGTCCAAAGATCCATCAACATGGAGCTTCTTCATGCTTTTACACCAATATGACTTACATGGCGATTGCCATAAGTAAGTGGTACTATCATTACTATCTTATATCTTTTGGCATGAAGATGTGTATCACTACGATCGAGATTTCAATAAACCATTCATTTTTAGGTGCAAGACCATTGAAGGTATTATTCAAATAAACAGAGTAACCATTATTCTCCTTAAATGAATAACCGTACTGCGATAGACATAATCCAATCATGTCTATGCTCAACGCAAACACCAAATCTCGATGGTAGAGGGAGCGTGTGATGCTTGATCGCATCAACCTTGGAAACACTTCCAACACATATCGTCAGCTCTCCGTTAGCTAGTCTCCGTTTATTCCGTAGCTTTTATTTCAAGTTACTAACACTTAGCAACCAAACCGGTATCTAATACCCTGGTGCTACTAGGAGTACCAAAGAAAGTACACATTAACGTAATGTATATCCAATATACTTCTATCGACCTTGCCCGCCTTCTTATCTACCAAGTATCTAGGGTGGTTACGCTTGGTGTCCGTTCCTCTCATCACGAAGCACTTAGTCTCGGGTTTGGGTTCAACCTTGGGTTTCTTATTTGGAGCAAAGAACTGATTTGCCGCTTCAGAAGTACCCATTCTTGCCCTTGCCCTTCTTGAAACTAGTGGTTTCATTAACCATCAACAATTGATGCTCCTTCTTGATTTCTACATTCGCGGTGTCAAACATCGCGAATACCTCAAGGATCATCATATATATCCCTGATATGTTATAGTTCATCACGAAGCTCTAGCAGCTTAGTGGCAATGACTTTGGAGAAACATCACTATCTCACCTGGAAGATCAACTCCCACTCGATTTAAGTGATTGTTGCACTCAAACAATCTGAGCACAAGCTCAACGATTGAGCTTTTCTCCCTTAGTTTGCAGGCTAAGAAAATCGTCGGAGGTCTTATACCTCTTGGCGTGGGCACGAGCCTGAAATCCCAATTTCAGCCCTCGAAACATCTCATATGTTCCGCGACGCTTCAAAACGCCTTTGGTGCCTCAACTCTATACCGTTTAACCGAACTATCACGTAGTTATCAAACGTGTATGTCCGATGTTTGCAACATCCACAGACGACGTTTGGGGGTTCAAAGACACCGAGCGGTGCATTAAGGACATAAGCTTTCTTACGTCCGCATAATCGCCATCTTGTCAACTTTCAACTATATTTTCTCTAGGAACATATCTAAACAAGGAACTAAAGCGCGAGCTTACGACATAATTTGCAAAGGATTTTGACTATGTTCAGGATAATTAAGTTCATCTAATGAACTCCCACTCGATAGACATCCCTCTAGTCATCTAAGTGATTACATGATCCGAGTCAACTCAGGCCGTGTCCAGATCATCACGTGAGACGGACTAGTCATCATCGGTGAACATCTTCATGTTGATCGTATCTACTATACGACTCATGCTCGACCTTTCGGTCTCTTGTGTTCCGAGGCCATGTCTGTACATGCTAGGCTCGTCAAGTCAACTAAGTGTTTCGCGTGTGTAAATCTGGCTTACAACCGTTGTATGTGAACATAAGGATCTATCACACCCGATCATCACGTGGTGCTTCGAAACGACGAACTTTAGCAACGGTGCACAGTTAGGGAGAACACTTTCTTGAAATTGTTATGAGGGATCATCTTATTTACTACCGTCGTTCTAAGTAAACAAGATGCATAAACATAATAAACATCACATGCAATTATATATAGTAGTGACATGATATGGCCAATATCATATAGCTCCTTTGATCTCCATCTTCGGGGCTCCATGATCATCCTGTCACCGGCATGACACCATGATCTCCATCATCATGATCTCCATCATCGTGTCTTCATGAAGTTGTTACGCCAACGACTACTTCTACTTCTATGGCTAACGCGTTTAGCAATAAAGTAAAGTAATTTACATGGCGTTCTTCAATGACACGCATGAGTCATACAAAAATAAAGACAACTCCTATGGCTCCTGCGGTTGTCATACTCATCGACATGCAAGTCGTGATTCCTATTACAAGAACATGATCTCATACATCACATATATCATTCATCATTCATCACAACTTTGGCCATATCATATCACAAAACACTTGCTGCAAAAACAAGTTAGACGTCCTCTAATTGTTGTTGCAAGTTTTACGTGGCTGCAATAGGGTTCTAGCAAGAACGCTTTTCTTACCTACGTGAAAGCCACAACGTGATTTGTCAACTTATATTTACCCTTCATAAGGACCCTTTTCGCCGAATCCGCTCCAACTAAAGTGGGAGAGACAGACACCCGCTAGCCACCTTATGCAACTAGTGCATGTCACCGGTGGAACCAGGTCTAACGTAAGCGTCACGTAAGGTCGGTCCGGGCCGCTTCATCCCACAATGCCGCTGAAGCAATATAAGACTAGTAGCGGCAAGAAAGTTGACAACATCAACGCCCACAACAAATTGTGTTCTACTCGTGCAATAGAGAACTACGCATAGACCTAGCTCGATACCCTTTGTTGGGGAACGCGTTGCAGAAAATTAAAAAAAATTCTACGGATTCACCAATATACAACTATGAGTTCATCTAGCAACGAGTCATGGGAGAGAGATTGCATCTACATACCACTTGTAGATCAAGGCGTATGGAAGCGTTCAATGGAACAGGGGATGATGGAGTCGTACTCGCCGTGATTCAGATCTCCGATGACCTAGTCTTGAACGGACGGCACCTCCGCGTTCAACACACACGTGACGGAGCGGATGACGTATCCTCCTTCTTGATCCAGCAAGGGGAAGGAGAGGTTGATGATGATCCAGAAGACGACGGGCGTGGTGGTGGATGCAGCAGAACTCGGCGAGGCTTCGCTAAGCAACTACGGAGGAGGAGGAGGTGTTGCAGGGAGGAGGGAGGCACGGGGCTTATGGGTGCGGCCACCCTCCCTCCCTCGCTTTATATAGGTGCAAGAGATGGGGGCGCAGCCTTGCCCCTTCCTCCAAGGAAGGGGTGTGGCCAAGAGGGGAGGAGTCCATCCTCCCAAGGCACCCCTGGAGGTGCCTTCCCCCTTTAGGACTCTCCCCTTTTTCTTATATCTTAGCGCATGGGCCTCTTGGGGCTGGTGCCCTTGGCCCATATAGGCCAAGGCGCACCCCCCACAGCCCATGTGGCCCCCCGGGGCAGGTGGACCCCCGGACCCCTTTCGGCACTCGGTACAATACCGATACTTGTGAAACCTTTCCGGCGACCAAAATAAGACTTCCTATATATAAATCTTTACTCCGGACCATTCCGGAACTCCTCGTGACGTCCGGATCTCATCCGGACTCCGAACAACATTTGGTTTGCTGCATACTCATATTCATACAACCCTAGCGCCAAGAACCTTAAGTGTGTAGACCCTACGGGTTCGGGAGACATGCACACATGACCGAGACGGCTCTCGGGCAACAACCAACAGCGGGATCTGGATACCCATGTTGGCTCCCACATGCTCCTCGATGATATCATCGGATGAACCATGATGTCGAGGATTCAATCAATCCCGTATACAATTCCCTTTGTCAATCGGTATTTTACTTGCCCGAGATTCGATCGTCGGTATCCCAATACCTCGTTCAATCTCGTTGCCGCAAGTCACTTTACTCAATACCGTAATGCATGATCCCATGACCAAACACTTGGTCACTTTGAGCTCATTATGATGATGCACTACCGAAAGTGGGCCCAGTGATACCTCTCCGTCATACGGAGTGACAAATCGATCTCGATCCGTGTCAACCCAATGTACACTTTTGGAGATACCTGTAATGCACCCTTATAGTCACCCGATTACGTTGTGATGTTTGGTACACCCAAAGCACTCCTACGGTATCCGGAGTTACAAGATCTGATGGTCTAAGGAAGAGATACTTGACATTGGAAAAGCTCTAGCAAAACGAACTACACGATCTTGTGCTATGCTTAGGATTGGGTCTTGTCCATCACATCATTCTCCTAATGATGTGATCCCGTTATCAATGACATCCAATGTCCATAGTCAGGAAACCATGACTATCTGTTGATCAACGAGCTAGTAAACTAGAGGCTTACTAGGGACATGGTGTTGTCTATGTACCCACACATGTATCTGAGTTTCCTTTCAATACAATTATAGCATGGATAATAAACGATTATCATGAACAAAGAAATATACTAATAACTAATTTATTATTGCCTCTAGGGCATATTTCCAACAATAACCAAGTAGGAAACCTTCATGAGATTTAGGAGCAAATTTAGAACGACGATGCTTATCAAGAATGTAGCACTTTGAGCCGAATACTCGAAAGTATCCAACTTGGGGTTTGTTACCGGTGAGAAGCTCGTATGCCAGTCTTCTTTGAGTAGCTTGTGAAGATACAAGTGATTTGTTGCATGACAAGCTGTCTCAACCGCTTCCGCCAAAAAGTGTTTTGGAGTCTTGTACTCATCAAGCATCGTTCTTGCCATCTCAATAAGAGTCCGGTTCTTTCTCTCAACAACTCCATTTTGTTGAGGCTGTACGTCAACCGAGAACTCGTGTGAAATCCCTTCTTCGTCAAGAAAGGTATCCACATTTGTGTTCTTGAACTCCGTCCCGTTGTCGCTCCGAACCTTCTTGATCTTCTCGTCAAATTGATTTTGGGCCTTTCTAGCGAAGTTTTTGAAGATCTTTTGGACCTGTGATTTATCATCAAGAAAGAACACCCACGTAAATCTTGAAAAATCATCAACTATGACTAGTCCAAATGAGTTACCGCCGAGACTCTTGTAAGCATTGGGACCAAAAAGATCCATGTGTAGTAGCTCGAGTGGTCTTCTCGTGGTCATGATATTCTTCACGCGATGACTCCCTCCAACTTGTTTTCCTGCTTAACAAGCACTACAAAGTCTATCCTTGTCTCCTCCAAATTGCTTCCGAAGGGTCTTTGTCTCCTACATCAATTGGCAACTGCTCTACTTGCGAGCCGTTAGATTCATCAAACATCACATCTACCGTCTCTTCAACCTTTCGGGTGAAATTGTTGTAGACACAGTAAGTGTGAGAGTTTGAGCCATAACCAAGTAGGAAACCTTCATGAGATTTAGGAGCAAATTTAGAACGACGATGCTTATCAAGAATGTAGCACTTTGAGTCGAATACTCGAAAGTATCCAACTTGGGGTTTGTTACCGGTGAGAAGCTCGTATGCCGTCTTGCCGAGTAGCTTGTGAAGATACAAGTGATTTGTTGCATGACAAGCTGTCTCAACCGCTTCTGCCCAAAAGTGTTTTGGCGTCTTGTACTCATCAAGCATCGTTCTTGCCATCTCAATAAGGGTCCGGTTCTTCCACTTAATGACTCCATTTTGTTGAGGTGTGTACGTAGCCGAGAACTCATGTGAAATCCCTTCTTCGTCAAGAAAGGTATCCACATTTGAGTTCTTGAACTTTGTTCCATTGTCGCTTCGAACCTTCTTGATCTTCACGTCAAATTGATTTTGGGCCTTCCTAGCGAAGTTTTTGAAGATCTTTTGGACCTGTGATTTATCATCAAGAAAGAACACCCACGTAAATCTTGAAAAATCATCAACTATGACTAGTCCAAATGAGTTACCGCCGAGACTCTTGTAAGCATTGGGACCAAAAAGATCCATGTGTAGTAGCTCGAGTGGTCTTCTCGTGGTCATCATATTCTTCACGCGATGACTCCCTCCAACTTGTTTTCCTGCTTGACAAGCACTACAAAGTCTATCCTTGTCAAATATAACATCTTTTACTCCAAGGATATGATCACCTTTAATAAGCTTATCAAGATTTCGCATGCCCACATGACCTAGCCTTCTATGCCACAACCAGCCTTTAGAAGATTTAGCCATTAAGCAAGTTCTAGGTTGAGCCTTTTTAGTGAAATCAACAATGTAAAGATCACCTCTACCTATACCGGTAAAGACCATTTTATGATTGTCTCTTCGAAACACTTGGCAATCTACCACAGTAAATAGGACATGGAAACCGAAATCAGCAAGTCTAGATACTGAAAGTAAATTGTACCCAAGAGATTCAACGAGCATGACATTTTGTATGGAGCTATCATGTGAGATGGCCACCTTACCGAGGCCAACCACCTTACCCTTTGAGTTATCACCATTTTTAGCAAGCTCACAGAACATGTCTTTATCTCCGGTCATATGATCAGTACATCCACTATCAAGGACCCATTCCTTTCCTCCGGCCATGTAGCCGCGAAGATTTGCCATCAGTCCAAAGTGTCTCATTGCATCATCAAGATTATATTCACTATCATCATCTTGTGATTGATCAACCCCAGAAAGGGTGAAAGGATTGAGAAGAGGTGTCTAGAGGGGGGGGGTGATTAGACACTAAGTACCAAAAGTTGGAGTTTTTAAATTATTTAGGTTGAAGTGGAGTTTAGGCACAATTTTAATAAACACAATACATATCAAGCAAGCATGCAAAGAGTATATGAGCAGCGGAAAGTAAAGCATGCAACTTGCAAGAATGTAAAGGGAAGGGTTTGGAGAATTCAAACGCAATTTGGAGACACGGAGATTTTTGAGACGTGGTTCCGATAGGTGGTGCTATCGTACATCCACATTGATGGAGACTTCAACCCATGAAGGGTAACGGTTTCTCGAGTCCACGAAGGGCTCCACCCACGAAGGGTCCACAAAGAAGCAACCTTGTCTATCCCACCTTGGCCGTCGCCCGCGAAGGACTTGCCTCACTAGCGGTAGATCTTCACGAAGTAGGCGATCT
This sequence comes from Aegilops bicornis, assembly GCA_021605145.1. NCBI lineage: Eukaryota > Viridiplantae > Streptophyta > Magnoliopsida > Poales > Poaceae > Aegilops > Aegilops bicornis. The sequence continues at coordinate 255,429,876 of CM038671.1, read as the reverse complement.
CCTTGCCCTTACAAACTCCTTGGTTCAACTCCACAATCTTGTCGGAGGCTCCCAAGTGACACCTAGCCAATCTAGGAGACACCACTCTCCAAGAAGTAACAAATGGTGTGTTGATGATGAACTCCTTGCTCTTGTGCATCAAATGATAGTCTCCCCAACACTCAACTCTCTCTCATAGGATTTGGATTTGGTGGAAAGAAGATTTGAGTGGAAAGCAACTTGGGGAAGGCTAGAGATCAAGATTCATATGGTAGGAATGGAATATCTTGGCCTCAACACAAGTGTAGGTGGTTCTCTCGTAAAAATGTTGGTTGGAAGTGTAGGTTCGATTCGATGGCTCTCTCCACGAATGAAGAGGAGGTGGAGGGTATTTATAGCCTCCACACAAAATCTAACCGTTACACACAACTTGCCAAACTTGGTGGGACCAAATTGATAAACTTCGGTCGGACCGATTCAGCAAATCTAGTGACCGTTAGGATTTTTGGTGGGACCGACATGCAACTCGGTAGGACCGATATGGTTAGGGTTAGGGCATAACGTAATCTCGGTGAGACCGATTACACAAACTCGGTGAGACCGATTTTGGTAATAAGGTAACCACAGAGTTGGTCATGCAAACTCGATGGAACCGATTCGCTCATTTCAGTGAGACCGAAATGTTACAAAAGGAAACCAGAGAGTTTACATTGCAATCTCGGTGCTACCGATTGCAAGTTTCGGTGAGACCAAAATTATTGCAATAGGTAATAGAGAGTTCGCAATCCCATCTCGGTGAGACCGAGATCCCTATCGGTGAGACCGATTTGCCTAGGGTTTGTGGCAGTGGCTATGACATCCCGAACTCGGTGGCGCCGGATGGAAAGAATCGGTGAGGCCGAGTTTGACTTTTGGTTTAGGTCATATGTGGATGTGAGAAAGTAGTTGAGGGTTTTGGAGCACATCACTAAGCACTTGAGCAAGAGCCTCATTAAGCAACACCTCATCCCTCCTTGATAGTATTGGCTTTTCCTATAGACTCAATCTGATCTTGAATCACGAAAATAGAAAATGTAGAGTCTTGAACTTTGAGCTTGAGCCAATCCTTTGTCCTTAGCATCTTGACGGGGTTTCACATCCTCTAGTCCATGCCACCTCATTGTTGAACTTATCTGAAATACTAGGTAAAAGTGTTAGTCCAACAAGAGATATGTTGTCATTAATTACCAAAACCACCTAGGGAGCACTTGTTCTTTGAATCTCCCCCTTTTTGGTAATTGATGACAACATACATCAAAGCTTTAAATAAAGATATAGAGAATGGTAAGTAAAGCTTTGGAAAGACATGTAACATGCATAGGCTCCCCCTACATGTATGCAATCATGTGAATATGGAATATAGGAGCATGTGAATGCATAAACATGATAGAGTAAGCAATGTGTTACATGTATCTTGGCTATATGGATCAGAGCAAATGATGTAGATATGAGAAAATGTACCTTCATGATCATGAGTCCTTCTTGCAAACAGTATGTACATGAGCAAGAATTTCTCATTCACATGACTGTGATGCATATACTTACCTTGTGGTCTGGAGTTGGATTAGGATGGGATGGACCTGCATAAACAAGGTTAGATAACATAGATACACCTACTGGCCAGAGTAAACAAGAGAAACCACAAGAGTACCAAGACTGGGATGACATGTAGAGTGAGTACTAAGTACCACATTGGATATAGACATGTCCCCGAAGGTAAAGATGTGCCATAAATTCAAGGATTTCCTTCCCTTAGATGTCTTGCTCCCCCTGAATCTAGCATGGGATATTGGGAGAAGATAGGGAACAGAAAATCAGAGCAAAATCAGAGCTCAAAGGAAATGAACAGAGCTAATGCAAACAAGCAAATATGAACATGTCTTTCCCCTCTTGATGACATGTGACTTCTCTCCTCTTGAACACCAAGCATCTGGGGTCTCTTTCTTCCCTAGAGTATTCTCTCCCCCTATAGATATGATTAAGCTTTGATGTTATCTCTCTCTCCCCCTTTGACATCAATTTCCAAGAAGGGTTCTTCTGGATTTTTGTCATGATGGGTTTGGTCCTTGAGTCACAGAACAAAGCAGCAAGTTGAGTGGGATGCTGGTCGAAGACAAGATTCATTGAGTGGAGCTGGATCAACAAGATTGCAGAAACAAGTGGCAAGATGTCTCTCCTGTAGTGAAATTGGTGACACCGAGTTGTACGGTGGTTGGACCGAAGGTATTACACCGGTGAGACCGAGTTCATCACAGAGAAAACACTGGTCACCTCAGCTCACTAGACAAGAAAGATCTCACAAGGATTTGCAAGGAATTAATCAAGGATTTGCAATGAATTGGATGCAGGAAATGCAAGCGGAAAATAAAAGAGAAGAAACTAAAAGATCTAGATGAAGTTTTTTTTGAAAGGGAAACAAATATGCATGAGACAAATGCAAGAGCACAGAAAAGAACACAAGAGAACTTCATCTAGAGTTGGGCGGTGACAAAGTCACCTATGTTAGAGTATATTGACTTAGGAGTCAAGTGAGTTCACTTGATCATAGGTCATACTCATCATTTAAGCTCAAAATGGGGTTACCATTTTTCGTTTAAGCTTTTTGATGTATTCACATCTTGTTGAGTTGCTTTATCCCATGTCTCGGAGTAAAGCGTCTCTAAGATGGAATAACATACCTTGGGTGGTGGAGTTGATCATGATCATGTAGTTGAACTTGTGTGGGTTGCTCAAGGTTGATGTAGCTCATCAAGAGTTGGGAGCACAACTTGGAGTTTGAGTTCATCTACCTACATGGGTTAGTTTTTGCAAGGAAGAGCACTTGTGTATCCAAAATGACAATCATGAGATTCAACATAGAATTTGTCAAAGGATATGTTTGAATGGTTGCGTGCTTCCTTGTCTTCATCCACCATTGTGTAGAGACTTGGTGATATAGAAATTGCTCAAGATGTGAGTGAGTTGCAATCTCATAGATGTAGATTCATCCAAGTACCTACATGGGTTAGATAACATGCAAGGTGCAAATATATCCAAGACATAAGATAGTCAACATAAGAGAAATATCAAGGATTAGTCATAGGCTCATGCCTTGCATGTACCAAATGGAGTCGCTACTCCAAGTTTGAAGCATCAATGATGTTCAATTCACCTCTTAACCTGCAAAACACTTTCTCATCAAGCGATTTGGTAAATATATCCGCTAATTGCTTATCGGTGCGAACATGCTTAAGGTTAATGTCCCCTTTGGCAACATGATCTCGAATGAAATTATGACGAACTTCAATATGCTTAGTTTGAGAGTGTTGCACAGGATTGTGAGCAATCTTAATAGCACTTTCATTGTCACACAGCAACGGAACATGTTTCACATATATCCCATAATCTTTAAGAGTTTGGGTCATCCAAAGTAATTGAGCACAACATGAACCAGCGGCAATGTATTCCGTTTCGGCGGTGGATAAGGATACCGAGTTTTGTTTCTTGGAGTACCAAGATACAAGAGATCTACCAAGAAATTGACAAGTACCTGAAGTGGATATTCTATCAACCTTGTCTCCGGCATAATCCGAATCGGAGTAGCCAACAAGATCAAAGGAGGCCCTCTTTGGATACCAAATGCCAAAATTTAGTTTATGGATTAGGTATCTCACTATCCTTTTCGCAGCCTTAAGATAACATTCTTTAGGAGCAGCTTGATATCGTGCGCACATGCACACACTAAGCATAATATCGGGACGTGAAGCACATAGATATAATAATGAACCAATCATAGAGCGGTAAACTTTTTGATCAACCGGTTCACAATCTTTGGCCAAATCAAGATGTCCACTAGTAGGCATGGGTGTAGTCATACCTTTGCATTCTTGCATATTGAACTTCTTGAATAAGTCCTTGGTGTACTTCGTTTGAGATACAAAGGTACCTTCCTTAGTTTGCTTGATTTGCAAACCGAGAAAGAATTTGAGTTCACTCATCATCGACATCTCAAACTTCTCCGACATTAGCTTTCCAAACTTTTCACTAAAATGAGGGTTAGTTGATCCAAATATAATATCATCGACATAAATTTGGCATACAAATAGTTCTCCATTAACTCTTTTAGTAAAAAGGGTCGAATCTATTTTTCCAATTTCAAAGCCTTTTTCAATAAGGAACTTGGTCAAGCATTTATACCGTGCTCTAGGAGCTTGTTTAAGACCATAAAGAGCTTTGTGAAGTTTCTAAACATGATTAGGTTTCTTAGGATTGAAAAATCCGGGAGGTTGCTTAACATAAACTTCCTCCTCAATTTCACCATTTAGAAAAGCACTTTTAATGTCCATTTGGTACAAGGTGATATCATGATGATTAGCATAGGCAAGTAAGATGCGAATGGACTCAAGTCTAGCAACGGGCATATGTCTCACCATAGTCCATACCTTCGACTTGAGTGTAGCCTTGGGCGACTTAGGCGTGCTTTGTGGCGGATGACTTGACCATCTTCATCTTGCTTGTTGCGAAACACCCATTTGGTACCAATGATGTTGTGGTTGTTGTCGGGCTTCTCGACCAATGTCCAAACTTGATTTCTCTCAAAGTTGTGTAGCTCTTCATGCATAGCGTTTATCCAATCTGGATCTTCCAATGCTTCTTCAACCTTTATAGGTTCAATGCTAGAGATGAATGAGTAATGTTCACAAAAGTTAGCTAAACGAGTTTTCGAGCGAGTGATTCTCCCGTTTTCGATATCATTGTAGATTTGCTCGACGGGATGATCTTTGGCGATTCTTGCTTTCGAACTCGTGGGAGCTTTGGCTTGGCTCGGGTGGAACATCTTCTTCATCTTGTTCTTCTTCTTGGCCTTCTTCATTGTTGACGTTGTCATTCTCTCGTCGTGGTGGAGAAGGAGGTTGTTGATGTTCATCTTGGTGTGCTTCCTCGTTTTCTTCGTCTTGGTGTGTCCCACTTGTGGATGCTTCCATATCTATTCTTGGTCCACCTTGTCGTGAGGTAGAAGCTTCCACTTGGACTGACGAGGTACTCTCCTTCACCTCCATTGGATGAATCTTGCCAATAGACAAGTCTTGAATTGCTTCCGAAGGGTCTTTGTCTCCTACATCAATTGGCAACTGCTCTACTTGCGAGCCGTTAGATTCATCAAACATCACATCTACCGTCTCTTCAACCTTTCGGGTGAAATTGTTGTAGACACGATGAAGTGTGAGAGTTTGAGCCATAACCAAGTAGGGAAACCTTCATGAGATTTAGGAGCAAATTTAGAACGACGATGCTTATCAAGAATGTAGCACTTTGAGTCGAATACTCGAAAGTATCCAACTTGGGGTTTGTTACTGGGTGAGAAGCTCGTATGCCGTCTTGCCGAGTAGCTTGTGAAGATACAAGTGATTTGTTGCATGACAAGCTGTCTCAACCGCATCTGCCCAAAAGTGTTTTGGCGTCTTGTACTCATCAAGCATCGTTCTTGCCATCTCAATAAGGGTCCGGTTCTTCCACTCAATGACTCCATTTTGTTGAGGTGTGTACGTAGCCGAGAACTCATGTGAAATCCCTTCTTCGTCAAGAAAGGTATCCACATTTGAGTTCTTGAACTTTGTTCCGTTGTCGCTTCGAACCTTCTTGATCTTCACGTCAAATTGATTTTGGGCCTTCCTAGCGAAGTTTTTGAAGATCTTTTGGACCTGTGATTTATCATCAAGAAAGAACACCCACGTAAATCTTGAAAAATCATCAACTATGACTAGTCCAAATGAGTTACATGAGACTCTTGTAAGCATTGGGACCAAAAAGATCCATGTGTAGTAGCTCGAGTGGTCTTCTCGTGGTCATGATATTCTTCACGCGATGACTCCCTCCAACTTGTTTTCCTGCTTAACAAGCACTACAAAGTCTATCCTTGTCAAATATAACATCTTTTACTCCAAGGATATGATCACCTTTAATAAGCTTATCAAGATTTCGCATGCCCACATGACCTAGCCTTCTATGCCACAACCAGCCTTTAGAAGATTTAGCCATTAAGCAAGTTCTAGGTTGAGCATTTTTAGTGAAATCAACAATGTAAAGATCACCTCTACCTATCCCAGGTAAAAGACCATTTTATGATTGTCTCTTGAAACACTTGGCAATCTACCACGATAAATAGGACATGGAAACCAAATCGACAAGTCTAGATCGAAAGTAAATTGTAACCAAGAGATTCAACGAGCATGACATTTTGTATGGAGCTATCATGTGAGATGGCCACCTTACCGAGGCCAACCACCTTACCCTTTGAGTTATCACCAAAGGTGACATATTTTTGAGGGTCGTCATTTTTAGCAAGCTCACAGAACATGTCTTTATCTCCGGTCATATGATCTGTACATCCACTATCAAGGACCCATTCCTTTCCTGCGGCCATGTAGCCGCGAAGATTTGCCACAAGTCCAAAGTGTCTCATTGCATCATCAAGATTATATTCACTATCATCATCATCATCATCATCATAGTATCCATGTTCAACATCATTTTGTGAGTGATCAAGTCCTAGAGAGGGTAATTCATTAGACAAGTGATCATTTCGATGATTGTCTTTATGGATTCTAATAGCTTTGGAAATGATATTGCTAATGATCCCAACATCTCCTATGGCACGCATGAGATTGGTAAGCTCAAATAAACAATCACCAAAGCTAGAATCACTAGAGTTCATCTTACTCAAGGCAATAGACTCATGGAGAATTTCATCTAGATTTTTCAAGGAATAATCTGGAAATCATTCCTCAAGAAATCTCCATATAGTATAGGCACAATCAAGAGTAGGCAAACTAGCAATCAAATTTTTGGAGAATCCTCTTATGATAAGATTGATAGTTCTAAGATTGTGAATCATGTCAAGATCCTCTTCGGGTGTGGGATGCAAAGGATCAATGTGAGGTGCAGAAGGGCTAGCAATGTACTTGTTCAAATGATATTCATTGAAAATCTCAAGCATCGCATTTTTCCACTCATGAAAATACTCTCCATCAAGAATAGGCACTCTATGTCTAAGACTCCCCAAAGTAGACACATCCATCTTCCTCAATGGTGATTAAACCAAGGCAATGGAGACCAAAGCTCTGATACCAATTGAAAGGATCGAGAAGAGGTGTCTAGAGGGGGGTGATTAGACACTAAGTACCAAAAGTTGCAGTTTTTAAATTCTTTAGGTTGAAGTGGAGTTTAGGCACAAGTTTAACAAACACAATACATATCAGCAAGCATGCAAAGTGTATATGAGCAGTGGAAAGTAAAGCATGCAACTTGCAAGAATGTAAAGGGAAGGGTTTGGAGAATTCAAACGCAATTTGGAGACACGGAGATTTTTGAGACGTGGTTCCGATAGGTGATGCTATCGTACATCCACGTTGATGGAGACTTCAACCCACGAAGGGTAACGGTTGCGCGAGTCCACGGAGGGCTCCACCCACGAGGGGTCCACGAAGAAGCAACCTTGTCTATCCCACGATGGTCGCCGCCCACGAAGGACTTGCCTCACTAGGGGTAGATCTTCACGAAGTAGGCAATCTCCTTGCCCTTACAAACTCCTTGGTTCAACTCCACAATCTTGTCTGAGGCTCCCAAGTGACACCTAGCCAATCTAGGAGACACCACTCTCCAAGAAGTAACAAATGGTGTGTTGATGATGAACTCCTTGCTCTTGTGCTTCAAATGATAGTCTCCCCAACACTCAACTCTCTCTCACAGGATTTGGATTTGGTGGAAAGAAGATTTGAGTGGAAAGCAACTTGGGGAAGGCTAGAGATCAAGATTCATATGGTAGGAATGGAATATCTTGGCCTCAAGACAAGTGTAGGTGGTTCTCTCTCAAAAAATGTTGGTTGGAAGTGTAGGTTCGTTCTGATGGCTCTCTCCATGAATGAAGAGGAGGTGGAGGGGTATTTATAGCCTCCACACAAAATCTAACCATTACACACAACTTGCCAAACTCGGTGGGACCAAATTGATAAACTCGGACGGACCGATTCAGCAAATCGAGTGACCATTAGGATTTTCGGTGGGATCGACATGCAACTTGGTAGGACCGATATGGTTAGGGTTAGGGCATAACGTAATATCGGTGAGACCGATTACACAAACTCGGTGAGACCGATTTTGGTAATAAGCTAACCAGAGAGTTGGTTAGGCAAACTCGTTGGAACCGATTCGCTCATTTTGGTGAGACCGAAATGTTACAAAAGGAAACCAAAGAGTTTACATTGCAATCTCGGTGCTACCGATTGTAAGTTTCGGTGAGACCGAAATTATTGCAATAGGTAACAGAGAGTTCGCAATCCCATCCCGGTGAGACCGAGATCCCTATCGGTGAGACCGATTTGCCTAGGGTTTGTGGCGGTGGCTATGACATCTGAACTCGGTGGCGCCGGATGGAAAGAATCGGTGAGGCCGAGTTTGACTTTTGGTTTAGGTCATATGTGGATGTGAGAAAGTAGTTGAGGGCTTTGGAGCATATCACTAAGCACTTGAGCAAGAGCCTCATTAAGCAACACCTCATCCCTCCTTGATAGTATTGGCTTTTCGTATAGACTCAATGTGATATTGGATCACTAAAATAGAAAATGTAGAGTCTTGAACTTTGAGCTTGAGCCAATCCTTTGTTCTTAGCATCTTGAAGGGGTTTCACATCCTATAGTCCATGCCACCTCATTGTTGAACTTATCTGAAACATACTAGGTAAAAGTGTTACTCCAACAAGAGATATGTTGTCATTAATTACCAAAACCACCTAGGGAGCACTTGTGCTTTCAGAGGGTAATTCGTTAGATAAATGATCATTACTATGGTTATCTTTATGAATTCTAATAGCTTCGGAAATGATGTTTCTAATGATTCCAACATCTCCTTTGGCACGCATGAGATTGGTGAGCTCAAATAGACAATCACCAAAGCTAGGATCACTAGAATTCAGCTTACTCAAGGCAATAGACTTATGGAGAATTACGTCTAAATTTTTCAAGGAATAATTTGGAAATCGTTCCTCAAGAAATCTCCATACAGTATAGGCACAATCAAGAGTAGGTAAATTAGCAATCAAATTTTTGGGAAATCCTCTAATGATAAGATTGATAGTTCTAAGTTTGCAAATCATGTCAAGATCCTCTTCGGGTGTAGGATGCAAAGTGAAAGGATCGATATAGTTGACTAGAGGTGGGGTGAATAGGCAACTAACAATTTTTAGCTTTTCTTTACCAAATTAAACTTTGCATCAAAGTAGGTTGTCTAGAAATGCAACTAGGTGAGCAACCTATATGATGCAACAACAACAAGCACACAAGCAAGCAAAGGATATAACACAAATAAGCTTGCACAAGAAAAGGCACGAGATAACCAAGAGTGGAGCCGGTGGAGACGAGGATGTGTTATCAAGTTCCTTCCTTTTGAGAAATCGTCTCCGTTAGAGCGGTGTGGAGGCACAATGCTCCCCAAGAAGCCACTAGGGCCACCAGTATTCTCCTCGAGGCCCTCGCACAATGCAAGATGCCGTGAATCCACTATTGGTGCCCTTGAAGGCATGACGAACCTTTACAAACAAGGTTGGGGCAATATCCACAACTTAATTGGAGACTCCCAACAACACCACGAAGCTTCACCACAATGGACTATGGCTTCACGGTGACCTCAACCGTCTAGGGTGCTCAAACACCCAAGAGTAACAAGATCCGCTAGGGATTAGTGGGGGAAATCAAATTTCTCTTGGTGGAAGTGTAGATCGGGGCCTTCTCAACCAATCCCGAGAAAATCAACACGTTTGATTGGCTAGGAGAGAGAGATCGGGCGTAAAATGGAGCTTGGAGCAACAATGGAGCTTTTGGGGGAAGAGGTAGGTCAACTTTGGAGAAGAAGACCCACTTATATAGTGGGGGAACAATCCAACCGTTGCCCCTTACCAGCCCCCATAGAGAGCGGTACAACCGCCAGGCCAGCGTACTACGCTTAACGACCCTAAAGCGGTACTACCGCTCCTACCCGTGGTACTACCGCTCGAGAGCGGTACTACCGCCATTCCTGCCGCGGCTGGTATCGTAAAGTCCGACACGAAAAAACGAGCCCTCGAATCGAGGCGGCACTAGCACGAAACCGCAGCGGTGCTACGGCTGGGGCTACAAGCGGTACTACCGCTGTGGAGCGGTAGTACCGCTCCGGCCCGCGGTACTACCGCTCAGACCAGAGAAGGCACAAAGAGGACAAGAACGAGCTCTCCATTGAAGTGGAAAGGCTCGGAGGGTGTGCAAGGGATGTGTACGTGATGATTCCACCCTAGCCTTTCCAAAGCGGACCCCCTTGATAGTACGGTGTCTCTACTTAAACTAGTCCACCAAACTGAATCGAAAAGACTACATCGTCTTCGCTTCAAACTCCAAGGGGAGGGAATCGTCTCGTGCCAAAGAATGTATCTCGGAAAAGCTCAGTGCACACGATTAGTCCGCAAAAGCATTGTCATCAATCACCAAAACATCTTAGGGGTAAAGATGCCCTTACAATCTCCCCCTTTTTGGTGGATTGATGACAATACAGGATTTGCACGAAATGTAGAAAGATAAAGGTCCTAAGCAAACCCCACATCTCTAAAATAGAGATGGGCACCCCCTAGATGTGTGCCATCAAGATAAGTGCTTTGGACTGCACGGCACATACTAGGATCAACACTGCCCCTGTATTTTAGAGATCAACAAACCACGCACGATCCATGAGAGCAGGGTATATAAATAACATAATAAGCATGCAACTCATAAGATACCAAATGACTAAAGACATAGATAATAATAAGATAGAGATAGGGTAGCATATGTCTCACACCATATGACTGGAACTTAGGTCTCACTGACACAAAACCAAACAAAGCAAATGGCGAGCAAACACACCGAAACCACAAAGACCACAAAGACACACTCGTAACTCAATGACACATATCCCTAGACTCTCTCCCCCTTTGGCATCGAGACACCAAAAGGGGCAAAGAGCGAACCTACGGCTCCAGGTGAGATCAAACTGAAGATCTCGAACATCAGACGTCTGCACCACCATCCTCAGTTGGAAACTGCTCGGCATCTGAATCAGTCCATGGACAGTGCTGCTGGACCCACTCCACTTCCTCAGTGATCTGACCCTCAGAGCCGCTAGTGACAGTCGCACTCAAATGACGCATAAGCTCCTTGTGAAGGCCCTTTTCCTTCTTCTCAGCCACATGTGTCATGTACTGACCGTGAGACTCCATACAGAAAAGCTTCTTCATCTTGAGCTTGAGCTTCTTTGCCCAAGAGGGCTCACGCCTCGAGAAGGCTGGAGTCAAGATCAATACCAGCATCGCCTCGCCCTCGGTCTCCATGGCAGCCGCAGAAGGTGGAGCCCCCGTTTGAGGAACGGAGGTACCCCAATTAGCCTTTTTCCTCAGACGCTTGATCTCATGAGTAACCAACTCTCCAGTTTCCAGCGACTCCTCGGGATAGGTGCGTCTCCAGGCTTTCTCAATGAGCAACATGATAAACGGAGCATAGATCGGGCATTTGCGCTCAGACACAGCAGAAACAAGCTCAGACCACATCACATGAGAGATATCCAGGGACTCGCTAGTGTTTGCCTCCTTCTCATGCTGGCAGAAGAGAAGCATGTCCACAAGATAGGAATGAACCCGATCCGCATTCGATACAAGGGAAGAGAGTCTCGCGGAACACACGGTGAAGGATATCCAGAAAGGCAGGCAACTCATAGGTTGTCTTCTTAGTCTCAGGATTGACCTTCTTAATGCAGTAGGGCCAGAGAGCTTGCTTGTGAGTGGAGGTAACATTTTGGTGCGGACGGAACCCGACTGGAGACTCAAGCCCTTGATCTGCCACCTCAAGCAACTCGATGAAAGCCTTCCACTTGACAACTAGCAGCTTCCCATTCCTCACCCAAGTCAGAGTCCTGTTTTCATCAGTTCCTAGATGGACAAAGGGCAAAGAATTGAGCCACCAAGTCGGCATCAAAGTCCTTGTTGAACTGCATGATCCTCGAGAATGTTCAACCGAGAGCACATCCGAAGGGCTTCACCAAAGTACTCTGTGGTCTGTTCCATAGCATCCGTGTTGATGGAGTGAAATTTGACAAAGAGGTTCTTCTTAGACTTGATCACTTGAAAGTAGGTGGCATACTGAAAGCGGTTCCAGAACGGACGATTGACAAAGGCGGGGTCTTGGTCTTCAACATAAGGATTGCGGCGACGCCTGTCCTAGAATTCCTTGGAGGACATCTCAGTCGCCTTCTTCCCACTAGGCTTCGGTCTGTTGGCAGGCATCTTCTTGGGAGGGGGATTAGCGCTTGAAGAAGCACCCATTGGCGGCGGTGGAGCATTGGAGGAACCACCAGCAGACTCAGAAGTGCGGTAGCGCTTTGACGTGGAACGCTCGGGGTTGACACAGCGGGCTAGCTTCTCAGGATGTTCATCACCTGGAACCAAACACACGGACACACGAAGCAGCCAGAAAGAACGATCAAAACCAACAAACAAACCAAACAAAGATCAATATGTGCTAGGATATGATGGAATCGGGCATCAGCGGTAGTATCGCGACCACCCGCAGAAGATGCCGCTTGAGCGGTAGTATCCGCTCTAGTGCCGCTTCAAGGCGGTAGTACCGCCGATCGGGCGGTAGTACTGCTCGAGACGAGGAACAGCAGTTCCCTACTGCCGTGGAAAGATCCGGCACTACCGGAGATGCCAAATTCAAAATTAAACCTACCAAATATCAATCCAAAGACTCTAGTTGCCTTCTCCAACCTACTCAAGCCTAGTTTTAGCCAAAAAAACTAGAGATGCAACCACTATTGCCCCTAAACACTAGATCTGAAATCTAGACAAGAAGAGAAGAGGAACAAGGGCAATACTGGCATCCATGGCAAGAGGACGAGGTGGGGATCGACTCCTTGAAGGAAATGGAAAGGGACGGCCCGGAGATGAAGGGCCGCCGGAGCCCTCCCGCGGTGAGATGGCGCTGGAGAGAAGAAGAGGAACTGGGGAACGAAGCAAATGGGTATGGGGGGAGAGAACCACCCCTGCCCATGACTTAACCTGAACCCGCCCCTCAAATGGTAGTATCACAGAAGGCGTGTAGTACCGCTTAACAATGCAAGCGGTAGTACCGCGCCACCAGCGGTAGTACCGCCCAGCACACATCAAAACTAGACTTTTAAACGCACAGCTCAAAAGACAAGGAAAGACAAACCGAAAACCAAGAAACCACAAGGAACACTAGCAAGAGGACAGAAGACGCACCCCTTCAAGAGAGGGGCGGTGGCCGAGGCCACCTATGTTTGAGTCAAGAGGTATGGCACCGCGAAGATTTTAAACTTGGGCCCATGACCAAAACTCCTCTTTGAAACACAAGAACCATCAAAAATGGCTAAAGTGAAAGATTTGATCAATTTATGCATAATGGGGGGAGGGAAAGTTCATTGAGAGAACAACACTCCCCCTATGTCCATGCCTACATCTAAACTAGACATCAAATTGAGTGTGGTGGGTTGTGCAAAGGTTCAAACCACATTGCTCGAAGCAATGATATTTAGCTCATGCCTTAACTCGCGAAATCTTGCTTCATCCAAAGCCTTCGTGAAGATATCTGCAAGGTTATCATGAGTGTTGACGTAGTTGAGCTTGATCTTTCCTCGCCTAATGTGATCCCGGATGAAGTGATACCGAATCTCAATATGTTTCATCTTGAAGTGTTGCACCGGGTTGAGAGAAATCTTGATGGCACTTCCATTGTCACACCAAAGAGGCACTTTGTCACAAATGACACTGTAATCCTTTAAAGTTTGCCTCATCCATAAGAGTTGTGCACAACAACTACCGGCCGCCACATACTTCGCTTCGGTGGAAGAGACACACAACTTTGCTTTTTAGAAGACCAACTTACCAAAGAGCAACCAAGGAATTGGCACCCTCCGGAAGTGGACTTCCTATCCACTTTGTCTCCCGCCCAATCGGAATCTGAATATCCTACAAGCTTGAAGTTTGCTCCTCTTGGGGACCACAAGCCAAAGTTTGGGGTATGAGCCAAATATCGAAAGATTCGCTTGACCGCCACAAAGTGGCTTTCCTTAGGTGCGGCTTGAAATCGTGCACAAATTCCCACACTCAACATGATATCCGGTCTAGATGCACAAAGGTAAAGCAAGGATCCAATCATGGAGCGATATACCTTTTGATCCACCGCTTTACCATTGGGATCAATGTCAAGTTGGCACTTGGTAGGCATTGCAGTGGAAGCCGGCTTGACATCATTTAGCTTGAATCTCTTAGGCATGTCTTGGGTGTATTTAGCTTGGTTGATGAAGGTACCTTCTCTTCTTTGCTTGATATCAAAACCAAGGAAGAACTTCAACTCTCCCATCGAAGACATCTTGAACTTGGAGGTCATGAGAGCGGCAAATTCCTCATTGTAAGCTTTGTTAGGGGAACCAAAGATAATATCATCAACATATAGTTGGCATACAAACAACTCCCCTTTGACCTTCTTAGTAAAAAGAGTGGGGTCGATTACCCAACTTCAAATCCACGGTCTTGTAAAACTTCGGTAAGGTGGTCATACCACGCCTTGCGTGGGGGCTTGTTTAAGGCCATAGAGTGCCTTGTCGAGTTGATACACATGATCGAGAAAGTAGGGATGCTCGAACCCGGGGGGTTGCTTGACGTATACCAACTCATTAATAGGACCATTAAGAAACACACTTTTAACATCCATTTGTTGCAATTTAAAGTTGCGATGAGAAGCATAAGCAATCAAAAAATGAATGGATTCAAGGCGAGCAATGGGAGCAAAGGTTTCACCGTAGTCGATACCCTCGACTTGGGAGTAGCCTTGTGCCACCAATCTTGCCTTGTTGCGAACGATGGTCCCATGAGCATCTTGCTTGTTCTTGAAAATCCACTTGGTTCCAATGACATTGTGGTTCCCCGTTGGCCTTGGCACCAATCTCCACACCTTGTTGTACTCGAAGTTATTGAGTTCTTCATGCATGGCATTGAGCCAATCCGGATCTTCGAGCGCCTCGTAGACCTTTTGGGGTTCCACACAAGAGACAAATGCATGATGTTCACAATAGTTTGCTAATTGTCTACTTCGCTTACCCCCTTTCTTAGGCTTCCAACCACATTCTCCATGAGATGACCTTTGGTGGTGAGCTTGGAAGCAATCTTCACGACACGACGCTCCAATTCCTCCTCGGAAGTGAGACGAGGAGGGGTAATTTGATCATCTTGAGCGCCGTCTTGAGCTTGTTCTAGATATTGAGCTTGCTCATGATCTTGGACTTGCTCGAGGGGGAGAACTTGACCTTGGGCATCATTTGGTGGTTCACCACCATCTTGAGGTTGATCTTGTTCACAAGGTTGAGGGCCTTCACTTTGTTCTTCGGAAGCGTGTGGGTCTTGGATTGGTGATGGCTCCACTTGGGTATAGCATTGTCCTTCTCCTTCGGCCACAAGGGGTTCCTCAATGGGTAGGATATGACCAACACCCATTCTTCTTATGGCTTGGGGAGGAATTTCATCACCTACATCACAAGTACCACTTTGCTCCACTTGGGAGCCGTTATTCTCATCAAACTCCACGTTCTGGTCTCCTCAATAAGTCCCGTGGACTTATTGAGAACACGGTAAGCATGGGAGTTTGTAGCATAACTCAACAAATATGCCCTCATGAGCTCTAGCTTCAAATTTGGACAAACGAACACCTTTCTTGAGAATGAAACACTTACACCCGAACACTCGAAAGTACTTGAGGTTGGGCTTGTTACCGGTGAGTATCTCATAAGGAGTCTTGTTCAAGCCTTTGCGAAGATAGAGACGATTTTATGCATGACATGCGGTGTTGATGGCTTCGGCACAAAAGTTGTATGGAGACTTGAACTCCGCCATCATGGTCCTTGCCGCATCCATCAACGTCCGGTTCTTCCTCTCCGCAACACCATTTTGTTGAGGGGTGTATGGAGCAGAATTTTGATGCTTGATCCCCTCATCAGTAAGAAACTCATCCAAGGTGTAGTTCTTGAACTCAGTGTCGTTGTCACTCCTTATTGTCAAGATCTTTGCATTGTGTTGACGTTGAGCTTCATTTGCAAAGTCAATGACGGTTTGTTGGGTCTCTCTCTTCCTCTTGAAGAAATATACCCAAGAGTATCTTGAATAGTCATCCACAATCACCAAGCAATACTTTCTACCACCAAGACTATCAAAGGATGGAGGCCCAAAGAGATTCATGTGAAGGAGCTCCAAAGGCCTCTTTGAGCAAATCAAAGTCGTGGGAGGGTGAGCCTTCTCATGTAGCTTTCTTTCGATACAAGCACTGCAAGCACGATCTTTGGCAAAACTAACGTTGGTTAGTCCATGGAAATGGTCCCCCTTGAGAAGACTTTGCAAAGATCTCATATTGACGTGGGCTAAATGGTGATTCCGAAGCCATCCCATGTCAACTTTAGCCATTAGGCATGTCGCGGTCTTAGTGGGTCACTCCGAAAATTTAATCACATATAGACCGTTCTCGACATGCCCAACAAAGGCTACTTTAAGAGTCTTGCTCCACAAGAGGGCCACATATCAATATCAAAGAAAGTGGCAAAGCCCATGATTGCAAGTTGACGAACGGAAAGTAAATTGTATGCAAGGTACTCAACAAGCATGACCTTCTCGATCGTGAGATCATGAGAAATGACAACCTTGCCAAGTCCCAATACCTTAGAAAATGAGGCATCACCCCACTCGACATTGGTGGGCATGGATGGAATCTTGTGAACATCCACCACCAAGTCCTTGCTTCCGGTCTAGGGATTTGTGTCGTTGAGTTGCGAGTGTGTCTTTGTGGTCTTTGTGGTTTCGGTGTGTTTGCTCGCCATTTGCTTTGTTTGGTTTTGTGTCGTTGAGACCTAAGTTCCAGTCATATGGTGTGAGACATATGCTACTCTATCTCTATCTTATTATTATCTATGTCTCTAGTCATTTGGTATCTTATGAGTTGCATGCTTATTATGTTATTTATATACCCTGCTCTCATGTATCGTGCGTAGTTTGTTGATCTCTAAAATAAAGGGGGAGTGTTGATCCTAGTATGTGTGCCGTGCAGTCCAAAGCACTTATCTTGATGGCACACATCTAGGGGGAGCCTGTCTCTATTTTAGAGATGTGGGGTTTGCTTATGACCTTTATCTTTCTACGTTTAGGTGCAAATCCGTATTGTCATCAATCCACCAAAAAGGGGGAGATTGTAAGGGCATCTTTAGCCCTAAGATGTTTTGGTGATTGATGACAATGCTTTTGCAGACTAATCGTGTGCACTGAGCTTTTCAGAGATTCATTCTTTGGCAAGAGACGATTTTCCCTCCCCTCGGAGTTTGAAGCGAAGACGGTGTAGTCTTTTCGATTCAGTTTGGTGGACTAGTTTCATAGAGATCACCGTAATATCAAGAGGGGGGCCGCTTTGGAAAGGCTAGGTTGGAATCATCACGTACACATCCCTTGCACACCCTCCGAGCCTTTCCACTTCAATGGAGAGCTCGTTCTTGTCCTCTTTGTGCCTTCTCTGGTCTGAGCGATAGTACCGCGGGCCGGAGCGGTAGTACCGCTTGGGTGATATAAGCGGCAGTACCGCTCCACAGCGGTAGTACCGCTTGTATCCCCAGCCGTAGTACCGCCTCGATTCGAGGGCTCGTTTTTTTGTGTCGGACTTTATGGTACCATCCACGGCAGGAGAGGCGGTAGTACCGCTCTCGAGCGGTAGTACCATGCTGGTAGGAGTGGTAATCTTGCTTAGGCTGGTAGTACCGCTTAGCCTAGATAGTACCGTCAAGCTCTCTGCTGGTAAGGGAGGCAACGGTTGGATTGTTCCCCCCACTATATAAGTGGGTCTTCTTCTCCAAAGGTTAGTGTTCACATGATTTAAATGACGCTTAAAATGGTAGACCCAAGAATCAAAGTCCTCCTTTTTATCAATCTTGGGAGGAGGACCGGCATGATTCAAATGAGTAGAAGGAATTGGTCCACCATAAACGGGTGGAGGTTGCACATGGGCAAAGATGCCGGTGCCATTATTACCACTAGACAAAGGAGCTTTCTCACTAGTAGCTTCCCCCTTGTCGGGGTTAGCATCGGTCACCATGTTGGTGGGATCACCCACTTTCACGGGTGCGGTGGAAAGTTTAAGCCCTTCTAAGAATTCCTTAAACATGTCCTTGACCTCGGTCGTCATGGAGGTTTTCAATGTGTCCAACGCCACATTGAATTCCTCACGTGAGATTGAGTTACCCCCATCTCCCGTAGACGATATTGGATTCGCACCGGAGTGCTCTCCCACATCGTCTTCGACGTCAACCATACTCTTCGGACGGTAAAGTCCTTAAAAAGAGACGAGGCTCTGATACCAATTGAAAGGATCGATATGGTTGACTAGAGGGGGTGAATAGGCAACTAGCAATTTTAGCTTTTCTTTACCAAATTAAACTTTGCATCGAAGTAGGTTGTCTAGAAATGCAACTAGGTGAGCAACCTATATGATGCAACAACAACAAGCACACAAGCAAGCAAAGGATATAACACAAATAAGCTTGCACAAGAAAAGGCACGAGATAACCAAGAGTGGAGCCGGTGGAGACGAGGATGTGTTACCGAAGTTCCTTCATATTAAGGGGAAGTACGTCTCCGTTAGAGCGGTGTGGAGGCACAATGCACCCCAAGAAACCACTAGGTCCACCGTATTCTCCTCACGCCCTCGCACAATGCAAGATGCCGTGAATCCACTAATGGTGCCCTTGAAGGCGGCGACCGAACCTTTACAAACAAGGTTGGGGCAATCTCCACAACTTAATTGCAGGTTCCCAACAACACCACGAAGCTTCACCACAATGGACTATGGCTTCACGGTGACCTCAACCGTCTAGGGTACTCAAACACCCAAGAGTAACAAGATCCGCTTAGGATTAGTGGGGAATCAAATTTCTCTTGGTGGAAGTGTAGATCGGGGCCTTCTCAACCAATCCCGAGCAAATCAACAAGTTTGATTGGCTAGGGTGAGAGATCGGGCAAAAATGGAGCTTGGAGCAACAATGGAGCTTTTGGGGGAAGAGGTAGGTCAACTTTGGAGAAAAAGACCCACTTATATAGTGGGGGGAACAATCCAACCGTTCTTTGTCAGAGCGATGGACCCAAATGGATCAAGTCTCGTGCTCAGTGTCATCCTGGATCAAGAATCTTGACACCACCACAAGACTTGAAGGTTTATAGCAGAGTAGCAATCACACACTTATTACATCGATTGTCCAGAAGAGGACTTATTACCATAAATATGGCTTAAGGCCATCTAATAACGATAACAGCGGAAGGCTGGGAAGATAAGTGAGTCCATCAACTCCATCGGCATCACTGAGTATAGAACCACGACCTAAACACCTTAATGCGTCGTCGGAAAAGTACGCAACATGAAAGTTGCAGCCAAAACGGGTCAAAGACATGGAATATCTTTGGCAATGTAACACATAGAGAGTAATGAAACAATAAGCCTATACTACATGCATATTTGGCTGGTGGAAAGGCTCTACGGTTACATTTTTGCATAAAGCTAGTTTTTCCCTACATCAAAGGAATAATTTTATTTAACTATCATGGTGGTTGTTAAACATTGAGAATGGTTGTGACATCCTCAATCCCAATTAAAAGTATTCATTAAAACCCAATAACTTTTTATTAGAAGTAACATGTTGAGATTCACATGATATTCAAGTACTAGATACTCAAGATTCGTCCATAACCGGGGACACGGCTAATCATGATTAGTTTATACACTCTGCAGAGGTTTGCGCACTTTTCCCACAAGACTCGATCGCCTCTGCTTGGTTCCCGTGACTACATGGTGTTTGGGGAAGCGGATGACCGAGACATAGTCTTTCAGAAGCGCTAGCACCTTACATGTGGGTAGACGGTACCAACCTACATCCCCTACATCAGCTAGCCTACCCGTAAGAGTTCGCACAACTTAATCAACTACGCCAGAGCCCATAATTGGCTTGTGGCTGCACACGGAAGTTTCCAGTTTGAATAATCTTATGATCCCTTAGAGCACAGGTGGCGGTCCGAAGAAATACAAGCAAGTCTCGATAGAAACCGGGTGCCTCAATCCACCCGGATGTGTGTTTAAGTTGCCACCTTAGATAAACCATTAATTAACAATCTCACATACATCATGGATATCACTCACCCAATCCACGTCTACTAGCATAGCATGGCATAATTAAGCAAGCGTAGAAGTAACTCCCAAGGTTTCATAAGTAAAGCAGGTAATAGGTACTACCTCAATTCTACTTCCCATCCCACAATTTAATTAGATCCTAAACATGCAAGTGTTTGAGGGCTTGATCTAATGCATAAAAGCTGGGTAGTAGAAAAGGTATGATCAAGTGTTACTTGCCTTAGCGATGATCCATGAAACCTAGAGATTCAAGTAACAAGCGGCGCACTCCGGGTGATCTACTTGAGACAAACAACAAGCATACAATAAGTACTCATCTAATGCGAAATCTCGAATAAAAGATCTAACCGGAAAGTTCAACTTAAGAACCACAGTTGCAAAAGAATCGAATCAAATAAAGCATCGAAAGTCGAAACTCGAGAGAGAACGTCTCGGTTTAGCAATCTGAAACTAGGTCAAAATTTTACAGTAGCAAAACTCCGTGCAAGTAGGTTAGTCGGAACGGCGGTTTCGTAACGAAACTCCAGGCGCTTGAATCACCTGATTCCGATAAACGAGCAAGAAATAAAACAGATTTGAAAATCGGATCGGAAATCAAATCAGAAAAAATAACGGATTAAATCCGATTAAAAGAAAACGACGAACGGTTAAAACGACGGACGTTCGTTAACAGAACTAATCCAACGAACATGTTCATTGAAACGAGCGGTTCGGTGAGCGTTCATTAAATAAGAAAACCGAATAAAATAAAACCAATCTAGGGTTTTTTTCCGAACATCTTTTTTTAAAACCGGATCGGAAAACCGGATCGGAACGGCGGGCGGTTGCTACCTCGGCGGCTCGCCGGGCGGGACTCCGGCTGGCGGGCGAGTCGGGGGTCGGAGGGGCGGCGAGGTCGGCGAGGCTCGGCGACGGCGAACGGCGGCGTGGCAAGGCCCACGGTGGCGGCGGCTCAGCGGGTCGGGAGAGGCGGCGAGGTCGGCGGGCTCCCGACGGCGAACGGCGGCGGCGGGCGCCCACGGGCAAGGGCGGGCTCGCGGGCTTTCGGTTGGGGGCTCCGGCGGGTGAGAGAGAGGGGGCGTGTTATGGGAGGGGGTGGCGCCGGCTTGGGAAGGGGCGCGGCGTGCCGAGCCGAGTCGGCCAAGTGGCGGAGGGACTCACATGGGCTGACGTGGCGCGCGAGGGAGAGGAGGAGGGAGGCGGGCAGGCATTTGGGCCGGGCCTTGGCCTGTGGGGGCGCTGTTTTTTTTTTAAATTTAAACCAAACGAATTAAAAAAATACCAAATGAACTCTGATTTTAAATAAAAATAATTTTCCCCGACTCCTAAAAATGAGTCGAACAAAAAGAACTTTAAAAACGGCAAACATGCATATTTTTTTAAAATGCTCATTTTTGCCTAAGCAAAATAAATCTTCAAAAACCAAATTTGATTTATTTATAATACCTTCGTTTTTTCCTAAATGTTGGGAAAGTCATATTATTCCCTCTCTTAATTTTTTTATAGGAAAACTTTATGAAGATAATTTAAATAAATCCAAATGATCCTATTTTCAAAATTTGAGAAATCCCAAATATGAAAATAATGAAACTTCCAACTCTCTCCGAGGGTCCTTGAGTTGCGTGAAATTTTCTAGGATCGGAAAATGCGAGAAAATATGATATGCATGATGACCTAATGTATAACATTCCAAATTGAAAATTTGGGATGTTACAAACCTACCCCCTTAAGATGAATCTCGCCCTCGAGATTCGGGTTAACTAGAAAATAGGTGAGGGTGGTCCTTGAGCAAAACTTCCTCTCTTTCCTGTGTGGCCGTCCTCGGTGTGGTGGCTCCTTGAACTTTGCAAAACTTGATAACTTTCTTTGCGGGTAACTCTGCTGGCATAATCGAGAATCTTAACGGTTTTTCCTCATATGTCAAGTCATCTTTCAAATTTGAATTGATTCCAGTGGCACTGTGTCTCTTAACGGTACCTCTGCTATCTCGGGGTGACAATTCTTCAACTGAGAAACATGGAATACATCATGAACTCCTGACAGTCCTTCTGGCAATTCCAACTTATAAGCAACTTCTCCCATGCGTTGCAAAATCTTATACGGTCCAACGAAACGGGGTGCTAACTTTCCTTTAACTCCAAAACGCTTAACTCCTCGGCGGGGATACTCTAAGATATACTCTGTCTCCAACTTCATACTCGCCTGCGCTTTGAATCGGCATAGCTTTTACATGCGGATTGGGCTACCTTGAGCCTGTCTCGAATCAACTTAACTTTCTGCTCAGGACTCCTTAATCAAATCTGGTCCAAACAATCGACGATCTCAGTTTCGTCCCATGACAACGGTGTCCTGCATCTCCTTCCATCTGAGCCTCGAAAGGTGCCATCTTCAAGCTGGTTTGGTAGCTGTTGTTGTAGGAAAATTCTGCATACGGCAAATTATCATCGGCTAGATCCATAATCTAGTGCACAAGCTCTCAAAGATATCCTCCAAAATCTGATTGACTCTCTCGGTCATCCATCGATCCGTGGGTGGAAAGGCTGTCTTTGAATTCCAATCTGGTCCCCAATGTCTCGTGCAAGCTGGTTCCAAAATTTCGAGGTGAATTGGGTTCCTCCGTCTGACACGATGCTCCTCGGAACTCCGTGTAAACACACAATTCTGGTCATGTATATCTTTGCCAACTTAGCAATCGCTATAGGTAGTCTTGACTGGAATGAAATGAGCTACCTTCGATCAAGCGATCGACTATAACCCAAATCGAATCATAGCCCTAACGAGTCCTTGGCAATCATGTGATGAAATCCATGCCTAATTTATCCCACTTCCATTCGGTATCGGCAATGGTTGTAACAACCCCGCTGGTTTACGATGCTTTCGCCTTTACTTTCGACATCGTCACAAACTGCTACATACTCTGCAATATCCTTCTTCATTCCGGTCCACCAGAAAGTATTCTTCAAATCCAAATACATCTTGGTATTCCTTGGGTGAATCGAATAAGGTGAATCATGGGCTTCTTGTAAAATCAACTTCCTGATCTCGGGGTCATTGGGCACATAAACACGGTCCTCAAACCATAGGGTATCGTGCTCATCCTCACGAAATCCTTTATCTTTTACTTTGCTCTTTTTATCATTTATAAAGGCAACTTCCTTATCCGCCTTTTGGGCTTCTCGATTTTGTCCATCGCTGTGCATTTGAATCTCCAAAGCTGCTACATAGCCTCACGGAACTATTTCCAAACATAGCTCTCGAAGGTCCTCGGATAACTCATTGGGTATTCCTCCCATCATTAGATTAATGACGTGGCACTTACTGCTCAATGCGTCTGCCACGACATTAGCCTTACCGGGTGATAATGCAATCTCATATCATAATCTTTAATAAGTTCTAACCATCTCCTTTGTCCGAGATTTAATTCATACGTGTGAAGATGTACTTCAAACTCTTGTGATCCGTATATACTTAAAAATGATTTCCAATGAGAAAATGTATACACGTCTTCAAGGCATGCAAAAATGTTGCAAACTCCAAAACATGAGTGGCATAATTCAAATCATGGGGCTTAAGTTTTCGAGAAGAATACGAAACAACTCTTCCTTCCTCGCATAAGCTTTGCTCCAAGTCCTCGGCGTGAAGCGCCGTAATACACCTCATAATCCTTAGTCTCGATCCGCAATATCAAAACTGGTGAGGTAACCAATCTTTTCTTCAACTCCTGAAAACTTGCCTCACAGTCCTCAGTCCATATGAATTTGTTATCCTTCTTCAACAATTCATTCATAGGCTTTGCAATCCTTGAGAAATTCTCAATGAATCTTCGGTAGTATCCTGCGAGTCCAAGGAAACTCCGAATCTCTCCAACTGTCGTTGGTGCTTCCCATTTGGTTACGGTCTCAACCTTTGTGGGGTCAATCGCTATTCCTTCTCCGGATATAACATGTCCGAGAAATCCAACTTCCTTTAGCCAAAACTCACATTTGCTGAATTTGGCATACAACTGGTGTTCTCTTAGCTTCTCCAAAACCAATCGCAAATGTTCCTTGTGTTCCTCTTCATTCTTCGAGAAAATCAGAATGTCATCAATGAACACCACGACGAACTTATCCAAAAACTCCATAAACACTTTGTTCATCAGGTTCATGAAATAAGTCAGCGTTAGTCGATCCAAATGACATAACGGTATACTTTCTGATCCATATCTCGTGGTAAATGTTGTCTTGGGTATGTCTTGCTCCCGAATCTTCAACTGATGGTACCCTGATCGCAGGTCGATCTTGGAAAATACTTTGGCTCCTTGCAAACGACCAAACAGATCATTTATCATTGGTAGTGGGTACTTGTTCATGATTGTTACTGCATTCAATTCACGATAATCAACAACCATTCTCAAAGATCGATCCTTCTTCTCCACTAACAAAACGGGTGATCCCCAAGGTGAAGAGCTTGGGCGTATATAACCTTTATCCAATAGCTCCTTAATCTCGCTTCTTGATTTGTGCCAAATCACATGCGGGCATCCCGTATGGTCGCTTTCGATATCGGGCCTGTTCCTGGCAATAGTTCAATCAAAAACTCAATGTCTCTATCCGGTGGCATTCCTGGCAACTCTTCCGGAAATACATCAGGAAAATCCTTCACCACTGGTACTTCTTCCTGCACCACTCCTGATAAGCAATTTACTTGTGCTCTCCTCGGCTCGTGCCGTGATACATACTTGATTCTTCTTCCTTCTGGTGTGGTGAGCAAAATTGATCTAGTGGAGAAATCAATGTTTCCTCCATACTTTGATAACCAATCCATACCTAATATCACATCCAATCCTTGGGATTCCGTAACTATTAGGTCCGAGGGAAAACATAGTGTCCAATCCTTAGTGGCGGTCGATCACACCATTTACTAGCCATGTACTCTGCTCGGGTGAGGTTACTAGCATGGGTGACCTAAGGGCTTGGGTCGGTAACTTGTACTTATCCACAAATCCTTGATATGTATGAATGTGATGCACCAAAGATCGAAAAGAACAAGCTACGATAAATGACTTAACCAAAAACTTACCGACACGCATCGGGCTGATCTTCAATCTCCTCCACATCAATGTGGTTCACCTGTCCCCTGTTGAAAGGGTTGGGCTTTTCGAGCTTCCAAAGCCATTTCCATTACGTATACGGGCAGTCATTTGCATAGTGTCCGGCTTGGAACACTTGTAACAGTGACATGACTCAAGTCTTTCTTGGCTGGGGTTGTTGGTGTAGTCCGGTTCGACCATTGCTTCCTCCATTCCCATTACCATTCTTGTGGCCATTATGGTTGTGCGAACTACTTCCTCCATGGGTATCTGGCAACCGAACTCCTTGCTTAGGGGTATAACGGGCTTCATTGGCTCGAGTTATACTTCCCTTGCCCATACTTCCTCTTGCGGTTCTCAATTTCTTCTGCTTTCCTTCAATCATAAGGGCTCGGTCTACTAACTCCTGGTAGTTATTGAAACTTGCTACCATTAACGGCATCTTTGAACTCATCATTCAGTCCTTCCAGAAAATTCTCTGCTTAGCGCATCCGTAAGCAACGTCATCCGGGGCATAACGTGCTAATTTACTAAAATCATCTACGTCTTGTGTGATCCTTCCTCCTTGGCGTAAGTTGCGAAACTCACGCTTCTTCATGGCCATGGCTCCTGCTGAAACATGAGCGGTCGAAAAGCTTGTTGAAACTGATCCCATGTGGCGGTGTCATCGGTAAGTGGTTGTGAAATTCCCCCACCATCTGCCGCGGGTCCTTCAAGGCGATGTGCTGCAAACTTCACTCTTTCTCCATCATGCATCCTGCGTTGGTCAACTCCTTCCTATCTTGCGGAGCCAATCATCTCGCTACAATCGGCTCGGTGCTCTTTGGAATACACCGGCGGATTTAGTCTAAGGAAACGAGTCAAATGATCCGCAGGGGTGGTGGTGGGTTGTTGTTGTTGTTGTTGTTGTTGCCACGGTTACGCACCAATGTTTGAATCAGGTGTTACGCTTCTTGAATCGGTTGGGTGATCTCTGGCGGGAAAACAAATCCGGGGTCGCGTCTCGGAGGCATCTGAGGGGTTTAGAAAAGAAGAGAAATTTAGAATAGAATGGGGTCTAAGGGGAATCACTACCCAATGCACATGAGCAAATGCACACAAAATCACTTCATTCAATCAAACAAAGGCTTACAACGATCTAACTATCGCAAAAGTGCGTGTACTATAATGTTTACATGGAGGGAATACTACTAATATGTGGGGGACTTCTACTAATTTGAACCGGTGGAAGATTCCATGATGTACGCTCGACTTCGTCTTCAAAATCGGGTTCACTTGGATCCGAATCGGGGTCGTCGATGTTGATCTAGTCGCTTGGGTAATTGACATATTGGTCTTCATTCCTGAGCGCCAACTTCTTCTTGAGTTCTTCGATCTCATACTTAAGATCGTTATTGTGTCTTGCCAGAGCTACGATCTCGTCCATGTAGTCCTTGCGTGTAGTCTTTAGTTCTTCTTCCAGTTCGATGATCCTTCCCTTTGCATTCTCGCAACTCCATCATACCATCAAGACATCTGGTTCTCTGGCGTCGAATGTGCTGGTTTTAACTCTGGATAAAAGCTGCAATGGATCTATCCTCTTGGTGCCGACTATGTCCCATTTGTCATCTCGGCGTCTGCAAATCTAGTAGATGGTGTCCTTGAGGTCTTCTTGATAAACTTCTCCAATGCGTCCCATGGTAATATGAGCTGCCATGCTCTTTCCTGGACTCCATGTTGGTGCATTGAAAACACTATCTATAGGCTTGGTGATTGGGGCGAATGTCCTTCTGGAGCGTGAGCTTGAATCTTCGGCGCTCCTCTTCAGACAGAGTGGCGTTGAAAGTCCCGGTGAAACTTGGTAGTCCAATGTTCAGGTACTTGGTAACTTCCTTCAAGTGAAATCCAAATGGTGTGCCTTCATCCGGTTGGGTGTACTTGATCTTCGCGTCCGTCATCCTAAAGAGTAGAAAAGATGAGGAGTTAGAAAAATGAGAAGAGAGTAGTGATCTATGGCTTTAACTTAGTGGTCGTGTCCTACAGTCGGTGTGCTCGATACCATCTCAGTAGCGACCGGACCCAAATGGATCAAGTCTCGTGTGCTCGGGTGTCATCCTCGGATCGATGTCGACACCACACCGTGCATCGAAGGATTTATAGCAGAGTAGCAATCACACACTTATTACATCGATTGTCCGTAAGAGGACTTATTACCATAAATATGGCTTAAGGCCATCTAATAACGATAACTTGGAAGGCTTGGAAGATAAGTGAGTCCATCAACTCCATCGGCATCATCGAGTATAGAACCACGACCTAAACACCTTACTCGTCGTAAATGCGAAAAGTCTGCAACATGAAAGTTGCAGCCAAAATGGGTCGACACATGGAATATGCTGGCAATGTAACACATAGAGAGTAATGAAACAATAAGCCTATACTACATGCATATTTGGCTGGTGTTAAGGCTCTACGGTTACATTTTTGAATAAAGATAGTTTTTCACTACATCAAAGTTATAATTTTATTTAACTATCATGGTGGTTGTTACACATTGAGAATGGTTGACAGCATCCTCAATCCCAATTAAAAGTACTCATTAAAACCCAATAACTTTTTATTAGAAGTAACATGTTGAGATTCACATGATATTCAAGTACTAGATACTCAAGATTTGTCCATAACCGGGGACACGACTAATCATGATTAGTTTATACACTCTGCAGAGGTTTGCGCACTTTTCCCACAAGACTCGATCGCCTCCGCTTGGTTCCCGTGACTACATGGTGTTTGGGAAAGCGGATGACCGAGACATAGTCTTTCGAAGCGCTAGCACCTTACATGTGGGTAGACCGTACCAACCTACATCCCCTACATCGGCTAGCCTACCCGTAAGAGTTCGCACAACTTAATCAACTACGCCATGAGCCCATAATTGGCTTGTGGCTGCACACGGAAGTTTCCAGTTTGAATAATCTTATGATCCCTTAGAGCACGGGTGGCGGTCCAAGAAATACAAGCAAGTCTGATAGAAACCAGGTGCCTCAATCCACCCGGATGTGTGTTTAAGTTGCCACCTTAGATAAACCATTAATTAACAATCTCACATCTGTCATGGATATCACTCACCCAATCCACGTCTACTAGCATAGCATGGCATAATTAAGCAAACGTGAAGTAACTCCCAAGGTTTCATAAGTAAAGCAGTAATAGGTACTACCTCAATTCTACTTCCCATCCCACAATTTAATTAGATCCTAAACATGCAAGTGTTTGAGGGCTTGATCTAATGCATAAAAGCTGGGTAGTAGAAAAGGTATGATCAAGTGTTACTTGCCTTTGCGATGATCCATGAAACCTAGAGATTCGAAGTAACAAGCGGCGACCGGGTGATCTAACGCAGACAAACAACAAGCATACAATAAGTACTCATCTAATGCACAGGAAATCTCGAATAAAAGATCTAACCGAAAGTTCAACTTAAGAACCCTGGTTGCAAAAGAATCGAATCAAATAAAGCATCGAAAGTCGAAACTCGAGAGAGAACGTCTCGGTTTAGCAATCTGAAACTAGGTCAAAATTTTACAGTAGCAAAACTCCGTGCAAGTAGGTTAGTCGAACGGCGGTTTCATAACGAAACTCCAGGCGCTTGAATCACCTGATTCCGATAAACGAGCAAGAAATAAAACAGATTTGAAAATCGGATCGGAAATCAAATCAGAAAAATAACGGATTAAATCCGATTAAAAGAAAACGACGAACGGTTAAAACGACGGACGTTCGTTAACAGAACTAATCCAACGAACATGTTCATTGAAACGAACGGTTCGGTGAACGTTCATTAAATAAGAAAACCGAATAAAATAAAACCAATCTAGGGTTTTTTTTCCGAACATCTTTTTTGTTTTTAAAAACCGGATCGGAAAACCGGATCGGAACGGCGGGGCGGCGGCTACCTCAGGCGGCTCGCCGGCGGGGCTCCGGGCGGGCTAGGGTCGGCGGGGTCGGGAGGGGCGGCGAGGTCGGCGGGGTTCCCGGCGACAGCGGGAACGACGGGCGGCGGCGCCCACGGGCGGTGGCGGGCTCGGCGGGTCGGGAGGGGCGGCGAGTCGGCGGGCTCCGGCGACAAGTGGAACGGCAGCGCGGCCCACGACGGCGGTGGGGCTCAGCTGGCTCGGGTTGGGGCGGCTCCGTGGGTGAGAGAGAGGCGGCGGCGTATTTATGGAAGGGGGTGGCGGGCTTGGGAAGGGGCAGGCGGCGTGGCCGAGCCGGAGTCGGCCAATGACGGCGGGGACTCACAAGGGCGGCGTGGCGTCGAGGAGAGGAGGAGGCGGGCCGGGCGGTCAGTTGGCCGGGCCTTGGGCCTGTGGGGCGCAAGTATTTTTTTTAAATTTAAACCAAACGAATTAAAAAAATACCAAATGAACTCTGATTTTAAATAAAAATAATTTTCCCGACTCCTAAAAATGAGTCGAACAAAAAGAACTTTAAAACGGCAAACATGCATATTTTTTAAAATGCTCATTTTGCCTAAGCAAAATAAATCTTCAAAACCAAATTTGATTTATTTATAATACCTTCGTTTTTTCCTAAATGTTGGGAAAGTCATATTATTCCCTCTCTTAATTTTTTTATAGGAAAACTTTATGAAGATAATTGAAATAAATCCAAATGATCCTATTTTATAAATTTGAGAAATCCCAAATATGAAAATAATGAAACTTCCAACTCTCTCCGAGGGTCCTTGAGTTGCGTGAAATTTTCTAGGATCGGAAAATGCGAGAAAATATGATATGCATGATGACCTAATGTATAACATTCCAAATTGAAAATTTGGGATGTTACAGTTGCCCCCCTTACCAGCCCGGCAAAGAGCGGTACTACCGCTAGGCCAGCGGTACTACCGCTTAACAGCCTAAGCGGTACTACCGCTCCTACCCGCGATACTACCGCCTCTCCTGCCGCGGCTGGTACCGTAAAGTCCGACACGAAAAAATGAGCCCTCCAATCGAGGCGGCACTAGCACAAAACCGCAGCGGTACTACGGCTGGGGCTACAAGTGGTACTGCCGCTTATAGCACCCAAGCGGTACTACCGCTCCGGCCCGCGGTACTACCGCTCAGAGCAGAGAAGGCACAAAGAGGACAAGAATGAGCTCTCCATTGAAGTGGAAAGGCTCGGAGGGTGTGCAAGGGATGTGTACGTGATGATTCCGACCTAGCCTTTCCAAAGCGGACCTCCCCTTGATAGTACGGTGATCTCTACGAAACTAGTCCACTAAACTGAATCGAAAAAGACTACACCGTCTTCGCTTCAAACTCGAGGGAGGGAATCGTCTCGTGCCAAAGAATAAATCTCTGAAAAGCTCAGTGCACACGATTAGTCCGCAAAAGCATTGTCATCAATCACCGAAACATCTTAGGGCTAAATATGCCCATACACAAAGGATCAATATGAGGTGCACAAGGGCTAGTAATGTACTTGTTCAAATGATATTCATTGAAAATCTCAAGCATTTCATTTTTCCACTCACAGAAAAACTCTGCATCAAGAATAGGCACTCTACGTCTAAGACTCCCCAAAGTAGACACATCCATCTTCCTCCAAAGGTGTTTAAACCAAGGCAATGGAGACCAAAGCTCTGATACCAATTGAAATGATTGAGAAGAGGTGTCTAGAGGGGGGATGAATAGACTGTAATCAAGAAAAGTTGCAGTCTTTAATTCTTTAGGTTGATGTGGAGTTTTAGCACAAGTTTAAGCATTCACAATACATATCAAGCAAGCATGCAAAGAATATATGAGCAGCGGAAAGTAAAGCATGCAAGTTGCAAGAATGTAAAGAGAAGGGATTGGAGTGTGCAAACGCAATTTGGAGACACGGAAATGTTTTATCCGTGGTTCTGATAGGTGGTGCTATCGTACATCCACATTGATGGAGACTTCAACCCACGAAGGGTAACGGTTGCGCGAGTCCACGGAGGGCCCACCCACGAAGGGTCCACGAAGAAGCAACCTTGTCTATCCCACCATGGCCGTCGCCCACGAAGGACTTGCCGCACTAGGGTAGATCTTCACGAAGTAGGCGATCTCCTTGCCCCTACAAACTCCTTGGTTCAACTCCACAATCTTGACAGAGGCTCCCAAGTGACACCTAGCCAATCTAGGAGACACCACCCTCCAAGAAGTAACAAATGGTGTGTTGATGATGAACTCCTTGCTCTTGTGCTTCAAATGATAGTCTCCCCAACACTCAACTCTCTCTCATGGGATTGGATTTGGTGGAAAGAAGATTTGAGTGGAAAGCAACTTGGGGAAGGCTAGAGATCAAGATTTATGTGGTTGGAATGGAATATCTTGACCTCAACACAAGTGTAGGTGGTTCTCTCTCAGAAAATATGTGTTGCAAGTGTATGCATGTTCTGATGGCTCTCTCCACAAATGAATAGTGGGTGGAGGGGTATATATAGCCTCCACACAAAATCTAACCGTTACACACAAATAACCAAACTCGGTGGGACCGATTCAAAGAACTCGGTCAGAGCGATTTGGTTCATAATGTGACCGTTAGGAATTTCGGTGGGACCGACTGGATCAACTCGGTGGTACCGATGTGCTAGGGTTAGGGTAAATCCTCATGTCGGTTTGACCGATTACTCAAACTCGGTGGGACTGATTTGGGTAATAAGTGAAACAGAGAGTTGGCCAAACAAACTCGGTGTGACCGATTGCATATCTTGGTGGGACCGAAATTATTGCAATGGGCAACAGGATTTTGCAAGCCCATCTCGGTGAGACCGAGATCCCATCGGTGAGACCGAATTGATTAGGGTTTCTGGCAGTGGCTATGTCAAGTGAACTCGGTGGCTCCGGATAGAAAGAATCGGTGGGTCCGAGTTTGACTTTTGGTTTGGGACATATGTGGATATGAGAAAGTGGTTGAGGGCTTGGAGCATATCACTAAGCACTTTGAGCAAGCAAGCCATTAAGCAACACCTCATCCCTTCTTAATAGTATTGGCTTTTCCTATGGACTCAATGTGATCTTGGACCACTAAACTGAAAATATAGAGTCTTGTGCTTTGAGCTTGAGCCAATCTTTTGTCCTTAGCATTTTGAAGGGGTTCCACGTCCTCTAGTCCATGCCACTCCATTGTTGAACTTATCTGAAACATACTAGGTAGAAGCATTAGTCCAACAAGAGATATGTTGACATTAATTACCAAAATCACCCAGGGAGAACTTGTGCTTTCACCTTCCATTCTCGAGCTCCAGCACCCAAGTCCTCATCTTTTCCGCCTCAAGAAAGCGCTCAACCATGTCTGGATCTGGAGGGCAAGGCAATTGGATGGCCTCCTCCGTTAAGGAGAAGGACATCACCGAGCTTCGGGAGGCCGGGTATCTGGCGAAAGGAATCGCTCACCGGCTTCCGGCCAAGGGGAAAGTCATCCCCACCCCAAAGCCCAATGAGAGGGTGGTGTTCATCCCCCACTTCATCCGCGGGTTAGGGTTTCCTCTCCACCCTTTCGTCCGCAGACTTATGTTCTATTACGGGCTAGATTTCCATGATCTAGCCCCAAACTCCTTCCTCAACATCTCGGCATTTATTGCTGTGTTCGAGGCCTTCCTCCGCATTTCTCCCCACTTCGGATTATGGCTCAAGATCTTCAATGTGAAGCCGAAAGTGGTGGATGTCCAACATGCGGAGTGCGGAGGCGCCATGGTGAGTAAGATGCCCAATGTCACATGGCCGAAAGGCACATTTGTGGAGACCATCAAGGAGTGGCAGAAACTATGGTTCTATATCACAGAGACTCGTGACGCCACTTGGGCTGCGGCTCCCGAATTCAAGTCCGGAGCTCCAATGCGGCTCACCTCCTGGATAGAGAAGGGCCCAAATTGGTCTTCGTTGGACGAACTGATAGAGCTGCAAACGCGCATCCAAAGCATGGTGGATATAAACATCAAGCTCATCAACGTGATCCGGGTGATGTTAGTTCGTCAATCCTTCCATGCGAGCCAAACATGCCCTTTATGGGAATTTGATCCGGAGAAACACCATACCTTGGAGAGGCTCTTGGAACCACTCACGAAGATGTCCGGAAGTTGCTCTTTAAAGGCAACGAGACGCCACCGACCATAGACTCGCATCATGGCACGATCTAGCCCATCCTGCCAGTGCTGTAAGTCCTTCACATCGAGGTGCATCCTCTAGTTGCTTGTTCAAGGAAGATGTCTAAAACTTCACTATTTTTTTTCTAGGCATGGACAGAGAAAGCGGAGCGGATTCGATGTCCAGCTCCGCTGCTCGAGGAACCAGTCATACCGCTCCTGGCGAAGATGCTGGTTCCGGCGCCCTACAAGGCGCCGGAGAAGAAGGCCAAGAAGAAGGCCAAGGGGGTCTGGAGTGGCCCCCATTTCAAGGGAGCTTCGGACATGTCGTCCGAAGACAAGACGCACTCCTCTGCCGCCGAAGATGACGACGAGGAGGAGGAAGAAAGCAACCCCCCCCCCTAATGGGGGAAGGAAGAAGAGGGCGGCCTCCACAAATCTTGAGGCAGAGGCGCCCAAGAGGGGGAAGGCCCCCCTTGAGGATAACTCCACAAGGGACGTCGACAGTAGCCCAGAGCGACCCCCCTGAAGCAAGCCCCTGGCCGCATCGTACGTACTAAAGACCCATATACGTCCATGTATCCAGCCTCTCCTCTTCATTGTATTAACATGTTTAATTATGTAATCACAGTCCGGCCCACGACAGCTCCATGCGATCCTCATCAGGAGGTTCGTTGGATTCAAAGGCGATGGCCAGCGAGTCACCGCCGGCCGCTCACTCTCCCACGGCCAAGGGCGACAACGAGGTGTTGTCCCAAAGGACCTTCCCCGGCCAGGGGGAAGTTCAGGAGGCTGTCAGAGTGGCGCCAGAGGGCAAAACCTCGGCCGCCGGACACATGGGGGAACAGATCCCCATGGAGACTGGCGATGGGGGCCATGTTATTTTCGGCCCCCAACCGAACACGATTCCGGAGACCTATACGGTTCCGGAATCCGGCGAGCAGCCTCCTTCGAGAGGAGGTGTGCCTATCCCGCCGGTGACCTCTGTCCAACAAGAGGCACCGGATAATCTGTTGGAAGCGCTTCGAGGCGCTTCCATTGTGCAGGAACACCTTATCCTTATGGGTACGGTGATTGAGAGGGTTTAGTCCGTCAAGAGCGGACTGACCGAAGCCTGTGGCAGCCTGCTAACAGGCTTTGAGGTAAGCGACACAAAATAAAAAGTCCTAGTATAGACAGTAGCCCCTGAGACACTGTCCGGTGTTCGGAAAGAAAAGCCGGACAGAGGATCAGTTTATTTTTGCAGAGAACTAACTAAAAGATGTCTTATATGAATAAACAGGCGTCGTTGCTGGCCACAACCTCTCATGTTGCGGAGGTCTCCAGACTAAAGCAGAGTCTGGAGCGGGCCGAAGAAGAGCTCGGCCTTGTAAAAAGGCAGCTGGAGGACAAACAAGGTATGTTGCGACTTGCTGTATATTCAGGAAGAATGAATGATGTGTATTGATAGAAGTGCCATGATATTTGTAGGAGCGGCGACCGAGGTCGAGGTCCTTAAGAAGGCACTGGCCGAGGCCGAGGAGAAAGCTGCCAAGGAACAAGCCGCTCGTGAGAAGCACGAGGCTAGGCTTGATGAGGTCCAGCAGGAACTCTAGGATGCCGTGAAGAAGTGTGAGTCCTTGGAACGTGATGTTTCAGCTCAAGAGACCAAACTCGCCAAGGCTCGCCAAAGCGCACAAGAGGCTCGGGCCGAAGCCCAAAGTGCCCTCCAGGAGATCCAACAGGCGAAGAAGATCACAGCGGGTAAGGCGTTTAGTATGCAAAGCAAGTATGCGAAGAAGAAGTATTGCTTACTAACCCGGATTTTGAGTTCTCCAGGGGCGTTTGCGGATCTGCCGTGCAGTGTTTCTGATGCTGCGGAATTCTTCCGAGCCAAAGAGGGGAGCTCAACGGAGAAGCTGTTCTGGTCGCAATACCTTGCGCCAGAACATCCGGTGCCCTTTAGTGACCAGCTAAAACAGCTGGTCGAGCTGCATAGGGTGGCCGAACTAGCCATGAAGGATTTTATAATCCAGCTGTGGCTTGCCGAAGCTATACCCAGCAGCTACTTCGGGCTCGTGAAGCGGCTGGTGAATGACTGCCCTCGGTACCGACGCCGCTGCCGGTCGGTTCTGCATCGAGGGCGCGCACATGGCCTTCGCCCGGGTCAAGGTGTGGTGGGCGTAGATGGACGCCGTCAAGCTTGTGACCGAGGGAACACCTGAGGGCCAGGAGCACCGCACACCCGAGCGGTATTTTGAAGACGTCCTGGAGGGGTCTCGTATTGTGGCGACGCAATGTGCGCAAGACATTATTTTCGAATGAATACATTCATGTTGTCTCTGCCTTGTATGATGAAACAAAGTTGTTATATAATATAATGTATGTTTTAAAAAATTTCACCTCCTGTGCGGCCGTTTTGTGTGAAATCTAAGAGTTGGCCACTCGTCGGCTTCTGCCCCCATGTAGGTAGTACGGGGGTGTTCGGGATGTAATCTGAACACTCTTGATCCAATTGTTTGGTCCTTGAAGGAGGTGTTTAGCGCAACGAACCAGGCAATAAGACTATGCGGCTTTAGCACCCTCACTTAGCCATAGGAGTTTGACAATAAAAATGTAGGCGCAGCCCCTAGTATCTGAACTAGGATGCTGTAAACACCTCATCGGGTAAGTACCGATCCTTCGCGTAATGCGGAAAAAATCTCTAATGATTTGAAACCTCCGAAGAGCTGACCGGCTCTCGCCGCATCATGACAGTCACTTTTTGGCTTTCTCTACTGAGGTGCTCATCCGGATAAACTAGGACACAATCGCAGTAGTTCTCCCTTTACTACCCTAGTCGATTGTAACATCTCATTTGGAATGTTATACATAGGTCATCATATGCATAGCATATTTTATTTGCATTTTGGGTGTGATCCTAAAAATGCTAAGCAACTCAAGGACCCACAGAGGGAGTTGGGGATTTTATTATTTTCATATTTGAATTTTCTCAAATACCGAAACAGGGATCATTTTGGTTTTAATTATTTTTCTCTCCAAAAATATTTCATAATAAAAATATATGAGAGAAGATAATATGACTTCTCCAAAATAATGAAATATTGGAAGAAAAATATTAAAATCAAATAAATAATTTTATTTCGATTTTATTGCTATTTTTATTTGAATTAGAAAAATATGCATTTTTCAAAATTGCAGTTTTAGGCCAAAAAGTGTTCACTTTCTTCCAAATATTTTATTTAGACGGTGGAAATTGTTTTGGCATTTTTAGATTTTCATTTTTATTTATTTAGGATTTTCCTGGCGGAATCTGTTTTTAAAAAAGTGGTTCGGACCGAAATGGGCTGAAGGCCCAGTAGCCAGTGCCAGAGCCTCCCGACAGAGCCGCTCTCCGCTCGCGCTGCAAGTGGTCGCGGACTCGAGGAGTCCGAGGCGCCACCGCCATGACTCGGCCCCAAGTCTGAGCCGCCTCCTATAAAACTCCACCCGGGACCCCCTAGAGCCCCAAGTCACCGCCAAGAACCCCGCGCCACGCCACCCACTTGCTGGCAGCGCCGCCGCTTGATCGCCGTCGCGCCGAATCAACGCGCACCACCTCACAAGACGCAAGAAGCCCGCCAGAGCCGCCGCCGTCCGCCGAATCCGCCCCGCCGTTTTTTTATTGGTTTACATAAAACCGATCGTTTTTTTAACCCTAGATGCGTTTTTTTCGGTTTATCATCGGTTTATTTATTTAGCGGGCGTTCGTCCGTTCGTTCGTTTTAACGAACGTTGTTCGCCTGTTAGGTTTAGACAGCGAACGTTCGTTCGTTAGTCTTTTCTTTTTTCTTTTTTATTTTCGGCTAGGGACCTATCCGCGATTACTTTTATTGTAGATTAGCCCTTGATCTTCAAACCGTCGTAACTTTTCAACCATTTGTCCAAATCTAGTGAAACAAACGCCCTCGAGCCTATCTTTCTGTTTAATCAACGTGAACATGGTTTTGACAATTTAAAATTTGGTTTCAAGCAGATTTGTTTTCAAAGTTCTTTTGACCGTAGTTTCAGTTTCGTAGCTCCCATTAGGTTGATTCTTTTTTGCAAATCGAATCATTTCAGTTGGGTTTTCAGATTTGATCTTTTATTTGAATTTTTACCTGTGCATCTATGCTTGAGTGCTTATGTATGCTATTGTTTCTTTGCGATAAAATTTCTGGAGTGCGAAGCGTGCTACTACGAGTCTCTAGGGTTTGCGGGTCGTCAGCAAGGCAAGTAACACATTGATCATACTCTTTTCATACCCAGTTTTTATGCATTAGTTACAATTCTCAAACATTGCATGATTAGGATGTGAATAACTTGTGGGTTTTGCGAAGTAGTTGATGAGGTAGAACATATTGCCTTTTATTATCAAACCCTTGGGAGTTACTTCTACGCTATGCTTATATTGCCATGCTATGCTCGTAGACGTGGATAGGGTTTGAGTGTATGCCATGACAGATGTGACATTGATAATTAATGGTTAACTTAAGGTGGCTACTTAAATACACATCTGGGTGGATTGGTTGCGGGCACCTGGAAATTCCAGTGTTGTCCTAGGATATCCCGGAGTACCCGTGTGATCATCCTACGGCTCGCCACCCAGGCTCAAAGGGATCATAAGATTTTTCATGCTAGAAACTTCTGTGTGCAGCCACAAGCTATTATGGGCTCTAGCATAGTTGAGTAGGTTGCATGACCTCTTTCAGTGGTAGGCTAGCAGATGTAGGGGAAAGTTGGTGTAACTGTCTACCCAGAGTAAAGAGTTAATGTTTGTGTCTCGGTCATCCGTTTCTCAAACACCATGTAGTGCGAGAAATCCAGCGGAGGAGATCGAGTCTTGTGGGGAAAAGAGCGCAAACCTCTGCAGAGTGTACAAACTAATCATGGTTAGCGGTGTCCCCGGTTATGGAC
Organism: Aegilops bicornis; assembly: GCA_021605145.1. NCBI lineage: Eukaryota > Viridiplantae > Streptophyta > Magnoliopsida > Poales > Poaceae > Aegilops > Aegilops bicornis. The sequence goes on along the minus strand of CM038671.1, from coordinate 255,391,529 downwards.
ATCTTGAGTATCTAGTACTTGAATCATTGATTTGATCTCATCACTCTAAATTAATTTGTGGGGTTATTAATTACTTTTTAATTGGGATTGAGTTGGAGGAACCTTCTCAATGTTTCAACCACCATGATAGTTAAATAAAAATATATTCCTTTGTAGTAGGGAAAAATTGGCTTTTCGCAAAAACATTCTAACCATAGAGCCTCCACCAGCCATATATGCATGTAGTGGTAGCATTTATTTTGTTCATTGCTCTCTTGTGTTATATTGCCAAGATATTCCATGTCTTTGACCCATTACGGGCTACAACATATCATGTTGCGAGACTTTTAGACGAAAGAGTAAGGTGCGCTAGGTCGTTGTCGTGCACTTTCGGCTATCTATGCCGTTGGAGTTGATGGACTCACTTTATCTTCCAAACCTTCTGCTGTTATCTTACTTAGATGGCCTTAAGCCACATTTATTGTAATAAGTTCTCTTTTGAGACATTCGATGTAATAAGTGTGTGATTTCTAATCTGTTATAAATCCATTCAAGTACTATGTGTGTCAGCATTACCAGTCCAGGGATCACACTGAACACACAGATTTGACCATCTGAGGTCAGATCGCTACAAGATGGTATCAGAGCACACGCTGAATGTGGGACATGACCACTAAGATGAGCCATAGGTCACTCTTCTCTTCTCATTTCTGACTCCTCTCCATTTTCTACTCTTTAGGATGGCGGACTCAAGGAACAAGTTTGCACAACCGAATGAAGGCACACCATTTGGACGACACTTGAAGGAAGTCACTAGGTACCTGAACATCGGAATACCAAGATTCACCGGGACCTACACCGCCACATTACCATAAGAGGAGCGTTGGATGATTCGAGTTCAAGTTCCAGGAAGGACGTTCACGCCAGTCACTGAGCCCATAGAGTTTTCCTTTGATGCACCAACCTGGAGTCTAGGAAAGAGCATGGCAGCCCACATCGCCATGGGACGCATCGGCGAAGTATATCACAAGGATCTTAAGGACACTATCTACCAGATATGTGGGCGCCGAGATGAGTGATGTCTACTACACAACCTTCTTCTTGTAGACGTTGTTGGGCCTGCAAGTGCACAGGTTTGTAGGACAGTAGCAAATTTCCCTCAAGTGGATGACCTAAGGTTTATCAATCCGTGGGAGGCGAGGGATGAAGATGGTCTTTCTCAACCAACCCTGCAACCAAATAACAAAGAGTCTCTTGTGTCCCCAACACACCCAAGACAATGGTAAATTGTATAGGTGCACTAGTTCGGCGAAGAGATGGTGATACAAGTGCAATATGGAAGGTAGATATAGGGTTTTGTAATCTGAAATGATAAAAACAGCATGGTAACAAGTGATAAACGTGAGCATAAACGGTATTGCAATGATGGGAAACAAGGCCTAGGGTTCATACTTTCACTAGTGCAAGTCCTCTCAACAATAATAACATAATTGGATCACATAACTATCCCTCAACATTGAAAGTGCAACTATCCCTAGGTGGTTTTGGTAATTCATAACAACATATAGCTCATTGAGCTAATGCTATTCCAAGACAAATATTTCAGGAAAGCTCAATGAATGGCATGGCATGGATGATGAAAGTGGATCCCTCAAAATATTAAGGACAAAGGATTGGCTCAAGCTCAAAAGCTCAAGACTCTACATTTTACATTTTAGTGATCCAAGATCACATTGAGTCTATAGGAAAAGCCAATACTATCAAGGAGGGATGAGGTGTTGCTTAATGAGCCTCTTGCTTCAAGTGCTTAGTGATATGCTCCAAAACCCTCAACTACTTTCTCACTTCCACATATGACCTAAACTCCGAAGTCAAACTCGGCCCCACCGATTCTTTCTTTCTATCCGGCCACCGAGTTCAAATGTCATAGCCACTGCCACAAACCCTAGGCAAATCGGTCTCACCGATAGGGATCTCGGTCTCACAAAGATGGGATTGTAATCACTCTGTTTCCCTTCGTAACGTTTCGATCTAACCGAAGTGAGCGATCGGTCCCTCCGAGATTGCAATGTAAACTCTCTGTTTCCCTTTCGTAACATTTCGGTCTCACCGAAAAGAGCGAATCGGTCCCACCGAGTTTACCTGACCAACTCTCTGGTTAGCTAATTACCAAAATCGGTCTCACTGAGTTTGTGTAATCGGTCTCACCGAGATTACGTTATGCCCTAACCCTAACCAAATCGGTCCTACCGAGTTGCATCTTGGTCCCACCAAAAATCCTAACGGTCACTAGGTTTACTAAATCGGTCCGACCGAGTTTGTTGATTCGGTCCCACCGAGTTTGGTAAATTGTGTATAACGGTTAGATTTTGTGTGGAGGCTATATATACCCCTCCACCTCCTCTTCATTCGTGGAGAGAGCCATCAGAACAAACCTACACTTCCAACTTACTAGTTCTGAGAGAGAACAACCTACTCATGTGTTGAGGCCAAGATATTCCATTCCTACCATATGAATCTTGATCTCTAGCCTTCCCAAGTTGCTTTCCACTCAAATCTTACATCCACAGATCCAAATCCTATGAGAGAGAGTTGAGTGTTGGGGAGACTATCATTTGAAGCACAAGAGCAAGGAGTTCATCATCAACACACCATTTGTTACTTCTTGGAGAGTGGTGTCTCCTAGATTGGCTAGGTGTCACTTGGGAGCCTCCGACAAGATTGTGGAGTTGAACCAAGGAGTTTGTAAGGGCAAGGAGATCGCCTACTTCGTGAAGATCTACCGCTAGTGAGGCAAGTCCTTCGTGGGTGACGGCCATGGTGGGATAGACAAGGTTGCTTCTTCGTGGACCCTTCGTGGGTGGAGCCCTCCGTGGACTCGGCGCACAAGCTACCCTTCGTGGGTTGAAGTCTCCATCAACGTGGATGTACGATAGCACCACCTATCGGAACCACGACAAAAACATCCTTGTCTCCAATTGCGTTTGAATTCTCCAAACCCTTCCCTTTACATTCTTGCAATTTGCATGCTTTAGTTTCCGCTGCTTATATACTGTTTGCATGCTTGCTTGAATTGTGTGAAGATTGCTTGACTTGTGCAAAGATAGCTAAAATCTGCCAAAGCCTAAAATTGGGAAAAGGTTAAGTTTTAATGGGTCAAGTAGTCTAATCACCCCCCCTCTAGACATACTTCAAGGTCCTACAAGTGGTATCAGCTTTGGTCTCCATTTGCTTTGATTTCCCTAGCTTTTGGTGGTCATAGCCTTGGTTTCACAACCTAGGAGAGTATGGCGTCTAGCGAGGGAAATTATCACCGTAGAGGTCCTTACTTTGATGGCACTAATTTTGCTAGTTGGAAGCATAAGATGAAAATGCATATTCTCGGATATAACCCCGTTGTTTGGGCTATTTGTGTGTATTGGCTTGCAAGGTGAATTCTTTGATGGGAGAGAACCGAACCGTGAAGCTAACACGGATGAATTGAAGATGCTGCAATACAACGCTCAAGCTTGTGATATCCTCTTCAATGGATTGTGCCCCGAAGAATTCAACAAAATCAGCCGTCTTGAGAATGCAAAGGAAATTTGGGATACATTGATTGATATGCATGAAGGTACCGACTCCGTCAAGGAATCCAAGTTGGATGTGCTCCAAAGTCAGCTTGACAAGTTCAAAATCAAGGATGGTTAAGGTGTCATTTGAAATGTACTCTAGGCTTGCTCTTATCACAAATGAGATTGCCGGCTTAGGAAGTGAAGAGATGACCGATGATTCATCATCAAGAAGATCCTAAGAGCATTGGATGGAAAATATGATACCGTGTGCACATTGATCCAAATGATGCCAAATTACAAAGATCTCAAGCCAACGGAAGTCATTGGAAGAATTGTTGCTCATGAGATGTCACTCAAGGATAAGGAGGAACTTCACAACAAGTCGAGTGGTGCTTACAAAGCCTCATGTGAAGCCCCCACATCATCAAGTGAGAAACAAACCTTCAATGAAGAATGGAGCTTAATGGTGAAGAACTTCAACAAATTCTACAAGTGTAGAAGCAAAGAAAGAAGCTCTAAGTCAAGGTCATACAATGACAAAAGATCTTCTAGTCGAGAGCGCAATTGCTACAATTGTGGGAGACAGGACACTATTCCAATGAGTGTACGGCACCCTACAAAAGAAGAGAAGATTCTCCAAAAGAAGAAGTAGAAGAGAGGAATCACCACCAAGAGAGAGAAGGAGTAGAGATGATCGTTATGAGCGAAGACCCTCACGGAGAAGCAAGGATTTGGAAAGGAAGGACAAGTCATCAAAGAGCTACACAAAGCGAACACATCAAGCTCATGTTGGTGAATGGGTATCCGGCTCCGACTCCGACAATCACTCCGAGAGAAGCTATCACTCCGACTCCGAATATACTCAAGATGAAGGTGTTGCCGGTCTAGCACTTGTGTCAACCAACTCCTACGACATATTTGATTCACCAAATGAAGGAATTGGAACATGCTTCATGGCCAAATGTCCTAAGGTAACACACCCCGAGTATGTTGATTTTAATAGTGATGAAGATGACTTGTTCGGTGATGATGATTTACTTATTGACAACTCTAGTGATGAATACTATGATGAAAGCGTCAATTAATCATGCTAATCAAGATAAAGCGAATGACAATGATAAGGAGAAGATTGAGCTTCTAACTAAAGAACTAAACACTCTTAAGTTAGCTCATGAAACTATCTTCGAAGATCATCGAGAACTTTTAAGGGCTCATGAGAAGTTACGCTTTGAAAAGCTCAATCTTGAGCAAGAGCATGAGTTCTTAAAGGCAATCAATGATGATCTCCGTAAGAAAAGTTCTTCTTAGATTGCCAAGCATTTACTCTTATCCACTTACATGCCTCAAGTCAAGTCCAGTAACAAGAACAAGAAAGATTCTTCCTCTAGTATTAAGAATAATAATGCTAAATCCAATATTGTTGCTTCTAGTAGTTCTCTTCATTCCACTAATGATTCTCTTAGCCAAGTTACACTTGAGCAAGAAAACAGCTTATTGAAGGGAATTATAGAGAAAGGTGTTTACAAAAGCCTTGTCGGGAGTAAGCAATTCGAGGAAATAGTATGCAAGGAAGGAAGGCACCGAAAGAATCAAGGTGTTGGTTTTGAACGAAAGTTCAATGCCAATGGAGTTGAGTGGGAAGAAGATCAATACCCCAAGACGAAGTTTGTTCCTCAACAAGAGAAGTATGATCCAACTTCCTTCAAGGGAACACAAGCACAAGACGATCTTCCACCACAAGACCGTAAGAACAAAGGCAAGGACAAGCTTCAAGAGGAGATTGATGCATTTGAAGAAGCACCTAAGGCCTTGGTCAAGTGGGTTCCCAAGACTACGTCAAGTTCTACTTCATCAAGTACAACTACAACTCCAAGGATTCCCATCAAGATGATGTGGATCCCGAAGAAGAAGAACTAGAAAGTTCTTGAGGGTGACTCCGCCAACATTCTTCACTCATATCATTATGGCAAGGACAAGTGCAATCAACTTCCATATCTTGCACAAGTTCATGGAGTCACAAACCCTCATGTTGGTAAGGCAAGGGACAAGGTAACCTAATGTTTTCATAGACATCATCTTGTGTGTGCATCACTCTATGTCTATGGATATTCTTGTTTGTTCCTTGTGGGACTAACCCATGTAGGTATTGAAAGTGCAACTCACTCCAAAGGATTGCTCCAAATGATCTACATCAACATTAAGCATCCACATCTTCAACACCTACATGAAGTCATCATCGACAAAACCCAAGGTTAGTTCATCCCTCTTAGGGGGGATCTCACATCTAGGGGGAGCTTAACTCTAAGAATTGAGTCAAAGCAACTCTAATGATGTGAACACATCAATGCATTATGTTAAAGTGGTAACCCCATTTGAGCTTAAACGATGAGTATGACCTATGATCAAATGTTCTCATTTGACTCCTAAGTCAATATACTCATATATAGATGACCTAGTCATCGCCAATTGTTTGATAGATGCTAGGATTGGTTGTGCATGCTTTGCCACATATTTCATTTGTCATTTTATTGTGTGAGCATGTTGGTTGCATATTTTACTCATTCGAGGACATCCACTTGTTGTTTTGATTGATTTGTTTCTTTTTCTTTGGCCAAGTGGATGAACAAGAATGCCTAAGCCTAAGAACCTTCTCTAGCTATCTATGCTTTTCTCGTCTCAAACTCTATTCATGCTACATCACAAAATTTGATCAAGTCAGATTCGAACCACTCTGTGTGAGGAGCACTCGGAGTCCCCGATTAAATCATAGACTTAAACTTCCAAAACTTCTTTGTGCTTTTCGGTCCGACCGATTCCTCCATTTCGGTCATACCGAGATCACTAAGTCAATCTAGGTTTTCAATCTCGGTGCAACCGATTTGAACTTCGGTCACACCGAGTTCTTTATGTGAATCAGCGATTATGCATCTCGGTGCCACCGAAGTCGTTCCACTTTCGGTCACACCAAGCGGTGTCGGACTATATATTCACACGGGCAAAATTTTGGAAAACCTTCTCCAAAACTCTTGGCAAGATAGCTCGCTTCTGCCTTCTAGGTCTCGGATCATCGACTTGCCGCCACCGCCTCCTGTCCGGCTGATCTCCACCGTCAGCAACGGATTTCATCTCCGCGTTGCCGTAGTGGCGAGTTCATCGCCGAACTAGGGTATGAACTCGATCACGATTCTTATCCTCGTGCGATTCTCGGCACATTGTGTTCATTATGATTCTTGCCATGATTGAAACACCCCTATCTGATCAAAACAATCCTTAGAATAGATGCGATTTGAAAATTTAGGGTTAGGTTTCATGAAACCATCTCGGACCCACCGAGTTGAAAAACTCGGTCCCACCGATTCGGCTAACGCCATTGCACTAGTAATTCTCGATTCGACCGAGAATTGCTATCGGTGTGACCGATTTTAGAACTTTGTGAAACCCTAGCAGTCTCGGTACATCGAACTATGACTCGATCTCGACCGAGTTCACTAGTTTAGGTTCCAAAACTGCCCGGTATCACCGAAGTTTGAAAATCGGTTGATCCGAAATGCTTTACGTGGAAAACTAAAACTAAGTTTTTGAATCATTCTTTGCAAAAATCTCTGCATTTTGTGATGCTCATCCACTCTATCTCATCTATAACTATTCATAGGGTCGTGATCAGTGTATTGACAGATGTCGGACCAAAGTGATAGTCGAGCAGGGAAGAAGAGCAGATTCACATGAGTGAGGGCACTAGTCCCTCTAGCAGCTCAGATGAAGGCAGCAGAAGTACTCCTAGCAATTTGCCCAAAGCTGCCACCAGGACAAGGAAGAAGAGAACCTCAGAATCTGAGGATGAGGATTATGTGGCAGTAGAGGATGAGGCTATTTCAAAGAAGAAAGTGCTCAAGAAGGAGTACAGCTCAGCTGCAGTTAAGCCAGGGATGAAGATAAAAAGGCCAGCAGGAAGACAACCCATGTCTAAAGCCAGAGCCTCCACTCAAGCATCTTTGGAATCCCAACCCAAAGAGCCTGCTGCAGAAGGAAAGAAAAGGAAGGAAAGGGTCAAGAAGACCATGGCCAGAGTGATTGGAAAGCCTTCCATGATGGAAGAAGAAGAAGAAGAGGTTGCTGCACCAGCACCCAAGGCACAGAAGCTGATGGGTGATGCTATAAAGTCAGGGGCTGCAACATCAAAGCCCAAAGATGCACCCAAAGCTGCCTCCAAGCCCAAGAGAGCACCAAAGAGGAATACCAGGAGTATACCAGCTGTTGAGAAGAACAAGGCCCTAGTGCCTGAAGTTGCTGCTGAGGAAGATGATGAAGGACAAGTCCTGAGGAAGCTCAAACCCAATATTCCAGACCACAATGATGCTCATCCTGTGGCTGAGAACATGAAGATCAGGAGGGACTCAGGGTTGAGGCTATGGAGAGAGTCGAGATCCATATGCCACCGGGAGAAGGACTGCTGTTGATTACAGTTTCCACACAAAGGAACAGTAGGATTTCTATGAGACAATCTTGTTGGACAAGAAGCCTATAGTGTGTGATATGAGGTGGGTCGATTGGACCTACATAAAGGAGAATGAGGAACATTATCCTGGAGTATATGACAGCTTCAGTGCGTGTGGAGTTGCAGACTTTGTTAGGCAGAAGCTCACAAACTGGAATGATGAGCTCATTATGCAATTCTTCTCCACAGCATATTTTTATCCAGATGGCAGAATTGTTTGGATGTCTGAAGGTACGAGATACCAATCAACCATTGAGGAATGGGCAAATCTGATAAATGCCCCAAAGGAGAATGAAGATGACCTGGACGTTTATGCCAATAAAAAGATGGATCACAATTCTATGTCACAAATGTACAAGGAGATCCCAGACAAGGCCCTTGAGACTTTAAAGTTTGGGTCAGTCCACTATCTTCTGTCAGGGCTGCCAACGATCAACTGGATCCTAAGGCACACTCTTTTGCCCAAGTCAGGTGACCACGACATGATCAGAGGGCATGCAATTAATTTGCTACACATATTTGATGTGCCATAGAAATTCAAGGTCATGAGCCTCATGGTTGAGACTATCAAAAGGACAAAGAGACCAAAAGAGAAGTTGTGGATATGCCCCACAAATTCAGGAGTTGATTAACTCAAAGATGGGCACAGGAAAATATCTGTTGGATAAGGAACACTTTCTTCTCTATCCAGACTTTGAGGACAATCAAGTTGTGATGAATGAGAATGAACCATCATCAGTACAAACTCAAGAGAAGAAGGAGAAAGCAAAGAAAGAGAAGGCTGCCAAGATGCCAACACAAGAGGAGGCATCTCGAGTACTTTGAAGAGCAAGCAGGACCAGCTTGGTTACTTGATAGCATCAACTCGAGGATTGAGAAGGGTTGGCCACCCTAACTCAAAACCAGGAGAGCTGAAAAGAATCATGGAACAAAAATTCTATGATTTAGATGTCAAAGTAAATGAGATTGATCGGTTGTGGAGCAGCTCTGAGGATGACATGCAGGAGAGGAAGGGCATGACAACCATCGATGCATTTGCCAGAGTGCCTCGAGCTCGAGAGATCAGCTGAGCCAAGAACATACACCAGAGTAACTTCATCTCGCACTAGCTGCCTCCAAAGACAACCAGCTCCAAAGACCAACCCCTTCAGCTCCATCCACATCAATCAAGTCTTCATCCAAGGAGCCATCTCTACACCACCAACTCAAGACCAAGCACGAGAGTCGATATAGTACCATGCATTTTCTAGGAACTTTTTGGTAACTTGTTGCCAAAGGGGAGAAAATGTACAGATCATAGGCTTCAAGAGAGAGAGAGAGTTTGCTTTTGTTCTCTCTTGTCTTCTTGGTTGAACTTTGTTTGCTTTTGATTGCTTGAGATACTATGCTATTATCTGTGAGACATTGATGATCATGTGTTTGATCATAAGCTACACTTATGCTTGTTAGATGATATTATCTTACTTATCCTTATATGATAATTCACTTTGCTTGGTGATGAGTGCATGTATTCAATCTTTATTATTTTGAGTGCTCCACCAAGATGTATGTGACATGGAAGAGTAACCCATGAGCCTAATTCCTTGTGCATTTGCAGTCCAAAGCAAATCTTAAACTATGCACAAATTCAGGGGGAGCTCTTGCTTATCACATACCTCTCAAAGCGACGATGTTTTTCAATCTTATTATCATTTGTCGAAGCTTTGATCTATATGTTGTCATCAATTACCAAAAAGGGGGAGATTGAAAGTGCAACTATCCTAGGTGGTTTTGGTAATTCATAACAACATATAGCTCATTGAGCTAATGCTATTCCAAGACAAATATTTCAGGAAAGCTCAATGAATGGCATGGCATGGATGATGAAAGTGGATCCCTCAAAATATTGAGGACAAAGGATTGGCTCAAGCTCAAAATCTCAAGACTCTACATTTTACATTTTAGTGATCCAAGATCACATTGAGTCTATAGGAAAAGCCAATACTATCAAGGAGGGATGAGGTGTTGCTTAATGAGCCTCTTGCTTCAAGTGCTTAGTGATATGCTCCAAAACCCTCAACTACTTTCTCACTTCCACATATGACCTAAACCGAAAGTCAAACTCGGCCCCACCAATTCTTTCTATCCGCTACTTATATACTCTTTGCATGCGTGCTTGAATTGTGTGAAGATTGCTTGACTTGTGCAATTATATCTAAAATCTGCAAAAGCCTACAATTGGGAAAATGTTAAGTTTTAATTGTTCAAGTAGTATAATCACCCCCCCCCCTCTAGACATACTTCAAGGTCCTACAAACATGCAACAAAGAGTCACTCCAAAGTCACTAATAGCGGAGAACAAACGAAGAGATTATGGTAGGGTACGAAACCACCTCAAAGTTATTCTTTCCAATGAATCCGTTGGGCTATTCCTATAAGTGTCACAAACAGCCCTAGAGTTCGTACTAGAATAACACCTTAAGACACAAATCAACCAAAACCCTAATGTCACCTAGATACTCCAATGTCACCTCAAGTATCCGTGGGCATGATTATACGATATGCATCACACAATCTCAGATTCATCCAACCAACACAAAGTGCTTCAAAGAGTGCCCCAAAGTTTCTACCGGAGAATCACGACGAAAACATGTGCCAACCCCTATGCATAGGTTCATGGGCGGAACCCGCAAGTTGGTCACCAAAACATACATCAAGTGGCACGTGATATCCCATTGTCACCACAGACACGCACGGCAAGACATACATCAAGTGTTCTCAAATCTTTAAAGACTCAATCCAATAAGATTACTTCAAGGGGAAAACTCAATCCATTACAAGAGAGTAGAGGGGGAGAAGAAACATAAGATCCAACTACAATAGCAAAGCTCGGGATAGATCAAGATCGTGCCATAGAGGGAACACGAGAGAGAGAGAGAGAGAGAGAGAGAGAGAGAGAGAGAGAGAGAGAGAGAGAGAGAGAGAGATCAAACACAAAGCTACTTGGTACACACCCTCAGCCCCGAGGGTGAACTACTCCCTCCTCGTCATGGAGAGCGTCGGGATGATGAAGATGGCCACGGTGAGGTTCCCCCTCCGGCAGAGTGCCGAACGGGCTCCCCGAGAGGTTTTGGTGGCTACAGAGGCTTGCGGCGGCGGAACTCCCGATCTATCTTCTGCTCGGAAGTTTCACGACACGTGGGTATATATGGGTGAAAGGAGTATGTCGGTGGACGAAGGGGGGCCAGAGGCGGCGCGCCAGGGGGTGGGCGCGCCCACCCTCGTGAGCACCTCCCTTCTTTCTGACGTGCACTCCAAGTCCATCGGTGGCTTTCCTTTCAAAAATAACTTCTCCAGTTGATTTCGTTCGCTTTTGACTGTTTGATATTCCTTTTCTTCGAAACACTGAAATAGGCATAAAACAGCAAATCTGGGTTGGGCCTCCGGTTAATAGGTTAGTCCCAAAAATAATATAAAAGCGGATAATAAAGCCCCAGTATTGCCTAAAACAGTAGATAATATAGCATGGAGCAATCAAAAATTATAGATACATTGGAGACGTATCAAGCATCCCCAAGCTTAATTCCTGCTCGTCCTCGAGTAGGTAAATGATAAAAAAGAATTTTTGATGTGGAGTGCTACTTGGCATAATTTCAATGTTAATCTTCTTAATTGTGATATGAACATTCAGATCCGAAAGATTCAAGACAAAAGTTCATATTGACATAAAAATAATAATACTTCAAGCATACTAACAAAGCAATTATGTCTTCTCAATGTAACATGGCCAAAGAAAGTTATCCCTAAAAAATCATATAGTCTGACTATGCTCTATCTTCACCACACAAAGTATTTAAATCATGCACAACCCCGATGACAAGCCAAGCAATTGTTTCATACTTTAACATTTTCAAAACTTTTTCAATCTTCAGACAATACATGAGCATGAGCCATGGATATAGCACTATATGTGGAATAGAATGGTGGTTGTGGAGAGGACAAAAGTAGGGAAGATAGTCTCACATCAACTAGGCGTATCAACGGGCTATGGAGATGCCCATCAATAGATATCAATGTGAGTGAGTAGGGATTGCCATGCAACGGATGCACTAGAGCTATAATCATATGAAAGCTCAACAAAAGAAACTAAGTGGGTGTGCATCCAACTCGCTTGCTCACGAAAACCTAGGGCATTTGAGGAAGCCCATCATTGGAATATACAAGCCAAGTTCTATAATGAAAAATTCCCACTAGTATATGAAAGTGACAAAATGAGAGACTCTCTATCATGAAGATCATGGTGCTACTTTGAAGCACAAGTGTGGTAAAAGGATAGTAACATTGTCCCTTCTCCCTTTTTCTCTCATTTTTTTATTTTTTTTATTTGGGCCTTTTCTCTCTTTTTTTATAGCCTCTTTTTTTATTTTATTTTTATTTTTTTATTTTTTTCGTCCGGAGTCTCATCCCGACTTGTGGGGGAATCATAGTCTCCATCATCCTTTCCTCACTGGGACAATGCTCTAATAATGATGATCATCACACTTTTATTTTCTTACAACTCAACAATTACAACTCGATACTTAGAACAAAATATACTCTATATGAATGCCTCCGTGATGTAGGGGATGTGCAATGACTCATGAGCGACATGTATGAAAGAGTTATGAACGGTGGCTTTGCCACAAATACGATGTCAACTACATGATCATGCAAAGCAATATGACAATGATGAAGCGTGTCATAAGAACGGAACGGTGGAAAGTTGCATGGCATATATCTCGGAATGGCTATGGAAATGCCATGATAGGTAGGTATGGTGGCTGTTTTGAGGAAGGTATATGGTGGGTGTATGATACCGCGTGAAAGGTCTGGCGGTATTAGAGAGGCTAGCAATGGTGGAAGGATGGAGACAGTGCGTATAATCCATGGACTCAGCATTAGTCATGAAGAACTCATATACTTATTGCAAAAATCTACAAGTTATCAAAGCAAAGTATTACGCGCATGTTCCTAGGGGGATAGATTGGTAGGAAAAGACCATCGCTCGTCCCCGACCGCCACTCATAAGGAAGACAATCAATAAATAAATCATGCTCCGACTTCATCACATAATGGTTCACCATACGTGCATGCTACGGGAATCACAAACTTTAACACAAGTATCTCTCAAATTCACAACTATTCAACTAGCATGACTCTAATATCACCATCTTCATATCTCAAAACAATCATCAAGCATCAAACTTCTCTTAGTATTCAACACACTCAGAAGAAAGTTTTTACTAGTCTTGAATACCTAGCATATTAGGATTAAGCACATTACCATGCTATTTAAGACTCTCAAAATAATATAAGTGAAGCACGAGAGTTCATCTATTTCTTCAAAATAAAACTACCACCATGCTCTAAAAGATATAAGTGAAGCACTAGAGCAAATGACAAACTACTTCGAAAGATATAAGTGAAGATCAATGAGTAGTCCAATAATTGTGCAACTATGTGTAGACTCTCTAACATTTAAGAATTTCAGATCTTGATACTTTATTCAAACAGCAAGCAAAGCTAAATAAAACTACATTGCAAGGATAGCACAACTCAAGTGAAGAAGCAAAAACTTAGGTTCAACCGATACTAACCGATAGTTGTTGAAGAAGAAAGGTGGGATGCCTACCGGGGCATCCCCAAGCTTAGATGCTTGAGACTTATTGAAATATTATCTTGGGGTGCCTTGGGCATCCCCAAGCTTGATCTTTTGTGTCTCCTTAATTCCTCTCATATCATAGTTTCTCTATTTATCAAAAGCTTCATTCACAACAAACTCAACAAGAACTCGTGAGATAGGTTAGTATAAACCAATGCAAAACCTTATCATTTTCTACTGTAACAAATCACTAACATTATTATTCAACATTGAATACTAAATGCCTCTGCATAATTAATACTCCTATCCTCAAATAGAACCATTAAACAAGCAAACATATGCAAACAATGCAAACATAACAGCAATCTGCCAAAACAGTACAGTCTGTGAAGAATGCAAGAGTATCAATACTTCCCTAACAACAAAAATTATGAACTAAAATTCCCACTGTAATAAATTTATCAGAGCTCAATATGCAAAAAGATTCAACATTATACCACTCTGATTTTTCTAGGGAATTTTTGCAACATCGGTAAGCTTTCTGTTTTCAAACAGAAACATGTATACTTGCGAAATAAGCATGGCAAAGGCTATCCTTGACTTTTTTGTTGAAACTAAAGATGCAAAACATTATTATAAATAACAGCAAGAAAATACTAACAAAAGAAAAGGACGCTTCAAGCAAAACACATATCATGTGGTGAATAAAAATATAGCTCCAAGTAAAGTTACCGATGAACGAAGACGAAAGAGGGGATGCCTTCCGGGGCATCCCCAAGCTTAGGCTCTTGGTTATCCTTGAATATTACCTTGGGTAGCCTTGTGCATCCCCAAGCTTAGGCTCTTGCCACTCCTTATTCCATAGTCCATCGAATCTGTACCCAAAACTTGAAAACTTCACAACACAAAACTTAACAGAAAACTCGTAAGCTCCGTTAGCGAAAGAAAACAAAACACCACATCAAGGTACTGTAATGAACTCATTGTTTATTTATATTGGTGTTAAACCTACTGTATTCCAACTTCTCTATGGTTTATAACCTATTTTACTAGCCATAGATTCATCAAAATAAGCAAGCAACACAATGAAAACAGAATCTGTCAAAAACAGAACTGTCTGTAGTAATCTGTATCAAACGTATACTTCTGGAACTCCAAAAATTCCAAAATAAATTGGTGGACCTGAGGAATTTGTCTATTAATCATCTGCAAAAAGAATCAACTAAATAGCACTCTCCAGTAAAACGTTTTAGCTAATCTCGTGAGCACTAAAGTTTCAGTTTTTTACAGCATGATCATAAAGACTTCACCCAAGTCTTCCCAAAGGTTCTACTTGGCACAAACACTAATTAAAACACAAAACCACATCTAAAAAGAGGAAAGATGGATTATTTATTACTAAACAGAACCAAAAATAAAGAAACTAAAATAAAATTGGGTTGCCTCCCAACAAGCGCTATCGTTTAACGCCCCTAGCTAGGCATTATGATTTCAATGATGCTCACATAAAAGATAAGAATTGAAACATAAAGAGAGCATCATGAAGAATATGACTAGCACATTTAAGTCTAACCCACTTCCTATGCATAGGGATTTTGTGAGCAAACAACTTATGGAAACAATAATCAACTTGCATAGGAAGGTAAAACAAGCATAGCTTCAAGATTTTAAGCACATAGAGAGGAAACTTGATATTATTGCAAGTCCTACAAGCATATATTCCTCCCTCATAATAATTTTCAGTAGCATCATGAATGAATTCAACAATAGAACCAGCACCCAAATCATTCTTTTCATGATCTACAAGCATAGAATTTTTATTACTCTCCACATAAGCAAATTTCTTCTCATGAATAATAGTGGGAGCAAACTCGACAAAATAACTATCATGTGATTGAAAATTAAGACCAAGATGACAAGTTTCATGGTCATCATTATTCTTTAAAGCATACGTGTCATCACAATAATCATCATAGATAGGAAGCATGCTTTCATTATAGTAATTTTGCTCATCAAAGCTTGGGGGACAAAAAATATCATCTTCATCAACCATAGCTTCCCCAAGCTTGTGGCTTTGCATATCATTAGCATCATGGATATTCAAGGAATTCATACTAACAACATTGCAATCATGCTCATCATTCACATATTTAGTGCCAAACAATTTAGAGATTTCATCTTCTAGCACTTGAGCACAATTATCCTTTCAATCATACTCACGAAAGTTATTAAAAAGGTGAAGCGTATGAGACAAACTTAATTCCATTTTTTTGTAATTTTCTTTTATAAACTAGACTAGTGCTAAAACAAGAAACAAAAAGATTCGATTGCAAGCTCTAAAGATATACCTTCACTTACCTAGCCTCCCCGGCAACGGTGCCAGGAAAGAGCTTGATGTCTACTACACAACCTTCTTCTTGTAGACGTTGTTGGGCCTGCAAGTGCACAGGTTTGCAGGACAGTAGCAAATTTCCCTCAAGTGGATGACCTAAGGTTTATCAATCCGTGGGAGGCGAGGGATGAAGATGGTCTCTGAAGCAACCCTGCAACCAAATAACAAAGAGTCTCTTGTGTCCCCAACACACCCAATACAATGGTAAATTGTATAGGTGCACTAGTTCGGCGAAGAGATGGTGATACAAGTGCAATATGGAAGGTAGATATAGGTTTTTGTAATCTGAAATAATAAAAACAGCAAGGTAACAAGTGATAAATGTGAGCGTAAACGGTATTGCAATGATGGGAAACAAGGCCTAGGGTTCATACTTTCACTAGTGCAAGTCCTCTCAACAATAATAACATAATTGGATCACATAACTATCCCTCAACATGCAACAAAGAGTCACTCCAAAGTCACTAATAGCGGAGAACAAACGAAGAGATTATAGTAGGGTACGAAACCACCTCAAAGTTATTCTTTCCAATCAATCCGTTGGGCTATTCCTATAAGTGTCACAAACAGCCCTAGAGTTCGTACTAGAATAACACTTTAAGACACAAATCAACCAAAACCCTAATGTCACCTAGATACTCCAATGTCACCTCAAGTATCCGTGGGCATGATTATACGATATGCATCACACAATCTCAGATTCATCCAACCAACACAAAGTGCTTCAAAGAGTGCCCCAAAGTTTCTACCGGGAGAATCACGCAATGAAAGCGTGTGCCAACCCCTATGCATAGGTTCATGGGCGGAGCCCGCAAGTTGGTCACCAAAACATACATCAAGTGGCACGTGATATCCCATTGTCACCATAGATACGCATGGCAAGACATACATCAAGTGTTCTCAAATCTTTAAAGACTCAATCCGATAAGATTACTTCAAGGGGAAAACTCAATCCATTACAAGAGAGTAGAGGGGGAGAAGAAACAAAAGATCCAACTACAATAGCAAAGCTCGGGATACATCAAGATCGTGCCATAGAGGGAACATGAGAGGGAACACGAGAGAGAGAGAGAGAGAGATCAAACACATAGCTACTGGTACATACCCTCAGCCCCGAGGGTGAACTACTCCCTCCTCGTCATGGAGAGCGCCGGGATGACGAAGATGGCCACAGGTGAGGGTTCTCCCCTCCGGCGAGTGCGGAGCAGGGCTCCCGAGAGGTTTTTGGTGGCTACAGAGGCTTGCGGCAGCGGAACTCCCGATCTATCTTCTGTTCAGGAAGTTTTACGATACGTGGGTATATATGGGTGAAAGGAGTACGTCGGTGGACCGAAGGGGGGGCCACGAGGCAGGGGGCGCGCCCCCCACCCTCGTGAGCACCTCCTTTCTTTCCTGACGTGCACTCCAAGTCCATCGGGTGGCTTTCCTTCCAAAAATAACTTCTCTAGTTGATTTCGTTCCGTTTTGACTCCGTTTGATATTCCTCTTCTTGAAACCTCTTGAAATAGCCATAAGCAAAGAAATGGGCTGGGCCTCCGGTTAATAGGTTAGTCCCAAAAATAATATAAAAGTGGATAATAAAGCCCAATATTGCCTAAAACAGTAGATAATATAGCATGGAGCAATCAAAAATTACAGATACGTTGGAGACGTATCAATGAGCAATGGGAGATGATCAGCACCAGGAGAGACAGGTCCATTGCAGCTTTTATCCAGGAGCTAAACTAGCACATTCGTCGTCGGGAAATCCAGATGTGCGCAGGCATGATAGATTTGAAGAAGGCGATGACCAGGAACACGGAGCTAGAAGAGGCACTCAAGTCTACACGCAACGGATATGAGGAGTAAATCACAATACTCGTGGAGAAGAATGACGACCTGACAAGGAAGCTAGGAGTATTCATGGGAGACCCCGCGCCAGGAGGAGAAGACGATGAACCCAAGGAAATTTGTTCTGAAGATTACATCATCATCAACGACACCGACTCCGACCCTGATAGTAGTGATGATGATTATGAAGACGAAGCTGGAGCAGATATCATGGAGTCTTCCAGCGATCAAAATTTCTAGTAGACCACCATATGATTAGTAGTATTCCCCCATGTATATAGTTGTAGTCCGAGCACTTTTGTAACGATAGTTCGAGACTGATTGTATGTTCTTGCTTGAATTGATTTTGGTGTGATATGATTGTGTTTATCTCATGTGCATATGGGTAGTGCTTTCTCACTAGACCTCATTCTATTCTAATCTCTCCCCTCTAAACCCATTGATGCCTCCGAGATGTGACACCGGATTTGTCTTCCCACCGGAGATCACCCAGTTGATCCAACATCAGAATGCCTTGATACAACAATTAGTCCAGAATCAGGGCAACAACAATAACAACAACCCACCACCTCCACCTACAATTGACAACTTAGCCCGTTTTCTGAGGTTGCAGCCGCCGGTGTTTTCTAGTAGCACCGAGCCGATAGTTGCTGATGACTAGCTACGCAGGATAGGAAGGGAGTTGACCACCGCAGGTTGCATGAGATCTTTGAGAAGGTGCGTTTTGCCGCACATCAATTGGATGGACCAGCAGCTTCATGGTGGGAGAATTACACAGCCACCTTCCCCATAGCCAATATCACTTGGGATCAGTTTCAGCAAGCATTTCGCATTGCTCATGTCTCAACTGGAGCTATGAGCATGAAGAACCATGAGTTTCGCAACTTGCACCAGGGAAGCCGTACTGTGGGGCAGTACGTGGATGAGTTCAGCAAGTTAGCTCGTTACGCCCCGGATGATGTGGCCACCGATGTCACGAAGCAGGAGAAGTTTATGGAAGGGATGAATGATGAGACGAGCATGCAGTTGATGGTAGCGACATTAGCTAACTATCAGGAGTTGGTAGACAGGGCTCTTATGCTTGAAGGGAAGCAGCAGCAAACTGAGAGCCGCAAGAGGAAGTATGGACAAGGGAAGTACAATTCAGGAACTCAGCAGAAGCCTCGGTTTACCCTGAACTCGGGATGATATACCCATAACCATGGCGGCCATAACCAAAATGGAGGAACTTCGCATAACCATAGTGGCCCCAAGAATGGAAATGAGAATGGAGCAGGCAGCAATCAGAACCGCTCTAATCCAGCAATGCCAGCCAAGAAGGATCTAAGTCACATTACTTGTTTCAAGTGCGGGAAGACTGGACATTACGCCACTGAGTGTTCTGAAGCAAAGAATGGTAATGGCAATGGAAGCTCTGGGAAGAAGCCCAACCCTTTCAACAGGGGACAAGTGAACCACGTGAACGTAGAGGAGGTTGAAGAGCAGCTATATGCAGTTATCGGTAAGTTTTTGGTTAAGTCATTTACGGCAATCGTTCTTTTTGATACCGGTGCATCGCATTCATATATTTCAAGGGGATTTGTAGATAAGTATAAGTTGCCCACCAAAGTTCTTAGGACACCTATGCTAGTAAGCTCACCAGGTGCAGAGTATATGGCAAGCCAAGGATGTTTTCAGATGCCGCTAACCATAGGTAGGCATGTTTTCCCCTCAGACCTGGTAATTTTGGAGTCACAAGGATTGGATGTGATATTAGGAATGGATTGGCTATCGATGTATGGGGGAAACATCGATTGCGCCAGTAAGACAATTCTGCTCACCACACCGGAGGGAAAAACGATCATGTATGTATCTAGACATGCGCTCAGGAGGACCGAAGTAAATTCCCTCTCGGGAGTTGTACAAGAGGAAGTTCCTGTAGTGAAGGATTACCCAGATGTATTTCCTGAGGAGTTACCAGGCATGCCGCCGGATCGAGACATTGAGTTTTTGATAGAGTTATTGCCAGGCACCGGACCGATATCGAAGCGACCATACCGGATGCTCGCAAATGATCTAGAATAGATTAAGAAGCAAATTAAGGAGTTATTGGAGAAAGGTTACATTCGACGAAGTTCATCACCATGGGGAGCCCCAGTGCTCTTGGTTGAGAAGAAGGATGGATCATTGAGAATGGTTGTTGATTATCGTGCGTTGAATGAAGTGACGATCAAGAACAAATACCCACTACCGATGATCAATGACTTGTTTGACCAACTGCAAGGAGCAAAAGTGTTTTCAAAGATCAATCTGTGATCAGGATACCACCAGTTGAAGATCCGAGAACAGGATATACCTAAAACAGCCTTCACCCCGAGGTACGGGCTATATGAGTATACGGTTATGTCATTTGGATTGACTAATGCCCCTGCCTATTTTATGAGCATGATGAATAAGGTATTCATGGAGTTCTTGGATAAGTTTATTGTGGTGTTCATTGATGATATCTTCGTATACTCGAAGAACGAAGAGGAACACAAGGAGAATTTGTGTTTAGTTCTCAAGAAGCTTAGGGAACACCAGTTATATGCCAAGTTTAGCAAATGTGAGTTTTGGTTGAAGGAAGTTGGATTTCTTGGACATGTTATATCAGGAGAAGGTATAGCAGTAGACCCCACCAAGGTCCAGTCAGTCACTGAGTGGTTGGCACCCACCTCAGTAGGAGAGATCTGCAGTTTTCTAGGACTCGCGAGATATTACCGGAGATTCATTGAGAATTTTTCCAAGATTGCGAAGCCTATGAAGGAGTTGTTGAAGAAGGACACCAAGTTCAAGTGGACTGAAGAATGTGAAGCAAGTTTCCAAGAGTTGAAGAAATGTTTGGTTGTAGCCCCAGTGCTGATTCTGCCGGATATACGCAAGAATTTCCAAGTGTATTGCGACGCTTCTCGCTTAGGACTTGGAGGATTACTTATGCAAGACGGAAGAGTTGTCTCATATGCCTCACGACAGCTTCGACCGCATGAGTTGAATTATGCCACGCATGATTTGGAGTTAGCAGCCGTAGTGCATGCGCTCAAAACCTGGAGACACTTTCTTATTGGAAACCGTTGTGATGTGTACACGGATCATAAGAGTTTGAAGTACATTTTCACTCAGAAGGAGTTGAACCTCAGGCAAAGGAGATGGTTGGAGCTCATAAAGGATTATGATATGAAGTTGCACTATCATCCAGGCAAGGCCAATGTCATAGCAGACGCTTTGAGCCGGAAAAGTTATGCTAATACCCTCGTAAGTGGAGGATTGCCAGAGGAATTAGCGGAGGATCTCAGGGAGCTTCGTTTGGAGATAGTTCCTAGAGGTTTTGTAGCAGCATTGGAGGTTCAGTCAACATTATTGGGAAAGATTCGAGAAGCTCAGAAGGATGACAAAGAAATTGCCGAGATAAAGGAGAAGATGAGTAAAGGAAAGGCCAAAGGTTTTCGTGAGGATGAGCATGACACCTTGTGGTTTGAGGACCGTGTTTATGTGCCCAATAATGCAGAGATCAGGAAGTTGATACTACAGGAAGCTCATGACTCGCCATACTCGATACACCCCGAAAACACCAAGATGTATTTGGATCTGAAGGAGCGTTTCTGGTGGACTGGAATGAAGAAGGATATTGCCGAGTATGTAGCCGTATGTGATGTATGTGAGAGAGTGAAGGCAGAACATCAGAAGCCAGCCGGATTATTGCAGCCTATGCCGATACCCGAATGGAAGTGGGACAAGCTTGGCATGGATTTCATCACCGGATTACCCAGGACCCGATCAGGATATGATTCTATCTGGGTAGTAGTGGATCGCTTGACCAAAGTGGCTCACTTTATCCCAGTGAAGACCACCTATATAAGTGCGAAGTTGGCCAAGATATATATGACCCGAGGATCGTATATACGCATGGAGTTCCGAGGACCATCGTATCGGATAGAGGAACACAATTTACTTGAAGTTTTGGCACCAAATTTGCACCGGACTTTGGGTACTAGGCTAGAGTTCAAGATCTGACCTTTCATCCATGAGACCGATGGGCGGATAGAGAGAGTCAATCAGATTCTGGAGGACATGTTGAGAGCCTGTGCGCTAGATTATAGATCTAGTTGGGATGAAAATTTGCCCTACACGGAGTTCTCATACAACAACAGCTACCATGCCAGTTTGAAGATGGCCCCTTTCGAAGCCTTGTATGGAAGAAGGTGCAGGACACCATTGATGTGGGATGAAGTTGGAGACCGCTAGTTGTTTGGACCAGATTTGATTAAAGAGTCTGAAGAAAAGGTTAAGTTGATTCGGGATAGGTGAAGGTAGCTTCGATCCGAGCGGAAGAGCTATGCAGACTCAAAACGCAAGGAGGTAGTCCATGAAATCGGTGACAGAGCTTATCTTCGTGTATCTCCAGTGCGAGGAGTTAAACGTTTTGGAGTTAAGGGAAAGTTAGCCCCGAGATTTGTAGGACCATACCGAGTTTTGGAACGTATGGAAGAAGTGGCCTACAAGTTGGAGTTACCTGAAGGATTGTCAGGAGTTCATGATGTGTTTCACGTTTCCCAGTTGAAGAAGTGCCATGTAGAGATGGCGATATTCCTCTGAGAGATCTGATTGCCTGGAAGCAATTCAGTTGGATAGTGATTTGACCTACGAGGAGAAACCTGTCAAGATTCTCGAGTTTGCCAGCCGAGTCACACGCAGCAAGGTTATCAAGTTTTCCAAAGTTCAGTGGAGCCACCATACCGAGGATGAAGCCTGGGAACGAGAGGATGATTTACGCAAAGACCACCCACACCTATTTTCTAGCCAACCCGAATCTCGAGGACAAAATTCATCTTAAGGGGGGTAGGTTTGTGACATCCCAAATTTTCAATTTGGAATGTTATACATAGGTCATCATATGCATAGCATATTTTATTTGCATTTTGGGTGTGATCCTAAAAATCCGAAGCAACTCAAGGACCCACGGAGAGAGTTGGGGATTTTATTATTTTTCATATTTCAATTTTTTCAAATACTGAAACAGGGATCATTTTGGTTTTAATTTTTTTTCTCTCCAAAAATATTTCATAATAAAAATATATGAGAGGAGATAATATGACTTCTCCAAAATAATGAAATATTGGAAGAAAAATATTAAAATCAAATAAATAATGTTATTTGGATTTTATTGCTATTTTTATTTGAATTAGAGAAATATGCATTTTTCAAAATTGCATTTTTAAGCCAAGAAAATGTTCACTTTGTTCTAAATTTTTTATTTAGACGGTGAAAATTGTTTTGGCATTTTTAGATTTTTATTTTTATTTATTTAGGATTTTCTACTTGAATCTGTTTTTTTAAGTGGTTCGGACAGGCTGGGCGAAACCCAGCCAACCTTGGCGCCTCCCCGATCCCGAGCCGCTCTCCCGCTCGCGCCCGCCGTGGTCGGCATGGACTCCAAGGAGTCCGGCGCGCCACCGTCGCCGCCCGACATCGGCCCCAAGTCGGAGCCGCCCCCCTTTATAAACTCCACCCGGGACCCTCAGAGCCCCAAGTCGCCGCCGCGCCGCCCGCCCGCCACAACCCGCCGCCCGCCTTCGCCCGCCGCCCGCTGCCGCCAAGCAGCCGCCGCTTCGCAGCCGCTGCCGCATTGCACCACCCGCCGACGCCGTGCAAGCCCGCGGAGCCGTCGCCGTCGCGGATCTGCCGCGCCGCTTTTTCTTTTGGTTTAGGTAAAATCGATCGGGTTTTTTTTTTTGAAAACCCTAGATGCGTTTTTTTTCGGTTGATCGTCGGTTTAATTATTTAGCGGACGCTCGTCCGTTCGTTCGTTTTAACGAACGTTGTTCGCCGGTTACGTTCAGACAGCGAACGTTCGTTCATTAGTCTTTTCTTTTTATTTTATTTTATTTTCGGCCAGGGACCTATCCGCGATTACTTTTATCGCAGAGTAGCCCCTGATCTTCAAACCCTCGTAACTTTTCAACCGTTTGTCCAAATCCAGTGAAACCAACGCCCTCGAGCCTCTCTTTCTGTTTAATCAACTTGAACAAGGTTTTGACAATTTAAAATTTTGTTTCAAGCAGATTTGTTTTCAAAGTTCTTTTGACCGTAGTTTCAGTTCCGTAGCTCCGATTTGGTTGATTCTTTTTTGCAAATCAAATCATTTCAGTTGGATTTTCAGATATGATCTTTTATTTGAAGTTTTACCCATGCATCTATGCTTGAGTGCTTATGTATGCTATTGTTTGTTTGTGATAGAATTTCCGGAGTGTGAAGCGTGCTACTACGAGTCTCTAGGGTTTGCGGATCGTCGGCAAGGCAAGTTACACATTGATCATACTCTTTTCATACCAAGTTTTTGTGCATTAGTTACAATTCTCAAACATTGCATTACTAGGATGTGAATAACTTGTGGGTTTTGGGAAGTAGTTGATGTGGTAGAACCTATTGCCTTTTATTATCAAACCCTTGGGAGTTACTTCTACGCTATGCTTATATTGCCATGCTATGCTCGTAGACGTGGATTGGGTTTGAGTGTATTCCATGATAGATGTGAGATTGATAATTAATGGTTAACTTAAGGTGGCTACTTAAATACACATCTGGATGGATTGGTTGCGGGCACCTGGAGAATCCAGTGTGGTCCTAGGATATCCCGAGTACCTGCAGTGATCATCCTACGGCTACCACCCGTGCTCAAAGGGATCATAAGATTTTTCATGCTAGAAACTTCCGTGTGCAGCCACAAGCTATTATGGGCTCTAGCATAGTTGAGTAGGTTGCATGACCTCTTTCGGTGGTAGGCTAGCAGATGTAGGGGAAAGTAGGTGTAACTGTCCACCCAGAGTAAAGAGTTAATGTTTGTGTCTCGGTCATCCGTTTCTCAAACACCATGTAGTGCGAGAAATCCAGCGGAGGGGATCAAGTCTTGTGGGGAAAAGTGCGCAAACCTCTGGAGAGTGTACAAACTAATCATGGTTAGCCGTGTCCCCGGTTATGGACATCTTGAGTATCTAGTACTTGAATCATTGATTTGATCTCATCACTCTAAATTAATTTGTGGGGTTATTAATTACTTTTTAATTGGGATTGAGTTGGAGGAACCTTCTCAATGTTTCAACCACCATGATAGTTAAATAAAAATATAACTCCTTTGTAGTAGGGAAAAATTGGCTTTTCGCAAAAACATTCTAACCATAGAGCCTCCACCAACCATATATGCATGTAGTGATAGCATTTATTCTGTTCATTGCTCTACTGTGTTATATTGCCAGCATATTCCATGTCTTTGACCCATTCGGGCTGCAACATATCATGTTGCAGACTTTTCAGACGAAGAGTAAGGTGCGCTAGGTCGTTGTCGTGCACTCAGCTATGCCGTTGGAGTTGATGGACTCACTTTATCTTCCAAGCCTTCCGCTGTTATCTTACTTAGATGGCCTTAAGCCATATTTATTGTAATAAGTTCTCTTTTGAGACATTCGATGTAATAAGTGTGTGATTGCTACTCTGTTATAAATCCATTCAAGTACTGTGTGTGTCAGCATTACCGATCCAGGGATGACACTGAACACAGAGATTTGACTGTCTGAGGTCAGATCGCTACACCGATATAGCGGAACGTAAGGTAGTAAGCATAGGAGGCGGGCAACCCAACTATTGACCAAAGAAATGATTCGAAGCCAATGCATATAGTGCTAAATTCGGGGTGCCGAACTATACTATAAAACGTGTTCGGACTTTGTTGCCGTATAGCGGGGCGCTATGAAGCCCCTGGAAAATTGAAACGTACCAAAGTGTACGGGTGCTATTTGATAAAGTTATCAAAAGGGAAAAGAATAAAGGGTAGTAAGCTAGAGCCACAGAATTTGGGCCGCAAACTGTTTCTATTATAATTTGGTAATACGTCAAAGCGCATTCATACAAATAGTGCAATAAGCGAAAAGGCTATTTAACATGCCACAACTAAGGGAGAGCTGCGTGTGGGTCCTGAAAACAGGTAGAGTGATCGTTAAGGAGACCACCTGGAAATTCCCTCTACGTCCATGCTCACTGCCATCTTGGTGCATTTATCCTTCAAAAGGACCTGTGATCAGGCCATCAAGGAAGGCCTGTGAAAAATAAACCTGAAAGAGGGAAAAAGGAAACAGTGAAAGTATGTGTGTCCGGGGGCGATCGAGCCGTATTGTGGATCACAAGCTAGTTATGCCTCCATCTATGCCCATGGTATTTTAAGTGCGTAGTTATATACGCGCGGCACGAATGGCGCCACTTGATCGGAGTGGGGCCGGAGGCAATGGTGCTAGTCGAGCTCTTGATGAACCGAGCTGTCTGCTGCAGAATAGTCAGGACTCTCTTGGCGGTGTCCGGAGTTCGGCCGCCAATTAAGGTTACGCTTGAAAAGACCGCTCTGTGCTTCCTGCCGCTAAGGCAGCGTGTGCTCCGGTGCGAGAGGAGCGTTTCGTGTTTCAATTAATTGTTATGACGCCGTGTGGTCCGGGCATCTTGAGCTTGAGATAAGCATAGTGTGGCACCACGTTGAATCGAGCAAATGCGGTTCGTTCAAGCAGTGCGTGATAGCCGCTGCGAAAGGGGACGATATCGAAGATTAATTCTTCGATTCAGAAGTTGTCCGGAGATCCGAAGACAACCTCTAGTGTGATTGAGCCCGTGCAGCGGGCCTCTACACCTGGTATGACTCCTTTAAAGGTAGTCTTTGTGGGCTTGATCCGTGATGGATTAATGCCCATTTTACGCACTGTATCCTGATAGAGCAGGTTGAGGCTGCTGCCACCATCCATCAGGACCCGCGTGAGGTGGAATCCATCGATGATCGGATCGAGGACCAGTGCGGCTGACCTGCCATGACGGATACTGTGCGGATGGTCTCTGCGATCAAAGGTGATCGGACAGGAAGACCATGGATTGAATTTTGGGGCGACTGGCTCCATCGCATAGACGTCCCTGAGTGCACGCTTGCGTTCCCTCTTGGGGATGTGGGTAGCGTATATCATGTTCACCGTTTTGACACGAGAAACTTCTTACATCCCCCTGTGTTCGGTGGCCGAGGCTCCTCGTCATCGTCCTTGCTTTGCGACCCCTTCTCCTTGTTCTCGGCATTTAACTTGCCGACCAGTTTGAAAACCCAACAATCTCTGTTGGTGTGGTTGGCTGGTTTTTCTGGGGTGCCATGGATCTAGCACGGACGATCGAGTATGCGGTCGAGGCTGGATGAGCCCGAATTGTTCTTATTGTATGGCTTCTTCCGCTAACCGGACTTGGAGCCACTGAATCCGGCGTTGACCGTCGTGTCGTCGGTGTTGTTGCCATTGTTTCGACGCTTATGTCTATTGCGTCGGGGCTTGCCGTTGCCATCCCTGGCTTCAGAAGTGCCAGGTTTGCTTGCATTGTTGCAACGGGCTATCCAACTATCTTCGCCCACACAGAAGCAGGTCATAAGTGCCGTAAGGGCTGGCATGGACTTCGGTTTCTCCTGCCCGAGATGTCGGGCGAGCCATTCGTCGTGGATGCTATGTTTAAAGGCCACTAGGGCTTCGGCATCCGGGCAGTCGACGATCTAGTTCTTTTTAGTTAAAAACCTAGTCCAGAATTTCCTCGCTGACTCTCCGGGCTGTTGGACTATATGAGTAAAGTCTTCGACATCCAGAGGTCGGACGTATGTTCCTTGGAACTTGTCAAGGAAGGCTTCTTCCAAGTCTTCCCAGCTGCCAATGGAGTTTTCGGGCAGACTGTTCAACCAGTACTGAGCTGGTCCTTTGAGTTTTAGTGGGAGATATTTGATGGCGTGGAGGTCATCACCATGGGCCATATGAATATGGAGAAGAAAAATCCTTGACCCATACCACGGGGTCTGTTGTCCCATCATATGATTCGATGTTTACGGGTTTAAACCCTTATGGGAATTCATGGTCCATTACTTCATCAGTGAAGCAAAGAGGGTGTGCGGCGCTTCTATATCGGGCCACATCGCGATGTAGCGCCGATGGAGTCCGTCTGCAGTTTTCGGCCCGGGCGTGACTAGGCTTGTCACGTCCGAATAGGTAGCCATCGTCACGTGTCGGGGCACGTCCTCGCGACCCATAGATCAATCTAGTATGTCTTGCTCTATTGTCCAGTTTCTGCCAAAGGTCATATGTATGACCACGAGCTGTTTTATCTCTGCATTGACGATGAGGCAGGGCGGGCTGGTGTTCGGCTTGAGTTGCCGCTTTATCCCCGACCGCGTGGTGGTCGGTCAGCCACATTGCGCGATGATGGTACGGGATCCGGCGCCTCATCATCGAACTGAGGTAGTAATTTGCGCTTCAGGTAACTTTTGGGTGGGCGTTTGAGGCCGTATTCTTCGGCTGCTAGGACATCAGTCCATTTGTCGTTTAGCAGATCTTGATCAGCTTGAAGCTGCCGCTGCTTCTTTTTCAGGCTCCTTGCAGTGGCTATTAGCTGGCGCTTAAAGCGCTCCTTCTCGAGAGGTTCCTCGGGCATGATAAAATCCTCGTTCCCGAGGCTCACCTCCTCCTCGGAGAGCGGAAAATAATTACTGTCCTCTGAGTCTTCATTTATGGCCTGTTCATTAGGGATAACTTGCCCATCTTCCTGATCGTCCAGTTCGGCAGTTTGTTCGTCGGGATCTTCTCTGTCTTCGGCACCATCCGGAGTGTTATCGTCTCTGTGCGGTGTTCTTTATCTTCTTTGCTGGCGTGATTTAGAGTGGCGCCGCTGATGCCGGCGCTTTGGTTGTATCTTAGGAGGTTTATCCTCAACTGGGTCTTCCTTGTCATTGCCGTTATTATCTTTTGGTGCATCCACCATGTATACATCATACAAGGAAATGGTCGTCCAACGTCCGGTAAAGACGGATTTTGGGCCTCTTCTTCTCCGGCATCATCGTCCATATTGTCCATGTCTTCGGAGCCGTAACCGAGCGTGTCGGTTAAGTCCTCGACAGTGGCTATGAAGTGGGCGGTGGGTGGGAAATGAAATTCTCCATCATCAGCCTCCAGTTCGAACTGGATATAATTCGGTTGTGAGTCCCCCGCTAAGGATATATTTTTTAATGAGCTTAGCACGTCGCCCAAGGGCGAGTGCCGGAAGATGTCCGCGGAGCTGAATTCAATGATCGATGACCGATCAAGCTCGACATACGCGGACGCACAACATCCGGAACCTGTAGCTGGAGACGAGTCCATGGTTCCGGTGACATAGGTGTCGCTAGAAGCTAGGTCTGTGTGCGGCTCCAACGCCGCTGAGTCTGCGGCTTCCGTGGCGGGGTTGAGCTTCCCGTCCTCGGATGGCGCTGTCTGTTCCAGATCTAAGGCGGGCGATTCTGAGCACAATTTCACAGGTGTGGTGCGATGATGATTTACGTCATATTCTTCGTGGTGGCAGGGAGCGGCTGCCGTGGTCTCGAATCCGTCGAAGATCAAGTCTCCACGGATATCCGCGACGTAGTTCAAGCTTCCAAATCTGACCTGATGGCCAGGGGCGTAGCTTTCGATCTGCTCCAGATGGCCAAGCGAGTTGGCCCGTAGTGCGAAGCCGCCGAATACGAAGATTTGTCCGGGGAGGAAGATTTCCCCTTGGACAGCATCGTTATGGATGATCGAAGGAGCCATTGTCGGTGTCAAAACCGGCGGATCTCGGGTAGGGGGTCCCGAACTGTGCGTCTAAGGTCGATGGTAACAAGAGACAGGGGACGCGATGTTTACCCAGGTTTGGGCCCTCTCTATGGAGGTAATACCCTATTTCCTGCTTGATTGATCTTGATGAATGTGAGTATTACAAGAGTTGATCTACCACGAGATCGTAATGGCTAAACCCTAGAAATCTAGCCTGTATGACTATGGTAATGAGTCTCCCCCTTTCCGGACTAAGTCCTCCGGTTTATATAGACATCGGGGGGATCTAGGTTACACAAGGTCGGTTACAAAGGAAAAGAATCTACATATTCGGTCGCCAAGCTTGCCTTCCACACCAAGGAGAGTCCCATCCGGACACGGGTGCAGTCTTCGTATCTTCACAGCCTATCAGTTCGGCCCATGGCTAACAGGCCGGACGCCCGAGGACCCCTTAGTCCCGGACTCCCTCAGTAGCCCCCGAACCTGGCTTCAATGACGAGGAGTCTGGCGCGCAGATTTGTCTTCGACATTGCAAGGCGGGTTCCCCTTTCCGAACTCCAAGATAATCTCCGGATGGGTGATTGTATCCGGACCTGTAACACACATCACACACAACCGCAGAGAGAATATAATATTGCACGAGTCCAATCCGCTGACAACTTTTTATAACACGACGTCATATCTGTCCGGTCGTAATTTCGAACCGTTTTTTCGTCTGTCGCTCCATGTTTCGAGAAGCGGTTGCTATTGGCACGTCTTGTCGAAGCAGAGATCATGTCCCCTTATTGCAGGATTCTCATCAATACGGGTATGGGTAACCCAACCGTGCCGTTTACACAGCCCTTGGGAATAGGCGAGTTTTGAGGTGAGTGGGAAGGCGTTCACTGCCTTTATAAGGGGATAAGAATTCGCCCTTGTCTACTCACGCCTTCTCCTTCCTCTCCCCTTCCATCCTTGAGCTCCAGTGCCCAAGTCCCCATCTTTCTACATCTCCGGCAAGCATCCGACCATGTCTGGATCCGGAGGCCAAGGCAAATGGATGGTCTCCTCCGTCGAGGAGAAGGACATTACTGAGCTTCGGGCAGCCGGGTATTTGGTGAAGGAAATCGCCCACCGTCTTCCAGACCAGGGGCAAGTCGTCCCCACGCCGAAGCCCAACGAGAGGGTGGTATTCATCCCTCATTTCCTCTGCGAGCTAGGGTTTCCACTCCACCCTTTCGTCCGCGGGCTGATGTACTATTACGGGATTGACTTCCATGATCTATCCCCGAACTCCTTCCTCAATATCTCGGCGTTCATCGTCGTGTGTGAGGCCTTCCTCCGCATCCAACCCCACTTCGGGATGTGGCTCAAAGTCTTCAACGTGAAGCCAAAGGTAGTGGACGGCCAGCACGCGGAGTGCGGAGGAGCCATGGTGAGTAAGATGGCCAATGTCTCCTGGCCAAAAGGCACTTTCGTGGAGACTATCAAGGAATGGCAGAAACAATGGTTCTACATTCTGAGAACCTTGGCACCAATTGGGCGCATTGCCAATTAACTCCGGCGCACCCATTCGACTCACCTCCTGGGTCGAGAAGAGCCCGAACTGCTGTTCGCCAGACGAGCTGATAGCACTACAAATGTGCGTTCAAAGCATGGTGGACAAGAACATCAAACTTGTCGATGTAATCCAGGTCATGCTGGTTCGCCGGAACCTCCCTTGCCAAAGCCGAAAGCGCCCCCTTTGGGAGTTTAATCAGGGGAGGCACCAAACCCTGGAGAGGCTCTTCGGAACCACTCACGAAGATGCCTGGAGGTTGCTCTTCAAGAGCGACGAGATACCACCAGCCACGGATTTGGATCGTGGGCACGATATTAACCATCCCGCCAGCGAGGTAAGTTTCTAACGCATCCTCTACTTGTTTGCTTCAAGGAGGATATCTGAACTTCTACTGCCATTGCCTCTTCAGGAATGGATGGAGAGGGCGAAGAAGATCCAGTGCCCGGCTCCGCTACCTGAAGAACCAGTCATTCCGTGTTTGGCGAAGATGCTAGTGTCGGCACCCTATATAGCACCGGCGAAGAATGCCAAGGGGAAGGCCAAGGGGGTCCGGAGTGGCCCCCATCGCAAGTGCGCTTCGGACGTGTCGTCCGAAGACAAGACCCGCTCCTCCCCGCCGAAGATGGCGACGATGAGGAGGAGGAGGAGGAGGAGAACAACCCTCCCCCTGACGAGGGAAGGAAGAAGAGTGCAGCCTCCACGAACCTGGAGGCGGGGACGCCAAAAAAGGGGAAGGGCTCTTTTGCGGACAAATCCGCGTGGGACGCCGACAGCAGTCCGGAGCGACACCCCCGCACCAAGCCTCAAGCTGCTTCGTAAGTGCTATGGCTCCCGCATACCCGTATGTCCAGCCTCTCCATTTCAATGTATTGATATGGTTAATTATGCTATCGCAGTCCAGCCCACAACAGCTCCCAGCGATCCTCATCAAGAGGTTCGTTGGACTCAAAGGAGATGGCCAGCGAGACACCGCCAGCCGCCTACTCTCCCATGGCCAAAGGGGACGACGAGGTGCTCTCCCAATGGACCTTCCCAGGCCGGGGAGAGGATCAAGAGGCGCCCGAAGGCGAAGCCCCTATCAGCGAACACCAGGGGGAACCAATCCCCCGGGAGACTGGGGAGGAGGGCCATACTCAGTTCGGCCCTGAATCAGACTTGATTCCGGAGACCGATATGTTGGGGAACATAGTAATTTCAAAAAAATTCCTACGCACACACAGGATCATGGTGATGTGTAGCAACGAGAGGGAGAGTGTGTCCACGTGCCCTCGTGAGACCGAAGCGAAGCGTTATCTGTAGCGGTTGATGTAGTCATACGTCTTCACGATCCGACCGATCCAAGTACCGAACGCACGGCACCTCCGAGTTCAACACACGTTCAACTCGATGATGTCCCGCGAGCTTCGATCCAGCAAAGCTTTGCCGGAGAGTTTCGTCAGCACGACGGTGTGATGATGGTGATGATGATGCAACCGACGCAGGGCTTTGCCTAAGCACCGCTATGATATGATCGAGGTGGATTATGGTGGAGAAGTCGCACACGGCTGGGAGAGATCAGCAGATCAACTTGTGTGTCTAGAGGTACCACTGCCGATTGTCAAATGGCGGATCTCAGGTGGGGGTCCCGAATCTGCGTCTAAGGCGGATGGTAACAGGGAGGCGGGGGACACGATGTTTACCCAGGTTCGGGCCTGTCGATGGAGGTAATACCCTACTTCCTCGCTTGATTGATCTTGATGATATGAGTATTACAAGAGTTGATCTACCACGAGATCATAGAGGCTAAACCCTAGAAGCTAGCCTATGGTATGATTGTTGTTGTCCTACGGACTAAACCCTCCGGTTTATATAGACACGGAGGGCTAGGGTTACGAGTTGGTTACAAGGGAGGAGATCTACATCTCCGTATTGCCAAGCTTGCCTTCCACGCCAAGGAGAGTCCCATCCGGACACGGGACGAAGTCTTCAATCTTGTATCTTCATAGTCCAACAGTCCGGCTAAAGGATATAGTCCGGCTATCCGAGGACCCCCTAATCCAGGACTCCCTCAGTAGCCCCTGAACCAGGCTTCAATGACGATGAGTCCGGCGCGCAGATTGTCTTCGGCATTGCAAGGCGGGTGCCTCCTCCGAATATTCCGTAGAAGATTTTGAACACAAGGATAGTGTCCGGCTCTGCAAAGCAAATTCCACATACCACCGTAGAAAGAATAATATTTCCACAAATCTAATCTGCTGACAGCTTTTCATAACGTGACGTTTTGCCATGTCTGGTCATGACGAACCATTTTTCCGAGCCTGCCACTGCACGTGTTGTGAGGCAGTTTTATTGGCACGTCCTGTCGAAGCAGAGATCGTGCCCCTCTTTTCATGGGATTCTCATCAATACGGGTATGGGTAACCCAATCGTGCATGTTGGTATGACTCCTCAATTTTAGGCAAGTCCCAAACGGCCACGCGGAGGACGCTTGATATTCACCCTCTTTATAAAGGGGCCAAGGCCTGTCCCTTTCTTCTCGTGCTCAATCAAATCCTTCACCCACCTCGAGTTCCAACACCCAAGGCTCAGGCTAGGCGTTTCGGACCTTCAATCATGTCTGGATCTAACCTTCAAGGTTGGTGGATGCCTTCCTGCATCACAGAGGAGGACATCAAGAAGCTAAGGGAAGCAGTATCGACCACCGGAAATCTACTTACGGGCTGCACTGCTCGAGGGCAGGTCATTCCCATTCCCGAACCCGGCGAGAGTGTCGTATTCGTCTCCCACTTCCTCCGAGGGCTAGGCTTTAGTCTAGATCCCTTTGTTAGAGGGATCATGTTCTACTACGGGCTTGATTTCCATGATCTGGCCCCGGATTCCATCCTTCACATCTCGTCGTTCATCATCGTGTGTGAGGCCTTCCTCCACGTCACCCCACACTTCGGCTTATGGCTCAAGACCTTTAATGTGAAGCCAAAGATGATTGATGGGCGACACGCAGAATGCAGAGGTGCCGTAATAACCAACGGCACCGATGTTCCATGGCCAAAGGGTTCCTTGGGAGGTGTCCAGCTTATGGCAACGGAGTGGTTTTATATCACAGCCTCCGTGGTACTAAGTGGGTAGCCGCCCTGCCTTCCGCTTTCGGGCCCCGCCTGGCTGGCGTCATGGGTCAACAAGGGCTGGACTGGGGCGATAAATGATGTGCCGATCTTGCAGAAGTCGCATCCGAGATCTCTTCGAGAGATGTCAGCCTTGTCAAGGTAATGCAAGTCATACTAGTTCGTGGGCCTGCCTTGCAAACGTCGACCTCTCCGTATGTGGGAGTTCAACCGGAAGGACCGCGAACTATTCAGCACTTCTTGACATGGCCTTGCGAAGAGATGTATGGATTGTTCTTCGGATCACAAATAAGGTGTCTGGACACCATCGAGGATCTTGGTGCGAGCTGCAACCGTCAGATACCCAAGTAAGTAATTCTTGACCCGAACATGTTGTCTCTTTATTTATCACAACATCATTCTGAAAAGTCGCTCTTTGACCAGGATTGGGTAAAAAAGGCGAAGATGATCAGGTGTCCGGCCCCCCTTCCCGAAGGCTCACCGGATCCTGTACTAGCCAGGATGCTTGAGCTTGCGCCCTATCAAGCGCCATCAGGGGAAGGTAAAGGGAGGAACAAAGAAGCCGAAAATGAGCCTCACTCATTATTCATCCAAACCGGGGATTAGTGCCTCCGTGAAGGAGGACAACCGGGGAGAAGAATCTGAAATTTCCTCTCCCCAAGGAAGGAAGAGGGCCACCTTTGAAGACTTGGAAACAATGGTTTTCAAACGAGGGAAGAAACCTTTGTCAGGGGGGCCTACCCCGGAGGGCATCCTTACCGCACAGTACCCGCAAGGGGACCAGCCCTCCACCAAACTGTAAGTAAACAAAAGTACTTTCTAGCAAATATACCCTGCTTCACTCCTGAAATCAATAACCGAAACGTATGTCTTGCAGTTCGGATCATAGCCCTTCTCGACAGAGTTCGTCTTCGGGGTATCTTCTTCCGGAGATGATGGAGAGCGAAACGCCTCCCCATGCCTCCCCGCCTCATGAAGCGGATGACCCTGAGGTGTCGTCACGGAGGATATCTTCTGATCCGCCAAGGCGGAGGGTAACCCTTCGGCCACCCGAAGCCCGGGGTATTCGGCTCCTAAGGAGAGCAACAGAAAGAGTCCGGGACTGTCCGGTGCGCGACCAGACGCACTGATGAATCTTCTGGAGCAAGCGGCTATCTCAGAAGCGCATCGTACACTAATGGGTACGGTGGTTGAGAAGATTTCATCCGCCGAAAGCGGGTTGCATGAAGCTTTTATGAGCCTGCTGAGAGGCTTTGAGGTACGCAAAGTAATATATAATTTTTGATGGTGCCGCACACGCTAGGTGTGCCCTATGCAGATAGTAGCCCCTGAGACTCTGGTTGCTGTCGAAAAAGGCAGCAAATAGAGGATCGTAGTCCCAGGTAATAACCGTGCTGCTTTCACGTGCAGGTGGCTGAGGGTCCGGTGGCTAGCCGGACTGGTGAGTTTGCCGAACTGAAGCGGCAACTTGATGCGGCAGATGCCGACATCGTGCTTGTAAACAAGCGGCTTGACGAGGCACATGGTATGTATTTCTCCGGTGAGCAACGTATATTAAGAGGAGCATGATGCTAGTATCTGTAATATGCTGTGACTGCAGATGGAGCTGTCACCATGGAGACCCTTTTCATGGAACTTGCCCAAGCCAAGGAACAAGCCAGGAGGAGTGATGCGGCCGCCCTAAAGGCGGTCGAAGAGCTAAGAAGGCTGAGCAATTGCGCATTGCCAAAGCAAAGAAAAATAGCCAAGATGGCTCTTTGAGTTGAAAGATGCCGCCGACCGGTATGAGCTTCTTGAGAAGGAAAGCCGAACAAAGACGGCGGACCTGGAGAAAGCCATGGTAGCGGCCAAGGAAGCCCGCTCTAAAATCAGAGCGGCGAAGGAGGAGCTACGTCAAGCCGGAGATATCGTGGCCGGGAAGCCCTTCTTGTTGCGGACGAAGTTCGGAGATCCTAAGTATGCCCTTCTGGATCAATTATGGAGTTCTGCGGACGGCGTGCACTGGATTTGGCAGCAAGTGCTGCGGTCACGACCAAGTTTTTCGAAGATCGAAAAGATCACGAAGTGGAAAAGTTGTTCAGTCGCGGTTCAATGCTCCGGCGCGTCCGCTGCTGTTAAATGAGTAGATGGCCGAGTGGGCCGAGCTCCATAGGTTGTCTGGGCTTGCCATGAGGTCTGTTGTGGATCATCTTTGGCCGGAAGGACCAAGGTCGAATAGTTATTTTGGCATAGTGCAACGATTCCTTGGTGCTGTGCTGCATGTCGACGCCGT
The DNA here is from genome assembly GCA_021605145.1 of Aegilops bicornis. NCBI lineage: Eukaryota > Viridiplantae > Streptophyta > Magnoliopsida > Poales > Poaceae > Aegilops > Aegilops bicornis. The sequence goes on along the minus strand of CM038671.1, from coordinate 255,355,116 downwards.
GAAGAAGTCGGCGTGCATAGAGGGTGCGCGGATGGTTCTTGCCCGTGTCAAGACATACTGGGCAGCGATGGAGACCACCGTGATACGTCTCCAACGTATCTATAATTTTTGATTGCTCCATGCTATATTATCTACTGTTTTGGGCAATATTGGGCTTTATTATCCACTTTTATATTATTTTTGGGACTAACCTATTAACCGGAGGCCCAGCCTAGATTTGTTGTTTTATGCCTATTTAGGTGTTTCGAGGAAAAGGAATATCAAACGGAGTCGAAACGGAACGAAATCAATTGGAGCAGTTATTTTTGGAAGGAAACCCACCTGATGGACTTGGACCCCACGTCAGAAGATACGGTACACGAGGGTGGGGGGCGCCCCCCTGCCTCGTGGGGCCCTCGTGGCTCCCCTGATGTGCTTCTTCCACCTATATAACTCCACGTACCCTAAATCTTCCAGAACAGAAGATAGATCGGGAGTTCCGCCGCCGCAAGCCTCTGTAGCCACCAAAAACCACTAGGGACCTGTTATGGCACCTCACGGAGGGGGGAACCCTCCTTTGGTGGCCATCTTCATTATCCCAGCGCTCTCCATGACAAGGAGGGAGTAGTTCACCCTCGAGGCTGAGGGTATGTACCAAGAGCTATGTGTTTGATCTCTCTCTCGGGTTCTTGATTTGGCACGATCTTGATGTATCGCGAGCTTTGCTATTATAGTTGGATCTTATGTTTCTTCTCCCCCTCTAGTCTCTTGTAATGAATTGAGTTTTCCCCTTGAAGTAATCTTATCGGATTGAGTCTTTAAAGATTTGAGAACACTTGATGTATGTCTTGCCGTGCGTATCCGTGGTGACAATGGGATATCACGTGATTCACTTGATGTATGTTTTGGTGATCAACTTGCGGGTTCCGCCCATGAACCTATGCATAGGGATTGGCACACGTTTTCGTCGTGATTCTCCGGTAGAAACTTTGGGGCAATCTTTGATGTTCTATGTGTTGGTTTGAATAGATGAATTGTGTGATGCATATCGTATAATCATACCCACGGATACTTGAGGTGACATTGGAGTATCTAGGTGACATTAGGGTTTTGGTTGATTTGTATCTGCAGGTGTTATTCTAGTACGAACTCTAGGGCTGTTTGTGACACTTATAGGAATAGCCCAACGGATTGATTGGAAAGAATAACTTTGAGGTGGTTTCATACCCTACCATAATCTCTTCGTTTGTTCTCCGCTATTAGTGACTTTGGAGTGACTCTTTGTTGCATGTTGAGGGATAGTTATGTGATCCAATTATGTTATTATTGTTGAGAGAACTTGCACTAGTGAAAGTATGAACCCTATCCCTTGTTTCCTAGCATTGCAATACCGTTTACGCTCACTTTTACCACCTGTTACCTTGCTGTTTTTATATTTTCAGATTACAAAAACCCATATCTACCATCCATATTGCACTTGTATCACCATCTCTTCGTGAACTAGTGCACCTATACAATCTATCATTGTATTGGGTGTGTTGGGGACACAAGAGACTCTTTGTTATTTGGTTGCAGATTTGTTTGAGAGAGACCATCTTCATCCTACGCCTCCCACGGATTGATAAACCTTAGGTCATCCACTTGAGGGAAATTTGCTACTGTCCTACAAACCTCTGCACTTGGAGGCCCAACAACGTCTACAAGGAGAAGGTTGTGTAGTAGACATCAAGCTCATCAAGCTCTTTTCTGGCGCCGTTGCCGGGGAGGTGAGTGCTTGAAGGTATATCTTTAGATCTTGCAATCGAATCTTTCTGTTTCTTGCTTTAGCACTAGTTTAGTTTATAAAAGAAAACTACCAAAAAAATGGAATTGAGTTTGTCTCATATGCTTCATCTTTTTAATATCTTTCGTGAGAATGATGGAAAGGAAAATTGTGCTCAAGTGCTAGAAGAAGAAATCTATAGAATGTTTGGCACTAAATATTTGAATGATGAGCATGATTGCAATGTTGTTAGTATGAATTCCTTGAATATCCATGATACTAATGATATGCAAAGCCACAAGCTTGGGGAAGCTATGTTTGATGAAGATGATATTTTTTGTCCCCCAAGCTTTGATGAGCAAATTTACTATAACGAAAGCATGCCTCCTATTTATGATGATTATTGTGATGACATGTATGCTCTAAAGAATAATGATAACCATGAAACTTGTCATCTTGATCTTAATTTTCAATCACATGATAGTTATTTTGTTGAGTTTGCTCCCACTATTATTCATGAGAAGAAATTTGCTTACGTGGAGAGTAATAAAATTTCTATGCTAGTAGATCATGAAAAGAATGCTTTAGGTGCTGGTTATATTGTTGAATTCATTCATGATGCTACTAAAAATTATTATGAGGGAGGAATATATGCTTGTAGGAATTGCAATAATATCAAGTTTCCTCTCTATGTGCTTAAAGTTTTGAAGTTATGCTTGTTTTACCTTCCTATGCAAGTTGATTATTGTTCCCATAAGTTGTTTGCTCACAAAATCCCTATGCACAGGAAATGGGTTAGACTTAAATGTGGTAGTCATATTCTTCGTGATGCTCTCTTTATGTTTCAATTCTTATCTCTTATGTGAGCATCATTGAAATCATCATGCCTAGCTAGGGGCGTTAAACGTTAGCGCTTGTTGGGAGGCAACCCAATTTTATTTTCGTTCCTTGCTTTTCAGTTCTGTTTAGGAATAAATAATCCATCTATCTTCTGTTTATATGTGGTTTTATGTTTTAGTTAGTGTTTGTGCCAAGTAGAACCTCTGGGAAGACTTGGGTGAAGTCTTTATGATCATGCTGTAAAAAAACAGAAACTTTAGCGCTCACGAGATTAGATTCAACTTTTTACTGGAGAGTTCTATTTAGTTGATTCTTTTTGCAGATGATTACTGGTCAAATTCCTCAGGTCCGGCAATTTATTTTAGAATTTTTGGAGTTCCAGAAGTTTGCGTTAGTTACAGATTACTACAGACTGTTCTGTTTTTGACAGATTCTGTTTTTCGTGTGTTGTTTGCTTATTTTGATGAATCTATGGCTAGTAAAATAATTTATAAACCATAGAGAAGTTGGAATACAGTTGTTTTAACACCAATATAGATAAATTATGAGTTCATTACAGTACCTTGAAGTGGTTTTTTGTTTTCTTTCGCTAACGGAGCTCACGAGTTTTCTGTTAAGTTTTGTGTTGTGAAGTTTTCAAGTTTTGGGTAAAGATTCGATGGACTATGGAATAAGGAGTGGCGAGAGCCTAAGATTGGGGATGCCCAAGGCACCCCAAGGTAATTTTCAATAAGTCTCAAGCATTTAAGCTTGGGGATGCCCCGGTAGGCATCCCCCTTTCTTCTTCAACAACTATCGGTTAGTATTGGTTGAGCCTAAGTTTTTGCTTCTTCACATGAGTTGTGCTATCCTTGCAATGTCATTTTATTATGTTTTGCTTGCTGTTTGATTAGAGTACCAAGATCTGAAATTCCTTATGTGGGAGAGTCTTCACATAGTTGTATAATTATTCGACTACTCATTGATCTTCACTTATATCTTTCGAAGTAGTTTGTCATTTGCTCTAGTACTTCCCTTATATCTTTTAGAGCACGGTGGTGGTTTTATTTTGAAGAAATAGATGAACTCTCATGCTTCACTTATATTATTTTGAGAGTCTTAAATAGCATGGTAATTTGCTTAAATAATCTTAATATGCTAGGTATCCAAAAATAGTAAAAACTTTCTTATGAGTGTATTGAATACTAAGAAAAGTTTGATGCTTGATAATTGTTTTGAGATATGAAGATGGTGATATTAGAGTCATGCTAGTTGGGTAGTTATGAATTTGAGAAATACTTGTGTTAAAGTTTGTGATTCCCATAGCATGCACGTATGGTGAACCGTTATGTGATGAAGTCGGAGCATGATTTATTTATTGATTGTCTTCCTTATGAGTGGCGGTCAGGGGAATGACGATGGTCTTTTCCTACCAATCTATCCCCTAGGAGCATGCGCATAATAATTTGCTTTGATAACTTGTAGATTTTTGCAATAAGTATATGAGTTCTTTATGACTAATGTTGAGTCCATGGATTATACGCACTCTCACCCTTCCACCATTGCTAGCCTCTCTAATACCCCGCACTTTTCGCCGGTATCATACACCCACCATGTATTTTCCTCAAAACAGCCACCATACCTACCTATCATGGCATTTCCATAGCCATTCCGAGATATATAGCAATGCAACTTTCCACCGTTCCGTTTATTATGACACGCTCCATCATTTTCATATTGCTTAGCATGATCATGTAGTTGGCATCGTATTTGTGGCAAAGCCACCGTTCATAATTCTTTCATACATGTCACTCATGAATCATTGCACATCTCGGTACACCGCTGGAGGCATACACATAGAGTCATATTTTGTTCTAAGTATCGAGTTGTAATCGTTGAGTTGTAAGTAAATAAAAGTGTGATGATCATCATTTTTAGAGCATTGTCCCAGTGAGGAAAGGATGATGGAGACTATGATTCCCCCACAAGTCGGGATGAGACTCCGGACGAAAAATAAAAAAAAGAGAAAAAACAGGCCAAAAAAAGAGAAAAGGCCCAAATAAATATAAAAAACAAAAAAATGAGAGAAAAAGAGAGAAAGGACAATGTTACTATCATTTTACCACACTTGTGCTTCAAAGTAGCACCATGATCTTCATGATAGAGAGTCTCCTATGTTGTCACTTTCATATACTAGTGGGAATTTTACATTATAGAACTTGGCTTGTATATTCCAATGATGGGCTTCCTCAAAATGCCCTAGGTCTTCATGAGCAAGCGAGTTGGATGCACACCCACTTAGTTTCTTTTGTTGAGCTTTCACATACTTATAGCTCTAGTGCATCCGTTGCATGGCAATACCTACTCACTCACATTGATATCTATTGATGGGCATCTCCATAGCCCGTTGATATGCCTAGTTGATGTGAGACTATCTTCTCCTTTTGTCTTCTCCACAACCACCATTCTATTCCACATACGATTGCTATATCCATGGCTCACGCTCATGTATTGCGTGAATATTGAAAAAGTTTGAGAATGTCAAAAGTATGAAACAATTGCTTGGCTTGTCATCGGGGTTGTGCATGATTTAAATACTTTGTGTGTTGAAGATAGAGCATAGCCAGACTATATGATTTCGTAGGGATAGCTTTCTTTGGCCATGTTATTTTGAGAAGACATGATTGCTTTGTTAGTATGCTTGAAGTATTATTATTTTTATGTCAATATGAACTTTTGTCTTGAATCTTCGGATCTGAATATTCATATCACAAGTAAGAAGAATTACATTGAAATTATGCCAACTAGCATTCCACATAAAAATTCTGTTTTATCATTTACCTACTCGAGGACGAAAGGAATTAAGCTTAGGGATGCTTGATACGTCTCCAACGTATCTATAATTTTGATTGCTCCATGCTATATTATCTACTGTTTTGGGCAATATTGGGCTTTATTATCCACTTTTATATTATTTTTGGGACTAACCTATTAACCGGAGGCCCAGCCCAGATTTCTTTGTTTTATGCCTATTTCGGTGTTTCGAGGAAAAGGAATATCAAGCAGTCGAAGCAGGAACGAAATCAAGCTGGAGAAGTTATTTTGGAAGGAAACCCACCTGATGGACTTGGAACCCATGTCAAAAGATACGGGAGGTGCTCACGAGGGTGGGGGCGCGCCCACCCCCCTAGGGCGCGCCCCCTGCCTCGTGGGGCCCTCGTGGCTCCCCTGACGTGCTTCTTCCGCCTATATAACTCCACGTACCCTAAAACTTCCAGAACAGAAGATAGATCGGGAGTTCCGCCGCCGCAAGCCTCTGTAGCCACCAAAAACCAATCGGGACCTGTTCGCACCTATGGGAGGGAACCCTCACAGTGGCCATCTTCATCATCTGGCGCTCTTCATGACGAGAGGAGGGAGTAGTTCACCCTCGGGGCTGAGGGTATGTACCAGTAGCTATGTGTTTGATCTCTCTCTCGTGTTCTTGATTTGGCACGATCTTGATGTATCATAAGCTTTGCTATTATAGTTGGATCTTATGTTTCTTCTCCCCTCTACTCTCTTGTAATGAATTGAGTTTTCCCTTGAAGTAATCTTATCGGATTGAGTCTTTAAAGATTTGAGAACACTTGATGTATGTCTTGCCGTGTGTATCTGTGGTGACAATGGGATATCACGTGATTCACTTGATGTATGTTTTGGTGATCAACTTGCGGGTTCCGCCCATGAACCAATGCATAGGGGTTGGCACACGTTTTCGTCGTGATTCTCCGGTAGAAACTTTGGGGCAATCTTTGAGGTTCTATGTGTTGGTTCGAATAGATGAATTGAGATTGTGTGATGCATATCGTATAATCATACCCACGGATACTTGAGGTGACATTGGAGTATCTAGGTGACATTAGGGTTTTGGTTGATTTGTATCTTAGGGTGTTACTCTAGTACGAACTCTAGGGCTGTTTGTGACACTTATAGGAATAGCCCAACGGATTGATTGGAAAGAATAACTTTGAGGTGGTTTCCTACCCTACCATAATCTCTTTGTTTGTTCTCCGCTATTAGTGACTTTGGAGTGACTCTTTGTTGCATGTTGAGGGATAGTTATGTGATCCAATTATGTTATTATTGTTGAGAGAACTTGCACTAGTGAAAGTATGAACCCTATGCCTTGTTTCCTAGCATTGCAATACCGTTTACGCTCACTTTTACCACCTGTTACCTTGCTATTTTTATATTTTCTGATTACGAAAACCCATATCTACCATCCATATTGCACTTGTATCACCATCTCTTCGCCGAACTAGTGCACCTATACAATCTATCATTGTATTGGGTGTGTTGGGGACACAAGAGACTCTTTGTTATTTGGTTGCTGGGTTGTTTGAGAGAGACCATCTTCATCCTACGCCTCCCACGGATTGATAAACCTTATGTCATCCACTTGAGGGAAATTTGCTACTGTCCTACAAACCTCTGCACTTGGAGGCCCAACAACGTCTACAAGGAGAAGGTTGTGTAGTAGACATCACACCGCTATTGCAACCCAGAGTTCGGTCGTAGGCCGGTTATCGGCCGAGCACAATTTTGAGGAAGTCTTAGAAGGTGCTCATCTAATAGAGGCTTAGTGCTCGAAGAGTATCATGTTCTAGTGACATGTATCCCAATTGTAAGAACAATGTTATTTGAATTGTGAAGGCTATGTTTATACTTTTGCCTGAAAGTATTACTATGCCTCATGTGCAGTCGTTTATGTGTGTGTGTGTGTGTGTGTCTATATATATATATATATATATATATATATATATATATATATATATCCTGAAAGTTTGCTGTCGTCGGCTTCAGCCCCCACGCTTGTAATGCGGGGGTGTGTGGAAAAGCGCGTATTCACCCTTGATCCCACGTCTGGGTCGATTAAGGAGGTGATAGCGCGCTTAAGCGAGGCAATCGGACTATATTGCTTTAACACTTTCACTTAACCATAGGAGTTTGGCGGTGGGGCTACTATATAGCCCACAGTATTTCCGTGGCTATCCGAATACGGTCTTGGCGTCGTACATGACCGGAAAACCGGTCGCCGTTATCTGGAGGAATCCCGAAGATTCCGATGAGTCACCGAAGTGGTTGACCAGTCTCGCGCTTTATCATGACGGTCGGTTTTCGGCTTTCTCTCGAGGTGCTCGTCCGGATGAACCGGGCACAATCGCGGTAGTTCTCCGGTGCCACCTTAGCCGATAGAGCGAACGTAAGGTAGCAAACACGGGGCCGGGCAAACCCAACATTTGACCAAAGACATGATTGAGGCTGATGCATATAAGGCCAAACTTCATGACGCCGAACACTCCCTAAGGTATTCGGTCTTTACAACATATACCGGGCTGAGTTACGCCCTTGATAATGAACCCTGAGTGTGCAGGCACGTGCACTTATTCTGACGTGGCGAAATGCCAATAACGTCAGCATTCCTCGTGGTTATACTGAGTATCCGGAGGATGTGAAGCAACAAGAGACAGTAAAAAGGTTTACAGGGTCTTAATCTAAAAGAAACCTTTGGCGGGGCCTGCTGCTTTGCGTCGGCGCTGTGTCTCCATTGTGCCGTATCACGGGCGGTGTAGCACGATTATCATCTGTAAAAGAGAAAAACTTAGGTGAAAGTTGTCATGCGAAAAATTGGTTATTCTCAATAAACCATTAAAATTTGAGATAAGTAAGGTCGAGCCGAGCTGTAGTCCTTTTTACATGCGGGAAGCCCCTGGTACCACCTATAGGGGTATATCCATCAATCTCAGGTTTATCTAAGTTGTTACAGCTAGTGATGCGCCGGACTCGTCTAGCCGTGTCCGCGGTCTTGACAACCGATCATTTATTCTGGTTGGAGAGGCCGTTTAGTGTTCGGCTGTTAAAGCCGCCACACGTTCTTCCGCGCGTAAGGAATGCTCAATATTTCCGCTAACTGTGATGATGCCACATGGACCGGGCATCTTAAGCTTAAGAGAAGCGTAGTGCGGTACTGCATTAAAACGAGCGAAAATTGTTCTTTCGAGTAGTGCTTGATAGCCGCTCCGGAATGGGCGATGTCGAAGGTTAACTTTTCACTTCGGGAGTTGTCGGGAGTACCGAATAAAACCTCTAGCACTAGAGAGCCCGTACAGCGGGCCTCTGGGCCTGGTATTACTCCTTTAAAGGTAGTATTGCTTTGGCTGAGTCTTGTCGGGTCTATCCCCATTCTGCAGACTGTGTCCTAATATATCAGATTAAGACTACTGCCGCCGTCAATGAGGACTTGGGTGAGATGGTACCCGTCGATAATTGGGTCTAGCACCAAGGCCGCCAATCCTCTGTGCCGGATACTTGTCAGGTGATCCCTGCGATCAAAAGTGATCGGGCAGGCCGACCAAGGGTTGAACTTAGGGGTGACGGTCTCTACGGTGCGCGTGTCGCGGAGTGTATGTTTGCTTCTTTGTGTTACATGAATCATGTTCACAGTTTTGACCTCTGGTGGGAACTTTTTCTGCCCCCCAGTGTTTTGCTGACAAGGCTCATCCTCATCTTCACTTGGTGTCTCCCTCCCCTTGTGTTCGGCGTTTAGCTTACCGGCATGCTTGAAGACCCAGCATTCTTTGTGGGTGTGATTTGCAGGTTTATCGGAGGTCCCGTGAATCTGACATAATTTGTCTAGAATCTTGTTGAGGCTGGACGGTCCATCCCTATTGCCTTTAAAGGGATTTTTCCGTTGACCGGGTCGAGAGCCCCTGAATCCGGCGTTTACCGTCGTGTTGTCTGGGTTGTCTTCGTTATTTTGACGCTTGCTTTTACTGCGCCGTGGTTTTCCATTACCATCCCTGACTTCAGATGTGCCTGGGTCGCTGGTGCTACTACGGGCCAGCCAGCTATCTTCGCCCGCGCAAAAGTGGGTCATAAGGCTTTTTAGGGCTGCCATTGTCCTTGGTTTTTCTTGGCGAGGTGTCTGGCGAGCCATTCGTCTCGAATATTTGTGTTTGAAAGCCGCTAAGGCTTGGCGTCCGGACGATCGATGATTTGGTTCTTCTTAGTGAGAAATCTGTTCCAAAGCTTTCGGGCTGACTCTCCGAGCTGTTGAATTATATGACTTAAATCGTCTGCATCCGGACGTCGGACATAGGTCCCTTGAAAGTTGGCCCTAAAAGCATCCTCGAGCTCCTCCCAACTTCCAATTGAATTTTTGGGGAGGTTCTTTAGCCAGTGCTGAGTTGGTCCTTTCAGCTTGAGGGGCAAGTACTTGATGGCATGGAGATCGTCTCCGTGAGCCATATGGATATGGAGGATGAAGTCCTCAATCCAGACCCAAGGGTCTGTCGTTCCGTCGTACGCCTCTATGTTCACGGGTTTGAATCCCTCTAGAAATTCGTGATCCAGCACCTCATCGGTGAAACATAGGGTGCGCGGCTTTCTGTATTTGGATGTGTTATGGCGTTCTGACGGTTGTAGTGTTCAGTTTTGATTATGCGCTGGAGCGCGCTTCCTGGATCCGTAGATGGATCTGGTCGCGCCGGCCTTTTGATGCAAGTCCTTGCGTGGATCATGTGTTGACTTATGTGCGGCCTCGTTTGCCTCCCTATCGCGGCCACGAGGTGGCCGATTCAATGGGTCGGCCATTTTATTTTTCGGCTGTGTGGGCTCTAAGGCCTCATCATCGAATTCAGGCAACAACTTGCGCTTTGGTAGCTCTTTGTGTGGCAACTACCACCATACTTTTCTTCAGTGTCGAGCACTTTGTTCCATCTACTATTGAGCATATTCTGCGCGGCCTGAAGCCTTTGCTTCTTCTTCTTCAGACTCCTCGCGGTAGCAATAAGCCTTCTATGGAGGTTCTCTTGTTCCAAGTGCCTTTCCGGGATGATGTGTGCATCGTCATCGGGACTGTTTTCCTCTCCGGAGAGAGGTTGATGAGCTTTATCCTCGGCGTTGACGTGATCGGACAGCGGCTCCGTACTATGTTTGCCGTCCGCTGGTTCACCCTGCTTTGTCGCTGGGTCAAGGTGGTCATCGTTTCCTCCGGAGTCGACCGGGGTGTTACTTTTTCCTACGCTGTTATCGCTGTTTTTGCCGAGGCGGGATTTGGAGCGGCGCCCTCGCCGTCGCTTTGGTTGCTTCTCGAGGAGCTATCCTTCACTTTGCATCCTTCCTTTCCTCGTCATTGTTTTCTTTGGGTGTATCCACCATATATATATATTGTGTGATGAAGTGGCTGTCGGTATACAATGGTGATGGTTCCCGTTCGTCTCCTGCATTGTCGTCCATACCGTCGATGTCTTGGCGAAATCAAGCATGTCGGTTAAATAAATCGACAATGGCTATTAAGTGGGTGGTGGGTGGGGAGCGAATTTCTTCGTCGTCGCATCCCATTCTAGCCGGACATAGTTCGCCAAGGTTCTCGACAAGAGACGAGAGACCTTAATGAATTTAGCACATCGCCAAAAGGCGAGAGTCTTGAAAGATATCCGGAGGTAAACTCCATGATCGGTGCCCAATCGGATTCGATGGGCATGGACGCAGGCAGTTCAGGGCCTGTGGCCGGGGATGAATCCGAGGACCCAGCGACACAGGTCTCATAGGAGGTGAAGTCAGTATTTGGCTCTATCGCCGCTGAGTGTATGACCTTCGAGGCGGGGTTCATCCACCCGTCCTCGGACGGCGTAATCGACTCCGGATCTAGGGCCGGAGTAAACGCAGTGTGATCTCCCGAACACCGTCTGGCGTCGAGCTAAGTCGTGCTTGCCGTGGTATGCGGCGCACCTGACATATGCTCGAATCCATCGAAGATCAAGTCTCCGCGGATATCGGCAGTATAGTTCAAGTTTCCAAACCTGACGTGATGGCCAGGGGCGTAGCCCTCGATCTGCTCCAGATGGCCAAGCAAGTTGGCCCTGATCTTGAAACCGCCGAACACGAAGATCTATCCGGGGAGGAAACCTCACCTGGATCGCATCGTTGCCGATGATCGAAGGGGCCATCAAACCTTGTCTTTGACGCACAGTGGAACTCTCAATGATAGCACCAATGTGATTGTCAAAACCGGCGGATCTCGGGTAGGGGTCCCAGGCTGTGCGTCTAGGCGGATGGTAGCAGGAGGCGGGGGACACGATGTTTACGGGGTTCGGGCCCTCTCGATGGAGGTAATACCCTACTTCCTGCTTGATTGATCTTGATGATATGAATATTACAAGAGTTGATCTACCACAAGATCGTAGAGGCTAAACCCTAGAAGCTAGCCTATGGTATGATTGTTGTTGTCCTACGGACTAAACCCTCCAGTTTATATATGCTAGGGTTACACAGAGTCGGTTACAAGGGAGGAGATCTACATATCCATATTGCCAAGCTTGCCTTCCACGCCAAGGAGAGTCCCATCCGGACACGGGACGAGGTCTTTAATCTTGTATCTTCATAGTCCAACAGTCCGGCTAAATGATATAGTCCGGCTGTCCGAGGACCCCCTAATCCAGGACTCCCTCATGCCCCCTGCCCCCGTATATAAAGGAGCAAGGGGGGAGGCCAGTGGCCCTGCTCAGAGGCGGCGCGGGAGGAGGAGTCCTCCTCCTAGTTGGAGTAGGACTCCCCTCTTTCCTACTCCTGCTAGGAGGGGGAAAGTAAGAGGGAGAGGGAGAAGGAAAGGGGGGCGCCGCCCCCCCCCCCTCTCCTAGTCCAATTCAGACCAGATGGGGAGGGGCGCGCGGCCTGCCCTAGGCCAGCCCTCTGTCTCTCCACTAAGGCCCATAAGGCCCACTATTTCTCCCGGGGGGTTCCGGTAACCCTCCGGCAATCCGGCTTTCTCCGAAACCACCAGGAACACTTCCGTTGTCCGAATATAGTCGTCCAATATATCGATCTTGAATTCTCGACCATTTCGAGACTCCTCGTCATGTCCCTGATCATATCCGGGACTCCGAACTACCTTCGGTACATCAAAACACAAAAACTCATAATACCGATCGTCACCGAACTTTAAGCGTGCGGACCCTACGGGTTCGAGAACTATGTAGACATGACCAAGACACGTCTCCGGTCAATAACTGATACGTCTCCAATGTATCTACAATTTTTGATTGCTCCATGCTACTTTATCTACTGTTTTAGGCAATATTGGGCTTTATTATCCACTTTTATATTATTTTTGGGACTAACCTATTAACCGGAGGCCCAGCCAATTCTTGTTTTATGCCTATTCGGTGTTTCGAGGAAAAAGGAATATCGACGGAGTCAAAAGCGAGCGAAATCAACTGGAGAAGTTATTTTTTGGAAGGAAAGCAACCTGATAGACTTGGAGTGCACGTCAGGGGAGTCCCGGGCTGCCCACGTGGGTGGGGGGCGCGCCCTACCCCCCTAGGCGCCCCCCTGCCTCGTGAGCACCCCGGAGGTCCACCGACGTACCCCTTGCACCCATATATACCTACGTACCCTAAAACTTCCAGAACAGAACCTAGATCGGGAGTTCCGCCGCCGCAAGCCTCTGTAGCCACCAAAAACCAATCGGGACCCTGTTCAAGGCACCTGCCGGAGGGGGGATCCCATCACCGGAGGCCATCTTCACCATCCTGGCACTATCCATGACGAGGAGGAGTAGTTCACCCTCGAAATTTGAGGGTATGTACCAGTAGCTATGTGTTTGATCTCTCTCTCGTGTTCTTGAGGTGATCTGATCTTGATGTATCCCGAGCTTTGCTATTGTAGTTGGATCTTATGATGTTTCTCCCCTCTACTCTCTTGTCATGAATTGAGTTTCCCTTTGAAGTTATCTTATCAGTTGAGTCTTTATGAGAACACTTGATGTATGTCTTCTTTGTGTTTATCTTGTGGTGACAATGGGATATCATGTGCCACTTGATGTATGTTTTGGTGACCAACTTGCGGGTTCCGCCCATGAACCTATGCATAGGGGTTGGCACACGTTTTCGTTGTGATTCTCCGGTAGAAACTTTGGGGCACTCTTTGAAGTACTTTTGTGTTGGTTGGATGAATATAAGATTGTGTGATGCATATCGTATAATCATGCCCATGGATACTTGAGGTGACAATGGAGTATCTAGGTGACATTAGGGTTTTGGTTGATTTGTGTCTTAAGGTGTTATTCTAGTATGAACTCTATGATGGATTGAGCGGAAAGAATAGCTTTATGTTATTTGATAACCCACAAGTGTAGGGGATCGCTACAGTTTTCGAGGGTAGAGTATTCAACCCAAATTTATTGATTCGACACAAGGGGAGCCAAAGAATATTCTCAAGTATTAGCAGCTGAGTTGTCAATTCAACCACACAGAAACTTAGTATCTGGCAAAGAAAGTGTTTAGTAGCAAAGTAATATGATAGTGGTGGTAACTTGGTAACAAAGTAAAGACAGCAAAGTAATGTTTTTGGTATTTTTGTAGTGATGATAACTTGATGTAACGGAAAAGTAAATAAGCGAGAACCGATTATATGGAAAACTTCGTAGGCACCGGATTAGCGATGGATAATTATCTTGGGATGTGGTTCATCATGTATGATCATAACATAGGGTGACACAGAACTAGCTCCAATTCATCAATATAATATAGGCATGTATTCATTATATAGTCATACGTGCTTATGGAAAAAGAACTTGCATGACATCTTTTGTCCTACCCTCCCGTGGCAGCGAGGTCCTATTGGAAACTAAGGGATATTAAGGCCTCCTTTTAATAGAGAACCGGAACAAAGCATTAGCACATAGTGAATACATGAACTCCTCAAACTATGGTCATCACCGAAGTATCCCGATTATTGTCACTTGGGGTTGTCGGATCATAACACATAATAGGTGACTATAGACTTGCAAAGATAGGATCAAGAACACACATATATTCATGAAAACATAATAGGTTCAGATCTGAAATCATGGCACTCGGGCCCTAGTGACAAGCATTAAGCATAGCAAAGTCATAGCAACATCAATCTCGAACATAGTGGATACTAGGGATCAAACCACGACAAAACTAACTCGATTACATGATAAATCTCATCCAACCCATCACCGTCCATCAAGCCTACGATGGAATTACTCACGCGGCGGTGAGCATCATGAAATTGGTGATGGAGGATGGTTGATGATGACGACGGTGACGAATCCCCTCTCCGGAGCCCCGAGCGGACTCGGATCAGCCCTCCGAGAGAGATTAGGACTTGGCGGCGGCTCCGTGTCGTAAACGCAATGAAACTTTCTCTCTGATTTTTCTCCTCGAAAGCCAATATATGGAGTTGGAGTTGGCGTCGGAGGGCATCGAGGGGCCCACGAGGTGGGGGCGCGCCCGAGGGAGGCGCGCCCACCCTCGTGGACAGTGTGGGCCCCTGGTCTTCATCTTTAGCGAGGATTTTTATTATTTATTATAAGATATTCCGTGGAGTTTCAGGTCATTCCGAGAACTTTTGTTTTACGCACATAAAACAACACCATGGCAATTCTGCTGAAAACAGCGTCAGTCCGGGTTAGTTCCATTCAAATCATACAAGTTAGAGTCCAAAACAATGGAAAAGGTGTTTGGAAAAGTAGATATGACGGAGACGTATCAACTCCCCCAAGCTTAAACCCTTGCTTGTCCTCAAGCAATTCAGTTGACAAACTGAAAGAGAAAAAGAAAAACTTTTACAAACTCTGTTTGCTCTTGTTGTTGTAAACATGAAAAGCCAGCATTCAAGTTTCAGCAATTGTTATGAACTAACCATACTCACAATAACACGTAGGTCTCACAATTACTCATATCAATAATATAATCTGCTAGCGAGCCATAATAATAAAACTCGGATGAAACACTTTCTCAAAATAATCATAACATGATATAACAAAATGGTATCTCGCTAGCCCTTTTTGAGACTGCAAAACATAAATGCAGAGCACCTTTAAAGATCAAGGATTGACTAAACATTGTAATTCATGGTAAAAGAGATCCAGTCAAGTCATACCCAAAATAAACCAATTATAATGAATGCAAACGACGGTGCTCTCCAAATGGGTAGTGCTTTTTAATAAGAAGGGTGATGACTCAACATAAAAGTAAATAGATAGGCCCTTCGGAGAGGGAAGCGAGGATTTGTAGAGGTGCGAGCTCGATTTTTATATAGAGATAAATTATATTTTGAGCGGCATACTTTCACTGTCAATGCAACAACTATGAGATGGTTGTATCTTCCATAATACATGCATTATAGGCAGTTCCCAAACAGAATGGTAAAGGTTTATACTCCCCCTCCTCCACAAGCATCAATCCATGGCTTGCTCGAAACAACGAGTGCCTCCAACATTCAACGGGTCCCAGGGGGAGTTTTGTGTAATTATTTTGATTTGCTTCGATCTTTTTGGATCATGGGACTTTGGGCATCCGGTTACGGCCCTTTCTCGTGAATGAGGAGCAGAGTCCACTCCTCTTGAGAATAACCCACCTAGCATGGAAGATATAGGCAGCCCTAGTTGCACATGAGCTGCTCGAGCATACAGAACAGAACTTTTATTTGAAGGTTTGGAGTTTGGCACATACAAATTTACTTGGAATGGCAGGTAGATACCGCATATAGGAAGGTATGGTGGACTCATATGGAACAACTTTGGGGTTTAAGGAGTTTGGATGCACAAGCGGTATTCCGCAAATGCAATTGAAGGCTAGCAAAAGACTAGGAGCGACCAAGCTGAGAGAGAGCAACAATTAAATGTAAACATGCATTAAAATTAATTTACACGAATATAAGCATGAGTAGGATATAATCCACCATGAACATAAATATCATGAAGGCTATGTTGATTTGATTCAACTACATGCGTGAGCATGTGCCAAGTCGAGTCACTCAATTCATTTAAAGGAGGATACCATCCTATCATACCACATCATAATCATTCTAATAGCATGTTGTACATAAGGTAAACCATTATAACTCATAGCTAATCAAGCATGGCACAAGCAACTATAATCTCTAAATGTCATTGCAAATATGTTTACTTCATAATAGCTGAATCAGGAACGATGAATCGTCATATTTACAAAAACAAGAAAGGTCGAGTTCATACCAGCTTTTCTCATCCAAATAAGTCCATCATATATCATCATTATTGCCTTTCACTTGCACGACCGAACGGTGTGTATAATAATAAGAGTGCACGTGCATTGGACTAAAATTTGGAATCTGCAAGCATTCAACTCAAGAGAGAAGACAAGTAATATGGGCTCTAAGTTAGATAAACAATAAAGCATATAAGAGCCACTAAGCATTTTCAATATAGTCTTCTCGACCCCCAAAGAAAGGAAAAGAAATAAAAACTATTTACACGGGAAAGCTCCCAACAAGTAAAAAGAAGAACGGGAAATATTTTTGGGTTTTCTTTTTAATTCTACTACAAGCATGGAAAGTAGACTAACTAATTTTTTTGTTTTTTCTTAAGGTTCATCAAACACACAAGAAGAAAGCTAGAAAAGAAATTTAAACTAGCATGGATAGTACGGTAAAGAGTATGAGCACCGACATCTAGCAATTAGTGTGTGTGAACATAAATGTAATGTCGATTGGGAAATACGTACTCCCCAAGCTAAGGCTTTCGGCCTGTTGGTCTATTGCCGAGGATAGCAC
Source organism: Aegilops bicornis (assembly GCA_021605145.1). Classification (NCBI taxonomy): domain Eukaryota; kingdom Viridiplantae; phylum Streptophyta; class Magnoliopsida; order Poales; family Poaceae; genus Aegilops; species Aegilops bicornis. The sequence goes on along the minus strand of CM038671.1, from coordinate 255,337,949 downwards.
TGGCTAATACCCGTAGGTGTAGGCTGGGTCGTCTTTGCGATGCAGAGGACTCGATTGCCACTTTGGTAGCAACCGCCTCAGGATCCCAAAAATAAGCAGGACATTAAGTGGAGGCTCATCTTGTGGCTCCGGTTAAAGGCTGGTGCAGGATTCCGATGAAGCTTGAACAGCCGCCCACGAAACAATGTAAGAACCTCAGACAAGTTAAACAAAGAGGGCGAGGCAAAGTAATAGTCTCGAGGGTGATGTTTATCAAAGTACAATTTATATTTAAGCTCCCCTTGGCGACTCTTAAAAAGAAAATCATGCGCTAGCATACTCTTATAATCTAAATAAGCGCAGGGCAGCTTGCTTTCTTCTTTCTCCTCATGCCTAATAGGTATTTCAAAATATTCAGCTAGGCGTGAAGCATAAATGCCCCCAAAGATGGGGCCCTTAGTGCTGATTCGAGACTTAACCGTCTAGCAACAATTCCACCGATACTAATAGAGTTATTGCGGTATAAACCATGAAACAAAATAATAATATCGAGAATGCTAAGGTTCCCACAGTTCCCGACCAATCAAGCAACGACTAGCAAATAAGGCAAAGTAGCGCAAAAAGCAGGAAAATGTATCTTTGGTAATTCTTGCATCGAAACCTTCCTGGTTTCTCCCACGATGATAGTGTTAATAAACGCTTCCACTTCATTACGGTGTGGTTCATCTAAGGTGCCCTCAAAGGGTATTTTGCAAACCTCGCAAAATTCAGCTAATGGCATCTCTTTAACAACATCATATAAATGAAACTCTACTGTTGGAGGTGATTTCTTAGGGAAAAAGTAGAAGTTACGCACAAAAGTATTTGTGAGTAAGAATCTTGATGGCGTTGGTCGCGGAGGAAGTTGGTGAGGCCGGCGTTCTCAATTAATAGATAGAAATCCTCATAAATCCGGCTCTCCTCAAGAAGTCATCGGAAGGCCATTCACACGGCCGAACCTCCGCGATACGAGGCAAATTAAATTTGGGCTTCTGTTCTTCTTCCTTTTGTTTCTCCTTAGAGCTTTGGCTCGACGAGCCCCTCAAAAGTCTCTTCATTATTTCTGAAACAATCTGAAATTTTAGTGACTTCAAGTAAAAGTGAACCAACTTCAATAAAATTGATAGCAACAACTCCCACAAGTGCCTAGGGCCTTTATCAAGCATTAGAACTACTTAGAACCATATAAATTTGACATGCAAGCTCAAGAACATGGTCACCTATGCAACACAAATTTGCAATGAATAAAGCACTAGAACAAAAACTAATTGGACCAATGGAGGAGTCACATACCAAGGAACAATCTCCCCAAGCAGTTTTGCGAGAGGTGCTTTAAGCAAGGAGATCGAAAATCGCAGCAAAGTTCTTTGGAACACGAGCTTGAGTTGGTTTTCGGGTTTGTGTGAGACGGAGGAAGAAGATGGGTGCGAGGATAAGTGGAGGAGGCCCACCATGGGCCCACGAGGCAAGGCGCGCCCATGGGGGTAGGCGCACCCTCCACCCTCGTGGCCAGTGGCAACTCCCAGCGGTAATTTTGCACTAAAATCCTCAAATATTCGAAAAAATCACATTAAATTGGCATAGCATTCTGAGAACTTTTATTTTCGGGATATTTTTATATTGCACGGATAAGTCGGGAGACAGACAGAAAAATACTATTTTACTTTATTTCTACTAAAGAACAGAAAATATAAAGAGGGTACAGAAAGTTGTGCTTCTAGTTTAATCCATCTCATGCTCATCAAAAAGAATCCACTAACAAGGTTGATCAAGTCTTGTTAACAAACTCATTCCGATAATCATGGGCAGGAGAAATTTGAATAACACTATGTTACCTCAACGGGGATATGCACATCCCTATAATAAGAATATCATATTTCTTCTTGGCGGTAGGAGAGGAAATTCAAAACCTCCAAATATAATCGATGGAATTTTTCCAATAGAGTTGATACTATAAACTTGAGGTTGTTTCCTCGGAAAGTGTACCGTATGCTCATTACCATTAACATGAAAAGTGGCATTGCCTTTGTTGCAATCAATAACAGCCCCTGCAGTATTAAGGAAAGGTCTTCCAAGAATAATAGACATACTATCATCCTCGGGAATATCAAGAATAACAAAGTCCGTTAAAATAGTAACGTTTGCAACCACAAGCAGGCACATCCTCACAAATACAAACAAGTATAGCGGTTGATTTATCAGCCATTTGCAAAGATATTTCAGTAGGTGTCAACTTATTCAAGTCAAGTCTACGATATAAAGAGAGAGGCATAACACTAACACCGGCTCCAAGATCACATAAGCGGTTTTAACATAATTTCTTTTAATGGAGCATGGTATAGTAGGTACTCTGGATCTCCAAGTTTCTTTGGTGTTCCACCCTTAAAAGTATAATTAGCAAGCATGGTGGAAATTTCAGCTTCTGGTATCTTTCTTTTATTTGTAACAATATCTTTCATATATTTAGCATAAGGATTTGTTTTGAGCACATCGATTAATCGCATACATAAAAGATAGGTCTAATCATTTGACAAAGCGCTCAAAATCCTCATCATCCTTTTTATTGGATGGTTTGGGAGGAAAAGGCATGGGTTTACAGAACCCATGGTTCTCTTTCTTTACCATGTTTCCTAGCAACGAAGTCTCTTTTATCATAACGTTGATTCTTTGATTGTGGGTTATCAAGATCAATAGCAGGTTCAACTTCTACTTCATTATCATTACTAGGTTGAGCATCATCATGAACATCATCATTAACATTTTCACTAGGTTCATGTTCATTACCAGATTGTGTTTTAGCATCAGACATAGAGATATCATTTGGATTATCAGGTGGTTCAGCAATAGGTTCACTAGAAGTTTGCACAGTTCTATCATTTTTCTTTTTCTTCCTCTTAGAAGAACTAGGCATATCAATATTATTTCTCTGAGAATCTTGCTCGATTCTCCTAGGGTGGCCTTCAGGATACAAAGGTTCTTGAGTCATTCTACCAGTTCTAGTAGCCACTCGAACGGCATAATCATTTTTCTTACTATTCATTTCATTAAGCACTTCTTTTCGAGCTTTAAGTACTTGTTCTACTTGAGTGGTAACCATAGAAGCATGTTTGCTAACAAGTTTACGTTCACCTCTAATATTAGCCATATAATCACTCAAGCGTTTAATCATAAAGGTATTCTGTTTTAATTGTCTACCAAAATAAGCATTAATGTCATCTTGCTTAAACATAAAGTCATCAAACTCATCCAAGCAATCGACTAGCAATTTTAGTAGGAGGGACTTGACTTTATCATATCTATAGAGAGAATTTACCTTTACTACTGTGTCGGGATATCGGGGAGGTTCTTGATAAATAAGTAATTGAGATCATATACTTCTTCAACAAAGCGGTGAATTAAGATCATGTATTTCTTCAATAGGTGGTAAATTATTAACATCTTCAGCTTTAATACCTTTTTCTTTCATGGATTTCTTTGCCTCTTGCATATCTTCGGGACTGAGAAATAGAACACCTCTCTTCTTTGGAGTTGGTTTAGGAATAGGCTCAGTAATTGGCTCTGGAGCTGGCTCGGGAGTTGGCTCAGGAGGTGCCCAATTATTTTCATTTGTCAACATATTATTTAATAAAATTTCAGCTTTATCCGGTGTTCTTTCCTGAAAAGAGAACCGGCACAACTATCGAGGTAATCTCTGGAAGCATCGGTTAGTCCATTATAAAAGATATCAAGTATTTCGGGTTTCTTAAGAGGATGATCAGGCAAAGCATTAAGTAACTTGAGAAGCCTCCCCAAGCTTGTGGGAGACTTTCTTCTTCAATTTGCACAAAATTATATATATCCCTCAAAGCAGCTGTTTCTTATGAGCGGTGGAAATATTTAGCGAGAAGTAATAAATCATATCACAGGGACTTTGCACACAACCGGGATCAAGAGAATTGAACCATATCTTAGCATCACCCTTTAATGAGAACGGAAATATTTTAAGTAAATAAAGGTAGCGCGGTCTCTCATTATTAGTAAACAGGGCAACTATATCATCTAACTTACGAAGATGTGCCACAATAGTTTCAGATTCGTAGCCATAAAAAGGATCAGATTCAACCAACGTAATTATATCTAGATCAACAGAAAAATCATAATAATCCTGATCAGGAACACAGATAGGTGAAGTAGCAAAAGCAGGGTTGGGTCTCATCCTACCTCTAAAAGATTCTTTACTCCATTTAACTAGCAACCTATTACGTTCAAGACTATCACGGCAAGCAAGAATAGCTTGATGAGATTGACATTAAAAGGTAACCCTCGGGAATAGCGGGCCTATTTTCATCATCACTAACATCATCGTGTTCAGTTTCAATAATTTCTCTTTCTCTAGACCTAGAAATTTGTTCATCTAGAAATTCACCAAGAGGCACAGTAGTATCAAGCATAGAAGTAGTTTCATCATAAGTATCATGCATAGCGGAAGTGGCATCATCAAGAACATGCGACATATTGGAGCGAATAGCGAGAAGCGAGGTTTAGGTGTCGCTAGCTTACTTATAACAGAAGGTGAATCAAGTGCAGAGCTAGATGGCAGTTCCTTACCTCCCCTCGTAGTTGAGGGATAAATTGTTGTCTTAGCGTCTTTCAAGTTCTTCATAGTTCCCATCAGATATAAATCCCAAATGAATCAAAGAATAGAGCTATGCTCCCCGGCAACGGCGCCAGAAAATGGTCTTGATAACCCACAAGTATAGAGGATCGCAACAATTTTCGAGGGTAGAGTATTCAACCCAAATTTATTGATTCGACACAAGGGGAGCCAAAGAATATTCTCAAGTATTAGCAGCTGAGTTGTCAATTCAACCACACCGAAACTTAGTATCTGCAGCAAAGTGTTTAGTAGCAAAGTAATATGATAGTGGTGGTAACGGTAACAAAGTAAAGACAAAGAAAGTAATGTTTTTGGTATTTTTGTAGTGATGATAATGATAGCAACGAGAAAAGTAAATAAGCGAGAACGATTATATGGAAAACTCAGAGGCAACGGATTAGCGATGGATAATTATGTCGGATGTGGTTCATCATGTATGAGTCATAACATAGGGTGACATAGAACTAGCTCCAATTCATCAATATAATGTAGGCATGTATTCGTATATAGTCATACGTGCTTATGGAAAAGAACTTGCATGACATGTTTTGTCCTACCCTCCCGTGGCAGCGGGTCCTATTGGAAACTAAGGGATATTAAGGCCTCCTTTTAATAGAGAAGCTGGAACAAAGCATTAGCACATAGTGAATACATGAACTCCTCAAACTATGGTCATCACGAGAAGTATCCCGATTATTGTCACTTGGGGTTGTCGGATCATAACACATAATAGGTGACTATAGACTTGCAAGATAGGATCAAGAACACACATATATTCATGAAAACATAATAGGTTCAGATCTGAAATCATGGCACTTTCGGGCCCTAGTGACAAGCATTAAGCATAGCAAAGTCATAGCAACACCAATCTCGAACATAGTGGATACTAGGGATCAAACCTAACAAAACTAACTCGATTACATGATAAATCTCATCCAACCCATCACCGTCCAGCAAGCCTCACGATGGAATTACTCACGCCTGCGGCGGTGAGCATCATGAAATTGGTGATGGAGGATGGTTGATGATGACGACGGCGACGAATCCCCCTCTCCGGAGCCCCGAACGGACTCCAGATCAGCCCTCCCGAGAGAGATTAGGACTTGGCGGCGGCACCGTATCGTAAAACGCGATGAAACTTTCTCTCTGATTTTTTTTCTCCTCGAAAGCCAATATATGGAGTTGGAGTTGGCGTCGGAGCGCATCCAGGGGGCCCACGAGGTAGGGAGGCGCGCCCAGGGGGGAGGGGTGCGACCCCCACCCTCATGGACAGGGTGTGGGCCCCCTGGTCTTCATCTTTGGCGAGGATTTTTTATTATTTATTATAAGATATTCTGTGGAGTTTCAGGTCATTCCGGGAACTTTTGTTTTCTGCACATAAAACAACACCATGGCAATTCTGCTGAAAAAATGGCCATCCGGTTAGTTCCATTCAAATTATACAAGTTAGAGTCCAAAACAAGGGCAAAAGTGTTTGGAAAAGTAGATACGACGGAGACGTATCATTATTTTACTACGAACTCTTGAATAGATAGAACAGAAAGGATAACTTTGAGGTGGTTTCGTACCCTATCATAGTCTCTACGTTTGTTCTCCGCTACTAGTGGCTTTGGAGTGACTCTTTGTTGCATGTTGAGGGATTGTTATATGATCTATCTATGTTATTATTGTTGAGAGAACTTGCACTAGCGAAAGTATGAACCCTAGGCCTTGTTTCCTATCATTGCAATACCGTTTACGCTCACTTATACCACTTGTTACCTTGCTGCTTTTATTATTTCAGATTACAAAAACCTATATCTACCATCCATATTGCACTTGTATCACCATCTCTTCGCTGAACTAGTGCACCTATACAATTTACCATTGTATTGGGTGTGTTGGGGACACAAGAGACTTTTTGTTATTTGGTTGCAGGTTGTTCGAGAGAGACCATCTTCATCCTACGCCTCCCACGGATTGATAAACCTTAGGTCATCCACTTGAGGGAAATTTGCTACTGTCCTACAAACCTGTGCACTTGCAAGCCCAACAACGTCTACAAGAAGAAGGTTGTGTAGTAGACATCAAGCTCTTTTCTTGCGCCGTTGCCGGGGAGGTGAGTGCTTGAAGGTATATCTTTAGATCTTGCAATCGAATCTTTTTGTTTCTTGTTTTATCACTAGTTTAGTTTATAAAAGAAAACTACAAAAAAATGGAATTGAGTATGTCTCATACGCTCCGTCTTTTTAATATATTTCGTGAGTATGAAGAAAAGGAAAATTGTGCTCAGGTGCTAGAAGAAGAATTACATAGAATGCTTGGCATGTAATATGTGAATGATGAGCATGATTGCAATGTTGTTAGTATGAATTCCTTGAATATCCATGATGCTAATGATATGCAAAGCCACAAGCTTGGGGAAGCTATGTTTGATGAATATGATATATTTTGTCCCCCAAGCTTTGATGAGCAAATTTATTTTGATGAAAGCATGCCTCCTATCTATGATGATTATTGTGATGACACGTATGCTTTAAAGAATATTGATAACCATGAAACTTGTCATCTTGATCCAAATTTTAAATCATATGATAGTTATTTTGTTGAGTTTGCTCCTACTACTATTCACGAGAAGAATTTTGCTTATAAGGAGAGTAGTAAATTTTCTATGCTAGTAGATCATGAAAAGAATGCTTTAGGTGCTGGTTACATTGTTGAATTCATTCATGATGCTACTGAAAATTATTATGAGATAGGAACATATGCTTGTAGGAATTGCAATAATATCAAGTTTCCTCTCTATGTGCTTAAAGTTTTGAAGTTATGCTCGTTTCACCTTCCTATGCAAGTTGATTATTGTTCCCATAAGTTGTTTGCTCACAAAATCCCTATGCATAGGAAGTGGGTTAGACTTAAATGTGCTAGTCATATTATTCATGATGCTCTCTTTATGTTCCAATTCTTATCTTTTATGTGAGCATCATTGAAATCATAATGCCTAGCTAAGGGCGTTAAATGATAGCGCTTGTTGGGAGGCAACCCAATTTTATTTTTAGTTTCTTGGTTTTTGGTTCTGTTTAGTAATAAACAATCCATCTAGCTTCTGGTTAGATGTGTTTTTGTGTTTTAGTTAGTGTTTGTGAAAGTAGAACCTTTGGGAAGACTTGGGTGAAGTCTTTATGATCATGCTGTAAAAAACAGAAACTTTAGCGCTTACGAGATTAGCTATAACTTATTACTGGAGAGTGCTTTTAGGTTGATTATTTTTGCAGATGATTAATAGACAAATTACTCAGGTCCAGCAATTTATTTCATAATTTTTGGTGTTCCAGAAGTAGACGTTTGATACAGATTACTACAGACTGTTCTGTTTTTGACAGATTCTGTTTTCATTGGGTTGTTTGCTTATTTTGATGCATCTATGAGTAGTACCGGAGGTTATGAACCATAGAGATGTTAGAATACAGTAGGTATTAAACCAATATGAATTTAGAATGAGTTCATTACAGTACCTAAGTGGTGGTTTTATTTTCTTATACTAGCAGACTTACGAGTTTTGTTTTGAGTTTTGTGTGGTTGAAGTTTTCAAGTTTTGGGTAAAGATTCGATGGACTATGGAATAAGGAGTGGCAAGAGCCTAAGCTTGGGGATTCCCAAGGCACTCCAATGTAAAATTCAAGGACAACCAAGCAACTAAGCTTGGGGATGCCCCGGAAGGCATCCCTCTTTAAATCTTCGTTCATCGGTAACTTTACTTGGAGCTATATTTTTATTCACCACATGATAAGTGTTTTGCTTGGAGCGTCATTTTATTTTGTTAGTTTTTGCTTTCTGTTAGTTAGAATAATGTTTTTAATCTTTAGTTTCAATAAAAAAGTCAAGGATAGCCTTTGCCATGCTTATTTTGCTAGTTTGCATGTTGCTGTTTGAAAACAGAAAGTTTAGCGCTGTTGCAAAAATTCCTCAGAAAAGTCAGAGAATGGTATAACGTTGAATCTTTTTGCATTTTGAGCTCTGATAAATTTATTACAGTGGGAATTTTAGTTCATAATTTTTGTAGTCAGGGAAGTATTGTTACTCTTGCATTCTTTACAGACTGTACTGTTTTGGCAGATTGCTGTTATGGTTGCATTGTTTGCATATGTTTGCTTGTTTAATGATTCTATTTGAGGATAGGAGTATTAAATATTCAGAGGCATTTAGTATTCAATGTTGAATAATAATTTTAGTGATTTGTTATAGTAGAAAATTATAAGGTTTTGCATTGGTTTATACTAACCTATCTCACGAGTTCTTGTTGAGTTTGTTGTGAATGAAGCTTTTGATAAAAAGAAGAGAAACCACGATATGAGAGGAATTAAGGAGACACAAAGTTCAAGCTTGGGGATGCCCAAGGCACCCCAAGATAATATTCAAGAAGTCTCAAGCATCTAAGCTTGGGGATGCCCCGATAGGCATCCCACCTTTCTTCTTCAACAACTATCGGTTAGTATCGGTTGAGCCTAAGTTTTTGCTTCTTCACATGAGTTGTGCTATCCTTGCATTGTAGTTTTCTTTAGCTTTGCTTGCTGTTTGAATAAAGTATCAAGATATGAAATTATTAAATGGGAGAGTCTTCACATAGTTGCATAATTATTCGACTACTCATCGATCTTCACTTATATCTTTCGGAGTAGTTTGTCATTTGCTCTAGTACTTCACTTATATCTTTTAGAGCATGTTGGTGGATTTGTTTTATAGAAACTATTGATCTCTCATGCTTCACTTAGATTATTTTGAGAGTCTTACATAGCATGGTAATTTTCTTAATATTAATATACTTGGTATTCAAGATATGTGAAACTTTCTTATGAGTGTGTTGAATACTAAGAAAAGTTTGATACTTGATAATTGTTTTGAGATATGGAGGTAGTGATATTATAGTCATGCTAGTTGGGTGATTATGAATTTAAAGAATGCTTGTGTTGAAGTTAGCAAGTCCCGTAGCATGCACGTATGGTTAAAGTTGTGTAACAAATTTGAAACATGAAGTGTACACGGCTTGTGCATCCTTATGAGTGGCGGTCGGGGAATGACGATGGTCTTTGCCTACCAATCTATCCCCCTAGGAGCATCTTGCGCGTAGTGCTTGATTTTGACGACTTCTAAATTTTTGCAATAAGTATATGAGTTCTTTTGACTAATGTTGAGTTCATGGATTATCGCACTCTCACCTTTCCGCCTTTGCTAGCCTCTTGATGCAGTGCATTGCCCTTTCTCACCTTGAGAGTTGGCGCAAACTTCACGGTGCATCCAAACCCCGTGATACGATACGCTCTATCACACATAAACCTCCCTATATCTTCCTCAAAACAGCCACCATACCTACCTATTATGGCATTTCCATAGCCATTCCGAGATATATTGCCATGCAACCTCCACCATCATCATCATGACATACATTACTTTTGTCATATTGCCATTGCATGATCATGTAGTTGACATCGTATTTGTGGCAAAGCCACCATGCATTATTTTTCATACATGTCACTCTTGATTCATTGCACCATCCCGTTACATCACGAGGCATTCATATAGAGTCATATCTTGTTCTAAGTTTCGAGTTGTAATCCTTATGTTGTAATCAATAGAAGTGTGATGATCATCATTATTAGAGCATTGCCCAAATAAAAAAAAAGAGAAAGGCCAAAAAAAAGGAAAGGCCCAAAAAAATAAAAAGAAATAAAAAGGGCAATGCTACTATCTCATTTCCCACACTTGTGCTTCAAAGTAGCACCTTGTTCTTCATATAGCGAGTCTCATATATTGTGCTTCAAAGTAGCACCTTGTTCTTCATATAGCGAGTCTCATAAGTTGTCCTTTTTATACTAGTGGGAATTTTTCATTATAGAACTTGGCTTGTATATTCCTACGATGGGCTTCCTCAAATGCCCTAGGTCTTCATGAGCAAGCAAGTTGGATGCACACCCACTAGATTTCCTTTGTTGAGCATTCATTTATAGCTCTAGTGCATCCGTTGCATGGCAATCCCTACTCCTCATGTTGATATCAATTGATGGGCATCTCCATAGCCCGTTGATTATCCTCGTCAATGTGAGACTTTCTCCTTTTTTGTCTTCTCCACACAATCCCCATCATCATATTCTATTCCACCCATAGTGCTATATCCATGGCTCACGCTCATGTATTGCGTGAAGGTTGAAAAAGTTTGAGATTATTTAATTACTAAACAATTGCTTGGCTTTTCATCGGGGTTTTAGTCGTTGGGAACATCTTTGTGTGATGAAAATGAAGCATAGCCTAACTATATGATTTTGTAGGGATGAACTTTCTTTTGCCATGTTAATTTGAGAAGACATGATTACTTTGATTAGTATGCTTGAAGTATTATTATTTTTATGTCAATATGACCTTTTGTCTTGAATCTTTCGGATCTGAATATTCATACCACAATTAATAAGATTTACATTGAAATTATGCCAAAGTATCACTCCGCATCAAAAATTCTTTTTTATCATTTACCTACTCGAGGTCGAGGAGGAATTAAGCTTGGGGATGCTTGATACGTCTCCAACGTATCTATAATTTTTGATAGCTCCATGCTACTTTATCTACTATTTTAGGCAATATTGGGCTTTATTATCCACTTTTATATTATTTTTGGGACTAACCTATTAACCGGAGGCCCAAATTCAGATTCGTTTTTTTATGCCTATTTCAAGTGTTTCGAGGAAAAGGAATGTCGACGGAGTCAAAACGGAACGAAATCAAGCTGGAGAAGTTATTTTTGGAAGGAAAGAAACACGATAGACTTGGAGTGCACGTCAAAGGGAGTCCGGGCTTCCCACGAGGGTGGGGGGCGCGCCTGCCTCGTGAGCACCTTGAGGTCCACCGACGCACTTTTGCACCCATATATACCACGCATTCTAAAACTTCTGCACGTAACCTAGATCGGGAGTTCCGCTACCGCAAGCCTCTGTAGCCACCAAAAACCAATCGGGACCTGTTAGGCACCTCGCCGGAGGGGGATCCCATCACCGGAGGCCATCTTCATCATCCGGTGCTATCCATGACGAGGAGGAGTAGTTCACCCTGGCCGAGGGTATGTACCAAAGAGCTATGTGTTTGATCTCTCTCTCTCTACGTGTTCTTGAGGTGATCTGATCTTGATGTATCCCGAGCTTTGCTATTGTAGTTGGATCTTTGATGTTTCTCCCCCTCTACTATATTGTGATGAATTGAGTTTCCCCTTTGAAGTTATCTTATAGGATTGAGTCTTTATGAGAACACTTGATGTATGTCTTGCATTGTTTATCTGTGGTGGTGACAATGGGATATCATGTGCCACTTGATGTATGTTTTGGTGACCAACTTGCGGGTTCCGCCCATGAACCTATGCATAGGGGTTGGCACACGTTGGCCGTGATTCTCCGGTCGAAACTTTGGGGCACTCTTTGAAGTACTTTTGTGTTGGTTGGATGAATCTGAGATTGTGTGATGCATATCGTATAATCATGCCCACGGATACTTGAGGTGACAATGGAGTATCTAGGTGACATTAGGGTTTTGGTTGATTTGTGTCTTAAGGTGTTATTCTAGTATGAACTCTATGATGGATTGAGCGGAAAGAATAGCTTTATGTTATTTTACTACTTAACTCTTGAATAGATAGAACAGAAAGGATAACTTTGAGGTGGTTTCGTACCCTACCATAGTCTCTAAGTTTGTTCTCCGCTATTAGTGGCTTCGGAGTGACTCTTTGTTGCATGTTGAGGGATTTTTATATGATCTATCTATGTTATTATTGTTGAAAGAACTTGCACTAGCGGAAGTATGAACCCTAGGCCTTGTTTCCTATCATTGCAATACCGTTTACGCTCACTTTTACCACTTGTTACCTTGCTGTTTTTATTATTTCAGATTACAAAAACCTATATCTACCATCCATATTGCACTTGTATCACCATCTCTTCGCCGAACTAGTGCACCTATACAATTTACCATTGTATTGGGTGTGTTGGGGACACAAGATACTTTTTGTTATTTGGTTGCAGGGTTGTTTGAGAGAGACCATCTTCATCCTACGCCTCCCACGGATTGATAAACCTTAGGTCATCCACTTGAGGGAAATTTGCTACTGTCCTGCAAACCTGTGCACTTGCAGGCCCAACAACGTCTACAAGAAGAAGGTTGTGTAGTAGACATCAATAACCAATAGTGGAACCTGGATGCTCATATTGGCTCCCACATATTCTACGAAGATCTTTATCGGTCAAACGCATAACAACATATGTTGTTCCCTTTGTCATGGTATGTTACTTGCCCGAGATTCGATCGTCGGTATCTCAATACCTAGCTCAATCTCGTTACCGGCAAGTCTCTTTACTCGTTACGTAATGCATCATCCCGCAACTAACTCATTAGTCACATTGCTTGCAAGGCCTGAGATACCTCTCCGACAATCAGAGTGACAAATCCTAATCTCGATCTATGCCAACTAAACAAGTACCGTCGGAGACAACTGTAGAGCACCTTTATCATCACCCGATTCGTTAGGACGTTTGGTAGCACACAAAGTGTTCCTCCGGTAATCGGGAGTTGCATAATCTCATAGTCATAGGAACATGTATAAGTCATGAAGAAAGCAATAGCAGTAAATGATAACCCACAAGTATAGGGAATCGCAACAGTTTTCGAGAAGTAAGAGTGTCGAACCCAACGAGGAGCTAAAGGTAGAACAAATATTCCCTAAAGTTCTATCGACCACCGATACAACTCTACGCACGCTTAATGTTTACTTTACCTAGAACAAGTATGAAACTAGAAGTACTTTGTAGGTGTTTTTGGATAGGCTTGCAAGAAAATAAAGAGAGCGTAAATAAAAGCTAGGGGCTGTTGAAGTAAAGACACAATAAAGTAAATATAGCGAGTGTGGAAAAGTGGTGGTAGGAGTTGCGTAAATTGTCCCTTAAGCAATTGACTACTTTACTAGACCGATAGCAAGTATTATGTGGGAGAGGCCACCGCTAGCATGTCATCCCTTACTTGGAATTCTATGCACTCATGATTGGAACTATTGGCAAGCATCCGCAACTACTGACGTTCATTAAGGTAAAACCCAACCATAGCATTAAGATATATTGGTCCCCCTTCAATCTCGTATGCATCAATTTCTATGCTAGGTAGAAGCTTTTGTCACTCTTGCCCTCCAATACATAGTCCTATCAACATACAACTAACCCTATGGTGTGATCCACGCGCGCGATCATATGATGGGAACCAAAGGACAGCAACATAACCACAAGCAAATTAAATCAATCATATCAATTCATCAACCACCGATAGGACAACGGCGAAAATCTACTCGAGACATCATAGGATGGCAACACATCATTGGATAATAATATGAAGCATAAAGCACCATGTTCAAGTAGAGGGTACAGCTGGTTGCGGGAGAGTGGACCGCTGTAGATAGAGGGGAAGGTGATGGAGATGTTGGTGAAGATGGCGGAGGTGTTGGTGAAGATCGCGGTGATGATGATGGCCCCGGCTGCTCCGGCTTACCGGAATCGAGGGGAGAGAGCCCCCTCCTTCTTCTTCTTCCTTGACCTTCTCCTAGATGGGAGAAGGGCTTCTCCAGTCCATGGCCTCCATGGTGTGGAGGGCGAGAGCCCTCCGAGATTGGATCTATCTCTGCTTTCTCTCTGGTTACGCGTGCTCGCTCACGCCCTTTCACCGTTTCTTTTATATCCGGATATCCGTAACTTCGATTGGACTGAAACCTTTGCCGTGATTTTTTCCCGAAAGTTAGCTTTCTTGCGGACGAAGAAGGGCGTCAACCGCCTTATAGGTGGGTCACGAGGGTCAGGGGCGCGCCCCCCTACCTCGGACACTGGTTCACGTTGATTTTTCTTCCAGATTCTCCAAATATTCCAAAAATAAGCTCCATCCGTTTTTATCCCGTTTGGACTCCGTTCGATATGGATATTCTGCGAAACCAAAAACAGGCAAATGACATGTGAACCGCATCGGGCAATCGGATCAATATGTTAGTCCCAAAAATAGTATAAAAAGTTGCCAAAAAGTATATGGAAGTTGTAGAATATTGGCATGGAATAATCAAAAATTATAGATACGACGGAGACGTATCAATAAACTAAACGATCAAGTGCTAAGCTAACGGAATGGGTCAATTCAATCACATCATTCTCCTAATGATGTGATCCCGTTAATCAAATGACAACTCATGTCTATGGTTAGGAAACTTAACCATCTTTGATTAACGAGCTAGTCAAGTAGAGGCATACTAGTGACACTATGTTTGTCTATGTATTCATACATGTATTATGTTTACGGTTAATACAATTCTAGCATGAATAATAAACATTTATCCTGATATGAGGAAATAAATAATAACTTTATTATTGCCTCTAGGACATATTTCCTTCAGTCTCCCACTTGCACTAGAGTCAATAATCTAGATTACACAGTAATGATTCTAACACCAATGGAGTTTTGGTGCTGATCATGTTTTGCTCGTGGAAGAGGCTTAGTCAACGGGTCTGCAACATTCAGATCCGTATGTATCTTGCAAATATCTATGTCTCCGACCTGGACTTGATACCAGATGGAATTGAAGTGTCTCTTGATGTGCTTGGTTCTCTTGTGAAATCTGGATTCCTTTGCCAAGGCAATTGCACCAGTATTGTCACAAAAGATTTTCATTGGTCGATGCACTAGGTATGACACCTAGATCGGATATGAACTCCTTCATCCAGACTCCTTCATTTGCTGCTTCAAGCAGCTATATACTCCGCTTCACACATAGATCCCGCCACGGCGCTTTGTTTAGAATCGCACCAATGCATAACTCCACCGCTCAATGTAAACACGTATCCGGGTTTGCGATTTAGAATAGTCCGGATCGGTGTCAAAGCTTGCATCGACGTAACCATTTACGACTAGCTCTTTGTCACCTCCATAAACGAGAAACATATCCTTAGTCCTTTTCGAATTATTTCGGGGACGTTCTTTACCGCTATCCAAAGGATCCACTCCGGATTATCGTGGTACCTCCTGCTAAGCTAATAGCAAGGCACACATCAGGTCTGGTACACACCATTGCATACATGATAGAGCCTATGGGTGAAGCATAGGGAACATCTTTCATTTTCTCTCTATCTTACTGCGATCGTGGGCATTGAGTCTGACTCAACTTCACACCTTGTAACACAAGCAAGAACCCTTTCTTTGCTTGATCCATTTTGAACTATTTCAAAACTTTGTCAAGGTATGTGCTTTGTGAAAGTCCTATCAACCGTCTTGATCTATCTCTATAGATCTTGATGCCCAATATGTAAGTAGCTTCGCCGAGGTCTTTCATTGAAAAACTTTTATTCAAGTATCCTTTTATGCTATCCAGAAATTCTATATCATTTCCAATCAGCAATATGTCATCCACATAAAATATCGTAAATGCTACAGAGCTCCCACTCACTTTCTTGTAAATACGAGGCTTCTCCAAAAGTCTCATATAAATCCACATGCTTTGATCACACTATCAAACGTTTATTCCAACTCCGAGAGGCTTGCACCAGTCCATAAATGGATCATTGGAGCTTGCACACTTTGTTAGCTCCTTTGGATCGACAAAACCTTCCGGTTGCATCATATACAACTCTTCTTCCAGAAATCCATTCAGGAATGCAGTTTTGACATCCATTTGCCAAATTTCATAATCATAAAATGCGGCAACTGCTAACATGATTCGGATAGACTTAAGCATCGCTACGGGTGAGAAAGTCTCATCGTAGTCAAGCCCTTGAACTTGTCGAAAACCTTTCACAACAAGTCGAGCTTTGTAGGCAGTAACATTACTGTCAGCATCAGTCTTCTTCTTGAAGATCCATTTATTCTCTATGGCTTGCCGATCATCGGGCAAGTCAACCAAAGTCCACACTTTATTCTCATACATGGATCCCATCTCAGATTTCATGGCCTCAAGTCATTTTATGGAATCTGGGCTCACCATCGCTTCTTCATAGTTCGTAGGTTCGCCTTGGTCAAGTAACATGACCTCCATAACAGGATTACCATACCACTCATTGCGGATCTTACTCGGTTGACTCCATTTATAGGTTCAAAAGAGTAACTTGATGCGAAGTTACATAATCATCATCATTAGCTTCCTCACTAATTGGTGTAGGAGTCACTTTTTGTGATGAACTACTTTCCAATAAGGGAGCAGGTATAGTTACCTCATCAAGTTCTACTTTCCTCCCACTCACTTCTTTCGAGAGAAACTCCTTCTGTAGAAAGGATCCATTCTTAGCAACGAATGTCTTGCCTTTCGGATCTGTGATAGAAGGTGTACCCAATGATTTCCTTTGGGTATCCTATGAAGACACATTTCTCCGATTTGGGTTCGAGCTTATCAGGTTGAAGCTTTTTCACATAAGCATCGCAGCCCCAAACTTTAAGAAATGACAACTTTGGTTTCTTGCCAAACCACAGTTCATAAGGTGTCGTCTCAACGGATTTTGATGGTGGCCTATTTAACGTGAATGCAACCGTCTCTAAAGCATAATCCCAAAACGATAGCGGTAAATCAGTGAGAGACATCATAGATCACACCATATATATCTAGTAAAGTACGATTACGACGTTCGGACACACCATTACGTTGTGGTGTTCCGGGTGGCGTGAGTTGCGAAACTATTCCGCATTGTTTCAAATGTAGACCAAACTCGTAACTCAAATATTCTCCTCCATGATCAGATCGTAGAAAATTTATTTTCTTGTTGCGATGATTTCCACTTCACTCTGAAATTCTTTGAACTTTTCAAATGTTTCAGACTTATGTCTCATTAAGTAGATATACCCATATCTGCTCAAATCATCTGTGAAGGTGAGAAAATAACGATACCCGCCACGAGCCTCAATATTCATCGGACCACATACATCAAGATGTATGATTTCCAACAAATCTGTGTTTCGCTCCATTGTTCCGGAGAACGGCATTTTAGTCATCTTGCCCATGAGGCATGGTTCGCTAGTACCAAGTGATTCATAATCAAGTGATTCCAAAAGTCCATCAGTATGGAGTTTCTTCATGCGCTTTACACCAATATGACCCAAACGGCAGTGCCACAAATAAGTTGCACTATCATTATCAACTCTGCATCTTTTGGCTTCAACATTATGAATATGTGTATCACTACTATCGAGATCATCACAATTAGACCACTCTTCAAGGGTGCATGACCATAAAAGATATTACTCATATAAATAGAACAACCATTATTCTTAGATTTAAATGAATAACCGTCTCGCATCAAACAAGATCCAGATATAATGTTCATGCTTAACACTGGCACCAAATAACAATTATTTAGGTCTAAAACTAATCCCGAAGGTAGATGTAGAGGTAGCGTGTCGACGGCGATCACATCGACTTTGGAACAATTTCCCACGCATCGCCACCTCGCCCTTAGCTTGATCTTCGCTTAATCCGTAGTCCATGTTTCGAGTTGCAAATATTAGCAACAAAACCAGTATCAAATACCGGTGCTCTGCGAGCTCTAGTAAGCTACACATCAATAACATGTATATCACATATACCTTTGTTCACCTTGCCATCCTTCTTATCCGCCAAATACTTGGGGCAGTTCCGCTTCCAAAGGACTGACCAGTGTTTGCGAGAAGCACTCGGGCCTCAGGCTTAGGTTCAGACTTGGGTTTCTTCTCTTGAGCAGCAACTTGTTTGCTGTTCTTCTTGAAGTTCCCCTTCTTCTTCCCTTTACCCTTTTTCTTGAAACTGGTGGTCTTGTTGACCATCAACACTTGATGCTCCTTGATTTCTACCTCCGCAGCCTTTAGCATTGCGAAGAGCTCGGGAATTGTCTTATCCATCCCTTGCATATTATAGTTCATCACGAAGCTCTTGTAGCTTGGTGGCGATGATTGAAGAATTACATCAATGACACTATCATCCCAAGATTAACTCCCAGTTGAATCAAGTGATTGTTATACCCAAACATTTTGAGTATATGTTCATTGACGAACTATTCTCCTCCATCTTGCAGTCAGTAGAACTTATTGGAGACTTCATATCTCTCAATCCGGGCATTTGCTTGAAATATTAGCTTCAACTCCTGGAACATCTCATATGCTCCATGACGTTCAAAACGTCGTTGAAGCCCCGGTTCTAAGCCGTAAAGCATGTCACACTGAACTATCGAGTAGTCATTGGCTTTGCTCTGCCAGACATTCTTAACATCGCTGGCCAGACCGCAAAGAGGTTCGGCACCCAGCGGTGCTTCCAGGATTTAATTCTTCTATGCAAAGAATGAGGATAATCCTCAAATTCTGGACCCAGTCCGTGTAATTGCTACCATCATCTTTCAACTTTGCTTTCTCAAGGAATGCATTAAAATTCAACCGAATAACAACACTGGCCATCTATCTACAACAACGTAGACAAGCAAAATACTATCAGGTACTAAGTTCATGATAAATTTAAGTTCAATTAATCATATTACTTAAGAACTCCCACTTAGATAGACATCCCTCTAATCATCTAACTGATCACGTGATCCATATCAACTAAACCATAACCGATCATCGCGTGAAATGGAGTAGTTTTCAATGGTGAACATCACTATGTTGATCATATCTGCTATATGGTTCACGCTCGACCTTTCGGTCTCAGTGTTCCGAGGCCGTATCTGCATATGCTAGGATCATCAAGTTTAACCCGAGTATTCTGCGCGTGTAAAACTGTCTTACACCGTTGTAGATGAACGTTGAGCTTATCACACCCGATCATCATGTGGTGTCTGAAGACGCATTTAACTTTGGCAACGGTGCATACTCAGGGAGAACACTTTACCTTGAAATTTAGTGAGAGATCATCTTATAATGCTACCATCAAACAAAGCAGAATAAGATGCATAAAGGATAAACATCACATGCAATCAATATAAGTGATATGATATGGCCATCATCATCTTGTGCTTGTGATCTCCATCTCCGAAGCACCGTCGTGATCACCATCGTCACCGGCGCGACACCTTGATCTCCATCGTAGCATCGTTGTCATTACGCCATCTATTGCTTCTACGACTATCACTACCGCTTAGTGATAAAGTAAAGCAATTCTGAAGCGTTGCATTTCATACAATAAAGCGACAACCATATGGCTCTCGCCAAATATGCCGATAACTCGGTTACAAAACATGATCATCTCATACAATAAAATATAGCATCACGTCTTGACCATATCACATCACAACATGCCTTGCAAAAACAAGTTAGACGTCCTCTACTTTGTTGTTGCAAGTTCTACGTGGCTGCTACGGGCTGAGCAAGAACAGTTCTTACCTATGCATCAAAACCAAAACGATAGTTTGTCAAGTTAGTGATGTTTTAACCTTCTCAAGGACCGGGCGTAGCCACACTCAGTTCAACTAAAGTTGGAGAAAACGACACCCGCCAGGCACCTATGTGCAAAGCACGTCGGTAGAACCAGTCTCGTGTAAGCTTACGCGTAATGTCGGTCCGGGCCGCTTCATCCAACAATACCGCCGAACCAAAGTATGACATGCTGGTAAGCAGTATGACTTCTATCGCCCACAACTCACTTGTGTTCTACTCGTGCATATTACATCTACGCATAAACCTGGCTCGGATGCCACTATTGGGGAACGTAGTAATTTCAAAAAAATTCCTACGCACACACAGGATCATGGTGATGCATAGCAACGAGAGGGGAGAGTGTGTCCACGTACCCTCATAGATCGAAAGCAGAAGCGTTAGCACAACGCGGTTGATGTAGTCGTACGTCTTCACGATCCGACCGATCCAAGTACCGAACGCACGGCACCTCCGAGTTCAGCACACGTTCAACTCGATGACGTCCCACGAGCTCCGATCCAGCAAAGCTTCGCCGGAGAGTTTCGTCAGCACGACGGCGTGATGACGGTGATGATGATGCTACTCACGCAG
The DNA here is from genome assembly GCA_021605145.1 of Aegilops bicornis. Taxonomy (NCBI): domain Eukaryota; kingdom Viridiplantae; phylum Streptophyta; class Magnoliopsida; order Poales; family Poaceae; genus Aegilops; species Aegilops bicornis. The sequence continues at coordinate 255,317,308 of CM038671.1, read as the reverse complement.
GGCTTCGCCTAAGCACCGCTACAATATGATCGGGGTGGATTATGGTGGAGGGGGCACCGCACACGGCTGGGAGAGATCAACATATCAACTTGTGTGTCTAGAGGTGCCCCCCTACCCCCGTATATAAAGGAGCAAGGGGGGAGGCCGGCCGGCCCTCAGTGAGGCGCTGGGCCAGAGGAGGAGTCCTCCTCCTAGTAGGAGTAGGACTCCCTCTTCCTACTCCTACTAGGAGGGGAAAGTAAGGGGAGAGGGAGAAGGAAAGGGGGCGCCGCCCCCCTCTCCTAGTCCAATTCGGACCAGACGGAGAAGGGCGTGCGGCCTGCCCTAGGCTAGCCCTCTCTCTCTCTCCACTAAGGCCCATAAGGCCCACTATTTCTCCCCGGGGTTCGGTAACCTCCCAAGACTCCGATTTTCTCAGAAACCACCCGGAACACTTCCGATGTCCGAATATAGTCGTCCAATATATCGATCTTTACGTCTCGACCATTTCGAGACTCCTCATCATGTCCGTGATCATATCCGGGACTCCGAACTACCTTCGGTACATCAAAACACAAAAACTCATAATACCGATCGTGACCGAACTTTAAGCGTGCGGACCCTATGGGTTCGAGAACTATGTAGACATGACCGAGACACGTCTCCGGTCAATAACCAATAGTGGAACCTAGATTCTCATATTGGCTCCCACGTATTCTATGAAGATCTTTATCGGTCAAACCGCATAACAACATTCGTTGTTCCCTTTGTCATCGGTATGTTACTTGCCCGAGATTCGATCGTCGGTATCTCAATACCTAGCTCAATCTTGTTACCGGCAAGTCTCTTTACTCGTTACGTAATGCATCATCCTACAACTAACTCATTAGTCACATTGCTAGCAAGGCTTATTGTGACGTGCATTACCGAGAGGGCCCAGAGATACCTCTCCGACAATCGGAGTGACAAATCCTAATCTCGATCTATGCCAACTCAACAAGTATCGTCGGAGACACCTGTAGATCACCCACCTTTATGATCACCCAGTTACGTTGTGACGTTTGGTAGCACACAAAGTGTTCCTCTGGTAATCGGGAGTTGCATAATCTCATAGTCATAGGAACATGTATAAGTCATGAAGAAAGCAATAGCAGCAAACTAAAAGATCAAGTGCTAAGCTAACGGAATGGGTCAAGTCAATCACATCATTCTCCTAATGATGTGATCCCGTTAATCAAATGACAACTCATGTCTATGGTTAGGAAACTTAACCATCTTTGATTAACGAGCTAGTCAAGTAGAGGCATACTAGTGACACTATGTTTGTCTATGTATTCACACATGTATTATGTTTCCAGTTAATACAATTCTAGCATGAATAATAAACATTTATCATGATATGAGGAAATAAATAATAACTTTATTATTGCCTCTAGGGCATATTTCCTTCACGATACGGCTCCGGAATCTGACACTTTCGAAGGGGGTATGCCTATTCCACCGGTGACCCCTGTCCAACCAGGGGCACCAGATGATCTGCTGGAAGCGCTGCGAGGCGCTTCCATTGTGGATGAGCACCATGTTCTTATGAGCACGGTGATTGAAAGGGTATAGTCCGTTAAGAGCGGACTAGCCGAAGCCTGCAGCAGCCTGCTGACAGGTTTTGAGGTAAGTGATGCAAAAGGAGAAAATTTTGTCTGGAATAAATATGCAGGCATCGGTGCTGGCCGTGGCCTCACATGCTGCCAAAGTCTCCGATCTGAAGCGGAGGCTGGAGCAGGCCGAGGAGGAGCTCGGCCAGGTGAGGAGGCGGCTCCAGGAGAATCAAGGTATGTGATAACCCAGGAAATATTCGAAAAGAGTAAAAAATATATATATTGACCAAAGTGTCATGATATGTATGGGAGCGACGACCGAGGTCGAGGCCCTAAAAAAGGCTCTGGGCGAAGCCGAGGGGAAGGCTGTCAAGGAGCAGGCTGCTCGTAAGAAGCTCAAGGCCCGGGTCAACGAGGTCCAACAAGAGCTCCACGACGCGGTGAAGAAGTGTGATACCTTGGAGCGTGACGCATCGGCTAAATAGGCCGAACTCTCCAAGGCTTCTAAGAGCTGAGACTACCTTTAACGAGCAGGCCCAGGCGCCCTCAAGAGATCCCGTGAGGCAAGGAAGATTGTGGCGGGTAAGGCATTCAGTATGCAAAGCAAATATGCGAAAAGGAATTATATTTTGCTAACCCGGATTCAGAGTTCTCCAGGGGCTTTTGCTGATCTGCCGTGAAGTGTGTCCAACATCGCGGAGTTCTTTCGAGCCGAGGAAGGGAATTCCACGGAGAAGCTATTCTGGTCATAGTATCTCATGCCAGAGCATCCCGTGCCTTTCATCGATCAGCTAAAACAGCTGGTGGAGCTGCATAGGGTGGCCGAACTAGCCATGAAGGATTTAATAATCCGGCTATGGCCAGCCGAAGCTATGCTCGGCAGCTACTTCAGAATCGTGAGGCGGATGGTGAACGCCTGTCCTCGGCTGGATATCGTCAAGCGATCGGCATGTATTGAAGGTGCTCGTATGGCCTTTGCTCGTTGCAAGATGTGGTGGGCGAAGATGAACGTCGTCGAGCTGGCCAGGGGGCCGCCAGAGGGCAAGGAGCACCGCACACCCAAGCGCTGTTTTGCGGATGACCTAGAAGGGTGTCGCATTGTGGCAACGCAATGTGGGCGGGACATTATTTTTGAATGAATACATTCGTGTTGTCTTTGCCTTGTATGATGAAACAAAGTAAGTTTGTAATATAATTTTTGTTATGTTTTAATTTTTTCCTCCTATGCGGCCGTGTTGTATGGAATCTGAGGGTTGGCCGATGTCGGCTTCGCTTCTACGTAGGTAGTACGGGGTGTTAGGATGGAATCTAAACAATCTTGATCCAATTGTATGGTCCTTGAAGGAGTTGTTTAGCATAATGAACCAGGCAATCAGACTATGCGGCTTAAACGCCCTCACTTAGCCATAGGAGTTTTACAATAAAACATAGGCGCAGCCCCTGGTTTTCCAACCAGAGTGCTATGAGCGTCTGATCGGGAAGTACCGATCCTTCGCGTAATGCAGGAGAAATCTCCAATGATTTGTAACCTCCGAACAGTTGAGCGGCTCTCGCTGCATCATGACAGTCAGTTTTCGGCTTTCTTCACTGAGGTGCTCCTTTGGATAAACCAGGGCACAATCGTAGTAGTTCTCCCTTTACTACCTTAGCCGATGTAGCAGAACATAAGGTAGCAAGCACAGGAGCCGGGCAACCCAACTATTGACCAAAGACGTGATTCGGAGCCAATGCATATAATGTTAAATTCGGGGTGCCGAACTATACTATAAAGAGTGTTCGGACTTTGTTACTGTATTGTGGGGCGCCTGGGAGCCCCTGGCAAATATGAAACGTACCAAAGTGTACGGGTGCTAGAAGATAAGTTATTAAAGGAAAACAGAAAGAAAGCAGAGGTAATATCTTGGGCCCTTAAACTTGAGCCACGAACTGTTTCCATTATAATTGGGTTAATGCATCAAAGCGCATTGATACAAATGGTGCGATAAGCAACCGGTTGTTTAACATGCCGCGACTAAAGGCGAAGAGCGTGTGGGTCACGACAATAGGTAGAGTGGTCGTTAAACCGACCTCTAGAGCTTTCCCTATACGTGCGTGCTTCTTGCCATCCTGGTGTTTTTATCCTTTGACAGGACCAATAGTTGGATCGTCAAAGAAGGCCTATGCAAAATAAACCTGAAAAGGAAAAAGGAAATAGTGACAATATATGTGCGTCCGGGATCGGTTGAGCTGAACTATGGATCACAAACTAGTTGTGCCTCCGTCGATGCCCATGGGATTTCTAGTGCGTAATTATGCACGCGTGGTACGAATGCCACTACCTGATCGGGGCTGGGACGGAGGCCAAATTGCTAGTCGAGCTCTTGATGAGCCGCTACGGCTCGGTGTGCAAAGATAGTCACGGACCATCTTTACGATGTCCGGTGACTCGTGACCGGATTACGGATTCTCGCTTGAGAAGGCCGCTCAGGCTTTCGCCGCTAGGGCAAAGGCAGTGGTGTGCTCCTCTCTACGGAGGGAGCGTTCCGTGTTTCCGTTGACCGTTATGACGCTGCATGGACCGGGCATCTTAAGCTTAAGATAAGCATAGTGCGGCACCACATTGAACCGAGCGAATGTCGTCCGTCCGAGCAGTGCGTGATAACCACTGCGGACTGGGACGATGTCGAAGATTAACTCCTCGCTTCGGAAGTTGTCGGGATCCAAAGACAACCTTCGTGTGATTGAGCCCATACGCTGGCCTCTACACCTGGTATGACTCCTTTGAAGGTAGTCTTCGTTGGCTTGATCCTTGATGGATTAATGCCCATTTTTCCATCGTGTCTTGATAGAGCAGATTGAGGCTCCTATTGTAAGTGCATCTAGTGCCACCTAGTTGGTTTTGGAGTATTGACGACAAACCCGGTTGAGGGACTAATGTGTTTGTGAGAACTGCAGGATAACACAGTAGTAGTCCCTCATTGTTTCGATTTACCCACCGGAGATGACCCCTAAAATGTATGAAGACATTGAAGACAATGGTGGTATGTGAAGATATTCGCATTGAAGACTATGACAAGAGAAGACATCGTGTGAAGACTATGGAGCGCGAAGACTTAGTTGTTTCGTTGTTTCCTTTTCTTCTTTGTTGAATCATAGGAACCACCGTACTGTTAAGTGGGGTCTCAGTGAACAAAGTCGAGGATCAAGTGATGCTCAACCAAATCCTATGTCTTCGAGCGAAGACAATGAGAGCAAATCTTATCGAAGTTGGATGAGTCGGCTTTACTTGTAGCCCAAGTCAAGCCGCCGCGTGTGTTTGAAATCGACCGTTGGAACACGTGTCGGTTCCTTAGTGACCTGTGGTCATTTCGGACAAATCAGGTCGGGTTGCCTAGTGGCTATAAATAGCCCACCCCTACACCATAAATTGGTGGCTGCCGAGAAGTTAGTGCACGGCTTTTGTCGCTTGAGAGCAACCCACCTCCCAAGCTTTTGAGAGAGAGAAATCCTTGCGAGGACAAAGCCCAAACACCTGTGAGCCAAAGAGTGCTAGGCATCATCAAGTCTTTACGTCAGCGTGACTCAAGACTTGTTACACTTGAGGACTATGAATCCTCCACCGGTTAGGCGTGGTTCTGAGCATCCAAGAGTCATTGTGGATCGCCGTGAACGAAGTCTGTGAAGGTTTGGAAGTCTACCTTGAAGACTTACCAGAGTGATTGGGCGAGGACCAGTGTCCTTAGCTCAAGGGGAATAAAGGTGAAGACACGGTCTTGAGTTAAATCTCAGCCTCCCTAACTGTAAGTACAGTTGTCACAAAGAATCGAACTGGTCCAACAAATCCTTGTCCTCATCAAGTGACTGGTTCTATCTTCTCCCTCTCTTTATTTACAGTTTGTCTTCGTGAAGTCATTGCCTGCTTGTGTTACCTGTTTGACTTCATTGTGTGACTTCTATTATTTTTTAGCTTCATACTATCTTCCATCCTGATCATTACTACCTAGCTGCTATTAGTCTTCGTGCTTTCACTTCATTGAATACTTGACTATGGCTTGCCTAGTGTAGTCTACCTTCCGCTCCATGTCAATAGGTTCATTTCTATTGTTTGTCTTCGAAACTCCCATGTTTTGAAGACGTTCATAAAAATCGCCTATTCACCCCCCTCTAGTCGATAACTAGAACTTTCAGCTACCACCATCCATGAGGACGCGCGTTAGGTGGAATCCATCAATGATTGGGTCCAGGACTAGTGCGGCTGATCCGCCATGCCAGATACTGGTTGGGTGATCCCGATGATCAAAAGTGATTGGGCATGATGACCATGGGTTAAATTTTGGGGCGACTGGCTCTATCGCATAAACGTCCCTTAGTGTGCGCTTGCGCTCCCTTTTGGGGATGTGTGTAGCATATATCATGTTCACCGTTTTGACTTGAGGGGGAAACTTCTTCTGTCCCCTTGTTCGGTTGCCGGGGCTCCTCGTCGTCGTCCTCGCTTTGTGATCCCTTTCCCCTGTTCTCGGCGTTTAATTTGCCGGCCTGTTTAAAAACCCAACAGTCTCTGTTGGTATGGTTGGCTGGTTTTTCTGGGGTGTCGTGTATCTGGCACGTGCGATCGAGTATGCGGTCCAGGCTGGATGCTCCCTGATTGTTTCTCTTGTATTTTTTCTTCGCTGACCGGACTTAGAGCCGATGAATCCGGCATTAACTGTAGTGTCATCAGTATTATCACCATTGCTTCGGTGTTTGTGCCTGTTACATCGGAGCTGTCGTTGTTGTTCTTAACCTCGGAGGCCTCGCCTACCGGCTGTGGTTTTTGCCGCGTACAACCAACTATCCTCACCCGCACAAAAGCGGGTCATGAGTGTCGTGAGGGCTGCCATAGATTTTGGCTTTTCTTGGCCGAGGTGGCGGGCGGGCCATTCGTCGCGGATACTATGTTTAAAGGCCTCTAGGGCTTCTGCATCCGGACAATCGACGATTTGGTTCTTTTTAGTTAGGAACCTAGTCCACAATGTCCTGGCTGACTCCCGGACTGTTGAACTATGTGACTTAAGTCATCGGCGTCTGGCGGCCGGACGTATGTACCTTGGAAGTTATCAAGAAAGGCTTCTTCCAAGTCCTCCCAACTGCCGATTGAATTTTCAGGCAGGCTGTTTAACCTGTGTCGAGCTGGCCCTTTGAGTTTTAGTGGGAGGTACTTGATAGCATGGAGGTCATCTCCGCGGGCCATGTGAATGTGGAGAATAAAATCCTCGATCCATACCACGGGATCGGTTGTTCCGTCGTATGATTCAATATTGACGGGTTTGAACCCTTTGAGGAATTCATGGTCCATTACTTCATCAGTGAAGCAAACAGGGTGCGGCGCCTCTATATCGGGCCGCGTCGCGACGTAGCTCCGATGGAGTCCGTTTATGGTTATCGGCTCGAGCATGACTAGGTTTGTCACGTCCAAATAGGTAGCCGTAAATGCCGCGTCGAGGCATCGCCCCTCGCGATCCATAGATCGATCTTGTATGTCCCGCTCTCACCGCCTGAGGTTTTGCCGGAGGTCATATGCATGACCCTGAACTGTCTTGTCTCTATTTTTCCGTGGCGGCGGGGCGGGCTGTTCGGCTTGAATTGCCGCTCTATCCCGACCATGAGGTGGTCGATCCGCCACACTGTCCTGACCGCGTAGTGTTCGGCCGGCCGCGATACACGAGGGAGGTATGGGCTCCGGCGCCTCTACATCGAACAGAGGTAGCAACCTTCGCTTTGGGTAACTCTTGGCTGGGCGGCTGAGGTCGTATTCTTGATTGCCAGGGACATCAGTCCATCTGCCGGCAACAGCAGATCTTGGTCGACTTGAAGCCTGTTGTTTTCTTTTTCGGGCTCCTTGCGGTGGCTATTAGGGCGCGCTTTAAAGCGCTCTGGTCGAGAGGCTCCTCTGGCATGATGAAGTCGCTGCGTTTAGGCTTGCCTCCTCCTCGGAGGGCGGATGGTAACTACCATCCTCCGAGTCTTCTTCCATTGACTGCTCGTCGTGGCTGACTTGCCCATCTTCCCGATGGTCTTGTTGGCAGCTTTGTTCATCGGGTTCTTCTATGTCTTCGGCACCATCAGTGTTATCGTCCTCCTGTGCGGTGTTGTTATCCCGGGCGGGATTTAGAGCGGCGCCACGACACCGGCCGCTTTGGTTGTGTTTTAGGAGGGTCCTCCTCAGGGGTTTTCCTTGTCATTGCCACTATTATTTTTTTCGGGCGTATCTACCATGTAGACTTCGTATGAGGAAGTGGCCGTCCATCGTCCGGTGAACGGCGGGTTTTGGGCATCCTCGTTGTAAGGGCATATTTATCCCTTAGGTCTTTTGGTGATTGATGACAATGCTTTTGCGGACTAATCGTGTGCCTTTGAGTTTCTCAGATGCTTCATCACTAGGCACGAGATGATTCGGTGCCCCTCGGAGACTATTGAAGACGGTGTTGTTCTACGTTTCTCTTTGGTGGATTTGAGTCGTAGGAGAGCCGTACTATTAAGAGGGGTCCACGTCGGAAAGGTTTGGGTGGAATCAACACGTACACATGTCCTACCTTTCCTTGCACTTTGGAGCGTCTGTCCATTATCCTAGTTGTGCATAATCGACTCTTGCCATCATTGTACTTATGCGGTAGTACTGCTCTATGGAGCGGTAGTACCACAAGCACTATGATAAATGCACAGCTGAAGTCCGCAGTAGTACCGCTCCTCACGGAACCTTAGTACCGTAACTCCCGTGCCTAGTGCTGCTCCTCAGACGGTAGTAGGAGCGGATGTAATTTTACATCCGCACCCATTACCTCGGTAGTATCAAGACGTCATGTGCGGTAGTACCGCGGAAGGCCACGGTAGTACCGCTCCCCTGAAGCCGTAGTACCGTGGCCCTCATACCTAGTACCGTTGCGCCGTGGTAGTAGGAGCGGATGTAATTTTTTACATCCGCGCCTCAACGGTAGTACCGCACCTTTTGTATTTGTAGTACCACGTCGGGTTTTACCTTTGTTTCTTGTTCAGCGAAGTAGGCACGGATGTATTTTATTTCATCCGTGCTCTTCGTAGGCTTTAGCTTACTCGCCTTTGGCGGTAGTACCGCAAGAGATGATAATACTGCAGCGGCGGTAATCTGCGCTCGATCGAACTAAGTCCCGACCTCTGCTTCTTTGCCGCTGAAGTACTGTGGTCCTCCACGGTAGTACTGCATGGCCTTCTTGGTAATACTGCGCTCTGGTGCGGTAGTACCGCTGCGTGTCGCAGCTGAACTTGAGGATAACGGTTGGATCTCTTCCACGACTATAAAGGGCGTCTCCTACCTCTAGTTGACCACCTCTCTTCCATCTCTAAGCTCCATTGTTGCTCCAAGCTCCATTTTGGCCCGATCTCTCTCCCTAGCCAATCAAACTTGTTGATTTGCTCGGATTGGGTGACAAGGGCCCGATCTACACTTCCACCAAGAGATATTCGATTCCCCACTTATCCTAAGCGGATCTTGTTACTCTTGGGTGTTTGAGCACCCTAGACGGTTGAGGTCACCTCGAAGCCATACTCCATTGTGGTGAAGCTTCGTGGTGGTGTTGGGAGCCTCCAAGTGTTGTGGAGATTGCCCCAACCTTGTTTGTAAAGGTTCGGCCGCCGCCTTCAAGGGCACCAATAGTGGAATCACGACATCTCGCATTGTGTGAGGGCGTGAGGAGATTACGGTGGCCCTAGTGGATTCTTGGGGAGCATTGTGCCTCCACACCGCTCTAACGGAGACGCATTTCCTTTAAAAGGAAGGAACTTCGCAACACACATCCTCGTCTTCACCGGCTCCACTCTTGGTTATTTACGTGCCTTTACTTTTGCAAGCTTACTTGTGTTGTATCATTGCTTTCTTGTGTGTTAGTTGCCTTTTGCATCATATAGGTTGTCCACTTAGTTGCATATCTAGACAACCTATTTTGTTGCAAGGTTTAAATTGTTAAAGAAAAGCTTAAAATTGTTAGTTGCCTATTCATCCCCCCTCTAGTCAACCATATCGATCCTTTCAATTGGTATCGAGCCTCGTCTCTTTATTAAGGACTTTGCCGTCTCAAGAGTATGGTTGACACCAACGACAGTATGCGGATGAGCACTCCGTGTGAATCCTATCTCGTCTACGGACGATGGGGGAACCTCGGTCTCCTGTGAGGAGTTCAATGTGGCTCTAGGCACATTGAAAACCTCCATGACGACCAAGGTTGAAAGCATGTTTACTAAATTCCTAGAAGGACTTAAACTATCTACCTCGCCAATGAAAGCGGGTGATCCCACTAACAAGGTGACGGATGCTAACTCCGACAAGGGGGAAGCTAATAGAGAAAAGGGTCCTTCTACTAGTGGTAGAAATGGCACCGACATCTTTGCCCATGTGGAACCTCCTACTTATGGTGGACCGATTCCCTCTACTCATTTAAATCATGCCGTCCTCCTCCTAAGATTGTGAAAAATGAGGATTTTGATTCTTGGGTGTATCGCTTCAAGCCGTCATTTAAATCATGTGAATACTAATCTTTGGAGAATCATTGAAGAAGGTTTCTATCCACATGACCGAAGCAATTTTACCCCGAGAGAAGTGCGGGATAATCAAATCAATGAGAGTGCTCTCATCCTCATCCAAGATGCACTCCTTCCCGAAGATCTTACTCATCTTCGACCTCATGTCATGGCTAAAGACGCATGGAAATGTGTTGTGTCTCTATCGAGGAAGTGCTAGCATTCAACGCTCCAACTATGAAGTGGTGCAAGATGAAGCCGATGAGTTTGCAATGAAAGAAGATGAAGAACCTCGTGAGCTCTTTCGAAGAGTGACCAAGCTAGCGGTCTCTCTGCGAGATCATGGGAGCAAGGACACGGATGACAATTGGATCAAGCGCAAGTTCCTCAAGGCCATGATGCCATGTCCTCCGTCATTCGTCAAAGACCGGACTTCCACTCCATGACCTCAAGTGAAGTGTTGGATGAGTTCGTTGCAATGAGCATCTTGGACAAGACCGCCAACAATGCGGTGCTCCATTCTCAAAGGGCAAAGAAGCCCAACCTTGCCTTGAAGGCCAAGGTGTTTGTGGAAGAAGAGGAAGAAGAGGAAGATGAGGAGAGCAACATCGAAGACACGAAATATGACTATCATGAGCACATGGCTCTTGCTTCAAGACAATTTTGGAGCAAGAAGAATACAAGACCCAACTTCAACAAGAACAACTCGAGTGGCTTCAAGGGCAAGCAACGAGTTAGAACTTGTTTCAACTGTGGCAATGTGAGCCATTTCGTTGCGGATTGTCCTTACGAGAAGCGGGAAGACAATGGTGGCAAGTTCATCCGAAAAGACAAGGCCAAGTCCTTCCCCAACAAGAACTACTTCACCAAGAAGACTCCTCCTCGCGGGTTGGTGGTTCAAGAAGAATACCGTGAGGATGACGATGATGATGAAGATAGTGAAGCAATGGCCATGGCATCCGTTGCCATTGCCACAACTCCCCGGGTGTCTCTCTTGATTCACCCAACGAGAACATCACCGCTAAGTGTCTCATGGCTAAAGCCACCAACAAGGTAACCCCCAACATCAAAACCACCATTATTCCTAATCCTTCTTCGACGGTTGGCTTTGATGATGGTAAGGGTTCTAATGAGGAGGTAAATGAATTTGAGTCCTTTATGAGTAAGCTCAAGGGCAAATCCAAGAAGCACTTCGTTGCTCTCTTGGAACAACTTGGTGAAGCCAATGACATGATCGAGGCTCACGAAGAAACCATCTCTAAGATGGAAGATCATAGTCGGGACTATGCCGATGAGATATCGGATCTCTCTAATGCTCTTGAGGAAGAGCGTGGGCATCGTTTGGCTCTTGAGGAGTCACACAACGATGACCATGCCAAATTAAAGAAAGATCTTGATCATGCTCTTGTTGTGTCTCGTGTACTAACTTCCGAGAAGGCTAAACTTGGGGTTGATCATGATAGACTCAAGGAGGAGTTTGATGTACTTGACAAGGCCCACAAGGTCTTGAAAGGTGCTCATGCAAACCTCAAGGAGTCTCATGCCCAACTCCAAGTTAAGCTAACCAAGGAAAAGGCCACATTTCCTCACATGGTCTTAATTGATAATGCAAATGCTAATAACCCGTGTTGTGAGCATGTTCATCTTGTGGAGGAGAATGCCAAGTTGAAGGAACAACTCGAGAAAGGTCTTGTGTCATGCATACAAGGTGAGAATAACCTAAATGACCTTTTGAGCAATCAAAAGGAAGTTGTGGGCAAGACGGGAGTTGGGTTCTCACCCAAGTCCAAGAACAAGAAGAAGAACGAGAAGAAGAACAACAAGACCAAACAACCTCCCGGCTTAAGCAAACCTTTGTGAAGGAGGGAGAGGGTGCTCCTAAGGAGAAGAAGAACAATGCGAAGAGTGGTGATGCCAAAAGGGGCAAAGCCATCTCTCCCAACAAAGCCGGTGACTTTAACCCCTCTTATGTGTTGTGTCGTGCTAGTGATGGGCATGTCTATGCTAAATTTGTTGGTTCTTCTTATGAGTACATTGAATGGTCTATTTGGGTTCCTAAGACCCTCGTTACTAACATCAAAGGACCCATTACTAAATGGGTACCTAAAACCAAGATTGATCTCTTGTAGGTGTTTGCTTCCGGTGGGGGATCATGGTTGCTCGATAGTGGAGCAACAAATCATATGACCGGGAGCAAGGACTTGGTGGTGGACATGCAAAACATCCCATCTATGCCCACCAATGTCGAGTTGGGTGATGCCTCACATTCTAAGGTATTGGGTCTCGGCAAGGTTGTCATTTCTCATGATCTAACGATCGAGAAAGTCATGCTTGTTGAGTCCCTTGCATACAATTTGCTTTCCGCTAAGCCAACTTGCACTCATGGGCTTTGCCACTTTCTTTCACATTGATACCGTGGACCTCTTGTGGAGCAAGACTCTTAAAGTAGCCTTTGTTGGGCATGTCGAGAACGGTCTCTATGTGATAAACTTTTCGGAGCGACCCACTAAGACCGCGACATGCCTAATGGCTAAAGTTGACGTGGGATGGCTTTGGCATCGCCGTTTAGCCCACGTCAATATGAGATCTTTGCAAAGTCTTCTCAGGGGGGACCATGTCCGTGGACTAACAAACGTTAGTTTTGCCAAAGATCGTGCTTGCAGTGCTTGTATCGAAGGAAAGCTTCATGAGACGGCTCACCCTCCCACGACTATCATCTTCTCGAAGAGACCCTTGGAGCTCCTGCACATGGACCTCTTTGGACCTCCATCCTTTGATAGTCTTGGGGGTATAAAGTATTGCTTGGTGATTGTGTATGATTATTCAAGATACACTTGGGTATACTTCTTCAAGAGGAAGAGTGAGACTCAACAAACTGTCATCGACTTTGCAAATGAAGCTCAACGTCAACATAATGCTAAGATCTTGACAATAAGAAGTGACAACAGCACCGAGTTCAAGAACTACACCTTGGATGAGTTTCTTAGTGATGAGGGGATCAAGCATCAATATTCTGCACAATATACCCCTCAACAAAATGGTGTTGCGGAAAGGAAGAACCGGACGTTGATGGATGCTGCAAGGACCATGATGGCGGAGTTCAAGTCTCCATACAACTTTTGGGCGAAGCCATCAACACCGCATGTCATGCATCCAATCGGCTCTATCTCCGCAAAGGCTTGAACAAGACTCCATATGAGATACTCACCGGAAACAAGCCCAATCTCAAGTACTTCCGGGTGTTCGGGTGTAAGTGTTTCATTCTCAAGAAAGGTGTTCGTTTGTCTAAATTTGAGGCTAGAGCTTATGAGGGCATATTTGTTGGTTATGCTACAAACTCTCATGCTTACCGTGTTCTCAACAAGTCCACCGGACTCATTGAGGAGACGATGTAACGTGGAGTTTGATGAAAATAATGGCTCCCAAGTGGAGCAAAGTGGTACTTGTGATGTAGGTGATGAAATTCCTCCCCAAGCCATAAGAAGAATGGGTATTGGTCATATTCTACCCATTGAGGAACCCCTTGTGGTCAAGGAGAAGGACAATGCTCCACTCAAGTGGAGCCATCACCTACTCAAGACCCACACGCTTAGAAGAACAAAGTGAAGGCCCTCAACCTCGTGAACAAGATCAAGGGCAAGATCAATCTCAAGATGGTGGTGAACCTCCAAATGATGCCCAAGGTCAAGTTCTTCCCCTCGAGCAAGTTCAAGTTCATGAGCAAGCTCAAGATCAAGAACAAGCTCAAGGCGGCGCTCAAGATATTCAAGTCAACCCTCCTCCTCCTACATCCGAGGAGGAATTAGAGCGTCGTGCCGTGAAGATTGCTTCCAAACTCACCACCAAAGGCCATCTCATGGAGAATGTGGTTGGGAGCCTAAGAAAGGGGTAAGCACTTCGTGAGACAATTGGCAAACTATTGTGAACATCACGCGTTTGTCTCTTGTGTTGAACCCCAAAAGGTCTATGAGGCGCTCAAAGACTCGATTGGCTCAATGCCATGCATGAAGAACTCAACAACTTCGAGTACAACAAGGTGTGGAGATTGGTGCCAAGGCCATCGAGGAACCACAACGTCATTGGAACCAAGTGGATCTTCAAGAACAATCAAGATGCTCATGGGAACATCATTCGCGACAAGGCAAGATTGGTAGCACAAGGCTACTCCCAAGTCGAGGGTATCGACTACGGTGAAACCTTTCCCTGCGTTGCCGCTTTTGAATCCATTCGCTTTGTTGATTGCTTATGCTTCCAATCACAACTTTAAGTTGCAACAAATGGATGTGAAAAGTGCTTTTCTTAATGGTCCTATTAATGAGTTGGTCTATGTCAAGCAACCCCCCCGGGTTCGAGGACCCCTACTTCCCGAATCATGTGTATCAACTCGATAAGGCACTCTATGGCCTTAAAAAAGCCCCACGTGCGTGGTATGACCACCTTACCGAGTTGTTACAAGATCATGGATTTGAGGTGGGGCAAATCGATCCCACTCTTTTTACTAAGAAGGTCAAAGGGGAGTTGTTTGTATGCCAACTATATGTTGATGATATTATCTTTGGTTCCCCTAACAAAGCTTTCAATGAGGAATTTACCGCTCTCATGACCTCCAAGCTCAAGATGTCTTCGATGGGAGAGTTGAAGTTCTTCCTTGGTTTTGATATCAAACAAAGAAGAGAAGGAACCTTCATCAACCAAGCCAAATATACTCAAGACATGCTAAAAGATTCAAGCTAAGCGATGTCAAGCTTGGCTTCTACCCAATGCCTACCAAGTGCCAACTTGACATTGATCCCAATGGTAAAGCGGTGGATCAAAAGGTATATCGCTCCATGATTGGCTCCTTGCTTTACCTTTGTGGATCTAGACCGGATATCATGTTGAGTGTGGGAATGTGCACGGTTTCAAGCGGCACGAAGGAAAGTCACTATGTGGCGGTCAGCGAACCTTCGATATTTGGCTCATACCCCAAACTTTGGCTTATGGTATCCAAGAGGGGCAAACTTCAAGCTTGAAGGATTTACGGATTCCGATTGGGCGGGAGACAAAGTGGATAGGAAGTCCACCTCCGGAGGGTGCCAATTTCTTGGTTGCTCTTTGGTGAGTTGGTCTTCTAAGAAGCAAAGTTGTGTGTCTCTCTCGTCCCAATCAAGCCGGAATATGTGGCGGCCGGTAGTAGTTGTGCACAACTCTTATGGATGAGGCAAACTTTAAAGGAGTACGGTGTCACTTGTGACAAAGTGCCTCTTTGGTGTGATAATGAAAGTGCCATCAAGATTTCTCTCAACCCGGTGCAACACTTCAAGACGAAGCATATTGAGATTCGGTATCACTTCATCCGGAATCACATTAGGTGAGGGGAGATCGAGCTCAAGTATGTCAACACCCATGATAACCTTGCAGATATTTTCACGAAGCCTTTGGATGAAGCAAGATTTTATGCGAGTTAAGGCATGAGCTAAATATCATTGATTCGAAAGCAATGTGACTTGAACCCTTGCACCCTCACCACACTCAACTTGTTGTCTAGTTTAGGTGTAGGCATGGACATAGGGGAGTATTGTTCTCTCAATGAACTCTTCCTCCCCCCATTATGCATAAATCGATCAACTCTTTCACATTAGCCATTTTTGATGGTACTTGTGCTTCAAAGACGAGTTTTGGTCATGGACCCAAGGATAATTCTTCATGTGCCATACCATCTAACTCAAACATAGGTGGCTCCGCCACCGCCCTCTCCTTTCGAGAGGTTGTGACGATGGTGGTATCTTGTTGTCTTTACGCCTTTGGTTTGTGCGTATCCACTGTGGTACCCTTTGTGTGAAAAGTTTTCTTGCAAAGACCTTCTTCGTGTGTTGAAACTTGTCTGTGTTCTCGAGCTCACGGTACTATCATGACCAACTACGGTACTACCGCAGCCAGCCATGGTACTACATCATTAGGGGAGACGGGAGCCATCGCTTCCCACGCCGCAGTAATTTTTATCGCCTTTGGGTGAGCTGCACTACCGCTTCGGTGCGGTCCTTACGCCTGAAGCGGTACTACCAAGACCGGTTCGGTAGCGTGGGGATAAAATGCAGGCAGGGGAGTTCTAACTCCCCCATACCCATTCACTGCTCCTCTCCCACGTCGCCTCTCTATCCCACGCTCAAGGGCCTGAGTCATGGCGTTCGTCGCCGGATCTCCTCCTCCGGCTGCCCTCCCGTGATTCCGACCGGTGGGATCGTTCCCCACCACGTGCTCTTGCTATGGACCCAGGTCTTTCCCCAACCCCTTCTCGTTTTTGTTGTGTTCTTTGTCTCTAGGTTTTTTGGGGGAGACTTGTGTGTTCTAGTATTTCTTAGGATAAATCCATGCAAGAGTAGGATGAAGGAGCGTGGTATTGCGTAGGAATTATACTTGTCTTTTGTCCTGTGCTAGATCTGATCGCCGTAGTAGCACCGCCATGTTTTCACGGTTCTTTTCAGATTCAAAACCAACCGTTTGGATCTCGCCATGTGTGGTACTACCGTCTGGCGCGAGATTACCGCTTGTCCTAAGATTACCGCTTATCTCGGGCTGGGTACTACCGCACACGCCATGGCACTAAAATTTTACTACCGCTTCCCACCATGGTACTATCAGTGACCTATTACATGCATTATCATACTTTGAGCAGTACTAAAATTTTAGTACCGCAGTGCTCGGGCAAGATTACCGTGGCTCATCTCTATCTCATGGCAACTTTCACGTGTACTTTCTATGTGTTTCTTGTGCTTTGCCGTGGTCTTTGCATTGATCCTTGCTGCGTTTTGTATGCGTGTTTTATGCGTTTGTGTCTCGTGTGGTGGCTCTCGTCATTCCAATCCCGGTCGTGACCACGAGGCTCCAAGCGCTTATGCTAATCCGTGTGAAGCACCAGAGGGCTCTGCTGCCCCCAAGCGCCATGTCAAGACAACAGCCTAGCAAGAACAAGGAGCCCGCTAAGGGCATGGACGAGATACCCCAATCTGAGTATGTCCGTCTCGTGCAACTCCACCGTATGTGCACCCTCGTTCCTCGACAGAGGTCGTGAGCTGTTTTGGAACAAGCAACAGACCAACATCTATCTGGATGTCATAAAAGACAAGCAGAATACCTACGTGGATGTGAAATGGATTGAGATGCATGACATGAGGAAGGACAAGTTCCGTAATTACTTTGGAGAGGCTCGACTTGATAGAGCAATTTGGTATTGAGCATGTGATATCCTTTCACCTTGACTATGACCCCGAGATTATCTATCGGTTCTTTGCCTCCGTATACTTTCACTCCAATGAGGAGCGGAGGATGTCACCGGATGTCCAATGGCCGTATGCTGATCGCTACACGGAAGGAGTTCATGGATTTGCTTCACGTTCACGATGACGGGCTCGACTCTCCGGTGGGTGTTCGCCCCATGCTAATCGACTCGCTAACAAGGACAAGCTTCAGCCATACTATGTTGAGAAGGCGCTTCCCAATGGCAAGACGGGGTTTGTGCTCAACTCTTTTACGGATATCATGTATCGCATCTTCCGCAACTCCTTATTCCCTCGCATTGGTGACAAGGACAAGGTTCATGCCTATATGGTGGATATGATGCTCCTATGCGAGGAGGCTCGTGTGTCTCAGACTCAGCCACTTGATGTCTCACACATCATGTGGTGTGAGCTTCAGTTTGCAGTGTTCAACCGCAAGGTGCCTATCTATGGGCCCTATCTGTTTCTGCTGATCTCGAAGACTTGGGAGAAGATGTTCCCTGGTGAGGAGTTCCTTGCTCCAGACTGGACTCGCCATGATCCCATCTGTCTCCGTGTCAAGTCCAACTGGGCCAACACTACTACTCGTGCTGAGGCGTCTGCTGCTAGGGCTGCTGTTGATGAGGAGGATGATGGCGCTGAGGAGGATGTCGAGGCCGTCAGGTTGCTAGGCCTTCTGTAGTTCCTCTATGCCTTCGTGGGCCAAGAAGTCAAGGACAAGATGAAGACTCTTTTCGCATGCAAGCCAAGGGGCAAGACAGACTCACGTGGCGTCCAAGGAGAGTCGTCACGGGACGGGAAGATCTTGCAGCTCTATGGTGAGGATGTGTCTCAAGGTCCGAGGAGCGCATCACCTGTGAGGTCGAGTGGATGGAGAAGCGGTGGCTGAGTGTCTTGATTCTCAAGAGGACGCCGAGGAGACCATCCTCACGCCGAGGAGTCCGACAGAGAGGGTTGGGACGAGTTCCCTGCTTGAGCCACCTCTTGTGTGTAGGTGTCCTCTCTGCCTTTTTGGCGTCTCGATGCCAAAGGGGGAGAGAGTGTAGGGATTTGCGAGTCATGTGTCGTCATTCGTGTGTCGGTGTGTTTGCTGCTTTCTCGTTTGAACTATTTGCTGCTTTCTCGCTTGAACCTCGTTTCAGTTGCTTTGGGTTGCTTTACTTCATGGTGTAAGACATATGCACTCTATCTATCTTAGCGAGCTTGTGATATATTGTGCTACCATTGTGCTATGCTCTACTTAGATGTCTTTCTATCATGCCTTTGTCTCTAAAATATAGGGGGAGTGTAATCCTAGTTTGTGTGCTATGCAGTCCAAAGCATCCACCTAGATTGCACACATCTAGGGGGAGCCCATCTATATTTTAGAGTGGTGGGGTTTGCCTTTGCTCAAAATTATCTTATCTATGTGCAAATCAGATTGTCATCAATCCACCAAAAAGGGGGAGATTGTAAGGGCATATTTATCCCTTAGGTCTTTGGTGATTGATGACAATGCTTTTATGGACTAATCGTGTGCCTTTGAGTTTCTCAGATGCTTCATCACTAGGCACGAGGCGATTCGGTGCCCCTCGGAGACTATTGAAGACGGCGTTGTTCTACGCTTTCTCTTTGGTGGATTTGAGTCGAGGAGAGCCGCATTATTAAGAGGGGTCAGCGTCGGGAAAGGTTTGGGTGGAATCAACACGCACACATGTCCTACCTTTCCTTGCACTTTGGAGCGTCTTTCCATTATCCTAGTTGTGCATAATCGACGGCCATCTTGTTGTACTTGCGGTAGTCTTTGCTCTATGGAGCGGTAGTACATAGCACCTCTTGATGTAGTACCGCTGGGGTCACTGATAGTACCGCTCCTCTGGAGCCTTAGTATCGTAAATCCCAGGGCCTAGTGCTGCTCGATGCAGTAGTAGGAAGCGGATGTAATTTTACATCCGCACCTACACGGTAAGTACCGCACAGACATGTCTTGGTAGTAGTCATGGAAGGCCACGGTAGTACCGGCTCCCCGGAGCCGAGTACCGTGGGCCCTCATACCTAATGCCAGATTGCCTGCATGGTAGTAGGAGCGGATGTAATTTTTTACATCCGGCGCCTCAACAATAATCTGCAGCACCTACGTCTTGTGGTAGTACCGCATCGGGTTTACCTTTGTTTCTTGTTCAATGGAAGTAGGCACGGATGTATTTTATTTCATCCGCGCTCTTAAATGAGGGCTTTGGCTTACACGCCTTGCCAGTACAATCTGCAAGAGGATGATAATCTGCTGGCGGTAATCTTCAACTGCGCTCGGTCGCTAAGTCGGCCTCTGCTTCTTGTGGAAGTACCGTGGTCCTCCACGGTAGTACCACGTGGCCTTCTTGGTAGTACCACGTGGCCTTGCGGTAGTACCAGCTCTGCTGTGGCGGTACCGTCTGCGGTCGCAGGCTGAACTTGAGGATAACGGTTGGATCTCTTCCACGACTATAAAAGGGCGCCTCCTACCTCTAGTTGACCACCTCTTCCATCTCTAAGCTCCATTGTTGCTCCAAGCTCCATTTTGGCCCGATCTCTCTCCTAGCCAATCAAACTTGTTGATTTGCTCGGGATTGGGTGACAAGGGCCCGATCTACACTTCCACCAAGAGATATTCGATTCCCCCCACTTATCCCTAGCGGATCTTGTTACTCTTGGGTGTTTGAGCACCCTAGACGGTTGAGGTCACCTCGAAGCCATACTCCATTGTGGTGAAGCTTCGTGGTGGTGTTGGGAGCCTCCAAGTGTTGTGGAGATTGCCTCAACCTTGTTTGTAAAGGTTCGGTCGCCACCTTCAAGGGCACCAATAGTGGAATCACGGCATCTCGCATTGTGTGAGGGCGTGAGGAGATTACGGTGGCCCTAGTGGATTCTTGGGGAGCATTGTGCCTCCACACCGCTCTAACGAAGACGCATTTCCCTTTAAAAGGAAGGAACTTCGGTAA
The DNA here is from genome assembly GCA_021605145.1 of Aegilops bicornis. Taxonomy (NCBI): domain Eukaryota; kingdom Viridiplantae; phylum Streptophyta; class Magnoliopsida; order Poales; family Poaceae; genus Aegilops; species Aegilops bicornis. The sequence continues at coordinate 255,297,013 of CM038671.1, read as the reverse complement.
CACATCCTCGTCTTCACCGGCTCCACTCTTGGTTATTTCGTGCCTTTACTTTTGCAAGCTTACTTGTGTTGTATCTGTTGCTTTCTTGTGTGCTAGTTGCCTTTGCATCATATAGGTTGTCCACTTAGTTGCATATCTAGACAACCTATTTTGTTGCAAGGTTTAAATTGTTAAAGAAAAGCTTAAAAATTGTTAGTTGCCTATTCACCCCCCCCCTCTAGTCAACCATATCGATCCTTTCACTCGTCTCCGGCATCGTCGTCCATACCGTCGATGTCTTCAGAGTCATAGTCAAGCGTGTCGGTTAAATCTTTGATAGTGGCTACGAAGTGGGTGGTTGGTGGGAAGCGAAATTCTCCTTCATCATCAGCCTCCAGTTTGAACCGGACACAATTCGGCTGTGAGTCCCCTGCCAAGGACAGATTTCTCAACGAATTTAGCACATCGCCCAAGGGCGAGTGTTGGAAGATGTCGGCGGCACTGAATTCGAAGATCGATAAACGATCAAGTTCGGCGTCCGCGGGCTCACCAGGTTCGGAACTTATAACCAGAGACGAGTCCAGAATTCCGGTGACACATATATTCTGTGAGGTTAAGTCCATGTGCGGCTCCAACGCCGGGGAGTCTGTGGCCTCCGTGGTGGGGTCGAGCCTCCGATCCTTGGATGCCACAGTGTGCTCTGGATCTAAAGCCAGAGGGGTTACAGGAGCTATCTCCTGGATGCGGTCTGATGACATATTTAGATCATGTCCGTCCAGGTGACCAGGAGCGGTCGCCGCGGTCTCGAATCCGGCGAAGATCAAATCTCCACGGATGTCCGCAACGTAATACAAGCTCCCAAATCTGACTTGATGGCCAGGGCGTAGCTATCGATCTGCTCCGGTGTGGCTAAACGAGTTGGCCCATGATCTGGTCGCCCGAACATGAAGATCTGTCCGGGAGGAAGGTTTCTCCTTGGACAACGTCATTGTTAACGATTGAAGGCCATCTAACCTTTTGGGGACGACAAAGGGGACTCTCAATGAAAGCACCAATGTCGGTGTCAAAACCGGCGGATCTCGGGTAGGGGTCCCGAATCGGTATGCGTCTAAGGTCGATGGTAACAGGAGAGGGGGACACGATGTTTACCTGTGTTCGCCCTCTCTATGGAGGTAATACCCTACTTCCTGCTTGATTAATCTTGATGAATGTGAGTATTACAAGAGTTGATCTACCACGAGATCGTAATGGCTAAACCCTAGAAGTCTAGCCTGTATGACTATGGTAATGAGTCTCCCCCTTTCCGGACTAAGTCCTCCAGTTTATATAGATACCGGGGGGATCTAGGGTTACACAAGGTTGGTTACAAAGGAAAAGAATCTACATATTCGGTCGCCAAGCTTGCCTTCCACGCCAAGGAGAGTCCCATCCGGACACGGGTGCAGTCTTCGGTCTTCGTATCTTCACAGCCCATCAGTCCGGCCCATAGCTAACAGGCCGAACGCCCGAGGACCCCTTAGTCCAGGACTCCCTCAGCCATCAAACCTTTTGACGACGGCATAGTGGAACTCTCAATGAAAGCACCAATGTCGGTGTCAAAACCGGCGGATCTCGGGTAGGGGGTCCCGAATCAGGCGCCTAAGGTCGATGGTAACAGGAGACAGGGACACAATGTTTACCCAGTTTGGGCCCTCTCTATGGAGGTAATACCCTACTTCCTGCTTGATTGATCTTGATGAATATGAGTGTTACAAGAGTTGATCTACCACGAGATCGTAATGGCTAAAACCCTAGAAGCCTAGCCTGTATGACTATGATTATGATAATTGGCCTCTACGGACCTAGCCCTCCGGTTTATATAGAAATCGGAGGGGCCTAGGGTTACATAAGGTCAGTTACAAAGAAAGAAATCTTCATATTTGGTCGCCAAGCTTGCCTTCCACGCCAAGGAGAGTCCCATCCTGACACGGGAGAAAGTCTTCGGTCTTCGTATCTTCACAGCCCATCAGTCCGCCCAGGTCTAACAGTTCGGACGCCCGAGGACCCCTTAGTCTAGGACTCCCTCATCCCCCACCCTCCATCACTGATACGCTGCACCGCCCCCCGGATCCGGCGAGATGAGCCGCCCCTGGTCGCCGTCGCCGCCGGGGATCGACCGCCCTCGAGCCGCCCGAGATCACCCGCCCCATGAGCCGCCGGTGAGTGTTTGCTTGTGCTTTGTGCCGAGCGCTATGCATAGTTGGTTGACGCGGCGTGCGATTTTTGTTCATGTAGATTGAATTGAGCCCGTGCGAGAAGTTTTTGCTCGATGATTCGTCTGATTCGGACGACTCGGATGTTGAGATGCTTCTTGCAAACTATCGGCAGCAGACGTTGGTGATGGCCCTCGCCGTGAAGAAGCACGAAGACGAGAACCGAAAGAGGCGGCGAGATCGGATCCAAGTCGAGCGTCTTTGCATTCCTCAAAATCGCCATCTCGTGGAGCGAGATGTTGATGCAAGACTACTTCATGGAGAATCCAACATATCCACCGCACCTCTTCGGAGAAGGTACCGAATGCTACCGATCTTTCTTTGTGAAAATTGTTCAAGCTTATGAGGCAAATTGTCGGTATTTTACTCAAAGAAGAAATGCACTTGATTTGAAGGGATTTAGTGCATATCAAAATGCTTGGCAGCTATGCGGGTGATTGCATATGGTGTTCGGTGACTATGCCGATGAGTACCTTCGCATTGGTGAAGATACCACAATTGAGTCAGTTGGTAGGTTTGCCAGAGTGATCATCCGTGTCTTTGGTCCTGAATATCTTCGGGCACCCAACGAGGATGACACAAAAAAATTAATGGCATCTAATGAGAGGAGAGGTTGGCCTGGCATGCTAGGTAGCATTGACTGTATGCATTGGAATTGGAAAAATTGCCCGAAGGCATGGCAGGGAATGTATTATGGCAAGTCTCGTGAAGCAACAATTATGCTAGAGGCCGTAGCATCCGAGGATTTATGGATTTGGCATTGCTTTTTTGGTATGCCGGGCACTCTCAATGATATCAATGTGTTGCAACGGTATCATTTGTTTGCTAGGCTTGCTAGTGGTGTTGCTCCTGCTTGCAAGTACACTATCAATGGGCATGAATACACAAAAGGGTACTATCTTGCATATGGTATATACCCTCCTTGGTGCATATTTGTCAAGAGCATCAAAGAACCCAAAACTAGAAAATAATGTGAATTCACAAGGGTGCAAGAGGCAGCCCGAAAAGACATTGAAAGAGCATTCAGAGTTTTGCAATCTAGGTTTGCCATTGTTCGTGGTCCTGCTCGTTTTTGGGACAAGCGAACCTTGAAAAACATCATGACATGTTGTGTTATCCTTCACAATATGATTCTCGAAGATGAGAGAGGCATGAACTTGGAGTTCTTCTATGACAATGTGGGTAGCCGTGTCAAACCAGCTGGAGACCCTAACCACATTAGAGCTTTTCTTCAGACATACAAGGAGATTGAAAATGTAAACATGCACTTTCAGCTTCAGCATGATCTCATTGAGCACCATTGGCAAAGGGCTGGACAGTAACAAACTCATTTTTCTATTTATTTCTATTTAATTCATGTGTTATTTGTATTCAGGACAAGTTTTATATTGCATTACTTAGTTTGCTTCGGTGATTTGAATAATTATTTGTAATGTGGATGATTGTTGTATTGTATTGGTATCGATATTTTTTCTGAATAATTGTTTTGTAGTGTGGATGATTGTTGTATTTTTGTAGTGCGGTATTGATATTTGCGGACCGACGGCAGCGGCGCAAGAGCAGACCCAGCAAAGCCGACCCGTAAAAGAGTATATTCCGTGAATATCCTTTTATACGGGTCCGTTCTACGGGGTCTGCCTCTACGGCCGTCCGCGCCGGCCCGCAAAGCAATTTTTCCGCAAACTGCAAACACGTTTTGCGGGTCGATGTTATGCGGGGTCTGCTAGAGATGCTCTAAGAGCATCTCCAACCGCGCCCCCAACAGCCCCCCAGGCCCCTTTTTGGTCGCCGACGCTGAAAATTCGGCCCAGCCGCGCCCCAGAAGCCCATTTTCGCCGGCTCGGGCCGATTTTGGCCCGTCGGACCAGGTAGAACTCGAGGCGCTGGGGGCGCCCGAAGCGCTTGGGGAAACAATTTTGACACGAAATGGAGTAGGTCCACCGAGTCAGCGACTCGCCGCCTTCGTCGTCCTCATCGCCTCGATTCTCGCGGGAATCAATGCCAAGGCTGCTGCGCTGCCACGCCGGTCAACTTCCATTGATTCCTCACGGGCGGCGCAGTGAAGGCGCCGCGACACGCGTCCCGCCCGCGCCCGACACACGGTCCCGGCTGGCAGCTTCTCACCGCCCATCTTCGGCTATAAAAGCTGACCTCCCCGCCGGTGAACGCCACAACTCGCCACCTCCCGCCCACTCTCGCCAGTGTAGCACCTCTCTCCCACTCTTCCCCGGCCGACGAGCAATGGCCGAGCGTTACCCAGGCGACGCCGCGGCGGCGAACGGCTTCGGCCGATGCCATCTGCGCGAGGATGAGGCACGTCTCCTCTACGAGGCCGACTACCCAGCGCCCCCGGACATGCGGGTGCCGGGCTCGTGGAGGCTGAGCGCCGACAGCGTCCCAGTGCCCCCGGCGCCCACCGGTGCCGAACGACGCGCCGAGGTAGCGCGCGTCCGTTCGTCGCTGTCGGAGGCGCAGCGGAACGAGCCGAGGTACGCCGTCGATAGCCACACGTTGTGGACGATGTACTTCGACCGCCGCCACGCCGACCAGGTCGCCTCCACAAACGGCACCGTGCCCCGCGGCCGCCTCAACTCCAATGGGCGGCGCGAATGGTGGGGCGTGCCCGACCGCACCCTCGAGGCCGTCCTCGACCACATCGAGGCCGGAACACGCCGCACCTCGAGTACCCGGCGCCCCCGTCCTTCTCTCACCGCCGCGGTAGTTCCTGGACGCCGCGGCGAATGGAGACGGAGACCTCCTCATCGTCGGGCTCCGGCTCGCTTTCCTCCGGGTCGCCGGCGCCCCACCCCGTCAAGCCGGAGCCGCAGGAGACGCCGCTTGGGCGCCGCACCCGCAGCGGCCGCCCTTCCCCTAGTTCCCTCCGGCTCGTCCGGCCGAAGACCGAGAGCGGGGTTGCTTCTCGTGAAGAAGGAGCACGAGGAGATGGCCGCCCCTCCCCTCGTTCCCTCCGCACCGTTCCCTCCGCCTCGTCCGGCCAAAGACCGAGACGGGGTTGCTCCCCGTGAAGAAGGAGCATGAGGAGATGGCCGCCGCCGACGAGCCGCCCTCAAGTGGGCGAAGGCGGACTACGTCCGCGAGCAGGTGGAGCGCCAGCGCCGAGCCTACGAGGAGATCAAAGCTCGGCGATGTGGACGTGACGAGGACACGCCCGGGCCGTCCAACCCCCCGCGGCGTCGGCGACCCTGGTCAGGGGTGCAGTAGGGACAACGGAAGCTCCGCGGGATGCAGGGTGGCGGCGACTACACCCGGGTATACAGGCTCCTCGGCATGTAGAAGGCGGGCGGCGGCGAAATCATGTTTTCTGTATATTTTTTTTGCACAAATTTGAATGAAATTGCCGAGTTTGTGTCGAGTTGTGCCGATCTGGGGCCGACCTGGGGACGGTGATTGAGAACACGTTTGCCCCCATATGCCGAAATTAACGCCGGCTCGGCCCGAGAAAACGCTTTTTCGACGTCCTGAAGGACCGAATGGCTAGAGATGCTATAAGGCCTTGTACAATGGAAAGTGCTTAAGAAGATGCTTAGTAAAATAAACCGACTTCTTCTTAAGCATCGATGCTTATTTCTATAAGACAGACGCTTAATTAAGCGTCTACCCTCTAAGTACCGGTGCTTAAGAAAAATCGGTTTATTTCTCTAAGCACCTATCCAAGCACTTTGCATTATACAGGGCCTACGTGTCCGGTTTGAAGATGGCCTGATATCGTGGACGAGAATCTGCGTCCCGTGCTCCCGTGACGCGGAGCTGAGATGGCGCCGCTGGGAAAACTGACGGCGATTTAAACCCGTCAAGGCCAAGCCGTGGCGAGCGAGATGCGATCGATCGATGTCAGCGAGATGTTTGTCTGCGACCCCACGGCTGACGTGAGGCGGCAAGGTAGCAAGGTGCCACGACGCACGCGTCAGAGCTGTCGTGGAGCGTTTCTGGACCGATTGGCGTGACAGCGTGCCTTCTCCCTCTCGCACGGGATCCGCCATTGTTTCTTCTTCTTCTATAGTCCGGTGGGCCGGGTCGGTTATGTGTGCACGTTTCACTCGTCAACAGGGGCGGAGCCAGGATGAAAACCGAGAGGGGGCAAAGATGTGTATGTTTTTTTTCTTCAAAGGGATGTGTACGAACTAATGGCTCCTTCTAGCGCCAAAAAAACTAATGGCTAGATCATTTAAAAAACTAAACACACAAGCATACACAGTGTGTAAGACCCTAAAAAATACAGTGTGTAAGAAGTAAAATCATATATTTTCTTATAAAATAATGTCAACACACACATACTTATGTCAAGTTCATTGCCAAAGTAAAAATAAACTAACCATTTAAGGCGCAATAACTTGAGAAATATCAATATGCTGTTCCTGACCGTTTTGAATTAATTTGCAGTCTTCAAGCTGCAAGAAAATAGAAACATGTTTCAATCCAGAAAGAATGTAAAAATTCATAGATAAATAAGCTTGAGCACATTACCTCCTTCTGTTTCATCCCACGGCGATTTTTCCCAAGGAAGCATTTAATTGTCACCTCTTTAGGCATATTGTGGGTTGTTGATTTTCCAAAGAATCTCTTCATTAACTTCCTTGTCAATGTCAAATATATGAGCGTTCAAAATTTTGACATACAGTAAAGTTTAACATTCATAGATTTAGTCTATTCCACGTACTTATTTACACAAAATTATTAAGCTAAGCTAACTCAATCAGCGTTCCATATATGACACGATTACCAATCCATATATTAAAATTTCAATACATGGATATTTGATACGATTGCCTCTCTAACATGAAAATGGAATATAACAATAATTGGAAATTAGAAGAAAGAAACTGAACCTACACATCTTAGAGTTTACCACTTACCTTGATCGATCAATGGCAAACGTCTTCCTTGTGCTAATCTGACGGATGACCAGCGGCCTGCAGTCGTGGATCGAGGCGATCAGCCGGAGGCACGCCATGTAGGTGCAGGCAGTATGGAAGGCGTCGGCGGCTTGTCACGTCGAGGCAAGCGTGACGCAACGATCTCCGAGCAACTCAGGCTCGGCAACTCAAGACTCGTGCGTGACATGCGCTACGCATGTTAATTGCTTTCCATTCATTCAGTCGGCAGCCTCTTCGTATTGGGTTGTATCTAATGGGCTGTGCTGGTGTTCTAAGCCATTATTTCTCGTAAATGGGCTTCGAATTTAGAGCAGAAAAAATGATTGAGTGGGGGCAAATATATTAAGCTGAGCTGAGGCAACGCTCTGTACTACGAGCCTAGTACAAGTGGGCTGAGAAAACGAATGGGGGCATTCGCCCCCACAGGCTACAAGCTAGATTCGCCCCTGCTCGTCAATGATGTTTCAGCGTAGCGTAGTAGTAAATGTGTGTGCTGGGTGCTCCCTCAAAAAAAGAAAAGGAGTGCTGGGTGCTACTCCTACTCAGCAACCTACATCGAGCATCTTCTTTCTTCTTAAAATGTTTGAAAAGTAGTGCACCTGCAAATCTTCTTCATTCAAAATTTGAGATATGCATGGTTCTTTATTATGTACTACCTCTGTCCTGATTTATTGGTTCCCATAATATTTTGTACGCCAAACTTTAATCATAAATTTACCTAACAAAATGCTCATGCATGTCATAAAAAATTATATCATTAAAAACTATATTCAAATACGAATCCAACGACACAATTTTATTAGTTAAATATTCAGTCAAAATTTGAAACATTACAAAGAAGATCAATAAAATCAGGACGGAAGTAGTATTCAAGTCAGGCCAGCTGCTAAGCATACCCACACATGGACCCATGATACGGACCGTGGCGTCGTTTTCGTCCTCATGTGTTACTATTATAATAAAATCATATTGCAAAACAAAGGACAAACCGACGGCGAACAAATGCAACAAAAAAATAGTTCTCTCTAGACAAGAGAACGAACATATTCCAAGAGAGAACACCAGAAAAATCCAGCGAAGAGACAGCCAGCTACACGGACAGACAGGGCGGAGAGAGCGATCTCTCCCCTCCCCCATAAAAAACGGAACAATCTCCGACTCCAAGCGGCCGCTTCTCTCTCTCGTCTCGTCCCGTCTCTCGTCCCAATCCCATCTCCTGGCACTCTCCCCCGCCCGGACCCGTCTCCTCCCCGCACGCATCACCCTCTCTCCCCTCGCCCCTCGCCCGAGAGAACCCACACGCAAACCCAAGGAACGCGCACGCAGCGTTGAGAAATCCCCGAGGAACGACGGCCCCAGGAGCAGGCACCCATTGCGGCATGGCTGCGGCCGCCGACGTCTGGCAGCTCGTTGGCGCCGCCGCGGCCACGCTCCTCGCGGCGGTCCTCGTCGCCGTCGCTCTGGGACGGCGGCGCCGCAGGGCCCCGGTCGAGGGGATCCCCGCGCCGGAGGACGGCTGTGCGGTCGCTGACGGCGCAGGGAGCGCTGCCTGGACGGCCCGACGGACGTCATCATCGTTGGAGCCGGGGTCGCCGGATCTGCCCTCGCCTACACGCTCGGAAAGGTGACATGTTTTTCTTTTGCTTACTTCTCCGTCCTCCCGTTCCGCTGGTTAGGCAGGAAGTTCCTGTTTCTTTTAGACTGGAAACTTGTGGTTCTTATTTCTTTTAAGAACTACTCCACCATGAGATTGAATCGGTATTCGACGAGGTGGGCGCAGGGATCAAAATTTCCACCATGAGTTCCCAGAAAGTATCAAGTAGAGATTATCTATAAGAACAAACACCTCTCGATTCAGAAAGGGCAACTGCTCTGTCACTGCTATCATCGGTTCCTAGCCACCTTTTCGTTAGAAAAGTCATGCAACGGCTTTTGATCTGGGGTAGGTGCATGCAATTCATGTGACGGCTCTTGATCTGGGACAGACGCATGCAAGGAATAATTGTGATTGGTTGCATCCTCCTTTTTTGCATGTTTTCACCTAGGTGAAAGCGAAGTCTGTTACTGTATTTGACTGTTTGGGACGTAGAATTCGTATGGTGCTAAGAAGATGTTGCCTAAATATCATGTCATGCAACTCTAAATAGGGGGACCCCTAAAAAAACTCTAAATAGGGGAAAACATCTCTTCCAAAAAGCCGCGGTACAAAATTTACCACCCTGTTTCCACGCATCAGTCAATTCTAGCTCTCTGGTGGTCATGGCACGCTTGGAGGGACAGAAAAGAGGGGGGAAATAACGGTGGGAGAATAATACACACAAGGAATTTGTTTTGATAAATTTGTTATTTGCCTTGCAAAAATCATGCCATGGCTGCCCTGCAAGTTTTGCTTTCTGGCTAAATGAAGGAGAACATGTGGGTGACAGAACTGTAAATTACTCATAAATGGGCAAAGAGGACGAAGAGTCATCTGTATTATCTTCTCTCTTTCTCTAGTCTTTTCCATGCCCTCTCGTTCAATCTGCTCCAACAGAGACTTGATGTCCTCTAGCTTTGCACCATTAATGAAATGCCCAACTACTTTGAGGACCCATTTAATTTTCTTCTGTGGCTTACAGCTACTCCGACAATGATATATCATTAATAGGAAAATGTTGAACGAATTATTGAACTTGATTCTTTTGGCTTTGTTCGTAATAGCTCCACACAGTGAGCGATAGTTTAGACAACAAATTAAGGAAGGAAGTTCCTTTTATAATTGTCAGGTTGTGTACCAGCCGAGAGTGGTAAGATACAGATCCTCATGAAAATACAGTATATACCTGGAAGGAGTATTACCGTGATGACCCTAGTTTCATCTGGATTTGGATATAACTAATAACAATGCAATTCTCTTGCTCATCATGATCAAATGGTGCATTACTGTTATCTTGGATTTTTTTTTGCTTAAATCCTGCTTTATTTTTTGGTGACACAGGATGGCCGACGGGTGCATCTTATAGAGAGAGACCTTACAGAGCCCGATAGAATTGTGGGTGAATTGTTACAACCCGGAGGCTACCTGAAATTGATGGAATTGGGTCTGCAGGGTAAGCTTTGCTCTCTCCTGCTCAAAATGGGTTTCCTAACCGAACCATAGGCAATGTATGCTGACTATTTGATTCTACCCAGACTGCGTTGATGAAATTGATGCACAGCGTGTCCTTGGTTATGCATTATTCAAAGATGGGAAGAACACTAAACTTTCTTACCCCTTGGAGAAGTTCCATTCAGATGTGGCTGGCAGGAGCTTTCACAATGGACGGTTCATACAGAGGATGCGTGAAAAGGCTGCATCTTTGCCCAAGTAATACCTCATCGTCCATATGAGATGTCTTTAGTACTTATTTGGTATACTTCTTTGTCTAGTTTTCATCTGGTATCCTTCTACGTGACGAGTTCATTTTACCCATAAGCCATGCCTTAGAATGATACTGTAATACTGTGCGGCCCTTTCCAATGGTTCAATTCTGCCTGTGTGTAAGTTCTTGAATTTGGTGTATTTGCTCTCATGTTCTTTTCAAAAAAATCCTATACATTTTAAACGGGTTAGCTTCACACAAATCTAACTGTTTACACACCTGGACTTTCAACTGAGAATAATGTTTGACATACTATTGGATTTACAGTGTCCAACTGGAGCAAGGAACAGTTACATCTTTGCTTGAAGAAAATGGTACAGTTAAGGGTGTGCAATACAAGATCAAGTCAGGTGAAGAACTAAAAGCTTATGCACCATTGACAATTGTATGTGATGGCTGCTTTTCGAACTTAAGACGTGCCCTTTGCTCGCCAAAGGTACAGTTCTCACATTATACTCACTGCTGATTGTCTTTTTTGGGTTTACTGTACTGATATAATGTAATTTTGTGCTTAGGTTGAGGTGCCGTCTTGCTTTGTTGGCCTGGTCCTGGAGAATTGTGAACTTCCTCATGCGAACCATGGCCATGTTATCTTGGCCAATCCTTCTCCCATCCTATTTTACCCGATAAGCAGCAGCGAGGTTCGCTGTTTGGTAGATGTCCCTGGTCAGAAGGTGCCTTCCATAGCAAGTGGTGAAATGGCAAATTATCTCAAGACCGTGGTTGCACCTCAGGTACTACTATAAAATATTACTATTGCAGTTGATCTTGTCCTAAGTGTAATTTCAACTGCCTGATTTCTGTAACGAGATTTTAATGGATATCCTATGTTGTCATTTCTCAGATTCCTCCACAAATCTATGATTCTTTTATAGCAGCAATTGATAAAGGGAAGCATAAGAACAATGCCAAATAGGAGCATGCCAGCTGCACCACATCCAACACCTGGTGCACTTTTGATGGGAGATGCTTTCAATATGCGACACCCTTTAACAGGTGGAGGAATGACTGTTGCATTATCAGATATAGTCGTTTCATGTAATCTTATCAAGCCTCTTCGCAATCTGCATGATGCCTCTGCCCTCTGCAAATACCTAGAGTCATTCTATACTCTGCGGAAGGTCAGTCTTCATATTGCAGTTTATACCTAGCTTTTCCAGTGTAGTGTAATACAGTTTCTTTAACTCAATTCTTTTAACTTATTCAGCCGGTTGCTTCTACAATAAACACATTGGCTGGTGCTCTATACAAAGTCTTCAGTTCCTCGCCTGACAAGGCTAGGGATGAGATGCGCCAAGCTTGCTTTGATTACTTGAGCCTTGGAGGTGTCTGTTCAAATGGGCCCATTGCTCTACTCTCTGGTCTTAATCCTCGGCCATTGAGTTTGGTTGCACACTTCTTTGCTGTAGCTATCTTCGGCGTCGGTCGGCTGATGCTCCCCCTTCCTTCACCTAAACGAATGTGGACTGGAGCGAGATTGATTTCGGTAGGTCCCCCGATCTTTCTTTCAAATGATTTCATATCTATGTTAATGTCTTAGACTTCAGTACTAACATGAAGATGGTGATTAGAAGGAATGGAACGAGCTGTTTTCTATCTTTTGTGCTCATTTGCATTTGCTCCAGAGTATCTAATATGATCCATGAAATCGTTTCTGTTTTGTCAAAATTTATGTTGGCTCTGCACTGCTATATCCATGCTGCTGTTTTGTCATACAGTACTTCTTTGCATAACTACTGTATATGTTAGTACCTGGTGTCACGAAGTTTTGGCATCCAGTATATTCATCTTTTGAGTACATGGTTGAGGGTGAACATGTAGAATATGCTCCTGCTGTAGCAAAACTTACTAGAGACTGGCCATACAGAGTATTGGCAAGCACATCATTGTACGTCACGATCCATTGTTCAATATAGCTTCGTGCCTTTTACTAGCTTTGCTAATAAACAACGTTCACGACTGCAGGGTGCATGTGGTATCATCTTCCCAATCATCAAAGCTGAAGGTGTGAGGCAAATGTTTTTCCCTGCTACCGTCCCCGCGTATTATCGTGCACCTCCTGAAGCGGAGTTCTGATCTACGAAGGTGCAGCTAATCTCTCGCACGATGACATTTTTCCTGTGTTGGTAGTCGTTCGCCAGTGTTAGCCGGTCGTTGAAAATGTGCTGTGTTGGTAGTCCGAATGGATCGTGGAACGTGTATAGTATCTCTGTTGGGTGCTGATCCTGTTTTTGAAATGTTATGAATTGCTGCATCGGTGCCCATGTTGATTCGTCCTAGCTAAATTGTACTGTACATCTTTGTTGTACTATACTAATGAACTGCGCCTGCTGTTCTAACTAATGGACTAGGCGGTGTTCCTTCTCTACTGATCGTGAGCTGTGCTGTGTACGTTTCAAATCAGACCACTGTATACCATGTTAAGCTGAACGCTGTTATGGGCCATGATATGCCTTCTGTTATATGGGCCAGCTCATCAAATGTGGAGCCTTATCCCTTAACTAGAGTTCCAGTTGATTAAGCATGTCTCTTAGAAAAGAGTCCAGTTTAGAGATCCTATGAGAGGTTGAATAAGATACCCACAGAAATCTCTGCATAAGTCAATGACATAGGATTTAGATGTGCAATACTTGATGGCACATCTAGATATTTTTTAGCAAACCTGTTTGAATAAAATTACCGACTTGTCAAGTCTTATCTGCTATATAAAGGGCCTGACCCTTCGATAAATAAAGGAGAGAGAAATTTTATTGTTTGCCTTTATCTACTTCTCAATAACTAATTTCCTGCCGACTGGACATTTACAACAGATCCGCACTGTTCGGATGCCGTCTGTTTCGAATCCGACGGCGCGCGTTTAGCCTACTGCGTAGCGAACGTCGCTGTTGCTGTCGCTATCGATCCTGCTCCCACCGACGTCGCTGTCGCTGCTGATATTTTTTCCGTTTTTTCCTTTTCCGATCAAAGGAACGTGTCGCTGTCGCTATAGATTTTTTTTTCGTTTTTCCTTTCCGATCGAGTAAAAATAATGTGCATAGTAGGGTTCAAACCCAGGTCCGTTGATTGCCGTACAATGCCAATGACCAACTCACCTAATACTACTTGTTGTCTTACTAATGGAAACTGTCTATTTGACCTTTTTAAACCCCATGGCAGGAAATAAAAAACTATTTTATTGTTGTTTGTTAGCCTTTTCTTGTACTTCCTCCACCCCAAAATACGTGACTCGACTTTGTACTAACTTTATATAGAGGAAGTACATTATTTCATAGTACACTATAAGTTGTGGAATATCATGATAACTCACACACCACAGACCTGATAAATTATGTCTTAGTCCTGATAACTTTGGCCTGGGAGAGGGGGGGGGAGGGGGGGTGGCGATCAAATATCCCCCGGTAACTTCTGTGTGAATAGCATGGTAACTCACATATCGGAGACCCGATAACTTATGCACCCCGGTCATGGTACTTTTCACGAGGAAGGGGTGACGAGATATACCCCCGATAAGTCTTATGTGCATATGACGTTAACTCACACATCGTAGACGTGATAACTAATGTACCCCGGCCTTGATAAATTTTGGTGACCGGAAGGGGGGAGGGTGGTTGATGCAATATACCCTTGGTAACTTTTTGTGTGAATAACATGATAACTCACACATTGCAGACCTGATAACTTATATGCTGATCTGATAACTTTTACATAGCAGTGGTGAAGGGTTTGGGAGGGTTGTTAATGAAATATACGTCTGGTAACTTTTTTGTCAATAGCATGGTAACTCACACATCATTGACCTGATAACTACGGTATAACCAACGCGATAACTTAAGACCCGAATAAAAAGTTATTGAAACATACCCCGGTTACTTCTGTGCAAATAACATGGTAATGTATGCATCCGAAGCTGATAACTTAGGTATAAATATCACGGTAAATTTGACTCACGGGAAAGAAGTCGTTGAGACACATCTTCGGTCACTTCTGCATAAACAACATGCTAGTATACATATAACATAAATGATAACTTTACGGTAACTATTGATCAAAAAAGTGATCAAAACATGCAACATGAGATCTAGTTTCGAAGTTTTCATCGTGATGGATTTTTTATGTGAAAACAATTTTTCAATCAAACATGTCAGTTTGAGCTCTAAAACATTTTACAGTTTCGAAAATAGCGAGATTTTGCAATGACATCAGGTTTCCCGTGCTCTACTGCATTTGCATGTGGAGAGAATGTTGGAGGAGCCATTTTTATGCCCCGGTAATTTCCATGTAAACATGAAGATAACTTATATACCATAGATGTGATAACTTACTTACCGTGGAGCTGGTAACTTTTGACCCGAAAAAAGTCGTCGGAACATATCAACATGAGATCTAGTTTTGAAGGTCTCGTCGTGACAAATCTTTTATGTGAAAACGGTTTTTCAATCGGGCGGCCAGTTAGAGCTACAAAACATTTTGAATTTTTAAATTTGATGGAATCTATGCTGACATCATTATTTTCGTCTTATATGCATGCATGCAACAATGGAGGAAAAAAATCCGTGTACGTTCTCAGTTTTTTTCAAAGAAATCAACAACTCGTCCGGATCTGTTGCTAATGTTCCGAACGGTCGGACATTAGCACAGTCCCACATAAAGTAGCAGATCATTATCATCTTGTCAATTGACTCTGATGACATGTGAAGCTAGAAGATGGAGGACAGTGTATATACTGCACCATCCACAGGGCTTCTTTGACACAGACGCCCAAATGTCCGTAAATTTTTGGGCCTTCAACGCCGCTGCCCATTTTGGGCTGGACCGGTCCAAAACGTCCACAATCTCTAACTTTGACCCCAACCATGTCGGCCTATGATGGTCCGGACCCACCCAAAACCCCGACGCCTGTGTATTTTCACAATCTACCGCATTGCAATCCCTCCGATGTTCCCCACGAATTATGCTTCTTGACGAAATAGAGCATGCGGAGGAGCATGTTCTCAACTTCAAGGGTTCAAGGTAGGGAGACAGAGTGTTGAATCGGCGCCGGGCACCAGAACATGTTGATCTCTACGAGGACTACTTTGTCCTCGGTGCGCTATTCGACCACTATTTTCAACGTCGATGTTGAATGCATCGACCATTGTTCTAGCGCATCATGGAAGATGTCAGAGCTTATGATGATTACTTCGAGCTCAAGAAGGATTCTGTTGGCTGCATTGGGTTATCTGATCTCCAGAAGTGCACGATTGCTACGAGAATGCTTGGTATGAAACAATCTAGACCAGCGGGATGAGTACCTTCAGATTTCTGAGAGCACATCCTCGAAGCCATGGTCAGATTTGCTAATGCAGTGGTCAAGGTGTTTGGATGAGAGTACTTGAGAGAACTAAATACCGAAAACAGAACAAAGCTCATGGCAATGAAAGAAGCAAGAGAGTTCCAGGTATGCTCGAATCCATGGGTTGCAAGTATTAAAAATGAAAGAACTGCCCATATGCTCAACAAAGGCAATACTAGAGTCATCATAAAAAGCTCATTATCATTCTTGAAGCAGGTTCATCACAAGATCATTGGATTTGACACTCTTTCTTTGGCATCTTAGGATCTCACAATGGCATCAACGTGCTGCAGTGGTCTCTATTGTTTGCAAGGTTGTGTGTGGACGAAGCTCTTGCATGCAACTATGCAATCAATGAACATGGACAACCTGAGGTACTATCTTTGCAATTGCATTACCTTTGTCAAGACCATCTCCAGAGGTAAGAAAAAGAATACCACTTTGCTGCAAGACAAGCAGGTGCTAGAAAAGATGGGAAGAGGGCATTTGGAGTGCTTCAAGCATGATTTTGCAGTTGTTTGCTGGTAGAACCAGGGGTCCTACCAGACCTGCTCCGGGGGTTGTAGGGGAAGGATGGAGCGGGGCGAGGTGACGGCCTTGTTGGCGGTTACGCTTAAGCCGTCGCGTAGAGAGGAGATAAGCGGCGGCGGTTAGGGTTAGAGGCGGCTAGGGTTCCGGCTCCTCTCGGGAGCTGGGCAATAGGGATAGTAATATTCTTATTGCTTAATCTGAAAAGAAAGTCTTACAACATATATTTATAACACCGGATAATTTGCATCTGAATTAACCTAAGATAACTTGTGAGCTAAGATTGCTGGTGGGCCTTCTTGACCATAAGCCGAAGGCAGTCATAACATCTCTCTCCCGCTGCCATAAATAGCTAAATCCTCGAGATGAAAGTCTGGATAGTGTTGGCGAAACTCATCACGCCGCTCCCAAGTGGCCTCGTCCTCGGGAAGTCCAGCCCATCAATCGGCACGTACCACACCCAGCGACGGAGTTGGGCCTTCAAGACCTTCTCGGTCCGGGAAGGATGCGTCCATCGAAGGTGGAGGGAGCTACCGAGGGGCCGCAGTGGCTCCTCAGTGAGGCTTCAGCAGCCCCACATGGAAGGACGTCGTGGATGCGGGCTCCGACATGAAGTCAAGGCGGTAGGCCACCTTCCCGGCGCTCCAAAATAGCAAAGGGCCCGTGGTAACGAGGTCAGCGCCACGCTTTCACGCCTGGGTCAAGTGACTGCGTAGAGCGGTGAAGAAGACGCAGCCACACCCAATCACCCACCGCGTACTCCGCCTCGTGATGGTGGCCGTCGTAGTAGTGTTTGGCCAGCTGCTGGGCCTGGGGAAGGCGTTGCCGAACTTCGGCCAACATGTCATCACGACGCCGCAGAAGCTCACCGGCCACCTCCGTCCGAGCCGAGCCGTCGTAGGATCCACCGGAAGGATGGGCGGTGGCGGCCGGCCATAGACCACCTCAAAAGGAGTGGCTCGCAGGGCGGAGTGGTAGGAGGTCTTGTAGCAGTACTCCGCCCAGGAGAGCCAATCGACCCAAGCGCGAGGACGATCACCTGTGACACAACGCAAATACATGGCAATCACCTTGTTGATGACCTTGGACTGGCTGTCCGTCTGAGGATGGAATGCGGTGCTCAGGCGGAGTTTCACGCCCGCCAACCGGAAGAGATCGCGCCAAACATGACCGGTGAAGATCGGGTCCCGATCACTGACGATCAAGAGGGAAACCCGTGCGACCGAGCGATCCCGTCGAAGAAAGCGGCGGGCCATGGAGGCAACAGCGGTGTAAAGGGATGACAAAGCGCGATGAAGTGAGCATACTTGGAGAAGCGGTCGACCACCGTGAGAATGACCCGATTTAGCCCACCTTAGGGAGTCCTTCGATGAAGTCCATGGAGATATCCGCCCGGACACTGAGCGGCACCTCCAAAATTTGGGCGAACCACCCGGCCGTAGTGTCTCCGTCTTGTTGCGCTGGCATGTCTCACAAGACCGAATCCAGTCACGGACCAGGGCCCAATCCCCGGGGATGTAGAAGTCGGCGCGGAGACAATGGAGAGTTTTCTGCACACCCTCATGGCCCGCGAGTGGGCAGCGGCTGACACACAGTGGCGGAGACCATCATGCGCCGGCACGAAGACCCGGCACCCATGGAGGACCAGGCCGTCGGTGAAGCGCCATGGCTCCTCCAACTCTCCGCTTCTACCGGCTGTTGAAGGAGGAGGGGCGCGTCGGCCCTTCTGTGGCCCGGCGAATGTCGGTGAAGAGGCCAAGGTCGTCCCAGGCGGATGCAGTACAGCCCGTGAGTCGATGGTGGCGGGTTCAGAGGTGGCGTCGGCGGCGCGACAAAGGCGTCGACCCGCGGTATTAAGATGACCCGAGCGATACTCAACGGAGAAGTCGAAGTCGAAGAGCTTGCTGATCCATTAGTGCTGCGGCACGGTCGAGAGCCTCTGGTCCAGCAAGAACTTGAGACTGTAGTGGTCCGTGCGAATCCGGAAGGACCAACCCCACAGATAGGGCCGCCAATGTCGCACCGCCTGCACCAAGCCAATAAGCTCCCGCTCGTACGCCGCTAGCTTAAGATGGCGGCGGGCGAAGAACTTCTTGAAGAAGGCGAGAGGCCATCGCCTCGATGAAGCACGCCCGAACCACCGCACCCGTCCACGATCCCACGCAGATGGGCGGTCAAAGTCCGGCATCTGAAGAACGAGTCCCATCGTGAGGGCCCCCTTGAGGGCCTCGAATGCCGTCGTCGCCTCGTCATCCCACGCGAAGGCGTCGCGGCGTAGCAAACGCTTGAGTGGTGATGCGATGAGGTCGAACTCCCAGGTAAACTTCCGGTAGTATCCCGCGAGGCCGAGAAAACCGCGAAGAGCCCGCGGTGAGTGCAGCGTCGGCCAGGCTGCGACGGCCGCCACCTTGTCGGCATCCATAGCAACCCCGTCGGCCGAGATGACGTGGCCGAGGTAGGCGACTGAAGGCGTCCCAAACGAACACTTCAAGCGCTTAAGATGAAGATGGTGCGCCCGAAGCTCGTTGAAGATGATGGCGACGTGCTGAAGGTGCTCCGCCCACGAGGCGCTGTAGATAAGAATATCATCAAAGAAAATGAGCACAAACCGACGTAAGTAGCCTGGAAGGTTGCCGAGGCGTTGGAGAGGCCAAAGGGCATCACCAAGAACTCGAAGGGGCCGTGGTGAGTCCAAAACACCGTCTTGGCGATGTCGGCTGGGTGCATGCGCACCTGGTGATACCCCGACCGGAGATCGAGCTTGGTGAAGAAGCGCACCCCATGTAGCTCATCCAAGAGCTCATCGACCACCGGAATAGGAAACTTGTCCTTGAGTGTGACAGCATTAAGGGCACGATAGTCGAAGCAGAAACGCCACGTGCCGTCCGACTTACGGACGAGGAGCACCGGCGCGGTAAACGGCGATGTGGAGATCCGAATGATGCCCGCCGCAAGCATGAGTGCACACTACCGCTCCAACTCGTCCTTCTGCAGCTGCGGATAGCGGTAAGGACGCACCGCTACCGGTGCGGAGCCCGGCAGGAGATGGATACGGTGATCGTACGCCCGGGCGGGCGGAAGGCCCTGCGGCTCGGTGAAGAGGTCGCGTCTTTGCTGCGAAGGTGCTCAATAGTGGGTGCTCGGCCTCGGAGGTAGCCGAGGCTACCGAAACTAACGGCGTTGCGGTCGGGCGCCCCAACACCGTCCCACCGGATGCGGCAGCCCAGCCTCCAGAAGGTCATCGTCAG
Source organism: Aegilops bicornis (assembly GCA_021605145.1). Lineage (NCBI taxonomy): Eukaryota > Viridiplantae > Streptophyta > Magnoliopsida > Poales > Poaceae > Aegilops > Aegilops bicornis. Next base: position 255,277,378 of record CM038671.1, on the reverse strand, counting down.
TGCGTCGAAGTCCCAAAGTATGGGACCGAGAGTCCGCAGGAAGTCGACGCCAAGGATGAAGTCGAAGCAGCCCAAGTTGATGCCCGCACACGTGATGGAGAAGTGTTCATCGCCGATGGTGATGGGTACGTCCCGTGCGAGGCCATGACACCGAAGGCGATCGCCGTTGTCCACCGTGACCCGAGGTTGCTCCCGCGTCGGTGAAGCGCTAAGCTGACGCATCGTAGCCTCGGGCGGGGAAGTTATAGGTGCCTTTGTATCCACCAAGGCCACCAAGCGCTTCATAGTGGATCATCACCGGCAAAAGCATAGCTTTCGTCATGGATGCCGTGTGTAGGACCTTGAAGTATGTCTAGAGGGGGTGATTAGACTACTTGACCAATTAAAAACTTAACCTTTTCCCAATTTTAGAGTTTGGCAGATTTTAGCTATCTTAGGACAAGTCAAGCAATCATCACACAATTCAAGCAAGCATGCAAAGAGTATATAGGCAGCGGAAATTAAAGCATGCAACTTGCAAGAAAGTAAAGGGAAGGGTTTGGAGGATTCAAAGCGCAATTGGAGACACAGATGTTTTGGCGTGGTTCCGAGTAGGTGGTGCTATCGTACCTCCACGTTGATGGAGACTTCAACCCACGAAGGAGTAGCAGTTCTTGTGAGTCCACGGAGGGCTCCACCCACGAAGGGTCCACGAAGAAGCAACCTTGTCTATCCCACCATGGCTGCGCCCACGAAGGACTTGCCTCACTAGCGGTAGATCTTCACGCAGTAGGCGATCTCCTTGACCTTACAAACTCCTTGGTTCAACTCCACAATCTTGCCTGGAGGCTCCCAAGTGACACCTAGCCAATCTAGGAGACACCACTCTCCAAGAAGTAACAAATGGTGTGTTGATGATGAACTCCTTGCTCTTATGCTTCAAATGATAGTCCCCCCAACACTCAACTCTCTCTCATAGGATTTGGATCTGGTGGAAAGAGGATTTGAGTGGAAAGCAACTTGGGAAGGCTAGAGATCAAGATTCATATGGTAGGAATGGAATATCTTGGCCTCAACACATGAGTAGGTGGTTCTCTCTCTAAATGGTAAGTTGGAAGTGTAGGTTTGTTCGATGGATCTCTCCACGAATGAAGAGGGAGGTGGAGGGTATATATAGCCTCCACACAAAATCTAACCGTTACACACAATTTACCAAACTCGGTGGGACTGATTCAACAGACTTCGGTAGGACCGATTTAGTAAACCCTAGTGACCGTTAGTGATTTTCGGTGGGATACGACATGCAACTCGGTGAGACCGATTCGGTTAGGGTTGGGCGTAATGTAATCTCGGTAAGACCGATTACTCAAACTTCGGTAAGACCGATTTTGGTAATAAGCTTTCGGAGAGTTGGTCAGTAAACTTCGATGGGACCGATTCGCTCTTCGGTGAGACCGAAGCGTTACGAAAAGGAAGCGAGAGAGTTTACATTGCAATCTCGGTGGGACCGATCCGCTCTTCGGTGAGACCGAAAAGTTCTGAAAAGGAAGCGGAGAGATTACAATCCCATCTCGGTGAGACCGAGACCCCTATCGGTAGGACCCGATTTGCTTAGGGTTTGTGGCGATGGCTATGACTTTGGAATCGGTGGCGCGGATTGGAAGAATCGGTGTGACCGATTTTGGCTATGGGTTTAGGTCATTTGTGGATGTGGGAGAAAGTAGCTGAGGGTTTTTGGAGCATATCACAAAGCACATGAAGCAAGAGGCTCATTAAGCAACACCTCATCCCTCCTTGATAGTATTGGCTTTTCCTATGGACTCAATGTGATCTTGGATCACTAAAATATAAAATGAAGAGTCTTGAGCCTTTGAGCTTGAGCCAATCCTTTGTCCTTAGTATTTTGAGGGATCCACTTTCATCATCCATGCCATGCCATTCATTGAGCTTTCCTGAAATAATAGTCTTGGAATAGCATTAGCTCAATGAGCTATATGTTGTTATGAATTACCAAAACCACCTAGGGATAGTTGCACTTTCAATCTCCCCTTTTTGGTAATTGATGACAACATATAGATCAAAAGCTTCGACAAATGATAATAAGATTGAAAACATCGTCGCTTTGAGAAGTATGTGATAAGCAAGAGCTCCCCTAAATTTGTGCATAGTTTAAAATTTGCTTTGGACTGCAAATGCACAAGGAATTAGGCTCATGGGTTACTCTTCCATGTCACATACATCTTGGTGGGCGCTCAAAATGATAAGTATTGAATACATGCACTCATCACCAAGCAAAGTGAATGATCACATAAGATAAATAATATAATATCATCAAACATGCATAAGTGTAGCTTATGATCAAACACATGATCATCAATGTCTCACAAGCATAGTAACTCAACCAATCAAAAAAGCAAACAAGTTTAAACCAACAAAGCGAGAGAACAAAAGCAACACTCTCTCTCTCTGAAGCCTATGATCTATACATTTTTCTCCCCTTTGCCGACAAGTTACCAAAAGTTCACTCTCGAGGCTTGATTTTCCAGTTGGTGGTGTCCCGATAACTCCAAGGACGAAGGCTTGATTGATGTAGAGGGTCTTTGGAGTTGATCTTGTAGCTGGTTACCTTTGGAGGTGAAGGGGCGATGGTAGTCTTTGAAGATGTTGCTCTAGTGTGCGGCCTTTGGCACAGCAGCTGACCTCTGAGCTCTAGGCACTCCGGCAAAGACATTTGTGGTTGTCTTGCCCTTCCTCTCCTGCATGTCATCCTGCAGTTGCTCCACGGCTGACTGAATCTTAGTTACTTTGACATCTAGATCATAGAATTTTTGTTCCATGATTCTTTCCAGGCTCTCCTGATTCTGAGTTAAGGTGGCCAACCCCTTCTCTATAATTCCCTTCAATAAGCTATTTTCTTGCTCAAGTGTAACTTGGCTAAAGAGAATCATTAGTGGAATCAAGAGAACTACTAGAAGCAACAATATTGGATTTGACATTATTATTGTTACTACTAGAGGAAGTATCTTTCTTGTTCTTGTTACTAGACTTTACTTGAGGCATGTAAGTAGATAAGAGTAAACAGCTTGGCAATGTAAGAAGAACTTTTCTTCTGAAGATCATCATTGATTGCTTTTAAGAACTCATGCTCTTGCTCAAGATTGAGCTTTTCAAAGCGTAACTTCTCATGAGCCCTTAAAGTTCTCGATGATCTTCAAGATAGTTTCATGAGCTAACTTAAGAGTGTTTAGTTCTTTAGTTAGAAGCTCAATCTTCTCCTAATCATTGTCATTCGTTTTATCTTGATTAGCATGATTAATTGACGTTTCATCATAGTATTCATCACTAGAGTTGTCAAAAAGTAAATCATCATCCACAAGCAAGTCATCTTCATCACTATTGAAATCAACATACTCAGGATGTGTTACCTTTGGACCTTTGGCCATAAAGCATCTTCCAATTCCTTCATTTGGTGATTCAAATATATCGTAGGAGTCGGTTGACATAAGTGCTAGACCGGCAACACCTTCATCTTGAGTATATTGAGTGGAGTGATAGCTTCTCTCGGAGTGATTGCTAGAGTCGGAGCTGGATACCCATTCACCAACATGAGCTTGATGTCTTCGTTTTGTGTAGCTCTTTGATGACTTGTCATTCCTTTCCGAAACCATGCTTCTCCGTGAGTATCTTAGTTCATAACGATCATCTCTACTCCTCCTCTCTCTTGGTGGTGATTCTTATCTTCTACTTCTTCTTTTAGGAGAGTCTTCTCTTCTTTTGTAGGGTGTCGTACACTTATTGGAATAGTGTCCGGGTCTCCTACAATTGTAGCAAGTGCGCTCTCGACTAGAAGATCTTTTTTCATGATAAGACCTTGACTTGGAGCTTCTTTCTTTGCTTCTACTCTTGTAGAATTTGTTGAAGTTCTTCACCATTAAGCTCAATTCTTCATTGAAGGTTTGTTTCTCACTTGATGATGTGGGGGCTTCACTTGAGGCTTTGTAAGCACCACTTGACTTGTTGTGAAGTTCCTCCTTATCCTTGAGTGACATCTCATGAGCAACAATTCTTCCAATGACTTCCGTTGGCTTGAGATCTTTGTAGTTTGGCATCATTTGGATCAATGTGCACTGCGGTATCACACTTTTCATCCAATGCTCTTACGATCTTCTTGATGATGAATCTGTCGGTCATCTCTTCACTCCCTAAAGCAGCAATCTCATTTTGTGATAAGTGCAAGCCTAGAGTACATTTCAATGACGCCTTCACCATCCTTCATTTTGAACTTGTCAAGTTGACTTTGGAGCACATCCAATTTGGATTCCTTAGCCCAGATTCGGTACCTTTGCATATCAATCAAAGTATCCCATATTTCCTTTGCATTCTCAAGGCGGCTGATTTTGTTGAATTCTTGAGGGCTGTCAGATTGAAGATGATATCACAAGCTTGAGCGCGTTGTATTGCAGCATCTTCAATTCTTCGCATTCACTTCACGGTTCGGTTCTCTCCCATCAAAGAATTCACCTTGCAAGCCAATACAAATAATTGCCCAAGCGGCGAGGGTTATATGCGAGAATATGCATTTTCATCTTATGCTTCCAACTAGCAAAATTAGTACCATCAAAGTAAGGACCTCTCGGTGATAATTTCCCTTGCTAGGCGCCATACTCTCCTAGGTTGTGAAACCAAGGCTATGACCACCAAAAGCTATGGAAATCAAAGCAAATGGAGACCAAAGCTCTGATACCACTTGTAGGACCTTGAAGTATGTCTAGAGGGGGGGTGATTAGACTACTTGACCAATTAAAAAACTTAGCCTTTTCCCAGTTTTAGAGTTTGGCAGATTTTAGCTATCTTAGGACAAGTCAAGCAATCATCACACAATTCAAGCAAGCATGCAAAGAGTATATAGGCAGCGGAAATTAAAGCATGCAACTTGCAAGAAAGTAAAGGGAAGGGTTTGGAGGATTCAAACGCATAATTGGAACACAGATGTTTTGGCGTGGTTCCGATAGGTGGTGCTATCGCACCTCCACGTTGATGGAGACTTCAACCCCACGAAGGGTAGCAGTTGCCTTGAGTCCACGGAGGGCTCCACCCACGAAGGGTCCACGAAGAAGCAACCTTGTCTATCCCACCATGGCCGTCGCCACGAAGGACTTGCCTCACTAGCGGTAGATCTTCACGAAGTAGGCGATCTCCTTGACCTTACAAACTCCATGGTTCAACTCCACAATCTTGTCTGAGTCTCCCAAGTGACACCAAGCCAAACAAGGAGACACCACTCTCCAAGAAGTAACAAATGGTGTGTTGATGATGAACTCCTTGCTCTTATGCTTCAAATGATAGTCTCCCCAACACTCAACTCTCTCTCATAGGATTTGGATCTGGTGGAATGAGGATTTGAGTGGAAAGCAACTTGGGAAGGCTAGAGATCAAGATTCATATGGTAGGAATGGAATATCTTGGCCTCAACACATGAGTAGGTGGTTCTCTCTCAGAAATGGTAAGTTGGAAGTGTAGGTTTGTTCTGATGGATCTCTCCACGAATGAAGAGGAGGTGGAGGGGTATATATAGCCTCCACACAAAATCTAACCGTTATACACACAATTTACCAAACTCTTGGGACTGATTCAACAGACTCGGTAGGACCGATTTAGTAAACCTAGTGACCGTTAGTGATTTTCGGTGGGACTGACATGCAACTCGGTGAGACCGATTCGGTTAGGGTTAGGGCGTAATGTAATCTCGGTAAGACCGATTACTCAAACTCGGTAAGACCGATTTTGGTAATAAGCTTTCCAGAGAGTTGGTCAGGTAAACTCGATGGGACCGATTCGCTCTTTCGGTGAGACCGAAACGTTACGAAAGGGAAACAGAGAGTTTACATTGCAATCTCGGTGGGACCGATCCGCTCTTTCGGTGAGACCGAAAAGTTACGAAAAGGAAACGGAGAGATTACAATCCCATCTCGGTGAGACCGAGACCCCTATCGGTAGGACCGATTTGCTTAGGGTTTGTGGCAGTGGCTATGACTTTTGGAATCGGTGGCGCCGGATTGGAAGAATCGGTGTGACCGATTTTGGCTATGGGTTTAGGTCATTTGTGGATGTGGGAAAGTAGGCTGAGGGTTTTGGAGCATATCACAAAGCACATGAAGCAAGAGGCTCATTAAGCAACACCTCATCCCTCCTTGATAGTATTGGCTTTTCCTATGGACTCAATGTGATCTTGGATCACTAAAATATAAAATGAAGAGTCTTGAGCCTTTGAGCTTGAGCCAATCCTTTGTCCTTAGTATTTTGAGGGATCCACTTTCATCATCCATGCCATGCCATTCAGTGAGCTTTCACGAAATAATAGTCTTGGAATAGCATTAGCTCGAGTGAGCTATATGTTGTTATGAATTACCAAAACCACCTAGGGATAGTTGCACTTTCAATCTCCCCTTTTTGGTAATTGATGACAACATATAGATCAAAAGCTTCGACAAATGATAATAAGATTGAAAAACATCGTCGCTTTGAGAAGTATGTGATAAGCAAGAGCTCCCCCTAAATTTGTGCATAGTTTAAAATTTGCTTTGGACTGCAAATGCACAAGGAATTAGGCTCATGGGTTACTCTTCCATGTCACATACATCTTGGTGGGGCGCTCAAAATGATAAGTATTGAATACATGCACTCATCACCAAGCAAAGTGAATGATCACATAAGATAAATAATATAATATCATCAAACATGCATAAGTGTAGCTTATGATCAAACACATGATCATCAATGTCTCACAAGCATAGTAACTCAACCAATCAAAAGCAAACAAGTTTAAACCAACAAAGCGAGAGAGAACAAAAGCAACACTCTCTCTCTCAAAGCCTATGATCTATACATTTTTCTCCCCTTTGCCGACAAGTTACCAAAAGTTCACTCTCGAGGCTTGATTTTCAGTTGGTGGTGTCACGATAACTCCAAGGACGAAGGCTTGATTGATGTAGAGGGTGCTTTGGAGTTGATCTTTGTAGCTGGTTGCACCTTTGGAAATTTGAAGGGCGATGGGCTAGTCTTTGAAGATGTTGCTCTAGTGTGCACCGGCACAGAAATGACCTCTGAGCTCTAGGCACTCAAGGCAAAGACATTTGTGGTTGTCTTGCCCTTCCTCTCACTGCATGTCATCCTGCCCAGGTTGCTCCACGGTGGCCCGAATCTTAGTTACTTTGACATCTAGATCATAGAATTTTTGTTCCATGATTCTTTCCAGGCTCTCCTGATTCTGAGTTAAGGTGGCCAACCCCTTCTCTATAATTCCCTTCAATAAGCTATTTTCTTGCTCAAGTGTAACTTGGCTAAGAGAATCATTAGTGGAATCAAGAGAACTACTAGAAGCAACAATATTGGATTTGACATTATTATTGTTACTACTAGAGGAAGTATCTTTCTTGTTCTTGTTACTAGACTTTACTTGAGGCATGTAAGTAGATAAGAGTAAACGCTTGGCAATGTAAGAAGAACTTTTCTTACGAAGATCATCATTGATTGCTTTTAAGAACTCATGCTCTTGCTCAAGATTGAGCTTTTCAAAGCGTAACTTCTCATGAGCCCTTAAAAGTTCTCGATGATCTTGAAGATAGTTTCATGAGCTAACTTAAGAGTGTTTAGTTCTTTAGTTAGAAGCTCAATCTTCTCCCTAATCATTGTCATTCGTTTTATCTTGATTAGCATGATTAATTGACGTTTCATCATAGTATTCATCACTAGAGTTGTCAAAAAGTAAATCATCATCCACAAGCAAGTCATCTTCATCACTATTGAAATCAACATACTCAGGATGTGTTACCTTTGGACCTTTGGCCATAAAGCATCTTCCAATTCCTTCATTTGGTGATTCAAATATATCGTAGGAGTCGGTTGACACAAGTGCTAGACCGGCAACACCTTCATCTTGAGTATATTCGGAGTCGGAGTGATAGCTTCTCTCGGAGTGATTGTCGGAGTCGGACTGGATACCCATTCACCAACATGAGCTTGATGTCTTACGTTTTGTGTAGCTCTTTGATGACTTGTCCTTCCTTTCCGAATCCTTGCTTCTCCGTGAGGATCTTCGTTCATAACGATCATCTCTACTCCTTCTCTCTTGGTGGTGATTCTTCTCTTCTACTTCTTCTTTTCTGGAGAGTCTTCTCTTCTTTTGTAGGGTGTCGTACACTCATTGGAATAGTGTCCGGGTCTCCCACAATTGTAGCAATTGCGCTCTCGACTAGAAGATCTTTTGTCATGATAAGACCTTGACTTGGAGCTTCTTTCTTTGCCTCTACTCTTGTAGAATTTGTTGAAGTTCTTCACCATTAAGCTCAATTCTTCATTGAAGGTTTGTTTCTCACTTGATGATGTGGGGGCTTCACTTGAGGCTTTGTAAGCACCACTTGACTTGTTGTGAAGTTCCTCCTTATCCTTGAGTGACATCTCATGAGCAACAATTCTTCCAATGACTTCCGCTGGCTTGAGATCTTTGTAGTTTGGCATCATTTGGATCAATGTGCACACGGTATCACACTTTTCATCCAATGCTCTTACGATCTTCTTGATGATGAATCTGTCGGTCATCTCTTCACTCCTAAGCCGCAATCTCATTTGTGATAAGTGCAAGCCTAGAGTACATTTCAGCGACGCCTTCACCATCCTTCATTTTGAACTTGTCAAGTTGACTTTGGAGCACATCCAATTTGGATTCCTTGACGGATTCGGTACCTTCGTGCATATCAATCAAAGTATCCCATATTTCCTTTGCATTCTCAAGACGGCTGATTTTGTTGAATTCTTCGGGGCACAATCCGTTGAAGATGATATCACAAGCTTGAGCGTTGTATTGCAGCATCTTCAATTCTTCCGCATTCACTTCACGGTTCGGTTCTCTCCCATCAAAGAATTCACCTTGCAAGCCAATACAAATAATTGCCCAAACGGCGGGGTTATGTCTGAGAATATGCATTTTCATCTTATGCTTCCAACTAGCAAAATTAGTACCATCAAAGTAAGGACCTCTACGGTGATAATTTCCCGCTAGACGCCATACTCTCCTAGGTTGTGAAACCAAGGCTATGACCACCAAAAGCTATGGAAATCAAAGCAAATGGAGACCAAAGCTCTGATACCACTTGTAGGACCTTGAAGTATGTCTAGAGGGGGGGGTGATTAGACTACTTGACCAATTAAAAACTTAACCTTTTCCCAATTTTAGAGTTTGGCAGATTTTAGCTATCTTAGGACAAGTCAAGCAATCATCACACAATTCAAGCAAGCATGCAAAGGGTATATAGGCAGCGGAAATTAAAGCATGCAACTTGCAAGAAAGTAAAGGGAAGGGTTGGAGGATTCAAGCGCAATTGGAGACACAGATGTTTTTGGCGTGGTTCCGATGGGTGGTGCTATCGTACCTCCACGTTGATGGAGACTTCAACCCACGAAGGGTAGCAGTTCTTGAGTCCACGGAGGGCTCCACCCACGAAGGGTCCACGAAGAAGCAACCTTGTCTATCCCACCATGGCCGTCGCCACAAAGGACTTGCCTCACTAGCGGTAGATCTTCACTAAGTAGGCGATCTCCTTGACCTTACAAACTCCTTGGTTCAACTCCACAATCTTGCTCGGAGGCTCCCAAGTGACACCTAGCCAATCTAGGAGACACCACTCTCCAAGAAGTAACAAATGGTGTGTTGATGATGAACTCCTTGCTCTTGTGCTTCAAATGATAGTCTCCCCAACACTCAACTCTCTCTCATAGGATTTGGATCTGGTGGGAAGAGGATTTGAGTGGAAAGCAACAGGAAGGCTAGAGATCAAGATTCATATGGTAGGAATGGAATATCTTGGCCTCAACACATGAGTAGGTGGTTCTCTCTTAGAAATGGTAAGTTGGAAGTGTAGGTTTGTTCTGATGGATCTCTCCACGAATGAAGAGGAGGTGGAGGGGTATATATAGCCTCCACACAAAATCTAACCGTTACACACAATTTACCAAACTCGGTGGGACTGATTCAACAGACTCGGTCGGACCGATTTAGTAAACCTAGTGACCGTTAGTGATTTTCGATGGACTGACATGCAACTTCGGTGAGACCGATTCGGTTAGGGTTAGGCGTAATGTAATCTCGGTAAGACCGATTACTCAAACTCGGTAAGACCGATTTTGGTAATAAGCTTTCGAGAGAGTTGGTCGTAAACTTCGATGGGACCGATTCGCTCTTTCGGTGAGACCAAGCGTTACGTAAAGGAAGCGAGAGAGTTTACATTGCAATCTCGGTGGGACCGATCCGCTCTTTTCGGTGAGACCGAAAAGTTACGAAAAGGAAGCGGAGAGATTACAATCCCATCTCGGTGAGACCGAGACCCCTATCAGTAGGACCGATTTGCTTAGGGTTTGTGGCGTTGGCTATGACTTTTGGAATCGGTGGCGCGGATTGGAAGAATCGGTGTGACCGAGTTTGGCTATGGGTTTAGGTCATTTGTGGATGTGGGAAAGTAGCTGAGGGTTTTGGAGCATATCACAAAGCACATGAAGCAAGAGGCTCATTAAGCAACACCTCTTCCCTCCTTGATAGTATTGGCTTTTCCTGTGGACTCAATGTGATCTTGGATCACTAAAATATAAAATGAAGAGTCTTGAGCCTGAGCCAATCCTTTGTCCTTAGTATTTTGAGGGATCCACTTTCATCATCCATGCCATGCCATTCATTGAGCTTTCCTGAAATAATAGTCTTGGAATAGCATTAGCTCAATGAGCTATATGTTGTTATGAATTACCAAAACCACCTAGGGATAGTTGCACTTTCAATCTCCTCCTTTTTGGTAATTGATGACAACATATAGATCAAAGCTTCGACAAATGAGAATAAGATTGAAAAACATCGTCGCTTTGAGAAGTATGTGATAAGCAAGAGCTCCCCCTAAATTTGTGCATAGTTTAAAATTTGCTTTGGACTGCAAATGCACAAGGAATTAGGCTCATGGGTTACTCTTCCATGTCACATACATCTTGGTGGGCGCTCAAAATGATAAGTATTGAATACATGCACTCATCACCAAGCAAAGTGAATGATCACATAAGATAAATAATATAATATCATCAAACATGCATAAGTGTAGCTTATGATCAAACACATGATCATCAATGTCTCACAAGCATAGTAACTCAACCAATCAAAAAAGCAAACAAGTTTAAACCAACAAAGCGAGAGAGAGAACAAAAGCAACACTCTCTCTCTCTCGAAGCCTATGATCTATACATTTTTCTCCCCCTTTGCCGACAAGTTACCAAAAAGTTCACTCTCAGGCTTGATTTTCAGTTGGTGGTGTCCTGATAACTCCAAGGACGAAGGCTTCAGTTGATGTAGAGGTCTTTGGAGTTGATCTTGTAGCTGGTTGCCTTTGAGCTGAAGGGGCGATGGCTGGTCTGAAGATGTTGCTCTAGTGTGCAGCACTGCACAGCCGGTGACCTCTGAGCTCTAGGCACTCAAGCAAAGACATTTGTGGTTGTCTTGCCCTTCCTCTCCCCGCATGTCATCCTGCAGTTGCTCCACATTTGGCCCAGATCTTAGTTACTTTGACATCTAGATCATAGAATTTTTGTTCCATGATTCTTTCCAGGCTCTCCTGATTCTGAGTTAAGGTGGCCAACCCCTTCTCAATCCTCAGTGATGATGCTATCAAGTAACCAAGCTGCTCCTGCTTGTTCTTCAAGAAATACTCAGATGCCTCCTCTTGAGTTGGCATCCTGGCAGCCTTCTCCTTCCTTGCCTTCTCCTTCCTCTCTTGAGTTTGAGCGGCGATGGATCATTCTCATTCATGACAACCTCATTGTCTTCAAAATGCGGATAGAGTGGAAAGTGTTCCCTATCCAATAGATATTTGCCAGTTCCCATCTTTGAGTTGATCAATTCCTGAATCTGAGGGGCATATCCACACCTCCTCTTATGATCTGCTGCAGTCCTCTTAATAGTTTCAACCATAAGGCTCATGACTTTAAATTTTTGTGGCACATCAAATAAATGCAACATATTGATGGCAAGCCCTCTGATCATGTTGTGATCACCTGACTTTGGCAACAGAGTGTGCCTCGTAATCCAATTGATAGTAGGCAGCCCCGACAATGAAAGTGGGTGATCCAAAAGAGAAAGTCTCTAGGGCTTTGTCTGGGATCTCCTTGTACATGTGTGCCATGGTATTGTGTCCCATTTTCTTCTTGGCATATACATCCAGATCATCTTCATTCTCCTCTGGGGCATTTATCGACTTTGCCCACTCCTCAACAGTGGACTGGTACCTTGTACCTTCAGACATCCAAACAATTCTTCCATCTGGGTAAAATGTGCTGTGGAGTAGAACTGCATGATAAGTTCATCATTCCAATTTGTGAGCTTTTGCCCAACGAAGTCTGCAACTCCACAAGCAACAAAGCTGTCTTGCACTCCAGGATAGTGCTCTTCATTTTCTTTCATGTAGGTCGGTCGACCCACCTCATATCAGAAACTATGGGCTTCTTGTCCAGCAAAATGGTCTCACAAAAGTCCTGCTGTTCCTTGGTGTGGAACCTGTAATCAATAGCAGTTCTTCTCCTTGTGGCATATGGATCTGCCATCCTCCATATCCTCAATCCTGAGTCTTTCCTGAGGTTCATGTCCTCAGCCACAGGATGGGCATCATTGTGATCTGGTATCTTTGGCTTGAGCTTCCTCAGAACTTGTCCTTCTTCATCTTCCTCCTCAGCAACCTCGGGAGCCTTTGGGGCCTTGTTCTTCTCGGAAATTTGGAATACTCCTGGTATTCCTCTTTGGTGCAGAACTTGGCCTTGGGGGCAGCTTTGGATGCTTCCTTGGGCTTAGATGTGGCAGCCCCAGATCTTATAGCATCACCCATAAGCTTTGGTGCCTTTGGTGCTGGTGCAGCAATCTCTTCTTCCTCTTCCATCATGGAAGGCTTCCCAATAACTCTGGCCATGGTCTTCTTGACCCTTTCCTTCCTCTTCTTGCCTTCTGCAGCAACAAAGCTCTTTGGGTTGAGATTCCAAAGGAACTTGGGTAGACACTCTGGCTTTGGACATTGGCTGTCTTCCTGCAGGCCTTTTTATCTTCATGCCTGGCTTTATATCCTTTGCTGAGCCATATTCCTTCTTGAGCACACCCTTCTTGGAGGTTGCCTCATCCTCTTACGCCCTATAGTCCTCATCTTGCAATCTGAGGTTCTCTTTCTCCTTTGCTGGTAGCAGCCTTAGGCAGGTTGCTAGGAGTGCTTCGCTCCCTTCATCTGAAATCTTGGAGGGACTAGTGCCCTCACTCATGTTCACCTGTTCCTCGACACATTACATTTGTCACTCTGCAGTGCGACATGCTGCAAATCTTGACTGCTTGACCACGTGAAGAGTTATAGATGAGGTAGAGTGGATGAGCATCACAAAATGCAGAGATTTTTCAAAGAATGATTCAAAAATTCAGTTTTAGTTTTCCACGAAAGCATTTCGGATCAACCGATTTTCAAACTTGGTGATACGAAGCAGTTTTGGAACCTAAAGCGATGAACTCGATTGGACCGAGTCACGGTTGATGGGCACCAAAACTGCTAGGGTTTCTGAATCCTAAAATCAGTCGCCATACCGGTTAGTAATTCTCGGTCAGGCCGAGTCTCACTTGTGCAATGGCATAAGCCAAATCGGTGGGACCGAGTTTTTCAACTCGGTGGGTCTGAGATGGTTTCGGCGGAAACCTAACCCTAAAAATTTGAATCTAATCTACTCTACGGAGTGCTTTGGCTGGATAGGATTGTTTCAATCGTGGCAAGAATCAATAAGAGTACAATGTGCTAGGAATCAGATGTGGATAGCACAAAGATCGAGTCCATACCCTAGTTCGGCGGAGACTACTTCTGCTGACAGCTGTGGCGGGGTTGATTTCCGATTATTGGCGGTGGAAACCAGTGACGGTAGTGGCGAGGGAGACGATCAGGAGACCTTCGATGGCGAGAAGCGAGCTATTATTGTGGTGAAGGAGTTAGGAGAAATTTCCAAAATTTTGCCCGTGTCTATATAGCCCGACCTGTCGGTGTGACCGAGTGGAACAACTTCGGTGGCACCGAGATGCATAATCGTGTTCGATTCTGACAACTCGGTGTGACCGAAAGTTCAAATCTGTTGCACCGAGATTGAAAACTTCGAGATCAACTTAATGATCTCGGTAGGACCGAAATGGAGGAATCGGTCGGACCGAGAATCACAAAGAGGTTTTGGAAGTTTAAGTCTATGACGAATCGGGGACTCGAGTGCTCCTCACCTGAGTGGTTCGAATCGACTTGATCAAATTTTGTGATGTAGCATGAATAGAGTTTGAGACGAGAAAATCATAGATAGCTAGAGAGGGTTCTTAGGCATTCTTGTCCATCCACTTGGCCAAAAGAAGAATGAACCAAACAATCAAAACAACAAGTGGATGTCCTCGAATGAGTAAAGTATGCAAACCAACATGCTCACACAATAAGATGGCAAATGAAATATGTGGCAAAGCATGCACAACCAATTCTAGCATCTATCAAACAATTGGCGATGACTAGGTCATCTATATATGAGTATATTGACTTAGGAGTCAAATGATAAACATTTGATCATAGGTCATACTCATCGTTTAAGCTCAAGTGGGGTTACCACTTTTACATAATGCATTGATGTGTTCACATCATTAGAGTTGCTTTGACTCAATTCTTAGAGTTAAGCTCCCCTAGATGTGAGATCCCCTTTAGAGGGATGAACTAACCTTGGGTTTTGTCGATGATGACTTCATGTAGGTGTTGAAGATGTGGATGCTGAATGTTGATGTAGACCTTTTTGGAGCAATCCTTTGGAGTGAGTTGCACTTTCAATACCTACATGGGTTAGTCCCACAAGGAACAAACAAGAATATCCATAGACATAAAGTGATGCACACACAAAATGATGTCCATGAAATCATTAGGTTACCTTGTCCCTTGCCTTACCAACATGAGGATTTGTGACTCCTTGAACTAGTGCAAGATGTGGAAGTTGATTGCACTTGTCCTTGCCATAAAGATATGAGTGAAGAATGTTGTGAGTCACCCTCAAGAACTCTCTAGTTCTTCTTCTTGGGATCCACATCATCTTGATGGGAATCCTTAGAGTTGTAGTTGTACTTGATGAAGTAGAACTTGACGTAGTCTTGGGAATCCACTTGACCGAGACCTTTGGTGCTTCTTCAAATGCATCAATTTCTTCTTGAAGCTTATCCTTGCCTTTGTTCTTGTGGTCTTGTGGAGGAAGATCATCTTGAGCTTGTGTTCCCTTGAAGGAAGTAGGATCATACTTCTCTTGTTGAGGAACAAACTTCGTCTTGGGGTATTGATCTTCTTCCCACTCAACTCCATTGGCATTGAACTTTCGTTCAAAACCAACACCTTGATTCTTCCGGTGTCTTCCTTGCTTGCGTACAATTTCCTCGAATTGTTTACTCCGGCAAGGCTCTTGTAAACACCTTTCTCTATAATTCCCTTCAATAAGCTATTTTCTTGCTCAAGTGTAACTTGGCTAAGAGAATCATTAGTGGAATCAAGAGAACTACTAGAAGCAACAATATTGGATTTGACATTATTATTGTTACTACTAGAGGAAGTATCTTTCTTGTTCTTGTTACTAGACTTTACTTGAGGCATGTAAGTAGATAAGAGTAAACGCTTGGCAATGTAAGAAGAACTTTTCTTCTGAAGATCATCATTGATTGCTTTAAGAACTCATGCTCTTGCTCAAGATTGAGCTTTTCAAAGCGTAACTTCTCATGAGCCCTTAAAAGTTCTCGATGATCTTGAAGATAGTTTCATGAGCTAACTTAAGAGTGTTTAGTTCTTTAGTTAGAAGCTCAATCTTCTCCTAATCATTGTCATTCGTTTTATCTTGATTAGCATGATTAATTGACGTTTCATCATAGTATTCATCACTAGAGTTGTCAAAAAGTAAATCATCATCCACAAGCAAGTCATCTTCATCACTATTGAAATCAACATACTTTCGGGATGTGTTACCTTTGGACCTTTGGCCATAAAGCATCTTCCAATTCCTTCATTTGGTGATTCAAATATATCGTAGGAGTCGGTTGACACAAGTGCTAGACCGGCAACACCTTCATCTTGAGTATATTCGGAGTCGGAGTGATAGCTTCTCTCGGAGTGATTGTCGGAGTCGGAGCTGGATACCCATTCACCAACATGAGCTTGATGTCTTCGTTTTGTGTAGCTCTTTGATGACTTGTCCTTCCTTTCCGAATCCTTGCTTCTCCGTGAGGATCTTCGTTCCTGCGATCATCTCTACTCCTTCTCTCTCTTGGTGGTGATTCTTCTCTTCTACTTCTTCTTTTGGAGAGTCTTCTCTTCTTTTGTAGGTTGTCGTACACTCATTGGAGTAGGGTCCTGTCCTCCCACAATTGTAGCAACTGCGCTCTCGACTAGAAGATCTTTTGTCATGATAAGACCTTGACTTGGAGCTTCTTTCTTTGCCTCTACTCTTGTAGAATTTGTTGAAGTTCTTCACCATTAAGCTCAATTCTTCATTGAAGGTTTGTTTCTCACTTGATGATGTGGGGGCTTCACTTGAGGCTTTGTAAGCACCACTTGACTTGTTGTGAAGTTCCTCCTTATCCTTGAGTGACATCTCATGAGCAACAATTCTTCCAATGACTTCCGTTGGCTTGAGATCTTTGTAGTTTGGCATCATTTGGATCAATGTGCACACGGTATCACACTTTTCATCCAATGCTCTTACGATCTTCTTGATGATGAATCTGTCGGTCATCTCTTCACTCCCTAAGCCGGCAATCTCATTTGTGATAAGTGCAAGCCTAGAGTACATTTCAGCGACGCCTTCACCATCCTTCATTTTGAACTTGTCAAGTTGACTTTGGAGCACATCCAATTTGGATTCCTTGACGGATTCGGTACCTTCGTGCATATCAATCAAAGTATCCCATATTTCCTTTGCATTCTCAAGACGGCTGATTTTGTTGAATTCTTCGGGGCACAATCCGTTGAAGATGATATCACAAGCTTGAGCGTTGTATTGCAGCATCTTCAATTCTTCCGCATTCACTTCACGGTTCGGTTCTCTCCATCAAAGAATTCACCTTGCAAGCCAATACAAATAATTGCCCAAACGGCGGGTTATGTCTCGAGAATATGCATTTTCATCTTATGCTTCCAACTAGCAAAATTAGTACCATCAAAGTAAGGACCTCTCTGGTGATAATTTCCCTCGCTAGACGCCATACTCTCCTAGGTTGTGAAACCAAGGCTATGACCACCAAAAGCTATGGAAATCAAAGCAAATGGAGACCAAAGCTACGATACCACTTGTAGGACCTTGAAGTATGTCTAGAGGGGGGTGATTAGACTACTTGACCAATTAAAAACTTAACCTTTTCCCAATTTTAGAGTTTGGCAGATTTTAGCTATCTTAGGACAAGTCAAGCAATCATCACACAATTCAAGCAAGCATGCAAAGGGTATATAGGCAGCGGAAATTAAAGCATGCAACTTGCAAGAAAGTAAAGGGAAGGGGTTGGAGGATTCAAACGCAATTGGAGACACAGATGTTTTTGGCGTGGTTCCGATAGGTGGTGCTATCGTACCTCCACGTTGATGGAGACTTCAACCCACGAAGGGTAACGGTTGCTTGAGTCCACGGAGGGCTCCACCTGAAGGGTCCACGAAGAAGCAACCTTGTCTATCCCACCATTGCTGCCGCCTCACAAAGGACTTGCCTCACTAGCGGTAGATCTTCACGAAGTAGGCGATCTCCTTGACCTTACAAACTCCTTGGTTCAACTCCACAATCTTGTCTGAGGCTCCCAAGTGACACCTAGCAGGTCTAGGAGACACCACTCTCCAAGAAGTAACAAATGGTGTGTTGATGATGAACTCCTTGCTCTTATGCTTCAAATGATAGTCTCCCCAACACTCAACTCTCTCTCATAGGATTTGGATCTGGTGGGAAGAGGATTTGAGTGGAAAGCAACTTGGGAAGGCTAGAGATCAAGATTCATATGGTAGGAATGGAATATCTTGGCCTCAACACATGAGTAGGTGGTTCTCTCTTAGAAATGGTAAGTTGGAAGTGTAGGTTTGTTACGATGGATCTCTCCACGAATGAAGAGGAGGTGGAGGGTATATATAGCCTCCACACAAAATCTAACCGTTACACACAATTTACCAAACTTCGGTGGGACTGATTCAAGCAGACTCGGTCGGACCGATTTAGTAAACCTAGTGACCGTTAGTGATTTTCGGTGGAACTGACATGCAACTCGGTGAGACCGATTCGGTTAGGGTTAGGGCGTAATGTAATCTCGGTAAGACCGATTACTCAAACTCGGTAAGACCGATTTTGGTAATAAGCTTTCCAGAGAGTTGGTCAGGTAAACTCGATGGGACCGATTCGCTCTTCGGTGAGACCAAAGCGTTCTGAAAGGGAAACAGAGAGTTTACATTGCAATCTCGGTGGGACGATCCGCTCTTTCCGGTGAGACCGAAAAGTTACGAAAAGGAAGCGGAGAGATTACAATCCCATCTCGGTGAGACCGAGACCCTATCAGTAGGACCGATTTGCTTAGGGTTTGTGGCGATGGCTATGACTTTTGGAATCGGTGGCGCTGGATTGGAAGAATCGGTGTGACCGATTTTGGCTATGGGTTTAGGTCATTTGTGGATGTGGGAAAGTAGCTGAGGGTTTTGGAGCATATCACAAAGCACATGAAGCAAGAGGCTCATTAAGCAACACCTCATCCCTCCTTGATAGTATTGGCTTTTCCTATGGACTCAATGTGATCTTGGATCACTAAAATATAAAATGAAGAGTCTTGAGCCTTTGAGCTTGAGCCAATCCTTTGTCCTTAGTATTTTGAGGGATCCACTTTCATCATCCATGCCATGCCATTCATTGAGCTTTCCTGAAATAATAGTCTTGGAATAGCATTAGCTCAATGAGCTATATGTTGTTATGAATTACCAAAACCACCTAGGGATAGTTGCACTTTCAATCTTCCCCTTTTTGGTAATTGATGACAACATATAGATCAAAGCTTCGACAAATGATAATAAGATTGAAAAACATCGTCGCTTTGAGAAGTATGTGATAAGCAAGAGCTCCACCTAAATTTGTGCATAGTTTAAAATTTGCTTTGGACTGCAAATGCACAAGGAATTAGGCTCATGGGTTACTCTTCCATGTCACATACATCTTGGTGGGGCGCTCAAAATGATAAGTATTGAATACATGCACTCATCACCAAGCAAAGTGAATGATCACATAAGATAAATAATATAATATCATCAAACATGCATAAGTGTAGCTTATGATCAAACACATGATCATCAATGTCTCACAAGCATAGTAACTCAACCAATCAAAAAGCAAACAAGTTTAAACCAACAAAGCGAGAGAGAACAAAAGCAACACACTCTCTCTCTCGAAGCCTATGATCTATACATTTTTCTCCCCCTTTGGTGACAAGTTACCAAAAAGTTCACTCTCAGGCTTGATTTTCAGTTGGTGGTGTCCTGATAACTCCAAGGACGAAGGCTTCAGTTGATGTAGAGGGTGCTGGAGTTGATGCTGTAGCTGGTTGCACTGGAGCTGAAGGGGCGATGGTAGTCTTGAAGATGTTGCTCTAGTGTGCAGCCTTGCACAGCTGACCTCTGAGCTCTAGGCACTCCGCAAAGACATTTGTGGTTGTCTTGCCCTTCCTCTCCTGCATGTCATCCTCGCAGTTGCTCCACCACCGATCAATCTTAGTTACTTTGACATCTAGATCATAGAATTTTTGTTCCATGATTCTTTCGGGCTCTCCTAATTACGAGTTAAGGTGGCCAACCCCTTCTCAATCCTTAGTGATGATGCTATCAAGAAACCAAGCTGCTCCTGCTTGTTCTTCAAGAAATACTCAGATGCCTCCTCTTGAGTTGGCATCCTGGCAGCCTTCTCCTTCCTTGCCTTCTCCTTCCTCTCTTGAGCTTGAACTGGCGATGGATCATTCTCATTCATGACAACCTCACTGTCTTCAAAGTCTGGATAGAGTGGAAAGTGTTCCCTATCCAATAGATATTTGCCAGTTCCCATCTTTGAGTTGATCAATTCCACGAATCGAGGGGCATATCCACACCTCCTCTTATGATCTGCTGCAGTCCTCTTAATAGTTTCAACCATAAGGCTCATGACTTTAAATTTTGTGGCACATCAAATAAATGCAACATATTGATGGCAAGCCCTCTGATCATGTTGTGATCACACTGACTTTAGCAACAGAGTGTGCCTCAGAATCCAATTGATAGTAGGCAGCCCCGACAATGTAAAGTGGGTGATCCAAAAGAGAAAGTCTCTAGGGCTTTATGCAGGATCTCCTTGTACATGTGTGCCATGGTATTGTGTCCCATTTTCTTCTTGGCATATACATCCAGATCATCTTCATTCTCCTCTGGGGCATTTATCAGCTTTGCCCACTCCTCAACAGTTGAGTGGTACCTTGTACCTTGAGACATCCAAACAATTCTTCCATCACGGGTAAAAATGTCTTTGTGGAGTAGAACTGCATGATAAGTTCATCATTCCAATTTGTGAGCTTTTGCCTTGAAGTCTGCAACTCCACAAGCAACAAAACTGTCTTGCACTCCAGGATAGTGCTCTTCATTTTCTTTCATGTAGGTCCAGTCGACCCACCTCATATCAGAAACTATGGGCTTCTTGTCCAGCAAAATGGTCTCACAAAAGTCCTGCTGTTCCTTGGTGTGGAACCTGTAATCAATAGCAGTTCTTCTCCTTGTGGCATATGGATCTGCCATCCTCCATATCCTCAATCCTGAGTCTTTCCTGAGGTTCATGTCCTCAGCCACAGGATGGGCATCATTGTGATCTGGTATCTTTGGCTTGAGCTTCCTCAGAACTTGTCCTTCTTCATCTTCCTCCTCGGCAACCTCGAGCCTTTGGGGCCTTGTTCTTCTCGGTAATTTGGAATACTCCTGGTATTCCTCTTTGGTCTGGAACTTGGCCTTGGGGGCAGCTTTGGATGCTTCCTTGGGCTTAGATGTGGCAGCCCGGATCTTATAGCATCACCCATAAGCTTTGGTGCCTTTGGTGGTGCAGCAATCTCTTCTTCCTCTTCCATCATGGAAGGCTTCCCAATAACTCTGGCCATGGTCTTCTTGACCCTTTCCTTCCTCTTCTTGCCTTCTGCAAAGAACAGGCTCTTTGGGTTGAGATTCCAAAGGAACTTGGGTAGACACTGGCTTTGGACATTGGCTGTCTTCCTGCAGGCCTTTTATCTTCATGCCCGGCTTTATATCCTTTGTCGAGCCATATTCCTTCTTGAGCACACCCTTCTTGGAGGTTGCCTCATCCTCTTACGCCCTATAGTCCTCATCTTGAGAATCTGAGGTTCTCTTTCTCCTTTGCACAGTAGCAGCCTTAGGCAGGTTGCTAGGAGTGCTTACACTCCCTTCATCTGAAATCTTGGAGGGACTAGTGCCCTCACTCATGTTCACCTGTTCCTCGACCTGTTACATTGTCACTCTGGTGCGACATGCTGCAAATCTTGTATCGACCACGTGAAGAGTTATAGATGAGGTAGAGTGGATGAGCATCACAAAATGCAGAGATTTTTCAAAAGAATGATTCAAAAATTCAGTTTTAGTTTTCCACAGAAAGCATTTCGGGATCAACCCGATTTTCAAACTTGGTGATACCAAGCAGTTTTGGAACCTAAATCGATGAACTCGGTTGGACTGAGTCACGGTTGATGGCACCAAAGCGCTAGGGTTTCACAGAATCCTAAAATCAGTCGCACGGTTAGTAATTCTCGGTGGGCCGAGTCTCACTTGTGCAATGGCATAAGCCAAATCGGTGGGACCGAGTTTTTCAACTCGGTGGAGTGCGAGATGGTTTCGTGAAACCTAACCCTAAAATTTGAATCTAATCTACTCTCACGGAGTGCTTTGGCTGGATAGGATTGTTTCAATCGTGGAAAGAATCAATAAGAGTACAATCTGCTAGGAATCAGATGTGGATAGCACAAAGATCGAGTCCATACCCTAGTTCGGCGGAGACTCGCTACAGCGGCAACGGAGGGGTTGAATTCTGTTGACGGCGGTGGAAACCAATGACGGGCGGCGGTGGCGAGGAGACGATCCGGAGACCTTCGATGGCGGAGAGCGAGCTATTCTTGGGTGAAGGAGTTCGGAGAAATTTCCAAAATTTTGCCCGTGTCTATATAGCCCGACCACTGTCGGTGTGACCAGTGGAACAACTCGGTGGCACCGAGATGCATAATCGTGTTCGATTCTGACAACTCGGTGTGACCGAAAAGTTCAAATCTGTTGCACCGAGATTGAAAACTTCAGATCAACTTAATGATCTCGGTAGGACCCGAAATGGAGGAATCGGTCGGACCGAGAATCCTGAAGAGGTTTTGGAAGTTTAAGTCTATGACTTAATCGGGGACTCAAGGTGCTCCTCACAGCAGTGGTTCGAATCTGACTTGATCAAATTTTGTGATGTAGCATGAATAGAGTTTGAGACGAGAAAAGCATAGATAGCTAGAGAGGGTTCTTAGGCATTCTTGTCCATCCACTTGGCCAAAGAAGAATAGAACCAAACAATCAAAACAACAAGTGGATGTCCTCGAATGAGTAAAGTATGCAACCAACATGCTCACACAATAAGATGGCAAATGAAATATGTGGCAAAGCATGCACAACCAATTCTAGCATCTATCAAACAATTGGCGATGACTAGGTCATCTATATATGAGTATATTGACTTAGGAGTCAAATGATAAACATTTGATCATAGGTCATACTCATCGTTTAAGCTCAAGTGGGGTTACCACTTTTACATAATGCATTGATGTGTTCACATCATTAGAGTTGCTTTGACTCAATTCTTAGAGTTAAGCTCCCCCTAGATGTGAGATCCCCCTTTAGAGGGATGAACTAACCTTGGGTTTTGTCGATGATGACTTCATGTAGGTGTTGAAGATGTGGATGCTCAATGTTGATGTAGATCTTTTGGAGCAATCCTTTGGAGTGAGTTGCACTTTCAATACCTACATGGGTTAGTCCCACAAGGAACAAACAAGAATATCCATAGACATAAAGTGATGCACACACAAAATGATGTCCATGAAATCATTAGGTTACCTTGTCCTTGCCTTACCAACATGAGGATTTGTGACTCCTTGAACTAGTGCAAGATGTGGAAGTTGATTGCACTTGTCCTTGCCATAAAGATATGAGTGAAGAATGTTGGCGGAGTCACCCTCAAGAACTCTCTAGTTCTTCTTCTTCGGGATCCACATCATCTTGATGGGAATCCTTAGAGTTGTAGTTGTACTTGATGAAGTAGAACTTGACGTAGTCTTGGGAATCCACTTGACCGAGACCTTTGGTGCTTCTTCAAATGCATCAATTTCTTCTTGAAGCTTATCCTTGCCTTTGTTCTTGTGGTCTTGTGGAGGAAGATCATCTTGAGCTTGTGTTCCCTTGAAGGAAGTAGGATCATACTTCTCTTGTTGAGGAACAAACTTCGTCTTGGGGTATTGATCTTCTTTTCACTCAACTCCATTGGCATTGAACTTTCGTTCAAAACCAACACCTTGATTCTTCGGTGTCTTCCTTGCTTGCGTACAATTTCCTCGAATTGTTTACTCCCGGCAAGGCTCTTGTAAACACCTTTTTCTATAATTCCCTTCAATAAGCTATTTTCTTGCTCAAGTGTAACTTGGCTAAGAGAATCATTAGTGGAATCAAGAGAACTACTAGAAGCAACAATATTGGATTTGACATTATTATTGTTACTACTAGAGGAAGTATCTTTCTTGTTCTTGTTACTAGACTTTACTTGAGGCATGTAAGTAGATAAGAGTGGCAGCTTGGCAATGTAAGAAGAACTTTTCTTACGAAGATCATCATTGATTGCTTTTAAGAACTCATGCTCTTGCTCAAGATTGAGCTTTTCAAAGCGTAACTTCTCATGAGCCCTTAAAAGTTCTCGATGATCTTGAAGATAGTTTCATGAGCTAACTTAAGAGTGTTTAGTTCTTTAGTTAGAAGCTCAATCTTCTCCTAATCATTGTCATTCGTTTTATCTTGATTAGCATGATTAATTGACGTTTCATCATAGTATTCATCACTAGAGTTGTCAAAAAGTAAATCATCATCCACAAGCAAGTCATCTTCATCACTATTGAAATCAACATACTCAGGATGTGTTACCTTTGGACCTTTGGCCATAAAGCATCTTCCAATTCCTTCATTTGGTGATTCAAATATATCGTAGGAGTTGGTTGACACAAGTGCTAGACCGGCAACACTTTCATCTTGAGTATATTCGAATCGGAGTGATAGCTTCTCTCGGAGTGATTGTCGAAGTCGGAGTGGATACCCATTCACCAACATGAGCTTGATGTCTTCGTTTTGTGTAGCTCTTTGATGACTTGTCCTTCCTTTCCGAATCCTTGCTTCTCCGTGAGGATCTTCGTTCATAACGATCATCTCTACTCCTTCTCTCTCTTGGTGGTGATTCTTCTCTTCTACTTCTTCTTTTCGGAGAGTCTTCTCTTCTTTTGTAGGGTGTCGTACACTCATTGGAATAGTGTCCGGGTCTCCCACAATTGTAGCAATTGCGCTCTCGACTAGAAGATCTTTTGTCATGATAAGACCTTGACTTGGAGCTTCTTTCTTTGCCTCTACTCTTGTAGAATTTGTTGAAGTTCTTCACCATTAAGCTCAATTCTTCATTGAAGGTTTGTTTCTCACTTGATGATGTGGGGGCTTCACTTGAGGCTTTGTAAGCACCACTTGACTTGTTGTGAAGTTCCTCCTTATCCTTGAGTGACATCTCATGAGCAACAATTCTTCCAATGACTTCCGTTGGCTTGAGATCTTTGTAGTTTGGCATCATTTGGATCAATGTGCACACGGTATCACACTTTTCATCCAATGCTCTTACGATCTTCTTGATGATGAATACATCGGTCATCTCTTCACTCCCTAAGCCGGCAATCTCATTTGTGATAAGTGCAAGCCTAGAGTACATTTCAATGACGCCTTCACCATCCTTCATTTTGAACTTGTCAAGTCGACTTTGGAGCACATCCAATTTGGATTCCTTGACGGATTCGGTACCTTCGTGCATATCAATCAAAGTATCCCATATTTCCTTTGCATTCTCAAGGCGGCTGATTTTGTTGAATTCTTGAGGCACAATCTGTTGAAGATGATATCACAAGCTTGAGCGTTGTATTGCAGCATCTTCAATTCTTCCGCATTCACTTCACGGTTCGGTTCTCTCCCATCAAAGAATTCACCTTGCAAGCCAATACAAATAATTGACCAAACGGCGGGGTTATGTCCGAGAATATGCATTTTCATCTTATGCTTCCAACTAGCAAAATTAGTACCATCAAAGTAAGGACCTCTACGGTGATAATTTCCCTCGCTAGACGCCATACTCTCCTAGGTTGTGAAACCAAGGCTATGACCACCAAAAGCTATGGAAATCAAAGCAAATGGAGACCAAAGCTACGATACCACTTGTAGGACCTTGAAGTATGTCTAGAGGGGGGTGATTAGACTACTTGACCAATTAAAACTTAACCTTTTCCCAATTTTAGAGTTTGGCAGATTTTAGCTATCTTAGGACAAGTCAAGCAATCATCACACAATTCAAGCAAGCATGCAAAGGGTATATAGGCAGCGGAAATTAAAGCATGCAACTTGCAAGAAAGTAAAGGGAAGGGTTTGGAGGATTCAAACGCAATTGGAGACACAGATGTTTTTGGCGTGGTTCCAATAGGTGGTGCTATCGTGCCTCCACGTTGATGGAGACTTCAACCCCACGAAGGAGTAGCAGTTCTTGGCATGAGTCCACGGAGGCTCCACCCACGAAGGGTCCACGAAGAAGCAACCTTGTCTATCCCACCATGGCCGTAAGCCCACAAAGGACTTGCCTCACTAGCGGTAGATCTTCACGAAGTAGGCGATCTCCTTGACCTTACAAACTCCTTGGTTCAACTCCACAATCTTGTCAGAGCCTCCCAAGTGACACCTAGCCAGTCTAGGAGACACCACTCTCCAAGAAGTAACAAATGGTGTGTTGATGATGAACTCCTTGCTCTTATGCTTCAAATGATAGTCTCCCCAACACTCAACTCTCTCTCATAGGATTTGGATCTGGTGGGAAGAGGATTTGAGTGGAAAGCAACTTGGAAGGCTAGAGATCAAGATTCATATGGTAGGAATGGAATATCTTGGCCTCAACACATGAGTAGGTGGTTCTCTCTTAGAAATGGTAAGTTGGAAGTGTAGGTTTGTTACGATGGATCTCTCCACGAATGAAGAGGGAGGTGGAGGGGTATATATAGCCTCCACACAAAATCTAACCGTTATTACAATTTACCAAACTTCGGTGGGGTGATTCAACAGACTCGGTCGGACCGATTTAGTAAACCTAGTGACCGTTAGTGATTTTCGGTGGGACTGACATGCAACTCGGTGAGACCGATTCGGTCAGGGTTAGGGCGTAATGTAATCTCGGTAAGACAGATTACTCAAACTCGGTAAGACCGATTTTGGTAATAAGCTTTCCAGAGAGTTGGTCAGGTAAACTCGATGGGACCGATTCGCTCTTTCGGTGAGACCGAAACATTCTGAAAAGGGAAGCGAGAGAGTTTACATTGCAATCTCGGTGGGACCGATCCGCTCTTCGGTGAGACCGAAAAGTTACGAAAAGGAAGCGGAGAGATTACAATCCCATCTCGGTGAGACCGAGACCCCTATCAGTAGGACCGATTTGCTTAGGGTTTGTGGCGGTGGCTATGACTTTTGGAATCGGTGGCGCGGATTGGAAGAATCGGTGTGACCGATTTTGGCTATCAGGTTTAGGTCATTTGTGGATGTGGGAAAGTAGGTGAGGGTTTGGAGCATATCACAAAGCACATGAAGCAAGAGGCTCATTAAGCAACACCTCATCCCTCCTTGATAGTATTGGCTTTTCCTATGGACTCAATGTGATCTTGGATCACTAAAATATAAAATGAAGAGTCTTGAGCCTTTGAGCTTGAGCCAATCCTTTGTCCTTAGTATTTTGAGGGATCCACTTTCATCATCCATGCCATGCCATTCATTGAGCTTTCCTGAAATAATAGTCTTGGAATAGCATTAGCTCAATGAGCTATATGTTGTTATGAATTACCAAAACCATCTAGGGATAGTTGCACTTTCAATCTCCCTTTTGGTAATTGATGACAACATATAGATCAAAGCTTCAAAAAATGATAATAAGATTGAAAAACATCGTCGCTTTGAGAAGTATGTGATAAGCAAGAGGTCCCCTTAAATTTGTGCATAGTTTAAAATTTGCTTTGGACTGCAAATGCACAAGGAATTAGGCTCATGGGTTACTCTTCCATGTCACATACATCTTGGTGGAGCGCTCAAAATGATAAGTATTGAATACATGCACTCATCACCAAGCAAAGTGAATGATCACATAAGATAAATAATATAATATCATCAAACATGCATAAGTGTAGCTTATGATCAAACACATGATCATCAATGTCTCACAAGCATAGTAACTCAACCAATCAAAAAGCAAACAAGTTTAAACCAACAAAGCGAGAGAGAACAAAAGCAACACTCTCTCTCTCTCGAAGCCTATGATCTATACATTTTTCTCCCCCTTTGCCGACAAGTTACCAAAAAGTTCACTCTCAGGCTTGATTTTCAGTTGGTGGTGTCCTGATAACTCCAAGGACGAAGGCTTGATTGATGTGGAGGGTGCTAGAGTTGATCTTTGTAGCTGGTTGCACTGGAGCTGAAGGGGCAATAGCTGGTGCTGAAGATGTTGCTCTAGTGTCTGGCACTGGCACAACAGCTGACCTCTAAGCTCTAGGCACTCTGGCAAAGACATTTGTGGTTGTCTTGCCCTTCCTCTCCTGCATGTCATCTTTCAGGTTGCTCCACGGTGATCGAATCTCAGTTACTTTGACATCTAGATCATAGAATTTTTGTTCCATGATTCTCTCCAGGCTCTCCTGATTCTGAGTTAAGGTGGCCAACCCCTTCTCAATCCTCAGTGATGATGCTATCAAGTAACCAAGCTGCTCCGGCTTGTTCTTCAAGAAATACTCAGATGCCTCCTCTTGAGTTGGCATCCTTGCAGCCTTCTCCTTCCTTGCCTTCTCCTTCCTCTCTTGAGCTTGAACCGACGATGGATCATTCTCATTCATGACAACCTCATTGTCTTCAAAGTCCGGATAGAGTGGAAAGTGTTCCCTATCCCATAGATATTTGCCGGTTCCCATCTTTTGAGTTGATCAATTCCTGAATCGAGGGGCATATCCACAGCTCCTCTTATGATCTGCTGTGATCCTCTTAATAGTTTCAACCATAAGGCTCATGACTTTAAATTTTTGTGGCACATCAAATAAATGCAACATATTGATGGCATGCCCTCTCGATCATGTTGTGATCACTGACTTTTGGCAACAGAGTGTGCCTCTAATCCAATTGATAGTAGGCAGCCCCTAACAATGTAAAGTGGACCCATCCAAAGAGAAAGTCTCTAGGGCTTTGTTTGGGATCTCCTTGTACATGTGTGCCATGGTATTGTGTCCCATTTTCTTCTTGGCATATACATCCAGATCATCTTCATTCTCCTCTGGGGCATTTATCAGCTTTGCCCACTCCTCAACAGTTGAGTGGTACCTTGTACCTTCAGACATCCAAACAATTCTTCCATCTGGGTAAAAATGTGCTGTGGAGTAGAACTGCATGATAAGTTCATCATTCCAATTTGTGAGCTTTTGCTCAGCAAATGCTGCCCAACTCCACAAGCAACAAACTGTCTTGCACTCGAGGATAGTGCTCTTCATTTTCTTTCATGTAGGTCGATCGACCCACCTCATATCGTAAACTATGGGCTTCTTGTCCGGCAAAATGGTCTCACAAAAGTCCTGTTTGTTCCTTGGTGTGGAACCCGTAATCAACGGCAGTTCTTCTCCTTGTGGCATATGGATCTCGCCATCCTCCATATCCTCAATCCACGAGTCTTTCACGAGGTTCATGTCCTCAGCCACAGGATGGGCATCATTGTGATCTGGTATCATTGGCTTGAGCTTCCTCAGAACTTGTCCTTCTTCATCTTCCTCCTCGGCACAACCTCGAGCCTTTGGGGCCTTGTTCTTCTCGGTAATTTGGAATACTCCTGGTATTCCTCTTTTAGTCTGGAGACTTGGCCTTGGGGCAGCTTTGGATGCTTCCTTGGGCTTAGATGTGGCAACATGAGATCTTATAGCATCACCCACAAGCTTTGGTGCCTTTGGTTCAGTGCAGCAATCTCTTCTTCCTCTTCCATCATGGAAGGCTTCCCAATAACTACGGCCATGGTCTTCTTGACCCTTTCCTTCCTCTTCTTGCCTTCTGCTGAAGCAGGCTCTTTGGGTTGAGATTCCAAAGGAACTTGGGTAGAACCTCTGGCTTTGGACATTGTTTGTCTTCTTGCATGCCTTTTATCTTCATGCACGGCTTTATATCCTTTCTTTGAGCCATATTCCTTCTTGAGCACACCCTTCTTGGAGGTTGCCTCATCCTCTTCGCCCTATAGTCCTCATCTTGAATCACGGGGTTCTCTTTCTCCTTTGCACGGTAGCGACCTTAGGCGGGTTGCTAGGAGTGCTTCTACTCCCTTCATCTGAAATCTGGAGGGACTAGTGCCCTCACTCATGTTCACTGTTCCTCTGACTGTTACATTTGTCACTCTTTCTGATGCGACATCTTTTGCCAAATCTTATTCTTGACCTTGTGAAGAGTTATAGATGAGGTAGAGTGGATGAGCATCACAAAATGCGAGAGATTTTTCAAAAGAATGATTCAAAAATTCAGTTTTAGTTTTCCTGAAAGCATTTGGATCAATGATTTTCAAACTTCGGTGATCTTAGAAGCAGTTTTGGAACTGGCTGATGAACTTCGGTTGGACGAGTCACAGTTCGGTGGCACCGAAACTGCTAAGGTTTCACAGAATCCTAAAATCGGTCGCACCGGTTAGTAATTCTTGGTCATACTCTCCTAGGTTGTGAAACTAAGGCTATGACCACCAAAAGCTATGGAAATCAAAGCAAATGGAGACCAAAGCTCTGATACCACTTGTAGGACCTTGAAGTATGTCTAGAGGGGCGGGTGATTAGACTACTTGACCAATTAAAAACTTAACCTTTTTCCAATTTTAGAGTTTGGGAGATTTTAGCTATCTTAGGACAAGTCAAGCAATCATCACACAATTCAAGCAAGCATGCAAAGAGTATATAGGCAGCGGAAATTAAAGCATGCAACTTGCAAGAAAGTAAAGGGAAGGGTTTGGAGGATTCAAACGCAATTGGAGACACAGATGTTTTGGCGTGGTTCCGATAGGGTGGTGCTATCGTACCTCACGTTGATGGAGACTTCAACCCACGAAGGGTAACGGTTGCTGTGAGTCCACGGAGGGCTCCACCCACGAAGGGTCCACGAAGAAGCAACCTTGTCTATCCCACCATGGCCGTCGCCCACGAAGGACTTGCCTCACTAGCGGTAGATCTTCACAGTAGGCGATCTCCTTGACCTTACAAACTCCTTGGTTCAACTCCATAATCTTGTCGGAGGCTCCCAAAGTGACACCTAGCCAATCTAGGAGACACCACTCTCCAAGAAGTAACAAATGGCGTGTTGATGATGAACTCCTTGCTCTTGTGCTTCAAATGATAGTCTCCCCAACACTCCAACTCTCTCTCATAGGATTTCGATCCTATTGGAAAGAGGATTTGAGTGGAAAGCTTAACAGGAAGGCTAGAGTAGGAATGGAATATCTTGGCCTCAACACATGAGTAGGTGGTTCTCTCTCGAGAAATGGTAAGTTGGAAGTGTAGGTTTGTTACGATGGCTCTCTCCACGAATGAAGAGGAGGTGGAGGGTATATATAACCTCCACACAAAATCTAACCGTTACACACAATTTACCAAACTCGGTGGACTGATTCAGAGACTCGGTGGGACCGATTTAGTAAACCTAGTGACCGTTAGTGATTTTCGATTGGGGTGACATGCAACTTCGGTGAGACCGATTCGGTTAGGGTTAGGGCGTAATGTAATCTCGGTAAGACCGATTACACAAACTTCAGTAAGACCGATTTTGGTAATAAACTTTCAGAGAGTTGGTGAGAGTAAACTCGATGGGACGATTCGCTCTTTTCGGTGAGACCGAAAGCGTTACGAAAGGGAAGCAGAGAGTTTACATTGCAATCTCGGTGGGACCGATCCGCTCTTTTGGTGAGACCGAAAAGTTACGAAAAGGAAGCGAGAGATTACAATCCCATCTCGGTGAGACCGAGATCCCTATCGATAGGACCGATTTGCTTAGGGTTTGTGGCGATGGCTATGACTTTTTGGAATCGGTGGCGCGGATTGGAAGAATCGGTGTGACCGATTTTGGCTATGGGTTTAGGTCATTTGTGGATGTGGGAAAGAAAGTATGAGGGGTTTTGGAGCATATCACAAAGCATATGAAGCAAGAGGCTCATTAAGCAACACCTCATCCCTCCTTGATAGTATTGGCTTTTCCTATGGACTCAATGTGATCTTGGATCACTAAAATATAAAATGAAGAGTCTTGAGCCTTTGAGCTTGAGCCAATCCTTTGTCCTTAGTATTTTGAGGGATCCACTTTCATCATCCATGCCATGCCATTCATTGAGCTTTCCTGAAATAATAGTCTTGGAATAGCATTAGCTCGATGAGCTATATGTTGTTATAAATTACCAAAACCACCTAGGGATAGTTGCACTTTCAGCCGGCGAGCGCGTGGAGAGAGACCATGTGGGCCGTCGTCGAGAGCTGACCGGAGGTGCGCCCTCGGCCCAGCCGTGAGGCGGTAGTGCATCGGCCCCCGTCGTGAAGCGTCCTCCTCGGTGAAGTCGACCGTCTCCAAGTAGAAGAGGCGCGGGCAGACATGGCTCGGCGTATAGGGCTCATCACAGTTAAAGCAGAGGCCCTGGCGCCGCCGCTCCATCTGCTCCGCCGGAGAGAGACAACGGAAGGGTCGAGTCGTGGCCGGGGTAGTCTTTCTTGGCCCGGAGGTGGCGAACCCGGCCGACGAGGAACGTTCGGGCGGCTGCTTGAGCCTCCTCGAGCGGCCAGGTGGCCGTTTGCATAGCTGGCTCGGCGCGTCAAAGGCGCTGGCGTAGTACATGGCCGCCTGAAGATCTGAGGGCCGTGAAGCTCCACGTCCCACGCGAATGTGATCCGGAAGCCCACCGACAAAGAGGTCGGCTCGCTGCTGCATCGTCATGCCCGACGCATGGCATGCCAGGGCCTGGAAGCGGTCGGCGAAGTCCTGTACCGTAGAGGTGAAGGCAAGGCTTCCGAGCTCCGCCAGGCGGCTTCCGAAACTCGCCAGCGGCCTCCGCCGCGAAGGTCCAAAGCGGCGAGGCAGAGCTCGCTAAGCGCTCCCAAGGGGCATGGCGCCCTAAATCACCTTTCGAGCGTAATACCACGCCTGCTGTGTCTTGTCATGAGGTGGTAAGAGGCGAGCCAGCCTCCGATGCGAGGTCTGTGCCCGCGAAAAGAAAGCTGATCGACTGGTTGAGCCGATTGAGGGTCATCCGTGCGAATCATATGTGGCGAAGTCGATCTTGCGAACCGCTAGCGTGCACAGGTCGGGACGCCGATGTCGAGCTTTCGGAGGTCGCGGATCGGCCGAGGCGGTGGCGCTGGTCGGGTACTCGGGTAGGGACTCATGAGCCGGACGGCCTGGCCGAATTGCAAGAGATGGGGCGGTACCCGGAGAGCCGTGGTGTAGACTCGCATGAGGGCGAAGACCCGGCCGCCCACGCTGGAAGTGGCGACGGGAGGCGGAACCGGACTGATGGATCGGGAGGCGGTCGGCGAGTGGTGCCGGTCAAGGTGGCTGCCGGTGCAGCGGCAACAATGGGCGGGGTTGACCAGGCGGTGGAGTGCTGGGGTCGGCAAGTGGTCGCAGTGCGGTAGGGCCGTCGATGGCGGCGTGGCGGCAATGCCACAGCCGCCACGGCGGTGGGGAGCCAGCTGGAGTTCCACGCTGGGCAATGACAATGAGGGGAGCCGGCACTTCTTAGTCTTGCTGAGGCCAGCCACAGTCTTTGGTTGGCCGTAGGCGAGGATCGGCAATGACCCGACGAGGCCCGTCTGGCCTTTGCCATGTCTTGATGGAGTTGGTTCATGTGGAGACCTTGGGCCGGTAGTCCACGAAGCTGCTTGACATCTTTCGGTCATCTCGCCGACATGAAGACGCTGGCCAGTGGCGGCGCAGGTGGCGATCGAGGTCGGCGGCGTGGAGCTCATGGTGGCTTGGTCAAAAGACGGGGGCCGGTACGAGGTCATCGGGGCCAGTGGCCATCGGTAGGGGGCCATCGGAGCCAGTGGTCCTCGAAGTGATGGTGCAGCCAAGGCGGCTTCGGCGTGGATGATGATGAGGACAAGATCGCAACTGAGTCTTTGGATACCAAATTGGTAGAACCAGGGGTCCTATCGGACCTGCTCCGGAGGTTGTAGGGGAAGGATGGAGCGGGGCGAGGTGACGAGCGGCCACGCCGGTGGCTGGGCGCCGTCGCGTAGGAGGGAGTTGGCGGCGGCGGTTAGGGTTGGGGGCGGCTAGGGTTTCGGCTCCTCTCGGAGCCGAGCAATAGGGATAGTAATATTCTTATGAGTGAATTGCAGAAAACATCGACATTGAAGGACAGGGTTACAGAAACCACACTTCTACAGTTTTGTGCCAAAAACCAGTAATTCCGAGGTTAATTTTTTGAAAAAAACACTAGTTGACGGATTTGGTTCATTTGATGACAATTATGACATGTGGCGCCCACAAAAGCTGATGTGGCATAACGGTTCGGACTAAAGCTGTTAGACTTTTTTTTGCAAAAAACTCCTTCGAACAAACAAACAGCCAACTCGAGAGGTGCCCGATCCCGCCGCCGTCCAGGAGCCCCCGCACGTCCTCGTCCGGCCGGCGAGCCACCGGAGCTGCAATGCCACAGCTGACCTCCTCCCTTCTATATCACTCGTGCACCGCCGCCATTTCCCCGCCACATCGGGCCGCCGCCGTCCCCAAGCCGGACCCGACCACATCTGGCCGCCGCCGTGGCCTCCAATGCTCCTGCCCGTTACTGGATCCGACGAGGACGCGCCTGCCTGGGAGGGCTGCAAGGCGCGGCTCCAGCTCCGACCTCCTCTCCCTCCTACGCACCGGATCCGGCGGAACCCGACCGGAAAAGCGAGCCGCCGCCGCCCGTCGCCATGGCTGTGGACCTCGCCGTCGCGCCCATCCCTCTCAGTGACCTGGACCTCGCAGAATTCGACCGCGTCATGGCGTTCAAGCACGACGTGCGGGTCATGCTCGCGGAACAACCACCGTGGTCCCCATCGACGGCCGCCATATCCGCGTGCGCAGCGACGGCGGGAACCGGAGACCTCGAGCGCCTGGTCAATAGACCCCGCGGAGGTGTAGTGAGAAACGACAACGGTCTAGGTGCGCGTGTTGGGGAGATAGCAGGCGAGACGGCTGAGGGTGGGGACTCCGGCCGCCGACGCTGGCGCTGGCCGCGAGCACACGCCGCTGCCACCTCCGTGGAGGACAAATGAGGAGGCAGGCGACGGGGTTGGGGCTGATTGCTTTTTTTTCTTTTTTGAGTGAGGGTGTCTTTGTGAAATTACGGGGACTGTTTTGTAAATCTGTATAAATCCACCGTCGACACCGTCAAATGTCAACCGTTACGCCACGTCAGCTTTTGTGGGCTGGACTTGTCATAATCGTCATCAAATGAGCCAAATCCGTCAACTAGTGGTTTTTTCAAAAAAATAGCCTCGAAATTAGTGGTTTTTGGCACAAAACTATAAAAAGTGTGGTTTCAGCAAACCTAGCCTTTATTGTTGATGTTTTTTTACAATTCACTCATATTCTTATTGCTTAATCTAAAAAGAGTCTTACAACATATATTTATAATCTAGATAATTTGCATACGAATTAACCTAAGTTAACTTGTGGGCAAAGATTGCCCGGTGGGCCTTCTACGGCCATAAGCCAGGCCGGTCATAACATTTGCAGACGTGCTAAACAATGAGATTCGACGATATTATGAAAGGTGATGACAACTTATGTAATCATGCAAAACATAATTGTAAAAAATGAGGAATAGGTGATCCTATTCAGCTTCAAGAGCAGCATGGGGCGACGTTTGATCAATTTGTCGCTGGAGATGGGTGATGCCATAGATTTTTCGTCAAAAAAGACCACCTACTGAGTCAAATTGTCATAAAAGACTTCCTGTAGACGGAAATGTCAAAAAGGACCACTGGCCAGCGGCAGCGGGTTTGCCACCGACACGTGACACACCGCCACCATTATCCGGCGCAAAGACGCCGCCACTTGCTCAGCGGCAGCCTTCAAGACAGTAATTTTGGCCCAATGGCGCACATGAAAACAGAACGGCTGGTGATGTGGCACCTGCCGCCACACTCCCTGGCGGCAGCCTGTGTTGCTTTTCCGTGTGAAACATCATGCCACGCGGAGATTCTTTCAGTGATATCTCAATGTGCTACTGTACAAGATTACAAGTTTTGAGATATCCATTGTAAAATGTGAATTGTACGGCTGTCAGCACGGCACAAACACCATAGTACTAGATGGACCCTTTTGTACTAGATGGACCCTTTTGAATCTTTTAGTGATGGAGTAGTGGTGTGTTAAATAAGTGCACGACTTTTCTACTGCAGCGCATGGCTGAAAAGCAACACAGGCTGCCGCCATGCAGCGTGGCGGCAGGCGCCAACTCGCCAGTGCGTTCCGTTTTCTCCTCCGGCATCGGACGAAATTCTGTGCAGATGAGGCTGCCGCCTGAGCCAGTGACGGCAGGTGCTGCCGCCAGATGTCGTGGCGGCAGGTGCCACGTGTCGGCTGGCGAACCTGCCGCCACGGCGCAGGTGGTTATTTTTGACATTTTTGTGTGTAGGTAGTTTTTTTTGACAATTTAACTCAATAGGTGGTCTTTTTTATGAAAAATCGATACCACACACTGCACTGCGACAACTTGGCTGACACATCATCCTGTCCCCCGATCAGATCAGATCTGCTGAACAAAAAGACAGATCCGTGCTGTTTTCGTATTGAGTTCCTTCCACGATTTAAAAAAGAAGTAAAATCCCGTAAACGTGCATGCTGTGTCTGGATTGGCAATGCGTACGTGGAGCCTAAGAAAAATGGACTACTTGCACTTTGGCGTACGTTTCTTTCCTGCCTACCATGTGGCACATGCCGCATGCAGTCGTGCCATTGTTTTCTTGTTGTTTGGCCTGCCGCGCCACCAGAAAAGCCTCACACTTGTTGGCCTCTGTAAAATTGTCAGAGAGCAACAACGTGAACGTATCAAACTACCGAAGTACATCGAATGTCCATGAAATGTCTCTGTAACTGTAACGTCGCTGCGACTGCCAGGTTGTCATGCATGAAAACGATCTATTTGGCAAATGGTAGGTGTCAATCAGGATCAACATCAGCTACTTTGCGTGCCCAAATTTGAACTTGCTAATGAAAACGATCTAGTATTTGGCAAAGACGCAAGTGTCAAGCAGGATCAACATTAGCTTCTTCCTTTCTGTGCCCAAATTTGAACTTGATACGTATCTTCTAACACGAGATATCATCACCATTTATTTTTTAAACAAGACAAAAGGCTTACCATTTTCACCGAACAAGAAGAAGGTTTCTAGGGTCTAGGCCAGGGGCGAATTACAAGCCTCACTCTCGTGACGTAATATTACACAAAATTTCGCCCCAGCTAGGCACCGCAGAGAAGCTTCCTCTTTAGTTCGAGCAACAAAAACACCCATAAAAACTGCGTTGTTACGGAACACATGTGCATTTCTCTCTTTTCATATTTCCCAATAAATCAGAGAAACCATCGCCCTTGGGGGCCGAGATATCATCACCATCACTATTATTATTCACATTGGCAAGACATGATAAGAAATACTGATGAATGCTTCTGGCGCAGCATGCGCCCACGCTGTTATCCTAATCAATCAACCGCAACCGTCCATCCTTTCTTGTCCTCCGCCAGGCCCATCTGGATCGATGTCAGAGTCGTGTACAGTTTCTTCGACAACGTGTCCTCCCCGGTCCTGAACTCGTACCTGCACGCACCCACAAAAATCAGCACAGATCCCAGCACCGAATCGAACAGACATCTTGGATCTTTTTGCCCCGGTTCGACGGACGAATTGCATGAGATGGACTTACCTTGTCCCTTGGTAGGTGATGGTCGACACCGGGGTGACGCCGACGGCCGTTCCCGTGCAGAACACTTCGTCTGCACTGATCAGATCGTCGATGGAGACGAGGCGCTCTTCCACCTGCTCGACAACACACAACACAAGCTTCAGTTCGTTGTCACCGGTACAGTTGAGTGGCGGATGGTAGTGGCGGAGTGGAGTGCATTGATCGATCGACCTGGTAGCCGCTGTCTCTGGCGAGCTCGATGATGCTCCTGCGCGTGACCCCCGGCAGGATGGTCCCCTCCGTCGCCGGCGTCGCGACGGCGCCGCCCTTCACGACGAAGAGGTTGCAGGAGGAGGCCTCCTCCACGTACCTCTTGTGGACCGAGTCCAGGTACAGCACGTCCGCGAACCCCTTGCTCCTCGCGTCCATCTGCGCCTTGAGCACCTGATGATGGGATAAAAACACTAGCCGGTGAGTCACATTTTCTGGAAATTTACCTCAAGAAGAAATTACCGGCTACTGAAGAGTAGAGAAGATCTTTACCGGCGCGTAGTTGGAGATGGTCTTGACCCCGCCGGTGCCGCCCGGCATGGCGCGGTGGATCTCCTCCTCGACCAGCAGGTTTATCGCCGCCATGCCTTCCTTGAAATATGTGCCCACGGGCGCGGCGTAGATCATGAAGGTGTACTCGGGTGCCGGCGCCAGCCCGAGGATCGCCCCGCTCCCGATGAGCAGCGGCCTGAGGTACAGCGCTCCCTTTCCCTGCGGCGGCACCTGAAAGTGAAACCAACGTACGCGGGCGGTGGTTGCAGTGCGGAGGTCAGCCATGGAGGGCTCATGAGCATGGCGTGCACTCACGTCACGTGAATAAAAGAACAAATCGATGGTCACCACGTACGTACCCAGCGCTTGTTGGCGAGGACGGTCTGCTTGACGGCGTGCACGAACTGCTCGACGGACGGGGCCGGCATGCACATGCGCCCGGCGCCGTGCTGCATCCGCCGCGCGTTCTCCTCCGGCCGGAACAGCATGTACCCGTGCCCGTCCGCCCTCCGGTACGCCTTGAGCCCCTCGAACAGCCCCTGCCCGTAGTTGAGGACGCCGGAGGAGGGGCTGAGCTCGATGTTGCCGTAGCGGGCGAGCTCGCCGCGGGAGAAGCCGCCCTCCTCCTGCGTGCACCGCATGACGTACATGTAGTCGGTCGGGGTCAGCCCGAAGCCGAGGTTGTCCCAGTCGATGTCGCCGCCGCCCTCCTCGTCGGACCTGCATGCAGCCAAGCCAAACCGCACACGCATGCCCCGGTGGCGGCAGCACAAGCGTTAAGTTTGAGTGTGACGAACGGCGCAAAATGTTAAAAGCCATTGGCGGTCGAACGTAACTGCAAACGAATCGAAAACAATCACGGAAAGTAACGATGAGCCTGCATGCCACTCACGCACCTGTCGACGGGGTCCAGCTGCGGCTGCGACGACTTCCACCGGGACGGGAGAAGAGAGCGGCCGCCGCCTCCGTCCTGCACACCGAGAAGGCGCCTACTGTGAGTTCCGATCGACCTCATCGTCATCCTCATGGAGGCAGGACGAGAAAGCATCGTGGACATGGATAAATCGTAGTAGACGGGAAAATGCTCTTCTCCGCAACGGAAACAAGAAGAGTAAAAGCGCCAGGCCCGGCGGCCATGCTTTGTAGACGGGGATCTCAACTGTAAAAGCACGAGAAGCGCGCGGGTACGCACCGTCCCGAGTAGAGCTCGGAGGCCGCCGCTGACCCCGCCGGCCGAGGCGCGGCCCCAAGGGAGGGCGCGCTTCGCAGACGACAGCACAGCCATGCACGCACGCACGTCCGGCCGGCCCGCTAGCTGGATCGCTCGCCAAAGTTGTTCAAGAGAGCAATGGTTTGCAAGCGAGCACAGCACGTCAGCACCTATACCAGTGGCAGTGGGTTAAAATGGCAAGTGTTCGTAAAGAGGTTTCTATATAGGTCGTGGAGAATTTGGCAAGTGTTCGATTTGCCCTGCTGTATCCTACCCTTATAGAAGGCCACATGCATTGGTTTAGGAAACACATGCATCGGTTTTTTTATGGCGAATTAACACATGCATTAGCAGGATACGGTAATGTTTGGCGAAGATATTTGGCAATGTTTGACAAAGACTGTGCCCTGTTACGGGACTCCTTTTTTTTTTTTGAGACAAGTTACGGGACTCCTGTTACGGGACTCCTGTTACGGGGGATCCAGCGTGCGCCAAAGCTCTAGGAGCAGCAAACTTGCTTTTCCTGGATCGAGACAAAACCATCGACAGAGATGGCAATTGACCCGTGGGCCCAGGCACTGAGCGGGCCCCGCGAGGCAGTGACAGAGTACAGCCGCGCCTGGCACGGCACCTCCTGGGAACGAGGAAGTCGTAGTCGCGCTGCTCTGCCGCGTGTAAGGCGTGATGGCGTCTGCCAAGCTAATTTTTTTCCAAAAAACTTCCAATCTATACGGAAATTGCCTTTGGTGACCGAAGGCCTCCATATTCAAAATTCAAATTTTATCAAAATTCATATTTTTACATTTCAAATAAAATCTAAAAACAATTACAGGTATACATGAAGGCATAACACATATGTGTGTAAATTTTCAGGGCAAAACACGTTGAAATGAGGGCTGTGCAAAAAAGACAATTATGGGGTTGTTTAATACATGATACTATTCATCCTCCCAGACCATGAATTTGTCTTTTTTGTACAGGTTGCATTTCAATGTATTTCATCATGAAATTTTACACACATGTGGGTTACATCCTTACATACATGCATATATTTTTTTTCAGAATTTTTTGAAACATAGAAGTTTGAATTTGATTTTTTCAAAAATAAAGGCCTCCATGGAACCTGGCCTCCAAAACGCCATTATCCAATCTATACAACTACAATATTATGGCAATACAATGAACACAGGAAATAATAAAAAAATACAGTCAAATCCATAGACCACCTAGCGACAACTACAAGAATTGAAGTGAGCCGAAGGCGCGCTGTCGTCACCGCCCCTCGCTTGCCGGAGGCGGGCATAACTTGTTATAGTAGATAGTCGGGAAGTCGTCGTGTCAAGGCTCCATAGGACCAGCGTATCAGAACAACAACCACCGCCGATGAAGATAATTATAGATCAGAATAATCCAACCAGAAGACGCATGAAGGTAGATGATTGAAGACCGAATCTAAGCAGATCCACCGAAGACAACCCCTGACCGAATCCTGCGAGATCTGCCAGAGACAGACATCCACACGCCATCCGATGATACTAGACGCATCACCGACATGAGTGGGGAGAACCTTATTCCATCTTCAGGGAGCCGTCGTCGTCTCGTCTTCCTGAGCAGGACACAAACCCTATCTAAGCTCAAAGAAACATCTAAAAATGGTGCCCTCCTACCGGCCGACAAGTGCCGGGATTCACCATGCCGCCATGGCCCTAGCAATTCTAGCATTGTCGTTATATCAGTCTGATCTTTTTAGTGGTATATCATTCTGATTGATATCGTAACTTGTCGATATGGTCATTTTGGTAGGAAGTATAACTCTAACAAAGTCGTCATCCGCTTATCGTCCTACATAATTTATGGAGCGCGCTCCATGTTCAGTCTGCGAGCCTTCACATTTGGAGGCTGGGGGCGTTGATATGGAAGGACCTCCATCCACGATTTCTCGCGCGGTGAAGTTTTAGCACAACCTCTTAGTCCCCCGCGCAACCCCGTCAATGGCGTCGCCGTATGTACAATTGCCGCTTCCGTCCCTGCGAATATCCGTTTATCCACTGGGAAGAGCGTTAATTAATGGTCGTCGCTGCATTTCGCACTTGTTTCCCACCCGCACATGGCGAATCCCCCTCCCCTCGTTTCCCACCCAAGCGCACCCATTTGCGGGTATACAAATCCCCATCTCGACACCACCACATCCACCCTCTTCCACGACATCGGCACACTCATCCCATCGTCTCCCATTGTCGGCCACCACCCCTCATTCTCTCTTCCACTGTTACCATGTCGGTGCGGTCACATGGACCTTTCCCTGGCAAGACCGAAGAGGACCGCACCGAGAGAGAGTGCTAGGAGAGGGCGTGAGACTTCCCTGAGTGGGTTGAGGACGATGTATGCCATAAGGCAGAATCAGTTGGCGGTGGCACTCGCCTACCCGACCCTCGAGTACTTTGACCGCAAGTCGACGACCGTTTGGGCAGAAATGAATACCGCGGGTCAAGATTTTGGCCTCATCCTACATCCAAGGCGCACATGTGTTCATCGACTGCATGGCCATGGAAGTCGCGGCAGCAGAAGACACCCCGTCTGTGAGGTCACTTCAAAGAGGAGGAAGAACTCATAGTTTAGTACATAATCATTGTAAATCCTTCTTGGAATCCATTTCTTTTAAGAATATTTAATCTAGAAATATATATTTGTAGGCATAAGCTTTTCGTCATACAACGATCAAAAATTTGCATTAAATGAATACTTGATGCACTTCATAAATAACAATAATCAACAACAATATTGATACTTAATAATCTAATGTCTCTTCTCATTAATGAGCTTAACGAGTTTTTTTGCGAGGAAATAATCTTGGTCACGATGGGAAAGGTTCATA
Organism: Aegilops bicornis; assembly: GCA_021605145.1. Taxonomy (NCBI): domain Eukaryota; kingdom Viridiplantae; phylum Streptophyta; class Magnoliopsida; order Poales; family Poaceae; genus Aegilops; species Aegilops bicornis. The sequence continues at coordinate 255,235,407 of CM038671.1, read as the reverse complement.
CTACCTTCACAATGCATAATACCATAACTTGTGTCACAGAAACGTCATTTATTGCCATGCATGACACATATTAGTACATCATTTAATATGATATGGTATCGTATCATGATACTCAACCACCTCTTTTCTCATTTAGTTGTATGCAACTTCACCTAAAATGCATAGTTGACATGCATAATACTACCTATGGTACTTTTATTGTGACCAGACTAACTCATTAGCTTGATTCCTTAAATTAATGATCTTAGATTAAAACCTGGTTTTACTCTTAGTTAACGAGTTTGAGTCGAGTCGAGCCATGAGCTACTTGTTTAGTTTATGAGTTTTGAGTTTTAATCGAGCCCTAGTTGTATCAACCAAAACTCTCATATGAATTCTACAAGTTTTCCAGGTAGGAGATTGGCACCACTACTTTCGCTAGCCGGTTGGGGTCGTTGAAGGTCTTCGAACTTCGTTGCATTTTGCTTCTTTCCTTGATAAATAAAATTCCGCGGCGGCACGGCCCCACGCACCTCTTTTGAGCTGGCGGTACTAGCGAGTTTTCTCTTGCTTATCTTCTTCGTTTCTTCGTCTCGATAGACAGCAAAGCCGTTGCTTATCTTGTTATCCATGCAGGCCATGACTCGGTGTCTTTATGCTACGACGTCTCTGGTGCTGGTAGGTGCATGCATGCAATCAAAGCCTACGTGTCCCCACGCGCGCGTTCTCGAGTCGCCTCAAATGATCCGTCTGTGCTCATCCGTATGCGATCAAGTGGATGGGATCAGCTGACTGTATTCACTATTCAGTATGTGCCCAAGTCACAAAATGCGCCACGAGACCTATGGAAATCCATTGTTTGCACGCTGCTGCCTTCTTTGCGTGCATAATCTGTTTTGTGGTTGGTCAGTGGGTTCTTATTTTCGGCTTATTTTTCTTAAGGTCGTTAGTGGGTTCTTAAGATCACCTAACAACAATACGAGTGCAAAAGACAACAATATGTTGTTGTGTCCGGAAAACCTTCCAATCTATAGTCATTAACCCTCAACACTACTGGAACAGGGCTCGATGCCAACGGCCAAATGTATGCCGGCGGCCCTGTCGGCCTACTCCATGACAGCGGGGTCCAGGCCGTCGGGCTATCCCCGGCTACGCCTACAGCTGCCGTCGGCATAAATTGGCCGTCGGCCGTCAGCTTAGCCCAGACTACGCCTACAGCTGCCGTCGGCATATATTGACCGTCGGCATAGCTGCGGGCCCGCCGACCACGCACGCGTGACGGGCGGTTAACGCCGTCGGATATATGCTAACGGGCGGAGACGGCAGCCTTACGCATAGATACAGGTGCCACGTCATTGATCCAAAGCGCATCGACCACGTCATCGATCCGGCGCGCCGTCTATCTGCCACAGCATGATATATATATATATATATATATATATATATATATATATATATATATATATATATATATATATATATATTTGCTTTTTCATAGCTATATTTTTATGTTTTCTTACATATTATTATTTGACTAACTTACATGTAGCATGTGTTAATATAAGCATACATACATTATTTTTTGGTTCTATACGGGGGTGTGACCCCCTCACGGATAAGCGCCGCCATGACAATGGCACTTCTTGATGGGGAAACAGCCGCATCGGGTCTATACGGAGGGGACGTTGCTCCCAAGTGTTTCTATATATGGGATGACCTACCACAACCGGGTGGAGCGGTGGCATGTCTGAAGAGGCGGCATGCATCTCCGGGGTGTAGCCCTCACAGACGGCGCTTGCCATGCACCTGGAGGAAAAGGCCACATCCGGTCTACGGAGGGATCTTACCTCTGGTTTGGCGGATGTTGCTCCTGTGTGTTCCTATGGTGACCCTAACACAACCGGGTGGAGAGTCCACCGTCAAAGCTTTGTCCATGGAAAGTCAAAGGCTAGATCTCGTGGTCAACCACCTGAGGTTAGGCGGGGCAGGAGCCACTGGGTAGCAATGCCACCAGGCGTCGCACCGGGCTCTCGCCAAGCGAGGTGGTGTGGTGGCACGCTTGAAGAGGCGGCACGCGTCTCGGGGTGTGGCCTCTCTCACGGACTGGGCCGGCGCCGACACTGGAAGAAGCAGACGCGTCGGGTCTACAGAGGGGATCTTCTTTGTGGGTTTGGCGGATATTGCTCCCATGTGTCCCTATGGGCTGACTTAACACAACCGGGTGGAGAGGTCCACTGGTCAAAACCCGTCCGTGGAAAGTCAAAGGGCTAGATCTCGTGGTCAACCGCTCCAGGGTTAGGCGGGACGGGGGCCCTGGGGGGCGGGGGGTAGCAATGCCATCGGAGCGTCACACCGGCCCCTCATACATGCGGGATGGTGTGGTGGCATGTGTGAAGAGGCGGCACGCGTCTCCGGGGTGTGGCCCCCCTCACGGACGGCGCCGCCGCCGGCACCTAGAAGAAGCAGACGCGTTGAGTCTACGGAGGGATCTTCTGTGGGTTTGGCCCGGATGTTGCTCCCAGGTGTTCCTATGGGGCTGACCTAACACAACCGGGTGGATAGGTCCACTGGTCAAAGCCCGTCCGTGGAAAGTCAAAGGGCTAGATCTCGTGGTCAACCGCTCCTATGTTAGGCGGGGCCAGGGGCCACAGGGGGGTAGTAATGCCACCGGAGCCTTACATGCCAGGCCCTCATACATGCCGGTGGTGTGGTGGCATGTCTCAAGAGGCGGCACACGTCCCGGGTGTGGCCCCCCCTCACAAGCAGGCGATGACACGATGGTAGACATTCGCAGTAGCAGTGCGGTGTGAATATTATTAAATACTCGAAGCGCGATAAAATCATGAGTTTTTTACACAACGTGGGCACATGTGCTATAGGAATGATGGTAATTTTTCATAATTTTTGGTGATGGAGAAGTATCCGAACACTTCCCTCTACGCGGATTGCCCTTCGCATGTCTACGACTTTGGCCGGCGGTCTCCGGGGGCTAGCATGCCCCCAATCTTGCGTACGCGGCCTCTCACACGTGTGGAAGTGTTGTGGCGGTTGCAAACGACCGACCTGCAGCGTCTCGGTGTGGCCCCTCCACTCAGACGGCGCCCGCCCGGCACAGAGGGAAAGCAGACGCGTCGGGTCTACACGGAGGGGATCTTGCTGTGGGTTTGGCCCGGATGTTGCTCCCAGGTGTCCCTATGGGCTGACCTAACACAACCGGGTGAAGAAGTGAAGGAAATATGCCCTAGAGGCAATAATAAAGTTATTATTTATTTCCCTATTTCATGATAAATGTTTATTATTCATGCTAGAATTGTATTAACCGGAAACTTGATACACGTGTGAATACATAGACAAACATAGTGTCACTAGTATGCCTCTACTTGACTAGCTCGTTGATCAAAGATGGTAGTGTTTCCTAGCCATAGACATGAGTTGTCATTTGATTAACGTGATCACATCATTAGAAGAATGATGTGATTGACTTGACCCATTCCGTTAGCTTAGCACTTGATCGTTTAGTATGTTGGTATTGCTTTCTTCATGACTTTTACATGTTCCTATGACTATGAGATTATGAAACTCCGTTTGCGGAGGAACACTTTGTGTGCTACCAAAGCGTCACAACGTAAGCTGGGTGATTATAAAGGAGCTCTACAGGTGTCTCGAAGGTACATGTTGAGTTGGCGATTTCGAGATTAGGATTTGTCACTCCGATTGCTCGGAGAGGTATCTCTGGGCCCTCTCAAGAACGCGCACATCACGATAAGCCTTGCAAGCAACGTGGCTAATGAGTTAGTTGCAGGATGATGCATTACGTAGCAGTAAAGAGACTTCTGCAGAATCTAGATTGAACTAGGTATTGAGATACCGGCGATCGAATCTCGGGCAAGTAACATACCGATGACAAAGGGAACAACGTATGTTGTTATGCGGTTTGACCGATAAAGATCTTCGTAGAATATGTAGGAGCCAATATGAGCATCGAGGTTCCGCTTATTGGTTATTGACCGGAAGCGTGTCTCGGTCATGTCTACATAGTTCTCGAGCCCGTAGGGTCCGCACGCAAGGTTTGATGCGACAGTTTTATTATGAGTTTATGAGTTTTGATGTACCGAAGGAGTTCAGAGTCCCGGATGAGACCGGGGACATGACGAGGAGTCTCGAAATGGTCGAGACGTAAAGATCGATATCTTGGGCGACTATATTCGGACACGGAATGGTTCGAGGAGTTATCGGATATATCTGAGATGCAGGGGGTTACGGAACACCCCGGAGGTTAATGGGCCTCATGGGCCCAAGTGGTGGAAGAGGAGAGGCGGCCAAGGGGCAGCCGCGTGCCCCTCCCCCCAAGTCCGAATTGGACAAGGAGAAGGGAGGGGGGCGGCGCCCCCCCTTTCCTTTCCCCCTCTCTCTCCTTCCCTCTCCTCTCCTACTCCAACAAGGAAGGGAGAGAGTCCTACTCCCGGTGGGAGTAGGACTCCTCCTGGCACGCCTCCTCTTGGCCGGCCGCACATCCGCCCTTGCTCCTTTATATCTGAGGGGGCAGGGGGCACCCTAGGAACACAACAATTGATCTCTTGATCTCTTAGCTGTGTGCGGTGCCCCCCTCCACCATAGTCCTCGATAATATTGTAGCGGTGCTTAGGCGAAGCCCTGCGATGGTAGAACATCAAGATCGTCACCACGCCGTCGTGCTGACGGAACTCTTCCCCGACATTCTGCGGGACCGGAGTCCGGGAATCGTCATCGAGCTGAACGTGTGCTAGAACTCGGAGGTGCCGCAGTTTCGGTGCTTGATCGGTCGGGCCGTGAATACGTACGACTTCATCAACCGCATTGTTATAATGCTTCCGCTTTCGGTCTACGAGGGTACATGGACAACACTCTCCCCTCTCGTTGCTATGCATCACCATGATCTTGCGTGTGCGTAGGATTTTTTTTGAAATTACTACGTTCCCCAACAGTGGCATCCGAGCCTGGTTTTATGCGTAGATGTCATATGTACGAGTAGAACACAAGTGAGTTGTGTTCGATATAAGTCATACTGCTTACCCGACATGTCATACTTTGGTTCCAGCGGTATTGTGAGATGAAGCGGTCCGGACCGACATTACGCGTGACGCTTACGCGAGACTAGTTTCACCGTTGCGAGCACTCATTGCTTAAAGGTGTACCGCGGGTGTATGTCTCACTCACTTTATTTGAACCGAGTTTTGCTAAGCCTGGTACATGCGAACGTTAAAACATCACCAACATGACAAAATATAGTTTTGGTTTTTATGCGTAGGTAAGAACGGTTCTTGCTCAGCCCGTAGCAGCCACGTAAAATTTGCAACAACAAAGTAGAGGACGTCTAACTTGTTTTTGCAAGGCATGTTAATGATGTGATATGGTCAAGGCGTGATGCTATATTTTATTGTATGAGATGATCATGTTTTGTAACCGAGTTATCGGCAAGCTGGCAGGAGCCATATGGTTGTCGCTTTATTGTATGAAATGCAACGCATACGTAATTGCTTTACTTTATCACTAAGCGGTAGCGATAGTCGTAGAAGCAATAAATGGCGTAACGATAACGATGCTACGATGGAGATCAAGGTGTCGCGCCGGTGACGATGGTGATCACGACGGTGCTTCGGAGATGGAGATCACAAGCACAAGATGATGATGTCCATATCATATCACTTATATTGATTGCATGTGATGTTTATCCTTTATGCATCTTATCTTGCTTTGATTGACGGTAGCATTTTAAGATGATCTCTCACTAATTATCAAGAAGTGTTCTTCACGAGTATGCACCGTTGCAAAAGTTCTTCGTCTTTGAGACACCACGTGATGATCGGGTGTGATAGGCTCTACGTTCAAATACAACGGGGCAAAACAGGTTGCACACGGAATACTCAGGTTAAACTTGTGAGCCTAGCATATACAGATATGGCCTCGGAACACGGAGACCAAAAGGTCGGCGTGAATCATATAGTAGATATGATCAACATAGTGATGTTCACCATTGAAAACTACTCCATCTCACGTGATGATGGGACATGGTTTAGTTGATTTGGATCACGTGATCACTTAGATGACTAGAGAGATGTCTGTCTAAGTGGGAGTTCTTAAGTAATATGATTATTTGAACTTAAATTTATCATGAACTTAGTCCTGGAAGTATTTTGCAAATTATGTTGTAGATCAATAGCTCACATTGTTGCTTTCATATGTTTATTTTGATATGTTCCTAGAGAAAATTGTGTTGAAAGATGTTAGTAGAAATGATGAGGATTGGATCCGTGATCTGAGGTTTATCCTCATTGCTGCCTGTAAGAATTATGTCCTTAATGCACCGCTAGGTGACAGACCTATTGCATGAGCAAATGCAGACGTTATGAACATTTGGCTAACTCAATATGATGAGTACTTGATAGTTTAGTGCACCATGCTTAACGGCTTAGAATCGGGACTTCAAAGACGTTTTGAACGTCATGGACCATATGAGATGTTCCAGGAGTTGAAGTTAATATTTCAAGCAAATACCCGAGTTGAGAGATATGAAGTCTCTAACAAGTTCTATAGCTAAAAGATGGAGGAGAATCGCTCAACTAGTGAGCATGTGCTCAGATTGTCTGGGTACTACAATAATCGCTTGAATCAAGTGGGAGTTAATATTCCAGATAAGATAGTGATTGACAGAGTTCTCTAGTCACCATCACCAAGTTAGTAGAACTTTGTGATGAACTATAGTATGCAAGGGATGACAAAAACGATTCCCAAGCTCTTCGTGATGTTGAAATCGATGAATGTAGAAATCAAGAAAGAGCATCAAGCATTGATGGTTGCCAAGATCACTAGTTTCAAGAAAAGGGCAAAGGGAAAGAAAGGGAACTTCAAGTAGAATGACAAGCAAGTTGTCACTTCCGTGAAGAAGCCCAAAGCTGGACCTAAGCCTGAAACTGAGTGCTTAATCGCAAAGGAAATGGTCCTTTGAGCGGAAATGCCCTGAATATTTGGTGGATAAGAAGGATGGCAAAGTGAACAGGGGTATATTTGATATACAAGTTATTGATGTGTGCCTTACTAGTGTTTATAGTAGCCCCTGAGTATTTGATACTTGTTCGGTTGCTAAGATTAGTAACTCGAAACAGGAGTTATAGAATAAACAGAGACTAGTTGAGGGGGAAGTGACGATGAGTGTTGGAAGTAGTTCCGAGATTGATATGATCATCATCACACACTCCCTATACTTTTGGGATTAGTGTTAAACCTAAATAAATGTTATTTGGCGTTTGCATTGAGCATAAATATGATTTGATCATGTTTATTGCAATATGGTTATTCATTTAAAGTCAGAGGATAGTTGTTGTTCTGTTTACATGAATAAATCCTTCAATGGTCATACACCCGATGAAAATAGTTTGTTGGATCTCGATCGTAGTGATACACATATTCATAATATTGATGCCAAAAGATGCAAAGTTAATAATGATAGTGCAACTTATTTGTGGTACTTGCCGTTTAGGTCATATCGGTGTAAAGCGCATGAAGAAACTCCATAAAGACGGATTTTGGAATCACTTGGTTATGAATCATTTGATGCTTGCGAACCGTGCCTTTTGGGCAAGATGACTAAAACTCCGTTCTCGGAACAATGGAACGAGCTCTTGACTTGTTGGAAATAATACATCTTGATGTATGCGAGACCAATGAGTATTAAGGCTCGTGGCGGGTATCGTTATTTTCGACCTTCACAGATGATTTGAGCAGATATGGGTATATCTACTTGATGAAACATAAGTCTGAAATAGTTAAAAGGTTCAAAGAATTTCAGAGTGAAGTGGAAAATCATTGTAACAAGAAAATAAAGTTTCTACGATCTGATCGTGGAGATGAATATTTGAGTTACGAGTTTGGCCTTCAGTTAAAATAATGTGGAATAGTTTCACAAACTCATGCCACCTGGAACACCATAGCGTAACGGTGTGTTCGAACGTCATAATCGCACTTTATTTGATATGGTGCGATCAATGATGTCTCTTACCGATTCACCAATATCATTTTAGGGTTATGCATTAGAGATAGCTGCATTCACGTTAAAATAGGGCACCATCTAAATCCGTTGAGACGACACCGTATGAACTATGGTTTAGCAATAAACCTAAGCTATCGTTTCTTAAAGTTTGGAGTTGCGATGCTTATGTAAAAAAGTTTCAACCTGATAAGCTCGAACCCAAATCGGAGAGATGCGTCTTCATAGGATACCCAAAGGAGATTGTTGGGTACACCTTCTAATCACAGATCGAAAGGCAATATATTCGTTGCTAAAAATTTGGATCCTTTATAGAGAAGGAGTTTCTCTTGAAAGAAGTGAGTGGGAGGAAAGTGGAACTTGATGAGGTAATTGTACCTGCTCCCTTATTGGAAAGTAGTTCATCACAGAAATCAGTTCCTGTGATTCCTACACCAATTAGTGAGGAAGCTAATGATGATGATCATGAAACTTCAAATCCAGTTACTACAAAACCTCGTAGGTTTTCCAGTCTGATGCGCACGGTGTGGTACGGTAATCCTATTCTGGAAGTCATGTTACTAGACCATGATAAACCTATGAACTATGAGGAAGCGATGATGAGCCCAGATTCCGCGAAATGGCTGGAGGCCATGAAATCTGAGGTAGGATCCATGTATGAGAACAAAGTGTGGACTTTGGTGGAATTGCCCGATGATAGGCAAGCCATAGAAAATAAATGGATCTTCAAGAGGAAGACGGACGTTGATAGTAGTGTTACTATCTACAAAGCTCTACTTGTCGCAAAAAGGTTTTCGACAAGTTCAAGGTGTTGACTACAATGAGATTTTTCTTAAGCGTAGCGATGCTTAAAGTCAATCAGAATCATGTTAGCAATTGCCACATTTTATGATATCGGGCAAATGGATGTCAAAACTGCATTCCTTAATGGTTTTCTTAAAGAAGAGTTGTATATGATGCAACCAGAAGGTTTTGTCAATCCTAAAGGTGCTAACAAAATGTGCAAGCTCCAGCGATCCATCTATGGACTGGTGCAAGCATCTCGGAGTTGGAATATACGCCTTGATAAGTTGATCAAAGCATATAGTTTGATACGGACTTGCAGTGAAGCCTGTATTTACAATAAAGTGAGTGGGAGCACTATAGCCTTTCTGATAAGTATATGTGAGTGACATATTGTTGATCAGAAATTGTTGGAAATATGCCCTAGAGGCAATAATAAAAGTATTATTATTATATTTCCTTGTTCATGATAATTGTCTTTTATTCATGCTATAATTGTATTATCCGGAAATCGTAATACACGTGTGAATACATAGACCACGATATGTCCCTAGTGAGCCTCTAGTTGGCTAGCTCGTTGATCAACAGATAGTCATGGTTTCCTGACTGTGGACATTGGATGTCGTTGATAACGCGATCACATCATTAGGAGAATGATGTGATGGGCAAGACCCAATCCTAAGCATAGCACAAGATCGTGTAGTTCGTTTTGCTAGAGCTTTTCCAATGTCAAGTATCTCTTCCTTAGACCATGAGATCGTGTAACTCCCGGATACCGTAGGAGTGCTTTGGGTGTACCAAAGCGTCCTGGCGTGAATCGGGTGACTATAAAGGTGCACTACGGTATCTCCGAAAGTGTCATTGGGTTGACACGGATCGAGGCTGGATTTGTCACTCCGTGTAGCGGAGAGGTATCACTAGGCCCACTTTCGGTAGTGCATCACCATAATGAGCTCAAAGTGACCAAGTGTTTGGTCACGGGATCATGCATTACTGATGCGAGTAAAGTGACTTGCCGGCAATGAGATTGAACGAGGTATTGGGATACCGACGATCGAATCTCGGGCAAGTAACATACCGTCTGACAAAGGGGATAGGTTGATTGAATCCTCGGCATCGTGGTTCATCCGATGATATCATCGAGGAGCATGTGGGAGCCAACATGGGTATCCAGATCCCGCTGCTGGTTATTGACCGGAGAGCCGTCTCGGTCATGTCTGCATGTCTCCCGAACCCGTAGGGTCTACACACTTAAGGTTCGGTGACGCTAGGGTTATTAGGAAGACTTGTATGTGATTACGAATGTTGTTCGGAGTCCCGGATGAGATCCCGGACGTCACGAGGAGTTCGGAATGGTCCGGAGGTGAAGATTTATATATGGGAAGTTGTCATACGGACACCGGAAAGTTTCGGGGCATATCGGTATTATCTTTGGGGCCACGGGGGTTCCGGGGTCCACCGGAGGGGCCACCCCTCTTGGAGGGCCTCATGGGCCGCAAGGGACAGGGAACCAGCCCCTGGAGGGCTGGGCGCCTCCCCCCTTTGGGCCCATGCGCCTAGGGTTGGGGGGAACCCTAGTGGGGGCGCCCCCCTCCCTGGCCGCCGCCCCCCCTCTAGATCTCATCTAGAGGGGCGCCCTTCCCCTTCCCTATAAATAGAGGCGAGGGAGGCTGAACACCCAATCCAAGGCGCAGCCCTCCCTCCCAACAGCTCTCCTCCTCCGCTGAGTGCTTGGCGAAGCCACCGAAATCTTGCCTCTCCACCAACACCACGCCCGTCGTCTTTCTGCTTGGAGCCTTCTTCCTCAACCTCTCCTTCCCCCTTGCTGGATCAAGAAGGAGGAGACGTCATCCGCTCCGTACGTGTGTTGAACGCGGAGGTGCTGTCCGTTCAGCACTTGGTCATTGGTGATTTGGATCACGGCGAGTACGACTCCATCATCCCCGCGATCTACAAGTGGTATGTAGATGCAATCTCTCTCCCATGACTCGTTGCTTAGATGAACTCATAGATGGATCTTGGTGAAACCGTAGGAAAATTTTTAATTTTCTGCAATGTTCCCCAACAGTGGCATCATGAGCTAGGTCTATGCGTAGTTATCTATTGCACGAGTAGAACACAATCTGTTGTGGGCGTAGATGTTGTCAACTCTCTTGCCGCTACTAGTCTTATCTTGCTTCAGCGGTATTGTGGGATGAAGCGGCCCGGACCGACCTTACACGTGACGCTTACGTGAGATGTGTTCCACCAATCGACATGCACTAGTTGCATAAGGTGGCTAGCGGGTGTCTGTCTCTCCCACTTTAGTTGGAGCGGATTTGATGAAAAGGGTCCTTATGAAGGGTAAATAGAAGTTGACAAATCACGTTGTGGCTTTCACGTAGGTAAGAAAACGTTCTTGCTAGAACCCTATTGCAGCCACGTAAAAATTGCAACAACAATTAGAGGACGTCTAACTTGTTTTTGCAGCAAGTGTTTTGTGATGTGATATGGCCAAAGTTGTGATGAATGATGAATGATATATGTGATGTATGAGATCATGTTCTTGTAATAGGAATCATGACTTGCATGTCGATTAGTATGACAACCGGCAGAGCCATAGGAGTTGTCTTTATTTTTGTATGACCAGCGTGTCATTGAAGAACGCCATGTAAATTACTTTACTTTATTGCTAAACGCGTTAGCCATAGAAGTAGAAGTAGTCGTTGGCGTGACAACTTCATGAAGACACGATGATGGAGATCATGATGATGGAGATCATGGTGTCATGCCGGTGACAAGATGATCATGGAGCCCGAAGATGGAGATCAAAGGAGCTATGTGATATTGGCCATATCATGTCACTACTATATAATTGCATGTGATGTTTATTATGTTTATGCATCTTGTTTACTTAGAGCGGCGGTAGTAAATAAGATGATCCCTCATAACAATTTCAAGAAAGTGTTCTCCCTAAGCGTGCACCGTTGCTAAAGTTCGTTGTTTCAAGCACCACGTGATGATCGGGTGTGTGATAGATCCTTACGTTCACATACAGCGGGTGTAAGACAGTTTTACACATGCAAAACACTTAGGTTAACTTGACGAGCCTAGCATGTATGCAGACATGGCCTCGGAACACGAGAGACCGAAAGGTCGAACATGAGTCGTATGGAAGATACGATCAACATGGAGATGTTCACCGACGATGACTAGTCCGTCTCACGTGATGATCGGACACGGCCTAGTCGACTCGGATCATGTAACACTTAGATGACTAGAGGGATGTCAAATCTGAGTGGGAGTTCATTAAATAATTTGATTAGATGAACTTTATTATCATGAACAATAGTCTAAAATCTTTGCAAAATGTCTTGTAGATCAAATGGCCAACGCTCATGTCACCATGAACTTCAACGCGTTCATAGAGAAAGCAAGCTGAAAGATGATGGCAGAAACTATTCGGACTGGGTCCTAACACGAGGATCATCCTCATAGCTGCCAAGAAACAATATGTCCTAGAAGCACCGCTAGGTGATGCACCCATCGAGCAGAACCAAGACGTTATGAACGCTTGGCAGTCTCGTGCTGATGATTACTCCCTCGTTCAGTGCGGCATGCTTTACAGCTTAGAACCGGGGCTCCAAAAGCGTTTTGAGCAACACGGATCATATGAGATGTTCGAAGAGCTGAAACTAGTTTTCCAAGATCATGCTCGGGTCGAGAGATATGAAGTCTCCGACAAGTTTTATAGTTGTAAGATGGAGGAAAATAGTTCTGTCAGTGAGCACATACTCAAAATGTCTGGGTTGCACAACCGCTGTCCAAACTGGACATCAACCTCCTGACGAGGCGGTCATTGACAGAATCCTTGATCGCTCCCACCGAGCTACAAGAGCTTTGTGATGAACTACAATATGCAGGGATGGTGAAAACTATTCTGAAGTATTTTCAATCTTTGAAGTCAGCAGAGGTAGAAATCAAAAAGGAACATCAAGTGTTGATGGTCAATAAAACCACTACATTTAAGAAGGGCAAGGGTAAGAAGAACTTCAAGAAGGACGGCAAGGATGTTGCCGCGCTCGGTAAGCCAGTTGCCGGGAAGAAGTCAAAGAATGGACCCAAGCCTGAGACTGAGTGCTTTTATTGCAAAGGGAAGGGTCATCGAAGCGGAACTGCCCCAAATACTTAGCAGACAAGAAGGCCGACAACCCTAAAGGTATATTTGATATACATGTAATTGATGTGTACCTTACCAGTACTCGTAGTAACTCCTGGGTATTTGATACCCGTGCCGTTGCTCATATATGTAACTCACAGCAGGAGCTGCGGAATAAGCGGAGACTGGCGAAGGACGAGGTGACGATGCGCGTCGGAATGGTTCCAAGGTCGATGTGATCGCCGTCGGCACGCTACCTCTACGTTTACCTACGGGATTAGTTTTAAACCTCAATAATTGTTATTTAGTGCCAAGTTTGAGCATGAACATTGTATCAGGATCTCGTTTAATACGAGATGGCTACTCATTTAAATCCGAGAATAATGGTTGTTCTATTTATATGAGAGAAATGTTTTATGGTCATGATCCGATGGTCAATGGTTTATTCTTAATTAATATCGAACGTAATGTTACACATATTCATAGTGTGAATACCAAAAGATGTAAAATTGATAACGATAGTCCCACATACTTGTGGTAATCGCCGCATTGGTCACATTGGTGTCAAGCGCATGAAGAAGCTCCATGCTGATGGACTTTTAGAGTCTCCCGATTATGAATCATTTGACACATGCGAACCATGCCTTATGGGCAAATGACCAAGACTCCGTTCTCGGAACAATGGAGCGAGCAACCAACTTATTGGAAATCATACATACCGATGTATGCGGTCCAATGAGCATTGAGGCTCATGGAGGATATCGTTATGTTCTCACTCTCACCGATGACTTGAGTAGATATGGGTATGTCTACTTGATGAAACACAAGTCTGAGACCTTCGAAAAGTTCAAGGAATTTCAGAGTGAGATAGAGAATCAACGTGACCGAAAAATAAAGTTCTTACGATCAGATCGTGGAGGAGAATATTTAAGTCATGAATTTGGTACACACTTAAGGAAATGTGGAATCGTTTCACAACTCACGCCGCCTCGAACACCTCAGCGTAGCAATTGTGTCCGAACGTCGTAATCGCACTCTATTGGATATGGTGCGATCTATGATGTCTCTTCTTGATTTACCGCTATCATTTTGGGGATACGCTCTAGAGACAGCTACATTCACTTTAAATAGGGCACCGCCTAAATCCGTTGAGACGATACCGTATTGAATCCTCGACATCGTGGGTTCATCCGATGATATCATCGAGGAGCATGGGAGCCAACATGGGTATCCAGGATCCTCATTGGCCGGGTTATTGACCGAGAGCCGTCTCGGTCATGTGCGCATGTATCCGAACCCGTAGGGTCTACACACTTAAGGTTCGGTGACGCTTAGGGTTATTAGGAAGACTTGTATGTGATTACCGAATGTTGTTGGAGTCCCGGATGAGATCCCGGACATCACGAGGAGTTCGGAATGGTCTGGAGGTGAAGATTTATATATGGGAAGTTGTCATACGGACACCGGAAAGTTTCGGGGCATATCGGTATTGTACGGGGCCACTGGGGGTTCCGGGGGTCCACCGGGAGGGGCCACCCCTCTTGGAGGGCCTCATGGGCCGCAAGGGACAGGGAACCAGCCCCTGGAGGGCTGGGCGCCCCCCCCCCTTGGGCCCATGCGCCTAGGGTTGGGGGGGGAACCCTAGTGGGGGCGCCCCCCTTGCTTGGGGGGCAAGCCCCCCTCCCAGCCGCCTCTAGATCTCATCTAGAGGGCCGACCCCTTCCCCTTCCCTATAAATAGAGGCGAGGGAGGGCTGAACACCCAATCCAAGGCGCAGCCTCCTCCCCAACACCTCTCCTCCGTTGAGTGCTTGTGAAGCCCTGCCGAGATCTTGCCTCTCCACCAACACCACGCCCGTCGTCTTTCCAGCTGAGCCTTCTTCCTCAACCTCTCCTTCCCCTTGCTGGATCAAGGAGGAGGAGACGCCATCTGCCTCCGTACGTGTGTTGAACGCTGAGGTGCTGTCCGCTCAAAGACTTGGTCATTGGTGATTTGGATCACGGCGAGTACGACTCCATCATCCGCGTTCCATTGAACGCTTCTGCACGCGATCTACAAGTGGTATGTAGATGCAATCTCTCTCCCATGACTCGTTGCTTAGATGCACTCATAGATGGATCTTGGTGAAACCGTAGGAGAAATTTTAATTTTCTGCAATGTTCCCCAACAGAAATGATGTAAAAAATTTACGGAAAGCATAAAGGAGTGTTTGAAAGGGGTTCTTTAAAAGAAAGACCTCAGTAAAGCTACTTACATATTGGGCATCAAGATCTATAAGATAGATCAAGACGCTTGATAAGATTTTTCAATGAGTATATACCTTGGCAAGTTTTGAAATAGTTCAAAATGGATCGGTCAAAGAAGGAATTCTTATCTCAGACATAAGGTGTAAAGTTGAGTAAGACTCAAAACCGGACCATGGCGAAAATAGAAATAGAATGAAAATTCATTCCCTATGCCTCGATCATAGGTTCTATAAAGTATGCTATGTTGTGTACCAGACCTATTGTATACCTTGCTCTGAATTTGGCAAGGGAATACAATTCGATCTAAGAGTAGATCACTGGACAACGGTCAAGAATATCCTTAGTAAGGACTAAGGAAATGTTTCTCGATTATGGAGGTGATAAAAGAGCTCTTCGTAAAGAGTTACATTGGTGCAAGCTTTTACACCGACCCAGATGACTCTAAGTCTCAATCTGGATACATATTGAAAGTGGGAGCAATTAGCTATAGTAGCTCCGTGCAGAGCATTGTAGACATAGAATATTTGCAAAATACATACGGCTCTGAATGTGACAGACCCGTTGACTAAACTTCTCTCACGAGCAAAACATGATCATACCTTAGTACTCTTTGGGTGTTAATCACATAGAGATGTGAACTAGATTATTGACTCTAGTAAACCCTTTGGGTGTTGATCACATGACGATGTGAACTATGGGTATTTATACAGATATGAATGTTGGTGTTAAATCACATGATGATGTGAACTAGATTATTGACTCTAGTGCAAGTGGGAAACTGAAGGAAATATGCCCTAGTGGCAATAATAAAGTTATTATTTATTTCCTTATTTCATGATAAATGTTTATTATTCATGCTAGCATTGTATTAACCGGAAACTTGATACATGTGTGAATACATAGACAAACATAGTGTCACTAGTATGCCTCTACTTGACTAGCTCGTTGATCAAAGATGGTAGTGTTTCCTAGCCATAGACATGAGTTGTCATTTGATTAACGAGATCACATCATTAGAAGAATGATGTGATTGACTTGACCCATTTCGTTAGCTTAGCACTTGATCGTTTAGTATGTTGCTATAGCTTTCTTCATGACTTATACAAGTTCCTATGACTATGAGATTATGCAACTCCCGTTTACCGGAGGAACAATATGTGTGCTACCAAACGCGTCACAACGTGAATCGGGTGATTATAAAGGACCTCTACAGGTGTGTCTCCGAAGGTACATGTTGAGTTGGCATATTTCGAGATTAGGATTTGTCACTCCGATTGCTCGGAGAGGTATCTCTGGCCCTCTCGGTAAT
Source organism: Aegilops bicornis (assembly GCA_021605145.1). NCBI lineage: Eukaryota > Viridiplantae > Streptophyta > Magnoliopsida > Poales > Poaceae > Aegilops > Aegilops bicornis. Next base: position 255,218,929 of record CM038671.1, on the reverse strand, counting down.
GCACATCATGATAAGCCTTGCAAGCAATGTGGCTAATGAGTTAGTTGCGGGATGATGCATTACGTAACGAGTAAAGAGACTTGCCGGTAACGATATTGAACTAGGTATTGAGATACCGACGATCGAATCTCGGGCAAGTAACATACCGATGACAAAGGGAACAACGTATGTTGTTATGCGGTTTGACCGATAAAGATCTTCGTAGAATATGTAGGAGCCAATATGAGCATCCAGGTTCCGCTATTGGTTATTGACCCGAAACGTGTCTCGGTCATGTCTACATAGTTCTCGAACCCGTAGGGTCCGCACGCTTAAGGTTTCGATGACAGTTTTATTATGTGTTTATGAGTTTTCATGTACCGAAGGAGTTCGGAGTCCCAGATGAGGCCGGGGTTATGATGAGGAGTCTCGAAATGGTCGAGACGTAAAGATCAATATATTGGACGACTATATTCGGACACCGGAATGGTTCCGGGAGTTATCGGATATATACTGAATGCAGGGGGTGGGGTTACGGAACCCCCCGGAGGTTAATGGGCCTCATGGGCCCAAGTGGTGGAAGAGGGAGGCGGCCAAAGGGGCAGCCGCCGCCCCCAAGTCGGGTGGACAAGGAGGCGGCGCCCCTTTCCCCCTCTCTCCTCCTTCCCCCTTCTCCTAATCCAACAAGGAAGGGAGGGAGTCCTACTCCCGGTGGGAGTAGGACTCCTCCTGGTGCGCCTCCTCCTGGCTGGCCGCACCTCCCCCCTTTCTCCTTTATATACGGGGGCAGGGGGCACCCTAGAGACACAACAATTGATCTCTTGATCTCTTAGCCGTGCGCGGTGCCCCCCCTCCACCATAGTCCTTGATAATATTATAGCGGTGCTTAGGCGAAGCCCTGCGACGGTAGAACAACAAGATCGTCACCACGCCATCGTGCTGACGGAACTCTTCCCCAACATTCTGCTGGATCGGAGTCCAGGGATCGTCATCGAGTTGAACGTGTGCTAGAACTCGGAGGTGCCGTAGTTTCGGTGCTTGATCGGTCGGGCCGTGAAGATGTACGACTACATCAACCGCGTTGTTATACGCTTCCGCTTTCGGTCTACGAGGGTACGTGGACAACACTCTCCCCTCTCGTTGCTATGCATCACCATGATCTTGCGTGTGCGTAGGAATTTTTTTGAAATTACTATGTTCCCCAACAAGAAGTCCACTAGTCAAAGCCTGTCCGTGGAAAGTCAAAGGGCTAGATCTCGTGGTCAACCGCTCCTGTGTTAGGCGGGACGGGGGCCCTAGGGGAGGGGGTAGCAATGCCACCGTAGCATCGCGCCGGGCCCTCATACATGCCGGGTGGTGTGGTGGCATGTCTGAAGAGGCGACACGCGTCTCCGGGGTGTGGCCCCCCTCACGGACGGCGATGACACAGTAGTAGACGTTCTGCGGTAACTGTGCGGCATGAATATTATTAAATACTCAGAGCGCGATAAAATCATGAGTTTTTTACACGACGTGGGCCCATGTGCTATAGGAATGATGGTAATTTTTCATAATTTTTTGGTGATGGAGAAGTATCCGAACACTTCCCTCTACACGGATTGCCCTTCGCATGTCTACAACTGTGGCCGCCGGCCTCCGGGGGCTAGCATGCCGTCAATCTTGTGTACGCGTCCTCTCACAAGTCGTAAAGTGTTGTGGCGGTTGCAAATGCCCGGTACGCATCTCCGGGGTGTGGCCCACCTCACGCACGGCGCCGCCGCCGGCACCTGGAGGGGGGAAACAAACACGTCGGGTCTACACGGTGGGGATCTTGCTGTGGGTTTGGCCCGGATGTTGCTCCCAGGTGTCCCTATGGGCTGACCTAACACAACCGGGTGGAGAGGTCCACTGGTCAAGCCCGTCCGTGGAAAGTTAAAGGGTTAGATCTCGTGGTCAACCGCTCAAGGGTTAGGCGGGACAGGGGCCCTAGGGGGGGGGGGTAGCAATGCCACCGGAGCGTCACACCGGGCCCTCATACATGAGGGTTAGTGTGGTGGCATGTCTGAAGAGGCGGCACGCTGCCTCCGAGGTGTGGCCCCTCACGGACGGTGCCGCCACGCACTGGAGGGGGGAAGCAGACGCGTCGAGTCTACACGGAGGGGATCTTGCTGTGGGTTTGGCCCGGATGTTGCTCCCAGGTGTTCCTATGGGGCTGACCTAACACAACCGGGTGGATAGGTCCACTGGTCAAAGCCCGTCCGTGGAAAGTCAAAGGGCTAGATCTCGTGGTCAACCGCTCCTATGTTAGGCGGGATGGGGGCCCTGGGGGGTAGCAATTCCACCGTAGCATCGCGCCGGGCCCTCATACATGCCGGGTGGTGTGGTGGCATGTCTGAAGAGGCACACACATCCCTCGGGGTGTGGCCCCCCCCTCCTGGCAGCGATGACAGTAGTAGACATTCTGCATGTAGCAGTCGGCGTGAATATTATTAAATACTCGGAGCGCGATAAAATCATGAGTTTTTTCGCGACGTGGGCACATGTGCTATAGGAATGATGGTAATTTTTCATAATTTTTGGTGATGGATAAGTATCCGAACACTTCCCTCTACGCGGATTGCCCTTCGCATGTCTACGAATGTGGCCGGTGGCCTCCGGGGGCTAGCATGCCGCCAATCTTGCGTACACAGCCTCTCACTAGTCTGGAAGTGTTGTGGCCATTGCTAACACCAGCACTGCGTCTCGGTGTGGCCCCCTCACGGACAGCGCCAGCCACGACACTGGAGGGGGGAAGCTGGACGCGGCCGGGGTCTACACGGAGGGGATCTTGCTGTGGGTTTGGCCCGGATGTAGCTCCCAGGTATCCCTACGGGCTGACCTAACACAACCGGGTGGATAGGTCCACTGGTCAAAGCCCGTCCGTGGAAAGTCAAATGGCTAGATCTCGTGGTCAACCGCTCCAGGGTTAGGCGGGACGGGGGTCCTGGGGGGGGGGGGGTAGGAATGCCACCGGAGCGTCGCACCAGGCCCTCATACATGCGGGGTGGTGTGGTGGCATGTCCGAAGAGGCGGCACGCGTGTCCGGGGTGTGGCCCCCCTCACGGACGGTGCCGCCGCCAGCACATAGAGGGGGGAAACGGATGCGTCGGGTCTACAGTGAGGGGATCTTGCTGTGGGTTTGGCCCGGATGTTGCTCCAGTGTTCCTATGGGCTGACTTAACACAATCGGGTGGAGAGGTCCTTGGTCAAATCCGTCCGTGGAAAGTCAAAGGGCTAGATCTCGTGGTCAACCTCACTGAGGTTAGGCGGGGCCTGGGCCACAGAAGTAGCAATGCCACCGTAGCGTCGCACCGGGCCCTCATACATGCCGGGTGGTGTGGTGGCATGTCTGAAGAGGCGGCACGCATCTCCGGGGTGTGCCCCCTTCACGGACGGCGATGAGACATTAGTAGACGTTCTGCGGTATACATGGGCTCCGGGGTTTGGCCCCCCTCACGAGCGGCTATGTCACCGGCACCTGGAGGGGTGAAACTGCCGCGTCGGTACCTTTCGGAGGGTAGGAATGACAGTGGGTGTTTTTAAAAAATGGTAGGAGTTTAAAAAAATTAAAGTTGATGTTAAATAATATTGAAAAATAGGTATCCCTACGGCCCATCGACATAGGTGGCCACCTGGCAACGATACCTATGCCGACAGCAAAGTCGTCGGCATACCCCGCCTTATCCATACATGATGCAACCCCCTCCACTCATTCTGCTCATCCCCACGTAGTGACCTCGGCCACCCCCACCCGTTCCGCCCGGCCCCAGGGCCCCCACCCGGCGCGCGCCGCCCCACTCGACCCCACCCGTCAGCCGCCCAGATCCACCCGACTCGACCCCCTTCGCCACCGCCCAGCTCCACCTTGACCAGCCCGCAGCCCGCTACCCTCTCGCCCGCCTCACCCCACCACCACTCGTCTGCCCTTTGCCACTGCGCCAGCCCTACGTCCCACGCCGTCCCAACCTCGCTCCCTCCTCACAGGTCGGGGCCTCGGCGGATCGAGCGCCCTCGTCGTGCCGGCCGGGCTCGAACCCTCCTCCGCCGAAACCCCTGCATGGCCCCCTGACCCTATCCACCCTTCCCCAGCCCCCCTCCTCCCTGCTCTTGCTGGCGCCCAAAACGCCCGGTGAGCTATTTTTTCATTTTTGCATTTTGTTACTATTTGTTATGTGCATGGATGCATGGATGAATTTTTGTTAGATGAATTGATGAATATTGGTAGATGGATGGATTGATGAATGTTGTTATGTTTTGTTAGATGGATTTGTGATAGATGGATGGATTAATGAATTTGTTAGATGGATTTGTGATAGATGGATGGATGAAATTTTGTTAGATGGATGGATTGATGAATATTTGTAAGTTTTCTGTTTGGTCATGTTGTTTCATATGACACGTTATTTTTCATGTTTAGTGTTAGGTCATGTTGTTTCATAGGACACTTGATGAAGCTTTTTTTTGAAATTTTAGATGTTGTTTCATGTTGGTTCATAATATAGTGTCAATGCTTTATGTGATATGTGATGAGCTAATTTTTTTTCACTCGATCAATTTTACAGGATTTGTGGCGTTTCATCTCTGTGGAGCGCTCTTTGACGTTGGAGGTGTTGGTCCACGGTCATCGCTCCTCTGATCGACTACATCCTCTACATCCGAGGGTGAGCAACAATTCCATGACCTCGTCTGTTTTTTCCATATCACTAGATTTCATTTTCACATCAAGTCGCGTAACCTAGGAGTCTCCCGTCCGAAAGGGTTGCATCGATAAATATGCATTCAATTGCATATTTATCACCGCAGCTCTTCCGGATTGTCCAGCTTTCACGGACAGCCGAGGATGTGTAGATTAGATACGTTGTTCATGCTCTACCCGCTCGAGCGAGTTTGGTGGCGCCTCCCCGTTGTTCTCCGGATGCACATTCTCTCGGCATTTTGCCGAGACGTGTATTTGGAGAACAACAGGGAGGTGCTGCCAAAATTTTGTATTGGAATGGGGTAGAGCATGGACAACGTACTCAATCTACACATTCTCGGGTGGGATTAGGACCCATCTTTACCTATTAGAGATGTAGGTGGATTAAATGTCGTTTCTCGTCATCCCTGTAAAAAATAAAATATTGATGTGAGTAATTTAAATGAATCCTTAATTTTGTTGTGTGGCTTCCAATAAAGCAGAGATGGCAGATAATCAGTGGATGTATAGTGGGTTTTTCCGTTGGAATCAAGTAACAATAGAGTGGGTCGAGAAAAATGATGTGTTTTTGAAAGAGATATTTCGTAGTCCAATGAGGATTGTGCCAGAATGCCCGTGTGCCAAATGTAAGAGACGTATGCGCAGATGTAAGAGTGAGATGACTAAGCACCTTCGCACACATGGATTTATGCCCAACTTTAATATGCCGATAAACTTTGCCCAACGGGGCCGTGGTAGAGAGGATGTGATACGACAACGCGTCGCTGGTTATGAGGACGATGGGGTTAGAGACATGCTAGATGATGTCTTTGGTGCACAGCCGACACCTCCGTCACATTCAGCGAATGAACCAGAGGAGCCGGAGGAAACTGCAAAGGCCTTCCTGGATATCTTGGCCTCTTCAAAGAAACCTCTTTATGAGTGTGCCAAGCTCTCTGTGCTGGATGCCATCTCGCAACTGATGGCAGGCAAGGTTGAGTATGGCTATAGCCGAGGTTGCTTCGAAGCATTTCTGGGAGTATGGGCTAACAGCCTGCCTGAGGGCCATGAACTGCCGAAAACCATGTATGCTACGAAGAAAATCATGAAGGCGCTCTCCATGGATTATGAGAAAATACATGTTTGTCCAAAGAATTGCCCTTTGTTTAGGCATGAGTATGCGAATGACAACTACTGTAGGAAGTGTGGTTCCTCTCGGTATATTGAGGTGGTCGATGAGCAAGGTCAGAAGTAGCAGCTAAAAATCCCTGTGAAGGTTCTTCGGTATCTTGATTTTATAAAAAGACTGCAGCGCCTTTTCATCACCGAGGAGTCTGCCAAAATGATGAAGTGGCACAAGGAAGGGAAAAGGTACAATCCAAATAAAATTGTACATCCATCAGAAGGTGAAGCATGGAAGTCATTCGATATAGAATACCCGGAGGAAGCAGCTGAGGCTGGGACTGTCAGAATTGCTATATCAGGTGATGGGTTCAATCCATATGGTATGTCGTCTAATCCATACAGCTGCTGGCCCATGTTTGTTATTCCGTTCAGTCTTCCTCCCGGCGCCATAATGCAACGCAAGACCATGTTCTCGTCGCTTGTAATTCCAGGGCCTGAATATTCGGGGAAGAATTTGAGTGTGTTTATGCAGCCATTGGTGGATGATTTGCACCATTCTTGGTACTTCCCGAGGTTGACATACAACCGACATCTGCAGAAAAATTTCTTGATGAAAGTTTGGCTACAATATTGCATGCATGACTTTCTCGGCTATGACCTATTCTGTGGATGGTGTACAAGTGGGAAGATGCCTTGCCCAGTGTGCATGCAGTCCTTGCTTTGCATTTGGCTGAAGAAGGGTGGCAAGTATTTTGCCTTTGACCTGCATCGATAGTTCCTCCCTCCAGACCATCCGGATAGGGAAGACAAGAAGAACTTCACAAAAGGCCTAGTCGTCCATGAAGTAAACAAGATTCCAACATTCTCTGGTGCGGATGTGCTTGCTCATCTGAAAGCTCTTAAGCCTGCCGGTGAAGGGAATGGCAAAGGCAAAGCCACAGGCGAAGACGAGGGCGAGGGCGAGGGAAAAGGAAAAGTCAAAGGGAAAAATGTTTTGAAGGATATGGTGAGACGCACAACTGGACTCACATTACCCCCTTCACGCAGCTTCCCTATTTTAAGGACCTCAAACTTCCATACGACATCGACGTGATGCACACCTAAAAGAATGTTGCAGAGTTCCTTTTTCGCACGATCCTCAACATTCCTGATAAGACAAAGGATAATGTTAATGCTAGAGTCGATTAACAGAATATTTGTGATTGGCCACATCTACACATGCAACCTCTAATGACCCACAAGTATAGGGGATCTATCGTAGTCCTTTCGATAAGTAAGAGTGTCGAACCCAACGAGGAGCAGAAGGAAATGATAAGCGGTTTTCAACAAGGTATTCTCTGCAAGTACTGAAATAAGTGGTAACGGATAGTTTTGTGATAAGATAATTTGTAACAAGCAACAAGTAATAAAAGTAAATAAAGTGCAGCAAGGTGGCCCAATCCTTTTTGTAGCAAAGGACAAGCCTGGACAAACTCTTATATAAGGAAAAGCGCTCCAGAGGACACATGGTGTCGTGGAATTGTCACGACAGATGTCCTTAGCGTGAGGACTTAGTCGCGAGGCCAACGCATATATTGTAGTAGCTTGAGAGGGGTTGGGCGGAATCAAGAGACGCAACACAAGACAAAGATTTAGACAGCTTCGGGCCCCAGGAAACATCATCCGGAATAGCCTTACATGTTGTTTGTGGCTAGCTCTCATTATGATCATGACGGAGTCGCCGGTAAGCCGTCTCTTTGTGTCTAGCCCTAGAGATTGTTTCTTGTTGCCTGTCCCCTCTTGGGGTGCCCTGCCCCTCCTTATATAAGCTACAGGGGCGGGTTACATTTGGAGTCCTACTAGGACCAGGACTAGTCTATCTTCTCTTACAAGTTAAATACAAGTCCGGGTCTTGCTTCCTCATAAAGGAAATATTTGTCATCTCTTTCCTCTTAAGCCGGCCCATCATAACGTGAGCCGGCCTTCGGGCTTTGGGCCTTGTTGTCCATCTATCTGACCCGCCTAAGTTACTAATGAGTCACCAATATCGGGCGGGTTATCTCGTGAATCGCCAAGCTCGGTATGGTCACCAGTGAGTCGCCACGCTCCAGCCGGATCATACATCCGGCGGGTTACACCGCGGGGTATATGCCCGACATTAGCCCCCAGTTTAATTTGGATTTATCCATGTTAAACTGATCCTATAAATCAAACACAAGAACAAATTTTACAGATTGTGTTCCGGGTTAAAAATTCTTGTAAGCCGGCACCTGATCATCCTTAATTCCTTGTGCTCCGGGTTAAATATTCTCCTGAGCCGGACTGATTATCCTTAAGTCCAAATGTCATTTCCTTCATCTAGAAAATCCGGGTCAAATAAGCTAGCTTCATACTCAATTTCTTGATGTTGGTTTCTCACAGAAAAATATTGTGAAGAATAATCCATTTGAGTCGGCTTCCAAGGTGCCGGGTTAAATAATTTTGGTCTTCAAATACTCATCGATATTCATCCGCTTGAAGATGTAAACTTGCGGTTTATCATTACAAAAAACTGTCGGATTATAAAACAGACGATGCCGGGTCATAATTGTTGTTGACACCGGTTTATGTAATTGATCCTCCTGATTTGCTCAAAACTGATAATTTGAAGATTTTTCTCCCTTATATCCACATTACTTGTATCCCCCAAGTCTTGAGCAGAACAAAGTGATGGTTTAAGACTTGCTCGTTGCAACCTTTAAGAAATCCGGCTTATTCATCTCAATCATATAAACTGAATATTCCACACATGCAGCCCCCAAGTGCCGGGTTGTCATGCTTATAAAGAACTGGGACTTGTAATTGCTTTATGCTCATGAAAATTTCAACCAGTGTAGCCCCCAAGGGCCGGGTCATTATGCAATAATGAGCAGGGACTTTGTAGATATAACCATGTAAATTTGAACAGCAATGTGTAGCCCCCAAGGGTCGGCTTAGTAAAATAATACTGAGCTGGGACTTTGTATATAATTGACAATAACATCATATAATATAGTCTCCACCATGGGCTTGAACCCACGTCCACAAGGTTAAGAGCTTTGTACTCCACCAACTTAATAGTGGACCGTTCAATATAATGGATTAATGCTTGTGTACCTTGAATTTTTGACAGGAGCAATTGGTAGCCCCCAAGGGCCAACTCATTTAGAATGTGATTTGTCGGGTCTTCAATGAGGCGAATAAAAATGACATTGCATTAGCCCCCAAGTGTCATTATGCATGCTTGCAGCGACATGAGACTTGCATATTTGATGTAACCTCAATTTGAATAATGTAGCCCCCAAGTGTCGGTCAGAAGCTGCGGCAATGACTCGGGACTATTCCTTTCATTGTAGAATAAATCATATCCATTAATAAAATAATAACCATTGCGCCAAAGCGACTTTGAATACCTCATCTGTTGATAAGTAAATCCAGAGTTTAAATACCCGGCGGCTCTTGGCCGATGGCGATTTAATACACCTTCATTGTAAGTCCGGAATTTTTATAACCCGGCTTATAGCATTTGAGAAAATCCAGAATGGATAATCATTTTGAAGCATCAACTTGGGTAATGAGCTTGAACTTAATCATTTATATGTCATATTTACGCAAATCCTCGCAAAGAGTTTAAACAACATATGCCTGGTGACTTAACGTCAAAAACAAGGGCGGGTAACCACCAAATGTGGTAATATCCTGCAAACAAGTAGAACACAAGACCCTATGATCCTTTAAATGATACCGCGGCTTATGTGACCTGCATAATGAAGTTGATAACTCAACTCTGTAAGAGCCGGCACATATGATATTTGTGACAACTCAAATACTTGCGATTGTATAAAAGCAGATAAATTTTTTGTGGCTTCGATTCAATACGATCAAGAAACCGCTCCAAAGGTGTTAAGCTAAGATTCGAATACGATCATATAGCCCCGATGGCGTTGGCGTTGCCGATCAAAGTGGGTATCGACAGCTATGTTCTCTTTGGTTGAATACGACCTACGTCCCGAACAGAAGCCCCAAATGACCTTAAAAGTTGTTTAACGATGCTGATTCGAATACGATCCACGTCGATTCCCAAAGGGGTTGAGCTATGATTCGGATACGATCAAGAAGCCCCCAAGTAGGTTCAGCAGTTTGCTAATCAAAAGGGTATCGGCAGCTATGTTCTCTTTGGTTCGAATACGACCTATGTTTGAACAGGAAGCCCCCAAGTGACCATATCAATTTTGGCATTGCGCCGATCAAGAGGGTATCGATAGCTATGCCCGGCGAGCAGAAGCCCCAAGTGACCATAATAAGATAAGCCGTAAGGCAGGATACCTATGTTTGAACCTCGCATCATGGCAGCAAGTTCTTTTGGCAACTTTTAACTCGAACTTGCGAGAGATTAATTCTTTTTGAACCGGAATTTTAAACAGGATTTGAAAGATTCAAAAATTTGTGAGGGGCAAATTTACCTTGAGCCGGATTTTGAACCGGATTTGAGAGCTTCAGTGCTTTGTGGGAGAAAGATGCCTCTTGAACCGGATTTTAAACCAGAGTCCTTATTTTGAGCCGGAAATCTTCTGACGGCTTTTAAATTTTCATCGATCTAGCAGCAATCTCCGGGGCCCGGGTTATTTTTCCCTTCAATGACCCGCAGTTTTTGAATTCATTGAAACCGGGTGATTTTGCCGAGTCATACCATTGTAGCCCCCGAGTCTCAAGACGACTCGAGGAGTTGGCTTGAGATTCTCCATATTTGACCAGAGCAGAAGGTGTATATCATCGGCATTGATAGCGCGATGTGAATCCACGGAAGGTTGAGGTGACTGCGGCGGGTTATAAATGATCCCGTATGAGCCGTGTCAGCAACTCGGCCAATGGTTCCTCCCAACTGGCTATTTTGAAGTTAACCAAACTGTAGTGGCGGCAACTTGTGTGCACGCCCATTGAACCATCCAGTGCAGACGGCGGCTGATAATATATGATAATTTGCCTCCAATTTGTTGGAAGAAAACCGGGCTTCCCAAGCAGTGACTTGCTCATACTCAATAAACAGCTCATCCAAATAGGTGCGACCCGGTGTGTTGATGTAGACCAGGCCGCGAGAGACGGACAGTAAAGACAACCGTAGCATCAGAGGCGGCACAGACAAATGAACCGGCCGTGGTCACGAGAGACAGCCTCGGCGTTGTAAGCCGACGCGGTCGCGAGAGACGGCCACGGCGTTGTAAGCCGGTGCGGGAGTCCATTGAGTTAACGATGACCATCTGTGCCAGAAGATGTTGGCGTGCCTCCATCTCCACGGTATAATATCACTTTTTGTAATAAATAATTGCTCTGCGTAAACAATATTGAAGACTAAGGCAAAGATAAACTTGTTCTTTGACAAAAACAACATGTGCTAATAAAATAAATTTGGATGGATATCACCTGATTTGTTTGGATGACGGATGATCCTTTTATCACGACAGAGGTAGCTCAGGCAGACCAGCAACTTAATATAGTTCCGGCGGCTCATGGCAGACCGGCGACTTAATATAACCCCGGCGGCTCAAGGTGGCAAGGGCGGCTCAACGCGGCTCTGGCAGGTTGTTGTAGATTGTCAGACGGGCGATTTGCACACACCTGTTCCATCGATGAAGCGTGCAGCGCGGTGCGTGATGGTGCTGACATACACTTTATAGACACAACATGGCACCACCTTTGCTGCACATAAAAATATACAGACCAAAGTAATTGTTCTTTGATGAAAACAATATGTTTAATAAAATAAACTTAGATGAATATCACCTGGCATTTTTTTTATCGGATGACACTGATAGCGAAAACCAAGTCTAGATAGCCAGGCCAAAGCATCAAGGTTTGTGCTTATTGCTTCTGTTGAATTACCGGCTCTTCGGCGTGTTTGAAGTAGATTGTACCAGTATAATGTACTGTAGGGGCGGTGGTTTACACATCTGACCCACGTGCATGCTCGCTTTCGTCGGGCGACTTTACCGATGTCGATTTATATGCTTTTTGATGTAAACCCAAATGACAGGAGCGATTTAGATTAAGAGAACAGCTCACTAAGACTGTGCTCTTTTTGTGCTTGGCACAACGGTCTTTGAACCAATCATGCGTACATGCACTTCTCCTCCATGTGAATGTTCCAATGGAAAGAAAATCAGACTTGACTAGTACCTCCTATGCTCCAGTATTCCAAGCAAATACCAATCAGTGACCATCTATTCCAAGCAATGCAAGCTCGATGGGTGTACATCCAACTTTTAGTGAGAATACCCAGGCGGAGCACCCGGCCTTGGGCAGGGCGGCCAGATGGAGTCAAGCCATCAAGCGGGCGGCTCGGGGACGGGCGCACAGGCACAACAGCCAAGGCAGGGCAGAGCCCGTGGATAAACAGCGAGGGGAGGCAGGGGCTCGAGGCCAGCCAAAGGCAGAGGTGGACCACTGCGGTAGGTGGCTCCATGGACGGGCGGCTCACGGCACCGGTGGCCTAGAGGCAAGGTCGCGCGGTGGCTGACTGAAAAAGTGATGCAACGGAGGCGACCCGTCGGCTGGCGGGTCAAGGCCGGACGGCTCAGAAGCCGGTGGCGACTTGAATCAGGCACAAAGCCAGACGGTGACGGCGACTTGCCGCAAAAACCGTGGGAACGACGCGAGGCGGTCAGCTCGATGCGACGGGGCTGATGAGAAGGTCCGTGACAGGGCGGGTCACGGCGGCGACTCAAGGCCACGGCGGCAGCTTGAGGCGTCATTGTCACGACGGTGGAGAGGCGCCGGCGAGGCGGCGGGTTGAAGCAGAGCCCAGCCGTGGTGATGCAGGTGACCGGGTGGCTCAAGGCGAGGCCAAGTGCGACGCGCGGAGGAGCAGCAACAGGTGGCTTCCGAAGCTGGCGGGGGTGACCTGGTGGAGCACGACCCGGCGAGGCAGCTCATAGGCAAAGGCTGCGCTCGGAAGCGGCCAGCCGAGGCCACATCGGAGGCTCAACGCAAGGTGAGCTCGGCGGCTTTGAGTAGGTGCTGGCCCTCGGGGCAACGGGCCGGGTCAAGGGCAGCACGAGAGCTGCTCGGACGGCCATGCCTGCAGCAGAATAAAAGGCGGAGTCGAACCATGGCCGCGGTCGGCTCGGGGTCGAACCAGCGGGACCCGGCGATTCGAGGCGAACACAGTGACTCGGAGCAGAGGCCCAATGGCGCGGCGGTGAAGGTGAGGCCGGTGAAGGCTGAAGCTCTCATCACGGTGACTCGGGGAAAAAACCTGCGTCGGCGAGGGCAGGTCAAAGTGGCGAGAACTGCTCGTGGCGGCTTAACGACAACCGGCGACTCAGCAACGGCGACCGGAGGAGGCGACGAGCAATTCGTGATGGCCAAGGAGTCCAGGGCGGTTGAATTTTTTTTTGCGCCCATGACCATATCTCCTCTGGGTTGTAATCGTACCTTATTTTTCTTTCCTTATTGCTGTGATGGAGATCACAACGCCCAGCAATGCTTTTTTGGCAAAAATAAAGCAGAGCAATTCCGTGTTTCATCCAGATTTCACTTCACCGAGAAACAAGCAGCAGCGGAAGTCGACGTTCTCGGCGACTTGTGGTTGAACCACTCCCCAATCACATAACACGCTGCAAAAATTTCCTATCGGTTCCTGCGACGTGATCTTTGCAGTGATCGGTCTTCAACTTGCATCGGCGGCAACGCACCCAACACTATCTTAATTTTCTTGAACTCAAACCTTTATCTGTTTAATTGCGAGCTCCTTGATCCCTAAAGAGATCCCTTCAAGAACTCAACACCACCGTGCGCAGGCCCCACGGTGGGCGCCAACTGTCGTGGAATTGTCACGGCAGATGTCCTTAGCGTGAGGACTTAGTCGCGAGGCCAACGCATCTATTGTGGTAGCTTGAGAGGGGTTGGGCGGAATCGAGAGACGCAACACAAGACAAAGATTTAGACAGCTTCGGGCCCCAGGAAACATCATCCGGAATAGCCTTACATGCTGTTTGTGGCTAGATCTCATTATGATCATGAGGGAGTCGCCGGTAAGCCGGCTCTTTGTGTCTAGCCCTAGAGATTGTTTCTTGTTGCCTGTCCCCTCTTGGGGTGCCCTGCCCCTCCATATATAAGTTAGAGGGGCGGGTAACATGTGGAGTCCTAGCAGGACCATGACTAGTCTATCTTCTCTTACAAGTTAAATACAAGTCCGGGTCTTGCTTCCTCATAAAGGAAATATTTGTCATCTCTTTCCTCTTAAGCCGGCCCATCATAACGTGAGCCGGCCTTCTCGGCTTTGGGCCTTGTTGTCCATCTGACCCGCCCGCCAGGTTACTAATGAGTCACCAATATCGGGCGGGTTATCTGTGAATTGCCAAGCTCCAGGCGGGTCACCAGTGAGTCGCCACGCTCCAGCCGGATCATACATCCGGCGGGTTACACCGCGGGGTATATCCCTGACACATGGGAATATCGTCAAGCTGGTTTTCATCACGTTCATATGATTCGCGTTCGGTACTTTGATAATTTGATATGTGGGTGGACCGGTGCTTGGGTGTTGTTCTTACTTGAACAAGCATCCCACTTATGATTAACCTCTATTGCAAGCATCCGCAACTACAACAAAAGTATTAAGGTAAACCTAACCATAGCATGAAACATATGGATCCAAATCAACCCCTTACGAAACAACGCATAAACTAGGGGTTTAATCTTCTGTCACTCTAGCAACCCATCATCTACTTATTACTTCCCAATGCCTTCCTCTAGGCCCAAATAATGGTGAAGTGTTATGTAGTCGACATTCACATAACACCACTAGAGGCTGGATAACATACATCTCATCAAAATATCGAACGAATACCAAATTCACATGACTACTACTAGCAAGACTTCTCCCATGTCCTCAGGAACAAACGTAACTACTCACAAAGCATATTCATGTTCATAATCGAGGGGGTAATAATATGCATAAAGGATCTGAACATATGATCTTCCACCAAATAAACCAACTAGCATCAACTACAAGGAGTAATCGACACTACTAGCAACCTACTAGTACCAATCCCGGACTTGGAGACAAGAATTGGATACAAGAGATGAACTAGGGTTTTGAGAGGAGATGGTCTTTGGTGAAGATGTTGACGGAGATTGCCCTCTCCCGATGAGAGGAGCGTTGGTGATGACGTTGGCGATGATCCCAGGGAAGGAAGTGTCCCTTGACAGCTGCCGGAGCCCTAGATTGGTTCCGCCAAGGTTCCTCGTGGCGGCGGAGGTTAAATCGAAAAGGTTGCTTATGATTTTTTCCTCGACGAAAGACCTCATATATAAGAAGATGGCCATCGGAGAGCCAACAGGGGGGCCCACGAGGTAGGGGGCGCGCCCCCCACCCTCGTGGACAGGTGGGCCCCCCTCTGGTGAACTTCTTCATTGGATATTTTTATTATTTCCCAAAATGACTTTCGTGGAGTTTGAGGACTTTTGGAGTTGTGAAGAATAGGTCTCTAATATTTGCTCCTTTTTCCGACCCGAATTCCATTTGTAGGCATTCTCCTCCTTATGTAAACCTTGTAAAATAAGAGAGTAGGCATAAGTATTGTAACATAACGATGTAATAACAGCCCATAATGCAATCAATATCGATATAAAAGCATGATGCAAAATGGACGTATCAACTCCCCCAAGCTTAGACCTCGCTTGTCCTCAAGCGAAAGCCGATAATGATAAATATGTCCCCATGTTTAGAGGTAGAGGCGTCGATAAAAAATAAAATACTGACATGACGGCATCATGATTATTCTCATAAACAACAACATAAATAGATATTGTCATATGATTTCTTATGTTAAAGTAATAATCCATTCACAATGCAGAGTACGAATCATGAACTTTATCGAGAACCAACAAACTATAATCTCAATCATTGAAGCAATTGCAATTTATCATAACATCAGAAAGAGTCTATGTCAGAGCTTAATAGCAATTCCACATACTCAACTATTATTTAGTCTTTCATAATTGCTAACACTCACGCGATACTTGTGGTTATGGAGTTTTAATCGGACACAGAGAAAGATAGGGGCTTATAGTTTCGCCTCCCAACCTTTTACCTCAAGGGTAATGTCAACAATAATAACTCATGCCCCATACATCCAATTATATATATCAATCATGATCTTTCCAACATACTGTGCTTGCCAAAGGATAAAATGTAAAGAGGAATGGTGAAGGTCACCATGACTCTTGCATAAGATAGAGGATAATAATAGAAGATAGGCCCTTTGCAGAGGGAAGCAGAGGTTGTCATGCGCTTAAGGGTTGGATGCACAAAGTCTTAATGCGAAAGAACGTCACTTTATATTGCCACTTGTGATATAGACCTTTATTATGCAGTCCGTCGCTTTTATTACTTCTACATCACAAGATCGTATAAAGCTTATTTTCTCCCTCACTAATAAATCATACATATTTAGAGAGTAATTTTTATTGCTTGCACCGATGACAACTTACTTGAGGGATCTTACTCAATCCATAGGTAGGTATGGTGGACTCTCATGGCAAAACTGGTTTAAGGGTTTTGGAAGCACAAGTAGTATCTCTACTTGGTGCTTTGAGAATTTAGCTAGCATGAGGGGAAAGGCAAGCTCAACATGTTGGATGATCAATGACAATATACTTTATCTCAGATATTAGAAAATATAACCCATTACGTTGTCTTCCTTGTCCAACGTCAACTCTTTAGCATGTCATATTTTAATGAGTGCTCCCGATCGTAAAAGATGTCAACGATAGTATATTTATATGTAAAACCTCTCTTTCCTTATTACTTCCTATTAATTGCAACGATGACCAAAGCTATGTCTGCCAACTCCCAACAACTTTTAATCATCATACTCTTTCTATGCGAAGTCATTACTCTCAATAAGATCAATATGAACTCTTGTTTCTTTTTATTCTTTTCTCTTTTCTTGTATTCACTCAAGATCATGGCAAAACAACCAAGCCCTTGACTCAACACTAATCTTTATTATATAGCTCACGGACTCGATTACATAGAGAGATCATAAAGCAAAACTCAAAACTAGATCATGCCATAAACTTTATTCTACTAGATCAAGATACTACTAATAGGATCGAACTAAGAAAATCGGTAAAGATAGGAGATGTGATTGTGATCGATGCAGGGGCACCTCCCCAAGATTGGCGGTTGCCAAGGGAGTGCACATACCCATGTGATTATATCTCCTTCTTTGTTGTTGGTGAAATATTCTTGGCGATGATGCCCTTCAGGATCACGATTCTCCTCCTCGAGCTTATTGACTTGCTGCTTGAGGTCCATTATTTCCTTACGAAGCTTTCCTGTAACAGCTAAAGCTCCTTGCACCCAAGGGTGTTGCACAGCTGCGGGAGACACTCCTCTTCATATTTTTATAAGAAAGAAATCTAACATTGGAAGGGATAACCGAGTTTGGAATAGCTGAACTCTATAGTTCCCCCATTGTGAACCCAGCTCGGAAGCGAGAAGTGACTTCTTGATCCTCCATGGCATCTACTCTCATCAAGTCGGCCTCCATCTCTTCCTCCGTTCTTTGGCCCAAAGTGGTCGTCAATCATTTGCCCTTGGTTCCAATCTGGGATGAGACACCGGCTCTCCCGACCAGACTCTTGAGAAGACATCTTGCTCTAATCTGCAGTGACAACATTTCAAACAAAAACAAAGGATATTTGCGTGATACGGGAGTCCAAACCTTCGGGAGGTTATATAATGAATTTTTACCGACCAAAATACGTATTTTGCAAGAAAACGGAGTCCGGAAGGCACACGAGGTGCCCACGAGGTAGGGGGGCGCGCCCAGGGGGCACCCTCGTGGGGCCCTCGTGTCTTTCCCGGACTGCTACTTATTTTTCTATTTTTCTAAATATTCCAAAACGGGGAAATATTGCCTTAAAAATTGTTTTGGAGTCGGTTTACTTACCGTACCACATACCTATTCCTTTTCGGAGTCCGAAACATTAGGAAAGTGTCCTTATGTACTCCTCCGGGTTACGGTTTCAATAACATTGGTTTCAACATTTATAGGATTACGAGATATAGTGTTTGATTCTTTGACCGTTTACCACCTTTGGATTCGTGCCTTCAAAGTTGTTGATTTTATGGCACCTAACGATAGACCTCCTCGATAACGTAGGGGCCTTCCCATTTAGAGAGAAGTTTTCCTGCAAAAAATCTTAAGCGAGAGTTGTATAGCAATACATAATCACCTACATTAAACTCACGCTTTTGTATCCTTTTGTCATGCCATCTTTTAACTTTTCTTTAAACAACTTGGCATTTTCATAAGCTTGGGTTCTCCATTCATCAAGTGAGCTAATATCAAATAACCTCTTCTCTCCGGCAAGTTTGAAATCATAATTGAGCTCTTCAATAGCCCAATAAGCCTTATGTTCTAGTTCGAGAGGTAAGTGACATGCTTTTCCATAAACCATTTTATACGAAGACATACCCATAGGATTCTTATATGCAGTTCTATAGGCCCATAATGCATCATCAAGTTTCTTGGACCAATTCTTTCTAGACCTATTGACAGTCTTTTGCAAAATTAATTTGAGCTCCCTATTAGTACTTGACCACTAGACTGTGGATGATATGGAGATGCAATTCTATGATTAACGTCATACTTAGCAAGCATCTTACAGAAAGCACCATGAATGAAATGTGAACCACCTTCAGTCATTAAATATCTAGGGACTCCAAACCTCGGAAAAATAACTTCTTTAAGCATTTTAATAGAAGTGTTATGATCAGCACTACTAGTTGGAATAGCTTCCACCCACTTAGTAACGTAATCAACAACAACTAAAATATGTGTATATCCATTAGAGGCAGGAAAAGGTCCCATATAATCAAAGCCCCAAACATCAAATGGTTCAATAACAAGCGACTAATTCATAGGCATTTCTTAGCGTCTACTAATATTACCAATTCTTTGACATTCATCACAAGATAAGACAAACTTACGAGCATCCTTGAAGAGAGTAGGCCAATAAAAACCAGATTGCAATACCTTATGTGCAGTTCTATCTCCAGCGTGGTGCCCTCCATAAGCTTCGGAGTGACACTTGCGTGAGGATACATTCCTGTTCATGCTCGGTACACAGCGTCTAATAACACCATCTACTCCTTCTTTATAAAGATGTGGGTCATCCCAAAAGTAATGTCTCAAATCATAGAAAAACTTTTTCTTTTGTTGGTATGTGAAACTAGGTGGTATAAATTTAGCAACAATGTAATTGGCATAATCATCATACCACAGAGTACTACGAGAAGCATTTATGACATTTAATTGCTCATCAGGGAAGCTATCATCAATAGGTAGTGGGTCATCAAGAACATTTTCTAACCTAGACAAGTTGTATGCAACGGGGTTCTCAGCTCCCTTTCTATCAACAATATGCAAATCAAATTCTTGTAGCAAGAGAACCCATCTAATAAGTCTAGGTTTAGGATCTTTCTTTTCCATCAGGTATTTAATAGCAGCATGATCAGTGTGAATAGTTACTTTAGAATCAACAATATAAGGTTTGAACTTATCACAAGCAAATACAACTGCTAAGAATTCATTTTCAGTAGTAGCATAATTTCTTTGAGCATTGTCTAAAGTTTTACTAGCATAATGGATAACATTTAATTTCTTATCAACTCTTTGCCCTAGAACAGCACCTCTGACATAATCACTAGCATCACACATAATTTCAAAGAGTAAATTCCAATCAATTGGGTGAACAATTGGTGCAGAGATCAATGCTTTCTTAAGTATTTCAAATGCTTCTACACAATCATCATCAAAGACAAATGGTATATCTTTTTGTAATAAATTAGTCAGAGGCCGAGAAATTTTTAAGAAGTCCATAATGAACCTCCTATAAATTCTGGCGTGACCAAGGAAACTTCTTATACCTTTGATGTCCTTGGGACATGGCATCCTTTCAATAGCATCAACCTTGGCTTTATCAACTTCAATACCTCTTTCAGAAACTTTATGCCCCAAGACAATACCTTCATTAACCATAAAGTGGCACTTTTCCCAATTCAAGACAAGATTAGTTTCTTCACATCTCGCAAAACTCGATCAAGATTGCTCAAGCAATCATCAAAAGAGGATCCATAGACGGAAAAGTCGTCCATGAAAACCTCACAAATCTTTTCACAAAAGTCAAAGAATATAGCCATCATGCATCTTTGAAAGGTAGCAGGTGCATTACATAAACCAAAAGGCATACGTCTAGAAGCAAAAGTGCCAAAAGGGCAAGAAAAAGTGGTCTTTGATTGATCTTTAGCTGACATAGGTATTTGAGAGAAACCAGAATAACCATCTAGAAAGCAATAATGTGTATGTTTGCATAGTCTTTCTAGCATTTGATCAATAAAAGGTAAGGGGTAATGATCTTTCTTAGTGGCCTTATTTAATTTACGGAAATCAATTACCATCCTATAACCTGTAATAATTCTTTGCGGAATCAATTTGTCTTTATCATTAGGAACTACAGTGATACCTCCCTTCTTAGGGACACAATGGACAGGACTTACCCACTGACTATCAGCAACGGGATAAATTATACCTGCCTCCAGAAGCTTTAATATTTCTTTCCTTACCACTTCTTTCATCTTAGGATTGAGCCTTCGTTGATGATCACGAACTGGTTTGGCATCTTCTTCCAAATTTATTTTATGTTGACATAGAGTGGGACTAATGCCCTTAAGATCATCAAGAGTATATCCAATAGCAGCACGGTTCTTCTTCAGAGTTTTCAATAATCTCTCTTCCTCATGCTCTGAAAGGTTAGCACTAATAATAACAGGATATATTTTCTTTTCATCAAGATAAGCATATTTAAGATTACCAGGCAATGGTTTAAGCTCAAACACGGGATCACCCTTGGGTGGAGGAGGATCCCCTAGGATTTCAACAGGCAAATTGTGTTTCGGAATGGGTTCCTGATTAAAGAATACTTCATCTATTTCCCTGCTTTCATTCATAAACATATCATTTTCATGGTCTAGCAAATATTGTTCCAAGGGATCATTAGGAGGTACGGCAATAGAAGCAAGACCAATAATTTCATCCTTACTAGGCAATTCTTCTTCACGGCGTTGTCTACTAAATTTAGAGAAATTAAAGTCATGAGTCATATCATCCAAGCTAATAGTAACAACATTCTTTTCGCAGTCTATCTTAGCATTAACAGTGCTCAAGAAGGGTCTACCAAAAATAATGGGACAAAAGCTATCTTGTGGGTAACTAAGAACAAGAAAATCAGCAGGATATTTAGTTTTCCCACACAAGACTTCAACATCTCTAACAATTCCCATTGCTGATATAGTATCTCTAATGGCAAGTTTAATTGTAACATCAATACCTTCTATCTCAGCGGGTGCAATATCATGCATAATTTCTTTATACAAGTCATAAGATATAACACTAACACTAGCACCCATATCACATAAGCCATGATAACAATGATCTCCTATTTTAACAGAAATAACAGGCACGCCTACCACAGGTCTATGTTTATCTTTAGCACAGGGTTTGGCAATTCTAGCAGTTTCATCGCGGAATTGAATAACATGCCCATCAATATTATCAGCTAAGAGATCTTTAGCAATAGGAACATTAGGTTCAACTTTAATTTGCTCAGGAGGTGTATAAGTTCTAATATTGCTTTTACGAACCACAGTTGAAGCTTTAGCATGATCCTTTATTCTAACAGGGAAAGGTGGTTTCTCAACATAAGAAGTAGGAACAAGAGGATCATTATAAGTGACAATCTTTTATTCAACTTTAATAGGTGCAGCTACTTTTAGTTCTATGGGAGGATGATATTTAAACCACTTCTCCTTGGGGAGATCAACATAAGTAGCAAAGGATTCACAGAAAGAAGCTACTATCTCAGAGTCAAGTCCATATTTAGTGCTAAACTTACGGAAAATATCGGTATCCATAAAAGATTTAACATAATCAAACTTAGGTGTCATACGACTCCTTACCTTCATCGAGATCCCAATCTTGAGTTGCGTTTAATTCTATCCAATAAATTCCATCTGAATTCAATAGTCTTCATCATAAAGGCCAACACAAGAAGTATCGAGCATGGTGCGATTGTTTTCGTAAAGTTTAGCATAAAGATTTTGAAGAATTATTTCTCTTGAGAGCTCATGATTGGGGCATGAATATAACATTGATTTAAGCCTCCCCAAGCTTGAGCGATGCTTTCTCCTTTGCGAGGCCAAAATTATATATATAATTGCGATCACGATGAACAAGATGCATAGGGTAATACTTGATGAAATTCCAATTTCACTCGTTTATAGTTCCATGATCCCGTGTCATCACATAGCCTATACCATGTCGATGCATCTCCTTCAAAGATAAAGGAAGACCTTCTTCTTAACAACATCATCGGGTATACACGCAAGCTTAAATAATCCACAAACTTCATCCACATAGAGTAGATGTTCATCAGGATGCTTTGTTCCATCTCCTATAAAAGTATTAGCTAGCAGTTTTTCCATCATACCCGAAGGAACTTCAAAGGGAATATTTTCATTTTCAGTAGGTTCAGTAGGTTGAGGAGCAACTCTTTACTCTACTGGTCGGGGTGAAGATACCCCGAACAAGCCCCTCATAGGATTACTTTCCATAATAACAAGTGACAGTAAATTTCAGCACACTATATAAATTTTTCCTTACCAAATTCCACCTACCAAAGGCGCTTCACTCCCCGGCAACGACGCCAGAAAGGAGTCTTAATGTCCCACAAGTATAGGGGATCTATCGTAGTCCTTTCGATAAGTAAGAGTGTTGAACCCAACGAAGAGCAGAAGGAAATGATAAGCGGTTTTCAGCGAGGTATTCTCTGCAAGTACTGAAATAAGTGGTAACAAATAGTTTTGTGATAAGATAATTTGTAACAAGCAACAAGTAATAAAAGTAAATAAAGTGCAGCAAGGTGGCCCAATCCTTTTTGTAGCAAAGGACAAGCCTGGACAAACTCTTATATAAGGAAAAAGCGCCCCGAGGACACATGGGAATATCGTCAAAATTTGGTTTTCATCACGTTCATATGATTCGCGTCGGTACTTTGATAATTTGATATGTGGGTGGACGGTGCTTGGGTGCTGTTCTTACTTGAACAAGCATCCCACTTATGATTAACCTCTATTGCAAGCATCCGCAACTACAACAAAAGTATTAAGGTAAACCTAACCATAGCATGAAACATATGGATCCAAATCAGCCCCTTACGAAGCAACACATAAACTAGGGTTTAAACACATCACTCTAGCAACCCATCATCTACTTATTACTTCCCAATGCCTTCCTCTAGGCCCAAATAATGGTGAAGTGTTATGTAGTCGATGTTCACATAACACCACTAGATTTGGACAACATACATCTCATCAAAATATCGAACGAATACCAAATTCACATGGCTACTAATAGCAAGACTTCTCCCATGTCCTCAGGAACAAACATAACTACTCACAAAGCATATTCATGTTCATAATCAGAGGGGTAATAATATGCATAAAGGATCTGATCATATGATCTTCCACCAAATAAACCAACTAGCATCAACTACAAGGAGTAATCGACACTACTAGCAACCTACTAGTACCAATCCCGGACTTGGAGACAAGAATTGGATACAAGAGATGAACTAGGGTTTTGAGAGGAGATGGTGCTTTGGTGAAGATGTTGATGGGTGCCCTCTCCCGATGAGAGGAGGCGTTGGTGATGACGTTGGCGATGATTTCCCCCTCCCGAGGGAAGTGTCCCCCGCAGAACAGCTCTGTAGGAGCCCTAGATTGGTTCCGCCAAGGTTCCGCCTCGTGGCGGCGGAGTTTCGTAGAAAAGGTTGCTTATGATTTTTCCTAGACGAAAGACCTCATATAGCAGAAGATGGCCATCAGAGAGCCAACAGGGGGCCCACGAGGTAGGTGGGCACGCCCTAGGGGGTAGGGCGCGCCCCCCACCCTCGTGGATAGGTGGGCCCCCCTCTGGTGAACTTCTTCCACTGGATATTTTTTATTATTTCCCAAAATGACTTTCGTGGAGTTTCAGGACTTTTGGAGTTGTGCAAAATAGATCTCTAATATTTGCTCCTTTTCCAAATTATAATTCCAAATTGACGGCATTCTCCTCCTTATGTAAACCTTGTAAAATAAGAGAGAGTAGGCATAAGTATTGTAACATAACGTGTAATAACAGCCCATAATGCAATAAATATCGATATAAAAGCATGATGCAAAATGGACGTATCAACCTCCCACAGGCAATCGAAAATCTTGGTTAAAGCCAGATGCTGACTTCGTACTTAAAAAGGATCATAAGATGGAGGCATTCAAGTGGCCGAAACATGTCGTGAAGTTCACTGATGGTTACGCGTCGAATATAAGTAAGGGGGTCAATCCTTCAACGGGCAAAGTGACCGGGCTCAAGAGTCATGACTATCATGTATGGATTGAGCGGATTATGCCGGTCATGGTGTCGTGGTTTTGTCACGTCAGATGTCCTAGTGTAAGGACTTAGTCGTGAGGCCAACGCATCTATGTGGTAGCTTGAGAGGGGTAGAGCGGAATCGAGAGACGCAACATAAGACAAGGTTTTAGACAACTTTGGGCCCCGGGAAACACCATTCGGTAATAACCCTACATGCTGTTTGAGGCTAGGTCTCATTATCCTCACGAGGGAGTCGCCAGTAAACCGGCTCTTTGTGTCTAGCCCTAGAGATTGTTTCTTCTTGCTTGTAGCTTGTCCCTCTTTGGGGAGCCCTGCCCCTCCTTATATATGTTGAAGGGGCGGGTTACATGCGGAGTCCTTTTAGGACTAGTCTATCTCTTATACAAACCGGATACAAGTTCGGGTCTTAACTCCTTATAAGATAAATATTCCTTATGCCTTTCCTTGTAAACCGGCCCGCCATAGTTGAACCGGCCTTCTGGGCCTTGGGCCTTGTCATCCGTTTATCCCGCCCACCGGGTTACCAGTGAATTGTCCAGTCCGGGCAGGTCATTAGTAATTCGCCAAGACCAGCCGGGTT
This sequence comes from Aegilops bicornis, assembly GCA_021605145.1. Taxonomy (NCBI): domain Eukaryota; kingdom Viridiplantae; phylum Streptophyta; class Magnoliopsida; order Poales; family Poaceae; genus Aegilops; species Aegilops bicornis. The sequence goes on along the minus strand of CM038671.1, from coordinate 255,194,052 downwards.
ATACTTCCAGCCAGTTTACGTCGCGGGGTATATCCCCGACATTAGCCCCCAGTTTAATTTGGATTTATCCATGTTAAACTGATCCTATAAAATAAACACAAGAACAAACTTGACAGATTACGCTCCGGGTTAAGAATTCTTATAAACCGGCATCTGATCATCCTTAAGTCCTTATCATTTCCTCCTTCTAGAAAATCCGGGTCAACAAGCCAGCTTCATACTCAATTTGCCGACATTGATTCCTCACAGAGAAATATTGTGAAGAATAATCCACTTGAGTCGGCTTCCAAAGCGCCGATTTAAGAAATATGGGTCTTGAAATACTCATCTGATATTCAGCCGGTTTGAAGATGTAAAACTTGCCGGTTTAATATTACCAAAATTGCCGGGTTATAAAAACTGATAATTTCGGGTCATGATTGTTTCCAATGCCGGTTCATGATTGTTGCCAACGCCGAGTCATGATTGTTGGTAACGCCGGGTCATGATTGTTGCACACACCGGGTCAATCTGGTTTGCTCAAAACTGGAAATTGAAAGATATTTCTCGCTTATATCCATATTACCTGTAGCCCCCAAGTCTTGAGCAGAACAAAGTGATGGTTTGAGACTTGTTTCCATATAATTACTGCCAAATAGAAGAAATCCATGTTGTTTATCTCAAGTAAAAACTGAATACTCCATATATGTAGCCCCCAAGTACCGGGTTGTCATGCTTGCAGCAACCTGGGACTTGTAATTGCTTATAAAAACTTCAATCAGTGTAGATTTGAACAGCAACATGTAGCTCCCAAGGGCCTTGAATTGTTGATGGGAGCAATTGGTAGCCCCCAAGGGCCGGCTCATTATGATGTGATGAGTCGGGTCTTCAATAAGGCCAATAAAAATGACTTTGCATTAGCCCCCAAGTGTCATGGTGCATGCTTGCAGCGACATGAGACTTGCATGTAATCTCAATTTTGAATAATGTAGCCCCCAAGTGCTGGGTCATTATGCAATAATGAGCAGGGACTATTCCTTCAATTGTAGAATAAATCATATCCATTGATAAAATAATAACCGTTGCGCTAAAGCGACTTTGAAAACCTCAATCATAATACTGGTTATTGATAACCATAATAAAATCCAGCCATGTTGGCTATTCAAGATAATATAATCCGGTATGAAAACCTTATTCATTCAATATCATAATGAAAATTCATCCAAGTTTGGCTATTTGAATAATATAACCCAATGATTTATAAGTGCATGATTCCAATGGCTTAATCCAAATATATCTTTGGCGAGTTATAGTCCAAAGCCGGGCCGGGTTAACAAACACGGATAATTTCTCATCATATACTAGCAACTTATCGTCTTAAAGCCAGGCCGGTTTAATAAACACCGGTGATTTATAATCATGCTTTATTCAACCTGTTTCGGCATACAACAAGTTTAAAGTGTTCTGGCGGTTTACCGCCGGACGGGTCATAATGCCCAACATATAACCCAGGTTTATAACCAAGGCTGTAAAAAGATAATCAAATATGAAAATAATTGATACCTGTGACCTTGAATCACAATGTTGGCTGACCAACTCTTGTAGTGAGGGTGATAACCCTAATCTTGAGTAATAATAACTCCTGACATATTGTGCCGGTTTATGATAAAACCGTACCGGGTTGTGATAGACACCGGATTATCCATATATAATATTGGCGACTTGTAGTCAAACCAGACCAGGTTAATAATCGCCGGATTATAACTGGTCATGTACTGACAACTTGTAGTTGAAAGCCAAGCCGGGTTAATAAATGCCAGTCTATCCATGCACATATGATACATGCTATGATGATGTAATGATAATGCAACATATGATGATGTATATGTATGATCAAGAGGGTTTAGGCTATGGTTCAGATATGACCAGAGCCCTCAAGTAGTCATAATTGTGACATTGTACCGATCAAGAGGTGTAGCTATGGTTCAGATATGACCGGAGCCCCCAAGTGATTTCCCTGTTGGCCTTATGCCTATCAAGAGGTGTAGCTATGGTTAGGATACAACCAAGCCCCCAAGTGATTTCCCTGGTGCCCGTATGCCTATCCAGAGGTGTAACGATGGTTCGAACCCATAGCCCCAAGTGATTTCCCTATTGGCCTTATGCCTATCGGGAGGTGTAGCTATGGTTTGGATCTGACCAAGCCCCCAAATGATTTCCTGGTGGCCCTTATGCCTATCAAGAGGTGTGACTATGGTTCAAACATAGCCCCCAAGTGATCTTGTGAGCTGTGCTCAAGGGATACCCATGTTTGAGCTGCTATGCAAGAGACTCTCTTTGGCCCCTTATGATAATATTGGCTTGATAGCCGGATTACGAAGTAACCAGATCTGTGCTCTTATGATAACATTGGCACGATAGTCATTATTAATAGGGTAGTCACAATTTGTGATCAACCATATGATAAGCCAATAAGGCATGATACCCATGTTTGAACCTCGCATCATGGCAGAAAGTTCTCTTTGGCAACCTTTAATTTTTCTGAGAACTCGAACTTGCGAGAGATGAACTCTTCTTGAACCGGATATTGAGAGCTTCAAAGCTTTATGGGAGACATCCTTCCCTTGAACCGGATCTTAAACCGGAATCTTCATTTTCAGCCGGAAATTTTCTGGCGACCTTTAAACTCGAACTTGCGATGGATTTGAACCGGAAATTCTTAAACCGGATTTCAGAGCTTCAGAGCTTTGTGGGAGACAGATTTCCCTTGAACCGGATCTTAAACCGGAATCCTTTCTGATGATCCGAAACTTCTTCATTGAACCAGGGTTTTGTAACTGTCATATACTTTCTAAGCCGAAAACTTTCTGGCGGCCTTTAAATTGTCATCAATGTAACAGTCGCCTCCGGGACCGGGTTATCTTTCCCTCCATCATCCTGGGGTTCTTAAATTTGCTGAAACTGGTAAGATTCACTAGTCATGTCATCGTAGCCCCCGAGTCTCAAGGTGACTCGAGGAGTTGGCTTGAGATTCTCCATATTTGACTGTGATATAAACCGGCATATAGCTGAACAACGGACCGTTGTCATATGTTGAAGCTGGAAGCAAGGTGGCAAGTTAATGATCTTTGCAACACTCATTGTATATCCTTGTCATTGATAATGCAATGCAAATCCACGGAAGCTTGGGTCATAAATGACTCCGTATAATTTGTGTCAATAATCCGGCCAGCGGTTCATCCAGCTAGTTGCTTGAAGTCTAACCAAACTGTAGTGGCAGCGACTTGCGTGCCTGCCCATTGATCAATCCAGTGCAGACGGCGGTTGATGATAATTTGCCTCCAATTTGAAAGAAAACCGGGCTACCCAAGCTGTGACTTGCTTTATACTCAATAAACACCTCATGCAGACACGTGCGGCCCGGTGTGTTGATGTAGAACAGGCCATGAGAGGCGGACGGAAAAGATGACCTCAGCATCAAAGGTGGCTCAAACAGATGAACCGGCCGCGGTGTTGTAAACCGGCGCGGACGAGCGAGTTAACCACGTCGTTTTGATGTAGTGAACAATTGTCCTGCATCAACAGTATTGCAGACCAAGACAAAGATAAACTGTTCTTTTACAAAAAATAATATGTACCAATAAAATATATTTTAGATGGATATCACCTAATGTGCCAGGCCGGAAATAATCCGCCATGAAATTGATGATCGCTAGGTGAGGTTGAAGTCGCTCATGGGTGAACCGGCCGCGGCATGGTAAACCGGTGCGGACGGGTGAGTCGGCCGCGATGTTTATGGTGGCGCAGACGGTGAAGTTGTCGATGGCGTTATGAAATTTGTCTTGAGGGCGGTAGTCGGCGGCGCATTAATGTAAACGCCGGACCCGCGTCTGGCGTGTCCGTGAAGCTGTGGCACACAGCGAACGTGCCTCAGCGGTATAATACCACCCTTTTTCTTTTTAATAGCCGTCCTGCATAAAAATATTACAGGCCAAAATAACTGTTGTCGGATGAATTAACATGTACTGATAAAAATACATTGGAAAAATAACACCTTTTGCCGGATGAACACGGTCGCTGGCGTTGGATAACGCATAGTGCTTCTCTTGTTTTTGACAAAAGAGTTGATTGGTTCTATGTCTTCTAGTGCCTGAGCTCTCCACATAACCCGGCCGGTACTTTTTGAGCCGGAATTTCTGGAACCAGAACTTCTTGATAATCCGGAACTTTTGAACCGGAACCTCTTGGTAATCCGGCCGGAACTTTTGATAATCCGGAACTTTTGAATCGGAACCTCTTGATAATCTGGAACTTTTGAACCGGAACCTCTTCGTAATCCGGCCGGAACTTTTGATAATCCGAAACTTTTGAACTGGAACCTCTTGGTAATCCGACCGGAACTTTTGATAATCCGGAACTTTTGAACCGGAACCTCTTGATAATCTGGAACTTTTGAACCGGAACCTCTTGGTAATCCGGCCGGAACTTTTGATAATCCGAAACTTTTAAACCGGAACCTCTTGATAATCCGGCCGAAACTTTTGATAATCCGGAACTTTTGAACCGGAACCTCTTGATAATCCGGCCGGAACTCTTTTTTTTATAATCTAGGTTAGAACTCTTTGTCGATTCGGATGGAACCTTTCGGTGATTCGGCTGGAGCCCTTTGATGATTCAGACAGAACTTTTCGTCGAGGTGATCGGAACCTTTTCGTGATTCAGATGGAATCTTGCATCGAGGCGGTCAGAACTTTCCAATGATCCAGCCGGAACTTTCTGGCAAACCGGCGGAACCTTTCGATGAGCCTGACGGAACTTTTTCGGCAAGCCGGCTGGAACTCTCCGACGAACCGGCCAGAACTTCTTAATTGAGCCGGACAGAGCTTCTCGATCCCTGGGATAGCGCCCTCCAAGAACTCAACACCACCGTGCACAGGCCCCACGGTGGGCACCAACTGTCGTGGTTTTGTCACGTCAGATGTCCTAGTGTAAGGACTTAGTCGTGAGGCCAACGCATCTATGTGGTATCTTGAGAGGGGTAGAGCGGAATCGAGAGACGCAACATAAGACAAGGTTTTAGACAGCTTCGGGCCCCAGGAAACACCATTCGGTAATAACCCTACATGCTGTTTGAGGCTAGGTCTCATTATTCTCATGAGGGAGTCGCCGGTAAATCGGCTCTTTGTGTCTAGCCCTAGAGATTGTTTCTTCTTGCTTGTAGCTTGTCCCTCTTTGGGGAGCCCTGCCCCTCCTTATATATGTTGAAGGGGCGGGTTACATGTGGAGTCCTTTTAGGACTAGTCTATCTCTAATACAAACCGGATACAAGTCCGGGTCTTAACTCCTTATAAGATAAATATTCCTTATGCCTTTCCTTGTAAACCGGCCCGCCATAGTTGAACCGGCCTTCTGGGCATTGGGCCTTGTCATCCGTTTATCCCGCCCGCCGGGTTACTAGTGAATCGTCCAGTCCGGGCAGGTCATTAGTAAGCCGCCAAGACCAGCTGGGTTATACTTCTGGCCGGTTTACGTTGCGGGGTATATCCCCGACAGATGGTTCGGGGCTATGTTCCCGAGCGTGTCTGGCATGTGCTTGCAGGCGTTAAGCCATTTCTTCCACACGCTTTGTGCTAAAGAAGTATGTCCTGAGATGATAAAAGAGATGCATAAGAAGGCGCCGAAGTTGATATGCAAGCTAGAGAAGATCTTCCCGCCAGGATTCTTTACTCCAATGACACATCTCATTTTGCACCTCGCGAACGAGGTATTGTTGGGGGCCCTGTGCAGAATCGTTGGCGATCTGACGGTACGAGAGATGTAACAAGCATTTGAGATAGAAATGTGGAAACAAAGCTAAGATTGAAGCTTCCATAGCTGAGGCTGTTATCCTAGAGGAGGTGGCAGACCTCAGGACAGCGTACTATCCGGACCATGATCCCACGCTGTATAATAAGGTGTCTCGATACAATACAGAAGAACCCAAGTATAAACCCAAGCCGCCTCTATTCATCGGGCAAGGTGGCAGGGCTGGATGCTCGACACCTTATATCATGCCACGAGATGAGTGGGAGGATTTCATGTTCTATATCTTGGACAACATCAAGGAAGTTGAGGATGAGTGGATAAGGTAATACCTTTGCACTATTCTTTTAGTCAATTCGTTATGTTCACTTTGCCTAGTTCTTATACCGCTTTTCTTATTTTAGTCGATTCATTGATGAAGAGTTGACAGGAATGCTGCCTCCTACTGAAGTGGAGGCACTTGCTCTTCTATGAAAGGGTGTTGATGGAAGGAAAATTTTTGTTGCGTGGTTCATGGAGAAAGTAGTTTTTCACACTTCCCTATTACCTATTTCACCCTACAATTCCAATTAAACTCATGCACCCTATAATTTCAATTAAACTTGTAGGGAAATGATCCGAATGAATCAATGGATGAAGAATTGAGATGGGTTTCCATGGGTTTTGACCCCGCCGTCATGACATGCGAAAAGTATGATGTGAATGAGTATCGCTTCCATACAGAGGAGCACTAGAACAGTTGGCCTGATCCCAAAACTATAAATACCAGAGTGTTCACCGAAGGAGATAATAAAGTAGATTACTACGGAAGGGTAGGAAAAATATACGAGCTTACATTCAAACGTGGCCGCGAACCCTAAGTCTCACTGTGTTCAAATGCCGATTGAAAGACCATGCGGTGCCCTCATGTTTGGTTTTGGTCATTGATGACAATCTCTATGGACTAATGGTTGTCTTGAGTTATATTTGAAGGATTTGTCCATAGGCTTTTCTTGAAGTCTATGTGTTGGTTTCAAGGAGTTTATGAGTTGACCAAGGTGCTATTAAGGAATTATCCAAAGATTGGTCATGTGAGTGTTGAGCTTATTGCAAGCATGTCTTGAAGAACAAGATTGTGTGATCATTCATGTTTACCTTGAAGACATCATCCAAATGAAGAGAGTTGGAAAGATTCAAGGTTGATCAAGACTAAGTCAAGAGTGAATCAAGTTGATCAACTCACAAAGCATAGAAGATGTACCGAGAGGGATCAAGTGATCCCATGGTATGGTAAGCATTGTCCATTGTGCTTTGTGTTCTAACCCATGGTCAATGTGAGAGTTCTAGGTGGGGTCAGGTACGTGTTCATGGGCTTGCGTCAAGAGGAAGATATCACTCAACCCATTGAAAGGATGACATCAAGTGGTGATCGTCATCAAGATTGCCGTGTGCAAGTACAAGTGGAGCATCACGAAGAGATCAAGTGCTTGAAGCTTGCCGTCCATTGTGGTGACAATGGACTTGTGAAGATGTGCGGAAGAGTGGTTCACCCATAGTGGTTTATGGGGGAGCAATCAACTAGTCTTCATCGAGCCATCGCAATCAAGAAAGGTGGTCCAACTTGAGGGAGTCAAGATCGTCATCATCTAGCTCAAGTGGACTATGTGCAAGGCAAAGGTTTGCCCTTGATAGGTTTTCTATTTTACCGGTCTCATGGTGGTAGTTGGGAGACCGGGTTATAGGATCGATTTCCATACTATCAAGGGGGGCTCTTGATGAGTAGCTTGGTCGTATCGTTCATAGAGAGCTCAAACCATTGCATCCTTGCATCATCTTTATTGGTTCTTGTTTGGTTCTTCTCCTTGTGAGATTTGGAGCTTATGGTCATCTTGATGACAAGCTCGAGTTCATCGAAAACAGAGTTCTCATGCATCTTCTATGATGTTTTCGATGTTGGAGGTTATGCCGGTTCTTCTCTGATGGAGTGTTCACTCCTCTTACCTCAAAACTTCTATTGGATCTGGGATCAGAAGAATTCCAATTTGAATGTGCTCATATCCAACTACCCGAAGGGACGATATCAGGAAAAGCAAAAGGTGCATGGGCGGTTTCAAGTTGTTTTGGTTGCACACCTTTTGATCACTGTGTCAGTCGAGCTCGCTGTTTTGATGCTACTCGTCTTCCTCTATCCAACTAGCTTGAGTTTGCTCAATTCGGAGCTCATATGAAGAAGTTATGGCAGTTCTGTTTTTCTCCCTGCGGTAGTACCGCGGTGGCAGCGGTAGTACCGCTTGTAGCGTCAAGCGGTAGTACCGCTCCAGTACCGCTCTACTACCGCCTCGATTTTGGGTCTGCTCTTTTCGTGTCGGGTTCAGCAGTAGTCGCGCGGCAGTAAGGCACGGTAGTACCGCCTATAAGCGGTAGTACCGCTCCAGTCGGGCGGTAATCGCTCTTGCACTCTTGCTTGCGTACTCTACTACATCACCGCCTCCCTTGGCCCCGTGTTCTGCTCCTCCAGCGATAGTACCGCTGGGTGAGCGGTAGTACCGCTTATAAGTGGCACTACCGCCCCAAGGTTCATTCTGTTGCTCTATTTGCTGCTTCTACCGCCCGAGCGGTAGTACCGCTCGTGTGCGAGCTGAGCACATAACAGTTGGATTTTTCTCCTCGTATAAAAGGGGGTCTTCTTCCCCAATGAACCTTATCTCTTGAGCTCGTGTTTTTCTTCCATTGTTGACCCTCTTCGAGCTTGCTAACTCTCAATCCCTCCATGGATTCTTGCTAGTTTTTGAGGGAAAAGAGAGAGGAGATCTAGATCCACATTTCCACCAATCACTTTATCCTCTATGTGAGGGGAACCCCTTGGATCTAGTTCTTGGAGTTCTTGGTGTTCTCCTTCTTGTTCTTCCTCTCATTTTCCTCCCTAGCATTAGTTGCTTCGGTGGGATTTGAGAGAGAAGGACTTGGCACTCCGTGTGCCCTTGCCATTGCATTTGGTGCATCAGTTTGAGTTCTCCACAGTGATACATGGAAGTTACAAGTTGAGAAGCTTATTACTCTTGGGTGCTTGGTACCCTTGAGCTTGTTCCTCTTGGGTGCTTGGGCGCCCTAGATGGTTCGTGGTGTTCGGAGCTCAATCATTGTGGTGTAAAGCTCCGGGCAAGCGTCGGGGTCTCCAATTAGGTTGTGGAGATCGCCCCGAGCAATTTGATGAGTTTCAGTGACCGCCCCAAGGGTTGCCAAAGTGTCTGGGTTCGGTGACCGCCCCCAAGGGTTGCCATTTATGCGGGTTTGGTGACCGCCCTCAAGGGTCCCTTAGTGGAATCACGGCATCTTGCATTGTCTTGGTAGCGAGGAGATTACGGTGGCCCTAGTGGCTTCTTGGGGAGCATTGTGCCTCCACACCGCTCCTAACGGATATTAGCATCCGCAAGGGTGTGAACTTCGGGGTACATCGTCGTCTCCGCGTGCCTCGGTTATCTCTTACCAGAGCTCTTTACTTATGCACTTTACTTTGTGATAGCCATATTGTTTCTTGTCATATATCTTGCTATCACCTAGTAGTTTATCTTGCTTAGCATAAGTTGTTGGTGCACATAGGTGAGCCTAGTTGTTGTAGGTTTTGTGCTTGACAAATTAACCGCTAGGTTTATTCCGCATTTGTTCAAGCCTAAACCCTAATTATTTTAAAGCGCCTATTCACCCCCCTCCCCCTCTAGGTGACATCCACGATCTTTCACCGATGGTTCGACCCCAAAAAGGGTCTGAGACATACGCCTTCTGTTGGTTTAGTTGAAGTTAAACCATCAACCGTCTATGCTGGAGCTGATCTCTTTATCGTCGCTACCCAGGCCACACAAGTATATTATTTTCCTTACCCGTGCCAGAAAGAGTAACTAAAGGGTTGGGAAGTTGTGTTCAAGGTGTCGCCACATGGTAAGCTACCGGACCTGAATGATGATGATTACTACAACATAAACCCCATGACATACGAGGGAGTGTTCTTTCAAGAGCAACATGATTACGTGGTCGGAAACAAGGAGGATGATGACTTGGGTTATGTTGACCTGGAGCCAAATGACGACGACACACGGATTGATGGTGAGGCAATTGTGAATCAAAGAGACATAATTATGCTTGAAAAGTTAAATGAAGGCACTGACGATGAGGAAGAGCCTCCACCTCTGTCAGACAACGAATAAGATATGCGTGATACTGATGATGAGACCGGTCGACAAATAGATTACAATAGTGATGATTCATATGGGTTCTAGAAAATGTAAGTTCTTTTAATGATGATTGAGGTAGATTACAATAGTATTCTTAATGTGCTCTTACATTATTAATGTTCTTTTACGTATGCTTAATGTGCTCTTACATTATTAATGTTCTTTTCCGTATGCTTGTTTATTTGATATCCTTACTAATTTTTTATTCTCTTGTTAATGCAGGTTTGCTAATCATGGGCAAGTCCAGCGGCGCCGGTTTCCTCAACAAATTCAAATCACTTACTTGGAGTTTGCTTGTTTAACTAACATCCAGGCTATGTTGGCGTCTTGGAGTAACTGCACGGATCACCACAAACGGGACCCCCACCACCATCTGCTGGAGAACCCCCACACGTGCCCACATTCGATGAATGGGTGGCACTAGGTAGTGAGACTCCGGTTAGTCATTTTCCCTTACAATCTCTTCATTCAACACTATCATATCATATTTACCATTACAAACTCTTCTCAAACATGTAGGGGACCGGCAGCTAGACTCCAGTCACTCTGATCTGGCAAGGAGGTGGTGGTCTTGGCGGTGGTGGTTTTGGCGGTGGTGGTCTTGGCGGTGGCGGTCTTGGCGGTGGTGGTTTTGGTGGCGGTGGTCTCACCTGATGTCGATGATGATACCTGTGCATGTGGCCGTCGTGCCATACTTTTCATGTTCCTACTTGTTAGTTTCTTTAGATGACGATGATGATGTTCCATGTCTTGCAATACTTATGTTCATGAAGTTTCGCCAATGATGATCTTTAGATGATGAACTTGAGTATATTTAGATGATGATGATCTTGAGTATCTTTAGATGATGAACTTGATGATGATCTGTCATATTTCTGTGTATATATGCATAATCTCATATTTTGAGTCTTTGAATGCTGTCAAATTGAATGAAAAAGAGAAAACATGGCATATAAAAAAACTAGGACATAACTATGTCGACGGCTTAGCCGTCGGCATAGCTATGCCCAGGTGAACATAGCAGCCGACACGTGGCAGGATATGCCGACGGCTTAGCCGTCGGCATAGCCTGCCACCCGCGGACTCCGAGGGATTGACACGTGGATGCCTAAGCCGACGGCCCCGTCGACATAGTTTTTGTCCAGGGCACGATCTGCTGCCGCCACGTGGCGGAGATAAGCTGACGGTCGGGCTTTCGGCTTATCCCCGCCACGTGGCGGCCCGTGGTTCGTCTGGCGCCGTCAACGGCCGTCCCGTGGGAAACTACGCCGACGGTCTTTCTATGCTGACGGCCGTACGGACGCCGTCAGCGTAGGTCCCTATGCCGATGGCATATCTATGCCGACGGTCTGACAAGACTACGCTGACGGTATCTATGCCGATGGGCCTATGCCGATGGCAGCCGTCACCTTAGATCTACGCCTACGGGAAGTGGCCTAGGCCGACGGCCCTTGGCCGTCGGCATATGTCATTGATCCGGTAGTGCAAGGCATTACAAAGAACATGGGAAGTAACAAAAATTACATTCAGGTCCGTAGTTCACCTAGTGATGACCACAAGCACGGAAACGAACCGAAGGCACGTCGCTCTCCCTCACTGGAGCCATACAAATCTTGGTGTGGTAGACAGTCGAGAAATCATGTGCCAAGACCCCACAGAACCAATGCACCAGAACTGCAACCGTCATCGATGAAGACAAGCATAGATCGCTGATGCAAAGTACGTGAGGAAAAAGACTTTCACTCAATGTGAACAATCACCTGAAAATTCCCCTTTCCGGAATGGCCTTATGGAGTTTACCGATGTTTTTTTAATAGTTGTTGTATGATGGTTTTAGGTGATGGCCGCAAGATTGTGCAAACATGTTAGAATTACTAATGTGTTTATCCATGATTGCAATTGTATTAGATTTAGGCAATACCTTTATAAAGATACCCTGGTTATGTGGAATGAACTTCTTGATATGTGTGGTCAGGTTATTCTGGCTGCTGAGCCTGACAAAGTTAAATGGTTGCTCGTAACCTCGGGTTCTTTTTTAGTTATATCTTTGTATTAGGACCTCATTGCTTGATAGTTTGTCGTCCCCTTTAAGTTACTTTTCCATGAAAATGCCTTTAAAGTTAAAGCCTTGCTTGTAACTACAAATAGAGTCCTCAAGATAACTTGTGTAACAAAAGGTTGGGAAGGTAGCGGAAAGTGTGAGCTTTGTGATAGTGAAGAGAGTATTTACTCATTGTGCTTCTCGTATTTACTAGCTTAGTTCTTATGGAATGTTATTGACGTTGCTTTGGGTAATCCAAAAACCCTGGGTTCTCTTTTGGATTTATGCCAGAATTTGCTACCTAGCTATACTGGCAAAAGACATGGTTGCATTTTCTATAGGTTTTGCTAGACTATTATGTATTATTTGGAAATCAAGAAACAAATCTTGCTTTCAAAGTGTACTCCCCAATGATCCCATTAATGTCATTTTTTCTTTGTGTTTCATGTTGGACTCGTGGACTATTTTGCACAAAAGAGGGTTGCAAAAAATGTTGCGACTGGTGTCTAGAAGGCTTGCTTAAGTAATGACTGAGTCTTCAGGAGAGGGCATGAGGATGTGTGTCTACTATAGTGAAAAGTATTTTGTCGACTTTCTTATATTTTCATTTTGCCCCCCCCTGCTTAGTCTGTAACCATTAACCTTACTCTCAGTTGCGCTGAGAGTGTATGGTTATGTTTGTTGTAGGATGTCACTACTCCACACCAAGTTACTAGTTGCGAGTGCAAAACTGATATTAGTGGATATTATAATCTAAATATTCATGTTTCACACAATCAATTCTTACTGAAATATATTACACCGATTCCCACAACAACACATGGGATATCATCTAGTTGTCTCTTATACACAAGTCACACCAAAAATTATAACGAGTGTTGCCAACGCCTCCATAATTGAGTAATTAACAAGAAATATTTTGATTACTAATAGACATCTGAATGAAAGATAATTAATCCTCGCAAGATTGAGTTTCTTCCCAAAATTTTTCTCAAAAAGAGGGTAAGATCTCTCGGCCTCTGCAACCAGGGCCGGTCGTGAGATTTCAGGGGCCCGGGGCGAACTAAAAATTGGGGACCATTAATATACAAGTCATTGTAATATAAGTATATATATAAAAATTTATCTAAAAAGTAGTGTATATATAAATTACTATCAGTAACACTTCAATGCATCTAAAATCAGTATGCGTATCAAATAATTTATACATATTGCCTTAAAAATTTCTTCTAACATTCCTCGATGCAAAATCACTTATGATGGGGTCGATGTCAATCTCATCCAATAATTTCTTCTCGATGCATAATGTACCCAGACCATTTAACCTCTCTTGAGTCATTGTTGACCTCAAATAATTCTTCAACAATTTCAACTTCGAAAATCTTCAGCGTGCCCTGGCTGACGGCAAAGACTGGGTTGTGACCTCTGTCTACGGCCCCCAGGAAGACGAGGACAAGGTGCAATTCCTAGAGGAGTTGCTGCATGTTGGGGAGGGTATCCAGCTACCATGGATTATTAATGGGGATTTCAACCTGGTGATCAACACGGACGAACGAAGCACTGGCAGGATCAACAGGAGAATGGCTAACAAATTCCGACACATAATCAATAGGCTGGGATTGCAGGACATGCCTCCGGCGGGCCGCTGTTTCACCTGGTACAATGGTCAGGAGAGGTCAATCATGGCCAAGCTTGATAGACTACTCTTCAATAGCTCTTGGGAGCATTTGTTTCCGATCAGTGATCTGCTCCCTCTGAGCTCTAATATCTCAGACCATTGTCCGCCGTTACTATCTTGCTCTGAGGAGCACCCGAGGTCCTTCTGCTTTCGCTTTGAGAACTTTTGGTGCAAGATACCCGGCTTTCTGGATGTGGTCAGGAATACCTGGGAGGTACTAGTCCCGGCAAGTGACCCCGTGAAAATCTTCAGCGTCAAACTACACTGCACGGCTAAGGCCTTCAGAAGTTGCGGACAGAGTAAACAGAGCGCCTTTAATCTTCAGTTCCAGATAGCAAATGAGGTTATTCTTCGTCTCAACAAGGCACAAGAATCCAGGGGTTTGTCCGAAGATGAGAGGAGACTGAAATACTTCCTCAAAGGAAAATGCCTAGCCCTTGCCTCGCTGGAGCGGGTGCGCCTAAGGCAGAGGGCGCGTGTCAGGGAGCTTCAAGAGGGCGATGCCAACTCCAAATTCTTTCATATGAAAGCCAATGGACACCGAAGAAATCACTTAATCCCCCTCCTGCCGGATGGAGTTTGCACGGCTACGCAAAAAGAGGATAAGCTGGACCTTGCTAGAGACTACTTTAGAAAACTAATGGGCTCGCCGACGACCCGCCCCAGTTGGCTCAACCTCGAGGAGTTGGTGAAGGAAATATGCCCTAGAGGCAATAATAAAGTTGTTATTTTATATTCATGATAAATGTTTATCATTCATGCTAGAATTGTATTGATCGGAAACCCAAATACATGTGTGAATACATAGACAAACACTGTGTCCCTAGTGAGCCTCTACTTGACTAGCTCATTGATCAAAGATGGTTAAGGTTTCCTAACCATGGACATGAGTTGTCATTTGATAACAAGATCACATCCTTAGGAGAATGATGTGATGGACAAGATCCATCCATTAGCTTAGCATATTGATCGTTCGGTTTTATTGCTATTGCTTTCTTCATGTCAAATACATATTCCTTCGACTATGAGATTATGCAACTCCCAGATACCGGAGGAATACCTTGTGTGCTATCAAACATCACAACATAATGGGGTGATTATAAAGATGCTCTACAGGTATCTCTGAAGGTGTTTGTCGGGTTGGCATAGATCGAGATTAGGATTTGTCACTCCGAGTATCGGAGAGGTATCTCTGGGCCCTCTCGGTAATGCACATCATAAGAAGCCTTGCAAGCAAAGTGACTAATGAGTTAGTTACAGGATGATGTATTACGGAACGAGTAAAGAGATTTGCCGATACGAGATTGAACTAGGTATGTAGATACCGACGATCGAATCTCGGGCAAGAAACATACCGATGGACAAAGGGAATAACGTGAGTTGTCATGACTGTTTGACCGATAAAGATCTTCGTAGAATATGTAGGAGCCAATATGAGCATCCAGGTTCCGCTATTGGTTATTGACCGGAGAGGTGTCTCGGTCATGTCTACATAGTTCTCGAACCTGTAGGGTCCGCACGCTTAACGTTCGATGACGATATTGTATTATATGAGTTATGTGATTTGGTGACTGAATGTTGTTTGGAGTCCCAGATGAGACCACGGACATGACGAGGAGTCTCGAAATGGCCGAGAGGTAAAGATTGATATATAGGACGATACTATTTGGACACCAGAAGTGTTCCGGAGTGTATCAGGTATTTATCGAGATCTTGGAGGTTACTGTAACCCCAGGGCAATATATGGGCCATATGGGCCATGAGAGGGAGCACACCAGCCCACATGGGGGGGCGCCCCCCCCCCCCCCCCCACGGAAGGAGGCCGAGTGTGAGAAGGGAAAGAGGGTGTTCTCCCCCCCCCCTTTCCTTCTCTCCTTCCCCTTTCCTTTTCCCCCTCCGACAATTATGGAAGGGGGGAGGCCGAATTGGGGAATAGCTCAAGTAGGATTCGGCCTACTTGGGGCTCCATGGATGCCTCTCCTCCCCTCCCACCTATATATATGTGGGGAGGGGGGAGCCTAGAACACACAACATCAATTGTTAGCCGTGTGCGGCGCCCCCCTCCACAGTTTACACCCCTGGTCATATTCTCACGGAGCTTAGGCGAAGCCCTGCGAGGATCACTTCACCATCACCGTCACTACGCCATCGTGCTGACGAAACTCATCTACAACCTCGACAGCTTGCTGGATCAAGAAGACGAGGGACGTCACCGAGCTGAACGTGTGCAGAACTCAGAGGTGTCATACGTCCGGTACTCGATCGGTGGAGTGCGAAGAAAGTTCGACTACATCAACCGCATTGTGAAACGCTTCCGCTTACGGTCTACGAGGGTACGTAGACACACTCTCCCCCTCGTTTCCATGCATCTCCATGGATAGATCATTGCGTGTGCGTAGAACTTTTTTGTTTTCCATACAACGATTCCCAACCGTTGGGACTTAATTCCTTATTGGCGGAGCAGGCACGGGGCCTGGAGGAGCCATTCACACAAGAAGAAGTGAAACGGGTAGTCATGGACATGCCATCTGACCGTGCTCCGGGGCCTGACGGCTTCACGGGGCTTTTCCTCAAGCTTTGTTGGGAAATTATTGCCAGCGACCTTATGGCGGTCATGCACTCACTGCACAGGGGCCACTTCAACTCCTTTGGGGCCATGAATCCTTCTATTCTAACCCTGCTATCCAAAAAAGAGAGCTCCCCACTCCTCGGTGACTTCAAGCCTATTAGTCTAATTCATGGTGTGGCCAAAATTGTTGCTAAGACCCTGGCTACTTGTCTCACCCCTTTCCTGCCGCAGAGTATATCCCAAGCAGAGAGTGCTTTTGTGAACAAAAGAAGCATACATGAGAACTTCAAGTTCTTTCGTAATGAGGCATGACATCTTCATCAGAGGAAAAACCTGGCGGTGCTCATGAAGATTGACATATCCAAATCTTTTGACACACTTTCTTGGGAGTTTCTTATTGAAGTTCTCAGAAGGAGGGGCTTCAGAACAAGGTGGATCTCATGGATATGCGGGCTCCTTAGCACGGCCTCAACCTTGATGCTCATCCATGGAGCCACTAGCGAGCCATTCGCCCTTGCTAGTGGAGTCAGACAAGGTGATCCGGTCTCCCCGGCGCTGTTTATCCTTGCCATGGATTCACTTCATGCCATGATGGAATGGGCGACACGCCAAAATCTGCTTGTTGCAATTGGATTAGATAGAAGAATCCTGAGAGTTCCAGTTTTTATTGATGATGTGGTTATATTCTTTGCCCCAGACAGCGTCAACCTTTAGGTGATCTCGACCATACTACAACTGCTCGGGAATGCATCAGGGCTTAGGATAAATTACCAGAAGAGCACTATCACCTGCATCCGCTGCCATGAAGATCAGGCGGCTAATGCGGCAGCCCACTTTCAGTGTCAGCAACAGTTATTCCCCATCAAATACCTGGGTCTACCCCTCTCCATCCACAAGCTAAGACGACAAGATATCACGAGACTGGTGGACAAATACTCTGCCAAGATGAAAGGATGGATGCCCAAACTTCTAGCTCTAACCGGCCGGCTCACCCTTACCGGCTTGGTCCTGATGGCACTGCCCATCCATTTCATGTCGGCTTTGCCACTGCCTATGTGGGCGATCAAAACCATTGAAAGGAGGTGCAGAGGATTTCTTTGGAAGGGAGAGCAATATATTAGCGGGGGCCATTACTTACTTCCCTGGTCCAAGGTGTGCAAACCAATGGAGTTGGGCACTGGAATTTTTAACCTCAGATGGTTCGGCTTTGCACTACGGTGTAGGTGGCCCTAGAGAGCTTGGGACAAGGAAAATAGGCCTTGGCACCACTTCGAGGACAAAATGAGAAAGAGGTGTCCTGCATGTTCAATGCGGCTTGCACAATTGCCCTGGGAAATTGAGAGGTTCACAACTAGGGAAAACCCTAGTAGTAGCACTTGTTTTATAGCTAGCAGTAGCGCTTGTACAAGCGCTACCAAGAAGGCGCCATGACTAATCGGTAGCGATGGCGCTTTGAAGCGAAAGCGCCATCTTGCTATACCTAGTTAGCGAGCGCTTTGTAGGGGAAAGCGCCATCGATAATAGGAAATAGCAGTAGGCGTTTCTTTTGAAAAGCGTGTCGCTAACTTTTCCTGTATTTTTGAAAATGCAGCTTATTGTCAGTGTAGGTTTTATATACAGTACTTTCATCATATGATTTCATGACCATCATTAGTTATTATATATAACAGTGGGTGAAATGAACGTGGATTAGATTCAAGTGGAGGCAACATGTGGTGCATGTCGAAAGTACTACTAATCCAAACTTGATCAAGTTTGGATTAGTAGTATTTTCGACATGCACCACATGTTGCCTCCACTTGAATCTAATCCATGTTCATTTCACCCACTGATATATATAATAACTCATCATGCTCATATAACAACTTAGGATCATGCATCATCGATCATAATAGTAAATAACTCATCATTGGTATCATAATAACAAGTCCTACTCATCATCATCATACAAATTCCACTCGTTATCATAATAATAACTCATACTCATCATCATCATAGTCATCTAACAAACCCTACTTAATTGTTCTCAGCACATGATCATGAGTATTAGCTAGGACCTAAATACCCTCTCTAAGGTAAAATAGCATAAAACAAGATAGGCCCTGACTCTCCATTATGAAGAATGGAGATTATCCTGTCTCCAATTCTTGCGCTTCACACAATGTTGCTTCCAAGTAGCTCCCTGTGATTGACCATACATTTTTTCCAATCTTTGATTGTCATGTCTTCATCGGTTTTAGAAATCCGGTATGAACAAAAGTGATGCATAGTATGACCTGGCCGTAAGCTCATAACATCAAGGCGACCTTTCGGAAACATCAGATAAGGTACACAATCCTTCAGGATTTTCTATTGAAAAACATAGTAATAACTTTGTAGTTAGCAATGTAGTTGAGTTTTAGAAGAATTTATGCAAAAGATGCAAGGATGTCGTAATAGTAAAAAATCTTACCATGACATCTCCATGGATGTTACGGTAGTTCAACACGTGCACTAGTGGCATGTATTGACCATAATGTGCAGGAGTTTGATAATAGATATTGTATTTCTCAAGATCAGTAATAAATGAGATCAGATGATTTTCTCCTGATAAGTTAATTCTGAGCCATCGGTGTAGTAGGTTCTGTCTAGCATCTTCCGCACATTCTTTGAAGAATGAAAATAAGCTATCAATGAAAATAAGCTGTCAGCTATTTTGAAATAAACAATATAAATTACTTAATAACTATGTTTGAGAAACTCACATAGCGGTAGAATTGGAAGCGTATCAACAAGGACCCAAATGTCCATATTGTCTTCAGTGATGTCAGGATCACCAAGATCCATGGTGACAAGCATACCCTCATGAAAATCATACGTCTTGCAAAGTGCTTCCCAATTCGGGCAACCAAAATGGGATATGCTCTCAGAATTGTATAGATTTACATCAAAATCCATACCATGATGGGTCCTTAGATGAATTATCTTTGTTTCCATACTTTCATGATCTTCAAAATCCATCCTCTCCAAGACATAGCGTCTTGCATTGCATGTGATAAGCTAGTCGAATTGTAAAAGACAAAAATTACACGTTGAAGTAGCAGAAGTCGTGCTTAATTACGAAAAAAACACTTGTCATCATTGCGTACCGTTTCAACATCGAAGGTCTCCTGGAGCTTAATGCTAAAGCATCGACCTTCTACCAGGTGAGGCCTGTCGCACAGACCCCGGTCGTCGCCGCACCAGTCGCACTCCGCTGGGAGACTTTCATCGTTCGATGATGACATTTCCTAGGTTCATAATTCATTAAACTTGTACAATTAAATATATGTACTACAAAAACTAAATTAGATCATTATTATTCATCACGGGTTGACTATCGGTCTGTCGAGTCTTTTCTTTAAAACTCTCAGCTCGCGTGGTGTATACATTCTACCGATTGGTGATGGTCGCTCATCCTCTCGTTCCCAAGTTCATTACGCCAAAATGTCTAGCACACGGGAATGAAGGAGAAGCGACCCCACGACAATAGTCGGGATTCTTCGTCCTCTCATATATGGTGGAGACTCTCCCTCACTGATTCCTCTCTGACATTTGCGACCATCGGTGATGGTCGTTACTCCTCCTTCCCCCGGTGCATAACAAAGGTCTAGCACAAGGAGAAGAAGGAGAAACGACCCCCACAACAACAGTCGGGATTCTTCGTCCTCTCTCATATATGGTGGACACACTCCCTCACAGATTTATTGACCGTCGGTGATGGTCGTTATTCCTACATATTCTAGCACAAGTCATGCCAAAATTCACGGAAAAATCCGGCATGACCTTTGCTAAAAAGGACATATATCGAGCGCCTAAAATTTGCCGGAATGGAAATTAATCAACACTCCGGCAAAACATAGGCCGCGTTGTGAGGTGTTCCCTGCAAACATAGGCCACTCATGTAGCTACTACTCTACTACAACTATCAAAACATCTACATCATCATTGATATGGGGATAGCGCTCTTTCTCACCTCGAGGTCGGAGGTGGTCCGTGACGGGGACGATGGCGGGGATGATGCAGGGGCTCCTTGATTTCTGCATAAACAAAATATAAACAAAAATATAATTATCCTCATCTTAGGACTTAGTCTAACCCTATGTCTAAAACATCCTACTTCTATCCCTAACACCCTATGTCCTAAAAATAGAAAAGACCTATATACATTTACTAAAAAAACCTAGTTCTAGCCCTAACATCTGTCCATCCATCCATCTATCTATATATCCTCATAAATCCTAGAAAAATGCCCTGGTTTTTTAACTACTGTCTACTTCTTGAATCATAGAAAAATGCCCTAGTTTCACATAACTTAGAAAAATTCCTATTCTATTCAAAAGACCTATATTTACTTATTTTTTCAATTATATTCAAAAAACCTACATTTAATAAAATAATCTCACGTAGCATAATATATTTCTCTACCTAAAAATTTCTATTACTAAATTATTTTAATAAAAAATTATACCTAATTTTTTATATAAAGAGAGGAGGGCAGTGGGAGGAGGAGGAGGAGTGAGGGCTTCGGGCGGCTGGGGAAGGGAGGAGAGAGGAGGGCAGTGGGAGGAGGGAGCAGGGAGCAGGGCAGCGGTCAGACGAGGGAGAGGAGGGAGGAGCGAGGGTCGCTGGTGCAAGGAGGGAGGAGAGAGGAGGGCCGTGGGAGGAGGGAGAGGAGGGCGGCGAGAGGAGGGGGGAGGGAGGCTGATACCTTGGGGGCGACGGCGCGCAACGGAGTGGGCGAGTGAGAGTGTGAGGAGAGAGTGAGGACGCGCGCGAGCTGTGTGATGTGGATAAGGTACCCGTAGTAGGAGCGCTTGTCGGCTATCACCACTACTGCTAAGATCCATAGCAGTAGCACTTTAATGGAACAAGCGCTACTGCTATTATCATTAGCAGTAGCGTTTTTGTGGAACCAGCGCTACTAATAAGACTATGATCATTAGCATGTAAAAAAAGCATCAAATTAAAAAAAGCATTGGTCATCATTGATCTTTTTGTTGGAAATATGCCCTAGAGGCAATGATAAAATGGTTATTATTATATTTCCTTGTTCATGATAATTGTCTATTGTTCATGCTATAATTGTGTTATCCGGAAATCGTAATACAGGTGCGAAGACCTAGACCACAACACGTCGCTAGTCAGACTCTAGTTGACTAGCTCGTTGATCAACAGAAAGTCATGGTTTCCTGACTATGGACATTAGATGTCATTGATAACGGGATCACATCATTAGGAGAATGATGTGATGGACAAGACCAAAACCTAAGCATAGCACAAGATCGTGTAGTTCGCTTTTGCAAGAGCTTTTCCAAATGTCAAGTATCGCTTTCCTTAGACCATGAGATTGTGCAACTCCCGGATACCGTAGGGAGTGCTTTGGGTGTGCCAAACGTCACAATGTAAGCTGGGTGACTATAAAGGTGCACTACGGGTATCTCCGAAAGTGTACATTGGGTTGGCAATGAATCGAGATCGATTTGTCACTCCGTATGACGGAGAGGTATCTCTGGGCCCACTCAAGAATGCATCATCATAATGAGCTCAATGTGACCAAGTGTCTGGTCACGGGATCATGCATTACGGTACGAGTAAAGTGACTTGCCGGTAACGAGATTAAACAAGGTATTGGGATACCGACGATCGAATCTCGGGCAAGTAACGTACCGATTGACAAAGGGAATTGAATACGGGATTGATTGAATCCTCGACATCGTGGTTCATCCGATGAGATCATCGAGGAGCATGTGGGAGCCAACATGGGTATCCAGATCCCGCTGTTGGTTATTGGCCGGAGAGGCGTCTCGGTCATGTCTGCATGTCTCCCGAACCCGTAGGGTCTACACACTTAAGGTTTGGTGACGCTAGGTTGTAGAGATATTAGCATGCAGTAACCCGAAAGTTGTTCGGAGTTCCGGATGAGATCTCGGACGTCATAAGGAGTTCCCGAATGGTCCGGAGGTAAAGAATTATATATAGTAAGTCAAGTTTCGGCCATCGGGAAAGTTTCGGGGGTCACCGGTATTGTACCGGGACCACCGGAAGGGTCCCGGGGGTCCACCGGGTGGGGCCACCTATCCCGGAGGGCCCATGGGCTGAAGTGGGAGGGGAACCAGCCCCTGGTGGGCTGGTGCGCCCCCCTTGGGCCTCCCCCTGCGCCTACGGTTGGAAACCCTAGGGGTGGGGGGCGCCCTACTTGGCTTGGGGGCAAGCCACCCACCTTGGCCGCCGCCCCCTTTGGAGATTGGATCTCCTCGGGCCGGCGCCCCCCCAGGGGGCCTATCTATCGTGTGGGGAGGGAGGCAGCCGCACCCAAGTCTCTGGCGCCCCTCTCTCCACGCAACACCTCTCCCTCTCAGAGAGCTTGGCGAAGCCTCGCCGAGATTGTCTGCCGCATCCACCACCACCTTTGTCGTGTCATTGGATCTCCATCAACCTCTCCTTCCCCTTGGCCGGATCAAGAAGGAGGAGACGTCTTCCCCAACCGTACGTGTGTTGAACGCGGAGGTGCCATCCGTGCGGCACTAGGATCTTCGGTGATTTGAATCACGACGAGTACGACTCCCTCAACCCCGTTCTCTTGAACTCTTCCGCTCGGGATCTACAAGGGTATGTAGGTGCACTCCTCTCTCTCGTTGCTAGATGACTCCATAGATTGATCTTGGTGAAGCGTAGGAATATTTTATTTTCTGCAACGTTCCCCAACAGTGGCATCATGAGCTAGGTCTATGTGTAGTTTCGGCGGCATCGTGGGATGAAGCGGCCCGGACCGACCTTACACGTACGCTTACGTGAGAGATGTGTTCCACCGAATCGACATGCACTAGTTGCATAAGGTGGCTAGAGGGTGTCCGCCTCTCCACTTTAGTTGGAGCGGATTCGATGAAAAGGGTCCTTATGAAGTGTAAATAGAAATTGGCATATCACGTTGTGGTTTTACGTAGGTAAGAAACGTTCTTGCTAGAAACCTATAGAAGCCACGTAAAACTTGCAACAACAATTAGAGGACGCCTAAGTTGTTTTTGCGGCATATGCCTTTTGTGATGTGATATGGCCAAAAGATGTGATGAATGATATATGTGATGTATGAGATCATGTTCTTGTAATAGGAATCGCGACTTGCATGTCGATGAGTATGACAACCGGCAGGAGCCATAGGAGTTGTCTTTATTTTTCTATGACCTGTGTGTCATTGAATAACGCCATGTAAATTACTTTACTTTATTGCTAAACGCGTTAGCCATAGAAGTAGAAGTAATAGTTGGCGTGACAACTTCATGAAGACACGATGATGGAGATCATGATGATGGAGATCATGGTGTCATGCAGGTGACGAAGATGATCATGGCGCCCCGAAGATGGAGATCAAAGGAGCAATATGATATTGGCCATATCATGTCACTATTTGATTGCATGTGATGTTTATCATGTTTTACATCTTATTTGCTTAGAACGACGGTAGCTTAAATAAGATGATGCCTCGAAATAATTTCAAGAAAGTGTTCCCCTAACATGCACCGTTCACGAAGGGTTCGTTGTTTGAAGCACCACGTGATGATCGGGTGTGATAGATCCTAACGTTCGAATACAACGGGTGTAAGCCAGATTTACACACGCAATACACTTAGGTTGACTTGACGAGCCTAGCATGTACGGACATCGCCTCGAACACGGAAGACCGAAAGGTCGAGCATGAGTCATATAGAAGATACGATCAACATGAAGATGTTCACCGATGTTGACTAGTCCGTCTCACGTGATGATCGGACACGGCCTAGTTGACTCGGATCATGTTTCACTTAGATGACTAGAGGGATGTCTATCTAAGTGGGAGTTCATTGAATAATTTGATTAGATGAACTTAATTACCATGAACTTAATCTAAAATCTTTACAACATGTCTTGTAGATCAAATGGCCCATGCTCATGTCAACCTCAACTTCAACGCGTTCCTAGAGAAAACCAAGCTGAAAGATGATGGCAGCAACTATCTCTGGGACCGGGTCCGGACACGAGGATCATCCTCATAGCTGCCAAGAAAGATTATGTCCTAGAAGCACCGCTTAGGTGAAGCACCCATCCTGCAGAGAACCAAGACGTTATGAACGCTTGGCAGTCTCGTCGATGATTACTCCCTCATTCGATGCGGCATGCTTTACTGACTTAGAACCGGGCTCCAAAGCGTTTTGAGCAACACGGAGCATATGAGATGTTCAAGAGCTGAAAATGGTTTTCAAGCTCATGCCCGGGTCGAGAGATATGAAGTCACCGACAAGTTCTTGGTTGTAAGATGGAGGAAAATAGTTCTGTCAAGGAGCACATACTCAAAATATGCAGGTTGCACAACCGCTTGACTCAGCTGGGAGTTAATCTCCCGGATGACGCGGTTATTGACAAAATCCTTCAGTCGCTTCCGCCGAGCTACAAGAGCTTTGTGATGAACTTCAATATGCAAGGGATGGAAAAGACCATTCCTGAGGTATATTCAATGCTGAAATCAGCGGAGGTGGAGATCAAAAAGGAACATCAAGTGTTGATGGTGAATAAAACCACTAAGTTTAAGAAAGGCAAGGGTAAGAAGAACATCAAGAAGGACAGCAAGGGAGTTGCCGCGCCCGGTAAGCCAGTTGCCCGGAAGAAGCCAAATGAAAGTGCGTTATATCGACTAGAGGGGGGGTGAATAGGAGATTTTTATGAATTCTTCACTGAGGAATTTGCTGGTGAGGAAATTCCTTAGCGAAGAACTACTTGCAATGGAATAAGTACTCGAAGTAAGTAAGCATAGCAGAATACATGCATGGTCATCATGATGAAATGAAGACAATCAAGAGTACGTAAAGCGTAAACACAGGATAGCACAAGATGAAGACAAATGATCAAGAAATTGAACTGAGGAAATAGAGAAAGTCTTTAGTCAAAGTCTCCAAACACAGATATGAACAAACAGTTAACACAGTAATGAGGAAATGAATGGGTTGAGGAAATGGAACCAGTTAGGATGGTGAAGACAATGATTTGGTAGACCAGTTCCAGCTGCTTTGTCTCGGTTATGCGTCTGGTTGGAGCGGCCGAGTATTTAAACTCGAGGATACACAGCCCGGACACCCAGCCTCCGAGCATGCAGCTCAGGACACCAAGTCCTCAACGTATTCTCCTTGAACTAAGGTCACACAGGACCTCGTCCAATCACCGATGGTAAGTCTTGAGCGACTTCCAAACCTTCACAGACTTGGTCACTCGGCGATCCACAATTCCTCTTGGATGCTCTAGACCATGACGCCTAACCGTCTGGAAGAAGCATGCCTTCAAAGGTAACAAGCGCCGGATCCACGAGGATCAATCTCTTGATGATGCTCACCACTATGGGTTTGTAGGGGTTTGATTTTTGGGTTTTTCCTCACTCGATGATTTTCACTCAAAGTCCTCGGAGGATGGGTTGCTCTCAAATGACAAGTGTCAAGTTCTCTCGGAACAGCCAACCACCTAGTGGTTGTAGGGGGCGGCTATTTATAGCCTAGGGAGCAGCCCGACATGATAAGACATAAATGCCCTTCAATGATATGACCGTTAGGTGGATAAGATATTTTGGTACAGGCGTAGCGTATGCCAGGCACAAAAGAACGGGTCGGAAATTTGACTCTCAAATTCCTCGTGGCTATCATGTTCCTCACATGTAGGCGATTCAAGACTGGGAATTCCTAACTCCTCGGTCGAACAAATTCCTCGGTGACGGTAAGAACTTCGTCTCACATCCTTTGAAGAAATTGACTGAATCTGTATGAGATTTCCAAAGGCTTCACTTTCGAAAGGGATTGGTAGGTGTAGGATTTTGAGTTGAGCATCACATGGAAATTTTTCCTTTGTATTTCCTCGACTCCCTTTAACAGTACGGTGTTTCCTATGACTCAAGAAAGAGAAAAACGAAACTACGAAAACAAAAGTCTTCACGCTTCATGTTCCTCAAATGAATATCAAGTCTTCAAGGTTACACCAATTTCTTCACTTTCAAAGTCTTCAGAAAGTCTTCGAATACCAAAGTCTTGAGTTGAAGAACTTCATTTTAGGGGTCGACTTTCTCTGTAAATATCAAACTCCTCATAGACTTATAGACACGTGTATACTCACAAACGCATTAGTCCCTTAACCTATAAGCCTTCAATACACCAAAATCACTAAGGGCACTAGATGCACTTACAATCTCCCCTTTTGGTGATTGATGACAATATAGGTTAAGTTTTCAACGGGGATAAACATATGAAGTGTAAATACTGATTTTGAGGAATTTGATTGCAAGATATAGAAGAACTCCCCCTGAAGATGTGCATAGTGAGGAATTTTGCTTTTGAGGCAATGCACATTTGAAGATTTGAATCATGGAGGTCTCCCCCTATATCTTGTAATTCACACACGCATTTGATATATAATATGAAGAATTTGAAATGCATGATGAAATATGGTGCCCGATGCAATTCAAAGCATGCGTGCAATAATATTAATGAGGAATAAGCATGCGGAAAAATGCATCCAAAGTATCGAGCTAGTGCAACAAAAGTATCAACAAGACCATCGGGTTTAAGATTACAACTCGATCCAATAAAGTTTCGGAAGAACGAAAGTTGTAACTTAGCAAAAAATGCGATATATGCCCATATAATAGACCCGCTTGAAGACTAACTCAAATTTCTCCCCTTTGTCATCAAATGACCAAAAGGATCGAAACCGAGGACTAACGCCTCAAGAATATCAAGTTGATGGAGGAGGCGCCCAGCGTTGTCGGGGTTGGTTGTCGTAGTAGGGCTCGCCGCAGATGTCGCCCAAATCTTCATTTTCATCGGTGTCGTAGCGATGAAGAATAAGAGCTGGCCACCAATGGAGGTACCTTGACCCTCTTGAATTTCTTCGGTGGAGGTGCAGACCGGTCAAATTCTTCCTTGAGACCCATCGCCTCCAGTTCTTGATGCTATAGACATGAGTGAGGACAGCCCAAAAGCGGTTGAATGTTTCATGAAGGCGATCTTGGTTTTTCTTCAACTGCATTGTGTGTTGATGTCATGTTGTGAAGAATTGCACCAAGTCGACGCTTGACCCATTTATGATTGCGATCAACCTTCCGATGAAGACCGAGGAGTAACTCACGATCAGTCATCACCCCGGTGTCAGAAAGCTTGAGGATTTTGCTTGGCCGAGGTATTTGGCGCAGAGTCATGTGTGGCGAGTCATCATTGGTGGAGTAGGATGCTGCTGCGAAATTGACCATCCAATGGACGAATGCCTTCATCTATCACAGCAGCAGCCTTGCCTTTGTCATCACCGAGGAAACCGTCTGCTTGAGGACTTCAATTGGAGGCAAGTAGCTGCAGTGGTTCAGAGTATCGACTTTGTAATTGAGTGAAGACCTTGTCCGATGAATCTCATAATCCAAGGCGCATAAGGCTTCAGCTCAAATGGTGACATAGCAAAGTTCGCGAGTCCTCATGAAGAAATCATAGAAGTTAATGGGAACGCCATGAATGATGTTGAAAAGCATATTCTTCATGATGCCAACGACTTCTTCATCATTTGAGTTGTGGCCTTTGATAGGACTCATTGTCTTCGCTGTAATCCGATAGCAGATACCAAGGCACATACATGAATTCCTTGACGAGGAATTTGGTTCTGTGGGGCCTGCCTCGGCTTCAATGGCTTCATTAGCACTTGCATATAGTGATTTGTCGATTCGGGGTCACTATAGATGCAACGTAATTGTCAAGGGAGGACCGAGAGGAAGGACACGAAGCAATTCAGTTGTTGGTGCCTTGTAGTGAGTGTTTTCGCACATCCACCCAACACCCATGAGTTCACATCTTGAGTTGCTCGTGATGTGTAGCGTTGCATAGAATCGAAGAATGAGTTCTTCATTCCAATCACGTATGTCGGTCAGAAATTGATGAGTCCCCGCATCGTGAAGAACACTGAGGACAGGCTCGAAGCACGGCAGAGATTCCATGTCCACATGAGGAATATGTGCATGATCGAAGATTTTGTCCTTGTTGAATAGCACTGAGGAATAGAAATTTGCTTGGCTGGCAGTCCAGAAACGCCTCTTCCTTATGCGAGCAGAGTCATAAGGATTGTAATCAATGAAGAAAACATGCTCGCCATAGAAGTCTTCAGCCTTAAACTTCGCTTACTTGAGAACGGATTCTTTGGCTTTAAGTAGGGGTGTCGTTGAGTTGCATCACCACCTCGGGAATCATGAGCTCGGGTTCTTGAGCCGAGGAATTTCTGTTCCTCTTCATGTGCGATCGAGGATCAGCAAAGAAGAAGAGTTCTTGACAGCACTAGCGGCTGGAATTTCTTCATGCACAGAGGGAGTGGGATGAGTTTCTTCAGAGCCCAGTGGAACTGTTGGTGCAGGGGACTGAGGAATTTGTTGGATTGGGGTGAAGAGTGGTGAATTTGGATGCTGACTATCCCAAAAGTCATCATTCATCCTTTGGCGTCGTGCATCCTATATCCACATCTTCATCTTCAATTTCCTCAACACCAGCCTCTTCAAATGTGAACCGAGGCATAGGTGAGAAATGATCGGCGTTGAGGGGATAGCATCCACCTCAATTTCTTCATCAATCTGCTCGACGGGCGAAGCAGAATGATTTTCTTCATCGATCCGCTTTGGGATCACATAGTCTTCACCAAAAGGAACAAGGTCCTTTGATGGCATGGAGGAAATTGGAACAACATCAATAGGATTTTCAAATGAGCTGGTCATTGGCTTCATTTTCTTCGCAGTCAAGAATTTGGCCTTGGTGATGCCTTCCTTTTCTTCACTGCAGCTCGCTCTGCAGCCTTGGTCTTCTTCACATCCGAGGCGATGGAAGAATTGGAGTTAGTGTTGGCGCAGGAGGAGCCGAGAATCGGGTTGAATTTCCTCAAAGTATGGCGCAAGCGCAGTTTCCTGATCTCTTGATTTCTTGAGCGCACCACTAGTGGATGCCACGGCAATTTCTTCAGCCTCGAACTAGCATTGTTAATGTTAGGCTGAAAATCATCACCGTCTTGGGCATGTTCTTCAATGGCTGAGCAGAGGCTGCAACTGAGGAATTTCCTGTTGCGTTGGGGTTGCAACATTTGTGAAATTCTTCGTCAGTTGATTTAATCTGACCTTGGCTCCTTGCCAATCAGCATAATAAGCATCAAAGTCTTTCTTTGAGAGTTTGAATTTCAGTTTTGAGCCTTGAGAAGTTCCTCGTGTGTCATTCTCGACAACGTTTTTCTTCAGGAGCTTCTCCTTTCTGTATTGAGCTTTCTTGATCTGCCTGGCCTTCTCAAATTTCCATTTCTCTTCAGCGATGAAATGGGTCAGCATGTGACTTTGACCAGGAGTCAGATGAAAATCGGGCATAGGGGTGTTAGGATCCTTGTGCCAGAGGTCAATGTAATCGAGGATTTTCTTCGGATCCAAAAGCAATGGGTACGTATGTGCCTTTGGCTCTAGCGGCCTTCGGCTTAGTCGGTCTCGATGATTTCTGCAAGTTCATCATCGAAGGCACATGGAATGCGACTGCTTTTTTCTTCGGACTTGGCCGAGGACCGCGGCCCAAAGAAGCTTGCTTTGGTCTTCAACAACAGGGACCCGATGAGGAAATTGGTGCAGCCGAGGAACTTGCTTGAGACACCAGAGGCAATCGAGAAACCAGCAGCCCTTTGACATGTAGGATGCACAGTGAGCCGAGGACTTTGAAGGAGCAGGAGCAAAGATGAGGAATTTGCCGTGAGGGCATTTGTGAGGAACTTGGCCGTGAGGGCGCTGTTGGTGAAGCACTTGGCTTACGAGCAAGCTTCTTTGGCATAGATTTCCTGCTTTGACAGAGGCCTCGATAGCGAGGCGAGGGCAGAATCCTCATTGAATTTCTTCACCGCTTCCTTGGCTTGTCTTGCCAATTTAGCTTGGCGCTTGGCCCATTCTTCAGAAAGTCCTCACCACGCCTGATCTTTGGTGGGGTCGACTACTTGGCCAGTGCCAATGGAGCTCTTGGGCATGGAGGATTGAGGGCGAATTTCCTCATGTACTTTGGAGTAACATATATGTATTCCCTCCATTCCCTTGCCCATCTCCGTTCAATCCTCTGAATGCGCACCTTGCGCTAATTTTTGTTTTCTTTGCCAAATTTGGCTTCATCAGGTGTGCAATAGTCAAGATATATTTCCTCGGGGATCTCAAACGCATTCATAACCTCGTGCTTCTTTCCTCCTTTAAGGGCTTCTTACGAAGTCGACCCATAGTCTTCGATGAGGAATTTGAACAATCGAATTCTTTGAAGAAGTGTGCAACTTCTCTTGAGGAACGCCTTTGCAAATGAGTTAAGTTGATGAGAACCTAGTGATTCAAGAATGCGGACATTTGTACTGTGAATGAGTATAGTTGCGAGGAATTTGGAGAGGTCATATCACGTTCTCGGAAGGTTTTTCAAAAAGAACAAGTTTTGAGGATTTTGACCAGATGTGCCTTGAAGAATTTCACTAAGCGTTCTTTGTCTTAGGTTCGAGTTGTATAGATCGAGGATCCACACAATTGAGGAATCTTGAAGAAAAATCATTGCTTTAGAGAAACGAATCAAGAGCATATGACGTGTGAGGTGTTCATATGTGTGAAGATTTGAAGAATAAACACCTTTGAAGATTTTCAGAAAGCTTGAGAATCAAAGCGAGTAATAAAAGTAACTTTTAATTACCCGAAGTGAAGAACACGCATTTAACCGAGAAGAACGGATGGGAAGTTCATCAGGTTAGATCTTCCTTGCCCTAACTTGGCGGAGGAAGACAACTACGGTGGCGGAGTGAGGATTTCCATAGAACCGGCGCGAGTACGACGGCTGACGAGGTCGAGGCGGTGAAGCTCTTCCTCACCGGGCTGACGATGGAGTAAGCGCGGCGCTTAGGGTTTGAGGAGCTCGGCGAGAGAGAGAACGGTCAAGCGGAGTAAAAGAAGTGAGGAAGGGAAGATGGGTATTTATAGACACGGTGAAAAACTGTTGGCAGAAGATTTGGGACGAACGTGCCCCTGCCCTTACTCCTTCTCATGACATGTGTCACCCACGTACTGTGTAGTTGAGGTCGTGTACGATCGTGGGTGAATAGAGTAATGCATCGTGGGATGCGGAATGGTTTGAGCGGCAAAACTGAAAGTTTGGATAAGGTCAGTTTTAAAGTTCGATTCGCAATTTCTTCACCGACAAGGACCACAGTGAAGACTTTGAACGAGTTTCAAATAGAACGCACATGAAGAATTTGTGAATAGATTGGGTTGAGTATAGCATAGAGGGGAAGGGTCCGATCACATTCACTTAGCGTAAAGACGCAACATGAAGAAATAGCCATAAGTGAATGTTGTAGAGGACATAAACTCAAATATATATATATATATATATATATATATATATATATATATATATATATATATATATATATATATATAGCCAATGAAGAAAAACGAGCGGAAGCAGTGAAGATTTTGCAAAGTTGAAGAATTTCAAAAGCGAGGAAAAACTCAAATTCAAGATTTTCAACTTTGGTGGTGGCGTGACCCACCGTATAAGAATGATGATTTCGCAGACACCGGCAGACAATTGTCGTGGGTTACGAGAATCAAATTCTTCATTAATTTCTTCACACTTAGAGTGTTATTCTTCATTGATTGAAGAAAACGCGTTTCTTCATGTGTTGCACATCTAAGTCATCAATTTTGCATAAGTGTCAGGATGTGTGTCCTTTTCAAAGAACATTTGAAGATTCTAAGATATTTAGCTCACACCGCAACTTGCTAAATCTCTTCTCATCCAAGGGCTTAGTGAAGATATCAGCTAGCTGTTCTTCGCCTTCACGTGCTCGATGGAGATGTTGCCCTTCAACACATGATCACGAAGAAAATGATGACGAAACTAGATGTGCTTTGTCTTCGAGTGCTGAACTAGGTTGTGAGCAATCTTGGTGGCACTCTCATTGTCACAGTAGAGAGGCACATTCTTCACGTTGACGCCGTAGTCCTTGAGAGTTCGCTTCATCCATAGTAGTTGAGCACAAGAAGAGCCAGCAGCAATGTATTCAACTTCCGCACAAATAAGCGGTGATACGCAGTTCTGCTTTCTTCGAGGACCAACAGACCAAAAGATCATCCGAGGAAATGACAAGTGCGGATGTTGACTTGCGGTCCACACGATCGCCAAAGCATAGTCGAGTCGAATATCCAATGAGATCAAAAGCGAGCCCTTGGGGTACCATAATCCTAGTGTTGGTGTGTGAGCTAGATATCGAAGAATATGTTTCACAGCTTTATGGTGTGATTCCTTCGGTGCAGCTTGAAATCGGGCACACATGCAAACACTAAGCATTATATCTGGCCTAGATGCACATAAGTACAATAAAGAACCAATCATGGAGCGGTATACCTTGTGATCGAAGTCAATACCATTTTCATCAGTGCATAGATGGCCATTTGTGGGCATAGGAATTTTGACGCCTTTGCAATCTTGCATGCCGAATTTCCTCAAGACATCTTTGAGGTATTTCTCACGAGATATGAATATGCCATTACTTGTTGATTTAATTTGAAGACCTAAGAAGAATTTCAACTCTCCCATCATAGACATTTGATATTCTTCACTCATCATATAAGCAAATTCATCACTATAACGTTGGTCAAGACAGCCAAAGATAATATCATCAACGATATTTGGCATACAAACAGTTCACCATCATAAGATTTAGTAAAAAGAGTAGGGTCGAGTGAACCGGTGTGAAGCCATTCTTCACGAAGAATTCCTTCAATGTATCATACCACGCTTGAGGGGCTTGCTTGAGGCCATAGAGAGCCTTGTTGAGTCTCAAGAAGACTTTGTCGGGATTCTTTGGATCTTCAAAACACGGGGTTGAGCAACATATACTTCTTCCTCAAGCTTACCATTGAGGAATGCACTTTTCACATCCATTTGATATAAGATGATATCATGATGGTTAGCATAAGCGAGTAATATGCGAATAGCCTCAAGTCTAGCAACAGGTGCAAAAGTTTCATCGAAATCAATTCCTTCAACCTGTGTGTAGCCTTGAGCTACAAGTCGTGCCTTATTCCTCACCACAAGGCCATTTTCATCTTGCTTGTTGCGGTAGATCCACTTTGTGCCAATGATATTATGCTTGCGAGGATCACGGACGTTTGACCGGTTCGGACATTGTTGAGCTCGAACTGATGTAATTCTTCTTGCATGGCCCTGAATCCACTCGGGCTCCAGAAATGCTTCATCTACCTTAGTGGGCTCTGTGATAGAGACAAAAGCATAGTGCCCACAAAAGTTAGATAAATGTGAAGCTTTGAGCGTGTGAGAGGACCTGGCGCTTCAATGTCATCGATGATCTTGCCAACTTGTACTTCTTTTTGCAACGCGAGGATGAGCTGGTTGTCGCCGAGGTATTTGATCATTTCCCTCGGCACCAATGTCTTCAAAGATTATCTTCGAGTGCATCATTTCGATGTTCTTCAGCGTCTTTGGAATGAATTCTTCAACAGATTCTTCAAGAGGGAATGACATCCTCGGTTGCCTTGAACTTAATAGGATTCCTCGGTCTTGGTTCATCTAACATGAAGGTAGGTGCTCTCTTTGCGAGCCATTAGCTTCATCGAATCAAGACATCTACAGCTTTCAACAATCTTGTGAAGGGCGATGTTGAAGACTTTGTAGGTGTGCGAGTCCTTTCCGTAACCAAGCATAAAACCTTCATGTGCTTTCGGTGCAAATGTAGCATTGTGCTGAGGATTTCTCATCCAACATTTAGCAATCAAGACTTTGAAATAACTCACATTGGGTTTCTTGTCGATGAGGAGTTCATAGGCGCCTTCTTGAAGAATTTGTGAAGATATACTCTGTTGATGATGTGGCACGCAGTATCAATTGCATCAATCCAGAAACGATGAGGCGTTTTGTATTCATCAAGCATAGTGCGAGCCATCTCAACAAGAGTTCTGTTCTTGCGCTCCACTACGCCATTCTGCTGAGGAGTATAAGGAGCGATAACTCATGAGTAATACCAAGTTCATCAAGATAGTCATCAAGACCGGAATTCTTGAACTCGGTTCCATTGTCACTCTGATGTGCTTGATCTTCACACCAAAGTTGGTTGAAGCCCTCGAGGAAAATCGTTTGAAGACTTCCTGCCCTTCATGTTTGTAAGTAACAATGTGTATCCATGTGTAACGAGAGTAATCATCAACAATAACAAAGCCATATAGTGATGCATCATTGGTGACTGCTGAGTAATGATTAGGTCCAAAGAGGTCCATGTGAAGCAATTCGAATGGTCGAGTAGTGGTCATGATAGTCTTCATTTGGATGCTTGGCCTTGGTCATTTTCCCGACTTCACAGCACCGCATAAGTGATCCTTGAGGATTTTGACATTCTCAATGCCAATGACATGCTTCTTCTTCGCAAGCGTGCAGTAAATTCCTCATGCCCGCGTGAACAAGTCGTCGATGCCATAGCCAGCCTTCTGAAGCTTTTGCAAGTAGACACACGGCTGGTTGTGGTCCTGTAGAGAAATCAACAATATACAAGTCTCCTCTCCTAAAGCCATCGAAGACTTTGGAATTGTCAGCTTCCATGATCACAACACAACGATACTTGCCAAAGACAACAACCATATCAAGATCACAAAGCATTGAGGCTGACATGAGGTTGTATCCTAAGGACTCAACAAGCATGACTTTGTCCATGTGTATGTCCTTAGAGATCGCAACCTTACCAAGACCCAATACCGACTTTTGCCTTTGTCAAGAAGATGATATGCTTCAGATGTGACGGTGATAAGGGAGCATCCATCAATAGATTCTTGTCACCGGTCATGTGATTTGTACATCCACTATCGAGGACCCACTCGGTGGCTTTTGGTTTGATCATCCTGCAGATGAATTAGTGCAACTTACGATCTCATATACTTCATCGGTGAAGAATATGATATCGTGGATCATCAGATGAATTTCATCAAGCAAGAAAAGCAGATATAGCAGCATGAGGACGTGTGAAATGAAAGTTCATTTCATCATGATTAGCATGCGTCCTTTCGAACAAGTTTGTCGTCCTCAAGAAATTCTTGAGACGTTAAAGCACGTCCGGAGACCTGACCCCGCAGAAGAGATTAGTTCTTTTCTTCACCACCCACATCTCAAGGTGTGGCAAAGAGTTCATCACTCTGCGAGCACCATAAGAGAATGTTGGCATAGATGCAAAACCATTTCGTTTCACATAAGAGGGGTTAGGGTAAGCATATGAATAAGCAGAGAAATTCTTCGAGGACTTATGAACATAATGGTTTGAAGAATAATGCACATATTCATAGCCCTTAGCTCTACCTCACAAAGCAGAGTTGTTAGCACGATGATAATCATATGAGGACTTTGATCTTTTTGAGGAATTTGATCCATATGAAGAATTTGGTCCATATGAAGAGTTTGATCTGGGGTTCCTATTCTTCACAGGTGGTGTCATGAGGACATTCACCTGAAGACTTTCAAGGAACTTCTTAGGAACCCAGATTTTCTTCATAGGAGAACCATTCCCCAGATTAGTGCCAACATATCTAGCAAATACTTCACCATTCTGATTTTTGAACAGTTTATAGTTGGAGTCAAATGACTCGTCTGAAGAATGAGGAGATTCACATGTAAAGCCAGATAAGTTGGATGGATCAACTGGAGGTCCCTTTGCAGCAACCCATGAGGTTTTGGGCTACTGCTCAGGCTTCCAGTATGTACCATCAGCACTGATTTTCCTCTCAAAGGCAATACCCTCCTTCCTAGGATTCTGTTGAGGATCTCGCTTTTAAGCACATCACAAAGAGTCTCGATGCCCTTTGAGGCTTTTGTACATGCTCATCATGTACAATTCCTTCAACCCTGCATTGTCATGATACTAGCAATGTCCTCGGATGAGGAATTAGTGATAGCAGATGCAGGTGAAGAATTTGTAACAGTTGAAGCATTTGAACATTCGGTGAAGAATTAGCGATTCACGTTCAATGCACTTTAAGCATGGAGGAACAAATTCCTCCGAGAAGCGCTGATTTGTTGAGCAAGTAATGAATCACGCTCCTTACGAAGATCTTCATAACTCACTCTTAGCTTCTCAAGATCTTGCTTTCTTTGAAGAAATTCATAAGAAAGTTTCTCATGATCGACAAGAGAGTGTTATGATGACCTTGAAGGCTGTCAAACCTAGATCAAGTCTCAAGATTTTCGATCGGGCTTTTAGTGCGATCCATTTACGCACTTAACATATCATCACTTTTACCTAACATGTTTTGAACCTTTTCCAAGGCATGTTGTTGTTTGGTGGCAATACAAACAAGCTTGGTATAGCTAGGTTCAATATCATCATCGGATCCATCATCATCGATTCATCGTCACTATACTCGGATGAGGAAAATTCGGTTACCTTGTCACCCTTTGCCATGAGACATGATGCAGAGGATGATGATTCTGGTTCGAAAGTCATCGTTTTGAGAGATTCCTTGAAGTCCTCAAACCAAGGATCATGACGGGTTCGATGACCTTCATAGACATCAGAGATTAGGTCCCAGATAATGCGCATTGCAAAGATGCATAATGCGCTTGAATTCATCTCTGGATAGGCAGGAACAGATGATGTCCTTCGCCATGATGTCAAGTCGAGTGTACTTGCGAATATCATCAGCGTTCGACGACATGCACAGATCAGTAAGACCAATTTCAGTGACGGTCCACAGCTCGCTGTCCATTGCCATGAGGTGCTTCCTCATCATGGCCTTCCACTTGGGATAATCATGACCGTCAAAGATAGGGCATGTCACTTTCTTCATACTGCGTCGACATAACTAAAACTCCGGTGGTTAAACCAAAATCACACGTAAGAAGGAGTACCTCGCTCGATACCAATTGAAAGTGCGTTATATCGACTAGAGGGGGGTGAATAGGCGATTTTTATGAATTCGTCACTGAGGTATTTGCGGGTGAGGAAATTCCTTAGGAAAGAACTACTTGCGCGGAATAAGTACTCGAGAAGTAAGCATAGCGAGAATACATGCATGGTCATCATGATGAAATGAAGACAATCAAGAGTACGTAAAGCGTAAACACGAGGATAGCACAAGATGAAGACAAACAGATCAAGAAATTGAACTGAGGAAATAGAGAAAGTCTTGATCAAAGTCTTCAAACACGATATGAACAAACAGCTAACACAAGAATGAGGAAATGAATGGGTTGAGGAAATGGAACGATTAGGTTGGTGAAGACAATGATTTGGTAGACCAGTTCCAAGCTTCTTGTCTCGGTTGTACGTCTGGTTGGAGCGGTGAGTATTTAAACTTCGAGGACACACAGTCCCGGACACCCGATCTCGAAAGCACGCAGCTCAGGACACCAAGTCCTCACCATATTCTCCTTGAACTAAGGTCACATGCACCTCGTCCAATCACTCGTGGTAAGTCTTGACGACTTCCAAACCTTCACAGACTTGGTCACTCGGCGATCCACAATTCCTCTTGGATGCTTCTAGACCATGACGCCTAACCGTCTGGAAGAAGCATGATCTTCAAAGGTAACAAGCATCGGATCCACGCAGGATCAATCTCTTGATGATGCTCAATCACTTTGGGTTTGTAGGGGTTTGGTTTTGGGTTTTTCCTCACTCGATGATTTTCGCTCAAAGTCCTCGGAGGATGGGTTGCTCTCAAATGACAAGTGTCAAGTTCTCTCGGAGCAGCCAACCACCTAGTGGTTGTAGGGGGCGGCTATTTATAGCCTAGGGAGCAGCCCGACATGATAAGACATAAATGCCCTTCAATGATATGACCGTTAGGTGGATAAGATATTTTGGAACAGTGGCGTAGCCAGAGCACAAAGAATCGGGAAATTTGACTCTCAAATTCCTCGGGGCTATCATGTTCCTCAACTGTGTGTAGGCGATACTTGGCGAATTCCCTAACTCCTCGATCGAACAAATTCTCAAAGGACTGTAAGAACTTCGCCTCTCACATCAAGAAATTGACTGAACTGTATGAGACTTCCAAAGGCTTCACTCGAAGGGATTGGTAGGTGTAGGATTTTGAGTTGAGCATCACATGGAAATTTTTCCTTAGTATTTCCTCGACCCCCTTTAACAGTACGGTGTTTCCTATGACTCAAGAAAGAGAAAAACGAAACTACGAAAACAAAAGTCTTCATGCTTCATGTTCCTCAAATGAATATCAAGTCTTCAAGGTTACACCAATTTCTTCACTTTCAAAGTATTCAGAAAGTCTTGAATACCAAAGTCTTGATTGAAGAACTTCATTTTTAGGGGTCGACTTTCTCTCAGAATATCAAACTCCTCATAGACTTATAGACCCGTGTATACTCACAAACGCATTAGTCCCTTAACCTATAAGTCTTCAATACACCAAAAATCACTAAGGGGCACTAGATGCATTTACACCAAAGAATGGACCCAAGCCTGAGACTGAGTGCTTTTATTGCAAGGGAAGTGGTCACTGGAAGCGGAACTGCCCCAAATACTTAGCGGACAAGAAGGCCGGCAACACTAAAGGTATATGTGATATACATGTAATTGATGTGTACCTTACGATTACAAGATCGTAGTAGCTCTGGGTATTTGATACCGGTGCGATTGCTCATATTTGTAACTCAAAGCAGAGTCATGGAATAAGCGGAGATCATGGCGACGAGGTGACGATCTTGGCGTCGGGAATGGTTCCAAGGTCGATGTGATCGCCCGTCGACACGCTGCCTCTACATTTACCTACGGGATTAGTTTTAAACCTTAATAATTGTTATTTAGTGCCAGCTTTGAGCATGAACATTGTATCGTGATCTCGTTTAATTCGAGATGGCTACTCATTTAAATCCGAGAATAATGGTTGTTCTATTTATATGAGAGATATGTTTTATGGTCATGCCCTTTGGTGAATGGTTTATTCTTAATGAATCTCGAGCGTAATGTTACACATATTCATAGTGTGAATACCAAAAGATGTAAGGTTGATAATGATAGTCCCACATACTTGTGGCACTACCGCCTTGGTCACATAGGTGTCAAACGCATGAAGAAGCTCCATGCAGATGGACTTTTGAGTCTCTTGATTACGAATCATTTGACACGTCTGTAACCATGCCTCATGGGTAAAATGACCAAGACTCCATTCTCCGGAACAATGGAGCGAGCAACTAACTTGTTGGAAATCATACATACTGATGTGTGCGGTCCAATGAGTGTTGAGGCTCGCGGTGGCTATCGTTATGTTCTCACTCTCACTGATGACTTGAGTAGATATGGGCATGTCTACTTGATGAAACACAAGTCTGAGACCTTTGAAAAGTTCAAGGAATTTCAGAATGAGGTGGAGAATCAACGTGACCGAAAGATAAAGTTCTTACGATCAGATCGTGGGGAAGAATATTTAAGTCATGAATTTGGTACGCACTTAAGGAAATATGGAATCGTTTCACAACTCACGCCGCCTGGAACACCTCGGTGAAATGGTGTGTCCAGAATGTAAATGTCGCACTCTATTAGATATGGTGCCTCTTACCGATCTACCGCTCTCATTTTGGGGCTATGCTTTAGAGACTGCCGCATTCACTTTAAATAGGGCTCCGTCGAAATCCATTGAGACGATACCGTATGAATTATGGTTTGGGAAGAAACCTAAGCTGTCGCTTTCTAAAAGTTTGGGGATGCGATGCTTATGTCAAGAAACTTCAACTGAAAAGCTTCGAACCCAAGTCGAAAAATGCGTCTTCATAGGATACCCTAAGGAAACCATTGGGTATACCTTCTACCTCAGATCCGAAGGCAAGATCTTTGTTGCTAAGAACGGGTCCTTTACGGAGAAAGAGTTTCTCTCGAAAGAAGTGGGAGGAAAGTGGAACTTGATGAAGTACTACCTCTTGAAAGTAAGCGCAGCTCGGGGAAGATGTTCTGTGGTGCCTCGTGACCGACTAGAGAGGAAACTAATGATGATGATCAAGGCACTTGGATCAAGTTACTACCGAACTTCGTGGGTCCACGAGGACACGTTCCACACCAGAGTGGTATGGCAACCCTGTCCTGGAAATCATATTGTTAGACAACGGTGAACCTTCGAACTATGAAGAAGCAATGGCAGGCCCAGATTCCGACAAATGGCTAGAAGCCATGAAATCCGAGATAGGATCCACGTATGAAAACGAAGTATGGACTTTGACAGACTTGCCCGATGATCGGCGAGCAATAGAAAACAAATGGATCTTTAAGAAGAAGACGGACGCGGATGGTAATGTTACCATCTATAAGCTCGACTTGTCGCTAAGGGTTATCGACAAGTTCAAGGGGTTGACTACGATGAGACTTTCTCTCCGTGAGCGAAGCGAAGTCCGTCCGAATCATGTTAGCAATTGCCTCATACTATGATTATGAGATATGGCAAATGGACATCAAAATGGCATTCCTTAACGCTATCTTAAGGAAGAATCGTATATGATGCAGCGAGAAGGTTTTGTCGATCCACGAGA
Organism: Aegilops bicornis; assembly: GCA_021605145.1. Classification (NCBI taxonomy): domain Eukaryota; kingdom Viridiplantae; phylum Streptophyta; class Magnoliopsida; order Poales; family Poaceae; genus Aegilops; species Aegilops bicornis. The sequence goes on along the minus strand of CM038671.1, from coordinate 255,153,197 downwards.
ATGCTAACAAGGTGTGCAAGCTCCAACGCTCAATCTATGGGCTGGTGCAAGCATCTCGGAGTTGTAACATTCGATTTGATGAGATGATCAAAGCGTTTGGGTTTACATGCACTTATGGAGAAGCCCGTGTTTACAAGAAAGTGAGTGGGAGCTCCGTAGCATTTCTCATATTATATGTGGATGACATACAGTTGAGGGGAACTATATAGAATTCTTGGAAAGCATAAAGGCCTACTTGAACAAGTGTTTTTCAATGAAGGACCTTGAAGAAGCTGCTTACATATTAGGCATCAAGATCTATAGAGATAGATCAAGACGCCTCATAGGTCTTTCACAAAGCACATACCTTGATAAGATATTGAAGAAGTTCAATATGGATCACCAAGAAGGGGTTCTTGCACTGTGTTGCAAGGTGTGAACTTGAGCTCGGCTCAATGTCCCACCACGGCAGAAGATAGAGAAAGATGAGTGTCGCCCCTATGCCTCGACCATAGGGTCTATCATGCATGCCATCTTTGTGGTACGGAACTGATGTAAACCTTGCCCTAAGTTTGGTAGGAAGGTACCAAAGTAATCCCGGCATGGAACCTTTGGACAGCGGTCAAGAATATCCTGAAGTACTGAAAAGGACTAAGGATATGTTTCTCAGATATGGAGGTGACGAAGAGCTCGTCAGAAAGGGTTACGCCGATGCTAGCCGACACGTATCCGGATGACTCTAAGTCACAAACCGGATACGTGTATATTTTGAATGGTGGAAGTGATGGTAAGTGCCGATTGCAAGCAAAGCGTCGTGGCGGGATCTACATGTGAAGCGGAGTACATGGCAGCCTCGGAGGCAGCGCATGAAGCAACTGGGTGAAGGAGTTCATCACCGACCTAGGAGTCATACCCAATGCGTCGGGTCGATCACACTCTTCCGTGACAACACTGGAGCTATTGCCCTTGCCAAGGAGCCTGTGTTTCACAAGAAGACCAGTGCATATCAAGCGCCGCTTCAACTCCATTCGTGTAAGTGTTCAAAATGGAGACATAGATATTTGTAAAGTACATACGGACCTGAATGTAGGAGATCCATTGACTAAACCTCTCCCTAGAGCAAAACATGATCAACACCAGATCTCTATGGGTGTTCGATTCATCACAATGTAACTAGATTATTGACTCTAGTGCAAGTGGGAGACTGTTGGAAATATGCCCTAGAGGCAATGATAAAATGGTTATTATTATATTTCCTTTTTCATGATAATTGTCTATTGTTCATGCTATAATTGTGTTATCCGGAAATCGTAATACATGTGTGAATACATAGACCACAACACGTCCCTAGTGAGCCTCTAGTTGACTAGCTCGTTGATCAATGAGATAGTCATGGTTTCTCGACTATGGACATTAGATGTCATTGATAACGGGATCACATCATTAGGAGAATGATGTGATGGACAAGACCCAATCCTAAGCATAGCACAAGATCGTGTAGTTCGCTTTTGCTAGAGCTTTTCCAAATGTCAAGTATCATTTCCTTAGACCATGAGATTGTGCAACTCCCGGATACCGTAGGAGTGTTTTGGTGTGCCAAACGCCACAACGAATCGGGTGACTATAAAGGTGCACTACGGGCATCTCCGAAAGTGTCTGTTGGGTTGGCACGAATCGAGATCGGATTTGTCACTCCGTATGACGGAGAGGTATCTTCAGGCCCACTCGGTAATGCATAATCATAATGAGCTCATTGTGACCAAGTGTCCGGTCACGGGATCATGCATTACGGTATGAGTAAAGTGACTTGCCGGTAACGTAGATTAAACGAGGTATTGGGATACCGACGATCGAATCTCGGGCAAGTAACGCATACCGATTGACAAAGGGAATTGAATCACGGATTGATTGAATCCTCGACATCGTGGGTTCATCCGATGAGATCGCCGAGGAGCATGTGGGATCCAACATGGGTATCCAGATCCCGCTTGTTGGTTATTGGCCGGAGAGGCGTCTCGGTCATGTCTCAAGATGTCTCCCAAACCCGTTGGGTCTACACACTTAAGGTTTGGTGACGCTTAGGGTTGTAGAGATATTAGCATGCAGAATCCGAAAGTTGTTCGAGTCCTGGATGAGATCCCGGATATCACGAGGAGTTCGGAATGGTCCGGAGGTAAAGAATTGTATATAGGAAGTCAAGTTTCGGCCATGGGGAAAGTTTCGGGGGTCACCGGTATTGTACCGGGACCACCGGAAGGGTCCCGGGGGTCCATCGGGTGGGGCCATCTATCCCGGAGGGCCCCATGGGCTGAAGTGGGAGGGGAACCAGCCCCTGGTGGGCTGGTGCGCCTCTGGGCCCCCCTGCGCCTAGGGGTTGGAAACCCTAGGGTGGGGCGCCCACTTGGCTTGGGGGCAAGCCACCCCTTGGCCGCCCACGGAGATTGGATCTCCTAGGGCCGCCCCCTAGGGGCCCTATATATAGTGGGGAGGGAGGCAGCCGCACCCAAGTCTCTGGCGCCTCCCTCTCTCCACGCAACACCTCTCCTCTCGTAGAGAGCTTGCCAAGCCCCGCCGAGATCGCTGCTACATCCACCACCACGCTTGTCGTTGCTTTGGATCTCCATCAACCTCTCCTTCCCCTTGCCGGATCAAGAAGGAGGAGACGCCTTCCCAACCGCACGTGTGTTGAACGCGGAGGTGCCGTTCGCTCAGCACTAGGATCATCGGTGATTTGGATCACGGCAATGCGACTCCTCAACCCCTTCTCTTGAACGCTTGGGCTCATGATCTACAAGGATATGTAGATGCACTCCTCTCTCGTTGCTAGATGACTCCATAGATTGATCTTGGTGAAGCGAGGGAAAATTTTATTTTCTAACGTTCTCAACATTTTTAGTAGAATCTAAATTGTCAAGATGGAATCTTCACTGCTTAGGAACAGGCGAAGATTCATATTGCCATAGATCCTACACATAGAGTACAATGAAGACCAAGTGGTTGTGATAGTTTGAGAAGCACCATATTTAAGATGGTAAACATTCTATTCGTGAAGCGAGGTGGGACTAAACTTTGGTCTTAGGAGGGGACTGAATTTAGAAGTAGCACTTTTTACTTACGAGCGCTACTAGTATACCTAGCCTGCCTGCAATGGTCTGGCAATTATAGTAGTAGCGTGTTTTATAACAATAGCGCTACTATTATATGCATAGTAGCAGCGCTTTTGCTGCGCAAGCGCTACTGCTATTTAGCAGCAGCGCTTCATTATAAAAAACACTACTGGTGAGCTCCTTTGTATAAGCATTTCCCTAGTAGTGGTTGCCAAGTTTTGCATAGACAATTGTCTACCACGGGGACGTTCAATTGTGGATGTCGCACCGGCTCTCTACTCCTTCGTCAAAGATTCGGGATGTTCTGTCAGGGAGGCTTTGAACAACAACACTTGGATCAGACAAATTCAAGGCGGGGTCTCGTTGCAGGCCATGGCGCAATATCTCAAGATCTGGGACACGGTGCAGGTGATCAACCTATCAGCGGATGCACAAGACCAGCCGCAGTGGAGGCTTACCGATGACCACCAATTCTCCATCAGTAGCGCTTACAATATGTTCTTCATGGCGAGCATCCCCTTTGCTTGTGCCAAGCCGATTTGGAAATCCAAAGCTCCGCCAATATGCAAGTTCTTCACGTGGTTGGTGGTCCATCGTCGATGCCTCACCGCGGACAACCTGCAGTGCAGAAATTGGCCATCTAACACCTGCTGCCCACTATGCCTCAATGATCCGGAGGACTGCGAGCACCTATTCATCCACTGCAGATTCACCCAGCAGGTTTGGAATCTCTTCAAGCTGTGACGAGGGAGGCGTTCATCACGCCAAAAGACGGCTTCACATCGACTGAGGAGTGGTGGATCGCCTCCAAGAAAGGGATCCCGAAGCCAATGAGAAGAAACTTTGACACAATCGCCATCCTTATTCACTAGTGGGTTTGGAAGGAGCGCAATGCGAGGATATTTGATCAGACGGCCAGCACTGCAGAGAGGGTCCTTGATCTTATATGAGAGGACATAGCAACATGGCGTGTCGCTGGATGCACTACTGACCTAGCAACATAATCCTCGGTCGGGCATGCTCGGTTCTAGTACGCCTAGACCGTCCGCCAGTTTTTATGTATACTATCTGCCTTTTCTCACTATCTAATAAAGTTCGGCCAAAGGCCCTTCGAGAATGCCAGCGATCAAGAGCCTCCAGGTGCACAGGTGACGCGGGAAGCTGCAGTTCAAGCTTCAGCCAGGCCTCATCGCAAGCCTCAGCGGCCCGCTAGGCTTGCTGGGCCTGAGTGGGCTCATATCTCTGTAACGGATGCTTAAACAGGTGTGTGTGTGTGTGTGTGTGTGTGTGTGTGTGTGTGTGAGTAGGGTCAGGCTAGCAGAACGGCTAGAAGCCGGGGCACAACATGTGCGTGTAGCTGAGGAACTCTCGATCCCCTTCCCTGATCCCCAAATTGTACCTCGAATGATCGAATCCTGCCATGATTAATGAATAGAGAAGTGTAGCGTTGACAATCTGGCATTAGGGCCCTTCGATCCGTCAGCCCTTCTGACTCACCACCGGCATACACGGCTTGCCGTCCAGCTGCGAGCGGCGGCGATGGACCACATCCCACCGGAGACGAAGGCCATCTACGACCTCTTGCGCGCCGAATTCGACAAGGTCAGCCACGAGCGTGACGACACCGCCGCGAAGGCCCTCGCGCAGCTCGACGCCAAGCTCGACCTCCTCTCTAGGCGCCTCGACGAGGTCAAGGTCTCGATCGGATTCGACATCGACGAACTGCGGCAGGAGTTCGACAGGCCTGCACCACCCACGCCACCAGCCGCGGATCCGTGTGGCGCGCCTGCAACGCCTTCGCGAGCGCTGAGCAACAATTCTTCGAGCTCCGAGGTGTTCCGCTCTGATGTAGAGAATCGGGGCCCCGCTCATCGGGCGTACGTCCCACCTCCGATCAGAGGTACGCATCTTGAGCAGGCGCTGCAGCGCGTTCCATTCGCGTCTCTGCATTCGAAGCAGAATTCTGCTGATGTGTATGGTGTTGGTCCTCGGATTGAGATGCCCCGTTTTGACGGATCCAACTCGAAACTATGGCAAACCCGTTGCGAGGACAATTTCAGGTTTTGGGGCACACCACAGAATCAGTGGATCTCTCTGGCAGCTTCCCTATTCGAAGCATCTGCTGCTAGGTGGTTGGAATCTGTTCGTCGTCGGGCACCACACGCCACCCGGGATGAGTTCTGCAGATTGCTCCAAAACAGGTTTGGCCGCAACTTGCATCAGACTGTACTGCAAAAAAAGATTCACATCTCTTAGACTGGAACTGTGGAGGATTATGTTGAGCGGTTCTCTGAGTTGTTTGATCCATTGTCTGCCTATGAGAATTTTCCCGACACGGTGCATTACGTTACCCGTTTCATGGAAGGACTGAAACCTGCTATCAGGTTGGCTGTTGGCATTCAGCAACCAGTAGACCTGGATACGGCCTATCAGTTGGCTATTTTGCATGAGGAGTTAGGCACAAGTTCTGTCAGTCCTTCCATAGCAAGTACCAGCCGTAGAGCTTCTGCATTACCATTTCCACCTCCATTATAGTCTGCATCAACCATTACGATTGCTGCTCGGATGGTTGACGATAAGAAAACAACAGAGGTTTTCAGAAGGACTGCTCCTGATGACAAGTGGAGTGCTCTGCGTGCTTACAGGAGGGCCAAGGGCTTATGTTTTGTTTGTGGAGAGTGATGGGGCAAGGATCATGTGTGTAAACAAGAGGTCCAGCTGCATGTTGTGCAGAAATGTTGGATTATGTGCAGCATCTTCCATTAGAGTTTGCAGATTACTCTGAAACATACGTTGTTTCTAAAGCCAATGCTATGTCTCTCTCTCTGCTGCAGCACTGGGTGACACTTCTGAAACTCCTACCATGACAATGAAGATGAAAATCCAGTTGCAGGGTCGCACTTTGACATTTTTGGTTGCTTCTGGTAGCACTAACACCTTCCTGAATTGTGCAGTAGCTGAGTTGTTCTCTGGGGTATCAGGCATGCCTGTTTCCATGGTCAGAGTTGCAAATGGCAAGTTAATCCCCTGTTCTAAGCAACTCTTGCAGGGCAAATGGTCTTGTGGTGGTCATAAGTTTGTTAGTAACTTCAGAATTTTTCCCTTGGGCTCCTATGATGGAATTTTGGGTATTGATTGGCTATCTGCACACAGCCCTACGCAGGTGGATTGGTCTGCTCATTGGTTTGCTTTCCAGCATGATGGTGCCCTAATCACATTGTTGGGAGAACATGCAATTCCTTCTATCTGCACACTGTTCAGTATGTATGCAATAACTACTGGAACAGATAGCACTATTTCTACAGTGCCACCTGAAGTGCAAGTTTTGTTGGAAAAGTATGCTTCAGTGTTTAAAGCTCCCACTGGCCTCCCTCCCAGAAGGAAGTATGACCACACTATTCCCCTTGTTCCAGGTGCTACCCCTATGTCACTTAGGCCATACAGAATTGCCCCTGCTCTGAAAAATGAGATGGAGAGACAAGTGTAGGAAATGTTGGATAGTGGCATTATCAGACATAGTAACAGTCCATTCTCCTCTCCTATGATAATGGTACAAAAGAAGGACACCACCTGGAGACCAGTGGTTGACTATAGACACTTGAATAATATTACTATTAAAAGCAAATACCCTATACCAGTTATAGATGAGCTTCTGGATGAGCTGGCTGGATCTCATTGGTTCTCTAAACTGGACCTTAGGGATGGGTTTCACCAAATTACGATGGCACCAGGGGAAGAATATAAGACTGCATTCCGGACACATTTGGGCCATTATGAGTTCCTGGTCATGTCATTTGGTCTCACTAGAGGCCTAAATACTTTTCAGCTTGCTATGAATAGTGATCTAAAACCAGTCCTTCGATGCCATAAAGGAAAGAAATTTGTTCTTGTTTTCTTTGATGATATCTTGGTCTTCAGTATCACATATTCTCAGCACCTGCAACATCTAGAGGAAGTTTTGCAGCTCCTTAAGAAACAACAGTGGCAAGTTAAGTTGTCTAAATGCACCTTTGCACAGCAACAAGTTGAGTACTTGGGACATGTCATCAGTGGACAGGGAGTTGCTACAGACCCAACTAAAATTGACACTATCCAGAATTGGCCTGTTCCTGTTTCTGTCAAGGAAGTCAGAGGTTTCCTTGGTCTGGTTGGATATTACCGAAAGTTCATTAGGCTTTTTGGGGTGATCAGCAGGCCCCTCACAAATCTTCTCAAAAAGGGGGTGTTCTTTCACTGGACAGACATTGAGCAACCGTCTTTTGAGGCCCTCAAACAAGCTCTTGTTTCAGCACCTGTTCTAACCCTCCTTGATTTCTCCAAGAAGTTTGTGATTGAAATAGATGCTTGTGATGTGGGGATTGGAGCAGTTCTCATGCAAGATGGACATCCACTGGCTTATGTGAGTAAAGCTTTGGGCCCCAGAAATCAGACCTTGTCTGTCTATGAAAAGGAGTACCTGGCTATACTGCTTGATGTTGACCATTGGTGTCAGTACTTACAGTTGTCCGAATTTGTCATCCGGACCGATCAGCGTAGCCTGTCTAGCTTATCTGAACAAAGGTTACATACGGTGTGGCAGAAAAAAGCACTTACTAAACTCTTGGGGCTCAGTTACACTATCTGCTACAAGAAAGGCACTGAAAATGGCGCAGCTGATTCTTTATCACGCAGGCCACACACTTCTTCTGAAACTCTACCTGAGGTTTTGGCTGTGTCGTCAGTACAACCACTCTAGCTTACAGAGATCTTGGATAGCTACTCGAACGATCCCTTCTGTACTGGACTACTGCAGCGCCTAGCAACTGACTCTGAAGCTCACAAGAATTTTTCATTGAAAGCTGGGTTACTTCGTTTGGATAACTGCATCTGGATTGGGAATGCACCTTCCTTACATCAGAAAGTTGTCAGTGCTTTTCATGATAGCCCAGTGGGTGGCCACTCTGGTTTCCCTGTTACCTACAAAAGAGTTCGCCAACTTTTTCGTTGGGCAGGAATGCGAGGATTTATCAAAGAGTTTGTGCGCCATTGTGTCACCTGTCAGCAGGCTAAACCTGAACATATACACTACCCAGGGCTTCTCCAGCCACTACCTGTCCCCAACATGCCGTGGGAGATGGTTACCATGGACTTCGTAGAAGGATTGCCCACTTTTGGCAGGTATAATTGTCTCCTAGTGATCATTGACAAGCTGTCCAAGTATGACCATTTTGTTCCATTGCACCATCCCTTCACTGCTCAAACTGTTGTTGAGGCCTTCTTGAATTCAGTTTATAAGCTTCATGGGATGTCACTGTCCATTGTGTCTGATCGTGACCGTATCTTCACTAGTCTCTTCTGGAAAGAACTCTTTAACAAGTCTGGAATCTCGCTGCGAATGAGTTCTGCTCGCCACCCTCAATCAGACGGCCAAATAGAGTGAGTGAATCAACAAGTGGAGTGTTTCCTTCACTGCTTTGTCAGTGCTCACCCTGCTCGTTGGGCTCAATGGATACCGTTGTGTGAATTTTGGTATAACACCAATTGGCATTCTGCTAATGGTTCCACCCCGTTTGAGATCATATATGGGCATCCTCCGCGCCACTTTGGACTGACAACTGATGATACAATTCCAGTCAAGATCTTGGCGATGGCTATCGCAGCCAGTAGTCATCGATTCAGTTTGCGACTGTTATGCGTGCTCAATCAACAAGATGAAAGCTCAAGCCGACAAGCACCGTACAGAGTGTACATTCACTGTTGGTGAGTCTGTCTTCTTGAAGCTCCAGCCCTACCTCTAGTCGTCTGTTGCCCCTCGGGCCAATCACAAGCTGGCTTTTAAGTACTATGGCCCCTTCAAGATCGTTGCTCGAGTGGGAGAGGTCGCTTATCAGTTGGACTTGCCTGCTACCAGCCGTGTGCACCCAGTGTTTCACATTTCCTTGCTGAAGCGAGTTTTGGCGCCAAACTGTCAGGTTCGTACTCGATTGCCACCACCTGACGCACATTTGCAAGTCCCTGAACAGGTGTTGCAGCAGCGGGTAGTCTGTCGTGGCAATGACTCGGTCGTCCAAGTCCTGATCTGTTGGAGTGATTCTACCGAGGACATGGCTACCTGGGAGGACAAAGAAACACTCAAGCAGTTGTTTCCTCGGGCACCGGCTTGGGGGCAAGCCGTTTCTAAGGGAGGAGGGGTTGTCAGCGATCAAGAGCCTCCAGGTGCACAGGTGACGTGGGAAGCTGCGGTTCAAGCTTCAGCCAGGCCTCGTCGCAAGCCTCAGCGGGCCGCTGGGCTTGCTGGGCCTGAGTGGGCTCATATATCTGTAACAGATACTTAAACAGGTGTGTGTGTGTGAGTAGGCTCAGGCTGGCACAACGGCTAGAAGCCAGGGCACGACATGTGCGTGTAGCTGAGGAACTCTCGATCCCCTTCCCTGATCCCCAAATTGTACCTCGAATGATCGAATCCCGCCATGATTGATGAATAGAGAAGCGTAGCGTTGACAGAGAATACACACGGGATTGCACAATGCCTAGAGTCTGCAAAGGATGGAGAAAAGAACAATTGGGCAAATGCCAAAGGGGGGCTCGGAATTGAAATCAACGGCGAACATATACAGATTACGAAGGAAAATACCAAGCGACGGTGAGGCGGGAGTGCGTGCGTGTACGACGGCGGCGGCGGACAACAGCTACGGCTAGGACCTGGGCGTTGCATGACTCCGCGTGATGGAAGAGTCGAACAGAACAGGAAGGAAATCTTCCAGGTCGCTGATTAATCGCTTTTTTCTTACATGAAAGGAAATACCGTTGATCGCTCAAAACACTCGATCACTGGGATCGGGAGATCGGGTTCTTGGCCTCCGCTCCTGGCGGCGTGCACACTGTATGGGCCATACGCCTCCCCCCACAGGGTCAGCCATGTCTGCATCAAACGATGCACACAACCATTTTATTGATTATTGAAGCACAAGTGAGGTCCAACTAAAATGAGGTTCACAAAAGGAAACTACAAGCCACACGGGCGCCTTCATAGGAAAATGATGAATAAAAGGAGAAAATAAGTGAGGCCTCATGCATCACTAAACCTACTAATAGGCCGCCAATCAAATTGGTTGAATAAACCCAAGCGATCATCTCTCATTGGTTGCACCCAAAGACCATATATGGATCCAGGCAATGGCCCTGAAGATGACCTACAATTTTTTGGAACATGCGTTGTATAAAAAATAAAATCATTACAAGTATTCCAAATGGCCCAACGTAAACCACACACTCCCAGTCAAATCCGTGACTTCAACTTTGGGTGAACCTCCACTAATTAGTTTCCAAACATATTCGTACTACTCGTGGGAAGAGGTAAAATGAAAGCTATATGGACAGACTGCCATTAAACATTGGCAAGTGGCAACGGAGGAATAGATGTTGAATTCACTCCTCATTGCCATAAGAGCAACACTTACTACAATCTTGTAAAAAAAACAGATTATCTTTTGTGAGGATCACCTACCTATCCAAAACCCACATGAAGATTTTGACTTTCAGTGGGTTTTTCATTTTCCAGATAAATTTGTGATAGAAGGTTGGGATTGTTAATGAAGTCCAGATACATAGAGGTGACCGAGAAGACATGAGAGTAGTCCTCTTCCAACGAGAAGTGTCTTCTTCATCGTTCAGGTTGAGCGTCATCAACCTTGCGATTAGGTGTATCGAGTCAGTCCGTTTGTCACCCCATAAGTGGTCGCCGAAAAGACACATTTTGTACTACCTGGCTCATGACGGAGGCAGCGTTAACATCCTTCCATTGCATAATATGGTAAAGACGACGGTATTGCAAAGCTACGGGTCAATCCCCCAACCAAGCATCTTCCAAAAACCTAGTGGATAAGCCATTGCTTACCACAAAAGTCCCTCTGTAAAAAAACTCACATTTGACTCCCATGAGACCTTTTTAGAATGGAGAATCAATTGGTTTGGTTTGAACCCGAGATAGTGTTTTACAATGCAAATACTTATTCCTAAGCAATTCTTGCCAAACCACATGCTCGGTAAGTATCTTATAGAATCATTTGCTGAGTAGACACTTATTTTAAATCTCAAGGTCTTCCACCCCTAAACCATCCTGGTCCTTAGGCCGACAAATCACATTTCACCTTGTCGGTACACTGTCAGAAATATCTTGATATGTAATAATCCAGTCTTTTCCTCATCCCCTTAGGTATTTCAAAAAAAAAGGATAACATGAACATTGACAAACTCAGGAAACAACATTGAATAGGGTTAATCTTGCCGCATGCTTTACGTGTCCGGTGCAATCTCTATTCTTGATAGACGATGATTTTATGTTTGTATGCATATATGAACATGCAGTGTGATTTCAGTTAAAATGTTTCGTCCTCGGAGCATGCCGTAGTTTTCCTGAATTGAGAAGACTGTTTTGTGTTATTTTTAGGGTCCTGTTTTGTGCTTTGTAATGTGTATAACAACGGAATAAGAAATGTAAATTCTCTTGTATTTCCATGACGTGCACAATAACTTTTCAAGAAAAAAAAACCTTTAGATAAAGAAAAAGAAGAAAAAAAACTGATTTTTATTACCTGGCACCAGGCCGCCTCGCATGTCTGGACCGGGCCTGAGTAGTGCTAAAAATGGGCACACTCAAATCAATTGTGTTTCAAAGATGTTACTAAAAAAAATTTGTTGTTCAAAGATTCCTAACTGGTCAATTGTACTCCGACAAGAGTATTGCATAGACAAGTGTCGAGATTCAGTCAATCGGCCCTATCAAACAACTGGAAGCCGACAAGAGTTAATTTGGACATTGTCCCTTCTTACGTTCGTCGGCTTCTCCTACATGGTCTCAAAATGCAGGACATGGTAGTTTGAAATGCAGAAAAAACTTTAAAAGCGCATGAAGTTGTGTGGACAGTGTGGTGCCCAAAGACTTGGGAAAAGTTCGCCTGGCATCAATTTGGCCGTTGGTGGCAGCTTCCCGAGCTCTCACTTTTCGGCTGCTTCTTTCGTTCTCGTAGCAGACAAACCCACAAAATGGACAGACATGTTGCAGCACAAATCATGTTTGGCTTGTACATGTCATGAGCAAAACAAATATGACCACACTAGTCAGCATCGGCATCTCCATCTCATCAGCAATTCGGCGGAACAATCATGGCCGCAAAGTTTGGCACCCTTACAGTTACAGGCGCGTGAGGACAAATGCAGGTGGTGCAGCGGTGGCAAAGTTGGACGGGATATGGAGAACGCAAGAGACAGATTCCGAGTACGCTAGGCCGTGAACATATGGCTGCAGAAATCGAAGTCTCCGTGTTGAACGGTAGCTGCAGCTCCACATGGACACGGAGGTAACACCGGCGGGCAAGAACGAGTAGATCATGGTTTCCCTTTGATATTTGCAAACTTCTTTTTGCGGCGAACGGTCGCCGGGCGAACGCCTTCCCCACCGTTGCACGTGTCTTGACGCAAGGCTGATGCCACATAGATCATTTGGAGCCGGGATTATATGCACAACCAATTCCCTCGCGTCGCCCTCTCGAGGGCGACAAAGGGCGATAATCCCATCGTCCGCCTCCTCGCTTCCCGTTCTGTCCCTCGCCGCCGGAGACGGCGCTGGGTCCCCATGCCGCCGATGAGGTGGCGGCGAAATCTCTACCGTGATGCCGCTTCCGGGCTCAGCCTAGGGTTTGAGGACGGCTCTTCCGATGAGGGCGTCGTCTGGCGGCGGCGGCGCTTCGCCGGAGTTGAGGCGCGTCTACTCGGCCGCGGCCGGTGAGTTGGTGGTGACGCGGCGCCGCGTGGAGGATCCCTGCTGCTCTCGCCCGCCCAATCTGAAAACGGCGCCCCGTCTTCTTGCTTCCTCCTGGCCGTCGATCCGTGGGATCGGTGGCGGGCGTGGATGTGGGGTTGGGAGCTCGGATCGAGTAATTTCTTGGCCATTGCAGCGTACCACGGCGGCGCTTCGGTGCATTGTTTCCTTCTTGAAGGTGGCTTCGAGATCCGCCTTCCTCGCCTCACCACCTGCACGGGTGAAAACCCACAACTTTGGTTGGGCGGCGGCGGTGCGGCTCCGTCACCTTCTTGAAGCGTCGCTTTGGGTCCGCGGGAGGTGGGGCACCGCAGCGTTCTTGGCGTTCGATGGCGGCGGTTTCTTCTTTAGTGGTGTCGCCGCCATGGCGGTCGGCCGGTCCGCTCGTGGTGATTGTGGTGCTCAACTCTTGCCGTGTCTTCTGGGTGCTCTCATCCCGCTCAAGAGGTTTGGAGGTGGAGCCGGCTTCATCTTGCACGGAGCCGGTGGAGATGTCAAGTCATGCTCGACCGACAGTGCTACGCTTTGTCATCTTGGTGGCGGTGTTACATACGCATGACTCTTCCAAAGACTTCAAGCCGTGGTTTCGGCTAATGGTACTTGGCAGCATGGTGCCGAGGTGTATCGCTGGCGACTAGTAGCGTCTTTCAGCTATTCTTGTATGAGGAGGAGAGTCTGCTGCTACCGTGGTAAGCGTCGGCGATTTATTTGGACCGAGCAAGGTTGATGCATCAATATGATTCACGAAGATGGAGCGGTGGCGGTTAATGGCGGCGGCGGCTCGAGTGCACGCCGGACTGCGGCTAAGAGCGTCTGAATGAGATCTCGTGTCTTAGATATTAGGATTGGGCTGCGATGTACGTTTGGTATTAGGCCGAGCTATCTCGCGCCTCTTCATCAACCTGGATAGAGGTGCTTAGACGACGGTTTAGTTTCTTGTTGTATTAGACATTGTAAGTCTTTGTAAAAATAATTAATAAAGTGATCGTATGCATCGTCCAGATGCAGAGGCCAGGGATCCTTCTTTTCTAAAAAAAGATCATTTGGAGCCGATCACTGTTTCCCGTTCCGTGGGGAACGTTCTCTCTTTTTATTTCTCCAAAAAACGCGGGACCAGGTGCCTGAGAGTGGGTTTGAACTTACGACCTCCTATGTGGGGGCGGGCGAATTTACACTCAACTAAAGCGGGGTTGTGAATAATTCCGTTTAAACTACTATATGTATTTTAAACCTAAATTTATTTTATGTATGATTTTTCATTTGTTTTTTTGTAAAATCCTCATTTTTTTTCATTTTTGAACTAACGAAAATCACAATTTTTACAGAGCAATTTTTTTATAAACTTTCCAATTGCATTTTGAATTACAGGTAGCATGTCAATTCTTTTTATTTTAAACCATGCCATTTTTAGGTCTTTTTGTAATGCCCCATGGCAAGCTTTTGGGAAATTTTATCACTTATTCATGGCAATTTTGAACTGGTTTATTAAGTTTCTCACATGGCAATTTTATTATTAAGAACATTTCATTTTAATAGTTAATAACATTGCATTTTTTTATTAAGAGAATGATTTTTTTCTTATTAATAACATGGCATTTTTTATTAAGAGGATGGCAGTTTTATTATTAAGAGCATGGAAATTTTATTATTAATAACATGACAGATATATTTTAGGAGAATGGTAGTTTATTATTAATAGGATGACAGTTTTATTATTTGAGAGCATGAAATATTTATTATTAAGAGGATGGCATTTTTCTTTAAAACGTACCATCGCTAATTTATTGGACTTATCTAGATAAAACATTTTAATAGAGTATAGCATGGCATTTTACAAAATAGAGCATGGTAGGTGTAAATTATGTTCTTCTTTTGTCTTTTCTTGTGATACAAAAATATTTTGTTTTATTTTTTGTTAATGGCAAATTTTCCCCATTTTTTCCTATGTCCTCCACAATGGGCATGCTTCAGGTGCCAGGAATGCTCCCCGCCGGCCATGCATCAAAGCGTGTGTGCCAGCTCATGTAGATCCTGAATTCGCGCCGGCCTGCTCCGCTCGATTGCATTTGGAAAACAAATCACAAAAATGGTAAATTTGTGAATTCAAAAATGTTCAAGGATTTTTTTAAAAGTCACGAATTTGAAAAATATTCATAGATTTTAAAATGCTCATATTTTTTTTAAAAAGTTCATCTAATTGGATTTTTTGGATTAAAAATATAAGTTCATCAATTTTGAAAAAAGTTTGTTCAAATTTAAAAAAAAGTTCTTTGATTTGATAAAAGTTCATCAATTTTGGAAAAAAAGCTCATCGATTTTGAAAAAAATCATGGATTTGGATGAAGGTTCATTGATTTTGAAAAAAACATTAATTTTGAAAAAAGTTCATTTCAGTTAGCAGAAAGAAAAAGGAAGAAAAGTAAAAGAATAAAAGAACCGAACTGAACAGTTCCAATAAAAAAAAAAGATAAAGATAAAGAAGAAAAGAAAGAAAACGGTGTAATTGAGCACATCAGGTGAGGATGGTGGGGTGGTTAACACAACTAATAAAAGGAGCAGGAGGTTGCGGTTCGGAACCTACTAGGCGCTTAGTTTTTTGGGCCTTAAAAGGAAACAAAAGTGGAAGATGGGGCGGGCCAGCGTGGAGGAGGGTGTGCGCCGAATAGGAAATGGTCGTTATCGACCCATGTGGCGAACGAATCGGTCCCTCCCTGGCGATTGATCCCCCAATATTAGGGTCCTTGCAAATTTACCATGGCCTATTGGCAATATCCTTATCCCTTCAGGCCTGCTACTGGTCGGGACTAGCATTTGAAATGCATGGCCTTCGTTCATTGTGGTCTTCATAGGCCTTTCTTTATGGAGCTTATCGTACTCGAGGCTTGGGCTATTTGAATACCAGGAATGCTTTCATCTGCAATGGTTTGCAGCCAAGTTTATATGCATGCAGAAGCAGATTCAAGGAAGATCACCAATGGATTAAGTTCAGATCTACTAGAAAGCGGTATACTAGCTTCAGTTCCTTGATAGATAGTCGTCTTTTTTGGAACAGAGCATTATTCGTCGATTAATTAAGAAGAAGCGATTTTTTTAGTTAATTAACAAAAATAAGACAAAAATCAATACAAACCGTGAACCTTTTTTTTGCCAGCGAGGGAAGGGGGGCGGAAAAAAAACCAGGGCCGACAACCACGCAACAACTATAATCTCCCAAACTCATCATGAACACGTCAGGCAAAGAAGGCAACAACCATTAAACCCATGGAGACAAGTCAAACCACAAGGACGGTCCATGAGATTGAGAAACATCCATTAAGCAACCGCGAACATCTTTTCTATAGTGCCACTCTTTTTGCCTTTGCTCTTGAGAGACTTGTCCACCTTCTTGATATTGCTTATGGTAGCCTTCCTCCACCCTAGTTTTTTTTTTCTACTTTTCTTTTG
This sequence comes from Aegilops bicornis, assembly GCA_021605145.1. Classification (NCBI taxonomy): domain Eukaryota; kingdom Viridiplantae; phylum Streptophyta; class Magnoliopsida; order Poales; family Poaceae; genus Aegilops; species Aegilops bicornis. The sequence continues at coordinate 255,136,868 of CM038671.1, read as the reverse complement.
CCATTAGTTCCTCTCTTTGTGATTCGCCAAAAAAAGTTCCTCTCTTTGTACAAAAATAGTTTCCTGTCAAAAAGTTCTTTTTCTTTTGCAAGCAGTTGGCATTTGTCCATGGGCTGAACCCAACTATACTATTTTCAGATCCAATGGCTGCCTATATAACCCCTCACAAAAGTCAGCCCGTGTATTGCGTGCATGATAACTAGGTCAAATGTTCAGTTTGTCCTTAGTTCCATAGATGATACTTGATACTCTTCAGTCATCAGTTAGTTCTAAAATAAAAAATGTGATGTCGTCACGAGACCTCCTATTGGAAGCCCGTGAGCATCAAATAGGGGATGCTTCGCCTGAAGCAATGGTGAATGGGGAATAGCTGTTGTTTTTAGGAGCTAAAGATTTAAAAACTATTTACAATAAAAATATTTTAGAAAAAAATTGTGTATGTATTTCAAAAGAAGTTGAGTGTGCATTAAAATAAAGTTTACCATATATTACAAAAATATTCAGTGTGTATTAAGAAAAGTTCATCATATGACTAAAAAGTTAATCATATATTTAAAATATTCAACGATATTACAAGAATGTTCTTTTTATATCAAAAAATAGTGTCGATTGGAAAAATGTTTGCCGTATACTAAAATATTTTAAGTGCGTACTTTAAAAAATATTCATGGTATAATAATGTGCAAACTAGGAAAAACCAAAGAAAACATTAATCTCAAAAGAGAATATGAATAAATAAAAAGATAAAAAGACGGAACAAAAATGAAAAAAAACTAAACAAAGAAAAAACACAACTTACAGTAAACAAAAAAATGCATAGAAAAAGAAATGAAAAATACGCGCACCCTGACCTCTAGTACCAGGCCAGCTCAGGTCAGGGCGCGCGCTCTGTACACGACCCAACTATATATCTTGCAATAGGAGAAATATAGATGCAATGAGTTGGTAACCTAGTCTTTGGGTTTTTTTTTTTGCGAGACCCGAGTCTTTGATTCGCTGAATTGTAAACTAAACAACCCTTAGTCTTTTATAAGTCGAACCAGGAAGTGATATATCTTATCCGAAAAAGAAAAGGCTGAATGGGTCGATCCACATGCTCCCGTAGAGAGTATTCCATTGCTTATACTTTTTTTGCGGCGCACACATGCTCTTGTCGGCCGCAAAAGCCATATCTCGCTTATTGCAAGATATATCAATAGGAGAAGCATGGTGAGGGAAAAACAACTTTTTTCTTTCTAGCTTTGCGGTTTTGAAGTGGGCTCTGTTCGTTCCCTAGGTGGTTTTCAAGCACTTTTTCTATGGTACATTTTTTCTTCCGGTTTACCGTTTTCTTAAGGTTTTCTTTTTGTTTGTTTCTTTTCATTTTATTATTTCGTTCATGTTATTGTTTTTCATCTTTTAGGTTTTTGTGTTTCTATTTTTATTTTATGTTCTATTTCATTTTTTTATTTTATATTAGTACTTTTCTATTTTTTTGATTACCTTTTCTTTTTTCCATTTCCTTTTTCTATTAGTCTAGTTTTATTTCATATTAAAATAGGTATAAAATTGTTTGACAAAAGAAATATTTATGATTGTTTACTTTTAATACATGAAAAGATTTAGATACAGATTGCATTTTAAAAACACGTTAACCATTTCAAATACATGATGAATATTTTTTATAGAAAATGAACATTGTTTTAAATGTTGTTGAACTTTTCTTAAATTTTTTGATGACACAAACATTTCTTAAATAATCTTGAAAAGTTTTGCTACATGTTGATCTATTGGGCCGCCCCATACAAGCACGCGCATGGATGTTGTAGCACCAGGCAGCGCCTAAAGCCCGGGCGCGTCTATGTATCACTGATAGCGATTCGTATGCAGTGAGCCGGTTGTGATTTGGCCCAGTAACCTCCTAGACAAGTAAACAAGACATCAAGGGCGTGTTTGGTTACATTGCCGATTCAGCCTGGTCCGGCGAGCCTGGCTCTATTGAGCCGGCTTGAGGGGATGCAGGCTAAAAAAATCCAGATGCACATAGTTTGGTTGCCTGCATGCCCCTAGTTGCATGAGACAGCCATTTTTGACCCAACGTTTGGTTGCCTGCATTGTATTAGGTGCACATATGACATAGTGTTTGATTGCAACCTGCATAAGGTATTGTCACCACTTATAACTAGTGTTGACCTTACCACACACAATCTGAATATAGTGCCAGCTAGTTAAACAAATGACAGTTCATCCTAACTACAATCAAATGACAGATCAAATTATTAAGAGCCATTGGCTAAATAGGGGATGGTTCATCGGTGTTGCTGCTTCATCTTCCTCTTCATCTTCCTCTTCTGCTTCTGCTGCTGCTGCTCTTTGCTTCTTCCTCTTCTTACGTGCTTCATTGCTTTGTTTCTTCTTCCTCTTCTTCAAATCCTCGTGACCGACCTCTGTTAACCCACATTGCCTCTGCCCACTTCAACCTTTTGCTCTTCCAGGCGTCATTGTCAAATGCCTCCACACCATGGCCAGAGCTAACAACATCGTCGACTCGACCTCTTCCTCCTCGTGCACGTGTTCATCAAAGCCTCACCGGAGGATCCGATTATGCGTAATGCAACAAGCAAGAACTAGCTTAACTTGAGTGGAGTATGGATGGAATGGCTTCGATCCAGATCTTAAACCTATTCTTCAGAGTTCCAAATGCCCTCTCAACAGCTTACTCTAAAATTTGGAGTATGCGAGATTAAACAACTCTGTGGCAGTCCTAGGAAAGTTCCTACCAGAGAACTTCGTTGAGATGGTACCTTGTTTTCCAAGGGTGAAAGAATACCCTACCGACATGTATAGCCAAGATCTCCAAGGTAGAACTTGCCGTCGGGATGTTGATCCCATCAGTTGACTCATCTTGTCACAATGAGAATGTTTGCATCATGGCCGGCCCTCCCACCAACCAAAGACATATGTGAACTTCAGATCAAAGTCAATGAAGCACATTACATTCCGCTTGTGTAGTGCTTCCTCCTCAGATGTCGCAGACTGTGACCTAGGAACTCTGGCAGTGACATGAGTACCATCTATTGCCCCAATGCAGTCCTGAAAATGGCATCACTAGCCTGTGTTAGTGCTGAACTTGAACAATACAAGCATATCAAGCCATGAAAAGTGCATATTGTCAATGCTCACCTTGAAGTATGGATACCATCTTGGACTTCCGCAAATCTTGGGTGGAGTCTGGCCAGATGGTCTCCTGATCATCTCTCCTCTAAGCTCCCCAACAGCAAAAAGCACCTGCTTGAAGTACCGAGAGATGTTCTCCATTGATCTCTGAACGTGTTGTGAATGATCCTGAACCTCCGGTTATGGCCAACAACATGGAGGAACATGGCCACTTGCTCTTCGACATCGGTGTTGATGCTATCTTATAACAGCCCCTCGCCTCAAGGTTGTCTCGACAAGCCTGGCAAATGGTGCTCTTTTCATTCTAAGCATCCACAGAGCCTCGACGTCATTGCAGTTGTAGATGTAGTTCAGATTTTGGATCCTTTCATGTTCCCGGGGAAACAATGGACCATAGCAGATCAACGGTCTCCCGGCACGACGAACAACTCTCTGGTGCATGAACATGACCCATGCCTGAATCACACTAATCAGTCTTCTTTGCTGGATTATCGGCCTCATCCGTAAGGCCCATAACCTAGTCGACATCGACGGTTCATTCAGATAGAAATTGATCCTACACCTAGCTTAAAGGCCTAACCACCGAGCTAACAAAAGGGGAGGGTGCTGCCATCAAGCATCGGAGACGAGGACGGCGTAGGGGGACCCATGGCACAGAGTAGGTCGACCACACGGTGGCCAACAACAAGGGGAGCACCAAATCCGCCACAAACGCCGCCGCCTCTTCCGCCGCCGCCGCCGCCTATAGTGCAGATCTGAAATCGCAGCCGCCGCCGGTGGTGAGGCGAGCGAAGAAAGGCGATGGCTATGGGGTGAGCGAGTGAAAGTGGGGTGAGGCTAATTTGAGCGCGGACGGCCTTGGCCGGATTCCATCTCCCGCCATCCCCGCGCCTCGCTCCCGCCGTCGCGACCTTGCGCAAGACTTCACTGGATCGCGGAACCGCCGATCCGAGGGTTTCAATGAGCTGCCTGGGCTGCTTTGAGAAGCGTGCGATGCAGGCCCAACAAGAAAACCAGGCAACCAAACAGGCCTCTCCTTTCCCGCGCGGGCCTGGTTGGGCTCGGTGCGGGCAACCAAACACGCCCCAAGCCAACGTCGTGCATGTTTTTTTTACATTTTTTAATTGGTAAAAAGGGAACTTTTGGACAAATACTTATATATATATATATATATATATATATATATATATATATATATATATATAGTACAAATGTTTCCTACAAGCGGTGGTAGTTACCACCACTTCATGCTTTTGTATGTTGTATGTAGTATCCGTCAAACCGAGAGTATGTACGTGTAGTATGTAGTATATAATAATGATTAGGTAGTATATATACAAATTTTTAAGTACTATGTACCATTTTTGAGTATGCTTTTTTTACGTACAAATATGTACGTATTTCACAAATATAACAAAACTATGGGCTCATGTGAAATTTTTTCATGTAACTTGTTTTGAAATATCTTAGATATAGTATATGAACATATTTAAAATAATAAAATAGTATATATAGTACCACATGGTAGTATACTAGACATGTGGGGTAACTACCACCGGATGGTAGGATGGATTTTTCCTATATATATATATATATATATATATATATATATATATATATATATATATATATATATATATATATATATATATAAATAAAATGTTTGGGGCACCTAGGTGCCTGGCTCATGGTGCATGACATACCTATCCGTGCATGATGTTCCTTCCTTAAAATAGATGTTTCCAATTTTGTTTGCATGCACTCTAATTGGTTTCCAAAAAAGTAATATTATATTTTTCCTAAGCAACATTCTGTTCCAAAATACCTTTAGTAATTATACACACCCAAGATATTTTAGGTTATGTATGTATATACCTACTGATTTATTCAAGGTATTAGACATTTATTTCCGATTGTGTATATACCTAGTGATATAGACATACTGATGTATATACCTCAAATATTTTGGGTTATGTATATAACTAATGATTTATATAAATAAGATATTTTGGGTTATGTATATACCTGATGATATATACCTATTGATGTATATACCTACTAACGTAATTCATGTGTCCAACACTCATATTTTTTTGAATTAACACATGTATTTTCTAATGATGTACTTTCAAGGTATTCGTCACTTATTTATTTTATTGATGGGACACACTTTTTGAAGACTAGTTTTCCTATTGTATGTAAGGTGACAAGATAATCTAAAACGATATCCTAATTATTTTTTACTTTTTTGGACATATACATACCATGTAGACAACCAGACCCGATATGTTTACGTACATATACCTAATATAATATACCAACATCTGGGTTTTTAATACACGTATTGCCTTCAAGACATACCCCGAAAATTTTGTAGTTTTAGTGGTGACATACTCAAAAATAATAATATACTCTTTTTTTAATATAAAGTATATGCTTGAAGACATACCCATTTATAGTATTGGACACATACCACAAAATGATATACTTTGAAAGGAGACGTGCTCAAGGACATGTACGTTTTATACCCGTACATACATGGGTATTTTTCCATGGAGACAAAAGATAACCATACCTTATATACCCAAGACGATGATATACCTAAGTATATAACTGTATATATGACTTCGTATTTTATTATTAAAAAAGAAAGTAATGCATGAATAAGAGAGAACGAAGGGCACGTGTCATGGAGCATGCATGGCCTTAATGACCATTAATTGGTGATTTCTCTATCTTTCCTAGTCTGGGCATTAAGTGTCCATATAAAGCAATAATTAGCAATAATTTTTTCCAAATAAAAGAGTTAACAATTTTCAATTATTGTTAATACTAGTCACACATGCACACATCTCAATGTAATCCAACGGTTTCTAGGCAAGGTGCCCGGGCACCTAGGTGTCCCATATGGGCGTCCTATATATATATATATATATGAAATAAGTAAACTACTCCCTCCGATCCACAAATAATATGGATCGTAGGGAGTAATTATGTTTTTAAAAGTGTTCACCGCACATTAGAGAATGTAAATGCAGTGGAAAAAATTGTTCGGTCAACTTTTGAAAAATGTGTGTACCATTAAATAGAATTTATGTGATATTTTAAAAATATACATGGAATTTTGCAGAAAATGTTATACAGTGTTAAAAGAAACATTTGTGTAATTCAATATATATATTTGGTAGCATTAGAAAAATGTACGTAACATTTCAAAATTTATTTACGCATTTCAAACAAAATGTTTGTGACATTTGTAAAAAGAAATTTACCCAATGTATAAACATATACACATAGTTTGAAAATTGATTCATATCATACAAAAAAATATGTTTCATCGTGCATTTGAATTTTTTTAACATCTATTTGAAAAATGTTCAAAACAAGTATTAAAAAATGTATCATGTATTTAAAAATGTTGAACATATATTAAAAAATTAGTGCAAAACCAATTACAAAACCCATAGGAAAAAAAACTTACGTGGCTATTGGGCTGTACCAAAATCTTCGCGCTGTTGCTAAGCCTAATAGAAATCAGTTCGAGCGGTGTATAGCTGTCACACTAAAGCGTTGGGGAGGACCTCTCGTTCGCATTAGGCTACTCGATCGAGCTCCGTCATTGAATCTTACAACTTGCTCGAGACATGGAGGATCCGAGGATAATGTTGACGAAGGCAAACCTCTTGGATCTGAAAGACAAGAAGTGGCTCGAGGCTAGGAAGAAGAAGATCAACTTTCTCAGGGAGTACGAGAGGGCGTAGAGCGGTCAAGTAAAAGAATGACACGGTCCTGAGTATGACCGGTCAGTGATTCATCATGTTGGTCAGACGCGACCCTTAAATTTCATTTCACATGTTTGAATTGTTGATTTTTTATTTTGCTTTTGCATTGTTGATTAAATTGTGCTACATATAATCGATGTGAATGAATTTGTATAGATTTGGGTTTTTTTATACGAGGAGTATGGTTATCCAACATGACTTTTAAGGAGCCACCCGGTGTTGTCAAGGGTCACGTCCGGACACTTTCACGGACATTTAAACGGCCGGATTTGACAAGTCTAAAGGCTCACTGTCGGTGTCAAAACCGGCAGATCTCGGGTAGGGGGTCCCGAACTGTGCGTCTAGGCGGATGGTAACAGGAGACAAGGGACACAATGTTTTTACCCAGGTTCGGGTCCTCTCGATGGAGGTAAAACCCTACTCTGCTTGATTAATATTGATGATATGGGTAGTACAAGAGTTGATCTACCACGAGATCAAGGAGGCTAAACCCTAGAAGCTAGCCTATGGTATGATTGTTGTTGTCGTGTCCCACGGACTAAAACCCTCCGGTTTATATAGACACCTTGGATAGATTAGGGTTACACAGTAGTCGGTTACAATGGTAGGAGATCTACATATCCAGACGCCAAGCTTCGCTTTCCACGCCAAGGAAAGTCCCATCCGGACACGGGACGAAGTCTTCAATCTTGTATCTTCATAGTCTTGGAGTCCGGCCGTGACGATACTCCGGCTGTCCGGACACCCCCTAGTCCGGGACTCCCTCACTCACACCGGCACACGCTACGCACTTTCGACAGAGCCCGCCATACACCGACACACGCTGAACACGACACACCACGTCAATACAATGAACTAAACCCGAATTGAGATAAACAAGTAATCTTCTTCTTGCCACTGGACCGAAGGGCCGTCCATCGCTAAGAGCTGCCTCCATCTCCATGGAAAGTTTCAGGTGATACCGGTCATCATATGCTACAGTGATACGAGTTTCCGAAACGTTGGATCTCAGATCCGATGGCATCTAAAGAGCTGTTTTACCTGCGCGCAACTTTGAGACTCTTGGACGACTTTTTAGCAAAATGTTCAAGAGCTCCTGGCATCTAACGGCTTCCAATAGTCCGTACCACGATATCACCTGATATTCCCCCATGTCCATATGTATCCGACGTATGTACGTGCACACGCACAATCTTTTTGACTTATCTCGGCCCCGCTGGGAATTTGCGATCCATAATATGGGTGTCCCTGGCAGGATCGATCTGGGGATGCCCTTTCTTATCCCACGTGCATGGCCGCGGGATAGCGAACAGACGGGATCGTATGCATTAGTGATCTGTCCGTGATAAGACGGACCCCGTCGCTACGTCGGACTCAGAAACAATGGTGGGGCACGGTCGTACTGCACATGTACCCGTTGTTGCCACACACAGCAATTAGCACCGGATCCGTCCGTCCCCGTTGCGCCGTGCGCTGTCGCCCCTCGGATGCATCGTGCATTTCGAAAATACTTCTCCCTTATCTTCCGAAAGAAACAAGAAGAAATCCTCACCATCTGTTCTTCACACACTTGAAAAGCACGCAGGCAGGCCCATTTTGTTCGTGGAAAGCGGGCCGTCGGCAGGTTAAGGAGGACACGGTCGATCGTCAGCCAGATTCGATCGACCTCCTCCGGCCGGGCTCCGCATATATCCCCCATATCTCGTCCGATGTGATGTGCGGGCAAAAAGCAGCAACGCGATAATGTGTAGAGGCGCGACGGAAATCCGCAACTAGATCTCCATTCGTCTGCTGCAAACCGCCCGTTTGCACCCTCAAATCAGTGATGACTCGACGGTGCAGTACGTGACGGGCCAGTTCAGCTCACTTGGAGACAATCTTTGGCCGGCCGGCACAGTGCCGCTCATGTCAAGCTCGACGGACGGGATCGGATCGGTACGTACCCAGACGCGGGATTTGATTGTACGCCCGGCCCGAATAAATCGATCGCTGCAGCTGCTGCATGTGTACAGGATAGGCACGAATAGTCGGCAGGGGACGACGGGGCCATACGAACCATATCTTTGCCCGGCCCAGGGGGCCATGCCTCGTCACTGTTGACACGGATTCCGCACCAAAAATCGCCATGGAAAATACCACTACTAGCTAGTAATACTTCAACATGGAGTGGACATTTGCAGCAGTGCTTTTGTTTTTATCAGGGAAACGGTGGAAGAAGTGCATGATTGAAACGTTTTTTGCAGCAAAAAGTTAATTACGACGAGTGGCGTCGGCCTGCAGTTGCTCCACAGTTGGCTAACTGAGGGAGGTGAGAGTGAGACGCATGACCCGCTGCGGCCAATGATTGTCCGACGGAGGCTTGCTTGTTACCCGGGCGCCCGGGCCGGCACGTCATGTGGGCTGCATCGCCATATCCGCAACCAAATCCACCCGAATGATGATGATGAGAGACAGCCTAGTACCACCGCCATGGCTCGGATAGAACATGGACGGTCCCTCGATCTCGCTCCACCAACGCGCCGCACGCGTACGCGGGCGCTCGCCAATAATATCCACATCCGCCCGTTATTATCTGCTAGTAGTACCACCGCTCCATAAGATACTACTATCATCCAAGATCAGATCTCTTCAGTACTGCGTGCCCTGCCTGTCAGTCTGCCCTGCCGTGATGAGAAGAAGAACCGAGATACGAGAATCCCGTTCATGAATGGGTTGGCGTCGGCGTACGTGCAGATCCACAGCAGCAGTCGTCGCATGCAGGGAGGGAGCATCGCCGCTGCGTCGTGCACTGTCCCGATTGCACCGGCCAAGGAAGCAGACGCTGCACTGCAGGATGCCAGCCTACTACGGACAGGACGAACATTCTTTCAATAATTGCGTCTGGCACCCAAGCTGTGGCGCCAGCTTAACGCCCGGGCAACCGACCTGCACGGACCCGCCAACTGATCCGGCGGCGCGCGCGTGCCCATCCGTGGGCGCCGTACGTGCACACCCGGCGAGCCCGAGATCACATGGACACGCATACTGACTGATGATCAGTCAGGGAAGCCAAGGTCGAGAGGTTTGAAACGACAGTTGTTTTTAATGCCCGGCAGGGATCCCGGCGCCATGCGGAGCGCGGCGAGGCGCGCGACGCGTCACGGCGTGGGGGGCGCCATATTGAACTCCCCTCTCGGCTCGGCTCGGCACGGCGGTGGCATGCGCTCCGTGTGACCGGCGTTAACTCGTCCGATTATTAGATTATTACACCCCGCGGATTCCCGTTCCGTCACGGGAAACCGGCCGGCTTCCCGTCCGTCCGGACGTGTGCATTTGCTACCGAGCTCGCCAGTCCGGTAGGCGCGTGAGCCGTGAGGCGGGAGACGCCCCGTGCACCGTCTCTATATTTTAGGACGGATGTGCTATCTAGCTAGCTTGGATACTCATGCTGTCGACCGTCCGTATATTTTACTCCATGCCTTTTTTTTCGCGAGTATGGTTTACACCATGCCTTTCTCCATCGTGTTTTGACTGTCAAGCGATGACATATGCTACTCCGTATAGAAACCCTACAAGGACAAATGAATGTTTCGGACTAGAAGCATCGATCCATTTAACAGCGAAGCCGTGTCATTGGCACCGGACACAAAGTTTTGTCGCCTCCCATGATTTAACAGCGTACAATTTTTTACAAAAAAAAATGGCGAGCTTGATCATTTTCTTCTGATTAGCCTGAAAAGACATGAGACGTCAATCTGCTGGGAGATTCTTAGTACATAATTTCTCCACTTCTACTCATTTCCCTCTATTTTATTTTGCTGGTTTTTCACACGGTGAAACGCGGTTTGGAGTAACTCCTCAGCCCCACCGGCCACCAGGCAGTTACTATCAGCTGAGAGCGGTTCCGGATTCGGCCCATCATTGAATCGGGACATGGATGACCTCGGACGGTTGCTGTAGCCCGATACCAGACAGCCGACTAGTCGCGCCACGACGTAACTGCCAGAGCAGCCACACGAAGGCACCCGAAATTTGCCCGTCCAATCGGCACGGAGATATATCAACGGCCGTTAAGTGCGTAGTACTACGACTACGAGGACCTCAATTTACACACTGGAATTTTCACATATCATAGACGAAAACAAATGTCAAGTTTACGACAGGTTTGCGGAAATCACGAGAGACATCGGGGGAGGAGGATGGCTGTTTAGGAATATTTTGCAGAAAACAACCTTATGAAAAGCTAAATTACAGCAACACCCTCAGAGTCTTTTGCCCTTGCTACTCCATCGAAGAGGTAGAGTCACGGTCTTTGTGACCCAAATAAGGAGGGTCACGCACCTGCCAAGCCCTACCCTGCCGCATGATTGTCTCGCGATTCGTGAAGTAGTTGAATCCCGGACGATGGCACAATACATTTCAAGTTTTAGTCGTTTAAACCTATAATTTTATATCTGAAACTTACGATTTTCATAGATACAATTTAAGATATTTTAGTTGTAGAAAAAAAATGATTTTATTGTTTGTGTGTACTAAGTTCCAAGAATTAAAACTTTACATTTATTTTCAAAATTCATCAACACGTATTCAAAATGGATCTTATTTGATAGCCCTCGTCACGAGAAACACGAATATGAAAATAAAACTTTAATTTAGACTTTTCGTTCAAAAGATATAAAAGTTTCAAAATCGGAAGTAAAAAATAAAAGCATGCCTGAGGGACTGCGTGCCACAAATCCTCCCCCGTTGTGCTGCGTCGATCATAATTTTGGTTACCACTCGAGAAAAATTCGCTTACCTCGCGGCAACCGCCTATCTAACTGCCCCACAAGAAAACACCTTTATCAAGCAAAATATACCGAAATTTTGAATTTCAATGTAATTTATCCGGATTCAAAATTCATTCAAAAATACATTCTGTAACCGCTCGGTATTTGTTGATTACTGCGGTAACCGTAAATCTAAATGCTCATGAGATTCTTTTTTCCATCTGGGATCCAAACCTTGGTGTCAGTCAGGGATCGTCCCCGTGCTCCTCAAATCATAAACTGCCTATATCTTGTCCAGGCAGAAAACTGGGATTACCAGCGTCGAACATGCAATTTTGTTCCAGGACCTTCTACTTCCCCAAAACATTGAAGCTACCGCTAGATATGGCAACTTCCACAGAACGTATGAGCACCAAGTCTACCGCGATGGAGGAGCAACGGAAGAAGGCCACCACGGATCCCTCGACATCACCATTGGGTGACACCCACCTGTGGCTATGATCGAATAAAATGTATTGGTAGATGTTGCGGCGGCCACCATTAAAACTCCATAGGGACAACACTAAATCTAACCCCAAATACGTCCAAAGCAAAGAGCCGCCACCCCTCTTCGTGGGTCAGCGAAGCTACGGCTGGATGGGGAGAGAAACCATGGCCTCGCCGGTGGAGCGAGGTAGGAAGGACGTTGTCCCTGATCAATAAGAAGGTTGTTGTTGCATATGCCTTGCATCGACCGAACTACTCTTACTCGGCTTGTTACCGTACCACGTGCCGATCGAACTCCCATTTATGCGGATTTGCTAATCCTTCAATTGTAAAATTTTGTTCTGCCAATTTTTGATAGGAGATTGACAGAAAAGTCATCGCCCAAGCCGGAACGAGAATGTCGTGACATGCTGCGAGGGCTCAGCAAGAACGAGCCGGAGGCAGAGACCATGAAGTTGGTTGTGGCGTCGCGGAGGGAAAGCAAGGTGGAGGCACAATGGCTCAAATACTGATACGGGTTGTCCGCCGACACTGGAGAAGAATGGGGATGGGTTTAGCGGGATGGACAGGATGACGATAGCACGGTGGAAGTGGCGACTCGGGTAGGTTGTGGCAGCGAGGCGGAGGCCGACAGCTAGGCCTAAATTGGAGGACGACACACGGGTGGCGAGCGGCGGATTGGATGAGAAAGAAGGGATGCGAGGAGGAAGATGGTCGGGCGGCCGACAGACCTGATTGGGACAAATCGAGTGAAAGAGCATAGAAGTTTTTTTTTCGAAATGGAAGAGCAAAGAAGATTTGAGGCAACCGTTTTATGAGTGCCGCGAACCACCCTGTGGTTGGATGGTTAGGTGGACTGTGATATTCCCAGCTCACCAGGGTCCAAGCCCTGATGCTCGCATTTATCCTAGATTTATTTCAGGATTTTCAGCTATGCACGTTCAGTGGGAGGAGACATTTCTGTCGACTGTGAGGCGCCTATGATGACTTCGTAAAATCTCAAGATGATATGCTGGCTCAGTCTCTGCTCATAGTGGTAGGGTGTGCGTGTGTGCGTTCATAGAGGTGAGTGTATGTGCATATATATGAGCGTTTGTGTCTGTACTGCGTTAAAAAAACAGTTTTATGAGTGCCCTCCTTTTATCTGTCACGTCTTGCAATGCCGTCGCTCACACAATCTGTACGTACACAAAGTGATCAATGCAGAAGATCAAGAGTTATGATTTAGAGGGTGTTTGGTTACAGGGACTTATTGGTGTAGGGACTTAAAAAAGTTCCTTTAAGTCCCATCTAAACCAAACAGGAGGGACTTATAGGGACTTAAAGTGGGCATTTGGGACTTATGAAATAAGACTCTTAAGGAGGGACTTATAATTGTAATATGGTCTTTTAGTCCATGTTAAGTCTTAGGAACCAAACAGGCAAGGACTTTTTAGGGACTTGAGACTTATAAGTTGGGACTAAAAAAGTCAGACTTATGAACCAAACATGGCCTTATTTTCTGGTTAGCAGGTAGTAATTACTCAACGATCTAACTGAAAACGACCTCTGATGGACGATGAAGCAGAAACCGCACGTCACTAATTACCAGGCAATACCCCGAGCTTCTTTCTAGTCAAATCGGAGTGGTCGTGTGAAAATTGGCCTGGTTAACCAGGTAGAGGTTACAACTTACAACGGTGCAATTAACATAACTGAACAGATGGTTAAGCAAGAGCAGAAGAGAGGCTAAGCTTTCCCATTAACAATTAAATGAACCAGCAAAGGCGAAAGCAACAGGGACGCAAAGTAAAGTTTAAGGCCCGACAGGCACAATCATTGAAACGTATATGCATATAGAAAAAGTCAGAAAGGTATACACATTACACACGTACGCACCCGACAGGGAGAGCCTCTCTCATGTCATCATCCAAACACTGCCTGACACGACTAGGAATTAGTTCATCACAGCGGCGGCTTAGTCTATTATCTCCTCTCCGATAATCAGCTTTTGAACACAAAAAAGGCAGAGAAGCCAACCAAAAGGAGAGGTCCACGGTTACATGCATGCACAAGAATATACAATGGCCGGCCGCTTCGAGTACTAGCTACTGCCTACTACGGGTGGCTGTTTGACTACCTATCGTCTATGGATTGCGCCTATGATTGATTGATGGATGGATGGATTAGCTAAACTGAACAAGATTCAGGACTAAACCCCAGACCAAGAAATGGCAAAAGTAGGAGGATCGTGTCCATGTCCATGTCCTGCAGCTGGCTGGCTGCAAGGATCATATGTTACTTGCGATGTGAGGTATTAGCTATGGCGGCCACTGCTACTTACTTGTAGCTAGCTAGCTATGGCGGTGGTGCTGGTCGATGTTGATGAGCGTCGTGTATGTACGTACGTGCGGTCGGCGGAGCGCAGATCGATCAGCAGGCGGCGGAGTGGGTGAAGGGGTTGAAGAAGTGGTGGGTGGCAGCCTTGGGCCTGTCGGGGTCGACCTTGCCGGCGGCGGTGGCGGCGGTTCCGCCCAGGCGCTCGCAGGACGGGCAGATGGTCAGCGTGGCGGCCGGCAGCTGCATGTAGAACGGCGCCGGCGGGGCCGCGGCGGAGGACGGCGTCCCGGGGTGTTGGCTGGCGTTGTTGGGCGGTGGCGGCGGGGCGAACTTGATGGCGCGGAGCTCCTGCAGCTCCCGCTGCAGCCGGCGGTTCTCCTCGGTGAGCGTCTCGCAGCAGCGCTTGAGGAACTCGCAGTCCACCTCCGTCTGCTTCAGCTTCGTCCTGCATGCACGTGTAACACGGGATCCAACGTTAGCTATACAAAAAGTTCAGCACCACAACTGAAACGACCCATAATTTTAGGCAGAGGTTTCGCTAATTTTCATGCATGCATGGACGTAAAACAAAATGAATTGAGATGGGAGTGCAACACACAAAATGATTGCCCGTATTATTTTATTTAGAAGATGAAGAGGTGTATAATACAAGGATTAATTGTTTCAAGTCAGCTCTAGCAGGAGATCGTAAGCTGGAGTGGCAATATCATATAGACATATACTCGTGTATAATACAAGGTTACTAACCTGGCTCTTCTGTTCTGGAACCAGACTTCCACCTGCCTTGGCCTGAGGTTTAGTTGCTTGGCTAAAGCCACTTTCTGCTTCTGCTCAAATCCAAAAAAGGACACGCAAAGGAAAAAAAAAACTGTTCAGCAACTCATTTTTATTTTTGATTCAGTAGCTCATGCTATGGATCAAGAAAATAAACCAGATTTGTATTCTAGAATAACTAAACCAGATTTGTGGATTTTGCTTTCATGCATGTGTACGCGCATGCATAAATAGAGAAGAAGATCTCAACAGATGATAGATGAGGCATGTTAGGTATCTGCGGCTATCTATCTATCGGCGGTGAATCGATTCGAACGTGACTAGTACGCATGCGTACGTACGAACGTACGTACCGGGTTGAGGGTGCTGTGCTCCTTGAAGCGGTCCTCCAGGAGGGCGGACTGCTCCTTGGTCAGCCTCAGCTTCTTCCGGGTGCTGCCGTCGTCGTCCTCCTCGGTGCCCACCGCCGTGGACGACACCATCTCGCCCAGGTCCGCCTCCTCGGCGCGCTCCCTCTTCACCGCGCCCCCCACCGACATGGACGACACGCCGCCGGACGCGGTGCCGGTCATGGTGGTGTCGTCCGGCATGCTGAGGGTCAGCGACGGCTCCGCCTCCCACAGGGTCAGCCGGCCGCTGTTGTTGTTGCTGCGGTGCGCCGACGACGACCCGTCGCCTCCGCCTCCGCCCCCGCCTCCCAGGGACAGGCCCAGCGCCAGGCCGGCGTCGTGGACCTCCTCCTGCGACATGGCGTGGCGCACAAATCGGCAGAGCCAATGGTCTCTAGCTAGCTTGACCCAAGAACCAGCAAACTATCTTGTCTATCTGCGCCGACTTGAATCCTCTCGCAATTCTTGCAGGGTGCCGCGGAAGTGTATTCACGCGTCTGTGTAGTAGAGGTGAGGAGAGGAGAGGGGAGGGGAGGAAGGAAGGAATGAGTGAGGGGAATGAATTGGTTGAGGCCGAGGGGTTGAGAATATTTGAGGAGGAAGAGGAGTGGAGGGGGGGGACAAGGCGATGCAAACCCACATCACACGGGCGTACGCGCACGCGCACTCGACACTTGCGAATGTTTGACAAGCCCAGCACAGGCAGCAGGGAGGGAGATCGACCCCTCGCGCCGGGAGGGTCCAGACTCCACAGACCAGAGTGCCGTGCTGCGCCCTCCGTCTCCCTCCCTCTCTCTGGGCGTGTTCCCTCCTACAGATGTGCATATTTTTCATCCCGTTCTCAACAGCCAGCCATCGCTGCTGCTCAAAAGTCGGGTTTTTCTTTTAGGTTTTTCTCGTGCTGCTGGTATGGATGATTAGGGGTGCCGCGTGGACGCGCGTGTGTAAAGGGGCCGGCAATATTAGAAGCCGCACGCACACATCAGCCTCGCTTGCTCGGCCCCTTCTGCCCACACGCATGCATGTAGGCGTTACAAAAGGTGAGACATGCGGATCCTCCGTTTCTTTTTTGCTTGCTACTGCTGTTCTGTTCACCGAGGGTGGGCGCGTTCTAGATCAGTTAGGTACGCACGTACGTGTATAGATATAATAGACTCGTCCGTTCAGGTACGGACCTCCCGCTTTGGTTCTAGTACAAGTATATTTCACATGATGATCATGCATGCATGGCTCGATAATTGTTAGGTAGTATTTGCACAAATGATTGTGGTGGAGATGGATGCGCTTGTGGCACAAATATTACGACTCATCATGCACCCACCCAACCATATGAACCACCTTCCCTTCCCTTCCCTACGTATGTGCTCATTTACTAGACGTGTGGTTGGCCGGCCCGGCCTGGTGTGCCTGCTTGCCTGGTGGTTTCTTCCCGATCCATGCTTACTTTCCTTGATCGCCATCAAGTGCTACTACTGGTATGGACTTTTTCTGCAACCTGGCTACCCTCCCAATTCCATGTAGCTAGCTAGGTCTTGTTGGCTCCCGGCCTTTCCCTCGCCACCTTCTTGCTTTCCACATAGGACACGAGCGCGCCCCTGGACCGGAAACTGACCTCTTTTGCGCGGTGTGGGGCACGGCTGCTGCCTCATCCTGTGACATCTTTCTCAATGATAGGCCTGGAGCGAGTTCGCATTGCACCCGTCCGTCCGTCATTCTCGCCTCTTGCTTGCTGACCAGGGCGTCGTGGCTAACTAGGCTGGAGAGAATTAATTGTGGCAAGACTTTCTTCCTCGATTCTAGAGGCGCTTCCACTGTTTTCTTGGTTGGTTTACGTTCCTTTTTGTGCGTTGCACATCATCACATGGCCTGCCATGGCATATACAGTAGTAGAGGGGAGTTGGAAAACAACAGAGGAATTAATCCTCCACGCAATTTCAGTTATACTCCTACTTAGAAACTCGCGGTTTGAAATTATGATCAAACGCAGTTTATTATAGTTTAGGCAGCAATGGCGTGGACCAGCATCGCGAACGACATTCATGGTCGATATACCATCATCGTGTACAAATTAGGATACGCCCTCATGCACCTCGCATGCCTACGTAATGCATGCGTGCCAAGCGTCAAAACCATCAGGATTGCACCATGATCAGTTCGCTGTTGCACGCCACACAAGTCGGATTCTCCTTTGATCGAATGATTGAAACTTGAAGGACACCGGGTCACTGCACATTGATTGGCATCGATCCTTGACGGCCACACATGAGATGTTGGCGGGTGTTCTCTTTCCCTCTCCTCGACCTCCATGGCTTCATGCTGCATGCATACTCTGTGCATGGGGGAAATGAGTGAGTTGCCGTTGCATTTGGATGGGGGTACTTCCCTCCCATTGCCTGGCATTTGCATAGGCAGGAGAAGAATTGCGGGGGGCGCTTAATCGGACGGACCATGGGCCACAGTGTCTGGCTCACAGGGGGAAAAAGCAGGTGACGTGGGGCCTAGCACTCTGCTGGATATCGGTGCCTCGATCAGTCCGGGATTTCTTTCTGGGAGAGGTTGCTTTGGGCGCTAGCCGCTCATATTCCCCCACTTTTGATACCGTGGGGCGGTACTTATCCCTTGACCCCCTAATCCCTATATAAAGCAACAAGTAGTCATCATTGTAATTTCTGATCATTGAATTAATAAAGTTGGTCTCCTCCATATCTTTCTGTGTCTTTTACTTTCGCGTTCGATTACTTCGTCTACGACGCTCGCTCCCGCTCCGCAACCTTGGACCGGACTTCATGCGGAGGAGTTGCGGAACACGATATCGGACGCTTCGCTCCATCAACTCTCCGTCAAGCCTGCGTCAGGCCTGCATCACGCAAGCTTTCGTCGATCCCGCGGAGGTATAAGATTCGATCCCCATCTTTGCAAAAATGGATTCCTCTCGTTACTGCGATTCCGTTTTTGCGATTAGATTATTTCTCGGATAAATCTACCTACGATGTGGATTTCTCTCCCAAGAACTGGGCGGACGAATACGTCGCCGACCAATGTCGATGTTCTTGGATCAAGAGAGATTTGTTGACTACACCCTAGGGAGACGGTGGTTACACGTACTCGAATGAGCATTTGCACCGCCGCTGTTGTACCGGCGTACATGCGTCGTGGATCGCCCGAAGACGCACGATCTTGCCATCCCGAGGCGATGATAGCGACATCCCCATCACCGCGGCGTCGCTATGGCCCTGGCCGATCCCCGTGCTAAGCGCCGATCGCCATCAAGGCCACGCTTTCGCGTGACGGCCACACGCCAGCTGGCTGTGGCTGCATTACCTATCGCCATGGCCATCGCCATTGGCGCAAGACGCCGACGCCATGAAAGGCGGCCGATGCCGACGCGAGCTGAGCCGTGGTCAGCTGGCGCTGACTTACCGACGCGAAGCCGAGGCGCTGCCATGAAGGCCGCCATCTCGGCCAAGCGCCTAACGTGCGTCTTGTACCGCCGCCGAGTACTGTATTGCTGCTGCTGCCAAGGCCAGGCACGCCGCCCCATTGGCGGGCTTAACCGCTGAAATGTTACGCTGCACAGGCCGTGGCCGGCCGCTTTTGGCTCGCCGCCATAGGCCGCGCTGCGTCAAGGCTGGCCGTCTTGCGTGTCTTAGCGCCCTTTCCATTGGCTGGCTGCCGCTGTCATGAACCTTTTGCCGCCGTCGAAGCGGCACCGACCGAAATTGCGACCTAACGCCATGGGCGCTTAAGGGTGTTCCCCTAAGCGTCATTGCGGACAAGCCGCAACGCATGGGCGGCTTGCCGTCATTGGTACGGGTCATGCCGCGGAGACGCCGCCATAAAAAGGGCGCGCTACCGCAGCTGAAAGTTGCAGTTAAGCCCCATAGTTTCCAAATTTTACGCACGCTTTTTATTCCCGCTGTAATATTTCGGCAGAGAAGCCTCGAAGTGTCGGGCTTTTCTCCGAAAACACGTATTTTGGCTTAAAATGCCTCGGAATTCAATTTTTGGGCTAGTTTTCACATACTAGATGCGCTTTTTAACATGCTATCTTTTGTAACATGATATTATTGTATGATTTTACTTCTGTAGATTAATTGTTTAACACTCTTAATCATTTAGTAAGTCATATAATAGCATGTGTTTAAAATATTGGAACGTCATTTTGTTGAATAAGTTTATCAACATCGCTTTGTGCAAAAGATTACCTGCTGTAATCTCATGATTTTTGTATAAATCGCAGATGGCCGGAATTGTCCACAAGGAGTTTGCTGAGGTGGCCCGCATGTAGCTGAACTACTGTCATGGTCCTTGGATCATGCGATATTTTTCTCCGTGGCAAAACCTCCACGAGGGCGTCGGTAAGGGGCCCAACTCGCCGCCATCGATCCCAAGTTCGAAATCGAGAATGCGCAGTTCGCACTTTCTCCGTCATCACTGTCACCTACTCGAAAAGATGAGTATATGGTCGAGCGCATTGCTTCGCCTTTGGACCGCTTCTTAAGCAGCGGTTTGAGCGGCCAAGTACACCGTGAAGCCACGCGGCAGAGGCAGAGTGGATCCGTTCGAGGTTTGCGGACTTCAAGACGGTTGGGGAGTACAATTTGGCTCAGACCGGATTTGTAATGACTTCTGCGATTGTGTGGTACCGAGATTACCGACTCCTGTAAGATTGAGAAAACCCTATCCACTTTCCACCCCGACGCTGTCCAGTCCTCACGGAACTACCGCCAGGGAACTACACGAGGTATTCAGAGTTGATTGACGCCTCCTCCAAAGTTATGCGGAGGCGCAGGATGAGGTTCTCAAAAAGAACTTTGTCGCCAAGAACCACTTGGTGGGAGTTCTCGCCAGAGGTGAACGCTTTCAAAGTCCTGCAAGCCTCAACAGAAGAAGAGGGGCCGCAAGGGCAAGAAGAAGGGTCCCTCACCTTCGGCCTGCCAAGGCAACAAGCCGCAAGGCAAGGGAAGAGGCCTGTGGACTGCTTCCGTTGTGGCTCGGTGGAGCATTTCTCCGCCAATGCCGCGCACCAACGGGAGGTCGTTGAAGCATACAGGCTTTCAAGGCGCGTGAGACGCACCTCGCCTTGGTTCAGAGGGAGCACCACCGGCGCCCATGGCGGCACCCGTGATGATCGCTACGCCCCTGCGCCCATAGAGGCGAATTCGTGGTGCCTCATGGCAGCTTTGGCGGTCTCTACCGATGCCCACGCCGCCATGGAGGTTGACCACATGAGTCGCCTCAAGGCGGCGCCGCCACTAGACATTGATGCTGCCTCCAAGATGATTTCTAAGGAGGATCAGCTCACTAGTATGGAGATTGCTTGGTGAAGTGAATGGCTTCTTCACCGAGTCCACTTAGCATACCTCTTTGGTTCTCACGATTCCTTGATTTGATACAATAAAATTGAATAAATTCGATTTGGTTGTAAGCTCTATGAGAGCATAAACTTATTCTTTACTTTGGCGATTGGATGACATTTATTTCATTCGTTTATTCCATTATTTATACATGTTAGCATGTTATGTTCTGAGATGTGTGCATTCATTTTTAATGTACTTTCTTCCTCATTACATTAATTAAATGTCATATTTAGAACCCGTGTGGCGCCCGAATGGAGGAAACGTGCCTTGCCGATAGCGCCACCACTCATACCATTTTACGAGAAACCAAGTACTTTGAGTCCATTAAAAAATCTCCGGGAAGTATTATGACAATCGCCGGCCATGTTCTCACATAGTTGGCTTCGGACGAGCCACTATTATATTCCCCTATGGGAACAACTTTGATCATTAATGATGCGTTGTTGTACCCGGAGTCGACTCGTACTCTTTTGAGCTTTAGAGACATCCGCGCTAATGGTTTCCATGCTAAGACCGATGATGAAAACGGCAAGGAGTGCCTACTCATCACAAAGCGGATGCAGGTGGTAAACATGTTATCGAAAGGCTTCCTTCGCTTTGACACAGTGGCTATACTACACTAAGATAGTAGCACCGCCTGTACACTACCCTCAAGATCGCTTTTAGAAGCTCAACTCTTCGCCTCGCACGATAGGTTAGGCCACGCCGGACTTAGGATGATGAGAAATATAATTAACAACTCGCATGGCCATAATGTTAACGTGAAGAACTTCTAATCCCGATGATTTCGTGTGCTCCGTGATGCGCTTAAGGGAAGTTAGTCATCAGTCCATCGCCTCAAGGTGAGGGATGAAATCCCCGTTCTTGGAACATATCCAAGGGGACATATGCGGTCCAATTCAGCCCCTCACGGGGCCGTTTCGGTACTTCATGGTGCTCATTGATGCTTCCTCTAAATGGTCCAATGTTTGCCTGCTGTCAACACGGAACCATGACTTTGCAAAGCTGATCTCTCAGATCATACAAATGCGGAATAATTTCCCGGATTATAGTATAAAGTCTATTCGAATGGACAACGTCGGAGAATTTACTTGAAAGGCGTTCGATGATTATTGCATGGCAATGGGAATCAAAGTTGAGCACTCGGTACCATATGTTCATACACAAAATGGACTTGCCGAGGCATTGATTAAAAGAATTAAATTCATTGCCTGACCGCTCCTTCAGGGTTGTAATTTACCAACTACATGTTGGGGCCACACGGTGTTACACGCGGCTAATCTCATCAACTTTCGACCGTCGGCCTACAACATCCACTCTCCTGTTCAACTTGCGCGTAAGGGTCGGCAGAAAATTTCCCACCTTCGTGAGGTCTAGAGTTGCTGTATATGTACCAATACCACCCTCAGCGATCGGCGATGGGCCCGCTCCGTAAGTCGGGGATATACGTTGGTTATGAGATCTGTGTCCATAATCAGTATTCTGACCCCATGACGGTGATCACACATGACTCGCTTTGTTGATTGCATTTTTGACGAGGATCTTTTCCCACTTTAGGGGAGAGAATCAACCCTTGATGCTATAAGTCGAGATATCACGTGGCAAGCCACGGGATCCACGCCATGACCCGCTGCTAATCTTGGGACCGAGAGAGAAGTCCAAAAGATAATAGATTTGCAGTCTTTAGCAAATCAACCGCCCGACCACTTTAGTGACTTAAAGATCGTGGATAAAATCGCATGTGCACGCGCAATGCACCGGAAAGAGTTGAAATACCGAAGAAAAATGATGGTATACCCGCTCCCATTCCAAAGGCCTAAAAGGACGAGAAATCCGGCTTCTCAAATCCCAAGTACCCGGGGACGCCTGACGAAAAAGGATAAGAGAGATTTATCACAGCCTGTCGCCAAAGTACCCCAAATTGAAACGGGGAGCCAGTCAAGACCTGTCATGTCGGTGGGGAACGACACCTATGGGATCACAAGAATCCCTACTACGGTTGCGGGGCGCGGGGTCGTGAGAAGAGCGGATCAAACAGATAGCACACGGTTTCTTTTATCCAGGTTCGGGCCGCGAGGATGCGTAAACCCTACTCTGCTTTGGTGGTTTGTTTATCCGTGTTCTTGAACTAGCCATGGGGCGTGAGGAGCCCAAAGTCGAATCCTCCTCCCGGTCGCCTTTGGGCCTCCTTTTTATAGGGAAAGGGGTTGCCACAAAGGGCAATACGCCAGGAGGTGGAAAGGGTACATGGATGCAGTTTATCCTCGACATTACATGACAAGGCGCCTTTAAAGCGCCTTTGCTTAGGTGTCCTTGCTTTATCGGGGCGGGAGAGCCCTATCTCGTCTGTCGCCTCCCTTTCGTGTCGACACGCGCATCGGCCACCGGGCGCCCATGGTGCCATGTAGGCAAAGGCAGCCGAGGTGGCTCAGTGGTGGGTCTCCACGAAGATCCGCTTGTCGCCACGCAGGTGCCTCGCCCAACCGGTTGGGTTGGCAGTGCATGCGAACGGTGGTGGAGGTTTGATTGGCGTGGGCTGATGGTGGCCCTACGGGTGTTCTTGGCAAGGGCTCGCCAGAGTCTCCCTGCAAGGGTCTTGCTGTGGCGCCTATTGTCATCCCCCAAGAAGGCTCTTGCCGGGGCCTTGTGGTCCTCCTGGCTGGGATCCCGCCAAGGGTCGCCATCTTCTATAGTGTGTATCCGATCTTGAATGTCTTCACAAAGATCTCCAAACCACCAGGGATGTCTCCTAATCCTTGCCCCATGGGGCAGTGGACTCAAGGGTGACTCGCTCCATAGGTGTGGGGCGTAGCTGCCACGGCAAGGGTCTTGTCGGGCTTGTTAAACCACCTCCGGCAAGGATCTTGCCGGGGAGTCCGTCATTCCCCATTGCTCTTTGTGGTCTTGGTCTTGGCTGCTCGCTTCCTTTCGAAGCTTCTGACCTTACCTTGGCTCACCTCCCTTGCCTTGCTCAAGGCGGTGGTGCCCGTGGCTCAGGCTGCCTGCAGACATTATAGGGGTACAAAAAGTGTACCCTCTTTTGTACACCGACAGGAGCCCCCGGGCTTGGGCCACACGTAAGCGCAATCGCGTGTTTGGGCTAGGCCCAACAACGGTGCGCGGGCAGGCGGGGCGGTTTTTACCACAGAGTCTCTTTCACAAGATCAAGGCGCTTCCCATGCCTCTGCTGGCGTGGCTCGGCGTGGGAGGCGGCGTGACGGGCGGCATGCGTGGGCTGAGCTCACAGCGCATGCGCCACGTCAGAAAGGCGGCTCAGGCCTTCCCCATAAACGGGGGAGGCGTGGAGGCGCGGCCCATTTATCGAATGGGGCCGAGGCGTGGTCTTCAGGCGCCCACTCCCCACGATCACGGGTGGGGAGAGGTCGCCACCCGTCGCCTTGGTCCCGCACGCCGCCACGTGGTTCTCATGCGCTTGGGGTGGCGAACGGTGGAGGCGGGAAACCGGCCGTCATGGGCCGAGGCGGCGGGCTGGTCCCAGCCTCGCGCCTCGCTGCCTTGATTGGCCGAGCGGGCGGCCGAGCCCCCATCTCGTTCCTTTATAAAAAGCGGGAGGGGGGGGGGGATGGCGTCCCGCATTCTTCCATCTCCTCCTTCCTTCAGCTTCTGCTCCCCCCTCCATCCGCCATGGAGAAAGGGAATCCTGGCTCTTCGACGGTGGCGGCGAGGGTCGCCGCTCGACAACGCGTCCTTCCTTCTCCTGCACCTGCAGTGGTAGAGCCAGCCGCGAGGGGAAGGGGGAGGGGGTGAGGCCGTGGGCGAGGCCGAAGCGCTCGGGGAAGAGGAGGACGGGTGTAACGCCCGGATGGTTATGCAACAGTAATCATTCCGTCTCGGTTAATTAACCTCTCGTTATTTCGGAACCGTCCAATCCAAATCAAAAATGGAACAAATGATAAAAGGGTTTCGAAATCTAATTCTAAAATGTTCGGGTTTTCTAAAATACCTAACCTAATATTGGTGGGGTGCACTAATATTTACAAAATGCCTAAGCATTTTAAATAAACCAAAATGTAAAAGGAAAATAGCAAAAGGAAATAAAACAGGAGGGGATAACCCCCTCCTACCCCAGCCCGGCCGGCCCCTCTCCCTCTCCCTTGGCCCATCCCTCTTCTTCCTCTGGTCGCCCATCGCCCACCGCCCCTAATTAGTCTCTCTTCATCGGTGGCTAACCCTAGCCACCGCCCCACTCTCCCCTCGCGCCCTCGCCTCCCCGACCCGATCTAGATCAGGCAGGGAGACCACTGACCACCTCTGGCCGGGCGATCCACTCCGGCCGATCCCCGCCGCCCCCGCCGCCTCGGTCCTCCTCTCCTCCTCCACGCCGCCCGGGAGCTCCCCTCCCTCCCCTCAACGCGCCCCACCGAGGCAGCCCGGCCGCCACACTGCTGATCGGCTCCGCCCTGCCTGCTGAGCCTCGGCCCCCGGCCTCCCGCCGGCCGCCTGACCTCCACTGAGCATAATGGCCGAGGCCCCGCCTCACACGTGAGGCCCCCTCCTCCCTCTCGGCTGACTGTCTCCGGCCAGGCCAGACCGGCCTCCTCCTCCGGCCCCTCCGGCCTCTGGCCCGGCCACCACAGACCGACGCCTCCCCGATCCCTCCTCCTCCTCACGGATCCGGCCCTCAGAGTCGGCTGGCTCGCCTACCACACTGCGGCCCCTCCTCCTTCCTTCCCCTGTCGCATGACTCCGCCGGCTACTTAGCGCCTCGAGCCCTCAAGGCCCTTCCTCCCTGCTCGGCACCTCGTTCCCACGGCCGATTCTCGCTTCACCCGGGACCGAGCCCGCAACCTCCCGCCTTGTCGCCTCCTCATCGGCAAGATAAGCCGTTGGGCCAGCACGGGCCAGGAGCTGCGGGCCACGCCTTAAATACCACGCCTGATCCGCCTGGGTCGCTCGACCGGGCCGGGTCAGAGCCTGGACGGCAACGCCAGACCTGGCCATGGTGTCGCTCAGCGCGTTTGGCCATGTGCCGCATCGAGGGGGCCCCACCCCAAATGAACGCTTTTATTAAAAAGCTAAAAATGAATTAAAAATGAATTAAACTAATTAACTAAATAATTAATTAATTAATTAATTGGGTAATTAATTAAACTAATTAATTTCAATTAATTAACACTAATTATTAATTAACTTAATTAACTTAATTAACTAAGGTTAATTAATCTGATTAGGTTAATTAAACTAATAGTGTATGACATGCGGGACCCACCTGGCAGGTTTGACCTAGTCAACCCTGTTGACTGATGACGTCAGCATGACATCATGCTGATGTCATAAATGTTTTTTTAATTAATTAAATAATTAATAAAATTCCAGAAATTAATAAAGTCTTTTATAAATCATATCTTTTAATCCATAATCCGGATTAAAATATTTTTAACATGAAAGTTGCTCAGAACGACGAGACGAATCCGGATACGCAAATTGCTTCCGTCCACCACACGCCTCTAACCTATCGAACCTGCAAACTTTCCTCTCGGTTCATCTCGTCTGACAGACGTCCGAACCGGATAACTTCCTGGATGTTTTCCCCAAACCAAAGAACCCTCTTACCACGTGCTAGGGCACGCCTAGTATCGCTTGGCATGTCATGCATCGTTATGCATCTCGCTACCTTGTATTCATTGTTTCTTCCCTCTTCTCTCCCAGAGACTACGAGGACCGACGCCGCGGGCCGACCACGGTGTTGGCGACCCCTCTCTCTTGCCAGAGCAACCAGGCAAGCCCCCCTTGATCACCGTGATATCGCCTACTCTTATCTACATAATCGCTGCATTAGAGTAGCATAGCATGTTATCGCTTTTGATACTCCTATATCACAAGATAGCTCGCCCTTGTAACTTCGTTACATTTTACCTCGCAATCCTATATGCTTAGTATAGGATGCTAGTACTTTCATCTCGTGGCCCTACTTTCTGTCCGTCTCATTGCTGCTATACTATCGGGCCGTGATCACTCGGAGTTGATCATGGGTATATATACTATATACTTATACATGATACATGTGAGACTAAAGTCTGCCTACCGATGGAGCACCATGAGTGGACCATTGAGGCGAGCGGCAGGCGTGTTGAGACCGCTTAGGAGAGAGGTGGGCCTGCCTGTTCGGGCGCTCATGTTACTTAACACGCTTAACGAGGTCTTGGTATTTGATCCGAGTTGGCTACGAGCTTATACGCACTCAACCATCTACGGGAGTAGTTATGGGTATCCCGGCCGTGGTATCGGCCAAGCACTTCAGACGTCACGACGAAAGGTGCTGCTGCCACGGATTGGACCGAACGCCTCGATGGGCTAGGTCTCGCCTCGGCCACAGACGTTAACGTGCGGTGTGTGCTCAGGCGATGGGGCCTGCACTTCGCGCTTAGGGTTTAGACCGGTGTCGGCCTCTCTCACAGTGCCTAGGTGGGGCTGCGATGCGTGTTGATCTTCCGCGGCCGGGCATGACCTGTGAAAGTGTGTCCGGCCAAATGGGATCAAGCGTTGCCGGGTAAGATGGTGCACTCATAGGAAGTTAATCTATTCGAATAGCCGTGATCTTGAATGTGGACGACTTGGAGTTGTACCTTGAGCTTATGACAACTAGAACCGGATACTTGATAAAACACACCCTTCCAAGTGCCGTGATACAACCGGTGGTCGCCTCGCCAGGGGGTTATGAGCAGGATTGCCGGGTAGGATTATTGCTATGTGATGTTACTTGGAGGACTTCAGATCGCCCTCTCTCCTACCTGCTGCAAGACAGGTGTCCGTGTTTAGTCTTCTGCTAAGACTAGCTATCCCCCTCTTATTCTCGCATTCTCGCAGCTTCACCCACCGATATGGCCCTTACACATATATCCATGCATATGTAGTGTAGCTCCTTGCTTATAGTACTTTGGATGAGTACTCACGGTTGCCTTGTTCCCCTTTTCCCCTACCTCTACTCGATTGTCGCAACTGCACGATGGAGCTCAGACTCAGACGCCAATTGCCGATGACGACTACTACTGGAGGCGCCATTACTACTACGTGCATCACCGACGACGCACTCAGAGTGACCTAGGAGGATCCCAGCAGGAGGCCCGCTTCCTCTTCTTCGATCGGTATCCTGGGCTTTGTGCTAGCCATCTTATGGCACCTTGTTTAACTTATGTCTCAGATCAGATATTGTTGCCTACCGACTCGCCTATGATCGAAAGCACTTGTATTCGAGCCCTCGAGGCCCGCCGGGTTTGTATTATGATGCTTGTATGACTTATTTTATTTGTAGAGTTGTGTTGTGATATCTTCCAGTTGAGTCTCGATCTTGATCGTACACATTTGCGGCATGATTAGTGTACGATTGAATCGAAAAGCGTCCACAAGTTGGTATCGTGAGCCGATCATTTGTAGGAACTCCCCTTCCACACTCCTTGGTCAAGTCGAGTCTAGACATTGCAAAATCTTTTACTAACATGGCTGTGTGCCTTACGGGCCCACGTCGCCATCGGGTGGTACTAGGATCTTTTACTCCTCGACCTTTACTCTGGGGCTCTGAACTCTCTTCTACTCGGGTTAAACGATTTTACTAACTATCACTAGGTTCCCGTGACCACATTCACCCCAAAGTTGGATACAACCAAAGTTGTTTTTGGAATTGTAATTGAGCAAATTCCACACTGTCATTTGACTCCTTTGAAACGTCTTTGTTTTCAGATGGAACCCACGAGGCGTGTCAGGCGCCACACGACGGTTATTGGTGCTCGGATCACCTGCGGTGCTAGCCGAGATGATGACCTATCCGGGTTATCGCCGCACCCCGAGTACACCGCCTATGAGGAGTACCAGACTATAACCAGGAGAGCAGACTGCCGCCATCGCCCACCTCTACTCTCGGAGTAATGAGAGTCCACTATCAGGCCGCACACCGCACATGGTGTTGGAGTGACTATCGATATGGCAGTCCACGATGTCGTTTATGCTGCTCCGACACGCCTTCGCGTAGTATCGAGAGTTGACACCTCCCCTTCGTACATTGCTATCGCTATTCGATGTTGGTGAGGAGGGTTACTACACCGCCGCTTACACCATCGTTACACCAGAGAGCTCTTCCACCATCGTAACTTTGTTCGCGCATGCGGATGGGCTGGATCGAGCTAACGAGCTCTTCGCCACGAAGTTGTACATCACCGTGCCAAGACTCTCTACCGTGCTTTGACGCTGATGCACCCCTTTGTCCGATCCGGAGAGCTGCCGCTGCTCGCGATTCACCCAACCAGACTGTGGATGCCCTCAGGGTGTTCCATTGGCCGACGTGGGAGGCTACTCTCCAAGACTTGGCCCCTTTCCGCCAATTCGACGCCGGATTCAGCACTGAGTATCCGCGCTCCCTGTGTCACCGACGTGGAGGACTATCCACCGCCGCACTATCACTTTTCAAAGTTACAGCTACCTCCGCAGTGATCATGGGACCTGGCGAAGACTTGCTTGTTAGTGTTAGATGTATTCGCCATGAGCCTCGTGGTGCCGCCTATGATGTCTTAGCTATGTAATCAACTCGTGGTAAATTTAACTCTATGCATGACCCTTTGTAAGATATGCCAACTACTATGTAGTTCCCATCATGTCGCTTTCATTATGCATGTTTCATCATGAATGATTCTGCCTCTTGCTTAATTTCTCAAATGTTGAACTACCCCTCGTTATATACTAGCAGGATGGTTAGGCCAAGGTCGTGGGTCGTGGGTGCCAACTTCCCACCACCGCCTCGAGTACATGGCTGGTATGATCCAACAGCTTGAGATGAATCGCCATTCATGGAGAACATGATGGCTCAGTTTCCTCGCCCCAATATGAACCAAAGACCCAAGCGAACAACTCTGCAGGATTTCATACGCTCAATCCCAGCCAGTGTACCGCAGCTCAACCCACCCACCGGATGTCGATGATCGCTCCGTGACATCACCTATGAGATGGAGTCGCCGATGTAGCCCCCGCCGGCTATGTCACCTTTGCTTCCTTCTTCTGAAGGGACCTGCAGCTCAATGGTGGGACAGCCACAGTGCATTTCCCGCCAGCTTGGAACAATCATCACCGCCAGACTTCCAAGTTGCCTTCCGTGCCCGCTTTCATCCCTCAAGGGGTCATGGACCGGAAGAAGCGTGAGTTCCGCAAATTCCTCACCCAAGGCAACAAGATTGCTAGGTTTATCGAGAGTTCTTGGACTTGTCTCGCTATGCTGAAGAGGATATTGCAACTGATGCACGCAGACAGGAGAAGTTCCGTGACGGCCTTCAAGCTACAATGCTCGTCTGGTTCAGGATGCCGAGGCAAGGCTCTATGCATTGAATGCATTGAACGCCGCACCCCTCGAGGGAATTGAAAACATTCTGCTGCTCGAAGCGCATTTCCAAGACGCCTTTCCTCAAGAACTTCTGTGGATTCCCTCGCTAGAGTCAGTTTAATTCGTCATCGACTTGAAACCCGTGCACCACTCCTATAGCCATAGCGACCATACAAGATGCCGCGCGCATGAACTCCCTTGAGCTAAAGGAGGAAATCGACAAATCTCTCCAAAGTGGCTTCATTCGCCCAAGTTGTTTCCTTCGCTTGGGGAGCACCTTCTCTCTTGTTAAGAAGAAGGATGGGACAAACCGATTGGTCCAGACTACCGTCCCATAAATCAAGCTACCATCTGTAATAAGTATCCTCTTCCTGATCAATGATCTTTATGATCAATTGGCTGGTTCGTCAAGATTCTCAAACTCGACTTGAGGTTGGGGTACCACCAGATCCGTGTTCGTGAGGAGGATATCCCCAAGACCGCATTTGTGACTCGTTATGGTTCTTACGAGTACACCATCATGTCTTTCGGCTTAACCAATGCTCCAAATGCCACCTTCTCTCTCGCCTCGATGAACTATATATTCATGGATTACCTCGACAAGTTCGTCAGTGGTTTATCCGGATGATATCCTCGATCTATTCCAAGAATGAAGAAGAGCATGTCGAACATCTTCGTCTTTTGTGCCGGAAAAGCTACGAGAGCATCAACTCTATGCCAAGTTCTCCAAGTGTGAATTCTGGCTTCCCAAGTAACCTACCTTGGACATGTTATCTCTAAGGATGGTATTGTTGGCCAACCTCGAACGAAGTTCAAAGGGCTATTCTCGATTGGACTCCTCCGAAGAACGCATAAGTCGAAGTTTTCTCGGTCTCGCCAGCTATTGCCGTCGATTCGGCCGAGAACTTCTCCAAGATTGCTGTGCCTCTGACTAACCTGCTGCATAAGGGCGCCAAATTCCAATGGACGGATAAGTGTCAGAAAGTTTCCAGCACTCAAAGACAAGTTGACTTCTGCCCCATGCTAGCTCCTCCCGATACTAAGAAGGACTTGGTCATTTTTATCGCGACGCTTCGTCAAGGTTTAGGGCGGTGTCCTAATGCAAGAGCGCAAAGTGGTTGCTTATGCCTCTCGACAATTGGCGCCTCACGAAGAGAACTACCCAGTTCACGACCTCGAACTTGCTTCTTTGTCCATTCATGCGCTTGAAGCAAAGGGCGACATTACCTTCTCGTAATCGCTATGAGATCTTCACCGACCACCAAAGTCTGGCATCTCATTTACTCAGCCAGGACCTGAACCTCCGCTGCCAGAGATGGATGGAGGTCGTTGCAGACTTTTGATTTGGGTATTTCCTATACGCCAGCAAGGCTAATGTAATGGGCGATGCCTTGAGCCGCAAGTCTTGATCAGAATTCACCTTCAGTTCACAAAGTTCAGCCCCACTTGTTGAAGAATTCAGAAAGCTGAACCTCCATATTGTTCCTCGGGTGCACTTCGCTCCCCCTCCTCCGGAGTTCCGCAAGATGAATCTCCGTGTTGTTCCCTGTGGTTCCCTCTATACCTCGGGGTTGTTGAACCTGATCTCGTGGGCACTATAAAGACAATGCAGGATTTGACTACGAGGTCTACAAGATCAAACAAGACCTCAAAGAAGGAAATCCCTCATTCTTCATCATATTCTCGATGATGGCGCTTTGTACTTCAAAGGCCGCTTAGTGGTGCCGTGGTAAGAAGGAAAACCTGAATATGACTCGGAAGGTTATGCAAGAAGCTCATGATACGCCTCTTTGTATCCATCCCGGTAGTACAAAGATGTATCAAGACATTCGCCGAGATTCCGTGGTCTAATATGAAGCGTGACATTGCTCGCTATGTTTACGAGTGTGACGCTTGCCGTCAGATCAAAGCAGAACATCAAAGGCCCCGCTGGAACTCGCAGCCTATCTCTATTCCTAATGGAAATGGGACCATGTTGAAATGGACTTCTCCGCCATCGGATTTCCCAAATCGCAGAAAGGTAATGATGCAATTCTTGTCGTCATTGACCGACTCTCTAAAGTTGCACATTTTCGGCGGTCAAAGAAACGATCACCGCTTAGCCAGCCTTGTAACGCTCTATATGTCCAGAATTGTTTCACTTCACGGTATTCCACCGGTTATCAAGACGGACCGTGGCGACTTTATTCACTTCAAGATTCTCGCAAGTTTTCAAGAAGCTATGGGTACTCATTTATCTTTTCAAGATCGCTGCGTTTCATCCATTGATCCACAAGGGCAAGTTGAACGTGTCAACCAAATTCTCAAGACATGCTTCGAGCTTGTGTCGCCTCATTCGCAAGAAATGGGAGGAATCTCTCCCGTATGCTGAATTCTCTTATAATAATAGCTATCAAGCTTAGTCTAAAAGATGGCCCCTTCAAGTGTTATATGGACGAAAGTGCCGGACCCCTCCGAATCTGGTCGAATCGGGAACGCCCACTCTTCGGGTCCGGATATTATCCAACATGCCGAAGAACAAGTCCGCGTTATTCGCGAGAATCTCAAGACTGCTCAACAAGGCTAAAAGAGTAATTATGACCGCTATCACAAAGACATGGTCTATCAACTCGGCGAAAAGGCCTATCTCCGCTACACCAATGAAGGGTGCTCACTGCCGGGATCAAGGGCAAGTTAGCTCCTCGCTATATTGGCCCTTTCACTATTCTCGAAAGGCGTGGAAAAGTGGCTTATCAATCGAGCTCTGTCGAACCTTTCTCGTGTTCACGATGTGTTCCACGTGTCCCAACTCCGACGCCGCTTCAAGGACCCAATCCAGCAAAGGGACCATGAAGTGCTCGAATTGCAACAGACCTCTCCTATAAAGAGCATCCGTCCGCATTCTCGACCAAAATTGCGCCGCGCACCGTCGAGAAGGCGATCAAATTCCTCAAAGTCCATTGGTCGAATCACTCAAGATGAAGCCACCGGGAACGCGAGGATCGTCTTCGAGATGAATATCCCGCACTCTTTCCTTCTTCCTCCAAATCTCGGGACGAGATTTCTTGTAGTGGAGGAGATTTGTAACGCCCGGATGGTTATGCAACAGTAATCATTCCGTCTCGGTTAATTAACCTCTCGTTATTTCGAACCGTCCCAATCCAAATCAAAAATGGAACAAATGATAAAAGGGTTTCAAATCTAATTCTAAAATGTTCCGGGTTTTCTAAAATACCTAACCTAATATTGGTGGGGTGCACTAATATTTACAAAATGCCTAAGCATTTTAAATAAACCAAATGGTAAAAAGGAAAATAGCAAAAGGAAATAAAACAGTGAGGGGATAACCCCTCCTACCCCAACCCGCCTGCCCCTCTCCTCTCCTTGGCCCATCCTCTTTCTTCCCCCAGGCGCCCACCGCCCACCGCCCCCACTAGTCCCCCCATCGGTGGCTAACCCTAGCCCCCGCCCCACCTCCCCCTCGCGCCTCCTGCCTCGCCTCCCCGACCCGATCTAGATCAGGCAGGAGACCACTGACCACCTCCCACCTGGCTTGGCGATCCACCTCGCCCGCCGATCCCCTCACGGCCGCCGCCTCGGGTCCTCCTCTCCTCCTCCACGCCCGGAGCTCCCTCCTCCCTCAGCCTTCCCCACCGAGCCCGGCGACCGCCATGGTCCCGGCTCGGCCTCGCTCCCTCACGGCGTGCTTCCCCGCCTCCCTCACTTGGGCTCCGCCTGACCTCCACTGAGCATACCGGCTGAGGCCCCGCCTGGCCACTGTGGAGGCCCCCTTCTCCTCCCTCAGTCGTGGTCTCGGCCGTCTTGCCACTGCAGCCTCCTCGGTTCCCTCCCGGCTCCCCGGCTCCGGCCCGGGCCACCAGACCGACGCCTCCCGATCCCCTCCTCCTCTCCTCACGGATCCAGGCCTCAGTGGCCTCGGAGGTCTGGCCTGGCCTGCCACCGTGGCCCCTCTCCTCCTTCCTTCCCCCCAGTCGGCGACCAGCCACGGCGCCCTCGAGCCCCCAGGCCCCTTCCTCCCTGCTCGCACCTCGTTCCCCCCATTGGCCGATTCTCGCCTGGCCCGACCGAGCTCAAGAACCTCCCCGCCTTTCGCCTCACCATGGCTGGGCTCACGGGCCGGTTGCGCTGGCTGGCCATTCGCCCGCCTCACGCCTGATCCGCCTGGGTCGCCTCGGCCGTCAGGTCAGTTGACCCAGTAACGTCACCAGCACTTGCCAAGGCCGCTTGCCAGATTTAGCCATGTGCCACTTTGCCGAGGGGCCCCACCCCAAATGAACGCTTTTATTAAAAGCGAAGCTAAAAATGAATTAAAAATGAATTAAACTAATTAACTAAATAATTAATTAATTAATTAATTGGGTAATTAATTACAATTAATTAACACTAATTATTAATTAACTTAATTAACTTAATTAACTAAGGTTAATTAATCCGATTAGGTTAATTAAACTAATAGTGTATGACATGCGGGACCCACCGGCAGGTTTGACCTAGTCAACCACATTGATCGATGATTGCCAAGATGACATCATGTCGATGTCATAAATGTTTTTTTAATTAATTAAATAATTAATAAAATTCCAGAAATTAATAAAGTCTTTTATAAATCATATCTTTTAATCCATAATCCGGATTAAAATATTTTTAACATGAAAGTTGCTCAGAACGACGAGACGAATCCGGACACGCAATTCGCTCATTCCACCACACGCCTCTAACCTATCGAACCTGCAAACTTTCCTCTCCGGTTCATCCGTCTGACAGACGTCCGAACCGGATAACTTCCTGATGTTTTCCCCTAAACCAAAGAACCCTCTTACCACGTTAGGGCACGCCTAGTATCGCTTCTTGGCATGTCATGCATCGTTATGCATCTGTTACCTTTGTATTCATTGTTTCTTCCCCTCTTCTCTCCGGTAGACTCTGAGGCCAAGCCCAGCTGCGGTGGCAGTTCGACTACGGTGTTGGCGACCCTCTCTCTTGCCGAGCAACCAGCAAGCCCCCCTTGATCACCAGATATCGCCTACTCTTATCTACACTGCTTGCATTAGAGTAGCATAGCATATTCTTGTTTTCGAGATACTCCTATCTGGCTTTGCATAGCCTTTGTCCTTGTAATCTCTCGTTGTTACCTTACCGCAATCCTATATGCTTAGTATAGGATGCTAGTACTTTCATCTGTGGCCCTACTTTCTTGTCCGTCCCCGTGCTATACTATCGGGCCGTGATCACTCGGGAGTTGATCACGGGTATATATACTATATACTTATACATGATACATGTGAGACTAAAGTCGGTCGGTGATGGAGCACCATGAGTGGACCATTGAGGCGGAGGCGACAGGCAGGTGTTGAGACCGCTTAGGAGAGAGGGTGGGTCGGCCTCTGTTTAGGCTGCTTAGCGGTTACTTAACACGCTTAACGAGGTCTTGGTATTTGATCTGAGTTGGCTACGAGCTTATACGCACTAACCATCTACGCTGGAGTAGTTATGGGTATCCGGCGTCGTGGTATCGCCGAAGCACTTCAGACGTCGGCCGACGGAATGGCGCTACAATGGATTGGACTGAACGCTGATGGGCTAGGGTGCGCTTCCTGGCCACAGATAACGTGCGGTGTGCTTTCAGGCGATGGGCCCTGACACTGGCGCTTAGGTTTAGACCGGCGTGTTGGCCTCTGTTGTGCCTAGGTGGGGCTGCGGCGTGTTGATCTTCCGCGGCGGGCATGACCCAGAAAGTGTGTCCGCCAAATGGGATCAAGCGTCTTTGGGTAAGATGGTGCACCCTGCAGGGGAAGTTAATCTATTCGAATAGCCGTGATCTTCGGTAACAGGACGACTTGGAGTTGTACCTTGAGCTTATGACAACTAGAACCGGATACTTGATAAAACACACCTTCCAAGTGCCGGACATAACCGGTGGTCGCTCTCGCTCGGGGTTATGAGCAGGGGATTGCCGGGTAGGATTATTGCTATGTGATGTTACTTGGAGGACTTCAGATCATCCTCTCCTACTGTTGCAAGACAGTGTGTCCGTGTTTAGTCTTCGTTAAGACTAGCTATCCCCTCTTATTCTCGGCATTCTGCTAGCTCACCAATCGATATGGCCCTTACACATATATCCATGCATATGTAGTGTAGCTCCTTGCTTAAGTAGTACTTTGGATGAGTACTCACGGTTGCCTTGTTCCCCTTTTTCCCCCTACCTCTACTCGATTGCTGCAACCAGACGATGGAGCCGGGACCTGACGCCACCGTCCGATGATTTACTACTACTCCGAGGCGCCTACTACTACGCGGCAGCTCACGACGCATTTACCAGAGTGACCTAGGAGGATCCTGTGCAGGAGGCCCGCTCCTCTTCGATCGGTATCCCGCTTTGTGCTAGCCATCTTATGGCACCTTGTTTAACTTATGTCCGTACTCAGATATTGTTGCTTCCACGACTCGTCTATGATCGAGCACTTGTATTCGAGCCCTCGAGGCCCTGGCTTGTATTATGATGCTTGTATGACTTATTTTATTTGTAGAGTTGTGTTGTGATATCTTCCGGTGAGTCTCGATCTTGATACGTACACATTTGCGTGCATGATTAGTGTCACGATTGAATCGGGGCGTCACAACGGGCGGGCGGCCTCGCCTCCGCCAAAGAGTTCCCGCCCCCATGGAGGGCCATGTTGGGATGACCCTTGCGAGTTCTTCGTCAGCCGCCGTCACTGTTGTCGCTTTTCGCCTCCCGACTCCATTCACAAGGAGATGGAGCTGGATCCGCCAGAGTCATTGCGGGCTGCACATGAGGGCTGTGGGATTAGCGATGCAGCGAGTTCGCGTCGACTTCCCAAATTTCTCACGTGATGTATCTTCGCCGGGATGGAAGACGTTGGCTCATATCCATCGCTTGATCTGGAGGGCTCACTCTCCATTTCAAGGCGATGGAGGGCGGCCTCCTCTCCGTCAAGGTCTTCGGGTGCCGGGACCCGGGCAAGGTGCTGCGTGGAGAGCTCTTACGATAGCGAAGACTCCTCCTCAAGGCGGGGAGTGGCAAGGAGGACAGCGGTAGCGACGACGAGGGTAGCAGCGGCAGGATGACGGTCCGATTAGGGTGTCGGGCGCCGCTCCGTCTTGACACCAGCGACCCCATCATCCGTGTCGCCCGGCTCCTCGAACTTCTCGGGTCGTCTCCTTGGGCGGTCAATTTGGCGTTGGGAGGCTGCGGAAGAGGAAGAGGCGGCCGGCAAAGGCCGTCAAATCGAATCTGTGAGCACCGATGCCTTCGACGCTGGCCTTGACGATCCGCCACCTCGTCTTCGAAGCTACGCTTCGGCGCCGCCATCACCATCCAGCCTTCGGACGTACCACCGAGATGTTCTCTTGGTGTCTCCACGCCACCAGAGCTTCGCCTAGGCGCCCATACGCCCTTTTCGCCTCCTTGACCTGCCTCCTGAGTGGAATGTTTTTAACGAAAAAGGGATGCTTGCCGGGTCTTTTGTTTGTGGGTAGAACCCACGACAAGGAGTAAATCCTTGATATCTCTAAGATAAACATTTCCTTGCTCGGCAACAGGCCCTGCCGTCTTCCCACTTCGCTCGACCTTTCTCACGCTTTTGGCGGAGGCAGGGATGAGGTGGGTTCAGGCCCCTCGTTTCATCCTTTTGCTGCCGTGACTACGACCAAACCTGGCCCCAGGAACGAGCCCTAGGGCCTAGGGTTTTAGGGGAGCACGGTAGCTTTTAGGAAAACGAGGTTTCACATACCTCAGTCCATAAGGGAATGCATGATAAGGGATGAAGAATTTATCTCGAGAAGGCTGTAGCCCGACAACTCTGGTTTGCCGTGGGTGAATCTTTGCACTTACGGCCCGGCAATACTAGCTTCTTGGGGTCTAGATGCCGGTCTGTCCCTCTTCTCTTTTTCGTCCTCAAGTGATCCGGCAAGGATATCTATGAGTCCTGCGAACCAAAGAAGACAAAAGAACGGCAAAGGGACGCACACTCGACCTCTAAGCTAGGGGTTAGTCGCCGCTAAGCACTATCAACCCTAACCCAGGACGCGACTCGACCTAGCATGCATGCTATAACTTAGGGCGCCAACGCTTCATTTATTTATGCTCAGGGTCTGCGCCTGGCTTTGTACAAAGGGTTACATGCATCATCGGCAATGCTTGTACAAAAGGTGGCTTGCCGGGGGGCCCGGCAAGCCGCGCCTCACTGGTAAAACTTGCGAAGATGCTCAATGTTCCAGGAGTTACTCACCGGAACGGCATCTTCGGTCTCCGTGGATGATCGTGCTGGGCCCGGTGACTCGTATTACCCGATAAGGGCCTTCCCACTTTGGCGTCAACTTGTTGGAATTCTTGGCGATTGAACGCTACCAAGGACAAGGTCGCCTTCCTCAAGGCTTCGGGCATGAACCTTGCGGCTATGGTAGCGGCGCAAGGCTTGTCGGGTAGCGTGCTTGCTCTCACGGTACGCCTCAAGGCGATCTTCCTCAAGGAGCATTGCGTCATCTTGCCGCAGCTTGCTCTTGCTCAAGCTTCGTCATAAGCGAGCACCGAGGTGACCGTATATGAGTTCGCTGGGAGAACTGCTTCTCGCCCGTATACTAGGGCAAGGTGTCCGGCGGTGGCTCGATTTAGCGTTGTCCCGATCGACCAAAGAACCGTCGGCAACTCATCAATCCAGCGCCTTCCACTCTTGTGCAGCCTGTCGAAGGTCTTGGTCCTTAAGCTTCGCAGTACTTCAGCATTTGCCCTCTCGGCTTGACCATTGCTCCGCTGGTGAGCAACGGAAGTGAAACAGACTTTGCTGCCGAGGTCTTGGGTATATTGCATGAAGGAGCGGCTTGTGAACTGTGTGCCCTTGTCGGTGATAACCCTGTTGGGTACGCCAAAACGGCACACTAGTCCCTTGAAGAACTGATAGAGGCGAGGGTGTCCCGATCTTTCGATGAGATGATAACTATCGATTTGGTGAAGATGACTTTGACGATCCGACTACAAACGTGCACGACGTTGCGCCTTAGCAATCGCTAAACCAACTCCGAGAGGTTATTGACCACGCCGGAGCACAATCAACCTGACCACGAAGGTCTATTCCTGCAAGCAATCGAAGAACAAGCAAGAATATGATAAAAGCAATCTGAATATTGCGGTATATATGAAGTATTGATAAAGGTGGGGATCCGTAAGCGGTCTTGGTGCAGTCGTTGGACACAAGCGAAGTACACGAAGTTGCAATGGCTAACTTTTAACTAAACAAATCCCAACGAAAAAGCTACTAGATGGATCTACTTATATAGGAGCAAGGGGTGGCGGCTAAGGAGGTGGGAGGACGTCCCAAGGCAGCCTAAAACTAACCCTAGGTCGTACAAGGCCAATGGGCCCAAGTGGAGGTGACGTAACACCTTTGGACTTGTAGTTTGACTCGGATTCTGCTGCAGCATCAGATTGTTTCGTCCATAACTCAACGCTCCGGACGAATTTTAAGGTGATTCCAATTGGGTTGGAAAGTGCACGAAATCTATTTTCCAACAAAAAGAATCAACCAATTTGGAGTCCGTATGAAAAAGTTATTGACGTTTTGAGTCAGGTATGTCTGTGCAGTCCGAATCTGAGTCCGTAACGTGAGAGACTTGGACTCTATCTTCTCTTGGGCCAAAAGTGACGTGAGAGAACTTTTGAACAGTAGGTAAACATCTCTTTCTCCCTTATCTTCATATGGGGATTGTACAAATGTCCCATACACCTGCAATTAGACATGGCACAAAAAGTTTGTGAAGTATTTTTGTCTGGATAACATAAATAGATTATTGAATAGTTTGCATTAGAAATCACCTCACAAATATACATGTATGCAATATTTTTGGTCGTATCTATGGTAGTCATGTCCTTATCATCCTCCCCTTCTTGAAAACAATGCCGTCCTCGGCGTTGCTTAGTCTGAAATGTGGCTAACAAAACAGACAAGGTGTACAGGTTGTATATGTATATGTCATCCATTTTTACTTCCCTTGATTTTTGCACATATGACACATGAATAGATGAGTAACTTGCATAGTTCATAAAATCTAAAGCCAAAACATTATCACAAGAAGTAGAAGGCATGAAAATATTGCAACTCAGTTTGCACATATAAGTGAAGCTCTTATTCATTTCAAAAGATTGACAATGTTCATCATTATCAAAATGATTAAACATTGATTCTTTTGCATCAACGATTAATTCAATGGGTGCACTCAAAATTGTTGGTATTTCAGTTGTTTGATCACATACGCCCTCATGACAGTATCAAGATTCTCTAAAGTAGGTGTTGTGCTCAAATCACTGTGTAATCGAACACATGATGCATTCAAGCTAACTAGGGATGCATCATTCTCATGTGAAGTTATATCATCAATACCTTCTTTGTTACCTTATGTCGCAAAAGACGTAGCTGATGTAGGTACGGACGTTGACAATGCACCATATTCTTGAGATGATGTCGCGCTCACAATCCGAGGTGGGGCTGCTCTAGTAGGTGCAACAGTGGAAGAACCGACCGGCGGTGGTGAGCACGAACTAGAATAGTAGTTGTAGTCACCCAATGCATCCTCCTCATGATTCTGTCTCTCAAAGGTACAAGTAACGAACATACATACCAAAGAATGCAACGAGGAATATCTTGAAATCTTGCCTGAATATCATGGTTCAAACCACCAAAAATCTATTCATTGTATCATCCTTAGATTCTTCTATGTCACAATGATGCATATAAGATTTGAACTCTTGGTAGTAAGCATGAACAGTGTTACTGCCTTGTTTTAATTGTTCCAATTTGCGAAGCAATTCACGCATTTATAGTAAGGAGGAAAAAATTGTTGTCTCATTACAGCTTTCAAAACTTTCCAAGTCGTGGGTTGGTTATCAATGTTTTTCTTACAATGTACACTCCACCAAGCGAAGCAAAACCAGTAAATGCTCTAGTGGCAGCTCGTACTCGCTCAAGTTCGTAAAAAGTCATGGTTACTAAAAACTTGTTCTACTTCAAACTCCCAAGCTAGATAAATAGCAGGATTAAATCTACCCTCAAATGACGGTAAAGAGATAACCTGACCATGTGCATGTGTGTGTTGTCCCAACTCTCGTGATGGTGAAGATGTGTTCGTCGTCCAAGAACTTCTATCTCCGGAACCTGTCATAATTAGCAGAAACAAGAAATAAAATTGGAGAATAATGTTCCTATGAACTACTAGGATGTGGTTGTAAAGTGCTCACAGTAAAGCAAATATCAATATCTTACAAGTTCTTACCATGCGGCCGGTGGTGACGAGTAACCAGCGGTGTCAAATAATTCAAGATTGTGTAAAGCGATTGCCGGGGGAACGACGATACACGGTGTAGAAATATGTGGAGCTGGGTTGGCTATATATGGTAGCAAAAATTTTTAGCAATAATCAATTCAAAGATGCAATGTTGAATAAACGCTCAACGACGATGCTTGTGCTGGTCCTAGGCTAGACCGGACTAGAGACGCAAGCCTAGAACACTAATGAGGTCACGGCATAGCACAACTAGCATCAATGAAGGATACTAAGTAGCTCGACAGCAAGATATAAGTGAAGATCACAACGGCAAAGTGAAGATAATGATGAAAAACAATCGCCGAAAGCGGGATATACAACAACTCTCTCCAACTTTCCTATTGAAAAGTTTGAGCCAATTTTCTGATAAATTTTCGAAGAATGCTACTAACTCAATCTTTCCAATGCAAAAAGAATCACTCAATTCCAAATTGATATGAGGAGTCAAAGAATTCTAAAACTGGCCTGAAAAATTGGAACAAGCTGTGTTCACGAACTTTGGAGGGTAAAAAGACCTATTTAGAAGCCGATTTTGAGGTGCCAAATATTGAACTAGCTTCTAAAACTATTTAGATGCGGCTCGTCACCAGCTATAATTTGAGTACTCGCGGAGCCAAAACGGATATCGTATGAGAAAGTTATGCCTGTTTTACTGAACGGTGCGCAAAACAGATTCAAATCCGAATTCAACTACGAGATTGAGTCTAGATAGATCCGAATTTTGTTTTTTTTCTTCTCTTTTTTTTCCTCACACTTTTTTCTTTTTTCTCTTTTTTTTCTCAGACTTTTTTTCTTTTTTCTCTGTCTTTTTTCTCTCCTCTTTCCAAGACAAACTAGATAAGATGCAGATTGGATCAAGCGAAGATGTGAACAACCTCAACTATGATTGTGACAATGAACTATGGGTAGCACGTGGTGGAAATTGATGGATGGTGTGGTGGACAGCAGAAGGGATAACGATGCAGCGGCGACGTGACTAATGTGAACAGAACTTGAAACTCTAAACGAACTAGACACTAAGACCAGCAACTCGACACGACGATGCAACCGATAATTCAATAATGCAAACAATGAAAAGAAAATTGCAAAGGCTTGGACTGGCTAGGACAAAGGATGAATAGATCTAACTTTTTTGGTGGCCTTTTCTTGGACAATAGGTAAGAAAATAAATCGAATCTAGGGATAACTGGAAAATCTCACCGAGCAACCTGAAAACTGATACCACTTGATAGAGGCGAGGGTGTCCCGTCTTCGATGAGATGATAACTATCGATTTGGTGAAGATGACTTTGTGATCCGACTACAAACGCGTAACGACGTTGGCGCCTTTAGCAATCGCTAAACCAACTCCGAGAGGTTATTGACCACGCCGAGCACAATCAACTCCGACCACGAAGGTCTATTCCTGCAAGCAATCGAAGAACAAGCAAGAATATGATAAAAGCAATCTGAATATTGCGGTATATATGAAGTATTGATAAAGGTGGGGATCCGTAAGCGGTCTTGAATGCAGTCGTTGGACACAAATGAAGTACACGAAGTTGCAATGGCTAACTTTTAACTAAACAAATCCCAACGAAAAAGCTACTAGATGGATCTACTTATATAGGAGCAAGGGGTGGCGGCTAAGGAGGTGGGAGGACGTCCCAAGGCAGCCTAAAACTAACCCTAGGTCGTACAAGGCCAATGGGCCCAAGTGGAGGTGACGTAACACCTTTGGACTTGTAGTTTGACTCGGATTCTGCTGCAGCATCAGATTGTTTCGTCCATAACTCAACGCTCCGGACGAATTTTAAGGTGATTCCAATTGGGTTGGAAAGTGCACGAAATCTATTTTCCAACAAAAAAAATCAACCAATTTGGAGTCCGTATGAAAAAGTTATTGACGTTTTGAGTCAGGTATGTCTGTGCAGTCCGAATCTGAGTCCAGAACGTGAGAGACTTGGACTCTATCTTCTCTTGGGCCAAAAGTGACGTGAGAGAACTTTTTGAACAGTAGGTAAACATCTCTTTCTCCCTTATCTTCATATGGGGATTGTACAAATGTCCCATACACCTGCAATTAGACATGGCACAAAAAGTTTGTGAAGTATTTTGTCTGGATAACATAAATAGATTATTGAATAGTTTGCATTAGAAATCACCTCACAAATATACATGTATGCAATATTTTTGGTCGTATCTATGGTAGTCATGTCCTTATCAAGAACTTGATGGCTGACTGAGCTGTGACCTTCCTCACTGCCTCCACCTTCGGCCACTTTGTGAACTTGTTGATTGCAACGTACAAGTACTCAAAGCCCCCGACAGCGCGGGGGAAAGGGCCCAAGATGTCGAGCCCCTGCACCAAGAAGGGCCAGAGAGAGGAATGGTTTGAAGGGGTTGATCTGGCTGATGAAGCTTCTTTGAATGGAACTGGCACGCTTCACACCTGGTGACTAGTGTCGTCGCATCATGGTGGGCGGTGGGCGGAAAGAAGCCTTGCCGAAATGCCTTGCGGCAAGGGCCCTTGACCCAATGTGGGATCCACATATGCCTCCGTGTATCTCCGCTAACAGCTCAGTCCTTCCTCTCGAGGGATACACTTCCATTTCACACCGTTCGGCCTCTTTCTGCAGGGACGTCATCGATTTAACGGGTACATGGTAGAGCGACGGGCTACTTTTTCCGCTTCTTCCTGCTCCTCAGGAAGTTCCCCATGTTTGGAGGAATCGAACGGTATGTTGTGCCCACGCTGGAGCATGGGGCTCGACGGCGAGAACTAAAGGCATTTCCTCCGCTATAGGAGCGGCTGTCTCGACGGCAAGAGCTGTTGGGGAACGTAGCAGAAATTCAAAATTTT
Source organism: Aegilops bicornis (assembly GCA_021605145.1). Lineage (NCBI taxonomy): Eukaryota > Viridiplantae > Streptophyta > Magnoliopsida > Poales > Poaceae > Aegilops > Aegilops bicornis. The sequence continues at coordinate 255,092,353 of CM038671.1, read as the reverse complement.
CCTACGTGTCACCAAGATCTATCTATGGAGAAACCAGCAACGAGGGGAAGGAGAGTGCATCTACATACCCTTGTAGATCGCTAAGCAGAAGCGTTCAAGTGAACGGGGCTGATGGAGTCGTACTCGTCGTGATTCAAATCACCGGTGATCCTAGTGCCGAACGGACGGCACCTCCGCGTTCAACACACGTACAGCCCGGTGACGTCTCCCATGCCTTGATCCAGCAAGGAGAGACGGAGAGGTTGAGGAAGACTCCATCCAAAGGGCAGCGTGGTGGTGGTGGAGGCGTGGCAATCCTGCAGGCTTCGCCAAGCACTGCGGGAGAGGAGGAGGTGTCACGGGAGGGAGGGAGGTGCCAGGACTCAGGTGTGGCTTACCCTCCCTCCCTCCACTATATATAGGTGCAAGAGAGGGAGGGAGGCGCAGCCTTGCCCCTTCCTCCAAGGAAGGGGTGCGGTAAGAGGGAGGTGTCCATCCTCCCAAGGCACCCCTGAGGTGCCTTCCCCCTTGGACTCTTCCCTCCCCAAGTCTCCTTGGCGCATGGGCCTCTTGGGGCTGGTGCCCTTGGCCCATATGGGCCAAGCCGCACCCTACAGCCCATGGGGCCCCAGGCAGGTGGACCCCGGACCCCTTCGGCACTCCGGAACAATACCGATAATGTGAAACTTTTCCGGCGACCAAAATAAGACTTCCTATATATAAATCTTTACCTCCGGACCATTTCGAACTCCTCGTGACGTCCGGGATCTCATCCGGGACTCAACAACATTCGGTAACCACATACAAACTTCCTTTATAACCCTAGCGCCATCGAACCTTATGTGTAGACCCTACGGGTTCGGGAACCATGAACATGACCGAGGGCGTTCTCGGTCAATAACCAACAGCGGGATCTGGATACCCATGTTTGGCTCCCACATGTTCCACGATGATCTCATCGGATGAACCACGATGTCAAGGACTCAATCAATCCCGTATACAATTCCCTTTGTCTAGCGGTATTGTACTTGCCCGAGATCCGATCTTCGGTATCCCGATACCTTGTTCAATCTCGTTACCAGCAAGTCTCTTTACTCGCTCGTAACACATCATCCCGCGATCAACTCCTTGATCACATTGTGCACATTATGATGATGTCCTACCGAGTGGGCCCAGAGATACCTCTCCGTCACAAGGAGTGACAAATCCAGCCTCGATTCGTGCCAACCCAATGCAGACACTTTGGGAGATACACGTAATGCACCTTTATAGCCACCCAGTTACGTTGCCAGGACGCTTTGGTACACCCAAAGCATTCCTACGGTATCCGGAGTTGCACAATCTCATGGTCTAAGGAAATGATACTTGACATTTAGAAAAGCTTTAGCATACTGAACTACACGATCCGTGCTAGGGCTTAGGATTGGGTCTTGTCCATCACATCATTCTCCTAATGATGTGATCCCGTTATCAATGACATCCAATGTCCATGGTCGTGAAACCGTAACCATCTATTGATTAACGAGCTAGTCAACTAGAGGCTTACTAGGGACATGGTGTTGTCTATGTACCCACACATGTATCTCGAGTTTTCTATCAATACAATTATAGCATGGATAATAAACGATTATCATGAACAAGGAAATATAATAATAACTAATTTATTATTGCCTCTAGGGCATATTTCCAACAGTCTCCCACTTGCACTAGAGTCAATAATCTAGTTCACATCGCCATGTGATTAACACTCACAGGTCACATCGCCATGTGACCAACATCCAAAGAGTTTACTAGTGTCATTAAACTAGTTCACATCATCATGTGAATAAGACTCAATGAGTTACGGGGTTTGATCATGTTTTGCTTGTGAGAGAGGTTTTAGTCAGCGGATCTGAACCTTTCAGATCCGTGTGTGCTTTGCAAATTTCTAGGTCATATTATAAATGCTGCTTCCACGCTCCATTTGAAACTATTCCAAATGGTTGCTCCACTATCGTATCCGGGTTTGCTATTCAGAGTCATTCGGATAGGTGTTAAAGCTTGCATCGACGTAACCCTTTACGCCGAACTCTTTATCACCTCCATAATCGAGAAACATGTCCTTATTTACTCCAAGGACAATTTTGATCATTGTCCAATGATCCATTCCTGGATCATTCTTGTACCCCTTGATCGACTCATGGCAAGGCACACTTCCCGATGCAAAGATACACAACATAGCATACTATAGAGCCTATGTGCGAAGCATAGGGGACGACCTTCGTCCTTTCTCTCTTTTCTGCCATGGTCGAGCTTTAACTCTTAACTTCATACCTTACAACTCGAGGCAAGAACTTCTTCTTTGGATCGATCCATCTTGGAACACCTTCAAGATTATGTCAAGGTATGTGCTTATTTGAAAGTACCATTAAGCGTTTTTGATCTATCCTTATAGATCTTGATGCTCAATGTTCAAGTAGCTTAATCCAGGTTTTCTATTGAAAAACACCTTTCAAATAACCCTCGTATGCTTTCCAGAAATTCTACATCATTTACGATCAACAATATGTCAACAAAGATATACTCATCGAAATTCTATAGTGCTCCCACTCACTTCTTTGGAAATACAAGTTTCTCATAAACTTTGTATAGACCCAAAATCTTTGATCATCTCATCAAAGCGCATATTCCAACTCCGAGATGCTTACTCCGGTCCTTAGAAGGATTGGAGCTTTGCATACTTGTTAGCGTCTTTCGGGATTGTCAAAAACCTTACGGTTGTATCACATACAACCTTTCCTCAAGAAAACTCAAAGGAAACAATGTTTTGACATCCTATATGCAAGATTTCATAAATAATGCAAAGAATCGCTAATCCAATTCCAAGAGACTCTTAGCATCGCCACGGTGAGAAAGCCTCACCGTAGTCAACTCCTTGAACTTGTGAAAAACTCTTCGCCACAAGTCGAGCTTCATAGACGGTGACATTACCGCCCACGTCCGTCTTCTTCTTAAAGATCCATTTATCTCAATGGCTTGCCGATCAACGGCAAGTCCACCAAAGTCCATGCTTTATTACGATACATGGATCCTATCTCGGATTTCATGGCTTCTAACCATTTGTTTGGAATATGGGCCCACCATTGCTTCTCCATAGCTCGCAGGTTCATTGTTGTCTAGCAACATGACATTCAAGACAGGATCACCGTACCACTCAAGGCAAGATGCTGGCGTCCTTGTCGCCCCACGAGGTTTGGTAGTGACTTGATCACGAAGCTTCATGATCACTATCATAAGCTTCTACTTCAATTGATGTAGGTGCCACAGAACTTCCTGTGCCCTCGCTACACAATGGTTGAAGTGATGGTTCAATAACCTCATCAAGTCTCCACCATCCCCCACTCAATTCTTTCGAGAGAAACTTTTCCTCGAGAAAGGACCTGCTTCTAGAAAACAATCCCTATTGCTTTCGGATCTGAATTAGGAGGTATACCCAACCGTTTTGGGTGTCCTATGAAGATGCATTTTATCCGCTTTGGGTTCAAGCTTATCAACACGAAACTTTTTCACATAAGCGTCGCAACCCCAAACCTTTAAGAAAGCGACAACTTAGGTTTCTCCAAACCATAGTTCAAACGGTGTCGTCTCAACGGAATTATGTGGTGCCCTATTAAAGTGAGTGCGGTTGTCTCTAATGCCTAACCCATGAGCGATAGTGGTAATTCGATAAAAGACATCATGGTACGCACCATATCCAATAGGGTGCAACTATGATGTTCGGACACACCATCACACTATGGTGTTCGGTAGGTATTAATTGTGAAACAATTTCCACGGTGTCTTAATTGCGTGCCAAAGCTCGTAACTCAGATACTCATCTCTATGATCATATCATAGACATTTTATCCTCTTGTCACAATGATCTTTAACTTCACTCTGAAATTACTTGAACCATTCAATAATTCAGACTTTGTGTTTCATCAAGTAAATATACTCAACATCTACTCGAATCATCCGTGTGAAGTCGAACATAACGATATTCCTTTGCATGCCTCAAAGACTCATTGGACTGCACACATCAAAATGTGTTACTTCCAACAGGTTGCTACCTTGTTCCATCTTACTTTGAAACCGAGGCTTTTCGGTCATCTTGCCCATGTGGTATGATTTGCATATCTCAAGTGATTCAAAATCAAGTGAGTCCAAACGATCCATCTGCATGGAGTTTCTTCATGCGTATACACCAATAGACATGGTTTGCATGTCTCAAACTTTTCAAAAGCGAAAGTGAGTCCAAAGATCCATCAACATGGAGCTTCTTCATGCGTTTATACCAATATGACTTACATGGCAAAGGCTACAAGTACGTGGTACTATCATTACTATCTTATATCTTTTGGCATGAAAATGTGTATCACTACGATCGAGAGTCAATAAACCATTCCTTTTAGATGCTAGACCTTTGAAGGTATTATTCAAATTAACAGAGTAACCATTATTCTCCTTAAATGAATAACCGTATTCAGACGGACATATAATCCAATCATGTCTATGCTCAACGCAAACACCAAATAACAATTATTTAGGTTTAACACCAATCTACGATGCTAGAGGGAGCGTGCGATGCTTGATCATATCAACCTTGGAAACACTTCCAACACGTATCGTCATCTCACCTTTAGTTAGTCTCCGTTTATTCCGTAGCTTTTGTTTCGAGTTACTAACACTTAGCAACCGAACCGGTATCTAATAATTCTGGTGCTACTAGGAGTACTAGTAAAGTACACATTAACATAATGTATATCCAATATACTTCTATCGACCTTGCCGCCTTCTTATCTACCAAGTATCTAGGGTAATTCTGCTCCAAAGGCTGTTCCCCTTATTACGTAAGCACTTAGTCTCGGGTTTGGGTTCAACCTTGGGTTTCTTCACTTTGGAGTAGCAACTGATTTGCCGCTTTCATGAAGTGTCCCTTCTGCGCTTGCCCTTCTTGAAACTAGTGGTTTCACCAACCATCAACAATTGATGCTCCTTCTTGATTTCTACTTTCGCGGTGTCAAACATCGTGAATACCTCAAGGATCATCATATCTATCCACGACATGTTATAGTTCATCATGAAGCTCTAGCAGCTTGGTGGCAATGACTTTGGAGAAACATCACTATCTCATCCGGAAGATCAACTCCCACTCGATTCAAGTGATTGTTGCACTCGAGACATCGAGCACAAGCTCAATGATTGAGCTTTTCTCCTTAGTTTGCAGGCTAAGAAAATCGTCGGAGGTCTTATACCTCTTGGCGTGAGCACGAGCCTGAAATCCCAATTTCTTCCCTCAAACATCTCATATGTTCATGACGTTTCAAAACGTCTTTGGTGCCTCAACTCTAAACCGCTTAACCGAACTATCACGTAGTTATCAAAGCGATGTATGTCCGATGTTCGTAACATCCACAAGCGGCGTTTGGGGTTCGACACTGTTGGCGGTGCATTAAGGACATAAGCTTTCTACTGTCTCGCATAATCGCTCTGTCAACTTTCAACTATATTTTTCTAGGAACATATCTAAACAGTGGAACCAAAGCGCGAGCCATTACGACATAATTTGCAAAGATCTTTGACTATGTTCAGGATAATTAAGTTCATCTCATGAACTCCCACTCGAATAGACATCCTCTAGTCATCTAAGTGATTACATGATCCGGAAGTCAACTAGGCCGTGGTCCGATCATCACGTGAGACGGACTAGTCATCATCGGTGAACATCTTCATGTTGATCGTATCTACTATACGACTCATGCTCGACCTTCGGTCTCTTGTGTTCCGAGGCCATATGCGTACATGCTAGGCTCGTCAAGCTAACCTAAGTGTTCTGCGTGTGTAAATCTGGCTTACACCCGTTGTATGTGAACGTAAGAATCTATCACACCCGATCATCACGTGGTGCTTCGAAACGACAAACTTTCGCAACGGTGCATAGTTAGGGGGAACACCTTCTTGAAATTTTAATGAGGGATCATCTTATTTACTACCGTCGTTCTAAGCAAATACGATGCATAAACATGATAAACATCACATGCAATCAAATAGTGACATGATATGGCCAATATCATTTTGCTCCTTTTGATCTCCATCTTGAGGCTCCATGATCATCATCGTCACCGGCATGACACCATGATCTCCATCATCATGATCTCCATCATCGTGTCTTCATGAAGTTGTCTCGCCAACTATTACTTCTACTACTATGGCTACCGGTTAGCAATAAAGTAAAGTAATTACATGGCGTTGTATAATGACACATAGGTCATACAATAAATAAAGACAACTCCTATGGCTCCTGCCGGTTGTCATACTCATCGACATGCAAGTCGTGATTCCTATTACAAGAACATGATCAATCTCATACATCACATATCATTCATCACATTCTTCTTGGCCATATCACATCACATAGCATACCACTCGCAAAAACAAGTTAGGCGTCCTCTAATTGTTGTTTGCATGTTTTACGTGGCTGCTATGGGTTTCTAGCAAGAACGTTTCTTACCTACATAAAACCACAACGTGATATGTCAGTTCTATTTACCCTTCATAAGGACCCTTTTCATCGCATCCGATCCGGCTAAAGTGGGAGAGGCGGCACCCGCTAGCCACCTTATGCACCAAGTGCATGTCGGTCGGTGGAACTTTGTCTCACGTGGAAATGCGTGTAAAGGTCGGTCCGGGCGCTTCATCCCACAATACCGTCGAAACAAGATTGGACTAGTAACGGCAAGCATATTGAACAAAATCAACGCCCACAACTACTTTGTGTTCTACTCGTGCAAAGAATCTACGCAATAGACCTAGCTCATGATGCCCTTTGTTGGGAGCGTGGCGAGAAATTCAAAATTTTCCTACGTGTCACCAAGATCTATCTATGGAGAAACCAGCAACGAGGGGAAGGAGAGTGCATCTACATACCCTTGTAGATCGCTAAGCGAAGCGTTCAAGTGAACGGGCTGATGGAGTCGTACTCGTCGTGATTCAAATCACCGGTGATCCTAGTGCGAGCAGACGGCACCTCCGCGTTCAACACACGTACAGCCCGGTGGCGTCTCCCATGCCTTGATCCAGCAAGGAGAGAGGGAGAGGTTGAGGAAGACTCCATCCAGCAGGCGTGGTGGTGGTGGAGGCGTGGCAATCTGCGAGGCCGCCAAGCACTGCGGGAGAGGAGGAGGTGTCACGGGAGGGAGGGAGGTGCCAGGACTCGGTGTGGCTTCCCTCCCTCCCTCCACTATATAGGTGCAAGAGAGGGGGAGGCGCAGCCTTGCCCTTCCTCCAAGGAAGGGTGCGACCAGAGGGGGAGGTGTCCATCCTCCCAAGGCACCCCTGAGGTGCCTTCCCCCCTTTGGACTCTTCCCTCCCAAGTCTCCTTGGCGCATGGGCCTCTTGGGGCTAGTGCCCTTGGCCCATATGGGCCAAAGCGCACCCCCACAGCCCATGTGGCCCCAGGCAGGTGGACCCCGGACCCCTTTCGGCACTCCGGTACAATCACCGATGTCGTGAAACTTTTCCGTGACTAAAATAAGACTTCCTATATATAAATATTTACCTCGAACCATTCCGGAACTCCTCGTGACGTCCGGGTTCTCATCCGGGACTCCGAACAACATTCGGTAACCACATACACACTTCCTTTATAACCCTAGCGTCATCGAACCTTAAGTGTGTAGACCCTACGGGTTCGGGAATCATGCAGACATGACCGAGACGTTCTCCGGTCAATAACCAACAGCGGGATCTGGATACCCATGTTGGCTCCCACATGTTCCACGATGATCTCTTCGGATGAACCACGATGTCAAGGACTCAATCAATCCCGTATACAATTCCCTTTGTCTAGCGGTATTGTACTTGCCCGAGATTCGATCGTCGTATGCCGATACCTTGTTCAATCTCGTTGCACGGCAAGTCTCTTTACTCATTCCGTAACACATCATCCCACAATCAACTCCTTGATCACATTGTGCACATTATGATGATGTCCTACCGAGTGGGCCCAGAGATACCTCCGCCGTCACACGGAAAGTGACAAATCCTGGCCTCGATTAGTGCCAACCCAATGTAGACACTTTGGGAGATACGTAATGCACCTTTATAGCCACCCGATTACGTTGTGACGTTTGGTACACCAAAAGCATTCTCACGGTATCCGGGAGTTGCACAATCTCATGGTCTAAGGAAATGATACTTGACATTTAGAAAAGCTTTAGCATGAACTACACGATCTGGCTAGGCTTAGGATTGGGTCTTGTCCATCACATCATTCTCCTAGTGATGTGATCCGATATCAATGACATCCAATGTCCATGGTCACGAAACCGTAACCATCTATTGATTAACGAGCTAGTCAACTAGAGGCTTACTAGGGACGTGGTGTTGTCTATGTACCCACACATGTATCTGAGTTTCCTATCAATACAATTATAGCATGGATAATAAACGATTATCATGAACAAGGAAATATAATAATAACTAATTTATTATTGCCTCTAGGGCATATTTCAACAAGAGCTTGACGCTCCGCTGAAGCCGATCGTCCGTGGCGAACTCGGTATCCCGGCAACATCCTTCTTGGCGGCTCAAGGGGAGATTGGCGGGGAAAGTACTTGGGCCCTGATTTCCTCCTCTTATTCTCGCTCTGTTGATGGATCAACGGATGGCTGAGTTAACTGAAGCACAAAGGTACTGGTTCCACAGGTAGCTTGAGGGCAGCGTTTTGACAGTGCTCGGCGATATCGTTCTCCGCTCGGGGAGCGATGTTGACTGTATACCGTCAAACGCTTCTTCCAGCTTTCTCACTTCATCGACGTAGGCCTTCATCAACGGCTCTGGTAATCCTTGTTGACTTGCTTGACGACAAGCTGCGAGTCTCCTGATGATGAGTTTCTTGATTCCGAGGTCCGTCGCGATCCTAAGACCGGCAAGCAGCCCTTCGTACTCTGCCGTATTGTTTGTTGACACCTCCCTGGGGAAGTGCATCTGGATCACGTACTTGAGGTGCTCTCCGGTGGGCGCGACAAGCAGTACGCCAGCCCCGGCGCCTTGCAAGGAGAAAGCTCCATCAAAGTACATGATCCAATCACAACTTGCCTCCTTGCGGGGAGAAGCGGTCTCTTGGGCTTCTTCGTGAGGCGTTGCGGTCCATTCTGCAATGAATTCCGCTAGGACTCGGCTCACGAATCGTCAAGTACTTTCAAACTTGAGGCCAAAGTCGACAGCTCTAGTGCCCACTCCACAATTCTTCCCGTTGCATCCGGATTGTGCAATATCCGTTCTGAGAGGAGGCCAGTAACGACGATGATCTCGTGTGCACGGAAGTAGTGACGCAGCTTCCTCGAGGCCATAAGAAGGTCGAAGAGCAGTTTCTGCACGCCGGAGTACCTTGATCTAGCCCCCTGCAGGAGGGAACTAACAAAGTAGACCGGGTGCTGCATCATTTTCTTCTTCGGCGGCACTTCAAATGGCTGTGTCGTCTCTGCATTGGTGGTGTCGGGCTCTGCCGCGGTCATTACCTCGTCGTCAACCTCTCTCTGCGCCACTAGTGCGGGCGGCCGACCACTGGTCCGTTGTCGCCGGGTATAGCAAGAACGCGGCTCACGTGGCCTCAGGCGCAACTAGTATTGGCCTTGGAGGAGAGGTACTTCTTCAAACCTGTACCAATGCTGCCCGGCTTCTGGCGTCCACTCCATCGGGCCCGCCTTTTCAGGATCTTGAAAAGCGGAAGAAGCCTTCGGCAGACCTGAAATGAACACGCCCATGGTGGTGACGCAACCAGACAAGCCGACGCACATCCTTGATTCGCTTAGGTGCTTCAATCTGCTCTATAGCTTTGATTTTGTCCGGATTGGCCTCTATCCTGTTGTGACACCAAGAACCCAAGAAGCTTGCGGACGGGATGCCAAAGACGCACTTCTCGTGGTTTAGCTTGAGATTGATCTTGCGAGGTTTGCAAATGTTTCTTGCAAATCTGGTATGAGGTTGCCACATCCTTGGTTTTGACCACTATGTCATCCATATAAGCTTCCATATTTCTATGGAGCTGGGGTTCAAAACCAATCTGGACACGCCTTTGCAATCGTCGAACCAACACTCTTCAACCCACACGGCATCCGCATGAAACAATACGTACCGCATGGGTTGATGAATGCTGTTTTCTCTTCGTCTTCTCTTGTCATGAAGATCTGGTGGTAGCCGGAGTAGGCGTCGAGGAATGACAACAGATCACACCCAACCGTGGAGTCAACAATCTCGATGCGATCTTGCAACGGAAGGGGTCTTTAGGGCAAGCCTTATTGATATCTGTGTAATCAATACACGGTCTCCACTTCCCATTTGCCTTGCGCTTTCGACCGGATTGGCCAACCACGTTGGATGGAGCACTCCTCTTACCAAACCCAGCGCTTCCGGTTTCCGGATCTCTTACGTGATGAACTCTTGTCGTTCCAAAGCTTGCTTCCGACCTTACCTTGACGGGCGGCGCATGAGGCAGACAGCAAGGTGGTGCTCAATCACCTCCCAAGGAACACCGGGGATGTCGGAAGCTTGCCATGCAAACACATCGACATTTGCCCGCAGGAAGGTGACGAGCGCGTCTTCCTATTTGTCGTCAAGGGTGGAGCTTATGGTAAAAGCTCCTCCCGTGCCGTCCTCATTGACAGAAACCTTCTTGGTTCTCGGCGGTATGGCCCTGGGCTTCTTGTTTCCGCCGGTGGAGCTCTCTGGCACGTCCTCGACGGCAGCGCTTCTCGAAGAGGTGCGCTTGCGGAGTGGGTGTCCGAGGTCTCACCGGTCTTCTTCTTCTTCTTCCCTCCGGGGTCCCAGCGAGGAGCAAGTGCCCTAGTGGTGGCAAACTGCTGCAATCGCTTGTCTGGTATAGTTGGTCAGCGCAAATCAGCGCATCTTTCTTATCGGAGGGGATGGTGATGATCGTCACAGGTCCTGGCATCTTCAGGGTGTTGTAGGCATAGTGTGACACCGCCATGAACTTGGCCAGTGCTGGGCGGCCAAGGATCCCGTTGTAGGGGCAAGGGATCTTGGCAACATCAAACACGATCCTCTCCGTCACCGTAGTTCAGTCGCTTCCAAAAGTCACGCAGGCAGCGTGACTTTTCCCTTGCTGGCTTCTTCCGGGTTGACCCACGAAGCGTGCCCGTCTCTTCGAGGTCTCCATCAGGAATCTGCGGTTTCTCGATCACGGCGGCGTAGATCAAGTTCAGACCGGCCCGCCATCGACTAGCATCTTCGTCACCTTGAGGTTGCGTATTGTTGGCGAAACCAACAACGGCAAGCACCCGACCGCATGATAGTGCGATTAGGGTGATCCTCGATGTCAAAAATGATAGGTGTCTTTGGACCACTTCAGTGACCTTTGGGCATCAAACGACGGCTCTGCCGCCGTAATCTCTCGCGCCCACTGTTTAAGCCGGCGGTAAGAAGTATGCAGCGAGGCACCGCCGTCGACGCACATGGCCTCTGTAGCTTTCTGAAACCCTTGGTCGCCGGATTAAATCGTCCTCTTCGTGATAAATGCGTCTTACGGCTTTACATCACGGCCCAGTGAACCTCTCCTGTTGTTTATCCTTGCCGCGACGGCCCACGGCCGTCACGCTTCTTGCCTGAGACCCCTCGGCAGACTGCAGGGCCCTTCTCCTTGTCCCGCCTCTCATACTCAGCCCTCGCTTCTCGGCAAGAAGGAGCTCAACTTTGTCGGCCGTCTTGGAGAGCATGGCCTTTGGTGCGATGGATCTTGCGATGTCGCTTGTCGGAGTTTCTGGCTTCTCGTTAGCCGCCAAGGCCCGGCAGGCAACACATCCGCAACTTCCTTGCCGGGTCATCTGCCTTGGTTTTCTTGGTGGAGCCGGCGTCATCGAGATCCTCGACGGCAAGCACGGCTTTACCTTTGCGCTTCCTATTGCGGCGCCGGCCTTTCTTCGCCGGGCGGCAATATCCTCATCTGAGAGTCGGTTTCCAAGCCGGCATCTTCGCCGGTACTTCCTTCCCTCTTCAGCTCGGGCACATCTGTCGGCAAGAACATAGAGTTACGCTACATCTTTCACCTTGTTCATTGCCGGCTCTTGGCGCATCTTCTTGATTACGCCGCGTTCTAATGGAACGCCGATGATGGCGGTAGGGTGAACATCAGGGATATTGTCTTGTATCGGCTGAACCTCTGTATATACTTGCGGAGACTCTCGCCTCCCTTACGGGGAATGGCGTGCATGTCGCTTGCTTGGCCATGGGCTTGGTGGCCTCCGATAAAAGCGCCCACGAACTCATGGCACAAATCCGACCAGGAGGAAATAGAGTCTCACCAAACAAGTGCATCAACCATGACATGGCGTTGGGTTTAAGAGCCAGCGGAAAGTAATCGTGAGCACCTTACCGTCGCGGGCTCGGCGCAGCTTGCATCGCGATGGTGTAGATCTTGAGGAACTTCGGACGGAGTGGGTCTTGCCGCTGTACTTTTCGCCCACGTCGGGTTTGAAGGTGCGGTGAGTGGGCCACTGGAACTGCCGCAGCTCACGGGTAAAAGCGGACAGCCTACCTCGTAAGGTAGGCCTCCGAGAACTCTCCGGTGCGGGTGGCTCACGGCAGCCACCGCCGCTTTGTCTGATTGGTGGCGCGCTCCGCGCGGCGCTTGATAGTGGTTCGAGCGTCTTCAAGTTCTCGTTCCCGAAGAACTTGGAGCTGGTCACAGTGGGCCCGCGGGTCGGACGATGCGATGGAGATTTCGTCGCCCGTAACGTCGCGATGGGCGAGGAGGAGGCGAGTGCACCGTGGTCGCGGCGCCGCCGGCTTTCCTGCCACTGGTGTGTGGGACTTCGTGGGAGCGTCGACCCGGGGGCTCCTCCGGACTCGGTTCGTCTTTGTTGGCCACCACAACAAGGCTTCGGATAGTGGCTATCCATTCGTCGAGTTTCCCCGTAGTGGGAGGAAAATCGAGGAGCAACTGCGCGCGCGCCAGGGCTTCTGGTGGCGTTGGTGGCAGCGAAACCTGCACGGATCACGACGCGCTTCAACTTCTGACCATGTCATAAGGAGCTCTATCACGACCCCGTGGTCGCATGCCATCTTCACCAGCGCCTCGGCGAGTGGGCAGGTCTTCTAAATCCCGGGAGTGGCGCTCGGGGCTCTTTCCACGGCGACGCCTGGGGTCCTCGGCGTGATTGCGCCATTCGTCGCGCGCCGCTTGAGAAGGAGCGCCGTCGGCCGCCGGCGTGGGAGTCTTAGAAGCCCTACGCGACGCCTTCCGGACGGTGGCGATGATCTTGGAAGGCCCTGCACCACCCGCGGAGGGCCTGGCTCCGTCTTTGGATTTGGCGGCGTGCGGCCCGTTACCAGGCGCACGAACATCGCCGCCTCCCAAACTTCGGCTACTGGGACGGTGTTGGTGTTCACGAACGGCGCCCGGGTCCTTTCTGCGACCGGTCCGCTGCTCGCCCGCGTCGGGGACGGGATGTCCGACTTCCAACGGGCCAACCGCCACCATCATCTTCTTCTTGGGCGCCCGGGTCCTTTCGCGACGGTCCGCTGCTGCGCTGCGTCGGGGCCAGGATGTCCGGCTTCCGACGGGCCAACCGCCACCGTCATCTTCTTCTTGGGCGCCATGATGATGAAGAAGCGTCGAACTAACTGCTAGAGCCGATTCTCACAACTGCGCCCCCTACCTGGCACGCCAAAGATGTCGGTGGGGAACGACACCTATGGGATCACAAGAATCCCTACTACGGTTGCGGGGCGCGGGGTCGTGAGAAGAGCGGATCAAACAGATAGCACACGGTTTCTTTATCTAGGTTCGACGCGAGGATGCGTAAAACCCTACTCCTGCTTTGGTGGTTTGTTTATCTGTGTTCTTGAACTAGCCATGGGGCGTGAGGAGCTCCAAAAAGCGAATCCTCCTCCAGGTCGCCTTGGGCCTCCTTTTATAGGGAAAGGGGTTGCCACAGTGGCACAGGAGGTGGAAAAAGTGCTGATGATCTTGAAGTTTATCCCTCGCATTACATGACAAGGCGCCTTAAATGCGTCTTGCTTAGGTGTCCTTACTTTATCGGGGCGGGAGAGCCTGTCTCGTCCGTCGCCGCTCCCTTTCGATGAAACCGACAGCATGCAGCGTGGCGCCCGCTGGGTGCCATGTAGGCAGGCGAGCGGCTGAGGTATGATGGTGGGTCTCCGCTTGCCGCCACACAGTGCCTGCCCAACTGGTTGGGTCGGCAATGCATGCAAACGGTGGTGGAGGTTTGATTGGCGTGGGCACGATGGTGGCCCTACGGGTGTTCTTGGCAAGGGCCTCGCCAGTAGCCCGGCAAAGGGTTTGCAAGGGCCCCGCAAGGGTCTTGCCGTGGCGCTTCTTGTCATCCCGGCAAGGCTCTTGCCGGGGCCTTCAGGTCCTCCTTGGCTGGGATCCCGCCAAGGGTCCTCATCTTCTATAGTGTGTATCTGATCTTGAATGTCTTCACAAAGATCTGCAAACCACCACGGGATGTCTCCTCGAATCCTTGCCCCATGGGGCGGTGGACTCAAGGGTGACTCGCTCCGTGGGTGTGGGCGAGCTGCCACGGCAAGGGTCTTGCCGGGCATGCTAAACCGCCTCCCGGCAAGGATCTTGCCGGGAGTCCTTCATTCCCCATTGCTCTTTGTGGTCTTGGTCTTGGCGTCGATTCTGCTCCTTTCGAGCTTTGACCTTACCTTGGCTCACCTCCCTTGCCTTGCTTTCGGTCTGCGGTGGTGCCCGTGGCTCAGACTGCCCGTGCTGACATTATCTGGGTACAAAAGTGTACCCCTCTTTTGTACACCGACATGGCACAAGCACGGAAAATTCACGTGCGAAATTCGGACTTAAACTTTCCCATAGGGAAATACCCGGTGGAGATGTGAGCTACACATCGGCGCTGGAAATCTAAAGGACCTTGCTCCGTAATGGGAAATTTGGTAGAGCAAGTGTTTGCACCGGATCGCTCCATGACGAAATGGCCATAAATTATATTTATCACGGGGAGTCCTCGAACGAGCAACGGTGATTGTCGACATCAACTTTGCTACGAAAATTGCCTCAATCATAGATCTTGACCCTGAGCGAACACGCCATGATTGCAAGAAAAGGTCGGATTGGAAAGATTGGCAGCAGGTAATTACTGCCGAATTATTATCTCTCAACAAAAGGAAGGTGTTCGGACCAGTTTGTCGAATTCCTCCCCACATTCGCCCTGTTGGCCATAGGTGGGTTTTTGTTCGAAAGAGAGATGAAAATAATATGGTAATGCGGTACAAAAGCAAGGCTCGTCGCTCAAGGGTTCACTCAACGACCAGGTGTCGATTTTGAAGAGACTTATTCCCCGGTCATGGATGGAGTTACCTTTAGATACTTGATCTCGATGGCAGTAAACATGGGCTTGAAAATGAAACTAATGGATGTTGTCACTGCTTACCGTATGGTAACTTGGATTGAACATATACATGAAGGTTCCGGAAAGGTATCCCTGTTCGAACCATGATAGAGCAAATAGGGGTCTATACAGTGTTCAACTTCAAAAAGGCACTGTCACGGACTCGCATCGTTGCGGTAGAATGTGGTACAATCGCTTAAGCGATTCCCTTCATGAGAAGGGCTACACGAGCAATAAAGATTGCCCATGTGTTTTTATACGACGATCCCAAGATGGATTCTGTATAATCTCGGTGTACGTGGACGATTTAAATATAATCGGTACACCTGAGGATATTGAGGAAGCGAGTTCCTACGATGTCGGAATTGAGATGAAGGATTTGGGTAAAACCAAGTTCTGTCTAGGTCTGCAACTTGAACATTCTCTGACGGGATTCTAGTGCAGTCGGCCTACACCCGGAAGGTGTTGGAAAGATTTGGATTTGATAAGGCATATCCTTTTAAGACCCGATGGTCGGGAGGTCTTTACAACCGGACATAAGGACCGTTCAGGCCAAAGGAAGAGGGGAGGAAACTCGGGACCAAAGGTTCCTTACCCGAAGTGCAGA
Organism: Aegilops bicornis; assembly: GCA_021605145.1. Taxonomy (NCBI): domain Eukaryota; kingdom Viridiplantae; phylum Streptophyta; class Magnoliopsida; order Poales; family Poaceae; genus Aegilops; species Aegilops bicornis. Next base: position 255,076,357 of record CM038671.1, on the reverse strand, counting down.
TTGGAGCACTCATGTATCTCGCAAACTGTACATGGCCAGACATTGTGTTTGCCGTCAGTTTGCTTGCAAGGTACAGTTCTGAACCTACCAAAAGACATTGGAAAGGTGTCAAGGACGTCTTCCGGTACCTGCAAGGGACCAAAGATCTTGGCCTGTTTTATAAAAGGAATCAAGACCTATCTATTATAGGCTATGCCGATGCTGGGTACCTATCGGACCCGCATGATTGCAAATCGCAGACTGGATATGTTTTCCTTTGTGGTGGAACTGCGTTTTCCTGGAAATCGTCCAAGCAAACTCTTGTGTCGACTTCCACGAACCACTCAGAAATCATGGCACTATTCGAAGCGTCAAAAGAATGTGTATCGCTTCGGCGGATGATCGGCCACATTCAGCAGACATGTGGGCTGAACACCGTACAAACCCCTACCATTATCTATGAAGATAATGCTGCTTGTGTTGCACAAGTTCAGATGGGTTATTTGAAGAGTAACCTCACAAAGCATATTAGTTCCAAGTTCTTCTATGCACATGAGCTGCAGCAGTTGAACGAGGTGAGAGTTTTGCATACTAAGTCCTGTGACAATCTTGCTGATATGTTCACTAAATCATTACCGGCATCAACCTTAGAGAGGTGTGTGCGTGGAATCGGTATGATGAGACTTAGAGAGATGCAAGGTTCAGGGGGAGAAACTTCACAAACTCGCCGCTAAAATCTCAATCCCGATGATCGAGTACTCAACTTGATGGTTGAGTGGATTGTACTCTATTTCCCTTGAGTGAGTTTTCCTGATGTTTCTCACACGAGGTTTTTGACGAGGCAATTCGTGCAATACAACAACGATATCTTGTGTGCTCTTTCTCCATATTATTTCCCACTGGGTTTTTCGGAGTTTTGAGGCATGGATATACGGATAATTACCCAAGGGGGAGTGTTGGGAAACCGGGTCACCGTGGGGTGGCGGCGGCCTCGTGCGTATCGCACGGGGTAGCCCCTCCCGTTTCCCCCACTTTCGTTAAGTGGGTACTTATCCCTTGACCCCCTAGTCCCTATATAAAGCAACAAGGAGCCATCATTGTAATCTCTGATCATTGATTAATAAAGCTGGTTTCCTCTATATCTCTCTATGTCTTTTACTTTCGCGTTCGACTACTTCGTCTACGACGCTCGCTCCCGCTCCGCAACCTTGTACCGGACTCGCCGGCAGGAGTTGCGGAACATGAATTTCGATGTGGCCAGCTGCTCCTCCTACAATCTGATAGAGGGATGGGGTGCATGATGATGAGATGTGTTATTGTTAAGAACTTAAAGAGTAGTACCATGAAATGGGGTTCTCTTTCAGTGATCAGTTAGGGCGCAATGATCAGACTCGTGACGACCAACCACCCGCCGTTAACCAAACTGTGTACGATTTCTGTTAGTGGTCAAATCGTAATAAACCAAATAACTTTGGGAACCGATTGCTGATGTCCACTGCCAACCGCAAAAACCATCTCCAAGATGCATGAGCACGGCTTGCAATCAGCATGAATCACGTTTAAAAGATACCCTAACGAGGCTCCTCACATGGCGAGTTTGGCTTCTGATCCAGTTGCAAGGCCGCCTTGAAGACGTAGGTATTCGTACCATGCCATGCTTTCAAGAGGACGAAACTAGTAGTGGTACGTAAGTACAGAGCCTCACACATATCATCCATGAGATCGAGCAACAGCACATGTTGGATCACACTAATTAAAAACATGCATCGCTTCTAGATGTTTGAGTTTTTTTTTCGCACAGTCGACGCAAGAGATTAATTGGCCGATAACGCCAAATTATTTTGGTTCGCTAGCAAAAAAAAAGTGTCCACCTCAAAGTCTCAACACTGACTGAACAGCCGCGCTCGCGTCGCCTCCAGTGGGCGGCTCGGGCGCCCTAGCCGCCGTCGCCTTCGGGACCTTCCTTCCCCCCTGCTTCCCCGCGCCGCCGGAGGAGGCCGGCGAGCGAAGCTCACCCGGCGGACGGCGGACGGCGGACCTTCCTCCTCTCCTCGCGAGGGGATCCTCTGGCCGAAACGTGATGGCGCATCTGGTCGCCCGGCGTGGAGGCGGAGTGGGCGTGATGGGGCGGCGGCCCGATTGGATTCCGGCGGCGGTTGTGCCTCCATGGCTGCGGGGGCAGCGTGGGGCCGACCATTGTGGCCGGCGCGGTGGATCTGGGGGCCCCACCCCAGATCGGTTCCCCTCTAGATGGTGTGGGCTCGGGCGCTGGCCTGGCGGCCCTGAGTGGCGGTGGGCGTGCACCGAGGTTGCCCCCACTCACCGGCGTGGTTGGGGGTGGCCAGAGGTGTATGCGTGAGGCCGGCATCGTTCGGAGTCAGCTTTGACATGCGCGGCGGTGGGAATGTGGCAGGCGGCGGCCGGCTGTGAATCCCGGTAGCGTCGGCTCCGACTCGATCTGCTCCGGTTCGTGGTAGTTCCAATACCTACCCGGTGCTGGCTAGACGGATCTGGCGGGTGGGCATGGATCTGGGGGAAACTCCAGGCCGGCGTGGCGGCCGCGCCGAAGTCAACGCCCTCGGCGCCGATTCCCTTCCCGGAGGCTTCGGTGTGGATCATACGCCCCCACCTCTGCCATGAGCGCATGCGAAAGTCTCTATTCCTCTGTTTGGGCGATGATGGCACTTTGGTGTCGTGTTCCTTCCTGAAGGCGTCGGCCGAGGACTGCTCAGGGTGGTGGGGTTGCTGGTAGTTCGGAGTCGACGCGAGATGGAATGTAGGTGGAGCGGTGTGGCATCAACAATATCATCAACGGTGGGTCTCGGCGGCATGGCGCAGTGGAGACTCGGCGTCCGATGCGCGGAGATGGACTCGCGCAGGAGGAGGAAGCTGTCTGGCGTCATGGTGGCGTTGATGGCAGAGAGGCCTGGCATGGTTGGTGCATCAGTTCTCTTCTGAGGATGGACCGATGGAAGATGAAGGTGATGGCCCTTGCAGCGTGCGGTGCTCACTGAGAGTGTGCCGGACCGGTGTGTGTCCCAATCCAGGTAGTGGATTGGATGGGACACCCGGTTTTAGATGTTAGGTTTTGGTGCGATGTCTGTTTGGTATTAGGCCGGAAATTCGGCACACCTTCATCAACGGGATAGGAGTAGCAACAACGTTGCCAAGTTGATGGCTTCAGGTTTATTGATGTATCACCTTGTATGGTCTTTGTGAATAATTAATAATATAGTTGCATGTATCGTTCCAATGTAGAGGCCGGGGGTACATCCTCCATTTCTAAAGAAAGTATCAACACTGGCCATGGCCAAATCATTAAGGGACACGGCCGTGCCTCCGCTGCTTGCTCTCTTTGTGGGGAGAGCAAGAACACCGAGCACATCCTCTTTAGTTGTGTTTTAGCTAAACTAGGATGGAGTTGCGTCCGATCGTGGTTTAATGTTCCCTAGAACCCGACTATCTTAGCATCTTAGAAACCTCTGGGCCAGGTTGCTCGCATGTTTTGGATCACCTTAGGTGCTTTTGGCTGGTCCTTATGGATCATTAGAAACAAATTTATGATTGAACGATTGTTTCCCAACTTCCCTTCTGAATAACTATTCAAAATGACCGTTTTTGTTCAGTAGTGAAACCCTCTCGCTAAGTCTGTGGATGTTGATATTGTCGCCCCGATGGTCTCCAAGATCCGTGCCTCATCCACCGTTCTTTCGCCCCCGCCAACCTGATGTGGTCTCAACCTCCTTTACCTTTTATTCCAGGCCTGCGTGCCTCGGTTTCATTGTGCTGATGTGTACTTGGCTTGTATGCCGTTAACTTTGCAACCTCTTGCACTGTTTGTTTGAGTACTTCCGGTGAGGGTTTTATTTATAAAGTCGGTCTGCTGCTTTTTCCCTAAAAATGTGTCAACACTGGAAGTTTTTGTTGTTGAAGACTGATTTTTCTACACCTAGGTACATTGCACTCGTGATGAACAAAAAAATCATAAGAAATAGCAATACAAATCAAAAAATTCTGTAACTTTGTGGCTTTGGTATGACCAAATGTTTTAGGTGCTTGCAAAATTTGGTTGCCAAATGACACTCGAGGAGTTCTGTAAAAAAAAAAGAAGCTTTCGATGCAAAACTATCATTTGGCCCTGAACTTAATTATGAGTATGATAGGGCGTCCTCTTCTTGTAGCGAGAGTTTCACTTGAAACATCATGGACAAACAAATAAAGGACCTTAGGCCTCGGCTGTCGACAACGGTACTTGCAGCCGGTGAGCTAGAGGGAAGAGAAAGCGGACCATTATATATTGCAAATCACCTTGAGCGAAGAGGAAAAAGACTGAGATCCAGTGACTTGCCCATGGCAGTTCACCCCGTAACATGTCCATTGGATTAAAAATGGACAACCCATATCATTCACAAGTAGATATAGTCGATCCGACGTACAGAACCTCACATGTCACACGATCGAGCGGTCGTCGTGGTGCGATGCTTCGGTTCCGTGGATGCCCGCTTAGCTTTGTTCTTGCAGATGTATTGCGACAGCTACCGTAAATAGAAAAAAGGTGTGCCTGTCACCCATTTACTTGTGGAAACACAGTGAAGATTAGTGTGGCAAGTTAGGTTTGATCTGACAGGTACTTCTGATCTGTGGGGACCAAAACGTGGAGGACTTTGGATGTGGAAATTAGTTACCACTCCATTGGTTAGCGTTTCTTCCTCACTTTTCACCTTTCAAGATTCTACGCCACAAGTAAAACAAATATCTTATCAAATCTTTGGGAGATTCGTGGGTATCATTACTGAAGTAGGCGTGCAACAACGACAATTACAGTTGAGGATGATTGCTCTGACAAATGCCCGTTCGTCTTGCAGTTCATTAAGAGGGGCATGGCATGATATTCTCTTTTTTCTTTGAACTTGCGTCAGAGGATATTCGAAGCTATCAGAACAGTTCATCCATACACAATTACAGAATGAAAAAAAAATATTCTGGTTTTCTATTTTCTTTATACAAATTCCTTTAGCAAACGGTTCAACTTCGTTGATTTACTAAACGAAGTGTATGTGAACTAACAAACCGGAATAAAATGAAAGATAAATTAAAAATAAAATCATGGTTCTTTAACTAAACTACAGGAGACAGACTAATCTTTGATATTTTAAGAGATCACACGAGCCACCACTACACTATAAGAACTTAATATCGTCGTCAAATATGTTGTGGCTTGGAGTACAACCCTTGCAAGGGATATTGTCGACCCACCGTTGCCGTAATACCGCCAGGAAACAAAACCGACAACACACAAAAATAAATAGACAAACTCATGACTAATACATACTCGAGACCATTATTGTTATAATTGCCACAAAGGTAGGCCAAAACACCAAGAGGACAATTAGCCGAATTAGAGCCGAGAATCTGCCAGAAGAAGAAACTACATGTTTATTGCAGTTGATTATATCTGGCATAGGCCACAACAGGACGGGAAATGAGCTTTGGAACTTCAATTCTGTATGATACCGTCTTTTGCATTCAGATGTCGTCACGAAGAACACATAAATATATTTTTTTACGGGAAAAGAACATACAAATTCTACATGGAAGAAACTAGAAAATCACTAACATTGATCACTAATTTCCCCACCTGCTGGTGCCAAAGTGGTTGCCAAAAATATACTTGGAAGTATCTTATTTTAACTGACAATGTGCTTGTTATTCAATTGTCTCATGTAAATGGATACCATCACATATTCCCATATCGATAATTACACCCCCAAGGTTTGGGAGGATCCAAAGGCTTATGTAAAAATGAGAACACAAACGTAAACAGAAACTAGGGGTGTATAAACATTACACACTTGATACTTTTGGATGAGCATTGCTATACGGTCAACGGTTTCAGATGATACTCAGCCGATGTGTCCCATCAGGCTGTTTGTAAATTTGATGCTAGGCAATCTGACGGTGCAGGGGCTAGTGTCGGCATCGGGCATTGCATGCCATGTGCACATCAATTTCACTTTTGGATCAACCCACTTTTCGTCAACATCTTCAATATTTAACATGGGGAGTATGCAAGTCTCGGAGCCTTCTAAAGCATAATATTTGACTCATCATCGATTTGTTGTAGTCGTTCACACTTCACACACGAACACGTTGCCATGTCGCCTCCAACGTCGAGTGCAATACGCATGACGGGGGAGCTTCTTTGGGAGCACGATATGCAAGACACGCTGGCGAGATCTCTTGAAGACTCGTAATCTCACACAGCTAGGAGGTACCTGCCAAAGCATACGACTGCTATGGCCTAACTGCCCCTAGGGTCTGAAGGTTTGTTGTCGCCGAACACGATGTACAACTAAAAATGAGGAAGAAGAAAATAAGGGTAAAGAAACAAATAAAAGATAAAGGTGGTAGATTGATTTGTTGATTCTGTCTTATTTCAAACGTTCATCATCTCTTATATATATGAGGTGGCTGGACATTCCACAAAAGAAAACTACTCAAATTTTTACTATCGTCAAATTCTAACCTAATTCGGGGAAGTAAGGTTGGAGCCTCTATGCCCAAATTGTACAATCAACCATTTTGGATTTGGAGGTTGCATATAACCTTGGATTGAGATTATCCAAAAAGAAAAGATGTTTAACTCGACTAGACCAACAACTTTCGTGTTGAGCACTTTTCCAATGGGGGTTATCTTGGGAACACTCTTGAGCAGGAAAAATATTTATATGTTTCATTTTAGTCCGTAGGTACTCCAAAGGCTCGGAATCCACGCCATGTTCGTCTTTTTCAGCGCTTCTGCACTAAGCATTTTTCAATTTCTTCTTTTGACAACTTCACAAGCTGAGTGAGTGGGTGCCTTGGTTGTGGTTATATTTAAAGAAATGACAATTTTTTCTTGAACTTGTGCACTCTCAACTTGTTATTTTCAGATTTGGGACACTATTTTTCAATGATTAGTTACTTCATCACTAGCCACTAATGTGGAACTAGCTACCAGTGGTGGATGTGCAGTATCACCCGCCACTGATAATTGTTGTACTAGTGGCTATCAGATTTCGCTCCCACCACTACTAAACATTTTAGAAATAAAAAAATGTAGGTGCCACCCCCGATGGTGGATTCGCAAAATGCGACACCTTCAGCGGCCACACCCGGAGTATCTCCACCACGTCGCCACAACGATGCCTTTTCAATGATGGTGCCATGCTTCTCCATCATGTCGGCCATGGGGATGCCTTTCCCAGCGTTGATGCCATGCTTGTTCATCGGGTTTCCCACGGTGATGACCTCTCCTTTCATCGTAGGCCTCGGTGGTGCATTTAACCTTAGTGGCAACAACACAAGACATTCCTCTTCCACTTTCTATCACTATGGTAGATTACTGGCAAGATTGTAACCAACTAACATACATTACTAAAAGGAACAAGAAGAGGATCTAGAGGGGCGGGGGTGATTAGACCCTTAACAAGTAAAAGTGGCAATTTTTTGTTTCTTCAAGTTAAGGTTGATTTTAGCACAAGATAATAGGTACTCAATACATTGTACACATGCATAGCAAGAGTATAAGCAGTGTAAAGATTAAATCATGCAAGTGCAAGAATGTAAAGGGATGGGATTGGAGTGTGCAAAAGCAATGGGGACCAGGAGAATTTTTGGCGTGGTTTCGATAGGTGGTGCAATCGTACGTCCACGTTGATGGAGACTTCAACCCAAGAAGGGTAGCGGTTGCGCGAGTCAACGGAGGGATCCACCTACAAATGGTCCACGAAGAAGCAACCTTGTCTATCCCACCATGGTCATCGCCCACGAGGACTTGCCTCACTCGGGTAGATCTTCACAAAGTAGGCGATCTCCTTGCCCTTACAAACTTCTTGGTTCAACTCCACATCATGTCGAAGGCTCCCAAGCGACACCTAACCAATCTAGGAGACACCACTCTCAAAAAGGTAATAGACGTTGTGTTGATGATGAACTCCTTGCTCTTGTGCTACAAATGATAGTCTCCCCAACACCGAACTCTCTCTCTCTCACACAGATTTGGCTATGGTGGAAGAAGGATTTGAGTGGAAAGCAACTTAGGGAAGGCTAGAAATAAAGGTTCAAATAGTAGGAATGGAATCTCTTGATCTCAACACATGAGTAGGTGATTCTCTCTCAGAAAATTAATGGTGTAAGTGCAGGCACGTTCGATGGCTCTCCCCAATGTGAATAAGGGGGTGGAGGGGTATATATAGCCTCCACACAAAATCCAACCATTACACACTTTTGACCCATCTCGGTGGGATCGATCAGAAAACTCGATGGCACCGATGCGTACAAAAAATATGAACATTAGGAATCTCAGTGGGACCGACGGGAACAACTCGGTGGGATCGATGTGCTAGGGCTTAGGGCAATCTTCATCTCGGTGGCACCGGTTGCATCATCTCGGTGGGACTGAAGTGAAAGCAATGAGCAACAGAGAATCAGTGAAGCCAACTTGGTGGGACCGATTGCAACATCTCGATGGAACCGAAGTGAATGCAACAAGTCACAGAGCGCTGGCAATGCCATCTCGGTGAGGCCGAGATCCATATCGGTGGGTCCGAATTGTTAAGGTTTTGGCTGTGGCTAAGTCCAGATAACTCGGTGGCTCAGGATGCGAAATATCGGTGGGGCGGAGTTGGAAATTAGGTTTTGGACATATGTGGATAGAGAAAGTGGCTGAGGGTTTTGGAGCAATATCACTAAGCACTTGAGCAACAAGATCATTAAGCAACACCTCATCCCCTTTTAATAGTATTGGCTTTCCTATGGACTTAATGTGATCTTGGATCACTTAAACAAAAATGTAGAGTCTTGAGCTTTTGCCAATCCTTGTCCTTAGAATTTTGAAGGGGTTCCACATCCTCTTGTCCTTGCCATGCCACTGTTGAACTTATCTGAAATATACTAGATAAAATTATTAGTCTGATACGTCTCCAACGTATCTATAATTTATGAAGTATTCATGCTATTTTATTATCCATCTTGGATGTTTATGGGCTTTATTTTACACTTATATATTATTTTTGGCACTAACCTATTGACCCGAGCCGGTGCAGTTCGCTTTTTTTTCCCTTGTTTGGTGTTTGAAGAAAAGGAATATCAAGCGAATTAAAGCGGAATGAAACCTTCCGGAGAAGTTATTTTTGGAAGGAAAGCAACCCGGAGACTTGGAGTCCACGTCAAGAAAGCAGCGAGGAAGGCACGAGGCAGGGGACGCCCACCACAGGCGCGCCCTCCACCTCGTGGGCCCCTCGTGGCTCCCCGACGCATTTCTTTCGCCTATATATATCCATATACCCTAAAACGATCGGGGAACATAATAGATCGGGAGTTCCGCCGCCGCAAGCCTCTGTAGCCACCAAAAACCAATCGGGACCTGTTCCGGCACCCTGCCGGAGGGGGGAACCCTCACCGGTGGCCATCTTCATCATCCCGGCGCTCTCCATGACGAGGAGGGAGTAGTTCACCCTCGGGGCTGAGGGTATGTACGATAACTATGTGTTTGATCTCTCTCTCTCTCTCTCTCTCTCTCTCTCGTGTTCTTGATTTGGCACGATCTTGATGTATCGCGAGCTTTGCTATTATAGTTCGATCTTATGTTGCTTCTCCCCCTCTACTCTCTTGTAATGGATTGAGTTTTCCCTTTGAAGTAATCTTATCGGATTGAGTGTTTAATGATTTGAGAACACTTGATGTATGTCTTGCCGTGCGTATCTGTGGTGACAATGGGATATCACGTGATTCACTTGATATATGTTTTGGTGATCAACTTGCGGGTTCTGCCCATGAACCTATGCATAGGGGTTGGCACGTTTACGTCTTGATTCTCGGTAGAAACTTTGGGGCACTCTTTGAGGTTCTATGTGTTGGTTGAATAGATGAATCAGAGATTGTGTTATGCATATCGTATAATCATACCCATGGATACTTGAGGTGACATTGGAGTATCTAGGTGACATTAGGGTTTTGGTTGATTTGTGTCTTAAGGTGTTATTCTAGTCACGAACTCTAGGGCTGTTTGTGACACTTATAGGAATAGCCCAACGGATTGATTGGAAAGAATAACTTTGAGGTGGTCTCGTACCCTACCATAATCTCTTCGTTTGTTCTCCGCTATTAGTGACTTTGGAGTGACTCTTTGTTGCATGTGGAGGGATAGTTATATGATCCAATTATGTTATTATTGTTGAGAGAACTTGCACTAGTGAAAGTATGAACCCTAGGCCTTGTTTCCTATCATTGCAATATCGTTTATGCTCACTTTTACCACTTGTTACCTTGCTGTTTTATATTTTCAGATTACAAAAACCTATATCTACCATCCATATTGCACTTGTATCACCATCTCTTGTAGAACTAGTGCACCTATACAATTTACCATTGTATTGGGTGTGTTGGGGACACAAGAGACTCTTTGTTATTTAGTTGCGGGGTTGCTTGAGAGAGATCATCTTCATCCTATGCCTCCACGGATTGATAAACCTTAGGTCATCCACTAGAGGGAAATTTACTCTTGTCATACAAACCGTTGCACTTGGAGGCCCAACAACGTCTACAAGAAGAAGGTTGTGTAGTAGACATCAAGATCTTTTTTAAAGCGCCGTTCTTGGGAGGTGAGTGCTTGAAGGTATATCTTTAGATCTTGCAATTGGATCTTTTAGTTTCTTTTTTTATCACTAGTTTAGTTTATAAAAGAAAACTGCAAAAAGAAAATGGAATTGAGTTTGTCTCATACGCTTCGTCTTTTTAATATCTTTTGTGAGTATGATGGAAAGGAAAATTGTGCCAAAGTGTTAGAAGAAGAATGCATTAAAATGTTTGGCACTAAATATTTGAATGATGAGCATGATTGCAATGTTGTTAGTACGAACTCCTTTAATATCCGTAGTACTAATGATGATTGCACTAGTTACGATGAAAATGTCTCCTATAAACATGTCAATTTTTATGGAGTGCATTGGGTTTGCAAGTACACACCAAATACGGAAGATAGATATTGCAAGAGGCATAAGCATTTAGAAACTAAATTGTTGCAAGAAAGGCTAGATGTTTGTGCTGAAAATTTAAATTTTCTTGGCCATACTTGTGAACTTTGCAATGAGCAGGGTCATTTAACTATCCGATGCAAATTGTTTCATGATCTAATCGTGTCCAAAAATTGTGATGACTTGATTTCCCTTGCACATTATAATGAACTTAGTTTGCTTATGGGTTACAAAGAAATGAAACGTATAACTAAGCATCTTCCAGAATTTGCCCGTTATAAACTTGTTGGTTTTGATCTAGAGGAGATTTATATGTATTGTGCGGTGAATTGCATTGAAAATCCTCATATTGCCAATTACATAAAGAAAAGAAAACAAATAGAAGATGAAGAGAATACTAATGAAAGGGAAGATACTTCCCAATATCCTCCTATTATTTCTTATGATGAATCAGGTAACAAGGAGGAGCCTTCTATTCAACCAATCTCATTAATAAGGAGCTCCAAAAAGAGGATTGAACCCACACATGATGTGGTGAAGAAGAAGAAAAGAAAAAGGAAGAGAGGTAAAAAGATATCTCTCCCAAATAATGTTGCTCCTATTATTCTTGTGCCTCATGAAAATGAATCAAAAATAATTGTGGAAGATGATGCACTTGATGATGATCTCGTTATGCCCATTGATTGTTGTGATGATTATGATTGGGAAGATAATGATACTTCTTATGATCTTGAAAATCTTTTCGGCACTTGCTTGGAATAATATGATAACTGCTATACTATTGGTGCTATCCATACTATTAATGATGAGAGTGATTATGCTTATGATATAAAAAGGCCCAAGCTTGGGGATGCTATGTTTGAAGAAGATGATGTTTCTGAGAATATATTTGCTGAAATTAATGTTTATCCCAAGCTTGGGGATGCTACGTTTAATGAAAATGATATTTTTAGTCTCCCAAGTTTTGATATGCAAATTTATAATGATGATAGCATGTCTCCTACTTATGATGATTATATTGATGAAAGTGGGTTTGGAAGAGTGTCAACTTTAGGAAGTAATGATCCCACTATTGGAGGATGTTGAATCTTATAATATTTATGAAAGTGGATTTGGAGAGGTCATGACTTTATTAAGTGATGAGTCTACTATCTTGGAAGAGGTTTCAATCGATTATGATGAGAACAAAGTTGCTACTTATGATGATTATTGTGATGAAACTTATGCTATAAAAAGTAGTGATGATTATATTTATAAAAATTGTCATGATTGTGATTACCCTTTTTCTGAACATTACTCTTTTAATGTGGAAACAATTTATAGTATCCAAGTCTCTTATGATACTCCCACTATTCCGAACGAGAAGAAATTTGCTTATGTGGAGAGTAATAAAAATTATATGCATGTAGACCATGAAAAGAATGATTTATGTGATGGTTATATTGTTGAATTCATTCATGATAGTACTGAATTTTATCATGAGGGAGGAATATATGCTTGTAGGAATTGCAATAATATCAAGTTTCCTCTCTATGTGCTTAAAGTTTTGAAGTTATGCTTGTTTTACCTTCCTATGCTAGTTGATTATTGTTCCCATAAGTTATTTGCTCACAAAATCCCTATGCATAGGAAGTGGGTTAGGCTTAAATGTGCTAGTCATGTTCTTCATGATGCTCTCTTTATGTTTCAGTTCTTATCTTTTATGTGAGCATCATTGAAATCGTCATGCCTAGCTAGGGGCGTTAAACGTTAGCGCTTGTTGGGAGGCAACCCAATTTTATTTTAGTTTCTTGCTTTTTGGTTCTGTTTAGGAATAAATAATCCATCTAGATTCTGTTTAGATGTGGTTTTGTGTTCTAATTAGTGTTTGTGCCAAGTAGAACCTTTGGGAAGATTTGGGTGAAGTCTTTATGATCATGCTGTAAAAAACAGAAACTTTAGCGCTCATGAGATTAGCTTCAACATTTTACTGGAGAGTGCTATTTAGTTGATTCTTTTTGCAGATGATTACTAGACAAATTCCTCAGGTCCGCCAATTCATTTTAGAATTTTTGGAGTTCCAGAAGTTTGCGTTAGTTACATATTACTACAGACTGTTCTGTTTTTGACAGATTCTGTTTTTCGTGTGTTGTTTGCTTATTTTGATGAATCTATGGCTAGTAAAATAGTTTACAAACCATAGAGAAGTTGGAATACAGTAGGTTTAACACCAATACAAATAAAGAATGAGTTCATTACAGTACCTTGAATTGGTGTTTTGTTTTCTTTCGCTAACGGAGCTTACGAGTTTTACATTAAGTTTTGTGTTGTGAAGTTTTCAAGTTTTGGGTAAAGATTTGATGGACTATGGAATAAGGAGTAGCAAGAGCCTAAGCTTGGGGATGCCCAAGGCACCCCAAGGTAATATTCAAGGATAACCAAGAGCCTAAGCTTGGGGATGCCATCTTTCGTCTTCGTTCATCGGTAACTTTACTTGGAGCTATATTTTTATTCACCACATGATATGTGTTTTGCTTGGAGCGTCATTTTATTTTCTTTTGTTTTGCTTGCTTTTTGAATAAAATACCAAGATCTGAAATTATTAAATGGGAGAGTCTTCACATAGTTGTATAATTATTCGACTACTCATTGATCTTCACTTATATCTTATTGGAGTAGTTTGTCATTTATTCGTGTGCTTCATTTATATACTATTAGTAAATAGTTGAATGATTTGAATGTCATAAATCTGAAATTATAAATATGTTTCATATGCTTACCCATGGGGAGTAATGACTTTACATATAATAAGTAGAGGTGGTAAATTTATTGAGGGTTAGCAAACATTATATTGGTCACTTGAACAATTCATAAAAGAATATTGAAGGAAGAGAGATTTCACATATAAATATACTATCTTGGACATCTTCTATGATTGTGATCCCCATTAATTATTTTCAAACCTGAGCAAACTAGTTGAAGTTGGACAAGGAAGACAACATAATGAGTTATGCTTGGGTATATTTGTATAAGTTATATTGTTTTGGATCCTCTAACATGTGGTGCTTGCTATTTAGAATCCTTTGCTAGCCAAAATATCTGTACTAAGCGGGAATATTACTTGTGCATCCAAAATCCTTGAACCAAGTTTCTTCCATGAGTGTCCACCATATCTACCTATATGCGGTATTTACCTGCCATTCTAAGTAAATTTGCATGTGCCAAACTCTAAACCTTCAAATAATAATCTGTTTTGTATGCCCGAATCGCTCATGTAGCGACTCACAGTTAGCTGATATCTTCCATGCTAGGTGGGTTATTCTCACGATGAGTGGACTCCGCTCATCATTCATGAGAAAATGGCTGGTAATTGGGATGCCCAGTCCCATGATCAAAAGATCAAAATCAAATAAAAAATAATTGCAAACAAAACTCCAAGAGGTTTGATGTTAGTTGGAGGCACCCATTGTTTCGGGCAAGCCATGGGTTGATGATTGTTGGTGGAGGGGGAGTAAAGTTCTTTACCTTTCTGTTTGGGAACCGCCTATAATGTATGTAGTATGGAAGATATTGGGAACTCTTGGTCGTTATGTTGACAATGAAAGCATACCTCTCAAAATTATTTTCATCTCTGTTTTTGCTTGAGCTCTGGCACCTCTGCAAATCCCTGCGTCCCTCTGCGAAGGGCCTATCTTTACTTTTATGCAAGAGTCAGTAGTATTCCTTCTCATTCCAACCTACTCTTTAGTTGGCAAGCATCATATGATGGAAGGATCTAAGCATATATGGCCATTCAAATATATTTGATCATGAATTATTACTGTTGACATTACCCTTGAGGTAAAAGGTTGGGAGGCGAAACATTAAGCCCCTATCTTTCTTTGTGTTCGATGAATACTATTTGTTCTAAAAATATGCTTTGAGTGGTAGCAATCATGGAAGACTAAATGATAGTTGAGTATATGAAGTTTCTTTGAATCAAAGCTCGACATAGAGTCTTCCTGAAAATAAGATGAATTGTAATTGTTTGATGACTAATAACACGATTTGTTAGTTTTCAAGAAAGTTTATGATCTATACTTTAACATGTGAATAGCTTGTTACTTGACCATGAAAAGTTATATGTGTTGAACTACTGTTATGACATATAATGATGCTAGAAAAGGTGATTGAAATTAACATTGATCAAACTTATGCACCTGCTAGCATTCACAATTCATAAATTATTACTTTTATCATTTACCTACCGAGGACGGCAGGAATTAAGCTTGGGGATGCTGATACGTCTCCAACGTATCTATAATTTATGAAGTATTCATGCTATTTTATTATCCATCTTGGATGTTTATGGGATTTATTTTACACTTCTATATTATTTTTGGGACTAACCTATTGACCCAGAGCCCAGTGCCAGTTCCTGTTTTTCCCCTTGTTTCAGTGTTTCGAAGAAAAGTAATATCAAACGGAATGAAACCTTTTGGAGAAGTTATTTTTGGAAGGAAAGCAACCCGGGAGACTTGGAGTCCACGTCAAGAAAGCAACGAGGAAGGCACGAGGCAGGGGGGCGCGCCCACCCCCCCTGGGCGCGCCCTCCACCCTCGTGGGCCCCTCATGGCTCCCTTGACGTACTTCTTTCACCTATATATATCCATATACCCTAAAACGACCGGGAAACAGAATAAATCGGGAGTTCCGCTGCCGCAAGCCTCTGTAGCCACCAAAAACCAATCGGGACCCAGTTCCGGCACCCTGCCGGAGAGGGGAACCCTCACTGGTGGCCATCTTCATCATCCCGGCGCTCTCCATGATGAGGAGGGAGTAGTTCACCCTCGGGGCTGAGGGTATGTACATGTAACTATATGATGTTTGATATCTCTCTCTCTCGTGTTCTTGATTTGGCACGATCTTGATGTATCGCGAGCTTTGCTATTATAGTTGGATATTATGTTGCTTCTCCCCCTCTACTCTCTTGTAATGGATTGATTTTTCCCTTTGAAGTAATATAATCGGATTGAGTCTTAAATGATTTGAGAACAATTGATGTATGTCTTGCCGCATGCGTATCTGTGGTGACAATGGGATATCACGTGATTCACTTGATGTATATTTTAGTGATCAACTTATGGGTTCCGCCCATGAACCTATATGCATAGGGGTTGGTACACGTTTCGTCTTGATTCTCCGGTAGAAACTTTGGGGCACTCTTTGAGGTTCTATGAGTTGGTTGAATAGATAAATCTGAGATTGTGTTATGCATATCGTATAATCATACCCACGGATACTTGAGGTGACATTGGAGTATCTAGGTGACATTAGGGTTTTGGTTGATTTGTGTCTTAAGGTGTTATTCTAGTACCAACTCTAGGGCTGTTTGTGACACTTATAGGAATAGCCCAACGGATTGATTGGAAAGAATAACCTTGAGGTGGTTTCGTACCCTACCATAATCTCTTCGCTTGTTCTCCGCTATTAGTGACTTTGGAGTGACTCTTTGTTGCATGTTGAGGGATAGTTATATGATCCAATTATGTTATTATTGTTGAGAGAACTTGCACTAGTGAAAGTATGAACTTCAGACCTTGTTTCCTAGCATTGCAATACCGTTTACGCTCACTTTTTACCACTTGTTACCTTGCTGTTTTTATATTTTCAGATTACAAAAACCTATATCTACCATCCATATTGCACTTGTATCACCATCTCTTCGTCGAACTAGTGCACCTATACAATTTACCATTGTATTGGGTGTGTTGGGGACACAAGAGACTCTTTGTTATTTGGTTGCAAGGTTGCTTGAGAGAGATCATCTTCATCCTACGCCCCTTGGCTGCATTGATAAACCTTAGGTCATCCACTTGAGGGAAATTTGCTACTCTCCTACAAACCTCTGCACTTGGAGGCCCAACAACGTCTACAAGAAGAAGGTTATGTAGTAGACATCATAGTCCCACAAAAGATATGTTGACATTAATTACCAAAATCACCCAGGGAGCACTTGTGCTTTTAATGTGCCCCTTTTTGGTAATTGATGACAACATACATCAAAGCTTCAAGTAAATGATATGAATAGTAGTAACTGAAGTTTGGAGTAACATGTAACTTGCATAAGCTCTCCCTTGCGTGGATGGCAAGCTTGGCGTTCGGGTATGTAGATTCCTTCCTCTGTAAACCGACTTAGTACAACCCTAGTCCCCTCCTGTGTCTATATAAACCAGAGGGTTTAGTCCGTAGAGGCAATCATAATCATACAGGCTAGACATCTAGGGTTTAGCCAATACGATCTCGTGGTAGATCAACTCTTGTAATCCTCATATTCATCAAGATCAATCAAGCGAGAAGTAGGGTATTACCTCCATCAAGAGGGCCCGAACTCTGGTAAACATCGTGTCCCCTGTCTCCTGTTACCATCGACCTTAGACGCACAGTTCAAGACCCCCTACCCGAGATCCGCCGGTTTTGACACCGACATTGGTGCTTTCATTGAGAGTTCCACTGTGACGTCGAAGATAGGGCTCATGGCTCGCCTTTTCATCAAGGACAACATCACCACCGGAGGAGCCCTGGCCTCAGGCCAAACCCTCCGGCTGGGCGGCTTTACCATGACCTCCCGTTCGGCCGTCAATCCGACGATGACTTCTCAGGTTTAAAATCGTCTCCGTATTGACTCCGAATACTCCAAACGGATGGATCCGGCAGAGTTGTCATCTTTAAACGAACTCCTGGATCGCATTGCCGCCTTGGGGGTCGCTACAGACTATGATCAAGTTGGGCCTAAACCCGATCGGAGAGAAATCAAATCTCCGCCGATCACCCATCAGATAGCGGTCGTAGAGGAGAAAAACCACAACTGTTCCCCGGTATTAAGGACGAGCTATGTTCGGATTTCCGAACTCGAAGAGCCGGATACCTGTCTGCGGAACGACACGCCTAGTCTTCCAAACCTAGAATCGACGGTGGGCCTGAAAAATTAGTTGACATCCCGGAGGCCGAACTATTAAGCTCGGAAGTTTTTTCAAACTCCGGATCCCAAATTGGGTCAGGGTTCAGATTTAAAGCCACCCACCCACCACAAGCAATATTCGCCGAACAATTCCGGACCTCCGGATATATGCGACCTCATGTACGTACGACAGCAATCTCAGGAAAGTCCATCACTTTTGGGCTAGATTCCTCCTCGTCAAAGACAAGATTAAAGATTGCCGCGACGAGGGGCGATTCGAAGATTCTCGCAATAATTGCACGGATGAAGGAATCTTAACGCCATCAACCGCCGTCGCATATTACACTTCACGACTTGGCAACCAGAAGTATTGCGCAATGGAGAGCGCTGAAAACTTCGAACTGACATTGGCTGGGAACCACCGACCTTCACTCAACCCCTCGGCGGGCGAAAAGGGTGCACCCTCATGTGACACCCGACCCCATATTGAAGAAAACTAAGCCCATTATGGGACACAGAACCGTTCTGGAGGGATGGCTCGATAAGCCATGTAAAATACACACGACACCAGACACCGAACCAACCCACAGCCTTAGAGCATGTTGGGTACTCCGGCGGCCAAAAGCGGCGAGGATATCCTCACCAAAAACACCTCAGAGAAACGTCCCCCGGACGACGAAGACCTCAGAGTATTGACGGTCTTCGAGACTTTCGCTTCAAACAATCGGCGCAAGAGGGCACTCCGTGACCTCGCGAAGTCTGCCAAGTCGCAGCAATAAACCCCTGGAACGACACGACCATAACTTTCGGTGCTAGCGACGAACCAAAATTCCGGTCAGTCCGGGCACCAGCCGCCCTGGTCCTTGATACGCCTCGAACGTATCTATAATTTATGAAGTATTCATGCTATTATACTATCCTTCTAGGATGTTTTATATGCATTTATATGATATTTTATATGATTTTTGGGAATAACCTATTAACCTAGAGCCGGTGCCGGTTCTGTTTTCTCCTTGTTTTAGAGTATCGCGAAAAGGAAAACTAAATGGAGTCCAATTGACGTGCCACTTGACGGAGATCATTTTGGACCAGAAGAAGCCCTTTGAGTACGAAGCAGGCGAGAAGAGTCCCGGGCTGCCCACGAGGGTGGGGGGTACGCCCACCCCCCTAGGGCGCGCCCCCCTGCCTCGTGGACAACCCGGAGACCCCCCTGATGTAAAATCAACGCAAAACTCTTCTATATATACCCAAAGTTCCAGAAAGAAACCTAGATCGGAAGTTCCGCCGCGCCGCAAGCCTCTGTAGCCACGAGAAGTCAATCTAGGCCCTCTCCGGCACCACGGGAGGGCCATCATCACCGTGGCCATGGAGGAGTATCTGGAGGGGCCATCATCACCATGGAGGCCAAGGACCCGGAGGGTGGAGGCCATGGAGGAGGAAGCACAAGGGGAGAACCTCTCCTCCTCTCTTCCAGTGGTGCCGGAGTGCCATATGGAGGGAATCATCGCCACGGTGATCGTCTTCATCAACATCACCATCATCATCACCATCCTCATCTCTTTTACGCGGTCCACTCTCCGGCACCCGCTGTAATCCCTACTTGAACATGGTGCTTTATGCCACATATTATGATCCAATGATGTGTTGCCATCCTATGATGTTTTGAGTAGATATCTTTTGTCTTTGGGTTGATTGATGATCTAGATTGGTATGAGTTGTATGTTTTACTTGATTGCTGTCCTATGGTGCCCTCCGTGTTGCGCATAAGCTCAAGGGACGCCAGCTGTAGGGTGTTGCAACACGCGTTCATGATTAAACATATAGTGGGTTGGTGAGTGGTGAAATACAAACCCGAGTAAGAGGGATTGTTGCGTATGGGAATAAAGAGGACTTGATGCTTTAATGCTATGGTTGGGTTTTACCTTAATGATCTTTAGTAGTTGCGGATGCTTGCTAGAGTTCCCATCATAAGTGTATATGATCCAAGTAGGGAAAGTATGTTAGCTTATGCCTCTACCTCATATGAAACTGCAATAGTGATTACCGGTCATGTTAACAATTGCCTAGGACAATTCCGCACACTGGTCCATCATTATTCCACACTCGCTATTTGTAATCCTTAGTAATATATTCTAACTTTATGATAACAGCACCTACTTTTATATTTTAGCTCCCCTATATCATGCAAAGTTATCCTCTTCATACCCACAACGTAGTTTTATTTCTCGTTTCTAGTTGGAAGCAAACATTCAAAGGTACGTGAGAGTCGTGTCGGTGGCGAGATAGGGCTTGAGAGAATATTGATCTTACCTTTAGCTCCTTGTGGGTGCGACACTCCATACTTATCACTTCCACCTTTGGAAATTGCTACGATGATTCCCTGCACTTGGGGATTATCAGTCCTCAATCCAATTTTGGTCGGCTTTCGGCTCACTAAAGTGCTCATGGACAGCAGCAGCAGACTAAACCTCATCTACGAGGATACACTCAACAAAATGGAAATAGACAGGAACCGCATCGAGCAAAGTAACACGACCTTCCGAGGGATTATTCTCAGCCGGGAAGCACGATGCGCGGGGAAAATCACACCCAACGTGGTTTTCGGCACGCCGGAGAATTATCGGTCTGAAGAGATAACCTTCCAAGTGGCCCCTTTCAACAGTTGATATCACGCCTTGTTGGGGCGAGATGCATTCACACGCTTCCAAGTTATACCTCATTACGGGTACATGAAGCTCAAGATGCCCGGGCCCAACGGTATTGTCACTCTCGTCAGCGATCCGGACATAGGCCTCCACGCCGAAAACAAAATGGCATCCCTGGCCCTCGAGGCACTGTCCGAGGCCCTTGCGGTTGAAGAGTTAACCGCACTACGCTCCACGGTGGATAGGGACAACGTAATTCTTGATAAGCGACCCAAATCCACCTCCTTCAAACCAGCAGATGAAATAGTCAAATTTCAAGTCCACCTGATGGACCCCGAGAAGACAGCTTCCACCGGGGTGCAGCTGGAGCTAACGGTTGACGCTGCACTATGAGCGTTCCTAAGCGAAAACTGGGACATATTCGCCTAGCACCCTTCTGATATGCCAGGGATCCCACGCAGGTTGGCCGAACACAGCCTCAATATATTGAAGGGATATAAGCCGGTCAAGCAAACACCGCAGCGCTTTTCTGAACCCAAAGGACAAGCTATGGGGGAGGAGCTAGCCAAGTTAACTGAGGTCGGATTCATCAGAGAAATAAAACACCTGGATTGGCTAGCAAACCTGGTGATGGTACAAAAGAAGGATAAATCCTGGCGCCTGTGCGTCGATTTCAAAGACCTCAACAAGGCCTGCCCTAAGGATCCCTTCCCCCTTCCCCGCATCGATCAGATCATCGACGCTACCGTAGGACACGACTCACTGTGTTTCCTCGAAGCATACTCCGGATACCATCAAATCAAGATGAAGGAGTCCGATCAAGCCGCAACGGCATTCATTACCCCATACGGGCCTTCGCTTCAACACTATGCCCGCCGGGCTCAAAAGCGTTAAGCGCCACCTACCAACGCATGATTCAAACATGCCTGGAGAAACAAATCGGCAAGATAGTTGAAGCATATGTGGATGACATAGTCATCAAGACTAGGCACGTCGAGTCATTAATAGACGACCTACGTCTCACATTCGACAACCTCCGCACATATGACATCAAGCTCAATCCGGAAAAGTGTGTTTTCGGTGTTCCCCCTGGAAAACTGCTGGGCTTCATCGTTTCCAATAGAGGAATTGAGGCAAATCCAGCCAAAATCCGGGCTTTGTCACAACTGGCTATACCAATAGATCTTAAACAGGTCCAAAAACTAGCCGGATGCGTGGCAACTTTAAGCCGCTTTATCTCCAGATTAGGAGAAAAATCATTGCCACTTTATCGCCTTCTCCGATGCACTGACCACTTTGAGTGGACGGATGCGGCAACGGCCGGACTGGAAGAAATAAAGGCTCTTTTAGCGAGCAACCCAATCCTGGCCACGCCAAACATCGGCGAACCAATGTTATTATACATCTCTGCAACACACCAGGTGGTGAGCGCGGTGCTCGTCGTTGAGCGAGAGGCGGACGGACACAAATTCCCACTCCAGAAGACGGTATACTACGTATCCACTGTCCTCACACCATGCAAATCCCGGTACCCCTATGACCAAAAGATAGCGTATGCGGTCTTCATAGCACCCCGGAAGCTACAACACTACTTCCAAGAGTGCTCTATTACGGTGGCTTCCGAAGTCCCACTCAATGACATAATAAACAACCGCTACGATACTAGCCGCATTGCTAAGTGGGCCATAGAGCTCCTTCCATTCGACATAACATACAAACCGCGCCGAGCCATTAAATCCCAAATCTTGGTCGACTTCCGTGTCAGATGGACAGAGGCGAACTCCCTAAAGAGTACGACACATATTCCAACTGGTCATGCAGTTTGATGGCTCTAAAATGCGGGCGGCTTAGGGCGAGGCGTTGTCTTAACGTCCCCACTTGGTGACACAGTCCAGTATGTACACCAAATATTATACACAGACTCCAACAATGCAGCCGAATATGATGCCTTATTGCACGGTCTTCGGATGGCTGCCTCCGTGGGCATACAACGCATGGAGGTGCGCAGGGATTTGAATCTCGCAATATCCCAAATAAATGGAGACTTCGACGCCAAAGATCCGAAGATGGCGGCCTATCGTAACGCTGTACTAATGACCCGCAAGTATACGGGATAGTTGTATCCTCTTTCGATAAGTAAGAGTGTCCAACCCAACGAGGAGCTAAAGGTAGAACAAATACTCTCTCAAGTCCTATCGGCCCATCGATACACGATTCTACGCACGCTTGATGTTCGCTTTACCTAGAACAAGTATGAAACTAGAAGTACTTTGTAGGTGTGATAGGATAGGTTTGCAAGATAATAAAGAGCACGTAAACATAAACTAGGGGCTGTTTAGATAAAGAAGCGAAAAAGTAAATCTAGAGAGTGTGGAAAAAGTGATGGTAGGAGTTGTGAAATTGTCCCTAAGCAAATCGACTACGTATTAGATCGATAATCACTATTGCAATTCTATTTTGAGGGAGAGGCATAAGCTAACATATCATCCCTTACTTGGAATTCTATGCACTTATGATTGGAACTCTAGCAAGCATCCGCAACCACTAAAGCTTCATTAAGGTAAAACCCAACCATAGCATTAAAGCACCAAGTCCCCTTTTATCCCATACGCAAACAACCTACTTACTCGGGTTTGTGTTTCAGTCCTCCACGCAACCCACCATAAGCAAATCATAAACATATTGCAAACCCTATAGCGGGAATCCCTCACGCTTGCGCGACACAGAGGGCACAATAGGACAGCACCAATAATAAAACATGCAACTAAAACCAATCATAGCAATTCATCAATCACCGATAGGACAACGAAAAATCTACTCGAGACATCATAGGATGGCAACACATCATCGGAAAATAATATGAAGCATAAAGCACCATGTTCAAGTAGAGGGTACAGCGGGTTGCGGGAGAGTGGACCGCTGAATATAGAAGGGGGAAGGTGATGGAGATGTTGGTGAAGATGATGGAGGTGTTGGTGAAGATCGCGGTGATGATGATGGCCCCCGACGGCGTTCCGGCGCCACCGGAAGCAAGGGGGAGAGAGCCCCCCTTCTTCTTCTTCTTCCTTGACCTTCTCCCTAGATGGGAGAAGGGTTTCCCCTCTGGTCCTTGGCTCCCATGGCTTGGGAGGGGCGAGAGCCCCTCCGAGATTGGATCTATCTCTCTGTTTCTGCGTTCTGGAATTCTGCCCTGGCACCGTTTCCTTTATATCTGGAGATCCGTAACTCCGATTGGATTGAAACCTTCACCCAGATCGTTTTCCAAAAATTAGCTTTCTTGCGGCCAAAGAAGGGCATCAACCGCATTACGGGTGGCCCACGAGAGTGGGGGCCGTGCCCCCCTAGAGTGGTGGTGGGCCCCTATCTCGTGGCCACCTCGGGCATCGTCTCGCGTTGATTCTTCCTCCCAAAAATCACAAATATTCCAAAATAATTCTCCATCCGTTTTTATCCCGTTTGGACTCCGTTTGATATTGGGTTTGTGCAAAACAAAAACATGCAATGAGGCAGTGAACGGCACTGAGCCTTTGGATCAATATGTTAGTCCCAAAAATAGTATAAAAAGTTGCCAAAAGTATATAAAGTTGAATAATATTGGCATGGAACAATAAAAAATTATAGATCTGACGACGGAGGCGTATCAGCATCTAAGCTTAATTCCTGCTCGTCCTCGAGTAGGTAAATTATAAAAAAGATAATTATTGATGTGGAATGCTACCTAGCATAATCTTGATCATATGTCTAATCATGGCATGAATATTAAGACACGAGTGATTCAAAGCAATAGTCTATCCTTTGACATAAAAACAATAATACTTCAAGCATACCAACCAAGCAATTATGTCTTATTGAAATAACATAGCCAAAGAAAGCTCATCCCTACAAAATCATATAGTACGGCTATGCTCCATCTTCACCACACAAAATATTCACATCAGGCACAACCCCGATGACAAGCCAAGCAATTGTTTCATACTTTTGGCGTTTCTCAAACCTTTTCAACTTTCACGCAATACATGAGCGTGAGCCATGGACATAGCACTATAGGTGGAATAGAATATGATGATGGGGGTTATGTGGAGAAGACAAAAAAGGAGAAAGTCTCACATCAACTAGGCGTATCAACGGGCTATGGAGATGCCCATTAATAGATATCAATGTGAGGAGTAGGGATTGCCATGCAACGGATGCACTAGAGCTATAAGTGTATGAAAGCTCAAACTGAAACTAAATGAGTGTGCATCCAACTTGCTTGCTCATGAAGACCTAGGGCATTTGAGGAAGCCCATCGTTGGAATATACAAGCCAAGTTCTATAATGAAAATTCCCACTAGTATATGAAAGTGATAACTTAAGAGACTCTTTATATGAAGAACATGGTGCTACTTTGAAGCACAAGTGTGGTAAAAGATAGTAACATTGCCCCTTCTCTCTTTTTCTCTCATTTTTTGTTTTTTTTCTCTCTTTTTTTGGGCCTTCTCTTTTTTTTGGCCTTTCTCTCTTTTTTTATATTTTTTTTGGGTCCGGAGTCTCATCCTGACTTGTGGGGGAATCATAGTCTCCATCATCCTTTCCTCACTGGGGCAATGCTCTAATAATGATGATCATCACACTTTTATTTACTTACAACTCGATATCTAGAACAAATATATGACTCTATATGAATGCCTCCGGCGGTGTACTGGGATGTGCAATGATCTAGCGTAGCAATGACATAAAAAAAATGGACATGCCATGAAAACATCATGCTAGCTATCTTATGATCATGCAAAGCAATATGACAATGAATGCTCAAGTCATGTATATGATGATGATGGAAGTTGCATGGCAATATATCTCGGAATGGCTATGGAAATGCCATGATAGGTAGGTATGGTGGCTGTTTTGAGGAAGATATAATGAGGCTTATGTGTGACAGAGTGTATCGTATCACGGGGTTTGGATGCACCGTGAAGTTTGCACCAACTCTCTAGGTGAGAAAGGGCAATGCAGCGATGCAAGAAGAGGCTAGCAATGATGGAAGGGTGAGAGTCATTATAACCCATGGACTCAACATTAGTCATAAAGAACTCACATACTTATTGCAAAAATCTATTAGTCATCGAAACAAAGTACTACGCGCATGCTCCTAGGGGGATAGATTGGTAGGAAAAAACCATCGCTCGTCCCCGACCGCCACTCATAAGGAAGACAATCAATAAATAAATCATGCTCCGACTTCATCACATAACGGTTCACCATAATGCGGCATGCTATGGGAATCACAAACCTCAACACAAGTATTTCTACAATCCACAACTACCCACTAGCATGACTCTAATATCACCATCTTTATATCGCAAAACTATTGCAAAGAATCAAACATATCATATTCAGTGATCTACAAGTTTATGTAGGATTTTATGACTAACCATGTGAATGACCAATTCCTGTCATCTCTCTAAATAGATATAAGTGAAGCAAGAGAGTTTAATTATTTCTACAGAAGATGTGCCCACGCTCTAACAAATATAAGTGAAGCAAAAGAGCATTCTACAAATGGCGGTTTTCTATGTGAAGAGAAATAGGCAATCCAAACTTCAAATGATATAGGTGAAGCACATGAAGCATTCTATAAAGCCATACTCAAAAGATTTAAGTGAAGTGCAATGAGCATTCTATAAATCAACCAAGGACAATCTCATACCAGCATGGTGCATAAAATAAAAATGAAAACTAAATGCAAAAAGGCGGCTCCAAGACTTGCACATATCACATGAACGAAACGAATTCGAAAACATACCGATACTTGTTGAAGAAAGAGGGGATGCCTTCCGGGGCATCCCCAAGCTTAGATGCTTGAGTCTCCTTGAATATTTACTTGGGGTGCCTCGGGCATCCCCAAGCTTGAGCTCTTGCCTCTCTTCCTTTTCCTCATATCGAGACATCCTCGATTAGACACTACATCCACACAAAACTTCAACAGAAAACTCGGTAAGATCCGTTAGTATAATATAGCAAATCACCACTCTAAGTACTGTTGCAAACCAATTCATATTTTGTTTTGCATTTTCTCTACTTTAATATAGCTTTTCCATGTCTTAATGCACTAATATAAATTGATAGATTCATCAAAACAAGCAAACTATGCATCAAAAAACAGAATCTGTCAAAAACAGAACAGTCTGTAGCAATCTGAACATCCACCATACTTCTGGTACTTGAAAAATGCTTCCACAATTAGGAAAAATAAACAATTTGTACATCAAGACATTGCAAAAAGAATCAGAACCATTTGACGTTCCAATAAAAAATTAAAATTCGCGCACTACAGCCAAAGTTTCTGTCATGCACCGTACAAACCAACAAGCATTGTAAACATCCTAAAGGCAAACCTTGGCACATTATTTTTATAATACAATGGAATTGTACAAGGGTATAATTATTTTTGTTGAAAAGTTTCTGTAATTAAGATTCACACAGTTCCCGTGGGCATGAACAAAGTTCAAGGGCGTCCCCATTTTCACAATGCTCGTCCCTCTCACTTTCACTTTTCTTTTTGAAAAAGTTTTGGGTTCCCCTCTTTATTTTTGTTGTTTTTAAACTATATGAAAGCACTCAATAGAAATAAATGACTCTCTTAAACTTCCGGGTTTGTCTCCCTGGCAGCGCTTTCTTTAAAGCCATTAAGCTAGGCATATAGTGCTCAAGTAATGGATCCACCCGGACCCCAAGGTATATCAAAGCCAATTTTAATTAGCAATGATTTGTAATTTAGTAGTGAGCAAAAAGTAACATATATCATGTAGTGACGAAGTCTAACTCTCTTCCTATGCATCGGCATGTCATAAAAGAACAATTCATGCACACATAGTAAAGGCCAATGCATAGTATAAACAGTTTCTTGCAATTTTATCGTGTTGGAAACATAGAGAGGTGGAGATATAGTTCCTCTCTCATAATAATTGCAATTAGGAGCAGCAAGCACATGCATATTACATTCATCAAAATCATCATGTGCAATGGTAAAAGGCAACCCATCAATATAATCCTTAATAAGCACAAACTTCTCCGATATAGTGTAGTTTGGAGAATTCAAAAGATAATAGGACTATCATGCGTGGGTGCAATAGCAACAATTTCATGTTTAACATAAGGAACTATAGCAAGTACATCTCCATAAGCATAATTCATATTGGCATCTTGGCCACAAGCATAGCAAGCATCATCAAAAAGGGGTATTTCAAACAAATTCAAGGGATCATAGCAAACATCATAGCAATCACCCTTTGGTAAGCACGAAGGGGAATTAAATAATGTATGAGTTGGAGTGTTACTCTCATTAGAAGGTGGGCACGGGTAGCTAATCCGCTCTTCCTCCTTTTGTTCTTCGCTCTCCTCATCATCTTTTTCATCCAATGAGCTCACTTGTTTCATCAATTTCTTCTTCCATAGCTTCCTGCAAAATATTAGTCTCTTCTTGGACAGCGGAGAACTTCTCAATATATGGTTTAACATAGGCATTAGAAGCATAATTATCATAACAATATTCAAGTATGGCAAAACTTTCAGATTTGTAAAGAGTAGCATCATACTTTTCAATCAAAGAAGCAATTTCAAAAGCACCCTTAAAAGCAACAAATTCTTCAATTTGTTGAACATCATAGTAATTATAAACACCCTTAGCATAACGAAGATACGATTCCATTATCAAACTCACATTGGTAGGGAAGGTGTTTCTTAGGGTTTTCGAACAACAAGTAACATCATATATTTCACATAAATTCCAAGCATAGCATTGCAAACGTTGAATTTGATCCCATAATAGTTTCCTTTTTCAGATATACGATTATGCACATAACAAGCATGCTCATCTAAAGATTTGCCCCCAACTAAGCTAGTTGGGGTTTCAAAGATGAGCACAAAGGAGCGAAGATGATCCAAGTAAAAAGCTTGATGGTGTGATAGATTTGAGTGGTTCTTCAACCATTGAGCGATGGGGTATAACTAATTTTTTGGTATTTTGCGTTTCCTACCCATAACTAAATATAGGAAACAACTAAGAACAACAAATAAAAATTACTTAGTGATAAAGCAAACAAGCACACACGAGAATATTCACCCCACGCTATGACTCCGAGGCAATGGCGCCAGAAAAAGGTCTTGATGACCCGCAAGTATACGGGATAGTTGTAGCCTCTTTCGATAAGTAAGAGTGTCGAACCCAACGAGGAGCTAAAGGTAGAACAAATACTCTCTCTCAAGTCCTGTCGGCCATCGATACGACTCTCACTGACGCTTGACGCTCGCTTTACCTAGAACAAGTAGGAAGCGAGAAGTACTTTGTAGGTGTGATAGGATAGGTTTGCAAGATAATAAAGAGCACGTAAACATAAACTAGGGGCTGTTTAGATAAAGAAGCAATAAAGTAAATATAGCGAGTGTGGAAAAGTGATGGTAGGAGTTGTTAAATTGTCCCTAAGCAACTGACTACGTTACTACACTGATAATCACTATTGCAATTCTATTTTGAGGGAGAGGCATAAGCTAACATATCATCCCTTACTTGGAATTCTATGCACTTATGATTGGAACTCTAGCAAGCATCCGCAACTACTAAAGCTTCATTAAGGTAAAACCCAACCATAGCATTAAAGCACCAAGTTCCCTTTTATCCCATACGCAAACAACCTACTTACTCGGGTTTGTGTTTGATCACTCCACGCAACCCACCATAAGCAAATCATAAACATATTGCAAACCCTACCACGGGAATCCCTCACGCTTGCGCGACACGGAGGGCACAATAGGACATCACCAATAATAAAACATGCAACTCAAACCAATGATAGCAATTCATCAATCACCGATAGGACAACGAAAATCTACTCAGACATCATAGGATGGCAACACATCATTGGAAAATAATATGAAGCATAAAGCACCATGTTCAAGTAGAGGGTACAGCGGGTTGCGGGAGAGTGGACCGCTGAATATAGAAGGGGGAAGGTGATGGAGATGTTGGTGAAGATGATGGAGGTGTTGGTGAAGATCGCGGTGATGATGATGGCCCCCCGACGGCGTCCGGCGCCACCGGAAGCAAGGGAGAGAGAGCCCCCCTTCTTCTTGTTCTTCCTTGACCTTCTCCCTAGATGGGAGAAGGGTTTCCCCTCTGGTCCTTGGCTCCCATGGCTTGGGAGGGGCGAGAGCCCCTCCGAGATTGGATCTATCTCTCTGTTTCTCCGTTCTCCAATTCTGCCCCTTCACCGTTTTCGTTATATCTGGAGATCCGTAACCTTTCGATTAGTTGAAACCTTCGCCAGGATCGTTTTCCAAAAATTAGCTTTCTTGCGGCCAAAGAAGGCATCAACCACCTTACGGGTGGCCCACGAGTGGGGGCGCGCCCCCCTAGAGTGGTGGTGGGCCCCTATCTCGTGGCCACCTCGGGCATCGTCTCGCGTTGATTCTTCCTCCCAAAAATCACAAATATTCCAAAATAATTCTCCGTCCGTTTTTATCCCGTTTGGACTCCGTTTGATATTGGGTTTCTGCAAAACAAAAAACATGCAACAAGCGAGGAACTGCACCTTTGAGCACTTTGGATCAATATGTTAGTCCCAAAAAATAGTATAAAAAGTTGCCAAAAGTATATAGAAGTTGAATAATATTGGCATGGAACAATAAAAAATTATAGATACGACGGAGACGTATCACGTACTCAAAATATCAGCTCGGTTCGAGGGACTCGAGTTTGATCATGTGGCTCGAGAAAGCAATCAAGCGGCGGATGTCCTTGCTCGCATGGGCGCCAAGCGTGACCCCATCCCGCCTAACATCTTTTTGGAAAGGCTCTTCAAGCCATCCGTGGTGTGGCAGGATGAGAGCAGCAACACTAGTCCAAATCCGATTATACCCGCAGATTCCAAATACAATACCGATATCATCGGGGGCTCAGCCACCGAAATAACATCATCGGCCCATCTAATAATGGCAGTAATTGCCCCATGTACTGAACCCTTCTTGGCCTACCTTAATAGGCGAGAGCTCCCTGAGGACCAGAATGAGGCTCGCCGCATCGTTCGGTGCTCGAAAGCCTACAAGGTCCATGAAGGAGAGCTCTACAAGAAAAGCGCTACCGGAGTCCTTCAAAGATGTATCTCCGAAGAAGAGGGACGACAGCTCCTAGCCGAAATCCATGCTGGTCTCGGCGGTCACCACGCCGCAGCTCGGGCCCTTGTAAGTAAGTTTTTCTGTACAGGTTTCTTTTAGCCGACGGCCCGAGTAGATGCACAGGACCTGGTCCAACGTTGTGTCGAATGCCAGCTCTTCGCCAATCAAAGCCATATGTTGCCTACTGCTTTACAAACAATCCCCATTACTTGGCCTTTTGCGGTCTGGGGGCTTGATATGGTCGGACCCCTTAAAGGAGGAAGCCATAAGAAAAAATACCTGCTAGTCATGGTAGATAAATTCACCAAATGGATAGAGGCCAAACCAGTGAAAACGGCCGAAGCTGGACCAGTGATAGACTTTATATCCGGTGTCGTGCACCGTTATGGTGTCCCACACAGCATCATCACCGATAACGGCTCCAATTTCACAGCCGACAAAGTGAAAACCTGGTGTGCTAAATTGGGCATTAAGCTCGATTACGCCTCGGTCTATCATCCACAAACAAACGGTCAAGTCGAACGAGCTAATGGTCTTATTATGAGCGGCATCAAGCCCAGACTAGTGCGGTCTTTGAAAGAATCGAGACAAACCTTTGGGTTGAGGAGCTCGACTCCGTACTCGGGGGGCTGCGGACCCCGCCCAATCGCACTACCGGATACACACTATTCTTCATGGTGTACGGCGTAAATGCCGTTTTGCCCTGCGACATCATTCATGACTCACCTCGAGTGCGCATATACGAAGAGAGAGAGGCCGAGCTCGATCGGCAGGACAGTCTAGATGCCCTGGAGGAGGAGCGTGACGTTGCAAAAGCCCGTTCTGCGTTCTATAAACAACAGGCTCGCTGATATCAAAGCATAGAAAGTGCGGGCCAAGACTTATAATTTTGGTGAAATCGTTCTACGCTTGCCAGAGAAGAAAAAGGACAAACTCAAGCCCAAGTGGGAGGGTCCCTTCATCATAGATGAGGTTCTCACTAGAGGAGGGTACCGCCTGCATGATGCATCTGACAATTGCCTAGAGCTGAACCCGTGGAATGCCGCAAGACTCCGAGTATTCTATGCCTAAAGCCGTACTCTTTGCTCGTCTTCTTCTCCCTTTGTTTCCATTCTTAGTCTCTTTAATTTTTTCTTTTTCTCTAGCTTTATAGCTCTTGTGCGGCCAAACCGCACACCTATGTGTTGACACACGAACACGTCACGTGTACCCTCGACGCCGGGGGTGATGCACCGCAGCTCACGTCGAAGGAGACCCGACCGACGCGATCGCAAAGGCGATCGACGGGCGCTTTTGCAGACCCGAAAATCCCACACCCCCGGGAGGGACCCCGTCAGGGAGTGCGGGGGCTATGGGCTTCCCTAGGTCGATTCGCTCGCCCCTAGAGCCTTGAGATTTGCAGCTCTCAAACACGAAGAACAACGAAGAACGAGAGAGAAAAACGGTGGAGAGATAAAACCTAGATGAAAAAGTAGTATATTGATTTATTCGATGTGTGTTGTTCAATCGGCCATCACCCCGAACATATATAAGAGGCGGCTGGACTTCCCGTACAAGTAAAGGATTCATCTAGGCTTTCCTTACAAGAAATTACATCAATTCACGTCCTAAAGTCCTAGTTCTATTCCAACTCAGATTCAGTCTGGATCTTGCCCAACTTCTGTCTTCCTCCTTATGCGGCGGGCATTTGAGCTTGCATATGATCTCCGATCAAGGCGTCCCAAATCTCAAACTTGTGTGCCTCGACGATACCAACAACCCTCATGTTGATCACTTTTTCAAATAAGACCATCTTAAATACTGAAAGATCGTGGATCTCGCCTAGAGGGGGGGGGGTGGTGAATAGGCGCTTTAAAAAAATTACGGTTTAGGCTAGAACAAATGCGGAATAAACCTAGCGGTTAATTTGACAAGCACAAAACCTACAACAACTAGGCTCACCTATGTGCACCAACAACTTATGCTAAGCAAGGTAAACAACTAAGTGATAGCAAGATATATGACAAGAAACAATATGGCTATCACAAAGTAAAGTGCATAAGTAAAGAGCTCGGGTAAGAGATAATCGAGGCACGCGAGAACTGACGATGTATCCCGAAGTTCACACCCTTGCAGATGCTAATCTCCGATTGGAGCGGTGTGCAGGCACAATGCTCCCCAAAGCCACTAGGGCCACCGTAATCTCCTCACGCCCTCGCACAATGCAAGATGCCGTGATTCCACTAAGGGACCCTAGAGGGTGGTCACCGAACCCGTACACTTTGGCAACCCTTGGGGGCGGTCACCGGTACCCAAAAAATTGCTCGGGGCGATCTCCACAACCTAATTGGAGACCCCGACGCTTGCCCGGAGCTTTGCACCACAATGATTGAGCTCCGAACACCACCAACCGTCTAGGGCGCCAAGGCACCTAAGAGGAACAAGCTCTAGGGTGCCCAAACACCCAAGAGTAATAAGCTTCTCAAACTTCACTTCCATTATCACGTGGAGAACTCAAACCGATGCACCAAATGCAATGGCAAGGGCACACGGAGTGCCCAAGTCATTCTCTCCCAAATCCCACCAAAGCAACTAATGCTAGGGAGGAAAATGAGAGGAAGAGCGAAAGAAGAACACGAAGAACTCCAAGATCTAGATCCAAGGGGTTCCCCTCACTTAGAGGAGAAAGTGATTGGTGGAAACGTGGATCTAGATCTCCTCTCTCTTTTCCCTCAAGAACTAGCAAGAATCATTGGAGGGATTGAGAGTTAGCAAGCTCGAAGAAAGTCAACAAAGGGGGAAGAACACGAGCTCAAAAAGATTGATCTCAATGGGGAAGAAGACCCCCTTTTATAGGTGGGGAGAAATCCAACCGTTATCCCCTCACTCAGCCCGCACGACGCGGTACTATCAAGATGAGACTGCGGTACATCATGACTGGCTGCGGTACTACTACTGTAGGTTGCGGTACTACCGCAAGTGCAGCTTGGCCAGATGAAAGGCACATGTGCAGGCTGACAGGCGGTAGAACCACCGAGCGGTACATTACCGCTACCACGGTACTACCGTAAAGCGTGCAACACTAGGCATTGGGAGAAAGCACGAAGT
Source organism: Aegilops bicornis (assembly GCA_021605145.1). Lineage (NCBI taxonomy): Eukaryota > Viridiplantae > Streptophyta > Magnoliopsida > Poales > Poaceae > Aegilops > Aegilops bicornis. Next base: position 255,042,563 of record CM038671.1, on the reverse strand, counting down.
AAAAATTACTTCCGTATCTACTCACCGAGGAGGACTGCACAGAAAATCCGGCACGCATTATCAAGCACATGAAGAGCGGTATTACTGCCAGAGGGCGCGGATGTAAAAAATTACAACCCCCTACTTCCGCTCATGTCGCTAAGCCCGGCCAGCAAGACGGTACTATCGCGGCCATGCATTATCACTACAGGCGCTGGATGTAAAAAATTACATCCGCCTTTACTACCGCTCGAGCAGCTGCGCTGGCACGAGGCCACGGTACTACCGCTCCCACAAAGCGGTACTATCAAGAGGGCACGTGGTACTACCGCTCAGGAGAGCGATACTACCGCATGCCCCATATCAGCAACACTAGGAGTCCTTCATTTTGCAGAGAAGACAACAAGGGGAAACAATAAAACCAGAACTGCCATAACTTCTGCAAATGAGCTCCGAATTGAGCAAACTCAAGCTTGTTGGATACAAGACAAATAGTAAGAAGAGGCAGGGGAGGTATGCCTAACAAAAGGAGGAGAGAAACCTCCAACAGAGAAGAACCGGCATACCCTCCAACATCGAAAACATCATAGAAGATGCAAGTGAAATCCGTTTTCGATGAACTCGAGCTTGTCATAAAAATGACCATAAGCTCCAAATCTCACAAGGAGAAGAACCAAACAAGAACCAATAAAGATGATGCAAGGATGCAATGGTTTGAGCTCTGTAGGAACGATACGATCAAGCAACTCATCGAGAGCCCCCCTTGATAGTACGGCAATCGATCCTATAACCCAGTCTCCCACAACTACCATGAGACCGGTAAAATAGAAAACCTATCAAGGGCAAACCTTTGCCTTGCACAAAGTCCACTTGAGCTAGATGATGACGATCTTGACTCCCTCAAGTTGGACCACATATCTTGAATGCGTTGGCTCGATGAAGACTAGTTGAATGCTCCCCATAGTCCACTATGGGTGAGCCACTCTTGACTCATCTTCACAAGTCCATTGTCACCACAATGGACGGCAAGCTTCAAGCACTTGATCTCTTCGTGATGCATCACTTGAACTTGCACACCGCATCCTAACCCCACAAAGAACTCTCACGAAGACCATGGGTTAGTACACAAAGTGCAATGGATAATGCTTACCATACCATGGGATCACTTGATCCCTCTTGGTACATCTTTTACGCTTTGTGAGTTGATCAACTTGATTCACTATTGACTTAGTCTTGATCAACCTTGAATCTTTCCAAACCCCTTAGTTTGGATGATGTCTTGAAGGTAAACATGAATGATCACACAATCTTCTTCTTCAAGACATGCTTGCAATAAGCTCAACACTCACATGACCAATCTTTGGATAATTCCTTAGTAGCACCTTGGTCAACACATAAACTCCTTGAAACCAACACATGGACTTCAAGAATTGCCTATGGACAAATCCTTCAAATATAACTCAAGACAACCATTAGTCCATAGAGATTGTCATCAATTACCAAAACCAAACATGGGGGCACCGCATGTTCTTTCAAATACTTTTCGAGGTCATCTTTACCTTCCAGTCGGACTCGGTCTTGCAGTAGACTGGATTATCCGAGTCTCGTAATGAATTTGCAGGCCATATACTATCTCTCGATGATGATGACTCCAAAACCAAAGTTTACCGTCTTGATGATACGCACAACTTCTGTATTGAACACTTCTTCATCTGAGGTCATCTTGATAAACTTTCAGGCACATGTTCAGTTTCACTCCGCTTCGAGCTCATCCACTTGGATATTAAAGACTTTTGCTCGGATCGTCCGACTGGACTATTTCACTCGGAAGACAATCTTTCACTCGGATGACTATATTTCCACTCGGATGACTATATTTCCACTCGGAAGGCAATACCTTACTCGATCGGCAAGTTTTCGTTCCGATGGCAATCTTTTCACTCGGACTATTTTCACCTGGAGGAAAGTTTCACTCGGATGGAAAGTTAAGCTTTCACTTGACCGGTAAGTTTTCACTAGGACGGCAAGCTTTTCACTCGACCGAAAACATAGCCAGATCTTGATTTGTCTTGTCAGGTCCCATACGACCTCGGATTGAGACAAATTATATATGAAAATCGATCGGCTCGGCGAGATGAAACCTTTCTGTGTTGAAGGTTTTTCGATTCAAGGCCGTCTTGAGGGCCGAATTTCTCATGCATTGCATCAGACACTCATCAACATATGTGTGGTGTCAAGCGTAATACTTTGGTCTCTGGCCTATCCAAACCGTATTGACTGTAACTTTTGCATATGAACTCGGATTAAGATAATTCATATATGAAAATCAATTGCCTCGACGAGACGAAGACAATTCCTTTAGAGTGCTCCTTCATCCGAGGTCGTCTTGAAAGCATGATCGGCTGAAAACCACTCGGAATATTGAATTCTGCCACTTGGAATACAATTTCGTCCCATAAGATGGAATCGGACGATGATAACCTAAACATCAAAGTTGTTCCACTCGGTGATGTGAAACTTTTCATGATGAAAACTCTTTCACTCGAAGCCATCTCATTTTCTTTCTATGCCGTGCCAAAATCTGATGTCAACACTATGATGTGCACATCCTTAAATGTATACACTCATAATACACGGGGGCTTCTATTACAGAAGCTTATTATTATTTTCCGAGCATCAAGCTCAACACATATGTGTCCTCTTCCGCATATGTACCTTTTCTTCGCCATTATATGCATCGTTATGACTTAAGTTTTTGCCAAGTTGTTTGACTCCTATGCTTATGCCCTACGTTCCCGTTTGTTCCGCTAGGGCATAAAGCGAGCACCTTTGCGATTGTTACAGCCGGGTCATCCGGACGTGTACCTCAGACTGGGTGAAGCCGAAAGCTAGCGTTCTTAAGGGAATATTTGGTCGGTGGACTAAAGATGTTTTACACTCATTACACTATGAACCCCTGGATGTTACGTCTACTGCGACTTTTCGGTCACAGTTCGGACATGCATACCAACGCATGTTCACCCAAGGAAAGGAACCCTTAACGGAACTATTCTCCCTGGAAGATGTGTCTTACAATCAACATGTAATATAACATAGCTAGCTGGATACAACTTTTCGAGATGATCATGTTTTGTAACACAGTTATCGGCAATTGGTAGGAGCCATATGGTTGTCGCTTTATTGTATGAAATGCAATCGCCATGTAATTGCTTTACTTTATCATTAAGCGGTAGCGATAGTCGTAGAAGAAATAGTTGTCGAGATGAAAATGATGCTTCGATGGAGATCAAGGTGTCAAGCCGGTGACGATAGCGATCATGACGGTGCTTTGGAGATGGAGATCAAAGGCACAAGATGATGATGGCCATATCATATCACTTATATTGATTGCATGTGATGTTTATCCTTTATGCATCTTATTTTGCTTAGTTCAGTGGCAGCATTATAAGATGATCTCTCACTAAATTTCAAGGTACAAGTGTTCTCCCTGAGTATGCACCGTTGCGAAAGTTCGTCGTGCTGAGACACCACGTGATGATCGGGTGTGATAAGCTCTACGTTCACATACAATGAGTGCAAGCCAGTTTTGCACATGCAGAATACTCGGGTTAAACTTGACGAGCCTAGCATATGCAGATATGGCCTCGAAACACTGAGACCGAAAGGTCGAGCGTGAATCATATAGTAGATATGATCAACATAGTGATGTTCACCATTGAAAACTACTCCATCTCACGTGATGATCGGACATGGTTTAGTTGATTTGGATCTAGTGACCACTTAGATGATTAGAGGGATGTCTATCTAAGTGGGAGTTCTTAAGTAATTTGATTAATTGAACTTTAATTTATCATGAACTTAGTACCTGATAGCATTTTGCATGTCTATGTTGTTGTAGATAGATGGCCCGTGTTGTTGTTTCGTTGAATTTTAATGTGTTCCTAGAGAAAGCTAAGTGCAAAGATGATGGTAGCAACTACACGGACCGGGTCCGTAACTTGAGGATTATCCTCATTGCTTCATAGAAGAATTACGTCCTGGAAGCACCGCTAGGTGCCAAACCCATTGCAGGAGCAACGCAAGATGTTATGAACGTCTGGTAGAGCAAAGATGATGACTACTCGATAGTTCAGTGTGCCATGCTTTACGGCTTAGAACCGGGACTTCAACGACGTTTTGAACGTCATGGAGCATATGAGATGTTCCAGGAGTTGAAGTTAATATTTCAAGCAAATGCCCGGATTAAGAGATATGAAGTTTCGAATAAGTTCTACAGCTGCAAAATGGAGGAGAATAGTTTTGTCAGTGAGCATATACTCAAAATGTGCAGGTATAACAATCACTTGATTCAACTAGGAGTTAATCTTCCGATGATAGTGTCATTGATGTAATTCTTCAATCATCGCCACCAAGCTACAAGAGCTTTGTGATGAACTATAATATGCAAGGGATGAATAAGACAATCCCCGAGCTCTTCACAATGCTAAAGGCTGCGGAGGTAGAAATCAAGAAAGAGCATCAAGTGTTGATGGTCAACAAGACCACCAGTTTCAAGAAAAAGGGTAAAGGGAAGAAGGGGAAATTCAATAAGAATGGCAAGCAAGTTGCTGCTCAAGTGAAGAAGCCCAAGTCTGGACCTTAGCCTGAGATTGAGTGCTTCTACTGCAAAATGACTGGTCACTGGAAGCGAAATTGCCCCAAGTATTTGGCGGATAAGAAGGATGGCAAGGTGAACAAAGGTATATGTGATATACATGTTATTGATGTGTACCTTACTAATGCTCATGATAGTACACGGATATTTGATAATCGGTTACATTGCTAATATTTGCAACTCGAAGCAGGGACTACGGATTAAGCCAAGATTGGCTAAGGGCGACGTGACGCGATTTACGCGCTGGGAAATGGTTCCAAAGTCGATGTGATCGTGGTCGGCACGCTACCTCTACATCTACCTTCGGGATTAGTTTTAGACTTGAATAATTGTTATTTGGTGCCAGCGTTAAGCATGAACATTATATCTAGATCTTGTTTGATGCGAGACGGTTATTCATTTAAATCAGACAATAATGGTTGTTCTATTTATATGAGTAATATCTTTTATGGTCATGCACCCTTGAAGAGTGGTCTATTTTTGTTGAATCTCGATAGTAGTGACACACATATTCGTTATATTGAAGCCAAAAGATGCAGAGTTGATAATGATAGTGCAACTTATTTATGGCACTGCCGTTTAGGTCATATTGGTCTAAAGCGCATGAAGAAACTCCATTCTGATGGACTTTTGGAATCACTTGATTATGAATCACTTGGTACTTGCGAACCATGCCTCATGGGCAAGATGACTAAAACTCCGTTCACCAGAACAATGGAGCGAGCAATAGATTTCTTTGGAAATCATACATCTTGATGTATGTGGTCCGATGAATCTTGAGGCTCCCGGTGGTATCATTATTTTCTCACCTTCACAGATGATTTGAGCAGATATGGGTATATCTACTTAATGAAACAAAAGTCTGAAACATTTGAAAAGTTCACATAATTTCAGAGTGAAGTGGAATATCATCGTAACAAGAAAAAAGTTTCTACGATCTGACCTTGGAGGAGAATATTTGAGTTACGAGTTTGGTCTTCATTTGAAATAATGCAGAATAGTTTCACAACTCACGCCACCCGGAACACGACATGATAATGGTGTGTCCGAACGTCGTAATCGTACTTTACTAGATATGGTGCGATGTATGATGTCTCTTACTGATTTACCGCTATCGTTTTGGGGTTATGCTTTAGAGACGGCTGCATTCACGTTAAATAGGGCACCATCTAAATCCGTTGAGACGACACCTTATGAACTGCGGTTTAGCAAGAAACCCAAGTTTTCGTTTCTTAAAGTTTGGGGCTGCGATGCTTATGTGAAAAAGCTTCAACCTGATAAGTGCTACCTCTTGAGCACTGCGTTGGTTTTCCCATGAAGAGGAAAGGGTGATGCAGTAAAGTAGCGTAAGTATTTCCCTCAGTTTTTGAGAACCAAGGTATCAATCCAGTAGGAGGCCACGCACGAGTCCCTCGCACCTTCACAAACAAATAAATCTCGCAACCAACGCAATAAAGGGGTTGTCAATCCCTTCACGGTCACTTACGAGAGTCAGATCTTATAGATATGATAGGATAATATTTTTGGTATATTTATGATGAAGATGCAAAGTAAAATAAAAGGCAATAAAAATAACTAAGTGTTGGAAGATTAATATGATAGAAAATAGACCCGGGGGCCATAGGTTTCACTAGAGGCTTCTCTCAAGAGCATAAGTATTACGGTGGGTGAACAAATTACTGTTGAGCAATTGACAGAATTGAGCATAGTTATGAGAATATCTAGGTATGATCATGTATATAGGCATCACGTCGAGACAAGTAGACCGACTCACCTTTGCATCTACCACTATTACTCCACACGTCGACCGCTATCCATCATGCATCTAGAGTATTAAGTTCATAAGAACAGAGTAACGCTTTAAGCAAGATGACATGATGTAGAGGGATAAACTCATGCAATATGATATAAACCCCATCTTGTTATCCTTGATGGCAACAATACAATACGTGCCTTGCTGCCCCTACTGTCACTGGGAAAGGACACCGCAAGATTGAACCCAAAGCTAAGCACTTCTCCCATAAGCAAATCATAAACATATTGCAAACCCTACAGCGGGAATCCCTCACGCTTGCGCGACACGGAGGGCACAATAGGACAACACCAATAATAAAACATGCAACTCAAACCAATCATAGCAATTCATCAATCACCGATGGGACAACGAAAATCTACTCAGACATCATAGGATGGCAACACATCATTGGAAAATAATATGAAGCATAAAGCACCATGTTCAAGTAGAGGGTACAGCGGGTTGCGGGAGAGTGGATCGCTGAATATAGAAGGGGGAAGGTGATGGAGATGTTGGTGAAGATGATGGAGGTGTTGGTGAAGATCACGGTGATGATGATGGCCCCCCGATGGCGTTCCGGCGCCACCGGAAGCAAGGGGGAGAGAGCCCCCCTTCTTCTTGTTCTTCCTTGACCTTCTCCCTAGATGGGAGAAGGGCTTCCCTCTGGTCCTTGGCCCCATGGCTTGGGAGGCGAGAGCCCCTCCGAGATTGGATCTATCTCTCTGCTTTACTGCGTTCTCAAGATTCTGCTTACTGGCACGTTTTCCTTTATATCTGGAGATCGTAACTTCGATTGGATTGAAACCTTCGCCCAGATCGTTTTCCAAAAATTAGCTTTCTTGCGGCCAAAGAAGGGCATCAACCGCCTTACGGGTGGCCCACGAGAGTGGGGGCCGCGCCCCCTGGAGTGGTGGTGGGCCCCTATCTCGTGGCCACCTCGGGCATCGTCTCGCGTTGATTCTTCCTCCCAAAAATCACAAATATTCCAAAATAATTCTCCGTTCGTCTTTATCCCGTTTGGACTCCGTTTGATATTGGGTTTTACGCAAAACAAAAAACATGCAATGCATGTGAACTGAGGCGGGCAGCCTTTGGATCAATATGTTAGTCCCAAAAAATAGTATAAAAAGTTGCCAAAAGTATATAAAATTTGAATAATATTGGCATGGAACAATCAAAAATTATAGATACGATGGAGACGTATCACGTACTCAAAATATCAGCTCGGTTCGAGGGACTCGAGTTTCATCATGTGGCTTGAGAAAGCAATCAAGCGGCGGATGTCCTTGCTCGCATGGGCGCCAAGCGTGACCCCATCCCGCCTAACATCTTTTCGGAAAGGCTCTTCAAGCCATCCGTGGTGTGGCAGGATGAGAGCAGCAACACTAGTCCAAATCCGATTATACCCGCAGATTCCGAATACAATACCGATATCATCGGGGGCTCAGCCACCGAAATAACATCATTGGCCCATCTAATAATGGCAGTAATTGCCCCATGGACCGAACCCTTCTTGGCCTACCTTAATAGGCGAGAGCTCCCTGAGGACCAAAATGAGGCTCACCGCATCGTTCGGTGCTCGAAAGCCTACAAGGTCCATGAAGGAGAGCTCTACAAGAAAAGCGCTACCAGAGTCCTTCAAAGATGTATCTCCGAAGAAGAGGGACGGCAGCTCCTAGCCGATATCCATGCTGGTCTCGGCGGTCACCACGCCGCATGACTTCGGGCCCTTGTAAGTAAGTTTTACATGCAGGTTTCTTTTAGCCGACGGTCCGAAAGCGGATGCAGGACCTGGTCCAACATTGTGTCGGATGCCGACTCTTCGCCAATCAAAGCCATATGTCGCCATCTTGCTTTACAAACAATCCCCATTACTTGGCCTTTTGCGGTGCAGGGGGCTTGATATGGTCGGACCCTTAAAGGAGGAAGCCATAAGAAAAATACCTGCTAGTCATGGTAGATAAATTCACCAAATGGATAGAGGCCAAACCGGTGAAAACGGCCGAAGCTGGACCAGTGATAGTCTTTATATCCGGTGTCGTTCACCGTTATGGTGTCCCACACAGCATCATCACCGATAACGGCTCCAATTTCACAGACGACAAATTGAAAACCTGGTGTGCTAAATTGGGCATTAAGCTCGATTACGCCTCGGTCTATCATCCACAAACAAACGGTCAAGTCGAACGAGCTAATGGTCTTATTATGAGCGGCATCAAGCCTAGACTAGTGCGGTCTTTGAAAGAATCGAGACAAACCTTTGGGTTGAGGAGCTCGACTCCGTACTCTGGGGGCTGCGGACCACGCCCAATTGCACTACCGGATACACACCATTCTTCATGGTGTACGGTGCAAAGGCCGTTTTGCCCTGCGACATCATTCATGACTCACCTCGAGTGCGCATGTACGAAGAGAGAGAGGCCGAGCTCGATCGGCAGGACAGTTTAGATGCCCTGGAAGAGGAGCGTGATGTTGCCAAAGCCCGTTCTGCATTCTATAAACAACAGGCTCGCCGATATCAAAGCATAGAAGTGCGGGCCAAGACTTATAATTTTGGTGAAATCGTTCTACGCTTGCCAAAGAAGAAAAAGGACAAACTCAAGCCCAAGTGGGAGGGTCTCTTCATCATAGATGAGGTTCTCACTGGAGGAGGGTACCGCCTGCGTGATGCATCTGAAAATCGCCTAGAGCCGAACCCGTGGAATGCCGCAAGACTCCGAGTATTCTATGCCTAATGTCGTACTCTTTGCTCGTCTTTTTCTCCCTTTGTTTCCATTCTTAGTCTCTTTAATTTTTTCTTTTTCTCTAGCTTTATAGCTCTTGTGCGGCCAAACCGTACACCTATGATGTGCACATCCTTAAATCTATACACTCATAATACATGGGGGCTTCTTTTACAGAAGCTTATTATTATTTTCCGAGCATCAAGCTCAACACATATGTTTTCTCTTCCGCATATGTACCTTTTCTTCGCCATTATATGCATCATTATGACTTAAGTTTTTGCAAAGCTGTTTGACTCCTATGCTTATGCCCTACGTTCCCGTTTGTTCGGCTAGGGCATAAAGGGAGCACCTTTGCGATTGTTACAGCCGGGTCATCCAGACGTGAACCTCAGACTGGGTGAAGCCGAAAGCTAGCGTTCTTAAGGGAATATTTGGTCGGTGGACTAAAGATGTTTTACACTCATTACACTATGAACCCCTGGATGTTACGTCTACTGCGACTTTTCAGTCACAGTTCGGACATGCATACCAACGCATGTTCACCCAAGGAAAGGAACCCTTAACGGAACTATTCTCCCTGGAAGATGTGTCTTACAATCAACATGTAATATAACATAGCTAGCTGGATACAACTTTTCTGTTCAAGCAACTATGACCCCTACGTCTGGTTTCCATGCATACCGATGCGTATTGCCGCTCACGGTATCTGAGAACACTCTGCACCTTCGGGTCCAGAGGTCGAAGCGAAAAGGTCGGCCATGACAATCGTTTTACAATCCGGCTAGGGACAAATTTGTCCATTGAAGTACATAGTCACTTGGACTCAAAAACTTCTTCCTCTATGCCATCTAACAGGCTATTTAGCTTACAATCCTGTTGGGAATACTTGGCGCCTATCTTTACTTGGTCTTATACCAAACTAACTGGAATTTCTTTTCCATCTGAACCCCGAGGTCCGACCCGGGCCATATGATTCGGATCTTGCTTGGTGTACCGTGTTTTTACCATGGCCCATGCCTCTCGCGCACCTTCTCGGCAGGCCGATATCTTCCATAATCGGAAGCGCCGTCGAGCTCCCTGGAATAGCTTCCCAAGCTCCTCCATACTTCCTGGAGGAGAGGTGGATGGCCACCAAGCTTTGCCAATGCTCCGCATTGCTTGCCGAGCTCACTCGTGTAGTTGGGACAGCTTTTGCAGCAGGTCGCCTTGAGAGCCGGACATTTCCTCTTCGGGACGGCCAGTCAGCATACCTGCAGGCATAAATCTGTTAGGTCATTTCTTCGCCAAATCACATGAAGGTAAGTTTAACAACATAGCGAATATGCCGCCTCGTAGCCTCCCATTCTCCTTGACGGCGTCAGCTAGCTGGGCTCGTACATCTTTTATTTCTTCGCCCAGCGGGGTGTTGGAATCCTGCAGCTTGTTCTTCTCATCTTTGACCCGTTTGACACGTTCATTGCGGCCAGGTTGCCTCTTGGCCTCTTGTTCACCGCTTTCTGTGAGTTTTGATTCCTTTCAGTTGATCTGATGATCCTGTCATCGGAAATGCAACTTGATATTAACATTACTGGTATATGATTACATTTTTCTGGATGGGGGGGAACATTACCAGGCGTTGCCTTCTTGGATTTTTCCAGTTCGGCAGTAACCGCAACTAGCTGAGTCTGACACTTTTTGAGCTCTTGAGACAACAGGTTATTCTTCTCCGTTAGTGCCTGATTATACAATGATCCTTAAATCAGCTGTATCAACTGCTTCAAGTCTCGGGGGCTACTGGTATATGATTACCAAATCCGTACAATGCGTACTTACCCGCATATCTTTTAAATGCTGGTCCGTGGCTTTGGTAAGCCCGTCCCAAGCAGCTCGGATGTATGCATCAGCCGAGCTGAAGGCGTTAAATGCCTCTTTTGTAAAACCGGGGCTGCGAAGAGCGGCCCTCCGGGGCCGATGATTCATGGCGCTCTCCACCTTAGAGTTCGTGATGGACATATCATCTGAATCCTCTGCAGAAGGACAATCCGGCGTCACTCCCGTGTCAGCCCCCGTCCTTAGGGCAAGGTTGGGAACCCGATTGGTGGAGGCGCCACCGGCGGGATCCTCGGACAAAGTCCGGCGAACGCTCTTCCTGATAAGACGCAACAAATGATGTCACAGTTCGATATTACGGCCAGGAGGCATATTTAAAAAGCCATACCTCTTCGATGAAGGTTCGGCCGTGTTATCGTCTGCCTTCCTCTTTGACGACTTGTCCGGTGCGGGCGGCACTCTCTTACGAGACGCCTCTGGTGTAGCATGGCACGCTGAGCGCCTCCCCTTTTGAGCACGAGACAGTGCGGTGGGTGAGGTATAGTGAGGAAGCTCTTTCGGAGGAGATGTCTTCTGATTACTTACATGTGAGGCAGGAAGGAGGCCGGGATAGTCGGCCATGCCACTTCTGTGGCATCGTAGCTCGCCTGGTAGAATACTCCCTCCTCAAGCTCTACAAATATGTCCGGATCCTCTTCGAATCCGGGGTCAAGGTCCCGGTTATGGCCCTCTGGCTGTGGGGCGGGGCTATGGATCCCCGCGGTAACCTTCCGCCACTCCTGTTACAAATGGATGGGTTAATGTCAATTGAAAGTGACTCAGGGGGAGGATTGAGTAAAGTGGTGGGATTAAAACTCACCTAGCTAGGAGGATTGTACATGGAAAATCCATCTCGGCGTTTAAGACGAGTGAACTCCGCTTTCTCCCCTTTGTACAGTTCGACCAATATTTTTGCCAAAGCGGCAGGTGTGTCCGGGCCCTTCCGTCCGCAGCGTGAGGCATCGTCTTCCCCATTATAGTGCCACATAGGGAGCCCTCTGAATTGGAGCGGCTGGACACCCCGCACTATGGAAGTCGCCATTACCTTGATTATTGATAATCCGGACTGGGCGAGTGTCTTTATCTTGCCCATTAATTGACGGACTTTCGTGCTATCTTCCTCCTCGAGGCCCCGAGGGCGCCATCTGTGGCGTTTCTTCAATGGAGCACCGGAAAATTCGGGAAGACCCACGCGGATTGGGTCGGGGAGAGCGACGTCCTCAATATAGAACCACTCTGAGGGCCACTCTTTGGATGCCTTCTTAGGTATGCCGGATAGGTATCCGGTCCTGGCTATGCGCAATACCTCAGCGCCTCCCACCTCGAATACCGATCCCTCTTGGGTGCAAGGGACGAGGCAGAATAGCTTTCTCCATAAATCAAAGTGGGCCTCACAACCCAGAAATAGCTCGCAAAGAGCAACAAAACCCACAATGTGCAGGATTGAGGCCGGCATGAGGTTGTGCAGTTGGAGGCCATAATACTCCAGGAGTCCTCGGAGGAAAGGGTGGATTGGAAATCTGACGCCTCTTAACAAGTAGGAAACGAAGCACACCTGTTCCCCCCTGGTTGGATTCCGGAAATTTTCTGCCAGGGATTCACCAGAGAAGAAGGTCAATCCTACCAGAACAGGGACTAGATCCGCGGGGGGAAGAAATCCCTGCGTTTGAAGCTTAACCAACTGATCGTGGGATACTGAGCATCTCTCGCAGTCACCTTTTTTGGAGCCATGTGGCGGGAGGAGGAACTGGGAACGCTAGCCATGTTGGAATGGTTTCTCCTGGCAAGCTCTAAGGATTTTCTACTTGATATGGAATGGGATCTGAGATCCAATCTCTTTAAATAGATGCCTTTCTTGCATGGCCGGGGTGTTATGCGCAAAAAATACCATGCCCTTTCGTATTCGCTGGACACATGGAGGCAGAAGCAATGGGGGCACAGAAGCCGAGGGGCATGACATTAAATCACAAGCCGAATACAACTCTCTAAGTCAGGTGCTTTGAAGTAATCGGAGGAGGAACCCGTCTTGCAATGCCGAAGACAATCTGCGCGCCGGATACATCGTCATTGAAGCCTGGTTCGGGGGCTACTGAGAGAGTCCTGGATTAAGGGGTCCTCGGGCATCTGGCCTATATGACATGGGCCGGACTGATGGGCTATGAAGATACAAGATAGAAGACTTCTTCCCGTGTCCGGATGGGACTCTCCCTTGCGTGGATGGCAAGCTTGGCGTTCGGATATGTAGATTCCTTCCTCTGTAAACCGACTTAGTCATATTCATCAAGATCAATCAAGCAAGAAGTAGGGTATTACCTCCATCAAGAGGGCCCGAACCTAGGTAAACATCATGTCCCCTGTCTCCTGTTACCATCGACCTTAGAAGCACAGTTAGGGACCCCCTACCCGAGATCCGCTGGTTTTGACACCGACAATAGGCTTATCCTTTGCTACAAAAAGGATTGGGCCACCTTGCTACACCTTTGTTACACTTGGTACATGTTACCCGTTATGAATTATCTTATCACAAAACTACTCACAGTACAGATAATTTCGGTGCTTTGAAAAATACCTTCCTGAAAACCGCTTGTCATTTCCTTCTGCTCCTCGTTGGGTTCGACACTCTTACTTATCGAAAGGAGTACGATTGATCCCCTAAACTTTTGGGTCATCAAGACTCTTTTCTGGCGCTGTTGCCGGGGAGTGAAGCGCCTTTGGTGAGTGGAATTTGGTAAGGAAACATTTATATTACATGCTGAAATTTATTGTCACTTGTCACTATGGAAAATCATCCTTTGAGGGGCTTGTTCGGGGTATCTTTACCTCGACTGGAAAATCAAAGTGTTGGTCCTCAACCTACTGCACCTACTAAAAATATTTATTATGAAATTCCTTTGGGTACGATAGAGAAACTGCTAGCTAATCCTTATGCAGGAGATGGAACACTACATCCTGATATGCATCTAATCTATGTGGATGAAGTTTGTGGATTATTTAAGATTGCAGGTTTGCCCGAAGATGAAGTTAAGAAGAAAGTTTTCCCTTTATCTTTGAAGGGCAAGGCATTTACATGGTATAGGCTATGTGATGATATTGTTGCTTGGAATTACAATCGATTGAAATTGGAATTTCATCGGAAGTTTTATCCTATGCATCTCGTTCATCGTGATCGGAATTATATATATAATTTTTGGCCTCGTGAAGAAGAAAGTATCGCTCAAGCTTGGGGGAGGCTTAAGTCAATGTTATATTCATGCCCCAGTCATGAGCTCTCAAGAGAAATTATTATTCAGAATTTTTATGCTCGGCTTTCTCGTAATGATCAATCCATGCTCGATACTTCTTGTACTGGTTGTTTTGTGAAGAAGACTATTGAATTATGATGGGATCTTTTGGAAAGAATTAAATGCAACTCCAAAAATTGGGAGCTCGACGAAGGTAAGGAGTCAGGTATAAACCTTGACACTACTGTAGGATGCTGCTAATGCGACACTACAATCAGAGACCCTTCGATGAAACTGTGTGCGATGCAATAATCGCAAATGGTGGTGTAAAAAACCAGTCAAAAAAGGTGCAAAACATTTGCGATGACGGATGCATCAAACACGGTTTAGATTTTAGTTGCGTGTGCGATGCAGGTCATACGGTTCAGTTCAATTAACTGTTTGCGATGAGGAGGAACAAAAGAAACGGGCAGCCGAGATGAAGGTGTGTGCGATATACAACATACGGCTCACTCGGATGAACTGTTTGTGATTAGGCAAAAGCGAAAAGAAAGCGGTTGGCCGAGATCAATGTAAAAATGCGCTACTACGGCATGCGGTTCACTCGGATGAACTATTTGTGTTGAGACAAGGGAACAGAAATGGTTCAATATAACAAGATGTGTGTGATATGCAGCTAACAGGTCTGTAATCAGAAATGTGTGCGAAGACCGATAATAACACAGATGATTGCTTCTAACAAGACAGATGTGATATGCTCTGTCTACACAACATTGATACGTCTCCAACGTATCTATAATTTTTGATCGTTCCATGCTACTATTATATTATCTGTTTTGGATGTTTAATGGGCTTTAATATGCTGTTCTATATTATTTTTGGGACTAACCTATTAACCGGAGGCCCAGTGCGATTCTCGCTTTTTTTGCCTATTTCAGGTGTTTGTAAATGAAATATCAAACGGAATCGAAACGGAACAAAACCTTCGCGAGGATCTTTCTTGGAACAAACGCAATCCAGGAGACTTGGAGTGGAAGTCAAAGATGCAACGAGGCGGCCACGAGGCAGGAGGGCGGGCCTAGGGGGTTAGGCGTGCCCCCCACCCTCGTGGGCCCCTCGTAGCTCCACCGACCTACTTCTTTCACCTATATATACTCTTATACCCTGAAAACATCCAGGGGAGCCACGAAACCACTTTTCCACCTTGAAACCTTCATACCCGTGAGATCCCATCTTGGGGCCTTTTTTCGTCTGATCCACGGAGGGGATTCGATCACGGAGGGCTTCTACATCAACACCATAGCCTCTCCGATGATGTGTGAGTAGTTTACCACAGACCTTGGGTCCATAGTTATTAGCTAGATGGCTTTTCTCTCTCTTTTGGATCTCGGTGAATGTTCTCCCCTCTCTTGTGGAGATCTATTAGTTGTAATACTTTTGCGGTGTGTTTGCGAGATCCGATGAATCATTGGGTTTATGATCAAGATTATCTATGAACAATATTTGGTTCTTCTCTGAATTCTTATATGCATGATTTGATATCTTTGCAAGTATCTTCGAATTATCTGTTTAGTTTGGCCTACTAGATTGATCTTTCTTGCAATGGGAGAAGTGCTTAGCTTTGGGTTCAATCTTGCGGTGTCCTTTCCAGTGATGTGAGGGGAAGCAAGGCCGCGTATTGTATTGTTGCCATCGAGGATAAAAAGATGGGGTTTATATCATATTGCTTGAGTTTATCCCTCTACATCATGTCATCTTGCCTAATGCGTTACTCTGTTCTTGTGAACTTAATACTATAGATGCATGCTGGATAGCGGTCTATGTGTGGAGTAATAGTAGTAGATGCAGAATCATTTTGGTCTACTTGACATGGACGTGATGCCTATGTTCATGATCATGCCTAGATATTCTCATAACTATGCGCTTTTCTATCAATTGCTCGTGATGAATTTGTTCACCCACCGTAATATATGCTATAATGAGAGAAGCCACTAGTGAAACCTATGGCCCAGGGTCTATTTTACATCATATTAGTTTCCCGTCAACTAGCTATTTACATCCTTTATTTATTTTGCAATCTTTACTTTCCAATCTATGCAACAAAAATACCAAAAATATTTATCTTATTATCTTTATCAGATCTCACTTTTGCAAGCGGCCGTGAAGGGATTGACAACCCCTTTATCGCGTTGGTTGTAAGGTTCTTGATTGTTTGTGCAGGTACTAGGCGATTTGCGTCTAATCTCCTACTGGATTGATACCTTGGTTCTCAAAAACTGAGGGAAATACTTACGCTACTTTGCTGCATCACCCTTTCCTCTTCAAGGGAAAACCAACACATGCTCAAGAGGTAGCAAGAAGGATTTCTGGCGCTGTTGTCGGGGAGATCTACGCTCAAGACAAGACATACCAAGTACCCATCACAAACTCTTATCCCTCGCATTACGTTATTTGCCATTTGCCTCTCGTTTTCCTCTCCCCCACTTCACCTTTGCCGTTTTATTTGCCCTTTTCCGTTCGTCTCTTTTCCGCTTGCTTCTTGTGTGCTTGTGTGTTGGATTGATTGTTTGTCACGATGGCTCAAGATAATACTAAATTATGTGAATTTTCCAATACCAACAACAATGATTTTATTAGCACTCCGATTGCTCCTATTACCGATGCTGAATCTTGTGAAATTAATGCTGCTTTTGTTGAATCTTGTCATGAAAGATCAATTTTTACGGCCTTCCTAGTGAAGATGCCGCTACCCATCTAAACAACTTTGTTGATTTGTGCGATATGCAAAAGAAGAAAGATGTGGATAATGATATTGTTAAATTGAATCTATTTCCATTTTCGCTTAGAGATCGTGCTAAAACTTGGTTCTCTTCTTTGCCTAAAAATAGTATTGATTCATGGAATAAGTGCAAAGAAGATTTTATCTGTAAGTATTTTCCTCCCGCTAAGATCATCTCTCTTAGAAACGATATTATGAATTTTAAGCAACTTGATCATGAGCATGTTGCACAAGCTTGGGAGAGGATGAAACTAATGATACGTAATTGCCCTACACATGGTTTGAATCTATGGATGATTATACAATTTTTTTATGCCGGATTGAATTGTGCTTCTAGAAATCTTTTAGGTTCGGCCGCTGGAGGCACTTTTATGGAAATCAATTTAGGAGAAGCTACTAAACTCCTAGATAATATTATGGTTAATTTTCTCCATGGCATACCGAAAGATCCACTAGTAAAAAGGTTCATGCGATAGAAGAGATTAATGTTTTGTGTGGAAAGATGGATGAACTTATGATTTTTTTTGCTACTAAGAGTGTTTCTCCTGATCCTAATGATATGCCTTTGTCCACTTTGATTGAGAATAATAATGAATCTTTGGATGTGAATTTTGTTGGTAGGAACAACTTTGGCAATAACGCGTATAGAGGAAACTTTAATTCTAGGCAGTTCCCAAGTAATTCCTCTAATAATTATGTTAATTCCTATAACAACTCTTATGGAAATTTTAATAAGATGCCCTATAATTTTGACACTAGTGTTAAATAATTTATGAATTCGCAAAAGAATTTCAACGCTTGCTTGAAGAAAAATTGCCTAAGATCGATGAGTTGGCTAGGAACGTGGATAGAATTTCTCTTGATGTTGATTCTTTTAAACTTAGATCTATTCCACCTAAGCATGATATCAATGATTCTCTGAAAGCCATGCGAATTTCCATTGATGAGTGCAAAGAAAGAACCGCTAGGATGCGTGCTAAAAAAGATTGCTTTGTGAAAGCGTGTTTTTCTAATGTTCATGACAATAATGATGAAGATCTAAAAGTGATTGACGTGTCTCCTATTAAATCTTTGTTTTCCAATATGAATATTGATAAAGATGGGTCTGGAGATGAGTCAACATTAGTTAAAAGGCGTCCAATGATTCGGAGATTTTAGATCTTGATGCTAAAATTAGTAAAAGTGGGATTGAAGAGGTGAAAACTTCACATAGCAATGAACCCACTATTTTGGATTTCAAGGAATTTAATTATGATAATTGCTCTTTGATAGATTGTATTTCCTTGTTGCAATCCGTGTTGAATTCTCCTCATGCTTATGATAAAAATAAAGCTTTTACTAAACAAATCGTTGATGCTTTAATGCAATCTTATAAAGAAAAGCTTGAACTAGAAGTTTCTATCCCTAGAAAACTTTGTGATGAGTGGGAACCTACGATTAAAATTAAGATTAAAGATCATGAATGCTATGCTTTATGTGATTTGGATGCTAGTGTTTCCACGATTCGAAAAACTTTGTGTGATGTGTTAGGTTTCCATGAATTTGATGATTGTTCTTTAAATTTGCACCTTGCGGATACCACCATTAAGAAACCTATGGGAAGGATTAATGATGTTCTTATTGTTGCAAATAGGAATTATGTGACCGTAGATTTCATTGTTCTTGATATAGATTACAATCCTACATGTCCTATTATTCTTGGTAGACCTTTCCTTAGAACGATTGGTGCAATTATTGACATGAAAGAAGGAAATATTAGATTCCAACTTCTGTTAAGGAAAGGCATGGAACACTTTCCTAGAAAGAAAATTAAATTACCTTCTGAATCTATTATGAGAGCCACATATGGATTGCATACCAAAGATGACAATACCTAGATCTATTCTTGTTTTTATGCCTAGCTGGGCGTTAAACGATAGCGCATGTTGGGAGGCAATCCAATTTTATTTTTGTTCCGTGATTTTTGTTCCTGTTTAGTAATAAATAATTCATCTATCCTATGTTTATATGTGGTTTTATGTTTTAACTAGTGTTTGTGCCAAGTAGAACCTTTGGGAAGACTTGGGTGAAGTCTTTGCGATCTTACTGTAAAAAACAGAAACTTAAGTGCTCACGAGATTAGCTGCCATTTTTTTACTGGAGAGTGATTTTAGGTTGATTATTTTTGAAGATGATTAACAGATAAATTCCTCACGTCCACCATTTCATTTCAGAATTTTTGGAGTTCCAGAAGTATTCGTTTGTTACAGATTACTACAGACTGTTCTGTTTTTGACAGATTCTGTTTTCGTGTGTTGTTTGCTTATTTTGATGAATCCATGGCTAGTATCGGGGGTACGAACCATAGAGAAGTTGGAATACAGTAGGTTTAACACCAATATAAATAAATAATGATTTCATTACAGTACCTTAAAGTGGTGGTTTGTTTTCTTATACTAACGGAGCTCATGAGATTTTCTGTTTAAGTTTTGCGTTGTGAAGTTTTCAAGTTTTTAGGTAAAGATTTGATGGATTTTGGAATAAGGAGTGGCAAGAGCTTAAGCTTGGGGATGCCCAAGGCACCCCAAGGTAAAATTAAGGACAACCAAAAGCCTAAGCTTGGGGATGCCCCGGAAGGCATCCCCTCTTTCGTCTTCGTCTATCAGTAACTTTACTTGAGGCTATATTTTTATTCACCACATGATATATGTTTTGCTTGGAGCGTCTTGTATGATTTGAGTCTTTGCTTTTTAGTTTACCATAATCATCCTTGCTGTACACACCTTTTGGAGAGACACACATGAATCGGAATTTATTAGAATAATCTATGTGCTTCACTTATATCTTTTGAGCTAGATAATTTTGCTCTAGTGCTTCACTTTTATCTTTTTAGAGCATGGTGGTGGTTTTATTTTATAGAAAGTATTGATCTCTCATGCTTCACTTATATTATTTTGAGAGTCTTTTAGGACAGCATGGTAATTTGCTTTGGCTATAAAATTAGTCCTAATATGATGAGCATCCAAGATGGGTATAATAAAAACTATCATATAAAGTGCATTGAATAATATGAGAAGTTTGATTCCATATGATTGTTTTGAGATATGAAGATGGTGATATTAGAGTCATGCTAGTTGAGTAGTTGTGAATTTGAGAGATACTTGTGTTAAAGTTTGTGATTCCGTAGCATGCACGTATGGTGAACCGTTATGTGATGAAGTCGGAGCATGATTTATTTATAGATTGTCTTCCTTATGAGTGGCGGTGGGGAGACTGACGATGGTCTTTTCCTACCAATCTATCCCCTAGGAGCATGCGTTGTAGTAATCGACACGTCTCAACGTATCTATAATTTTTGATTGCTCCATGCTATATTATCTACTGTTTTGGGCAATATTGGGCTTTATTTTCCACTTTTATATTACTTTTGGGACTAACCTATTAACAGGAGGCCCAGCCAGATTCTTTGTTTTTTGCCTATTTCGGTATTTCAAGAAAAGGAATATCAAAGCTGAGTCAAAATGGAACGAAATCAACTGGAGAAGTTATTTTTGAAAGGAAAGCTACCAGATGGACTTGGACCTCACGTCAAGGAAGGAACGAGGAAGCCACGAGGGTAGGGGGCGCACCCACCCCCTAGGGCGCGCCCCCTGCCTCATGGGGCTCTCGTGGCTCCCCTGACGTGCTTCTTCCGCCTATATAACTCCACGTACCCTAAAACTTCCAGAACAGAGAATAGATCGGGAGTTCCGCCGCCGCAAGCCTCTGTAGCCACCAAAAACCAATCTGGACCCTGCTCCGGCACCCTGCCAGAGGGGGAACCCTTCACCGGTGGCCATCTTCATCATCCCGATGCTATCCATGACGAGGAGGGAGTAGTTCACCCTCGGGGCTGAGGGTATGTACCAGTAGCTATGTGTTTGATCTCTCTCTCTCTCTCTCTCTCTCGTGTTCTCTCTATGGCATGATCTTGATGTATCGCGAGCTTTGCTGTTATAGTTGGATCTTATGATGTTTCTCCCCCTCTACTCTCTTGTGATGAATTGAGTTTCCCTCTTGAAGTTATCTTATCGGATTGAGTCTTTTATTTGAGAACACTTCATGTATGTCTTGCCGTCTTTATCTGTGGTGACAATGGGATATCACGTGCCACTTGATGTATGTTTTGGTGACCAACTTGCGGGTTCCGCCCATGAACATATCCATAGGGGTTGGCACACGTTTTCTTGACTCTCCGGTAGAAACTTTGGGGCACTCTTTGAAGTACTTTTGTGTTGGTTGGATGAATTTGAGATTGTGTGATGCATATCGTATAATCATGCCCACGGATACTTGAGGTGACAATGGAGTATCTAGGTGACATTAGGGTTTTGGTTGATTTGTGTCTTAAAGTGTTATTCTAGTACGAACTCTTTAATAGATCGATCAAGAAGGAATAACTTTGAGGTGGTTTCGTACCCTACCATAATCTCACGTTTGTTCTACGCTATTAGTGGCTTTGGAGTGACTCTTTGTTGCATGTTGAGGGATTGTTATATGATCTATCTATGTTATTATTGTTGAGAGAACTTGCACTAGTGAAAGTATGAACCCTGGGCCTTGTTTCCTATCATTGCAATACCGTTTACGGTCACTTTTATCATTAGTTACCTTGCTGTTTTTATATTTTTAGATTACAAATACCTATATCTACCATCCATATTGCACTTGTATCACCATCTCTTCGCCGAACTAGTGCACCTATACAATTTACCATTGTATTGGGTGTGTTGGGGATACAAGAGACTCTTTATTATTTGGTTGCAGGGTTGTTTGAGAGAGACCATCTTCATCCTACGCCTCCCACGGATTGATAAACCTTAGGTCATCCACTTGAGGGAAATTTGCTACTGTCCTACAAACCAGTGCACTTGCAGGCCCAACAACGTCTACAAGAAGGTTGTGTAGTAGACATCAAGCTCTTTTCTGGCGCCGTTGCCGGGGAGGTGAGTGCTTGAAGGTATATCTTTAGATCTTGCAATCGAATCTTTTAGTTTCTTGTTTTATCACTAGTTTGGTTTATAAAATAAAACTACAAAAAAATGGAATTAAGGGTGCCTCATATGCTTCATCCTTTTAATATCTTTCGTGAAAATGATGGGAAAGAAAATTGTGCTCAAGTACTAGAAGAAGAATTACATAAAATGTTTGGCACTAAATATGTGAATGATGAGCATGATTGCAATGTTGTTAGTACAAATTCTTTGAATATCCATGATACTAATGATGATTGCACTAGTTATGATGAAAATGTCTCCTATAAACATGTCAATTTTTGTGGAGTACATTGGGTTTGCAAGTACACACCAAATAGGGAAGATAGATATTGCAAGAGGCATAAGTATTTAGAAACTAAATTGTTGCAAGAAAGTCTTGATGATTGCGCTGAAAGATTCAATATTTTCCGCGCCCCTTGAGAACTTTGCAATGAACATGGTCATTTAAAGCTACAATGCTATTTGTTTCATGATCAAGTCGTGTCCAAATATTGTGATAATTTGATTACCCTTGAGCATCATAAAGAGCTTAGCCTTCTTTTGGGTTATGAAGAAATGAAATGTATAACTGAGGGTATTCCAAAATTTAATCTTGATAGAATTCTTGATTTTGATCTAGAAAAGATATATATGTATTGTGCGGTGAATTGTATTGAAAATCCTTATATTGCCAATTACATAAATAAAAGAAAACAAATAGAGGATGAAGAGAATACTAATGAAAGGGAAGAGACTTCCCAATATCCTCCTATTATTTCTTATGATGAATCGGGTAATGAGGAGGAGCCTTACATTCAACCAATCTCATTAATAAGGAGCTCCAAAAGAGGATTGAACCCACACATGATGTGGTGAAGAAGAAGAAAAGAAAAAGGAAGAGAGGTAAAAAGGTATCTCTCCCAAATAAAGTTGCTCCTATTATTGTTGTGCCTCATGAAAATGAATCAAAAATAATTGTGGAAGATGATGCACTTGATGATGATCTCGTTATGCCTATTGCTTGTTGTGATGATTATGACTGGGAAGATAATGATACTTCTTATGATCTTGAAAATCTTTTCGGTACTTGCTTGGAATATGACAATTGCTATACTATTGGTGCTATCCATACTATTAATGATGAGAGTGAGTATGCTTATGATATGAAAAGGCCCAAGCTTGGGGAAGCTATGTTTAATGAGGATGACATATTTGAGAATATATTTGCTGCAATTAATGTTTGTCCCAAGCTTGGGGATGCTATGTTTAATAATGATGATATTTTTAGCCTCTCAAGTTTCGATATGCAAAGTTGTTATGATGATAGCATGCCTTCTACCTATGATGATTATATTGATGAAAGTGGGTTTGGAAGAGTGTAACTTTAGGAAGTAGTGATCCCACAATTTTGGAGGATGTTGAATCTTATAATATTTATGAAAGTGGATTTGGAGAGGTCATGACTTTACTTAGTAATGATTCCACTATCTTGGAAGAGGTTTCAATCGATTATGATGAGAACAAAGTTGCTACTTATGATGATTATTGTGATAAAACTTATGCTATAAAAAGTAGTGATGATTATATTTATAAAACTTGTTTGATTACCCTTTTTCTGAACATTACTCTTTTAATGTGGAAACAATTTATAGTATTCAAGTCTCTTATGATACTCCCACTATTCCGAATGAGAAGAATTTTGCTTATGTGGAGAGTAATAAAATTTATATGCAAGTAGATCATGAAAAGAATGCTTTAGGTGCTGGTTATATTGTTGAATTCATTCATGATGCTACTGAAAACTATTATGAGGGAGGAACATATGCTTGTAGGAATTGCAATAATATCAAGTTTCCTCTCTATGTGCTTAAAGTATTGAAGTTATGCTTGTTTTGCCTTCCTATGATAGTTGATTATTGTTCCCATAAGTTGTTTGCTCACAAAATCCCTATGCATAGGAAGTGGGTTAGACTTAAATGTGCTAGTCATATTCTTCATGATGCCCTCTTTATGTTTCAATTCTTATCTTTTATGTGAGCATCATTGAAATCACCATGCCTAGCTAGGGGCGTCAAACGATAGCGCTTGTTGGGAGGCAACCCAATTCTGTTTTAGTTTCTTACTTTTTGGTTCTGTTCAGGAATAAATAATCCATCTAGCTTCTGTTTAGATGTGGTTTGGTGTTTTAATTAGTGTTTTTGGCAAGTAGAACCTTTGGGAAGACTTGGGTGAAGTCTTTATGATCATGCTGTAAAAAACAGAAACTTTAGCGCTCACGAGATTAGCTAGAACCTTTTACTGGAGAGTGCTATTTAGTTGATTCTTTTTGCAGATGATTGCTAGAAAAATTGCTCATGTCCACCAATTTATTTTAGAAGTTTTGGAGTTCCAGAAGTTTGCTTTAGTTACAGATTACTACAGACTGTTCTGTTTTTGACAGATTCTATTTTCATTGTGTTGTTTGCTTATTTTGATGACTCTATGGTTAGTAAAATAGTTTACAAACAATAGAGAAGTTGGAATACATTAGGTTTAACACCAATTTAAATAAAGAATGAGTTCATTACAGTACCTTGAAGTGGTGTTTTGTTTTCTTTCGCTAACAGAGCTCACGAGTTTTTTTGTTAAGTTTTGTTTGTGAAGTTTTCAAGTTTTGGGTAAAGATTCGATGGACTATGGAATAAGGAGTGGCAAGAGCCTAAGCTTGGGGATGCCCAAGGCACCCCAAGGTAATATTCAAGGACAATCAAGAGCCTAAGCTTGGGTATGCCCCGGAAGGCATCCCCTCTTTCGTCTTCATTCATCGGTAAC
This sequence comes from Aegilops bicornis, assembly GCA_021605145.1. Lineage (NCBI taxonomy): Eukaryota > Viridiplantae > Streptophyta > Magnoliopsida > Poales > Poaceae > Aegilops > Aegilops bicornis. The sequence goes on along the minus strand of CM038671.1, from coordinate 255,017,756 downwards.
TTTACTTGGAGCTATATTTTTATTCACCACATGATATGTGTTTTGCTTGGGGTGTCATGTCATTTTATTTAGCTTTGCTTGCTGTTTGAATAAAAGACCAAGATCTGAAATTATTAAATGGGAGAGTCTTCACATAGTTGTATAATTATTCGACTACTCATTGATCTTCACTTATATCTTTTGAAGTAGTTTGTTCTTTGCTCTAGTGCTTCACTTATATCTTTTAGAGCACGGTGTTGGATTTGTTTTATAGAAACTATTGATCTCTCATGCTTCACTTAGATTATTTTGAGAGTCTTAAATAGCATGGTAATTTTCTTTAAAAGAAATCCTAATTTGCTAAGCATGATTGATTTGTAAAAATTCTTATGAGTGCGTTGAATACTAAGAAAAGTTTGATGCTTGATAATTGTTTTGAGATATGAAGATGGTAATATTAGAGTCATGCTAGTTGAGTAGTTGTGAATTTGAGAAATACATGTGTTAAAATTTGTGATTCCCGTGGCATGCACATATGGTGAACCGTTATGTGATGAAGTGAGACATGATTTATTGATTGATTGTCTTCCTTATGAGTGGCGGTCGGGGACGAGCGATGGTATTTTCCTACCAATCTATCCCCCTAGGAGCATGCGCGTAATACTTTGCTTTGATAACTTGTAGATTTTGGCAATAAGTATATGAGTTCCTTATGACTAATGTTGAGTCCATGGTTATACGCACTCTCACCCTTCCACCATTGCTAGCCTCTCTAATACCGCGCACCTTTCGCTGGTATCATACACCCACCATATACCTTCCTCAAAACAGCCACCATACCTACGTATCATGGCATTTCCATAGCCATTCCGAGATAATGTTGCCATGCAACTTTCCACCGTTCCGTTTATTATGACACACTCCATCATTGTCATATTGCTTTGCATGATCATGTAGTTGGCATCGTATTTGTGGCAAAGCCACCGTTCATAATTCTTTCATACGTGTCACTCATGAGTCATTGCACATCCCGGTACACCGCCGGAGGCATTCATATAGAGTCATATTTTGTTCTAAGAATCAAGTTGTAATTTTTGAGTTGTAAAAAAATAAAAGTGTGATGATCATCATTTTTTAGAGCATTGTCCCAGTGAGGAAAGGATGATGGAGACTATGATTCCCCCACAAGTCGGGATGAGACTCCGGACGAAAAATAAAAAAAATAAAAAAAAGAGGCCATAAAAAAGAGAAAAGGCCCAAATAAAAAAATAAAAAAATAAAAAAATGAGAGAAAATGAGACACGGTACAATGCTACTATCCAATTACCACACTTGTGCTTCAAAGTAGCACCATGATCTTCATGATAGAGAGTCTCTCATTTTGTCACTTTCATATACTAGTGGGAATTTTTCATTATAGAACTTGGCTTGTATATTCCAATGATTGGCTTCCTCAAAATGCCCTAGGTCTCCGTGAGCAAGTGAGTTGGCTGCACACCCACTTAGTTTCTTTTGTTGAGCTTTCATATACTTATAGCTCTAGTGCATCCGTTGCATGGCAATCCCTACTCACTCATATTGATATCTATTGATGGGCATCTCCATAACCCGTTGATACGCCTAGTTGATGTGAGACTATCTTCTCCCTTTTTGTCTTCTCTACAACCACCCTTCTATTCCACCCATAGTGCTATATCCATGGCTCACGCTCATGTATTGCGTGAAGATTGAAAAAGTTTTGAGAATGTCAAAAGTATGAAACAATTGCTTGGCTTGTCATCGGGGTTGTCCATGATTTAAATACTTTGTGTGGTGAAGATAGAGCATAACCAGACTATATGATTTTGTAGGGGTAACTTTCTTTGGCCATGTTATTTTGAGAAGACATAATTGCTTTGTTAGTATGCTTGAAGTATTATTATTTTTATGTCAATATTAAATTTTGTCTTGAATCTTTCGGATCTGAATATTCATATCACAATTAAGAAGAATTACATTGAAATTATGCCAACTAGTATTCCACATCAAAAATTATCTTTTTATCATTTACCTACTCGAGGACGAGCAGGAATTAAGCTTGGGGATGCTTGATACGTCTCCAACGTATCTATAATTTTTGATTGCTCCATGCTATATTATCTACTGTTTTAGGCAATATTGGGCTTTGTTTTCCACTTTCATATTACTTTTGGGACTAACCTATTAACCGGAGGCCCAGATTCGTTGTTTTTGCCTATTTCAAGATTTCAAGAAAAGGAATATCAAACGGAGTCAAAATGGAGCGAAATCAATCGGAGAAGTTATTTTTGAAAGGAAAGCTACCAGATGGACTTGGACCTCACGTCAAGGAAGGAACGAGGAAGCCATGAGGGTAGGGGCGACCCACCCCTAGGCGCGCCCCCGCCTCGTGAACCCTCGTGGCTCCCCTGACGATGCTTCTTCCACCTATATAAATCCACGTACCTAAAACTTCCGAGCAGAGAATAGATCGGGAGTTCGCGCAAAGCCTCTCAGCCACCAAAAACCGGATGGGACCCTTTGTTAAGCACCTGCCGAGGGGGGAACCCATCACCGGGTGGCCATCTTCATCATCCGGCGCTATCCATGACGAGGAGGGAGTAGTTCACCCTCAAAATTTGAGGGTATGTACCAGTAGCTATGTGCTTGATCTCTCTCTCTCGTGTTCTCTCTATGGCACGATCTTGATGTATCGCGAGCTTTGCTGTTATAGTTGGATCTTATGATGTTTCTCCCCCTCTACTCTCTTGTGATGAATTGAGTTTCCCTCTTGAAGTTATCTTATCTGATTGAGTCTTTTATTTGAGAACACTTGATGTATGTCTTGCCGTGTTTATCTTTGGTGACAATGGGATATCACGTGCCACTTGATGTATGTTTTGGTGACCAACTTGCGGGTTCCGCCCATGAACCTATGCATAGGGGTTGGCACACATTTTCTTGACTCTCCGTAGAAACTTTGGAGCACTCTTTGAAGTACTTTGTGTTGGTTGGATGAATCTGAGATTGTGTGATGCATATCGTATAATCATGCCCACGGATACTTGAGGTGACAATGGAGTATCTAGGTGACATTAGGGTTTTGGTTGATTTGTGTCTTAAGGTGTTATTCCAGTATGAACTCTTTAATACACTACAAAAAAAAATACACTTCCGTGATGATACGTGTTTGTCACAAAGAGGTCGCGTTTTTGTCATGCATGTACATCCATGACAAATTTATGATAGAATCAAGATAGTCATACACATCTTTGTCGTAGAAGTGTTCCATGACATTACCAAAATTATCATCACGGAAGTTTCCACTTCCATGACGATAAATCGCGCGTCACGAAGTGCTTTAGTCAAGGGTGACCGACACGTGGCATCCACCGTGGCGAACGCCGCGTTAAGCTATCGGGTCGGGTTTTCGATCCGATAACCCGTTAACAGCCCCGACCAATGGGAAATTTCCACGTGTAAAATTCTGATTGGCCGAAGGGAACACCTGTCAGCTCGTCAGTGGGCAAGATGTCACCCGTCCACTGGAGGAGACATGCCTATGGTATGTTGACACGTGGCTGGGCCCAACAGAGGCCCATATAGGTTAAAAAGGCCAGCCCAGTCAAAGGCCCGTAGAACTTAATCAGGTACTAGTGGGCCAGCCCAATTACGGCTTGCTTAATAAAGGCCGATTTACAGCCCGAAACCAGATCTGGCCCGTTAATTGTTCGCCCAATATTTGGGCCCATTTACGGCCCAAAGCCAGATCTGGCCCGTTAATTGTTCGCCCAATATTTTGGCCCATTTGCGGCCGAAGCGAGATCTGGCCCGTTAATTGTTAGCGAATATTCGGGCCCAACTATAGCCTGATGACTTTCGGCTGTTAGAGGCACGATGTGAACATGGGCCCATTTCAGCCCGGTGACTTTCGGCACAGGAATGGCCCGTCTTTGCCCATGGGCCATATATGGTCCGGACGGGACATCGGGCCCACTAACGGCCGTGCTAAAGGTGGCAATGATTAAATAGCGTGACTTTGGGCCTGTTAAAGGCTTGCCGCGTAATTCGCCCGATTGATGCATGTACTAAGCTTCGGCCTCTTAAAGGCCCATGATATCGGCAATAACTAAGGCCCGAGATATGTTTCGCCCGGTAACAGCCGCGGAGCTAATCGGGCCCATAACGGCCCGGCTCACATTTCGGCCTGTTGAAGGCGTCGACGACTAGTGAAAATTGAGGCCCAAGATGCATTTTGGCTGCTAAAGGCGTCGTGGTTTCATCTCGGGCGTAACGAGGCGGTACAATATTCAGCTCGTTAATGGCCCAACGCTATTCGGGCGAACTAATGTTACTGGGTCGACAAAAGGCCCAACTAAAATATAGGCCAGGTGTAAGTTTGGGCTGGCGCTTAATATGTGAAGGCTCTAATCATTTGGGCCCAAGAAAGACGCCAGTCGCCCAATTGTGGCCGCTAAAAACACGGCCCTTATCGAATGTTTCGCCCGATCCGACTACATATAATTTTTTTTTCAGATAGCGAATGATGGCGATTAACTAGTAGGAATTAAGAACAAACCTACTCTACACAATAAAGAAATTACGGCATATTAACTAAGAATAAACCTACACTATACAATAAAGGATTTAAGGTATATTACATCCACTGGGCATTGAAGTTCGCCACTAGTGATCATAAAGCGCAACGAAGAAGCAGATTACAAAATCGGGCACCATTGCAGCGTAACAAAATAATACCGAACGAGACCACTTCCAAGACAGTTCAAGAAAGGTTAGCCTTATGGGGAACCATCAAGTCAGCCGAAAGCAAGGCGTGAGACCGCCTAGCATGTCGGTCATAGTTTCCGTGTCTAGCTGTTTAGCGATGAGGTTCTCATTGGTGTTCTCCGCAATCTTTCTTAGAGATAGGACTTCAAGTCGAAGTTGAGATGCGTAATGCCTTTACGCTAGAACATGGGGTTGAAGAAGTCGAACCGATTCGCATAACAAATTTCGTGAGCTTGTCTCGACCGTTAGTCTCAAGTAACTTGAACAATCGCATCAAGACAAGACTTTGGGGTTGTCTCGCTATCTTCAAGATGTTTTGCCTTCTTTGCTGCAATATATGTTGGGTTTGTCTCACATCCTTCAATGAGACTTGTGCATGCCATCGGGCATATCACCTGAAACAAAGCGTAGAGATGACAGGTTTTGCGTGTATAAACAAAGATGATAACTGCTCATTAATTCTATCCAATTTCAAATTAGAAAATAAAGAGTAAGTTCAAAATATCGGTAGCATAATTTGGCATTGTTCATAATGCGAGCTTCACCACACTACGGATTACCATGTCAAAATAACAAGCATAGATGAAGGGCAAAGAAAATCATTGTATCTATTTTGGATAATGTGCATGGCATGTTGTTCATATCATCGACCACATCTGTAAGATAAAGCGAGGAGATGACAAGGTGCAAACGTGGGCTGCTTCACCACACACTAGATTATAGATCCACAAAACCAAGCATACATATAGGGAGTATTAAGTAATGTGCATGGTATGAATAAGAAATTTGGTTTTACAAGTAAAACTTAGAACTTACGGTTCTTACGAACATGCATTTTGGTAGAAACAGACAAACTAAACAAATAAAGAAACGATAGGGAGTATGAGCAAATTAAACAGCAGTTGAGGATAAAGGCTTTAGAAGGACTAACTTACATTAATAGTTAACACCGGCTTTGTAATGCCCTTCTCCATGTCAAGGGAAGGATAACTCAAGAATTTCATACGTAATCTTCTTCATAAGCATTGCCTGTACTCTACATTTTGTAGAGAGTAATTATAGATATGATAATACTAGAAGGGATAGAGCATAATGAAGATAAGATGCAGGTTGATGCTACATAATCAACTACCAATCCCAGGAAGTACAAGCGTTACAGGACAAAATGTACTGACAAGAGCAATGGGCTACACTTTCCTCAAGACCGGCATTGTCTGTGTATTCTACTTGTTGGTAAGATTAAATATAGATCCGATCTTTTTTAGTAAATGGTGGGCGAGGGAGATAAGATGCGAGAATGTTACAAAATGAACCAATCCCTCTTCCCATAATACAAGAGTGTTTTGAACCTTTGGTGTCTTTGTACAAAACGTTCTTATATTATGGGACGGAGGGAGTAGCTGTTAATGTAAGTACAGTGATAGACCACGTTCGGTCCTTACAAGAGGACTGCAGAGCTAAACCTCTTCAAAAGCATTGGGTTGATTCTAAATTTATGTAAGAGTCCATACGGATCTTATAAGGTCGTCGAAATGGGCGATTACGAGGCTTACATGTTCAGTGATGCTACATAATCAAACAGCTATGAAAGTAAGTTTGGTCATACTTGGCAAGAGGTACTCACGAGAGCAATGCGATTAATGCGGTATAGTTGCGAGATTACATGGTCCCTTGAGAACGAATGTTCTTACGCTAATGCGATTTGCATTACAAGTGAGACATTAAGGCAAATGCAGAAATGTAGTTCAAATTGTGATGTGATATCATAGAGCGATTATACATTACGGCACCGAGACCAATGTGTAACAAGATTATTCGATCACCGTCGGATAAATGTAGCAGGAGACTTTACTGAAATTTCGTTCGGAGGCTTGCCATCGAAGTGCGCTTGCCTCGGGTAGGAGCGATACTTCATCAACGAAAGTGCTTGAAAAGCGCAACCAACTCTTGCTCGTCATCACAATCCGGTTTGCTCCTCGCCTATTTAAAAGAATGAAATATTGTGTCTTACAGCCGGTGAAACATATGCGATAATGACCATGAATAACATTAGTACATTACTTACGGCGTGAAGTTGCGGAGGAAGGCGGAAATTGTTACGTATGCATGCGGTATAATCTTTCCATGAAGGAAAGATGCGCACAAAAGTTCGACAACAACATAAGCTTCGTCTTCTAAATCGGGAAGAAATGGAGCAGGGTCCTATTTGCTGCAATTGGGGCTCTCTACGGTTCGAAAAGGGATTTGGTAACCGGATTTGGTGTACTCTTTCTGGAATGGGGTTTTGCGTCAAATGCAATTTGGTGCTATGTCAAGCCGGCATAATCATCTTTTCTGCTGCGGTTGGGGTCTACTGTGAGTTGGGGCATCGAAATGACCCGGTGTAGTAGGGCTAGAGTCTGCTAGAGTTGGGGTATTTTGTGGGTCAGGTGATATTGCAACTACACCTAATGGGCTATTTGATTTTTCAGGTGCCACTACCTTTTTCCAAATACTTTGCTTGTGCTCCTCCACGATCGACAACCGCCCTCTTCCTTTTGAACATCGATACACAAGAACAACATTTGAATGGATAAATATGGTATGATGATAGATGGAATATGTCTTTGAAAATGGATAGGCGGGCGTATTCACATACGATGTGTAAACTAAGCTAATGGCAGTTCAACAAAGTAGAAGCAATGCAAAGCATCAGTTGCAAGATATGTGCGAGCAATGTAACCTTGGAAAGTTAGAGCAAGTACCTTGATGGGTGAATAAGATAAGGCATCTTCCTCTGACTCCTCCACTAGGGAGCTACATTGACTTAGGTCTCCCTCTAGCTCAGAATCACTGTTAGGATCATATTCTGAGCATGAATCTGTAGGTGGAGAGCCTTTGCATTGCATTGCATCGGACTTGATTTCAGTCCCTTAATGCCAAGTTTGTGACCATGGCATTGTTACGCTTTATTCTTTTCATGCGCGCAAGCTCATAATCGTTATGATGTTGTTCGAGAATGCGAGATTCATGAAAACATAAAAGTAGTCAGATTATCTATGGAATGCATTGCGGATTCAACTCGGAGAGTGTCTCCCTATAAACCCCTGCATATGCAAAGTTCACCTCCCCAACCGTGCTAACCAGACCACACACGTAAATACAAACTCCTTATGTCTCTATATGAGGCGGGGCACACATTTCAAAACTAAAGTAGGAACATTAGAATCATATGAAATTCGTATTTGAACAAATAAACTAAGAAATTATGAGTGGTGTAATGTTTAGCTTCAAGGGCGGAGTGTTGGTAGTGCGACACAAAGCAAGTAGGTAGAATGTATTCCATGTAAAAGATCGAAACCTATGTAAAAGCTGGAAATGACACTTTCTTTCTATACAATGCAGTGTTCGTTACCCACACATGATGGAAGAAATCACATAGAGAAATACTATTCACTCAGGTCTCTGGTTCCAAAGTATTTAGAAAGCAGGGTGGTCTACCCTAAAAAGAATATTGACAACAAATATGACAAGGCAAGCATAGATGTAGTGAATCAATCATTTACTTGTGAGCTTATTAGGACAAGTATGCAGATTTGTAACGCAAAGAAGAGACCGTCCAAAATCTGAATGAAGAAGTTTGTCTAGCACTTATTGTTTGCAACTAATCGGCGTGAATAATTGGATATTATATCGAATGAGTAAGAAAGACAAGTAAAATTGTCAACAAACCTGGCTTGCGGTAGTAATCTGGTCAATGTCACTACGACCAACAATCCAAAATGACTAGTTTTACATTAGGGCGAATTTTTGAAAACCCTGTGAACTTTAGAGGTACTAAAGATTATGGAAATACATCTGAACCATTAAGTGTAGGTAGCATTGAGCACACAACAAACCCTAATGACAGTCCTGCCTAATGAGTAATGAATCAATTAGAAAATGGGTGATGAGGGTAGGCTGCTTTGAGTGTTGAGGGCGTATCTCGGGATAAATCGGGTTGGCTTGGTGGGTGCTGCACTTTGAGCCCTGAACGGATTTGGGAAGGTAAACGCAATGGCCTTACCGAAACAGCCAGTGATGGCAGCCTGTTGGTGAAGCGGCTCACACAGCCTCCTGATTAGTCCAGCGTCTCCTCCTAGAGTCATGCCGTCCGCGGGCGGCCAGTCGCCGGCGAGGCAGGCGGCCGGGGCGATTAGAGATCGGAAGCTTGTGAGATAAGCAGAGGGAATCGGGGCTGGGGCGACCCAAAATCGAGGGTGGGCGGCCCACCGTGGGCACCTAATGAGATACACACCCGAGCGGCGAACATGCATTTTCGAAAGTAATTTAGGAACATTTAGCTGACCAATTAAATAACTCTATTTTAATAATATCAGATTCGTATTTGAACATCTAAGATTGTTTAGCTTGATGCGTGGAGTAGTGTTATTATGACACGAAGCACGTATTCTGATCGTATAGTGATCATAAAAGTTGGAAACTCTAAGAATATGTTATTAGCAAAGAGGGTTTTCCTCCGATTTCTATTAAAGAAACCACCACGGAACCAACATGATCAATTAAATTCTAAGCATGATCAATTAAACACGTATTATGGGCATGCCATGGCAGATTTGAAGTCGTAAACCGGATAAATGATATTTAGCATCCATTGTTTGCTTGAACTAAGAACTAAATTCTAAGAGCTGAAAAGAAAGTAGAGTAACCAAGTTAAGATCTATTTTCTGGTTGAGATCAAAAGTTGAGGAGATATGAAGTACCACCTCTCTTGCGGCGCCGTGTAGGCATCGGGGTGCGATGGTATCGGTGGCATTGAAGCGAGATCTGCGACGGTGAAGCCCAGGTGCATCGAGGATAAGTCCCATTGCGGTGGAAGAGAAGGTCGTGTGGCGGCCCCGACAAAGAGGACGGCAGCGCCGATGAAGCGAGAGGACGATGATGCAAAGGCTATTGGTCCGTCGCCGTGGATGAGAAATGTCCATCTCTAGAAGTGGACCAGCGTGGTCTTGGTAGGCGCTCGGCATGGTGGAGGGCGGTGGCGATGGATGTGGTGGAGGACGGCGGTGATGGATGGGGTGGCGGACGGAGGCTGGTGTGGGGATGGGGTGTTCTAGCGGCAGACGGTGTATGAATGGGAAAATGGAGGGAGAATGCACGGGAGAACCATGTTTTTAGGGGCCTTTGTCTGCGAAATATGGGAAAGTTCTGAACTTAGCCCCGATTTAAAATTTGGACGTCTCGTCGGTTGGGGATAGAGACGGTAATCTCGCATCTCGCCAATATTTGCCCAGGCGATTTGAGGCGAGGAGGGTGGTTGGCGCCCATGGTTGGCGCCCACGGTGTATGAGCCGGGGGCTGATGGTAGGGCGGTTGTGTCACGTGCGAGTGAAGTTACAAACCTGCCCCTATTGAAAATATTTGCCTACATCGATTTCGGCCGAGTCGAGTTTGTTTTGCCGCCCACCGTGTATGAATGGGGAATGGAGGAGAAAGCAGAGGTCTTTCGGACGAGCTTGAGTCAAATGTGTTTTGCCGCCCATGTTTGACGCGCCGCAAGTCGAATGGGCTCAGAGGCGGTCGTGTCACGTCTAATTGAAGTTACTAACCTACCCCTGTTTAGAGCAGTGGAAATCGGGCCGATGGATTGTCCGTGTAATGGGTAGACAGTAATTTCGATCTCCCAAACACTTGGTTTCGGGCAGCCGACGTGGGAGTGGACATTTTGCAGCTTCTTTCGAATTTTGGGACAATAAGCATCCACGTTTACCATGGCAACTAAATTCGAATCCATTTTGTATTCCTATATGAATCTTTATAAATTGTTCTATGTTTTTTTATTTATCTTCTAAAGGACGACATTTATGTATTCCTGTGTCTTATTTGAATTTGTTTTACTAATGCCGATACTCAAATTCAGAAACTAGTATCCTGTTTAAGTTGAATTCGAATATTTGGAACACTTCATGTCCAACTCAAATGTCTGCATGGCATAATGTGTACTCCCATTTAGATATGTACACTGGCGATGTATCAAGATTCAAATACCGAGTCAATCAACCAAGAAATGTACCAGAACTAACGAGACATATAAACACTTATAGAGTATATGGATCAATAATATCAACTAACATACATAAGCCAGACATTTGTACTTTTTTGGCTACAACAGCATCTTTTTTTTAGCGACATCTCGGCCCTTTCGATGCGTGCCACTTATGGTCCATCTATACTACTACTATTGCTGAATGCACATTCGGCCCGATTGGCATATTTGTAGGTCTGGCACAGCAATCCAAATGAAATGTCTCTGAGTCTTATCAATTAATACAGACTTGTGCTCACATAAAATTACAAACCAAAAAACAAAAAAAATATTACATGATCTCTAAAACAAATGGTTTGATTGATTACATGAACAGACAATACAAAGGTTATTCAGCTATGGAAAGAACATTTCACCTATGATTTACCAAGTAGGAATTTAATTTCCTTTTTTCCTTGGGACCTTAACAATCTGGTGGGTCTCGACTTGTTTCGTTTTGAAATCCACCAAATATTTAATGGTTGTCTTGAGTCTCGCTTGTGATTGTGCTTTGTTTGCTTCCTCAACATGTCAACTTCATCTCTAAGTGCGAGCGAAACTCTTTCTACCACTAGTTTAGCCTCTTGAGCATCAGCGGTTGGCAATTCATAATGCACGATTGGGCGGTTACGCTTTAGCGTGGGATGATGCAGCGTCCATGGGGACCTCGCTCTTTTGATCTTGGGCTAACCTGTTTTGCCATTAAAGTTCGATTGGATTCGGAAAAGTTGAAGTTAGCAAAACATCTCAATTGGGAGTTATAACAGCAAACCAGTTAAACAAACAAGGAATTGAAGAGTTTCAATTGGATGTTGAAAAGTACTCCCTCGTCCCATAATGTAAGACATTTTTAACACTATGCTAGTGTCAAACGTCCTATATTATGGGACGGAGGAGAAGTTATTAACATCATTGTAAATCCGCTGTTGCAGCAGACAAAGTAGTTAAACAAACAAGTAGATATTTAAGTTAAGGCAAGCAGGTAATTCTTAACGATGAAGTATAAAACACATAGGTATGCGCAGTCTACAATATGATTAACAGGCTGTGCCATTATGTAATCAGTAGCAAACTAAATTAAGCCAAGCAACGTAATTGAACATTTTTGCAATAAGTGCCTAACTAAAATTCCGAGAAGCAGGTAAATGAACTTACGCTAGTTCTTTGTACAGGCACACTGCAACTTTTTTTTTGCTTACAAGGTTGTACAAAGAAGTCCATGGCATCAATTGCTTGGATACGCACTCCCAATACTTCTTTCTTCCCACACTGCATGGGTAAGTCGAATGGTTAATCTGGTAAGATGGTGCGTCCTTGATATGTTATATGAGCACGTGTAGTCGGACTAGTTGTAGCCAAACACATCACCTTTGGCTTTTCTTTGTATATTTCATGCGATTACTTTTGGCATATCGAGATCTAAGCAATCTACAATAGGATGAAAAGATCGGCATCCTTCACATTATTGGCGAACTCAAGCAATTCAACCATTACGTGGGTAAATCAAAAGCGCCCTTTGGAATATTTTTCACTATCCAATCATACACGCATAAAGGCGGCGCCACCATAGGGGCTGGTATGGGCGGCACGCCTCAGTGGCTGGAAAGTGTGCACCTAGTTTAACTCGTCCAGTGCTGGCTCCACGCTACTTTTGTTCGTCCCAACGCATACGAAGCGAGCAATGTAAAAAATGAAGAAAAATGATTCAATTTGGATGGGCCAATAACATAAGTGCAAGGCAGGCCCTATAGCAGGCTCGCGGCCCAAACGAGCGCCTCCCATATCGATCGGCAGCAGGAAAAATCCCAATTCATTTGCTCCAGCATCCAGTCTGGTTCGCTCCTAACCTAGCGTCATTGACGGGCCAGACCGACGACGCACTTCCTCGCGCCCTCGTTGGAGGCGGTCGCCGGCTTCAAGTGAGCAGAAGGACAAGAAGGTGAAGATCCAACCACAGGTGTAGCGCTGCGTGGGAGGCAAATGACAAAGACGGGCATGGCATCGAGCTTGCGCCAAGCAGACGATCATGACTTGCAAAGAGTAGCATGCATATGGCAGGTACATCACATCCCTGATTATATCTAATTCAACTCTTCAATTTACGGCCAATAGTTAAACCTCGACGGTGTTGTAAAACTGCTTGTATGTAGGGAATCTATGAGAAAATGAAACCAAATTTCTACTTATTTTATAACTCCCCCAATCAATCTTGGTCGATTGAATCTGATGTATCTAATCAAGTTTCCGATTGCAAACATACAAGCTCATGTTGTTCTTGAGCCCGAAGTGTTTAATGAACAAGCTGCTAATGAAGGATTTGATGCAAACATTTTACATGCTCTGGTGATGAACATATAGTGTCTAATGAGGGATCTAATGCAAGCATTTTGCAAGCTCATTGAAGGATTTAGTGTCTAATGATGATCTACTATATTGAGAGAGGCAGAGATTTGCGAGCATTGATGACAAGCAAATTATAGTGCATTTTCATAGCTTGAGGAAGCGTCGAGGCCATCTACGAGAAAGTCCACCGTATCATGACAACATAGCATAAATACTTTTCTAACTGTTGTTTGAAACTATTGGCATACTTATGCGGGATAGATATATTGATATGCAGTTTATGCTTTGGTTATCGTGCAATTACACTTGATATTTTCAGCGAGAGAACGAATAATTCAGGCAGGTACAGACCATGTTTGTAGTCCTTGTACACCATGTTGCATTTTGTGTTTTTGGTGCTTGCATCATTTAGTGTTTATAATCTGAACTACTTTGGATCATTAGCTGGTTTTCAAAGTGCATGTAGTTTCACATTTCTCAAGTTATGTTGATTTCGGAGTGCAAGTGCCTTCCATTATTTTTAAGTTAAATGTTCGCCTGGTAACTTGAATTCGTGGATCAGCCCTTTGCACACAAATCATACACGAAAAGTAGTATGAATTAAATGAAATGCGTGGACTTACGCTAGCTCGTTACAGGCTCCTTGCAGCTCTGCTTGCGCTTGGGATGTTCCATGTACAAGTCCATGTTACCACTTGCTTGGATGTGCAGGCCTTGTGCTCCTTGCATCCCCCTCTGCATTTTTTACACGACGAGTGGTTGATCAAATAAGAGGAATCGACCTTGATGATGTACCGGAGGACATATACTTACAAGGTTATACGGGTGTGCAGGATGTGTACCAGATCCCATAGCCCCGTCATGCTTCGCTAAAAAATGGATTTGCTTGTTTCAGATGATATCTCCGGAAGAAATAAGAGTTAAAGTCGAGTTGTATAGGCGTGTAAGCTAAGAGAAGCGGTGAAAGGATATCCAAACATCATCGAGAACAGTGCACAAGGGAGTGATGTGGATACCTAGTTCGGGCCGGCGTTTGGGCATGCTCGCCTAGCTAGAGTGCGGGTCACTTCAGGCCGTTGAGGGTGATCGCCCGGCTGGCAGCGCCGCGGATGCAGATCTTGAGTGGCAGCCGAGGCGCTACGATCGCAGTGGGACGAGACCGTTGGTGAAGCCCCAGCGACCTCGGGGGTGGAGAGTGCGACGATGTGCTCCATTAAGTAGCCCCGGTGAGCCGGGAGATGGCGTCGATGAAGCCTTTTGATGCGGTGGAACTTCGGTGTTCGTGAGGCACGTCGGTTCTGACGGCAAGCGTTGTCGATGGACTACCGGTGCGGCGGACGAGGCGTAGATGAGGTAGCTCCGTGCGGTGGTGAGCGTGGATCGTCTTCGCCATAGCCGTCCAAGCACGAGAGGTGGGGAAACGGTGGGGAAAGAGAGCGAGGCGAGGGCGATTCGAGGATGGCGGCAAATTAGGGATTTGAGCAATCTGCAGGCGCGGAAGGGAGCGATGGAGAAGAGAGATTTTGCGAGGCTGGAATTGGGGCAGCGGATATTTCAATCCGAAAGCGTGGAAGCGCGAACTTATATTGTCGTCATCCTTTTTTGGGGGAGGGGTGGGTGGTTGGGTGCTACTGGCGTCCGACACACGCGACCACCCCGAAGCGGGACTACTGCCGGTGCCTTAAGGCACCTGCCTTTGTGTCCATGACATGTGGGCCCAACAGCTAGCTGGCACACATGTCAATCACCCAAGGGCTGTTGCCTTTAAGGCACCGAAGCAGCGTCCACCCCGACACGACCCTGGTCTTCCTGGTGCGCCTAGATTTGAGAATGCAAACGAATCTTCTTTCATTTGCAAACGAATCTGTATGTATTACCATGCCCATGTTTTCCTTGCAATAATTAGTCATTCGAAACGAGATACTCCATCCGTTCACTTTTGTAAGTCGTTTCAGACAACTTAAAATGAACTGTTTTGCACATTGTCTGAAATGTCTTCAAGGTCTTATAAAAGTGAACAGAGGGGGTACTATAAATTAATTAATGAGGAGTTATTTGAAAAAAAATCAAAAGCGGTACCCACGCTTAACGTGGATTAGAGTGTGTGACATAATTAGTTATTTGAATTAGAGTGTGTGTCACGTAGTTAGTTATTTGAATTAGAGTGTGTGTCACGTAGCGATCTCCAATTCTAACGTGGATTTAGCATTTCACTGTATCCATGCTACTTTTTTAATACAAATTCATATGTATATGGTGAACACCATGGTACTGAGAAAACTTTTGGATGGATTCAAACATATGACCTACAAAATAGCACAACAAATTGTGCCAATGTCAACTTTTCGAAACTTAGTATGGCACGAATTCGAAATAATTACCCGTATGCCTGGTCCTCGGTTCAAATCTTACAATGTACACCGAATTGAAACATCGATATTAAGTCTCGTACTATGTACATTCAAATGTTGTTTTTAGTCCCCTCACAAGACAAACGCTTACATACTTCCTGTATCGGTCAATCTTCCTCTCCTAACCACCTTAGCAAGCTATCGGTTTCCAAAACACATTCATTCTTTCTCTCCATGTTTCGATCTCTAAGTCTCTGACCTAGACAACCCCTATTTCCACTCCTGTTACCAAATGTATTTACCTCACACACCCGCCATTGCACCCCATGCCGAGAGCTCTCTCTCTCTCCTCTCCCTCTCACCCTCTCGTGCTAAATACATGCATTGCCTATCTAGCCCCCCCAACCTCTCGTGCGCACGAACGCATGTTGTATATCTAGGTCACTCCCTCGAGACTGTCTCACTCTTTCTTCCACACGGCGGGCCACACTCTCTCAATCTCGCTCTCTTTATCAGTCTCGTTTAACCTCGTTTTCTTTCACACACAAATGATATATCTCCCTGTTCGGGCCTCGATCGACACACTCTATACTCTCTCACGCAGATTGTCTATCTAGGTCAGTCCATCCAAGCCGCCGCCACTCTTTTCGACCTCATGGTGGGCCACGCTCACTCAATCTCTCTCTCTCTCTCTCTCTCTCTCTGTGTGTGTGTGTGTGTGTATGTGTGTGTGTGTATGTCTCGATTTACCTCGCTCTTTCTCGGACAAAAACAATATATCACCGTGTTTGACACCAATTCGACCTATTCACATTGTATACTCTCTCACGTACATCGTCTATCTAGGTCATTCTCTCCAACCCGTCTCACTCTTTCGATCGCACGACGACCCTATGTGATCGGTTGACCTTGCTTCCTCCCACGCACAAAATATACCTACACGCCAGTGACTGGATCATCTCTCAAGCTCTATCTTACTGACCCTCACCCTTACCAAAAGCTCAATCGGACAATATCTCTCCGGAGCATATATATTTATTCAATGAATGTCGGACCACACTCACTTTGTCTCTCTATCTATGTCTCTCGATTGACCTGCTTTCTCATACCGTACCTTCCACGCGTTGAAGCTACTACCTTTCCATCCCTCGCAAAGCCGGAGCTATTTACATTGCGAGGGGCACTCCAACCTTGGATTAATTTGTGTAGGCATTTATTCCAGTCGGTTTAGATTATATTTTCGTAGCATTCGGCCCACAACTACTCCAAGCTGGTTGCAACCCATAACTCCCTAGTTGATTTCCCTCTGGCTCGGTCATCGCCTCTCTCACGCGTCCTTTCTCACCTTCAACGTTGCACCATGGTATTATTGAAAAACTATGTTGTTCTCTTTAATTATTATAAATAAGCTACAAAACTACACAATCGATAGTCCACTTGGAATGGAACAAATTTTGACCCAGAAATTAAAGTGCTACAAACTACACACCAAGGGGCCCACATGTCATGAAACAAATTTGGACCCATATACAAATTAAAAAATAAAGGATGAGGATCGAACATGCGACCGGGCCTTCAAGCCGCACATCAATAGGAAACATACGTAGAATAGCAATGTTTGTTGTACCCCCTTTGTTCACATAATGTTTTTATATTACCACAGCCTAATTAATGGATAACATGTAATATTATTTTTAGTACTATTCGCCTTCACTTACTTGGTGGGTTCCATGTGTGCTCTCTCTCTCCTCCCCTTACTGCGTTTAGGCCTTGCAGGCAAACAGGAAGAACTTCATGGCGATGTTGCCGTTGACCATATCTGGGCCAGCGTTCACAACTCACAAGTCACGGCACCGGTTTCACGTACTAGCAGCACTAGTCGATTAATGTACGTGCAATGCACGTTAATTTGGAAGTATATTAAGTGCATACGGATATTAACTACTAGGATATTATTTGCGTGTTGTCATGTGATTAGCACTATTTTGGCATGAAATTAACTTCACGCAAAACGTGTTGAGCGCTCGACATTGAAGCAGTCTAGGTCATTGGCTGACAAGGAATACATGTGGCTTGATGGCGTTTATATTTAATTTGATACGGTTCTAGCGAGAACATTCAATCGATCAAACCATACATTTCGTTGATCGACTCCGACTTTAAATTATACGATGATCGATATAAAATAAATGGAAATGATAAGCGTTCGGATTTTAAGCATGGCAATCGAGCGTTTTCATAACAAATTAGATTACAGCGGCGGCGGCGGGGCGTCTTCGCGGTGAAGCGGCTCCTCTGCCGTGCTACGTGTCGTCCAGACCCCACTTCGACGGCGACGGCGGCGTCTTGCGCTGTTGTTGGCGTACTCTGGGCGTTGGCCTAGCTTCAAGGAAGGCCAAAATGTTCGGACTTTGGAGCGAAGTCAGCTGGCGGGAGGCGGCTGGCGTTAGTGCAAGGAAGCGGTCGACGGCGGCCATCCATGCCGGCGAGAACGGCACCAGCTGGGGACAGGCGAGCGCTGTCAACAGTGGCGAGAGGCGACCGTGTGCATGGGCACCGGCAAACGCAGCGAAGCTGCGTCGATCGCCAAGAAAGCGCATCTGTTGGCGGTGCAAGCGGCACCGCGAAGCGCGTGAAACTTCGGCGGGACCTCGTGGAACCCCGTGGCATCAAGCTTCGGCGACAATGTGCAGCTCCGGCCCATCAATGCCACGAGGGATGGTATTTGGGCCTTGATCGGGCGACGGGAGCGGAGCAGGGGCGGGGGCGAGGCGGCGTCTTCCCGCAAGGCCAGTTCAAGCTCGTCCCAAAGCGCCTTATGTTCTTGAGACTCCGGTGGGTGTCTTCCTCATGGCCCGGAACACTAAGGGAAGACCATCGTGATGCGGCATGGCGTCACGTTTAGAGTCGAGGCTAGTTGGAGGTAGACGACAGGAGAATCGGAGAGGAAGAGAGAGGTCATAGCGATCTATAGGGTAGTGCAGGAGGTTGATTTTAAAGCTGCGGCGCGGCGACATTAAAAGTGGGAAGCGATTGGGGCGATGGTGGGCGGCGGAGCCTGGTCAAAGGGCTCGCCTCCGGTGAGTTCGCACAGTGCTCACCTTTCCGCCGCCTCCACGACAGCCCGGCCTTGTGAATGCGCTTTCGCTGACGCCTCCGTCGACTCCCACGCTTGCTGGGATGGCACCTGCCGATGAGAAGCGGGGACTCGTGGCAGCACGAAAACGCCCACGGGTTCAATAGTGAAAGCGTTCGCCTTAACGTGATAGGTCTTTTCCCTCACAAAAATGTGACATTCTTTGTTCCAAAATACCTTGGCTCTTCATTTGTGCAACTTTTCATAAGCAGCTTGTCTCGAATTGAAGAAAAAACTTACGAAGTAATATTTGTGCCATATCACGTGACCATGCTCCTGCATCATGCAATAAATTTTCAAGCCGTACATCTGTCCTGTTGTATTTCTTAAGAAAGGATTTGGTCAAACATTTTTCTTAGTTAAACAACCTTTCCGGTTTATAGGGCTCAGTTCAAAAATCTCACCAACCAAGGTAGATGGTGAGTGGTGGAACAATTGTTGTAGTTTGCAAAACCACTCAATTAATGCGCTTGTTTTCCTCAAAAATTGAGTTTCTGAATGCATTAATTGCAATGCATGCATGCATAAAGTACATGCATTGGTCAATTTTCTCTTAATACTTGCATGTAATGATTTATTGCACCTTGAAATCTGAACATGTGATGGGGAACAACAAATTGAGACTTATAAAATGGGAAAACTAAAATTTGAGATAAGCCCTATAAACCGGAAAGGAGGGAGTAAAAGGATAATCCCTCCGTGCCGATTACGTATTGCACGATATATTAACTCAAGTACTAGGCACGAACAAAAAAGTACTAGGCACAAACAAGCGGGCTCAATTACGTGCTCATCACGGTGTAGTAGTAGTAGTACTAGGCAATGCGATTGACGAAAGTGACATTGACGGCCAAGCATCGAGGAATTGAACCGCGTTCGATACTGCACGGTAGGTAACATTGTCTAGTTACTAAAGCATCCTCCGTTGTTCATCGGTAGTCATTATGGACCGGGGACATGAGGGAATTTTCTAGGGCTGGAATTACGGCCGCCGGATATTTCGACTTGAAGCGCCGAGGCTCGACTGGTTGGGGTTGCCTAATGTGCGTACCATGACGCCAATCGAAGGACCACGAGCCCATTTTTTTTAGGATCAACTCGAGCCAAGGTCCTGGCTGATGCTGCCGTTGGGTCCTACCATTTGAGAATACGAAAGGAACCTTTTAAATTGCCGAAGAAATCTATGTGTATTACAATACCCGTATTTTCCTTGCAAATACTAATCTCAACGTGGTAATTGATTTATGACGAGTCGTTGAATTTGTGATATAGTGATCTCAACATGGATTTCACATTTCATGGTATCCCTAGTAGTTTTCCAATGCAAATTCAAATTTAAAAGATGAACAATATGGAGGTGAGAAAACTTTGTATGTATCAAGCATATGACCACACACACACACACACACACACACACACACACACACACACACACACACACACACGACACATCTAACACAACAACTATCCAATAAGTATAGTGCATCTATTTTTCCAACCCATGCATGTATGACACGAGTTAAAAAATACTCCTTCTATTCCTGAATATTATTCTTTTAGAGAGTTCAACAAGTGACTACATACGGAGCAAAATGAGTGAATCTAGACTCTAAAATATGTCTATATACATCCGTATGTGCAGTCCATTTGAAGCCTCTAAAAGACTAATATTTAGTAATGAAGGAGTAAAATATAAGACATCCATGGTCCTCAGTTCAATATTTAAAATGAACATGAAACTGAAACATGAATATTAAGTCTAGTACTACAATTACATGCAAATGTTGTGTTTAGGCGGACCTATGATTGTCTGGGGTCAACCCTCGACCTTAGATAAAGCTGTGGAGCTCTGTTTAGGGTTGTTTAGATTATATTTGATCCACCCTCCCAACCACCGATTGGTTGTGCACCCCCACCCTCCTCCCAGGAGAATATCATGTGCCCCCATACCTTACATGCTATATGCCCGTCATGAGTTGCTTGGAGCTTGTAGATCTCGAGATATAGCAGCTCACATGATGTGTCTTAATTTTTTGCGGGAAACCTTGATGAGTTTGAGAATTGCACACAATTTGTACAAAACTACTTAGATGCCCTTTGATCCCATATCCAACGACCTCGAATCTCGTTATCACCGTAGCATCTAAGATGAAGGAGGACATCATATTCTCACATGTATGTAAGAATATCATGTGCCACCACACCTTAGATGCTTTGGTGATACAAGCTCTTGGAGGCGTTGGATTTGTGACCCAACACCTCCTCGGTGGTTCGAATGGTTTTTGCAGAAAAGCCACAAAAGAGTTAACCACCGCTTACAAGCACAAAGACTGCTCAGATGCCATTGGATCTCAGATCAAACGACCTCCAAACTCGTATCACCGTAGCATCCAAGCTGCGATAGCACCTTATGTTTTCTCGCACGGGAGAGTATGAGGTGCTCCCGCACCGTAGATTCTATGGTGATACGTGTTCACTGAGATCTAACGGCCCATAGTAGGAGGTTTGAATGTTTTTGCAATATACGGCTGATAGAGTTTGGGAAATGCGCAGAAAGTACAAGACTATGCATGTGCCATCTGATCACTGATCATACGACCTAGATGCTCATATCACCGTAGCGGGTAATTAAGCTACGGGGAGCACCTAATATTAGCACCGGGTAGCCGTTGGATTGAAGATGCAGCGGCACACACGAGGCATGAATGTTTTATTTGCAAAAAAAAACTTTGGAGAGTTTGGAAATTGCGCATAATTACAAAGACTACTCCCAAGCCATTGGACCTCACTTCCAACGGTGTAAAACTTCGTATCACCATAGTATCTAAGCTGCAGGGGTGGATGAGATATTCTATGCAGCTGTCATTTTGTTCGTAAACTTGCAAAATACGTGTAACTTCGTGCCGTTACTTGTCTAACCGCGCAAAGTGTTTGTTCAAAAAAACCATCCTACACTGAAATATCGGAACAACACACGGGGGTCCCACTTTTCATTAATCAAATTTGGACCTAAAACTAACAAATCTGAAAGACGAGATTCGAACTAGCAACCTGGACTACAAAGCGTAAGTCGATAGCCTGAAAAAACAAACGGTTGTCGGCTTTGTCCCATAACTTGACTTTATACAGTACTTGCGTTGAGTAGAGTAGAGGGAGTGCCTCGTCAACATGTGGATGACCGTTGTCTCACTTACGGGTGGTCCCAGGTCTGCGATCTCAATCTCTCTTCTCTCCATTGTCTAACCTTTGCGGGCACATTACGAAGAGCGGCGCTAGCTTGCCGTGGTGTTATTACAACTAAAACAAAAGCTTGGAAAATAGAAGAATCGCCTAGAACAAGAGGCGTTGCGGCTGGTCGAGGCAGAGCTAACCGTGCCACGTTTGCATGATGCCGTATGTGGCTAGTGGGGTGTTTTCGACCCATTGGCTGGGTCCCGAGGTTGAACCATAGGTACTACGTCTGATACAAGATATTTTACGCACATTTTTCCTCCGTGCCGAGACGTGGCACACCCTACCTGCTGCGGTTTTCGGGGGTCCTCCCGGGTGGTGCACGATATATTCTTCTGACGTGGGATGCCCTACCGCGTTTTACGGGTCCTCCTCGAAGTGCGTGGCGCCCGAAGCAAGTAAATGAGTCGTGAAATCATGAAAGACCACCTTTCCGCCGAAAGTACATCGGTGAAGCACGGTGGCTAGCTAGTTGGGCTAGTTGACGATTAGCTAGGCTGCCGCCACATTTGTTTTTCACCCTTTTTATCTACTTGCCGTGAGGTAAATTTAAATATCCACCCGGCGTTGCTACGGTGTTTGAGTGCGGCAGGATTTTAAATTTTGATTGACGGAGCAGGCGCGTAGATTTTTAATTTTTTGATTGAAGGGAGCAGGCGCGGTATCAATTAGTCACGATGACTCCGCTTTGTAAAACCACTTGCTCACGATGTGAGAAGTTGTCGATTGGTGTTTCTGGTGGTGAAAACCAAAAGATTCCCAGCCTCGGTGGCTCCCTCCGCCTTCCCGTAGATTGCATTGCCTTTTAGCCGTTTCGCCCCTTTGTTTCCTCTCCCATTGCTTCTACACGGTGCCATGGCGGCGCAACAGATCACGGAGTCCGGAGGTGACGCGCCGGCTGACACGGGGAGCTCCATGCCAAGGATGCGGAGCTCGGGGCCAGGGACGTGGAGCTCCGTGAGCTCAAGGAGGAGGAGTGCCATGCTCCTCCGTTATGTGCGGAGTTCACGGAGCTTCAAAAGCGTGGCGTCCACTACAAAAGATGCTCGGCGTCGGCTGACGTTGCTGCAGAAAAGCGGGAGATCACGATAGGGCCGTCGGGGAGCCGGGCTGGAGCGCCAGCGGGCCGATGGTGACGAGGTCCAAGATCGCCTCGGCCCACTTGGTGAACCAAGTTGCCCGCGCACGCGATGTTGTGGCTCTTGCGTGATGCCTACCGTCATGCCTGGTAGCCGACGATGCGGCCGTCGGGCTAAACCCGTTCGACCACCCGGTCGACTTCAACGAGCTGCGGCTTCGACCTGGTCTCCTTCTTCACCTATATCTCAGGAGCTGAGCGCGTCTCCGTAGCGATGGTGGGGCTGAAATTTGGACAAGGAGGGGTTGCAGCGCTACTGTCGCCCGTTGTCGGGCGAATCCTTCTGTGGCTTCGTCACGGAATCCATTCGTGCCATTGGGCGCCCGTCTTTGTGAGCTGGCTTTCGCCAATCGAGGAAGGCCCGGGCTCTACGGCGGTTGCACCATGCATCACCAACGTCATGCGCCTCGTGAAGCGAGAGGACTTGGTGGTGTTTAGGTGCCCTCTACATGGGCATGTCCATGTCTCGGCGCTAACATGACCGTTGGATCAAACTTCGACGATGCAGATCCATCAACATGGCACAAAACGTGTGGGTGTGTTTGGTTGCATTCTCATCTCAATATAGTTATTTCCTCTTCGTGTATTTTTGTCAACCTACTAGTGTGGACTCACGCACCCTTCATGCACTCTGCCAAACACCCAAAAGTGGGTCGAGAAGGGAACTTTGCTCCCATCCCGTGCACCCTTCCTACACCCTGTCTACCACTATAGGATGTGCTTCATATGGTTCATGTTTCGTGAGTCTTGTAGCACCATACTCTCCATGCTATTTGTGGACCTAGTTCTGTTAACATTGACCTCACTGTTCATTCTCGGCGGACGGTCGAAAAAGCGGTACTATGTTACATATAGGAGTAGTTGACATGCGCACAACACGGCAACAAGATTGTGTAATCTTGACGTATGAACCACTTTGCACATGCCTAGTAGTAGGAGCAACTTTGTGTATGTTCAAGTGGCTGCCGTGTTTCGCACTCCTCCGTCGTAAGAGTGGAAAGCGCTTCTTTGTAATCATTTTTTTCTTCAGAATGAAAAACAGTGGACACGCTCTACCGTGCGGATCCTCCTCCAGCCATGCACTAAATTACTCACTTTCACCGACGTGTGGGACAGCCAGCACCTGGTTCCACCAGCCATGCACTAAATTACTCTGTAGTAGAGTGACGGTAGACTACTCTGATTGAACCGCCACAGTAATGCCCAATGAGCCGTCAAATCACAAAGCCCCCTCCTTTCCAGTAGTAAGTTGGACGGACGAAGCAACCATCATTTCACTCTTCTCTCTCAGCTTCCTCTCTTGAAGAAAACCCCCCCACTCGCTTCTCCCTCATCTCGTTCCTCCTTCACTCTTCTCTCTCAACTTCCTCTCTTGGATGGACGCCGGAGCACCGTTGACGTGATGTCTGTAAGCTGCAGCCAAAACCGTCGAGGCTTATGGTGCGAAGAAGTGCAAGCACCCACCGAGACTACATGAGACAAGCTCAAAGCCATCGCCTTGTCCAAGCCCCCCTCTCCGGGATCCCTCATTAAGCAAGTCCAGGTAATGTCTCTTGTTGACGATCTTTTTCTCGATCTTGACCGTGTTTTTACATCTAACACGCAGTACTAGTACTGGTAGTACAACTTTCTGGGTGATCTTGCATGTGATTTTAGTGTGCCAAATGACGATTCTAAATTCCTCTTTTGACCAAAACATGCGAGAGGTTGACACTGATTTCTTATAGATTACTTTCAACTACTCCCCCTGTCCCAAATTTCTTGTCTTAGATTTGTCTAGATACGGATGTATCTAATAGTAAATGTGACTTGATACATCCGTATCTAGACAAATCTAAGACAAGAATTTTGGGATGGAGGGAGTACTATGAACATCAATGCTACCTTTTAAGAGGGTATATTTGCCTCGATAACTTGTGTTATGGATATTGCATGTAATCCCTCTGCTCTCATGCCTTTGAAGACATGTTCTAGTGTCTTTGTTCACTCATTTCGTGTGTATATGTAGTCATATATGGAGTATAATATCGAAAATCATCTTATATTTCTGAGCGGAGGTAGTAATTAAATATGGTTTCATTTGAATTAGAACCAGGTCCGCGGTGGAGATGAAGTTCTCAAAGTCATGCCGTGTGGCTGGAAGACACGATGATGAGTTCTACTCTTGAATTATCCATTACTTTGTGTCCTTGTCGCCACGTGTCACGAACTAGTGTTTTCCTGTAGCATTGTTGTCGAGGCGTGTTCTCGAGGCTGTACTTGACCACAACAATTTCCTGGCGTGCCTTCGATTCTGAAGGGTGTGGTTCTTGTAAAGCTTCCCAACAAATCTGATGCGGCCTGTCTTCATCATCGAGGTTTATGAGTGGAAAGACCACTCGATAGGTTCTCCAAGGTTGACAAGATGGTGATGGTGCATGTAGACATCTCACCACGAAGTAGATGGCCTAGTCAATTATCACGGGGTTCATCCATGGAGGTCGGTGGCAAGAAATAGTCTGCAGAGTTTAGTTAGTGCAACTTTGCTTGTCTATAGTAAGTACTATTGTTCGATGCTTGATTTGTGTTTGTGAACCTCGTATTGTTTATTAATCTTGCCGCTTTTGGTGTGTGGTCGATCACGAGAACGGTCTATGTTAATGTCTGTCCACTCAATTCAGTCTGTACATTTTGAAGTATCTAGATCATATTTTTTGTGAGGACGGTTTATCAATTATGTTTACACTCCAATATTTGTATGCATTGCAGGGTTTATCGCACCCACCAGGATTTCCATTCTCATGGTTGTTCGTTCCATTCGATTTGTTACGACCTTTCGACTGTCTTGCTTGTGGGAGTAAGCGGGGGCCCTGCATGCCACGCCAGTAGTTGGACAATCAATCTTACATTTAGTACTTCAACATAGTGATTTCGGTAAGGATTCACTCGTGTCACATCAAGTAAATCTAATTGATTTCTTGTCTCAAATCTTATTGATTTAATGTCATGTTTTCTTTCTTTTCCTGCAATTTTACGATGCAGGTTTTGCCATGTGACATTCATCACAGAATAAACCGTTTGGTTTGCTCTCGATGGCTATTTTTGCAGGTTTCACTTCTTATGTCGGGCGAGTAACGAAGGCCTTGTCCATCACTTCTATTCTTGGAAAAAATTGGATGGGTCTATTGTGCGAGTACAAGCTGAATCCCTATGATGAACTGCAGTTTGGTTTAACAAAAACGCCACAATTAGTCCTTCTCGCATTTAAAAGAAATGAAGAAAAAAACTAGATCACGGTCACGGATCCTAGTCAAGTTAGAAAGCTGATCATAGCAGACCAGACACGATCGCCGCTGTCTCGCCCAGATCGAACACCGGCAGTTGCTCTAGCAGCCGCAGCTTTCACTCGATCCGATCCATCGAGGATTGGGCACCGACAGCGTCAGCGGATCGGTCGATCTACGGAGGATCGGGCATCGACACGGCACCAGCTCTACAAGGAGCACCATCTCCGGGCAAGAAGCGGCGGCTTCAGACTTGCACCAACACTTGCACTTGCAGATTTGGTCTGGCCTGCGATTCTGCACCGCACAGATCGGGCTGCGATTCGCACTTCATATACCAAAGTCCTTACAAAAACCGACATGTCCACCTTCTTGGTAAGCATTGGCCGCCCAAATGCTTCGTTCTTTTATTTCCATGTTGTTTCACATGATTCACCGTGTTGATCTATTTGTTTGGGTATGTCTTCTTGTTTTCAAGCAGAGAACTCCTAGAGCAACGAGGAGTAGTTCAACAATCCGGGCGACCCAGCGGCCAAGTTTCTCTTACCATGCGCATGACCTTGGTGTGAATGAACACACTCAATATACCGTAAGTACAAAGGATGGTCGCATGATGATTGATGCTAAAGGATGGTCAAGGTTCAAATCTAAATCATATCTTGCGGTAGGGGATGATGTCAAAATCGAACTTTCTCGGCAAGGAGAGCTGGTCCAAATCAACTTTGAAATTCTTGATGGCGACACGCATAGCCAGCGAACTGATCTATCCTCCGAGAGATTTTGATGTAACAATCTGGCATGGTGAAACAAGTGTCTTGTGTGTATAAGTAATGACGCAGTATTATTTATCACATGGTATATCGTTGATAGAATTGCAACTCTGGTTGCTTTGGTTAGGAAGCGTCGTTCAATTTCATTCCAACAATTTGCCGTGCTTTATTCAATTTTGTGTATTCGCCTTGCGGCGACATCTAAAACCAGCCTTGATACCGATCGCTTGAAATATGAAAAGCGTACGAGGTAGAACACATGGGCCCCCAAACATGCGTGGGGTCGGCCTACGGCCCAAAGTCCGTAACCATGAGCCTATCTCGAGTATTATATTCTCATTTGAACCCCATAAAAAGTGGAACCCCCATAATGCCCGTGCGTTGCAGGGGGAGTATATTTCTCGGCAAGGTGAGCCTGTGATATAAAAGATTTGTATATTTCTTTACAGAGGGAGTATCTCTCTATCAAAATATATATTTACGTGTAACTAGTTACTCCTGTCTTTCTACTTCCTTTCGCTGATATTTGGGGCAACCGACAACGGGGTCCACGTGCCATATGCACAAATTAAGGTGCACAACTTTACAGTAGACACACCCCGGTCGTGGCGCCCGATAATGCCCAATGAGCCGTCAAATCACAACCCCCTTTCCGACTTTAGCGATAAGTTGGGCCAGACAGACTGACGGCAATATTTCCTTTGGGCGAATCCCCTTCTCCCTCGTCAGCTTGTTCGGAGAAAACCCCGCTTTCGGCGATTGCATAGGGTTTTCTCATGGAGAACTGTGTACGAATTCTTCATCCATCCCCGATAAATCCAAGTCCCTTGGTCGCAGGTAATCCTAGGATGGCAGCCGCCCGTTGATGCATTTTTCTTCGTCTTGAATCTAGTTTGTTTCAGGTATGCGGTGCCCAAAGTCTGAGTACCCTACAGATTTTTAAGCGCCTGGCGAGACGCCACACTTGTTCCTTCTCATCCTACCACAACATTTTGAAACGCGCACAATATGTTCCTAGAATCCTCTTCTCTATCCGGGAGGGTGGGGTTTTTTTGAACATGTTGTGTTCTCATATTATTTTTCCTGCAGTGTATTATTTGCTCTGCCAGAACACATGTACTCAAGATGCTCGGCCTTGCCATAACTGAATACACTAGTTTAATGGTCACAGTGAAGACAATCCATGGATATTGCTTCCGAGTTGGGTTCATGAACCAAGAAGATCGCTGCTTTTTTATGGCGAACTTGGATAAACTTTCTCAAGTTTCTGAATTTGAAAGTTGGCGCACGAATGTTGATGGAAATAGCAAAACCTGGTCTCATCTTCACTGCGATCTTCCACCCCGACGTCGTTCCAATTGTTCATCCATGTTAGTTTTGTATCTGGTTCTTGCTTGTTGCCTCGATTACTTCTTAATCCACCTATTCTGTCTAACTAATCACAATTTAACTTTAGAAGTAGCAGCGAATCTCTCACAAAGATGCTACTTCTAACTAATATTGTCTTATAATTGATGGCACGTGTAGGTTTTTCAGAGTTAAGGAGTGCCGCTTGTTACTCTGTAATAACTCGGTTGTTACTAATGGCACTTTGAAGTTGGTGGATCGACATCCACATGTTCCTACACTTTATTGATGCGTCTTGAGGTCCTTGTGGGGCGTTTCAATGGTGGAAGGCCACGTGGGATATGTGTGCCCTTCGCTGCACTTTCGTTGAACAGGTCCAAGCGTGTCGAGGAACTTATAGTGCGAGCTGTTTTACATTATATATGTTGTTCATAAACTATTGCTTATACACAATTTTACAATTTGTGATCTTCTTGAAAGCAGGAACTGCCGAGTTCTATTGTTCCTATCTGAGATGCACGACCATGGTCGGGTCGGACTTGCCCTTGGTCACAACATGGCGATGTTTATGTCGACCTACTCAATTCCCCTTGGAGGCGAAAAAGATACTTATTCGTGGGTGGTCTCGGATAATGAAGGCCCGTCCATCTTTGAGAATAGGACGGAAGATTATGTTCATGCTTTTCCATGGCTCTAAAGCGAATATCCTGTTTATTGACCATGTTGCGAGATGAAGCCGCTTTTGAGAAGGTTGTGGATCTGCTGGGTGGCGCCTGGCCTTGTCTCCGGGGCTTGGCGGCCTCACCCTTGGTTAACCTTGTAGCACAGAGGCAAAGTAGCACTTGTTCGAGGCGTGCTTTATGCGGTTGAACCTGTATAAGTACTCATCTTGCTTTCAGCTTTGGTTGTTAAGTGCCCCGCTGGTTTCGATTAAGGTTGTTAAGTACTCCTGCTTTGCTTTTACGATGCATGTCGTGTTTCTTGATCTGTCTTCCTCCGGCCGCCAAAAACCAAACCAGCGCCAAGGGGTCAGCTTCAGCTTCCGCCTCCAGCGGCCGGCTGCACCTCGGCGCCGCATCGCCGCCCATACCGTCTCCTAAATCGTTAACGCCGGCGTCCTCCAAGCGCTTTGGTGCGTGGAGAGGATGATGAGGGGCCCACTGCGTTAAGCGTATGGAAAAATAAAATGCTTCCTCCTAGTGTTTTCATGACATCTTGGACCCACGTCATTGTGAGCGTTTATAGTCAATAGCCAAGAGATCAGCACAAGATCGGATGTCACCTGGGTCGTAGCTACTCGAGCTGTATTTTTTTTTTTTGGTATTGTTTAGACGGAGCAGGGGTTTGAAGCTGGGCTGTGGCCCGTCTGGAAAGCTTATATTTTATGTTCACCATGTGACCAGCCCGACTATTTTTTCTTTGTGCAAATGAGCCCAGTTTATTTTTACGAAGAATACCCAATCCAGGCCTACTTATTTTCTCGCCTTGAAAGTAATATGAAATGGGTTGTAAATATAAAAACAGATGACAAATTGGCAATTACTTTATAATTTCTGATTTTTTTCACATTTTCAGATTCCTATTTCACCGGCATTAACCTAATTCAAATATATCTTCAAAGTATTTTAAATCTGGCTCGACATTTCGGTATTAAAAATAGTTTGGAACCCACAGAAATATGCGAAATTGGCCTAGCCAACTAAAAATAAAACGCATCGCAATAAATTGCATAAGAAGTTGCCATGAGCTATATATAAATTATTAGAAAAGAGGGAGTGGTTTGACTTGTGGGCCTGTTTAGTTGATCGCGTATGCAAGATTTTTTAGTTATTATATACTACGTCAACAAGCGATTCTAGTAGACGTAACCGTTGGATGTCAATCCAACGGCCGCCGTGTTTCTTCAATCTCGATCTTCTTGCTCCGGCCGTAAGCGGCCGTGGCGGACCGCCTACTCCCGCCTCCGTGGCCGGTGTGCTCACTGCTGTGAGCCTCGGCGCCCCCTAGTACTCCCATCGCTGGCAGGGGCATCCCTCTACTCACCCACACCTGTTATTCTCGGGCGACGACAACCTCACACCGCAGCCGAACCGGTGAACCCTCGTACTCCTCTCGCTGGGCTTCCAAGGTGCAGCGTCTTCCCCAGCTCGCGTCGTCCCTTCCTAGGCTCGCCGAGTAATCCCACCGCCGTGGTGCTCTCAGCGGCATGGTCAATGTGGTCAACGACCGACTTCCATCGGAAGAAGTCTTTGTCAGACGTGGAGAGGCCGACAATTGGGTCCACAGCCCGCAAAGGAAGTGCCTCCTTATTACGCGAAAAATAATTATTCCTCCACGACATCCGGGACCCTTTGGGCCGGGCCACGGTATTTTGCAAAAAACATTTCCCGACCGCTGGGACCAACAGGTTCGCCACCGATTTCGCGAAAAAAACGTTCCCCATTGTCACTCGGGACCCACCGGAAGTGCCTCCTTATTACGCACAAAAAATGAATACCCCGCTTTTGGGACCAACCTTGGTGGGAGGCTGACTTGTGGGCCTACTAAGTTGTTGAGACGGAGGCCTTTGTCAACTTTAGTCAATATATGAACGATTCTAGCTCCGGTGACCGTCGATGTCCATCCAACGGCCGTAGTGCTTCTTCAACCTCTTGTCTTCTTGCTCCAGCCGCCCAAAGCAGCGCCGGTCGTGGCACCTGCTCCTGCCGCCCATGGCCGGCTGTGATGCCGCGGCGGCCTCACCGCCCCCTACTACTCCCACCGCTGCCGTGCCATCCCTCAC
This sequence comes from Aegilops bicornis, assembly GCA_021605145.1. NCBI lineage: Eukaryota > Viridiplantae > Streptophyta > Magnoliopsida > Poales > Poaceae > Aegilops > Aegilops bicornis. Next base: position 254,986,567 of record CM038671.1, on the reverse strand, counting down.
GCACCCACACCCCCTGTTATTACGCCGACGGCAGCCTCACACCATGACCAAGCAGGTGAACCCTCATACTCCTCTACGGCGTGGGCATCCACCGCGTCTTCCCGGCTCACGTGTCGTGCCCTTCCTAGGCCTCGCCGTCATCCACCGCCCTGGTGCTCTCGGCACGACGTGGTCAACGTGGTCAAGGAATGGCTTCCATCGGACGTGGACTATACGTGGAGAGGCTGACAGCTGGGTCCACGGCCGCAGCAAGGAAGTGCCTCCTTATTACGCGCAAAATAATTATTCCTCCACCTGACAGCGGGGACCCACCGGACGGGCCACCGTATTTCGTGAAAAAAATGTTTCCCCTGACTGCTGGGACCCACCAGCTACATCTTCGCACGCAAGGAAGTGCGTCCGGGCAAAAAAAAAACGATTCGCCCCCTGACTGTTGGGACCCACCAGCTACATCTTCGCACGCAAGGAAGTGCGTCCGGGCAAAAAAAAAACGATTCGCCCCCTGACTGCTGGGACCCACCAGCTACATCTTCGCAGGCAAGGAAGTGCCTGACAGTCGGGACCCACCTGGTCGAAGCGTACGTAGCATTGTCATTACAGTGGTCGAGCGTTATGCGTACATCTTGGTCGATGTAGAGGCACGCACGTGTCGTAGTAGAGGCGCACACGTGTCGTAGTAGAGGCGCACATGTGTCGTAGTAGAGGCGCGCACGTAGCATGTACACGTACATACAACGGTGAGGGTGCAAGAAAGAAAATACGCCCGCGTCACATTACATCTGACGGTCTCGAACGCCTACCGCGCGCATGCATTACATGGCTGGGTCGGGCGGAGAAATAGCGTCGCTGCCGTGTTCTTGGGAGGCAGCGGAATGCGTCGTGTTCATCGGGAGGCAACGGAACACGTGGGAGCCAACGGCTGGGTCGGAGCGGAATGCGCAGTCGTGTTCGCCGGGAGGGCCCAGGGCCGGAACATGCGATGGAAGCGAGGCTGGCGTCGCGCTGGCGGAGGAAAGCGGCCTTGTGTTCGACCGCCACGCGTTGAAACAGGTCCTGATGATCGGGAGGGCACAGCGTATCGCCAAAACGGAGGAAATGCGGACCTCCCACGGTCAAACGGGGGTCTGTTGATCGGGAGGGTGTCGCGTCCGCCAAAGCGGAGAAAGCGGACCTCCTACGGTCGAAACGGCTGTCCTATTGATCTGGAGGGGTGTGGCATACCGAAAAACGGACGTAATGGACCTCCTACGGTCGAAACGGGGGTCATGTTCATCGGGAGGGGTGTGGCGTACCGCAAAACGGGACTCCACGGGATACTGTTTATCTCCACCGTCGACCTCCTCTAGCCTCCACGGGCTACCGTCGGCCTCCTCCAGCCTCCACGGGCTCCTGTTCATCCAGCCTCCACGGGCTCCTGTTCATCCAGCCTCCACCGCGCGCTTCTCCACGGCTCTGTTCAACCACCCTCCAGGCACCCCTCCACCGTCTCATCGCTCATCCAGCCCTCCATACCACGGGGTCTGTTCAACCACCCTCCACGGCCACCCTCCACCGTCTCTGTTCATCCAGCCCTCCACACCACGGGTTCTGTTCATCCAGGCAACGCCACCGCTCTGTTCATTCCAACCCCCCCCGCAACACTCACTTTGTTCATCCTGCAGGCGCATCGATCGGCTTGATTAGCAGCGAGCGATGGCGAATCGCTCCATCGGGTTGATTAACGACCATCGATCGATCGCTCGGGTTCGATAACGCGTAGCTGCGCAAAGGCAATCGCCGGGTTCGAGTTAGAGCCCAACGCCGCTTCGGCTTCATTTAGAGCCAACGCCGCACACAAGCGCCAGCGTACGTCTGAGAGAAACACGCATCGCTCCGCCCGACCTCCCACCATAACCGCAACTCCCGAAATTTTCCTCCCCTCGCTTCTACCACGGTTTTTCTGTCATGGATGGCCCAAAGAATGTCATGCAGCTGCGTCTCCGGCCCGCCCAGGACGAAAAGCTCATTTTCTGTCATGATTTTTTGTCATAAAAGTAGGAGCCCGCCACTTCTATAATGATACCAGTTTTTGTCACAATTATCGTCGTAGAAGTGTCATAAGTATGATAGAAAAAAAAATTGTTCGGCCCAAAATGTCACAGATGTGTCTTTTTTTTGTAGTGATAGATCGATCCGAAAGAATAACTTTAAGGTGGTTTCGTACCCTACCATATTCTCTACGTTTGTTCTCCGCTATTAGTGGCTTTGGAGTGACTCTTTGTTGCATGTTGAGGGATTGTTATATGATCTATCTATATTATTATTGTTGAGAGAACTTGCACTAGTGAAAGTATGAACCCTAGGCCTTGTTTCCTATCATTGCAATACCGTTTATGCTCACTTTTATCATTAGTTACCTTGCTGTTTTTATATTTTCAGATTACATATACCTATATCTACCATCCATATTGCACTTGTATCACCATCTCTTCGCGAACTAGTGCACCTATACAATTTACCATTGTATTGGGTGTGTTAGGGGACACAAGAGACTCTTTGTTATTTGGTTGCGAGGTTGTTTGAGAGAGACCATCTTCATCCCACGCCTCCCACGGATTGATAATCCTTAGGTCATCCACTTGAGGGAAATTTGCTACTGTCCTACAAACCTGTGCACTTGCAGGCCCAACAACGTCTACAAGAAGAAGGTTTTGTAGTAGACATCAAGTACTTCGTTTCGATAACTAATAGATTTTTGCAATAAGTATGTGAGTTCTTTATAACTAATGTTGAGTCCATGGATTATACACACTCTCACCCTTCTACCATTACTAGCCTCTCTAATACCGCGCACCTTTCGCCGGTATCATACACCCACCATATACCTACCTGAAAACAGCCACCATAGCTACCTATCATGGCATTTCCATAGCCATTCCGAGATATATTTCCATGCAACTTTCCACCGTTCCGTTTATTATGACACGCTCCATCATTGTCAAATTGCATTGCATGATCATGTAGTTGACATCGTATTTGTGGCAAAGCCACCGTTCATAATTCATACATGTCACTCTTGAATCATTGCACATCCCGGTACACCGCCGAAGGCATTCACATAGAGTCATATCTTGTTATAAGTATCGAGTTGTAATTCTTGAGTTGTAAGTAAATCAAAGTGTGATGATCTTCATTTTTAGTGCATTGCCCCATGTGAGGAAAGGACGATGGAGACTATGATTCCCCCATAAGTCGGGATGAGACTCCAGACGAAAAGTAAAATAAAAGAGGCCAAAGAAGCCCAAATAAAAAAAGAGGCCAAAGAAGCCCACCAAAAAAATGATGAGAGAAAAAGAGAGAAGGGACAATGTTACTATCCTTTTTCCACACTTGTGCTTCAAAGTAGCACTGTGATCTTCATGGTAGAGAGTCTCTTATTTTGTCACTTTCATATACTAGTGGGAATATTTCATTATAGAACTTTGCTTGTATATTCGGTGATAGGCTTCCTCAAAATTCCCTAGGTCTTCGTGAGCAAAGCGAGTTGGATGCACACCCACTTAGTTTCTTTTGTTGAGCTTTCATACACTTATAGCTCTAGTGCATCAGTTGCATGGCAATCCCTACTCACTCACATTGATATCTATTGATGGGCATCTCCATAGCCCGTTGATACGCCTAGATGATGTGAGACTATCTTCTCCTTTTTTGTCTTCTCCACAACCACCGTTCTATTCCACCTATAGTGCTATGTCCATGGCTCACGCTGACGTATTGCGTGAAAGTTGAAAAAGTTTGAGAACATCAAAAGTATGAAACAATTGCTTGGCTTGTCATCGGAGTTGTGCATGATTAAATACTTTGTGTGATGAAGATAGAGCATAGCCAGACTATATGATTTTGCAGGGATAACTTTCTTTGGCCATGTTATTTTGAGAAGATATGATTGCTTAGTTAGTATGCTCGAAGTATTATTCTTTTTATGTCAATATTAAACTTTTGTCTTGAATCTTTCGGATCTGAACATTCATGCCACAATAAATAAAATTACATCAAAAATTATGTTAGGTAGCATTCCACATAACAAATTCTGTTTTTATCATTTACCTACTCGAGGACGAACAGGAGTTAAGCTTGGGGATGCTGATACGTCTCCACCGTATCTATAATTTTTTATCGTTCCATGCTATTATATTATCAGTTTTGGATGTTTAATGGGCTTTAATATGCTCTTTTATATTATTTTTGGGACTAACCTATTAACCGGAGGCCTAGTGCCGATTCTTTTTTTGCCTATTTCGGTGTTTCATGAAAAAAGAAATATCAAACGGAATCCAAGCAGGCAGAAACCTTTCGTGGAGGATCTTTCTTGGAACAAATGCAATCCGCGAGAATTGGAGTGGATGTCAGAGACGCAATGAGGCGGCCACGAGGCAGGAGGGCGCGCCCAGGGGGGTAGGCGCGCCCCCCACTCTCGTCGGCCCCTCGTCGCTCCACCAACCTACTTCTTTCGCCTATATATACTCTTATACCCTGAAAACATCCAGGGGAGACACGAAACCACTTTTCCACCGCCGCCTGTGTAACATCCCAAAATTCTGAATTTTGGAATGTCATATTAAAAAAATAACTATGCTTGTTATTCGATTGATGGTTTGATTGATTGAGTGAAAGCGAGTGGAATTTGAAAACTTTTGAAAATTGAATGAGAGGGAATGAAATGACTTTCCCAAACTTTCCCTTTGCCTTTTGGATCCCAATGAATTCAAGTTCATTCCAACACCAAACCCTAGAGTGAAGATGACATGACTTCTTCCATTTTGAAATGAAAAAGGTTTTGGAAAAAGATTTGAATTTCATTTGGGAATATTTCAAATTCAAAGCTTTGTGCAATTCAATGATTTTCATGAGGGAAGATAAAATGACTTCTTTAATTATATGAAATATGAGTTGGAAGTTAAAAAGTATCAAATTGAAAGTCATTTGAAAGTGCCTTGAAACCTTCTTTCAAATTTGAGTTTTGGAATTCAAACTTTGGCAAGTGGGAAACATTTCAAAAACTATGCCTGATAAATACTTGATCAAAAGTATGAGAGGAGTAAACATGACACTCCAAAAATATCAGAGGAAAACATTGCCAAAAGTTTTGGATTCAAATCTGAATTTTATTTGAATTTGAAAAAAATGGATTTTTATAAACTTTGGATTTTGCCTTTGGAAAAATGTTCAAATGAAAGGGAATATTCCCCTGATCATTTTGGTATATATATACCCTATATAAAATATTTATAGATATGGTTTTATTTATGTTTTAGTTTAATTTAAAAAAATAAATTTTTAAAAAAAGAAAAATCCCAGGCTGTGACCAGCCACCCCACCCTGTGCCCAGCGCACCAAGACCCAGCAATTTGGCCTGCCCATGGGCCGCCCACTGCCACTGAGCCGAAACCCGGCCCAGCTCACCCCCTCAAGACTTTGAACCCCGTTGGCCTCGGCCACCCGATCGCCTCGCCCCTCCCTCTCTCTCTCTGACCCGTGGGCCCGCCCCATCTTCTTCCCTCGCCCACATAGCGCAGCTCATGGGAGATCGCCGGATCGAAGGATCCAGGATCCCAATCGCCCGATCCCACGGCGAGGCCGACCCCAGTGCTATAAAGCCGGAGCCCCGCACCCCATTCCCTCCCGAGGCCTCGCTGCACCCCTCCTCCTCTCGCTTGAGCTCGCTGGAGCCGGAGCTCCCTCGCCGCCATTATGCGCCCGTCGCCACCTAGCCCTCCCGACCAACCCCGACCCCACCAAACCTCCCACGAGCTCCGCACCCATGCAGCGACTCCCAGGACCTCCCCGACGCTTTCGAAGCCCTCGCCGCACTCTGCATGCCGCCCATGCCGCCGTCGCCGGACTCCGGTAAGCCAGGAAACCTCCTCCCCGTCCAGATCTCTAATCTAGGGCTAGGATTAGACCCCAGAAGGTAAGTTTTATTTAGAAAACCGGCCGGTTCATTCGGTTTAATATTAGTTAGGTTTATTTTTTAGGCTGGTCCGTTTAGATTAACCCTAGGCCCGTTTAGACTAAATTACGCTTGAAAGGTACAGATTTAGGCCCATTAGGCTTTTTCTTTTATTTTTGATTTTACATTTTAGCGAGAATAGTTTACATTTTGAAAAATTGATATCTTTTATTCTGTTTAATATTTTAGGTGATTCTTTTTTTGTTGGTTTGCAAATTTTCTGTAGTTTCTGTAGAATATATATTTAGCTATGTAAAAATTAATTAAAATTGCTTTAATTTAGTTTTAGTCAGAATAGTAAATCTGCTATAACTTGAGTTAGAAAAATTATTTTTGCATGATTCTTTTTGTCCCAACTTTATTTTGTCATTGCCAAACCATAGAAATTAACTTGGGTATTTTAGGATTAATAAATAATTAGTTTTAAGAAGAATCCTATTAATCCTAATTAATTAGCTAGCTCCTGTTTTCCTATTAAATTAATTAGTAAATAAATTTATTTTTAACATGTGATTGATTATTCTAGGTTAGTTTCTGTCACTTTATAGGATGAACTTTTATTTATAATAAATAAAAGTTTTATTTTATTTTCTTTATAGAAATTGAATTAGGCCTAATAGGAGTTTCATAATAGATTTTAAATTGATTCTTTTTGCTCCTAGTTGCTTAATGCATTCTTTTTTCTGTTAAGTTAACATAAATCCATGATTAGGTTATGTTAAGAAAATTTTTGTTATATAAAACTATTTTTAGTTGTTGCTTGAAGTAGGAAAAAACTTGAATTGGTTTCTTTGAATTTTCCCTTTGGTTTTGATTTGTTTGTTTGGTGTGTTATGTTACTATGTTGCTATGTTAAGTGATCTCATGCTATATGCTTATTATAGTTATTGTTTGCCTCGGTAGAATTTCCGAGTCTGAAGCTTGCTACTCTGAATCCCTAGTTTTCGAAGATGCGTCGACAAGGCAAGTTCACTTTGACCATGCTTTCATACCTATGTTTTATTGCATTTAGTGGCATCTTTGCAACCACCCCTCGATAGTGTTATTGAATCCTTGTAGTTGAGTAGTATGCATGAGGTAGGAACCCATCACCCTGTTACCAAGCTTGGGGCGTTATTTATTTTAATGCTACGCTATAGTGAAGCGGGGTTGGTATGAGTGCACGAGTGGTGTGAGAATGCAGGATCTACGTCAATGACGACAACTCCATGATGGCATCTGCAAGGACTGCATTTTCAAGGCCTCAAGACTTCAAGACTCAAGACAAGAATTCAATACACACTCTCTTGGGTGAAGGATGGTTGTGGGCACCTGGAGAAACCGATGGATGGCGGGATGCATGGAGAAGCGCCATGACATCTTGCGGAAAGCTTCACCCAGACTCAAAGAGACGGAAGAATACTTCATGCGGAAGCTTACAATGCAACCGCAAGTCATTATGGGCTCTGGCTTGGTTGACCTTAGTGGTGAATCTGGCTGGGGCGGTACTAGCGGATGTAGAACTACGGTAGGAGGGATGAGTACAGACGGTGGTCGGAGGAACTCTTGAGGAAGACCATGTTTCGGTCATCTTGTTCTCAAACACCTGCGGTAAGGCGAGAGCGTAAAAGAGGATCGAATCTTGCGGGTAAAGTGTACAAACCTCTGCGGAGGGTTAAAACCTAATCGATTAGCCGTGTCCCGATTACGGACAATTTGAGCATCTGGACTTGGATCTATCTCGGAACTCTCAACACGGATTGATAACTTAATTGTGGGCAACATATGATGAATTTTGGGCTATGAGACATCGGTTGGCGGAACCATGTCATGATAGAAAACTCCATAGTACAGACTTCATTTATTCCTTTGATGTAGGTAAAATAAAACCAGCTTTACGCAAACAAAACTCGAGATCTGAGCCAAAAGCCATACTGCATATAGTATAGTTTATCATCTGTTTTCTCTTATTGTGATCTTGCCGGTACATTCAATGTCTTGACCTACACGGCTGCAACGTATCATGTTGCGGATATTTCCTCGACGAGTAAGAGTTACGATCTGAGGTTACGGTCTACACTCAACTCGCCGATGGCGTTGATGGGACTCCACACCCGTTTGATTGTTTCATTGAGTATTATGAGGTATATATCATTTCACGTTATTTATACATGTGATTGCACTTTGATATATACATTGATGTCTTGTGTGTGCCCGACATCTTGATCCGAGGATGGCACGAGATACCACGAGGCTTGACCGTCTCGAGGTCGGGTCGCTACAGAGATGGTATCGAGCACATGTTGGTATGTAGGACGTGACCCTAGAAACCGGAAAGCCCTAGGACGGAAATTTCTAAAACTTTATTTTGAAAAAAAGACTCTTATTTCTCATCTTTTACGATTTTATCAAATAGACACTCTCACCTCAAATAGTTAGAATATACCCTTTTCCCTTTTGACCACATGAAGGATCAATTGAAGCCGCTCCAAGAAAGATATCGGACGGTGATGACCCCTTCAAAGTAACGAGGATTTCACCATGCATTAGAAGAGTTGAAACTGCAACAATTGAAGACTACGAAGACTTGAAGAATTTAAAGAATCTGAAGAATTATTTGACCTTTAGAGACCAAAACCCAGTTATACACCTCGTTAGATCACGATGATTTGTGAGCTGTCATTTGTTTGATGTTTTCCGACAGCCCCAAAATAAAACTTCGTTTCTTGAAACTATTGTTTGTATTGTGTGTATCTCTCTCTATCCAACTCTCTCTTATCTCACCCTAAAACCCTTGGAGCCATAGATGATGAATGAAGAAGAATTTGGTATTCTCTGGACCGATGACTCTGTTGGAGTCTCGAGCTATGGATTCAAAACATGGAGGATCACTTGAGAAGAAAATGATTGCAAGGAAGTATGAGGTTCAATATGCTCTTCAAGATTTTACCGAGAGTGCTGCAACCTGGTGGAAAATGCATCAAGCCATACAAGGATGTAACGGAGCAAAAACTTGGGAAGAATTCAAGAAGACTCTCTTGAGGTCCCGTCTTATCCGGAAGCACTACGATAACCCGAAGAAGAAACCTTGTGCTTGCAAGATTTGCGGAGAAATAGGACACACCAATGAAGAACACAAGGATGGATGCCCTTATTGTGAGGAAAATCACCCAGAGGAAGAATGCCCGTGGGCGAGTTACTTGTTTCTGTGTGAAGGAGTTACTCATTTCGGCTCGATTGCCAAATTTACCCCAAGGTACAGAAAATTACCAAGCAGCTGAAGGAAGCCATGAAAGAAGCCCTCAGGGAAAATTCAAAAGAACCTGTAATGAAGGAAGTTATTGAAGACCCTGATGGAGAAGGCCTCAATAGATTTTACTCCAATGCCTGCTATTCATGTGGAGAAGAAGGACATTTTTCACGATGTTGCACCAAGGAAAGAAAAGAGTATCTGGGATACTTCTCGGAAGCAATAGAGTTTGATCCACAGGAATAAAGGTTTGATCATTACAAAGAAATCCGGGAAGAGAAAAAGAAGGCAACCCGAGAACAACGCAATTTTTTGCAGAGAAGGACCTGAGTCACATCACTTGATCTGAGGTGCAAGGATTTAGGTCATTACGATAGTAAATGTCCGTAAAAGAAGCCAAGAATCCAAGGAGCCTACATAATCACAAAGAAGCCCGAGACATGTCGGAAGTCATTTGTTTTTTTTGCAAGGAAGCGAGGACATTATGTCCCGACAAGATGAAAATTTGGAGCTGAGTAGTTGGAATTTTGATATTGGTAATAAGTGTAGTAGGAAGCAATTGTTTCTATAAGGATATGGAGTTGAATTTATGTAATGAAAGTCTCGGATATTGTAATGAAATCATGAAATCAATAAAGTTAATGTGTCATGATTTCATACATGGATTTTTTGAGTTGTTACTCTGTGAACAAAGATTTTGACCATTTTCGAGGATATGAGAAATATGGTCTATGGATAGTTGTGAATTTCATTTTAAGGGTGGTAGTACCTCGTGAAGAAGACTAGACTAATGGATAAGAAAATATATATTCCACGGACTGTAGTTGAAGGGAAAAAAAAAGTTGGAGTTTTGCTTTTGATATGATGGTATGAAGAAAGCAGTACTACTGGATTTAAAGGAGGTGTAATATGGAACAAGAGAGTTACTCCAAGGATGAGTTAAAGCTGCACTAGTGTTGAAGTGGGCCATAACCCACAGGCCCAGGATTTTGAAAAGGAACAGATGTAACCATGATGAAGGAAGAAATTTGGAAGAATCGGTGATTCAATTAGCATATGTTTCGTAGGAGTTTACGCAAAACACGAGAGTTGTTAAGAAGCGATAGATGTTTGTTTGGCCTGCAGAATCAATGGATTTTTCGAACTAAGTTCGTCAACAAGAGAAATTCTGCAATGCTTGTGAGTATGCCCAAGTGTTAGAATACGTGATTCCTTTGTTTACGTATGTGGTAATGATTCAAATGCGGGATGGATTGGCCCCCATACCGGAGACTTCTATCATGAACTATCATATGTTGATGGAAAATCAGAGAGCCTTGAAAACCTTAGAAGAGTGTCGACGTGATAAGCCATAAAACCATAGAATGGTAGGACGATGGAACCCCTTTACAGGCAACCGTTGCCAATCGTAGGTTATATGCTGAGATCCAACCCCGACCATTTTCCTGCAGGAGAAACCATGAATTGTCAACCACCATGAGATTTTCGATAGTTGTTTAGTATCGGCGACAGACCCGTCAGATATGAAGACCCAGTCTCGGAAGAACCTCACCAGGATGAAAGGACACGTATTTGAGGAAAAGGTTTTGACCCTACCGGAAGAGCCCAGTGTAGGAGTTACTTCGAAGTTGTGAGAAGACCGATGGTGTTCACCCTAGGGATGAAGTACCTGAGTTCCGTTGGAACCATAACCATGCTTTTAAGTGTGGTAGCACCCCTGACCCTTCCGACCAAACGTTTGCAAGAAGACCCCCAACCCCTAACCCTTTCTTGCTAGCCTCTTCGAATCTCGAGGGGCGAGATTCATTTTAAATGTGGTAGGTTTGTAACATCCCAAAATTCTAAATTTTGGAATGTTATATTAAAAAAAATAACTATGCTTGTTGTACGATTGATGGTTTGATTGATTGAGTGAAACTGAGTGGAATTTGAAAACTTTTGAAAATTGAATGAGAGGAATGAAATGACTTTCCCAAACTTTCCCTTTGCCTTTTGGATCCCAATGAATTCAAGTTCATTCCAACACCAAACCCTAGAGTGAAGATGACATGACTTCTTCCATTTTGAAATGAAAAGGTTTTGGAAAAAGATTTGAATTTCATTTGGGAATATTTCAAATTCAAAGCTTTGTGCAACTCAATGATTTTCATGAGGGAAGATAAAATGACTTCTTTAATTATATGAAATATGAGTTGGAAGTTAAAAAGTATCAAATTGAAAGTCATTTGAAAGTGCCTTGAAACCTTCTTTCAAATTTGAGTTTTGGAATTCAAACTTTGGCAAGTGGGAAACATTTCAAAAACTATGCACTGATAAATACTTGATCAAAAGTATGAGAGGAGTAAACATGACACTCCAAAAATATCGAGAGGAAAACATTGCCAAAAGTTTTGGATTCAAATCTGAATTTTATTTGAATTTGAAAAAAATGGATTTTTATAAACTTTGGATTTTGCCTTTGGAAAAATGTTCAAATGAAAGGGAATATTCCTGATCATTTTGGTATATATATACCCTATATAAAATATTTATAGATATGGTTTTATTTCTGTTTTAGTTTAATTTAAAAAATAAATTTTAAAAAGAAAAATCCCAGGCGCCCGGCCGAAACACCAGTGCCCAGCCAGCCCATTGCCACCGCCCTTGGCCGGCGCCAGCCCCACAGGCGAGCCAGGCAGCCGAGCTCACCCACACAAGCCTTTGAACCCGATTGGCCTCGGCCATGATCGCCTCGCCTCCTCTCTCTCTCGACCCGTGGGCCCCGCCCATCTTCTTCCCCTCGCCCACATAGCCTTGGCTCGCGGAGATCGCGGATCCCGAAGGATCCGGGATCCCCGATCGCCCACCCCACGGCGAGGCCGACCCCAGCTATAAAAGCCGGAGCCCCGCACCCATTCCCTCCCGAGGCCTCGCCGCACCCTCCTCCTCTCGCTTGAGCTCGCCGGGCCGGAGCTCCCTCACGCCGCCATTGTCACGCCTGCCGCCACTCCTAGCCCTCCCGACCAACCCCGACCCCACCAAACTCCTCCCGAGCTCCCCGCACTTTCCAAGACGGCGACTCCCGGACCTCCCGACGCTCAAAGCCCTCGCCGCACTCTACGCCCGCCCTTGCCGTCACGGGACTCCGGTAAGCCACGGAAACCTCCTCCCCGTCCAGATCTCTAATCTAGGGCTAGGATTAGACCAGAAGAGGTAAGTTTTATTTAGAAAACGGCCCGGTTCATACGGTTTAATATTAGTTAGGTTTATTTTTTTAGGCCGGTCCGTTTAGATTAACCCTAGGCCCGTTTAGACTAAATTACGCCCAGTGCACAGTTTAGGCCCATTAGGCTTTTTCTTTTATTTTTGATTTTCTGTTTTAGCAGAATAGTTTCTGTTTTGAAAAATTGATATCTTTTATTCTGTTTAATATTTTTAGGTGATTCTTTTTTTGTTGGTTTGCAAATTTTCTATAGTTTCTGTAGAATATATATTTAGCTATGTAAAAATTAATTAAAATTGCTTTAATTTAGTTTTAGTCAGAATAGTAAATCTGCTATAACTTGAGTTAGAAAATTATTTTTTGCATGATTATTTTTGTCCAAACTTTATTTTGTCATTTCCAAACCATAGAAATTAACTTGGGTATTTTAGGATTAATAAATAATTAGTTTTAAGAATAATCATATTAATCCTAATTAATTAGCTAGCTCCTGTTTTCCTATTAAATTAATTAGTAAATAAATTTATTTTTAACATGTGATTGATTATTCTAGGTTAGTTTCTGTCACTTTATAGGATGAACTTTTATTTATAATAAATAAAAGTTTTATTTTATTTTCTTTATAGAAATTGAATTAGGCCTAATAGGAGTTTCATAATAGATTTTAAATTGATTCTTTTTGCTCCTAGTTGCTTAATGCATTCTTTTCTGTTAAGTTAACATAAATCCATGATTAGGTTATGTTAAGAAATTTTTGTTATATAAAACTATTTTTAGTTGTTGCTTGAAGTAGGAAAAACTTGAATTGGTTTCTTTGAGTTTACCCTTTGGTTTTGATTTGTTTGTTTGGTGTGTTATGTTACTATGTTGCTATGTTAAGTGATCTCATGCTATATGCTTATTATAGTTATAGTTTGCCTCAGTAGAATTTCGAGTCTGAAGCTTGCTACTACTGAATCCCTAGTTTTCGAAGATCGTCGACAAGGCAAGTTCACTTTGACCATGCTTTCATACCTATGTTTTATTGAATTTAGTGGCATCTTTGCAACCACCCCTCGGTAGTGTTATTGAATCCTTGTAGTTGAGTAGTATGCATGAGGTAGGAACCCATCACCTGTTACCAAGCCCGGGGCGTTATTTATTTTAATGCTACGCTATAGTAGACGGGGCTTGGTATGAGTGCACGAGAGTGGTGTGAGAATGGAGGATCTACGTCAATGACGACAACTCCATGATGGCATCTGCAAGGACTGCATTTTCAAGGCCTCAAGACTTCAAGACTCGAGACAAGAATTCAATACACACTCTTGGGTGAAGGATGGTTGTGGGCACCTGGAGAAACCGGTGGATGGCGGGATGCATGGAGAAGCGCCATGACATCTTGCGGAAAGCTTCACCCAGACTCAAAGAGGCGGAAGAATACTTCATGCCCGGAAGCTTACTGTGCAACCGCAAGTCATTATGGGCTCTGGCTTGGTTGACCTTAGTGGTGAATCTGGCTGGGACGGTACTAGCGAGATGTAGAACTACGGTAGGAGGGATGAGTGCAGACGGTGGTCGAGGAACTCTTCGGAAGACCATGTTTCGGTCATCTTGTTCTCAAACACCCTGCGGTGCGAGAACGTAAAAGAGGATCGAATCTTGCGGGTAAAGTGTACAAACCTCTGCGGAGGGTTAAAACCCTAATCGATTAGCCGTGTCCCGATTCTGAGACAATTTGAGCATCCGGACTTGGATCTATCTCGGAACTCTCAACACGGATTGATAACTTAATTGTGGGCAACATATGATGAATTTTGGGCTATGAGACATCGGTTGGCGGAACCATGTCATGATAGAAAACTCCATAGTACAGACTTCATTTATTCCTTTGATGTAGGTAAAATAAAACCAGCTTTTACATAAACAAAACTCGAATCTGAGCCAAAAGCCATATTGCATATAGTATAGTTTATCATCTGTTTTCTCTTATTGTGATCTTGCCGGTACATTCAATGTCTTGACCTACACCCTGCAGCGTATCATGTTGCAGATATTTCCTCGACGAGTAAGAGTTACGATACAGGGGTTACGGTCTACACTCAACCCGCCGATGGCGTTGATGGGACTCCACACCCGTTTGATTGTTTCCATTGAGTATTATGAGGTATATATCATTTCACGTTATTTATACATGTGATTGCACTTTGATATATACATTGATGTCTTGTGTGTGCAAGACTATCTTGATCCGAGGATGGCACAGATACCACGGAGGCTTGACCGTCTGAGGTCGAATTAGCTTCTGACTGTGCCGTGAGATCCCATCTTGGGGCCTTTTCAAAGCGATCTCACGAGGGGGGGGATTCAATCACGGAGGGCTTCTACATCAACAACATAGCCTCTCCGATGATGTGTGAGTAGTTTACCACAGACCTTTGGGTCCATAGTTATTAGCTAGATGGCTTCTTCTCTCTTTGGTTCTCAATACAAAGTTCTCCTCGATGTTCTTGGAGATCTATTCGATGTAATACTTTTTGCAGTGTGTTTGCCGAGATCCGATGAATTGTCGGTTTATGATCAAGATTATCTATGAACAATATTTGTTCTTCTCTGAATTCTTATATGCATGATTTGATATCTGTGCAAGTCTCTTCGAATTATCGGTTTAGTTTGGCCTACTAGATTGATCTTTCTTGCAATGGGAGAAGTGCTTAGCTTTGGGTTCATTCTTGCGGTGTCCTTTCCCAGTGACAGTAGGGGCAGCAAGGCACGTATTGTATTGTTGCCACCGAGGATAAAAAGATGGGGTTTATATCATATTGCTTGAGTTTATCCCTCTACATCATGTCATCTTGCCTAATGCGTTACCCTGTTCTTGTGAACTTAATACTCTAGATGCATGCTAGATAGCGGTCGATGTGTGGAGTAATAGTAGTAGATCTGAGAATCGTTTCGGTCTACTTGACACGGACGTGGTGCCTATGTTCATGATCATGCCTAGATATTCTCTTAACTATGTGCTTTTCTATCAATTGCTCGGCAGTAATTTGTTCACCCACCGTAATATATGCTATCATGAGAGAAGCCGGTAGTGAAACCTATGGCCCCCGGGTCTATTTTACATCGTATTAGTTTCTGTCACCTTTTATTTTGCAATATTTACTTTCCAATCTATACAACAAAAATACCAAAAATATTTATCTTATTATCTTTATCAGATCTCACTTTTGCAAGTGGCCGTGAAGGGATTGACAACCCCTTTATCACGTTGGTTGCAAGGTTCTTATTTGTTTGTGTAGGTGTGAGGGACTTGCGTGTAGCCTCCTACTGGATTGATACCTTGGTTCTGAAAAACTGAGGGAAATACTTATGCTACTTTGCTGCATCACCCTTTCCTCTTCAAGGGAAAACCAGTGCATGCTCAAGAGGTAGCAAACCTCTATTGGCCATTGGGCGACGGGTGGTCATCCGGGTACGCAATAAGGATGCGAAGAGGCATCCTATATCAGCAAGGACTAGCTATTCCACCAATAGCTCATCTAAGAGAACTCTCAAGTTAAGTATGCTCAGGCTGGAGCAGCCATCAGATGGGTGACTGGATGGGAAGTTGTCTTGATGTTAAATTAACTCATAGGATGGGTCATATAGGTCAAATTAAATGACCTCTATATCCATCCCATCAGTTAAATTAACCTCGAGGTCCTTGTTTTTATTTTTTTTACTTTTTGACAAGGTGCGATACGTGGCATACAGTTGATCCATCTGACCTCTTTGTGATGGAATAAGCCGTGTGTGTTGTGGGCAAACGCTTGCTAGCATACAACCATTTGCGATGGATGAATTCATCACCGACGGGTTCCCTAGTGTGGTCCGTGTTCATCTAATCATCATCTACTTCTTGTGCTAGCTCGATGTTCCTTATATGCTAAGTTTCCATTAATTGATGGTGTTTTATGAACACACCACCGTTTCCATAATTTCCTCCTGTTTCCGCCACCGGCGATATTGTGCATAAACGTAGGTGGCGCGCGACGCACGGAGGCAACAAGCGTAGCCTATAGCATATCCACCTTTTCCAAGCAAACCAACCCACCAAAGCGCCGCCTGTGCCATCAACCTCGTCGACGAGCAAAACGAGAAGGTTCCACGACCCGTCGAGGCCGAGGCGCTCCCCGGCAATGCGATGGACGATGCCGTGATGCGTGTGATCGCCAGGGTTGAGAAGACCCTTGGCGCATGGCGCTTCAATGCCACGGATCAAGATTGGCATGTCAGCGCCGAGAGGCTGCAGCTCGCCGCACAACATGATCGATGGCGCGCCGCAGAGCAAGCTAGGCGCGTCCGCGCTGATAGGCTGTGGCTCGCCGCACGCCGAGACCATTGGTGCACCGCAGAGCGAGAGGCGTTGCGCGCAGCACAACAAGAGCGGATCCATCGGTGCTTGCCTGCATTCGACAGGGCATCGTAGCTGGGTACACGTCCGTCGGTACCCCCATTCCTCACCGAGGTGGCGAAGGCCCTCTGCGCCGTACGCAGACGGCGAACGCGCGTGCCGTACTTCCACCGGACGCCCGCCGCGCCGTTCGCATGGGTCACGCCATTCACCTTGTCCGTGGCCCGCTCGATGCCAACGAGCTGGTCGGTAGGCTCAAGCGCCTTCTTGGCCCAGGTGTCCACCTGGGCGTAGTAGAGGAACATGGTCGTTGCGTCCTCGAGCTGGTGATCTCCGATGAAATAGCCAACTTGGAGCTCGAGATCGCGCTCCAGATGTACCGCATGGCGTGTCGACCGCTTGAATGACGCACACTTGCGTGTTCAGGCAGAGTCAAGAGCTACCGTAGGCAAGGGTTGCTGGTCATGGTCTCATGGACGCGTTTTATTTTGTTGAGTCGTTTTGACGTGGACAGCTATGTATTCACAGCAATCATAGTAGTGCTCTATTTATTGCTCTATTTCAATGTGTGTACTCTATTTTCTCTTCTTATATGTTCTGTTTCAATGTGTGTGTATACGCTTTCCATTCTGTATATGTGGATGATAACAGCAAGACTCAAATTAGTATACAAAAACAGATAGAAAATGGAATTCATAATATATATATATATATATATATATATATATTAGTTGTTCATTAGTTCATCACATAATATATATAATATCATCACATATACGTGATGATACTTAACTACTCGGTACAATGCATAAAATTGAAAACAAACAATACTAAAACTAATAATCCCTCACAGGGCGATTATTACAGCAGCCCCTACTTGATAGCTCCATGGTGCGCGACGTCTTCCTAGTGCGGAGGCAGTACTCCGCCTCCTCCGCCTTGCAGCGCTTGACGTACCGATCTGCCTCTTGCTGGCGGACGAGCGCTAATAATCTTGCCATTTCGTTGGGCGCCCACCGGAGCTCCTCGTCGGTGGCATGCTTTGGAGCTGCTCGGCCCACATCCATGCAGCGATGAGGCGCCCAGCGCCTTTGACCTTCCTCATGAAGTACCGGTCTTAGTACACCTCCTCCACGACAGCCGCCCGCCCCAAAGCTCCGCCGCCTCCTTTTCTAGGGCGGCATCACGGGCTTCACAGGCCGCACTGGTACTGGCTTCCTCCTCCGCCATCTCCTTCTTGAATGCCACTTGCCTGGCTTTCTCGGTGAAGCGTGACTTCCACAGACAAAGATTGTCTTGGCCCCAAAACCAATCCAAAGTTGGGGGTCCAGTATAACGTCGTCCGTGGCGCGTAGGGGGTCCTCGTCGCTGTTATTCAAGTGAGCGTCCTCGAGGGCCGGCGACTCCTCATCGGCGCGTGGGCAGACCGGCGGCGCCATGGCAAAGATTTCAGAGAGGGAGAGAGAGGGCGAGCGAGGGGAGGATGTAGATGATAATGCAAGCGGGACGATGTGAGTAAGGTAGTATTTATTGGCGGCCGGAATCTAGATCGACGGGAATGGTACACACGCCGGTCGCCGGAATTTACGAGTACTGTAGTTTGAATTACACACGATTCCCGCAGCAAAATTCGTGTGTGAAATTAATAGCTTACGGTTTCCAATATAGAACCGTGTCTTCCCGCCGCAAAATCCGTGTGTGAACTTAATAGGTCATAGTTTCCAATACAGAACCGTGTCTGATTAATGACCCCCGCCACTCCCCGTACCTACCAAACCTCGAGCCGCGAAATAGAGTGCC
Organism: Aegilops bicornis; assembly: GCA_021605145.1. Taxonomy (NCBI): domain Eukaryota; kingdom Viridiplantae; phylum Streptophyta; class Magnoliopsida; order Poales; family Poaceae; genus Aegilops; species Aegilops bicornis. Next base: position 254,967,972 of record CM038671.1, on the reverse strand, counting down.
AATCGTGTGGGGGCCGGCTGTCTTGCCGGATCTTTACATTTTCTTTTTTGAACACCAGATATTTACATCGTCTGATGATTTTTTAACTCGCATACAAGTACACAAAAATATGATTTTTCAAACCGTTCTGGTTAGCCGTTGCATGTAGATGTAGTTAAAATTTGAATTACGGTCATTAAATGGCTAGAAAATTACTTAAATGTCTTTAAAAGTACAAATGACCCCTACAATTTTCCAAATTTTCACATGACAGTTGTAGTAGTGCACGTTAAACATAGAAAAAATTTAAAAGCTGTAAGAGGAAGCTATCTCCAGTTCGTCATCGAACATGCATTGTTCCCTCTCGGAACCACGAGCCTTCTAGTGAGTTGCTCCATTTTGTGAGGGGGGTGTGTCCAAACTTTCGTTAAACAGGCCAATCTTTTACCACATCATCTTGGTGGCATGACATTACATCAAGCAAAATTTCATGTTTTTTTGATCATTTTTTAATTTTTTGGAATTAAAATGCCATGGCACTCCATGCATGTGTCCATGCCATGAGACCCACATATTTGAAAATTCCTTCTAATTTACTGCACATGGAATTAACTCACACACAAGTACACAAATATGATTTTTCAAATCGTTATGGTTAGCCGTTGTATGTAGATGTAGTTCAAATTTTAATTACGGTCATTAAATGTCTAAAAAATCACTTAAATGTCTTTAAAAGGTCAAATGACCCATAGAATTTTCAAAATTTTCACATGACAGTTGTATTAGTGCACGTTAAGCATAGAAAAAATTTGAAGGCCGTAAGTGGAAGCTATCTCCCGTTCGTCATCAAACATGCATTGTTCCCTCTCGGAACCACGAGCCTTCTAGTGAGTTGCTCCGGTTTGTGAGGGGGTGTGTCCAGACTTTCGTCAAACAGGCCAATTTTTTTACCACATCATCTTGGTGGCATGACATTACATCAAGCAAGGTTTCATGTTTTTCTTATCATTTTTTTATTTTTTGGAATTTAAAAGCCATGCCACTCCATGCATGTGTCCATGTCGTGAGACCAATATGTTTGAAAATTCTTCTAATTTACTGCACATGGAATTAACTCGCACAAAAGTACACAAATATGATTTTTCAAACCGTTATGGTTAAGCGTTGCATGTAGATGTAGTTCAAATTTGAATTACGGTCATTAAATGGCTAGAAAATCACTTAAATGTCTTTAAAAGGTCAAATGACCCCTGAAATTTTTCAAATTTTCACATGACAGTTGTATTAGTGCACGTTAAATTTAGAAAAAAAAATGAAGGCCGTAAGGGGAAGTTATCTCCCTTTCATCATCAAACGTCCATTGTTCCCTCTCGGAACCACGAGCCATCTAGTGAATTGCTCCGGTTTATGAGGGGGGTGTGTCCAAACTTTCGTCAAACAGGCCAATTTTTTACCACATCATCTTGGTGAAATGACATTACATCAAGCAAGGTTTCATGTTTTTATGATCATTTTTTTTATTTTTAGGAATTTAAATTCCATGGCACTCCATGCATGTGTCCACGCCGTTAGACCAATATGTTTGAAAATTCCTTCTAATTTACTGCACATGGAATTAACACGCACACAAGTACACAAATATGATTTTTCAAACCGTTATGGTTAGTTGTTGCATGTAGATGCAGTTCAAATTTGAGTTACGGTCAATACATTGCTAAAAAATCACTTAAATGTCTTTAAAAGGTCAAATGACCCCTGAAATTTGGAAAATTTTCACATGGTAGTTGTATTAGTGCACGTTAAATGTACAAATAATTTGAAGGCCGTAAGGGGAAGCTATCTCCCGTTCGTCATCAAACATGTTGTTCCCTCTCGGAAACACGAGCCTTCTAGTGAGTTGCTTCAGTTTGTGAGGGGTTTGTGTCCAAACTTTCGTCAAACATGCCAATTTTTTTACTACATCATCTTGCTCGCATGACATTACATCAAGAAAGGTTTCATGTGTTTCTGATCATATTTTAATTTTTTTTCGAATTAAAATGCCATGGCACTCCATGCATGTGTCCATGTCGTGAGACCAATATGTTTGAAAATCCTTCTAATTTACTACACAAGGAATTAACTCACACACAAGTACAAAAATATGATTTTTCAAACCGTTATGGTTAGCCGTTGCATGTAGATGTAGTTCAAATTTGGATTACGGTCATTAAATGGCTAGAATATCAACTAAATGTATTTAAAAGGTCAAATGACCCCTGAAATTTTCCATTTTTCACATGACAGTTGTATTAGTGCACGTTAATAAGCATAGAAAAAATTGAAGGCTGTAAGAGGAAGCTATTTCTCGTTCGTCATCATACATGCATTGTTCCCTCTCGGAACGACGAGCGTTCTAGTGAGTTGCTCTGGTTTGTGAGGGGTGTGTGTCCAAACTTTTGTCAAACAGGCCAATTTTTTTACCACATCATCTTGGTGGCATGACATTACATCAAGCAAGTCTTCATGCTTTTCTGATCATTTTTAATTTTTTGGAATTAAAATGCCATGGCACTCCATGCATGTGTCCATGCCGTGAGATAACTATGTTTGAAAATTCCTTCTAATTTCATGCACATGGAATTAACTCGCACACAAGTACACAAATATGATTTTTCAAATCGTTATGGTTAGCTGTTGCATGTAGATGTAGTTCAAATTTGAATTACAGTCATTAAATGGCTAGAAAATCACTTAAATGTCTTTAAAAGGTCAAATGACCCCTGAAATTTTCAAAATTTTCACATGACAGTTGTATTAGTGCACATTAAATGTGGAAAAAATTTGAAGGCCGTAACGGGAAGCTATCTCTCGTTCGTCATCAAACATGCATTGTTCCCTCTCGGAAACACAAGCCTTCTAGTGAGTTGCTTCGGTTTGTGAGGGGTGTGTGTCCGAACTTTCGTCAAACATGCCAAATTCTTTACCACATCTTCTTTGTGGCATGACATTAAATCAAGCAAGGTTTCATGTGTTTCTAATCTTTTCTTAATTTTTTGGAATTTAAATGCCATAGCACTCCATGCTTAATTGTGTCATACTCCCTCCGTCCGGAAATACTTGTCGGAGGGATGGATGTATCTAGATGTATTTTAGTTCTGGATACATCCATTTCTATGCATTTCTCCGACAAGTATTTTCGGACGGAGGGAGTAGCTGTTAGACCAATATGTTTGAAAATTCCTTCCAATTTACCGCACATGGAATGAAATCGCACACAAGTACACAGAGTATGACTTTACAAACCGTTATTGTTTGCTGTTGCATGTACATGTAGTTCAAATTTGAATTATGGTCATTAAATGGCTAGAAAATCACTTAAATGTCTTAAAAGGTCAAATGACCCCTGAAATTTTCCAAAATTTTACATGACAGTTGTATTAGTACAACAAATTTTCTCGTACATTTAAAACAGCATCCGTTGCCACTTTACTCCAAATTCGTCGTTCACAGCTAACACAAAATATCCACAATATCACACACAAATTTTTTGTAGGAACCGTTTGCAATGAAAATTTATGGGTCTATTTAAGTCTTCCTCCTTAAGCTTCGCCGGCTCGTCTGCTCCGGTGCCGTCGACCCCCGAATCCATGAATCCCGATCCCCATTCCCGCACCCCTTTCTTGCAAAGATGACGCCGTGGAAATGCTTCGTGAAGGCCCGTACGATGGCCGCGTCCTCCCCGAGCGCCATCACCTGCGCCCAGAGCGCGACCGCCTGTGACGAGAGTGTCGCCACATCCACATTGAGCACGGCCGCATCCATCGAGAGGGCGTCTGTGGCAGCCGATAGGGCATCTTCAGTAGCCGAGACGGCTGCAGCTGCTGCTGCGATGACGGCTGCAAACACCGAGAGCGCTCGAGCCACCGTCCGTGCCACCGATGTCTCCCTAGCCCGGGTCGAGGCCATCCACGCCAAGATCGAGGATGCACAAGCCAAGATATTCCAGGCCACCTCAGAATCCAGCAAGCAACCCACGTACGAAAATGCGGCGGCGGCCATGGAGCACCTCCTTCCTCATGAGATCGCCGAGCGGGAGCTCGAGATGCAGGAGGCGGCGGAGGTTGAGGAGCACCAGGAGGAGGAGGAGTTGCGCGTGGCCGAGGTCGAGGTAGAGAAGAGTCTGTCCGTCGAAGAATCGGCGGTGGAGTACCAACGCGAGCTCTCGCACTGCCACTACTACGAGTACTACAACCTTGAGGATGGCGCCGAGGACAAGGACGAGGACGCGATCCACTTCAGCAGGGGGGACGCGGAGTCCACCAACGGCGGCATTTCGCTAGGACAAGTCATCGACCTCTCATCTCATACCGGTGATGCATAGGCCGGTGCGGCGGTGGATTTGTTAATATTATGCCTACTTAGGCTTTGTTTATAATGCTAGTCTTTTGTTAGAGCAATGTTTAGGTCAACTGGCTCTATTTAATTACTAAAATTGCTCGATTCAGTAAGTGTGGTCCGTGTGCTGTATGCTCTTTTGTGTGCCCAAATTAGCCAGCGATGTTAAATTATGCAATGACGTACCAGGGGAAGTTTCCACCAAAATTTGAATTGTCAAACTCATCCCATGCGCGTAAAGCAGAAGAGTCGTTTGTGATGCACACAATCGTTCAAAGTGAATGGTGTCCGGCGGCACCGCGCGCAAAGTTTAGCTCCACATTTCTAAAATTTTGGCCTACCACCAAAATATCTACCCCGCCTCCCCTTCCCCGCCCTTTTCTCCCCGACCACAAGTCACATTTCCCCTGTTTCCTCCCTCCTTCCTTCCTTCCTAAACTATGGCCGCTTCCTCGCTCTCGCTGTCTCACATCCTACCGCCGGGGTCGCCACGGTCTTCTTTAATGACCTCTCTAGCGGTTCATCCTCCTCCGACAACTCCTTCACCATCCGAGTATGCCTCTCTTCTCTCTGTCGGGCTATGACTTGGTATTAAGGATTTTAACCCGACGGTCGATTTGAGTCATTTCTTCCTCTTATAGCTCCCTAGGACCATCAGTTGCAACGAATGGAGCGGGGTGGCTGAAGATCTGTCTGCTCGTTGTCACCATCAATCTCCATGCATGAAGCTAGTTGCGTTTGAATCTATGGACAATGGGAGGAAGTTTACGCATGTCTTTGAGAAAGTGAGACCCTCTTCGTTGTTACAAATCATTTGATAGATGTGATTCGAGACATCGTCACGGTCCCAACCCATTCATACCACACCTTCAACCGAACGCATCCTAAGACAGTGTCATAGTTTGTACCTAGTATCTAAAAATGTTGCCATCTCATCAGCGGTGCCATTAGAAAATTATTTGGCACCGCTTCAGCAGTTTGTGCAGCCAACTTTGGTCCACACATCCGAGCAACCAAGCAGTAAAATACTAAATCTTTATGGCACGAAGGAACTGGGCATCGGAGCAACTACGTGCTCCGGAGTCCGGGTCCCTGATTTTTTTTCGCTGCATCGGCTCGCCAGTGCAGGGCACCGGTGCGAGATGTAGCAACAATTGTCTTTACACCAGTTTTGGCATACATAGTGGATGGCCTTAGTGCTATTAGTTCTCTGTTACTAAATTTGTGCATGTACACACCTGTTAGTATCAATTTGCTGTAATCCAAACACTGTCGCTATGCTGTTGCAGTTATATTAACCTTCCTCATAAAATGCTCAGTTTGTTATTTATAGTACATGGGTAAGAACTTGTAGCGTTGTTGTAGTAAATTATAGCTTCTGATTTTTCAGAATTTGGTCGTTGTCTCGGTAGCAATTAATTCATTTGCGCATTGATCTTTTTGAGAAGATATGTCATAATTAACCTGTTTCTTCAGTTTTTCAAAATAAGTATTGGTGATTTTCTATGCTGCTATAAACCCATTTTGTTGGGGAATGCAGTATTTCAGAAAATTTCCTACGATAACGCAAGATCTATCTAGGAGATGCATAACAACGACACGGGAGAGTGTCCACGTACCCTCATAGACCGAAAGTAGAAGCGTTTAGTAACGCGGTTGATGTAGTCGAACGTCTTCACGATCCAACGATCCAAGTACCGAACGTACAGCACCTCCGTGTTCAGCACACGTTCAGCACAATGACGTCCCTCGAGCTCTTGATCGAGTAGAGGGTCGAGGGAGAGTTCCATCAGCACGACGGCGTGGCGACGGTGTTGGTGATGTGATCCGCGCAAGGCTTCGCCTAAGCACTACGACAATATGACCGAGGTGGTAAACTGTGGAGGGGGGCACCGCACATGGCTAAGAACAATTTATGTGCTTTGGGGTGCCCCCCGCCCACGTATATAAAGGAGGGAGGGAGGAGGAGGCTAGCCCAAGGGGGGCACGCCATGGCGGGGAGTCCTACTAGGACTCCGTTCCTAGTAGGATTCGCCCCCTTTCCTTCCAACGGAGAGGGGGAAAGGGGAAGGGAGAGAGAGGGAGAAGGAAAGAGGGGGGCCGTGATACGTCTCCATCGTATCTATAATTTTTGATTGTTCCATGCCAATATTCTACAACTTCCATATACTTTTTGGCAACTTTTTATACTATTTTTGGGACTAACATATTGATCCAGTGCAGTTCACATGCATTTGCATGTTTTTGGTTTCACAGAATATCCATATCAAACGGAGTCCAAACGGGATAAAAACGGACGGAGCTTATTTTTGGAACATTGGAAAATCTAGGAGAAAGATCAACGCGAAACGGTGTCCGAGGTGGCCACGAAGCAGGGGCCCACGCCCGTACTAGGAGGGCGCACCCCCTACTCTCGTGGGCCACCCGTAAGGCGGTTGACGCTCTTCTTTTGCCGCAAGAAAGCTAATTTTCGGAAAAAAAATCACGGCGAAGGTTTCAGTCCAATCGGAGTTACGGATCTCCATATATACACGAAACGGTGAAACAGAGCGAAGTAACGCGAAACAGAGAGAAACAGAGATAGATCCAATCTCGGAGGGCTCTCGCCCTCCCACGCCATGGGAGCCAAGGACCAGAGGGGAAACCCTTCTCCCATCTAGGGAGGAGGTCAAGGAAGGAGAAGAAGAAGGGGGGCCCTCTCCCCCTTGCTTTCGGTGGCGCCAGAACGCTGTCGTGGCCATCATCATCATCACCGCAATCTTCACCAGCAACTTCACCGCCATCATCACCAACTCTTCCCCTCTATGCAGCGGTGTAACCTCTCTCTTACCCGCTGTAACCTCTACTTAAACGTGGTGCTCAACGCTATATATTATTTCCCAATGATGTATGGCTATCCTATGATGTTTGAGTAGATCTGTTTTGTCCTATGGGCTATTTTGATGATCAAGATTGGTTTGAGTTGCATGTTTTATTATTGGTGCTGTCCTATGGTGCTCTCCGTGTTGCGCAAGCGTGAGGGATTCCCGCTTTAGGGTTTGCAATATGTTCATGATTTGCTTATGGTGGGTGGCGTGAGTGACAGAAGCACAGACCTGAGTAAGTAGGTTGTTTGCGTATGGGATAAAGTGGACTTGATGCTTTAATGCTATGGTTGGGTTTTACCTTAATGATCTTTAGTAGTTGCGGATGCTTGCTAGAGTTCCAATCATAAGTGCATATGATCCAAGTAGAGAAAGTATGTTAGCTTATGCCTCTCCCTCAAATAAAATTGCAATAATCATTACCAGTCTAGTTATTGATTTCCTAGGGACAAATAACTTTCTCAGGACAACAAGCTCTTTACTAAAACTAATTTAGTTGTGTCTTCATCTAAACAGCCCCTAGCTTTTATTTACGCTCTCTTTTATTTTCTTGCAAACCTATCCAACAACACCTACAAAGTACTTCTAGTTTCATACTTGTTCTAGGTAGCGAACGTCAAGCGTGCGTGAGAGTTGTATCGGTGGTCGATAGAACTTGAGGAATATTTGTTCTACCTTTAGCTCCTCGTTGGGTTCGACACTCTTACTTATCAAAAGAGGCTACAATTGATCCCTATACTTTGGGTTATCAAGACCTTTTTACGGTGCCGTTGCCGGGGAGTCATAGCGTGGGGTGAATATTCTCGTGTGTGCTTGTTTGCTTTATCACTAAGTAATTTTTATTTGCTGTTCTTAGTTGTTCTTTATCTTTAGTTATGGATATGGAACACAAAATACCAAAAAAATTAGGTGTACTTGCTACTCATGGAGATGGGGAACCTCCTAAAACCCTCTGTAACATCCCAAAATTCTAAATTTTGGAATGTTATAATAAATAAATAGTTTTGATTGATTGATTGTTTGTTGTGTGTGAAATTGAGTGAAATTTGAAACTTTTGAAAGTTGAATGAGAGGGAATGAGATGACTTTCCCAAACTTTCCATTTTGCCTTTTTGGATCCCAATGAACTCAAGTTCATTGCAACACCAAACCCTAGAGTGAAGATGACATGACTTCTTCCATTTTGAAATGAAAAGGGTTTTGGAAAAGATTTGAATTTCATTTGGGAAGATTTCAAATTCAAAGCTTTATGCAACTCAATGATTTTCATGAGGGAAGATAAAATGACTTCTTCTATCATATGAAATATGAGTTGGAAGTTGAGTAGTATCAAGTTGAAAGTCATTTGAAAATGTTTTGAAACCCTCTTTCAAATATTGAGTTTTGGTATTTGAATTCAAATTTTGGCAAGTGGAATTCATTTCAAAATTTTGCCTGATAAATACTTGATCAAAAGTATGAGAGGAGTAGACATGACACTCCAAAAATATCAGAGGAAAACATTGCCAAAAGTTTTGGATTCAAATCTGAATTTTATTTGAATTTGAAAAAAATGGATTTTTATAAAGTTTGGATTTTGTCTTTGGAAAAATGTTCAAACGATAGGGAATATTCCCCGATCATTTTGGTATATATATGTCCTATATAAAATACTTTTATTTTAAAAGATATCTCTGTTTTTGTGCTATTCAAAAAAGAAAAAAACCCCGGGCGCCAGGCCAAAGCCACCCCAGCCCGGCCCAGCGCCGCACCTCCGCAGCCCGCTGGCCGGCCAGTGACTGTACAGCCCAGCAGCCACCGACCGCCCAGCTCCCTGAACACCCTCTGGCGTCGGACGCCCGACCGCGCCTCTCTCTCTCACCGACGCCCGACCCCACCTCCTTCTTCCTCCCGCCCACGCCACGCCGTCGCCATGGGATCGCGGATCCCGAAGGATCCGGATGCCGATTCCTCCGATCACCTTCCTTCCCGACGAGGCCCCGCCCTATAAAACCCTCCCGCACCCGTTTCCCTCGCCTCGCCGTACCTCCTCTCCCTCCGCTTCGTGCTCGCGGAGCCCAAGCTCAGACCACGCCATTGTCGCCCGCCGACGCCCCAGCCCTCCCGAGCTCCCCGACCCCACCGAACTCCTCACTGCCTCCTCACCAAGACGGCGACTCCGGACCTCCCGGCCTTTCAAGCCCCGACGCACTTCCGCCGCCGCCGCCGCCGTCGCCGGACTCCGGTAAGCCACCGGAGAACTCCCTCCCCCGTCCGATCCAAAATAAGCGGCCACGATTAGAACCTCAAGGGTATCTTTTATAAAAAGAACCGGCCGGTTAAATCCGGTTTATTTGTTAGGGTTTTAGTCAATTAGCCGGCCCGCTTTTAGTTTTAACCCGAGGCCCATTTAGACTAAATTACGCTCAGATACAGTATAGGCCCATTAGGCCTTTTCTTTTATTTTGATTTTCTGTTTTAGCAGAATAGTTTCTGTTTTCAAAAATTCATATCTTTTATTCTGTTTAATATTTTTGAGTGATTCTTTTTTTTGGATTGCAAATTTTCTATAGTTTTTGTAGAATATATATTTAGCTATGTTAAAAATAATTAAAAATGCTTTAATTTAGTTTTAGTCAGAATAGTAAATCTGCTATAACTTGAGTTAGAAAAATTATTTTTGGATGATTCTTTTTGTCCCAACTTTATTTTGGCATTGCCAAACCGTAGGAATTTATTTGGGCATTTTAGGATTAATAAATAATTAGTTTTAAGCAGAAGCCTATTAATCCTAATTAATTAACTAGTTCTGTTTTCCTATTAAATTAATTAGTAAATTAATTTATTTTTAACTTGTGATTAGTTATTCTAGGTTAGTTTCTGTCATTCTAGTAGATGAACTTTTATTTATAATTAATAAAAGTTTTTAAATTATTTTCTTAATAGAAATTGGATTAGGCCTAAAATGAGTTTTATAATAGCTTTTAATTAATTCTTTTTGCTCCTAGTTGCCTAGTGAAACCTTTTCTGTTAAGTTAACTTAAAACCATGATTAGGTTATATTAAGGAATTTTGTTATATAAAAACTATTTTAGTTATTGTTTGGAGTAGGAAAAACTTTGAGTAGATTTTCTTTGAGATTTTCTTTTGGATTTGGTTTTGATTGTTTTGTTTTGTTATGTTACTTTTGTTATGTTGTGTTATGTGATCCTATTGCTATGTGCTTATTATAGTTATTGTTTGCCTCGGTAGAATTTGGAGTCTAAGATTGCTACCACGAAACCCTAGTTTTTTTTCAAGATCGTCAACCGTGCAAGTTCACTTTGACCATACTTTCATACCTATGTTATATTGCATTTAGTGGCATCTTTGCAACCACCCTCAGTAGTGTTATTGAATTCTTGTAGTTGAGTAGTATGCATGAGGTAGGAACCCATCACCCTGTTACCAAGCCCCGGACGTTATTTATTTTAATGCTACGCTATAGTAGACGGGGTTTGGTATGAGTGCACGAGAGTGGTGTGAGAATGCAGGATCTACGTCAATGACGACAACTCCATGATGGAATCTGCAAGGACTGCATCTTCAAGGCCTCAAGACTTCAAGACTCGAGACAAGAATTCAATACACACTCTTGGGTGAAGGATGGTTGACGGGCACCTGGAGAAACCGGTGGTTGGCAGGATGCATGGAGAAGCGCCATGACATCTTGCGGAAAGCTTCACCCAGACTCAAAGAGACGGAAGAATACTTCACGCCCGGAAGCTTACATGCAACCGCAAGTCATTATGGGCTCTGGCTTGGTTGACCTTAGTGGTGAATCTGGCTGGGACGGTGCTAGCAGATGTAGAACTACGGTAGGATTGGATGGAGTGCAGACCGGTGGTCGAGGAACTCTTTGGAAGACCATGTTTCGTCATCTTGTTCTCAAACATTACGAAGTGCGAGAACGTAAAAAGAGGGATCGAATCTTGCGGGTAAAGTGTACAAACCTCTGCAGAGGGTTATAACCTAATCGATTAGCCGTGTCCCGATTCACGGACAATTTGAGCATCTGGACTTGGATCTATCTCGGAACTCTCAACACCGGATTGATAACTTAATTGTGGGCAACTTATGATGATTTGGGCTATGAGACATCGGTTGGCGGAACCATGTCATGATAGAGAACTCCATATGCAGACTTCATTTATTCCTTGATGTAGGGAAAATAAAACCAGCTTTTTACATAAACAAAATTCAGAATCGAGCCACAAAGCCATACTGCATATAGTATAGTTTTACCATCTGCTTTTCTCATATTGTGATCTTGCGGTACATTCAATGTAATCGACCTACACGGCTGCAACGTATCATGTTGCGTATACTTTCTTCCGAAGCAGTAAGATGCAGTGCAGGTTACGGTCTACACTCAACCTGCCGATGGCGTTGATGGGACTCCACACCCGTTTGATTGTTTCCGCTGAGTATTATGAGGTATATATCATTTTACGTTATTTATACATGTGATTGCACTTTGATATATACATTGATGTACTGTGTGCCAAAGATACTAATCCGAGGATGGCGAGATACACAGAGGCTTGACCGTCTGAGGTCGGGTCGCTACAGAGATGGTATCAGAGCACATGTTGACTGTAGGACGTGACCCTAGAAACTGGAAAGCCCTAGGATAGAATATCTCTAAACCTTTATTTTCATAAAGACTCTTACTTCTCGTCTTTTCTGATTTTATCAAGTAGTCCCTCTTACCTCCAATAGCCGGAGTATACCCTTTTCCCTTTTGACCACACGGAGGATCAATTGAAGTCACTCCAAGAATAACAAGATATCGGACAACTGATGGCCATTTCAGAGTAAAGAGGATTTCACCATGTGTTGGAAGAATTGCAGCTGCAACAGCAGAAGACTCCGAAGACTTGAAGAATTGGAAAACTCTGATGATTTATTTGACCTTTAGAAGACCAAACCCCTGTTATATACTTACGTTAGATACGGCGATATGTGAGTTCTCAATTGTTTGATGAAAACCCGTTTCTTCAAAACTATTGTTTGTATTGTGTGTATCCCTCCCCACCTCTCTCTTATCTCACCCTAAAACCCTTGGAGCCATAGATGATGAATGAAGAAGGACTGATATTCTATGGACCGAAGACTCAGTTGGAGTCTGAGCTATGGATTCAAAACATGGAGGATCACTTCGAGAAGAAAATGATTTCAAGGAAGTATGAGGTCCAATACGCTCTTCAGTACTTTACAGAAAGTGCTGCAACCTGGTGGAGAATGCATCAATCCATACAATTATCCATACGCTCTCCGATATAATATGCATGTGCTTGCTGCTCCTACTTGCAATTATTATGAGAGAGGAACTATATCTCCACCTCTCTATGTTTCCAATACAATAAAATTGCAAGAAACTGTTTATACTATGCACTGGCCTTTACTATGTGTGCATGAATTGTTCTTTTATTAAATGCCGATGCATAGGAAGAGAGTTAGACTTCGTAATTACATGATATATGTTACTTTGTGCTCACTACTAAATTACAAATCATTGCTAATTAAAATTGGCTTTGATATACCTTGGGATCCGGGTGGATTCACTACTTGAGCACTATATGCCTAGCTTAATGGCTTTAAAGAAAGCTGCCAGGGAGACAACCCGGAAGTTTTAGAGAGTCATTTATTTCTGTTGAGTGCTTTCATATAGTTTAAAAAAATAAAAATAAAGAGGGGAACCCAAAACTTTTCAAAAAGAAAAGCGAAAGTGAGAAAGACAAGCATTGTTGAAGTGGGAGCTAGCCTTGAACTTTGTTCATGCTCACGGAAACTTTGTGAATCTTGATTACAGAAAATTTTCAACAAAAATAATTATCCCCTTGTACAATTCCATTGTATTATAAAAATAATGTGCCAAGGTTTGCCTTTAGGATGTTTACAATGCTTGTTGGTTTGTGCGGTGTAGGACAGAAACTTTGGCTGTAGTGCACGATTTGTAATTTTTTACTGGAACGTCAAATGGTTCTGATTCTTTTTGCACTGTCTTTCTATACAAATTGTTTATTTTTCCTAATTTTGGCAGATGTTTTTCAAGTATCAGAAGTATGGTGAATGTTCAGATTGTTACAGACTGTTCTATTTTAGACAGATTCTGTTTTTGATGCATAGTTTGCTTGTTTTGATGAAACTATCGATTTATATCAGTGGATTAAGCCATGAAAAAGTTATAATACAGTAGACACAATGCAAATAAAAATATGAATTGGTTTGCAACAATACTTAGAGTGGTGATTTGCTTTATTATACTAACGGATCTTATCGAGTTTTCTTTTGGAGTTTTGTGTGGATGAAGTGTTCGATGATCGAGAAGGTCTCGATGTGAGAAGAAGGAAGAGAGGCAAGAGCTCAAGCTTGGGGATGCCCGAGGCACCCCAAGTAAATATTCAAGGAGACTCAAGCATCTAAGCTTGGGGATGCCCCGGAAGGCACCCCTCTTTCTTCAACAAGTATCGGTATGTTTTCGGATTCGTTTCATTCATGTGATATGTGCAAATCTTGGAGCGTCTTTTGCATTTAGTTTTTATTTTTTTATGCACCATGCTGGTATGAGATATTCCTTGGTTGATTTATAGAATGCTCATTGCACTTCACTTATATCTTTTGAGTATGGCTTTATAGAATGCTTCATGTGCTTCACTTATATCCTTTGAAGTTGGATTGCCTGTTTGTCTTCACTTAGACAACCGCCATTTGTAGAATGCTCTTTTGCTTCACTTATATTTGTTAGAGCTTGGGCATATCTTTTGTAGAAAGAATTAAACTCTCTTGCTTCACTTGTATCTATTTAGAGAGATGACAGGAACTGGTCATTCACATGGTTAGTCATAAAATCCTACATAAACTTGTAGATCGTTGAATATGATATGTTTTATTCCTTGCAATAGTTTTGCGATATAAAGATGGTGATATTAGATTCATGCTAGTGGGTAGTTGTGGATTGTACAAATACTTGTGTTGAAGTTTGTGATTCCCGTAGCATGCACGTATGGTGAACCGTTATGTGATGAAGTCGGAGCATGATTTATTTATTGATTGTCTTCCTTATGAGTGGCGGTCGGGGACGAGCGATGGTCTTTTCCTACAAATCTATCCCCCTAGGAGCATGCGCGTAGTACTTTGTTTTGATGACTAATAGATTTTTGCAATAAGTATGTGAGTTCTTTATGACTAATGTTGAGTCCATGGATTATCGCACTCTCACCCTTCCATCATTGCTAGCCTCTTGGTTACCGTGCATTGCCCTTTCTCACCTCGAGAGTTGGTGCAAACTTAGCGGTGCATCCAAACCCGTGATACGATATGCTCTGTCACACGTAAGCCTCATTATATCTTCCTCAAAACAGCCACCATACCTACCTATCATGGCATTTCCATAGCCATTCGAGATATATTGCCATGCAACTTCCATCATCATCATATACATGACTTGAGCATTCATTGTCATATTGCTTTGCATGATCGTAAGATAGCTAGCATGATGTTTTCATGGCTTATCCGTTTTTTGATGTCATTGCTGCGCTAGATCATTGCACATCCGGTACATCACGGGAGGCATTCATATAGAGTCATATCTTTGTTCTAGATATCGAGTTGTAATATTGAGTTGTAAGTAAATAAAAGTGTGATGATCATCATTATTAGAGCATTGCCCCAGTGAGGAAAGGATGATGGAGACTATGATTCCCCCACAAGTCGGGATGAGACTCCGGACTTTACAAAAAAATAAAAGAGGCCAAAGAAGCCCAAATAAAAAAAGAGGCCAAAGAAGCCCACCAAAAAAATATAATAAAAAAAGAAAAATAAAAAAATGAGAGAAAAAGAGAGAAGGGGCAATGTTACTATCCTTTTACCACACTTGTGCTTCAGAGTAGCACCATGTTCTTCATATACTAGTGGGAATTTTCATTATAGAACTTGGCTTGTATATTCCGATGATGGGCTTCCTCAAACGCCTGAGGTCTTCATGAGCACGCAAGTTGGATGCACACCCACTTAGTTTCCAGTTTGAGCTTTCATACACTTATAGCTCTTAGTGCATCCATTGCATGGCAATCCCTACTCACTCACATTGATATCTATTAATGGGCATCTCCATAGCCCGTTGATACGCCTAGTTGATGTGAGACTTTCTCCTTTTTGTCTTCTCCACATAATCCCCACCATCATATTCTATTCCACCTATAGTGCTATGTCCATGGCTCACGCTCATGTATTGCGTGAAAGTTGAAATTTTTTGAGAACGTCAAAAGTATGAAACAATTGCTTGGCTTTTCATCGGGGTTGTGCATGATTTGAATATTTTGTCTGGTGAAGATAGAGCATAGCCAGACTATATGATTTTGTAGGGATAACTTAATTTGGCCATGTTATTTTGAAAAGACATGATTGCTTTATTAGTAGGCTTGAAGTATTATTGTTTTTATATTAAAGGATAGACTATTGCCTTGAATCACTCGTGTCTTAATATTCATGCCATGATTAGATACATGATCAAGATTATGCTAGGTAGCATTCCACATCAAAAATTATCTTTTTTATCATTTACCTACTCGAGGACGAGCAGGAATTAAGCTTGGGGATGCTCATACGTCTCCGTCGTATCTATAATTTTGATTGTTCCATGCCAATATTCTACAACTTCCATATACTTTTTGGCAACTTTTTATACTATTTTTGGGACTAACATATTGATCCGATGCCGGTGCAGTTCCTGTCATTGCATGTTTTTGGTTTAGCAGAATATCCATATCAAACGGAGTCCAAACGGGATAAAAAGCAGATGAGCTTATTTTGGAATGTTTGGAAAATCTGGGAGAAAGATCAATGCAAAGCTTGATGTCCGAGGTGGCCACGAGGCATGGGCCCACGCCCGTACCAGGAGGGCGCGCCCCCTACCCTCGTGGGCCACCCGTAAGGTGGTTGACGCTCTTCTTTTGCCGCAAGAAAGCTAATTTTAGGAAAAAAATCACGGCGAAGATTTCAGTCCAATCGGAGTTACGGATCTCCATATATACACGAAACGGTGAAACAGAGCCGAAACAGAACGCAGAAACAGAGAGAAACAGAGAGATAGATCCAATCTCGGAGGGGCTCTCGCCCCTCCCACGCCATGGGAGCCAAGGACAAGAGGGGAAACCCTTCTCCCATCTAGGGAGGAGGTCAAGGAAGGAGAAGAAGAAGGGGGCCCTCCCCCTTGCTTCCGGTGGTGCCGGAACGCTGCCGTGGCTATCATCATCATCACCGCAATCTTCACCAACAACTTCACCGCCATCATCACCAACTCTTCCCCTCTATGCAGCGGTGTAACCTCTCTCTTACCCGCTATAATCTCTACTTAAACATGGTGCTCAACGCTATATATTATTTCCCAATGATGTGTGGCTATCCTATGATGTTTGAGTAGAACTGTTTTGTCCTATGGGCTATTTTGATGATTAAGATTGGTTTGAGTTGCATGGTTTATTATTGTCGTTGTCGTATGGTGCTCTCCGTGTCGGCATAGCGTGAGGGATTCCACAGTAGGGGTTTGCAATATGTTCATGATTTGCTTATGGTGGGTGGCGTGGAGTGATGTAAGCCTGAGACCAGTAAGTAGGTTGTTTGCGTATGGGATAAAGGGACTTGATGCTTTAATGCTATGGTTGGGTTTTACCTTAATGATCTTTAGTAGTTGCGGATGCTTGCTAGAGTTCCAATCATAAGTGCATATGATCCAAGTAGAGAAAGTATGTTAGCTTATGCCTCTCCCTCAAATAAAATTGCAATAATGATTACCGGTCTAGTTATCGATTTCCTAGGGACAAATAACTTTCTCGTGACAACAAGCTCTTTACTAAAACTAATTTAGTTGTGTCTTCATCTAAACAGCCCCTAGCTTTTATTTACGCTCTCTTTTATTTTCTTGCAAACCTATCCAACAACACCTACAAAGTACTTCTAGTTTCATACTTGTTCTAGGTAAAGAGAACGTCAAGCGTGCGTAGAGTTGTATCGGTGGTCGATAGAACTTGAGGGAATATTTGTTCTACCTTTAGCTCCTCGTTGGGTTCGACGCTCTTACTTATCGAAAGAGGCTACAATTGATCCCCTATACTTGTGGGTTATCAGGCCACGCCCCCTCCCCTTGTCCAATTCGGATTGGGGCAAGGGGGGCGCGCGCCTCCTCCCGTGGCCTGCCTCCTCTCCTCCACTATGGCCCATTAGGCCCATTAACTTTCTCGGGGGGTTCCGGTAGCCTCCCTGTACTCCGAAAAATCCCCGAACCTTATCGGAACCATTCCGGTGTCCGTACATAACCTTCCAATATATCAAACTTTACCTCTCAACCATTTCGAGACTCCTCGTCATGTCCTGATCTCATCCGGGACTCCAAACAAACTTCGGCCACCAAAACACATAACTCATAATACAAATCGTTATCGAACGTTGAGCGTGCGGACCCAATGGGTTCGAGAACTATGTCGACATGACCGAGACAAATCTCTGGTCAATAACCAATAGCAGAACCTGGATGCTCATATTGTCTCCTACATATTCTATGAAGATCTTTAACGGTCAAACGGCATAACAACATACGTTGTTCCCTTTGTCATCGTTATATTACGTGCCCGAGATTCGATCGTGGTATCATCATACCTAGTCCAATATCGTTACCGGCAAGTCTCTTTACTCGTTCTGTAATGCATCATCCCGTAACTAACTCATTAGTCACATTGTTTGCAATGCTTATAGTGATGTACATTACCGAGAGGGCCCAGAGATACCTCTCCGATACACGGAGTGACAAATCCTAATCTCGATCTATGCCAACTCAACAAACACCTTCGGAGACACCTGTAGAGCATCTTTATAATCACCCAGTTACGTTGTGATGTTTGATAGCACACAAAGTGTTCCTCCGATATTCGGGAGTTGCATAATCTCATAGTCAGAGGAATATGTATAACTCATGAAGAAAGCAATATCAATAAAACTAAACGACCATTATGCTAAGCTAACGGATGGGTCTTGTCCATCAAATCATTCTCTATTGATGTGATCCCGTTGATCAAATGACAACACATGTCAATGGCCAGGAAACTTAACCATCTTTAATTAACGAGCTAGTCAAGTAGAGGCATACTAGGGACACTCTGTTTGTCTATGTATTCACACATGTACTAAGTTTCCGGTTAATACAACTCTAGCATGAATAATAAAAATTTATCATGATATAAGGAAATATAAATAACAAGTTTATTATTGCCTCTAGGGAATATTTCCTTCACATTTCTACAATTGTCACCGATCTAGTTTTAAATATTACAGGGATGAGCGAAGTCTTCTTACATGGAGTGGGTTGATCAAGAGTGGCCACAGTCTTTGAAGATGTGCCTAGCAAAGCTCTGGAGCATGTATGAGGAAAAGAATAGAGGTAGGCTTAGAGAAAGTGTTGTCAACACTGAAGAATATTTGAAGATGTGGGATAAAAAGAGGAAGGTGGAGAATGAGCTCAGATTTTTTAAATCAGACTTTGCTAAGATGGTGTTGGCGAAGGAGGAGGCACTTTCCCAGTTGGCCAGTGCAAAACAAGTTCTTACTGAACTGAAAGCAGAGGTTTATAAGATGAGCCTTGATGATCTCGATTAGGTAAATGAATATATTGTTCCAATATTGTTCTTATGAAGTTGAACTAGCTATAAGTTGTACTATGCTGTTTTCAGTAGCTATCGTACTGTGATATTAAAATATATTTATGTGCCTGATATGAAATTGGCAAATGGTTGTTTGATATGAAACATGAATTTGCGCAATACTGGAATTATTAATTGTAAACTAATAAACCTGGTAAATGGGTCATGGAACTTTGCAAACGGTTCTGGCAGTAAAAGTGCTTGTGATGGATAGCCGAATGGCACACAGTTTTCTTCATCAAATCGTGTGTGATGTAGTTGATAAAAGTTAACAGTTAACCAAGGCAGAGCGTGTGTGATAGTTACACCTTTCACACACGAGCCTATACATAAAATTGTGTGGGATGTACATACGAACGGAAATGTTTTCCCTGGATTGACTGTGTGGGATGTACATAAGAATGGAAACATATTACTTGGATTGACTGTGTGTGATATACATACGAGCGGAAACGTTTTCCCTGGATTGACTGTGTGGGATGTACATAAGAACGGAAATGTATTCCTCGAATTGACTGTGTGTGATATACATAAGAACGGAAATGTTTTTCTGGGATTCACCGTGTGGGATGTACATACGAATGGAAACGATTGGGTTCGTTGCCTCGCCGGATCGCACACGAGCTCATTTTGCCCCAGCCCGTGTGCTAGGAGGGCCTGTCCCCGACGGTTTCTGGGTCGTGTGGGAAGGACCCCCCTATCACCCACACTCACTTGGCGACGGTTCCAAATGCCGTCGTGGAAAGGGGTTAAAAACCATTTGTATAGCACCGACGCGTACCAGTGTGAGTTTGATTGTGTTAAATATTTTATGGATACCGATTCTTTTCGTGAATATAGCACTAAATATGGACTTGACTCTGAGATAATAGCTTCTTTCTGTGAATCATTTGCTTCTCATGTTGATCTACCTAAGGAAAAGTGGTTTAAATATCATCCCCCCATTGAAGTAAAAATAGTAGAACCCATTAAAGCTGAAGAAGAAACTATTACTTATAATGTTGATCGAGTAATTCCTACTGCTTATATTGAGAAACCACCTTTCCCTGTTAGGATAAAAGAACATGTTAAAGCTTTAGCTGTAGTTCGTAAGAATTATACTAGAACACCTACACCCCCTGAACCAATTAAAGTTGAACCTAGTATTGCTATGGTTAACGATCCCTTGGTCGATAATATTGATAAGCATATTATTTATTTTTGCGATGAAGCTGCTAGAATTGCTAAACCCGATGAAAAAGATAAACATAGACCTGTTGTTGGCATGTCTGTTGTCTCTGTTAAAATAGGAGATCATTGTTATTATGGCTTATGTGATTTGGGTGCTAGTGTGAGTGCAATCCCTTTTACTTTACATCCAGAAATTATGAATGATATTGCACCTGCTGAAATAGAAGATACTGATGTTACTATTAAGATTGCTAATAGAGATACTATCTCACCAATTAGGATCGTTAGAGATGTTGAAGTCTTGTTTGGGAAAATAAAATATCCTGCTGATTTTCTTAAACATTATCAATGCTAAGATAGATTGTGAGAAAGAAACTGTTAGTGTAAGTTTTGGAATGTGTCTCCTCATTTTAATTTCTCCAAATTCCATAGACAACCTCGTGATAAAGAATTGCCTAGTAAGGATGAAATTATTGGTGTTGCTTCTATTGCCGTGCCTCCTACAGATCCTTTAGAACAATATTTGCTATACCATGAAAATGATATGCGTATGAATGAAATAAATGAAATAGATGTAGTATTGTTTAAACAAATGCCTGTTTTGAAACACAACTTGCATGTTGAGGCTCTTGGGGATCCTGTACCACCCGAGGGTGATCTTGTGTTCGATCTTAAGCAATTACCTGATATACTGAAATATGCTTATCTTTATGAAAAGAAGATATATCCTGTTATTATTAGTGCTAACCTTTCAGAGCATGAAGAAAAGAAATTATTGAAAACTTCGAGGAAGCACCATGCCGCTATTGGATATACTCTTGATGATCTTAAGGGCATTAGTCCCACTCTATGTTAGCATAAAATTAATATGGAGCCTGATGCTAAACCAGTTGTTGATCACCAATGATGGTTGAATCCTAAGATGAAAGAAGTGGTAAGAAAAGAAATACTAAAGCTTCTAGAAGCAGGTATAATCCATCCTATTGCTGATAGTAGCTGGGTCAGTCCTGCTCATTATGTCCCTAAGAAGGGAGGTATTACTGTTGTCCCTGATGATAAAAATGAACTTATCCCACAAAGAATAGTCACAGGTTATAGAATGGTAATTAGTTTCAGAAAATTAAACAAAGCTACTAGGAAATATCATTATCTTTACCTTTCATTGATCAAATGCTAGAAAGACTATCAAAACATACACATTTTTGCTTTCTAGATGGATACTCTGGTTTTTCCCAAATACCTGTGTCACAAGAGGATCAAGAAAAAACTACTTTTACATGCCCTTTTGGTTTCTGCAATGCACCTGCTACCTTCCAAAGATGTATGACTGCCATATTCTCTGACTTTTGTGAAAAGATGGTTGAGAATTTGATGGATGATTTCTCCATATACGGAACTTCTTTTGATGATTTCTTAAGCAACCTTGATCGAGTTTTGCAGATATGTGAAGAAACTAATCCAGTCTTGAGTTGGGAGAAGTGCCACTTTATAGTTAATGAAGGTATTGTCTTGGGGCATAAAATCTCCGAAAGAGGTATTGAAGTTGATAAAGCTAAAGTTGA
Source organism: Aegilops bicornis (assembly GCA_021605145.1). NCBI lineage: Eukaryota > Viridiplantae > Streptophyta > Magnoliopsida > Poales > Poaceae > Aegilops > Aegilops bicornis. The sequence goes on along the minus strand of CM038671.1, from coordinate 254,946,306 downwards.
TGCTATTGAAAAAATTTCATGTCCTAAAGATATCAAAGGTATAAGAAGTTTCCTTGGTCATGCTGGTTTCTATAGGAGATTTATTAAATACTTCTCGAAAATTTCTAGGCCTCTCACTAATCTTTTGCAAAAAGTTGTTCCATTCGGTTTTGATGATGATTGTTTAGAAGCCTTTGAAATACTTAAGAAAGCCTTAATCTCTACACCTATTGTTCAACCACCTGACTGGAACCTACCCATTGAAATTATGTGTGATGCTAGTGATTATGTTGTTGGTGCTGTTCTAGGACAAAGAGTTGATAAAAAATTAAATGTTATCCATTATGCTAGTAAAACTCTAGACAGTGCTCAAAGAAATTATGTTACTACTAAAAAATATTTTTAGCAGTTGTGTTTGCTCGTGATAAATTCAGATCTTATATTGTTGATTCCAAAGTTATTGTTCACACTAATCATGCTACTATTAAATACCTTATGGAAAAGAAAGATGCTAAACCTAGACTCATTCGGTGGGTTCTCTTGTTACAATAATTTGATTTGGATAATATTGATATAAAGGGTGCTGAGAACCCCGTAGTTTGTCTTGATGACCCACTACCTATTGATGATAGGTTTCCTGATGAACAATTAGCTGTCATAAATGCTTCTCATAGAACCCCACAGTATGCAGACTATGCTAATTATATTGTTGCTAAATTTATACCACCTAGTTTCACATACCAACAAAAGAAAAAATTTCTCTATGATTTAAGACATTACTTTTGGGATGACCCACACCTTTATAAGGAAGGAGTAGATGGTGTTATTAGACATTGCATACCTGAGCATGAACAGGAACAAATCCTACGCAAGTGTCACTCCTAGGCTTACGGAGGACACCATGCTGGAGATAGAACTGCACACAAGGTATTACAATCTGCTTTTTATTGGCCTACTCTTTTCAAGTTCGTAAGTTTGTCTTGTGATTAATGTCAAAGAATTGGTAACATTAGTAGACGTCAGGAAATGCCTATGAATTATTCACTTGTTATTGAATGATACATCTCCAACATATCTATAATTTTTGATTGTTCCATGCTATTATATTATCTGTTTTGGATGTTTAATGGGCTTTATTATGCACTTTTATATTATTTTTGGGACTAACCTACTAATCGGAAGCCCAGTGCAAATTGAAGTTTTTTGCCTATTTCAGTGTTTCGCAGAAAAAGAATATCAAACAGAGTCCAAACGGAATGAAACCTTCGCGAGGATCGTTTTTGGAACAAACGTGTAACATCCCAAATTTTGGAATGTTAATATAATTAATTGAATTGTTTGTTTGTTTGCTTGAGTGAATTAAACTTGAGTGAAATTGGAACCTTTTCAAAAAACTTTTGAATGAGAGGGAATAAAATGACTTTCCCTTCTCCGTAAATTCAAATTCATCCTATTAAAATCAATGAGAGAAGATGACATGACTTCTTCAACTATAAAGAATTTGAGCGGAGTTTTGCAATTTAATTCTTTCAAATATTTGCACTTGCTTCTCTATTTTTCTTCCCGAGAAATACCCGAAAAATAAATTCTTGCAAGCAAGAAAGAGCGGAGGAAAATGACCCTCCAAAATCAGGGGCATTTTGAAAATATTTGAGCCAAGAAAAACCAAAGTTTTATTTAAAATTATTTGCAAAAAGAAAAAAAGCCTTTAGGGATTTTCTGAAAACATTTTTATTTTGGCGGAAGTGGAATAATGCTCATCATCTACATTTTATTTTTCTGATAATTTTAGTATATAAAAACTCTTTATTCGAATTGATTTGATTTCCTTTTTATTGTTTTAGTTTCCTAATTTTAAAAATAGGAATGGAATCGTTTTTATTAGGAAAAACCTGCTGGCCCATTAAGCACTTTCCTATTCTAGCCCAACAAGAGATCATCTCCTTCCTCTGCTTCCTCTCACGTTAGAAGCTTTCCATATCCATGGAGACAGAATCTCCACCTTCCCGATCTCCCTCGTCTTTCCATCCCAGCGCCTCCCGAGACCGCCTATAAAACCCCTCCCTCTCCTCGTTCCATTCCTCCCATCACCACGCCTCCCTGCCCGTAGCCTTCTCGCCACCGTCCTCCTTTTCCTGCCTAGAACGCTCACCAGGAGCTCTCCTGAACCTCCCCATCGCCCAGCGCCACCTCCCCTAGCGCCCGACCCTCCTCCGCCACCCCCACCTCGCCCGGCGACCTCGCCCCCCTCATGGGAGCAGCCCTCCACATCGCCGTCTCCTTCCCTGCCAGCTCTGCCTCACGTACAGGTAACTGCTGTGTGGTTTTTTTTTCGTTTTCAGATTTATTTCTGTAACAGATTTAGTTCCGTTCTTGTTTAGCTTATAACTTTCGATCTAGAAGTCCAATGATGCTGATTCTTTTTGCTTTAGATCACAATTTTCTTGTAGTTTCCAAAAATATATAATGTTTCTATGTTTGGATTTATAAAAATTGAGTTAGATCAGATTTGAATTAAAGCTTGTTTTGCTTATTCCGGGAGTTTAAAAATAGGTTTTTAATTAATTCTTTTTGCTCCTGGTCTCTAGGACTTTTGTTTATCCAGTAGTATTTAGTATTTTATTTCTAGGTTAATTTAAATTAGGTTTTAGCAAAACAGTACTGTTTTATTATTAGTTCTGTTTTAGCTTTTCTTTATTGTTTTTATTAGTTTTAAATTATTTCTTTTTGTCACTTTTGACAAAATTAGTTGTGTTTCTGTTAGACAACAGGAAAAATTTATTTTTATTTAAAAATTTATTTTCCTTAGTTTTGTATGAAACCTTCTATAGGTCATAGTTAGAGTTTTATAAAAGCTTTTTATTTGTTTCTTTTTGCAAATAAAATTTTATGGAAAAAATACTTTCTGTTAAATTAGTTATTTTACATTTTATTTTCTGTTAATTTATTAGTTTAGTATTTTAATTGTTGTTAAGTTTTTACTTACGGAAAAACTATATTAGATGTTTGTAGCAAAGTCATAGATCTTCGTTAGTAGTTTTTCTTTGTAGTTTTATTTGAAGTTTCTTTTGATTTGGTTTGAGTTTTATTATCAATTTTCCTTGCTGTTTTGATTGTTATTTCGAGTGCTAAAATTGTTTGCTAGGATGTTTGCTTATGTGAATACTATGTTTGACTATATAGATTTTCAACGGAGTGACGATTAGTTCTACCAAGTCATTTTACGGCGTTGTTATCTTCATCAAGTATTACCGAGCAAGTTCACTTTGACCATACTTTTCATACCTATGTTTTATTGCATTTAGTGGCATCTTTGCAACCACCCCTCAATGAGTGTTATTGAATCCTTGTAGTTGAGTAGTATGCATGAGGTAGGAACCCATCACCCTGTTACCAAGCCGGGGCGTTATTTATTTTAATGCTACGCTATAGTAGACGGGGTTGGTATGAGTGCACGAGTGGTGTGAGAATGCAGGATCTACGTCAATGACGACAACTCCATGATGGAATCTGCAAGGACTGCATCTTCAAGGCCTCAAGACTTCAAGACTCGAGACAAGAATTCAATACACACTCTTTGGGTGAAGGGCGGTTGTGGGCACCTGGAGAAACCAAAGTGGTTGGCGGGATGCATGGAGAAGCGCCATGACATCTTGCGGAAAGCTTCACCCAGGACTCAAAGAGACGGAAGAATACTTCATGCTGGAAGCTTACTGCAACCGCAAGTCATTATGGGCTCTGGCTTGGTTGACCTTAGTTGTGACTCTGGCTGGGGACGGTGCTAGCGGATGTAGAACTACGGTAGGATTGGATGGGCACCGGACGGTGGTCGAGGAACTCTTCGGAAGACCATGTTTCGTCGTCTTGTTCTCAAACGCATACGAAGTGCGAGAACGTAAAAAGAGGATCGAATCTTGTGGGTAAAGTGTACAAACCTCTGCGAGAGGGTTATAACCTAATCGATTAGCCGTGTCCCGGATTACGGACAATTTGAGCCTCACGGACTGGATCTATCTCGGAACTCTCAACACCGGATTGATAACTTAATTGTGGGCAACTTATGATGATTTTGGGCTATGAGACATCGGTTGGCGGAACCATGTCATGATAGAAAACTCCATAGTACAGACTTCATTTATTCCTTTGATGTAGGGAAAATAAAACCAGCTTTTACGCAAACAAAACTCAGATACCGAGCCACAAAGCCAAATTGCATATAATATAGCTTTACCATCTGTTTTCTCATGTTGTGATCTTGCGGTACATTCAATGTCTTGACCTACACTACTGCAACGTATCATGTTGCAGATTTTTCCTCGACAGTAAGAGTACGATGCAGAGTTACGGTCTACACTCAACTTTGCCGATGGCGTTGATGGGACTCCACACCGACTATTTGTTTCACTGTGACTTATGAGGTATATATCAGTTTTACGTTAATTATACATGTGATTGCACTTTGATATATACATTGATGTCTTGTGTGTGACATATCTTGATCCGAGGGATGGCAGAGATACGGAAGGCTTGACCGTCTCGAGGTCGGGTCGCTACAGAGATGGTATCAGAGCACATGTTGACTATAGGACATGACCCTAGAAATCAGAAAGCCCCTAAGACAGGATATCTCAAAAACTTTATTTTCAAAAAGACTCTTACTTCTCATCTTTTCTGATTTTATCAAATAGACACTCTCACCTCAATAGTTAGAATATACCCTTTTCCTTTTGACCACATGAAGGATCAATCAAGCCGCTCCAAGAAAGATATCGGACAGCTGATGACCTCTTCAAAGTAACAAAGGGTTTCACCATGCAATAGAAGAGTTGAAGCTGCAACAATTGAAGACTCCGAAGACTAGAAGAATTTGAAGTTCCTGAAGAATTATTTGACCTTTAGAAGACCAAACCCCTGTTACACACCTACGTTAGATCACGGCGATTTGTGAGCTGTCAATTGTTTGATGTTTTCCGACAGCCACAAAGTAAAACTTGTTTCTTCAAAAACTATTGTTTTGTATTGTGTGTATATCCCTCCATCCTTCTCCCTATCTCTCTTATCTCACCCTAAAAACCTTGGAGCCAATAGATGATGAATGAAGAAGGACTGGTATTCTATGGACCGATGACTCAGTTGGAGGCAGAGCTATGGATTCAAAACATGGAGAATCAACTCAAGAAAAATTGGATTGCAAGGAAGTATGAGGTTCCATATGCTCTTGACATTTCTGAGAGTCTTTGCAATCTGGTGGAAAATGCATCAAGCCATACAAGGACGTAATGGAGCAAGAACTTGGGAGGAATTCAAGAAGACTCTCTTGAGGTCCCGTCTTATCCGGAAGCACTACGATAACCTGAAGAAGAAACCTTGTGCCTGCAAGCTTTGCGGAGAAATAGGACACACCCAGGAGGAACACAAGGATGGACGCCCTCATTGTGAGGAAAATCACTCAGCCGAAGAATGCCCAATTGGGCAGGTTACTTGTTTCCTGTGTGAAGGAACTACGCACTACCCTGCTCAATGTCAGATTTACCCCAAGGTACAAGAAGTTATGAAGCAGCAGGAAGAAGCCCGCAGGAAAAATTTAGAAGAACTTGTGATGAAGGAAGTTATTGAAGACCACGATGGTGAAGGCCTAAACAGATTTTTCGCACAAGCTGCTTTATTCATGTGGAGAAGAAGGACATTTTTCAGAGTATTGCAAGAAGGAAAGCCAAGAGTATCTCGGAGACTTATCGACAGCAGAAGTGAAGTTTGACCCTCAGGAAATAGAAGCTCTGGTCATCACGGAGAAATCTAGGAAGAGAAAGCGAAGACATCCCCAGAACAATGCAATTTTTGCAGAGAAGGACCTAAGTCATATCACTTGTTACAGGTGCAAGGATTTAGGTCATTTCTCTAGTAAATGCCCAGAAAAGAAGCCAAGAATCCAAGGAGCCCGCATAATCACAAAGAAGCCCCGAGACATGTCGGAAGTCTTTTGTTTTCCTTGAAGGAGGCAGGACATTATGCTATTAAATGTCCCGACAAGATGAAAGCTGGAGTTGAGTAGTTGGAATTTTGATATGGATAATAAGAGTAGTAGAAAGCAATTTCATTTTTTCATGAGCTCAATGAGTTGAGTTATGTAATAGATTACCCTGAGATTGTAATATTTCATGACTCAATATAGCTGTAATGTCACATGCTGAAAAGCTTTAAGGAGTTGTCATATTTTATCCTGGAAATTAATATTCTTGATGAACATGGAAGAAGGTGAGTTGTGATGCATAAACAGGAAATTGGAAATTGAGTTTGAAGTTTTGTTTGGATGATATGAATGTGTGCCCCGGAGATAAGTACCTTACTCGAGCATCATTTCTGTTTCACAAGCTGCAGATGGCGACACTTTACTGAGTCTTTCCTTAAAGGTCTGAAACGATCATGACCACGACGAGTGATCATGATTACCCGAAAATCTGAGGGACATGATGAAGCATATTCACCTTGAAGGAGATGCGGTCTACAAAGGCTACCCTTCATGCAACAGGAGTGGAACTTTGGTATGTGGAGGTACACCTCCACCATTTGAAAGGAGTTTGCCCAAAGAGGATGGGGCATTACTTTTTCATCTCACGTGTGCCACAAGCAACTTTCTTCGACGCTGTTCGTGAAGCAGCCATGGAAGCCATCGCCAGATCGGAGAAATACTTGAAGCAAGGCTCCGTTATACTCGGGAATACCTAAGCGAAGTGCATGCAGAGATGATGGTGATGAAGCTCAAGGCCACCACGATGAAACGGAAGATTGAAGATTTCAAGGCTCATGTCGCACACTCCGGTGGATGAAGAATCTCGAGGAGGAAAAATGAATAAAGTGGAAGTAATGTCCGACCATACCAAATCATGTGGGTGGCAGCATTTGTAACAAGTACTTTTTGGAATTTGGATTCTGAAAATGGTTAAGGATGTAATGAAAGATTGATATGAGATTAATGAGATTTTATGGATAAACTTGTGCACTTCTTTTGGTCATAGTACTCTATAAAGCCACAGGATCAATGAAGAAAGAAACGTGTTATTCATGGCTGACCATAGAAGGAAGCTGGACAAAATAAGTTGGAGTTTTGTTTCGATATGATGGTATGAAGAAACAGAGTACTACTGGATTTAAGGAGGTGTAACAAGAGAGTTACTCCAAGGATGAGTTAAAGCTGCACTAGTGTTGAAGTGGGCCATAACCCACGGGCCTGTGGATTTTGAGAAGGAACCGTTGTAACCTTGATAAAGGAATAAATTTGGAAGAATCTGTGATCCAATCAAGATATCGTTTACGTAGGAGGTTAGGCAAAAACCTAAGAGTGGTGAAGTAACGATAGATGTTTTGTTTGGCTTGCGAAACCAAGGATTTACTAAAACTAGTTCGGGAACAAGAGAAATTTCTGCTATGCTTGTGAGTATGCCCAAGTGTTAGAATACGTGATTCGATATTTACGTATGTGGTAATGATTCAAATGCGGGATGGATTGGCCCCATACCGAAGACTTCTATCATGAACTATCATATGTTGATGGAAAATCGAGAGAGACTTGAAAACCTTAGAAGAGTGTCGACGCCGATAAGCCATAAAACCATAGAATGGTAGTACGATGGAACCCTTTACAGCAACCGTTGCCAATCGTAGGTTATACGGTGAAGTTCAACCTGCACCCGTTTTACTCGCAGGAGAAACCATAAATTGTAGACCACCATGAGTATTTCGATAGTTGTCTAGAATGGACACGGACCTATCGACTAAGAAGATCCGGTCTCGGACGAACCACAACTTTGACGAATGACCCAAGATTTCGAGGAAAACTCTATGCTTACGGCGGAAGAAGCGTTAATGAAGGAGCTATTGTAAGTTATGTGAAGAGACATACATTGTCAGCCCTCCGGAGGAAATATCTGAGTTTATTGGAACCATGACCTTGTTTTTAAGTGTGGTAGCACCCACGACCTTTCTGACCAAGACATTTGCTAGAAGACCCCAACCCCTAACCTTTTCTTGTTAGCCTCTTGAATCTCGAGGGGCGAGATTCATTTTAAGTGTGGTAGGTTTGTAACATCCCAAATTTTGGAATGTTAATATAATTAATTGAATTGTTTGTTTGTTTGCTTGAGTGAATTAAACTTGAGTGAAATTTGAACCTTTTCAAAAAACTTTTGAATGAGAGGGAATAAAATGACTTTCCCTTCTCGGTAAATTCAAATTCATAATATTAAAATAAAAGATATAAGATTACATGACTTCTTCAACTATAAAGAATTTGAACTGAGTTTTGCAATTTAATTCTTTCAAATATTTGCACTTGCTTCTCTATTTTTCTTCCCGAGAAATACCTCAGAAAATAAATTCTTGCAAGCAAGAAGAAGCGGAGGAAAATGACCCTCCAAAATCAGGGGCATTTTGAAAATATTTGAGCCAAGAAAACCAAAGTTTTATTTAAAAATTATTTGCAAAAAGAAAAAAGCCTTTAGGGATTTTCTGAAAAACATTTTATTTTGGCCGTGGAATAATGCTCATCATCTACATTTTATTTTTCCGATAATTTTAGTATATAAAAACTCTTTATTCGAATTGATTTGATTTCCTTTTTATTGTTTTAGTTTCCTAATTTTAAAAATAGGAATGGAATCGTTTTATTAGGAAAAACCTGCTGGCCCATTAAGCACTTTCCTATTCTAGCCCAACAAGAGATCATCTCCTTCCTCTGTTTCCTCTCACGTTAGAAGCTTTCCATATCCATGGAGACAGGAATCTCCACCTTCCCGATCTCCTCGTCTTTCCATCCCAGCGCCTCCCGAGACCGCCTATAAAACCCCCTCCCTCTCCTCGTTCCATTCCTCCCATCACCACGCCCCTCCTGCCTGTAGCCTTCTCGCCACCGTCCTCCTTTTTCCTGCCTAGAACGCTCACCAGAGCTCTCCTGGAACCTCCCCATCGCCCAGCGCCACCTCCCTAGCGCGACCCCTCCTCCGCCACCCCACCCTCGCGGCGACCTCGCCCGAGCATCCCTCCACATCGCCGTCTCCTTCCTGCCATCTCTGCCTCACGTACCGGTAACTCCTTTGTTTTTTTTTTTTCGTTTTCAGATTTATTTCTGTAACAGATTTAGTTCCGTTCTTGTTTAGCTTATAACTTTCGATCTAGAAGTCCAATGATGCTGATTCTTTTTGCTTTAGATCACAATTTGCTTGTAGCTTCCAAAAATATATAATTTTTCTATGTTTGGATTAATAAAAATTGAGTTAGATCAGATTTGAATTAAAGCTTGTTTTGCTTATTCCGGGAGTTTAAAAATAGGTTTTTAATTAATTCTTTTTGCTCCTGGTCTCTAGGACTTTTGTTTATCCAGTAGTATTTAGTATTTTATTTCTAGGTTAATTTAAATTAGGTTTTTAGCAAAACAGTACTGTTTTATTATTAGTTCTGTTTTAGCTTTTTCTTTATTGTTTTTATTAGTTTTAAATTAGTTCATTTTGTCACTTTTGACAAAATTAGTTGTGTTTCTGTTAGACAACAGGAAAAATTTATTTTTATTTAAAAAATTTATTTTCCTTAGTTTTGTATGAAACCTTCTATAGGTCATAGTTAGAGTTTTATAAAAGCTTTTTATTTGTTTCTTTTGCAAATAAAATTTTATGGAAAAATACTTTCTGTTAAATTAGTTATTTTACATTTTATTTTCTGTTAATTTATTAGTTTAGTATTTTAATTGTTGTTAAGTTTTTACTTACGGCAAAACTATATTAGATGTTTGTAGCAAAGTCATAGATCTTCGTTAGTAGTTTTTCTTTGTAGTTTTATTTGAAGTTTCTTTTGATTTGGTTTGAGTTTTATTATCGATTTTCCTTGCTGTTTCGATTGTTATTTCGAGTGCTAAAATTGTTTGCTAGGATGTTTGCTTATGTGAATACTATGTTTGACTATATAGATTTTCAACGGAGTGACGATTAGTTCTACCAAGTCATTTTCGACACAGACGTTGTTATCTTCATCAAGTATTACCGGCAAGTTCACTTTGACCATACTTTCATACCTATGTTTTATTGCATTTAGTGGCATCTTTGCAACCACCCTCGGTAGTGTTATTGAATCCTTGTAGTTGAGTAGTATGCATGAGGTAGGAACCCATCACCTGTTACCAAGCCGGGGCGTTATTTATTTTAATGCTACGCTATAGTAGGCGGGGTTGGTATGAGTGCACTGAGAGTGGTGTGAGAATGCAGGATCTACGTCAATGACGACAACTCCATGATGGAATCTGCAAGGACTGCATCTTCAAGGCCTCAAGACTTCAAGACTTCGAGACAAGAATTCAATACACACCACTGGGTGAAGGATTTGGTTGACGGGCACCTGGAGAAACGGTGGTTGGCGGGATGCATGGAGAAGCGCCATGACATCTTGTGAAAGCTTCACCCAGACTCAAAGAGGCGGAAGAATACTTCATGCCCGGAAGCTTACCTGTGCAACCGCAAGTCATTATGGGCTCTGGCTTGGTTGACCTTAGTTGTGACTACATTTGGGGCGGTGCTAGCAGATGTAGAACTACGGTAGGATTGGATGGGCACCGGACGGTGGTCGGAGGAACTCTTGAGGAAGACCATGTTTGATCGTCTTGTTCTCAAACGCCTACGAAGTGCGAGAACGTAAAGAGGGATCGAATCTTGTGGGTAAAGTGTACAAACCTCTGCAGAGGGTTATAACCTAATCGATTAGCCGTGTCCCGATTCACGGACAATTTGAGCCTCTGGACTGGATCTATCTCGGAACTCTCAACACGGATTGATAACTTAATTGTGGGCAACTTATGATGATTTTGGGCTATGAGACATCGGTTGGCGGAACCATGTCATGATAGAAAACTCCATAGTACAGACTTCATTTATTCCTTTGATGTAGGGAAAATAAAACCAGCTTTACATAAACAAAACTCGGAATCTGAGCCACAAAGCCAAATTGCATATAATATAGCTTTACCATCTGTTTTCTCATGTTGTGATCTTGCCGGTACATTCAATGTAATGACCTACACGGCTGCAACGTATCATGTTGCAGATTTTTCCTCGACGAGTAAGAGTACGATGCAGGTTACGGTCTACACTCAACTTTGCCGATGGCGTTGATGGGACTCCACACCCGACTATTTGTTTCCTGTGACTTATGAGGTATATATCAGTTTACGTTAATTATACATGTGATTGCACTTTGATATATACATTGATGTACTGTGTGTGCAAAGATACCGATCGAGGGATGGCACAGAGATACATGAAGGCTTGACCGTCGAGGTCGGGTCGCTACAAAACGCCAATCCGGGAGACTTGGCGTGGGCGTCAAGGAAGCAACGTGGCGGCCCACGAGGTAGGAGGGCGCCTCCACCTCGTGGGCCCCTCGTGGCTCCACCGACCTACTTCCTTCGCCTAAATATACTCTTATACCTTGAAAACATCTAGGAGCACCACGAAACCCTATTTCCACCGGCTGCAACCTTACGTACTCCATGAGATCCCATCTTGGGGCCTTTTCGGCGCTCCATAGAAGGGGAATCGATCACGGAGGGCTTCTACATCAACACCATAGCCTCTCCGATGATGTGTGAGTAGTTTACCACAGACCTCCGGGTCCATAGTTATTAGCTAGATGGCTTCTTCTCTCTCTTTGAATCTCAATACAAAGTTCTCCTCGATTCTCTTGGAGATCTATTTGATGTAATACTTTTTGCGGTGTGTTTGTCGAGATCCGATGAATTGTGGGTTTATGATCAAGATTATCTATGAACAATATTTGATTCTTCTCTGAATTCTTATATGCATGATTTAATATCTTTGCAAGTCTCTTCAAATTATCAGTTTGGTTTGGCCTACTAGATTGATCTTTCTTGCAATGGGAGAAGTGCTTAGCTTTGGGTTCAATCTTGCGGTGTCCTTTCCCAGTGACAGCAGGGACAACAAGGCACGTATTTGTATAGTTGCCATCGAGGATAAAAAGATGGGGTTTATATCATATTGTTTGAGTTTATCCCTCTACATCATGTCATCTTGCTTAATGCATTACTCTGTTCTTATGAACTTAATACTCTAGATGCATCTTTGGATAGCGGTCGATGTGTGGAGTAATAGTAGTAGATGCGGAATCGTTTCGGTCTACTTGTCACGGACGTGATGCCTATATGCATGATCATGCCTAGATATTCTCATAACTATGCGCTTTTCTATCAATTGCTCAACAGTAGTTCGTTCACCCACCGTAGAATTTGCTATCTTGAGAGAACTAGTGAAACCTATGGCCCCGGGGTCTATTTTCCATCATATTAATCTCCCGCCAACATGCTATTTCTGTCACCGTTTATTTTGGAGTCTTTACTTTTCAATCTATACAACAAAAATACCAAAAATATTTATCTTATTATCTTTATCAGATCTCACTTTTGCAAGTGGCCGTGAAGGGATTGACAACCCCTTTATCGCGTTGGTTGCAAGGTTCTTATTTGTTTGTGCAGGAACTAGGGATTTGCATGTAGTCTCCTATTGGATTGATACCTTGGTTCTAAAAAACTGAGGGAAATACTTACGCTACTTTGCTGCATCACCCTTCCCTCTTCAAGGGAAAACCAACCAATGCTCGAGAGGTAGCAAGAAGGATTTCTAGCACCGTTGCCGGGGAGATCTACGCACAAGTCAAGACATACCAAGTATCCATCACAAACTCTTATCCCTCGCATTACATTATTTGCCATTTGCCTCTCGTTTTCCTCTCCCCCACTTCACCCTTGCCGTTTTATTTGCCCTTTTTCCATTTGTCTCTTTTCGCTTGCTTCTTTTGTGTTTGGGTGTTAGTGTGCTTGTTTGCTTCGGTGGCTCTGCCAAAAAGCGTTGATTCTCACCTTAGAAGGTTGGAAGAAATTGAAATGAACGTTAGAAGCTTTATGTCTTTGCGATTTGAGCATAATAATTTCTTTAGAAAAGAGCTTAAAGAACAGAAAAGTTTTATGGAGTACGTGAATAAAGAGCTCGATGATATGTCTGAGCAATTTTATGGTCTGAAATCTCAGTTTGCTCATCTTGAAAACCTAATAGCCCAAATTTCGGATAAGCAAGCCACCTTAGTTAATAAGATGGTCGCTAAACCGAAAGATTCAGTTAATGATAATAATGATGAAGATCTAAAAGTGATTGATGTGTCTCCTATTAAATCCTTGTTTTGCAATATGAATCTTGATAAAGATGGGACTCGAGATGTATCAACTTTAGTTAAAAGGCGTCCCAATGATTCGGAGTTTTTAGATCTTGATGCAAAAATTGGTAAAAGTGGGATTGAAGAGGTCAAAACTTTACATAGCAATGAACCCACTATTTTGGATTTCAAGGAATTTAATTATGATGATTGTTCTTTGATAGATTGTATTTCCTTGTTGCAATCCGTGTTAAATTATCCTCCTGCTTATAGTCAAAATAAAGCTTTTACCAAACATATCGTTGATGCTTTGATGCAATCTTATGAAGAAAAACTTGAATTAGAAGTTTCTATCCCTGGAAAACTTTATGATGAGTGGGAACCTACTATTAAAATTAAGATTAAAGATCATGAATGCTAGGCTTTGTGTGACAATTCCTAAAACTTTGTGTGATGTGTTAGGTTTCCATGAATTTGATGATTGCTCTTTAAATTTGCGTCTTGTGGATTCCACCATTAAGAAACCTATGGGAAGGATTAACATGTTCTTATTATTACAAATAGGAATTATTTGCCCGTAGATTTCATTGTTCTTGATATAGATTGCAACCCTACATCTCCTATTATTCTTGGTAGACCTTTCCTTAGAACGATTGGTGCAATTATTGATATGGAAAAAGGAAATATTAGATTCCAATTTCCATTAAGGAAAGGCATGGAGCACTTTCCTAGAAAGAAATTTAAATTACCTTATGAATCTATTATGAGGGCCACTTATGAATGGCATACCAAAGATGATAATACCTAGATCTATTCTTGTTTTTATGCCTAGCTAGGGGCGTTAAATGATAGTGCTTGTTGGGAGGCAACCCAATTTTATTTTTGTTCCTTGCTTTTTGTTCCTGTTTACTAATAAATAATTCATCTAGACCCTGGTTAGATGTGGTTTATGTTTTGATTAGTGTATGTGCCAAGTAAAGCCTACAGGATCTTCTTGGGTGATCTTGCAGAAAAAGACAGAAACTTTCTTCCCATAAAAACAATTGTTAAAAATGACCAGAAAGTGATAAAATAATGATTCAAATTGCAGTAGATCAATAATCAAATTATATAGGTCGTCCTATTTTGGTAGAATTTTTGGAGTTCAGAAGTTTGCATTTGATGCAGATTACTACAGACTGTTCTATTTTTGACAGATTCTGTTTTTCGTGTGTTGTTTGCTTATTTTGATGAATCTATGGCTAGTATCGGGGTGTATGAACCATAGAGAAGTTGGAAATAGTAGGTTTAACACCAATATAAATAAAGAATGAGTTCACTACATTACCTTAAAGTGGTGGTTTGTTTTCTTTCGCTAATGGAGCTCATGAGATTTTCTATTGAGTTTTGTGTTGTGAAATTTTCAAGTTTTTGGGTAAAGATTTGATGGATTTTGGAACAAGGAGTGGCAAGAGCCTAAGCTTGGGGATGCCCAAGGCACCCCAAGATAAAATTCAAGGACAACCAAAAGCCTAAGATTGGGGATGCCACGGAAGGCATCCCCTCCTTCCTCTTCGTCTATCGGTAACTTTACATATTGATCTCTCATGCTTGAGTTTATCCCTCTACATCATGTCATCTTGCTTAATGCATTACTCTGTTCTTATGAACTTAATACTCTAGATGCATGCTGGATAGCGGTCGATGTGTGGAGTAATAGTAGTAGATGCAGAATCGTTTCGGTCTACTTGTCACGGGCGTGATGCCTATATACAAGATCATGCCTAGATATTCTCATAACTATGCGCTTTTTTATCAATTGCTCGACAGTAATTCGTTCACCCGCCGTAGAATTTGCTATCTTGAGAGAAGCCACTAGTGAAACCTATGGCCCTCGGGTCTATTTTCCATCATATTAATCTCCCGCCAACGTGCTATTTTTGTCGTCGTTTGTTTTGCAATCTTTACTTTTCAATCTATACAACAAAAATACACAAAATATTTATCTTATTTTGTTTATCAGATCTCACTTTTGCAAGTGGCCGTGAAGGGATTGACAACCCCTTTATCGCGTTGGTTGCAAGGTTCTTATTTGTTTGTGCAGGTACTAGGGATTTGCGTGTAGTCTCCTACTGGATTGATACCTTGGTTCTCGAAAACTGAGGGAAATACTTACGCTACTTTGCTGCATCACCCTTTCCTCTTCAAGGGAAAACCAACGCATGCTCAAGAGGTAGCATTGAACCATTTGATGTTTGGGGATTTGATTATATGGGAAATTTCCTTCCGCCAATGGGTATACACACATTTTGGTTGCTGTTGATTATGTTACTAAGTGGGTATAAGCTATTCCAACTAGTAGTGCTGATCATAACACTTCTATTAAAATGCTTAAAGAAGTTATTTTCCCGAGGTTTGGAGTCCCTAGATATTTAATGACTGATGGTGGTTCACACTTTATTCACGGTGTTTTCCGTAAATTGCTTGCTAAGTATGATGTTAACCATAGAATTGCATGTCCCTATCATCCTCAGTCTAGTGGTCAAGTATAATTAAGTAATAGAGAAATAAAATTGATCTTGCAACAGACTGTTAATAGATCCAGGAAGAATTGGTCTAAGAACTTAATGATGCATTATGGGCTTATAGAACTGCTTATAAAAATCCTATGGGTATGTCTCAGTATAAAATGGTATATGAAAAAGCATGTCACTTTCCTCTTGAACTAGAACATAAAGCTTATTGGGCAATTAAAGAGCTCAACTATGATTTTAAACTTGCCGGTGAGAAGAGGTTATTTGACATTACCTCGCTTGATGAATGGAGAACCCAAGTCTATGAAAATGCCAAACTGTTTAAAGAAAAGGTTAAAAGATGGCATGATAAAAGGATACAAAAGCGGGAATTTAACTTAGGTGATCACATCTTGCTATACATTTCTCATTTAAGATTCTTTTTAGGAAAGCTTCTCTCCAAGTGGGAAGGTCCTTACATTATCAAGGAAGTTTATCGTTCCGGTGCCATCAAAATCAACAAGGCCGAGGGCAATAACCCGAAGGTGGTGAACGGGCAAAGGATCAAACATTATATCTCAGGTACTCCCATAAATGTTGAAACCAACATTATTAATACCATAACACTGGAGGAGTACATAAGGGAAACTTTCCAGAATGTGCCAGAACCCTGAAAAGGAGTAGGTATGTGATACGGTAAGTAAACCGACTCCAAAACTTTACCAAAAGCAGTTTTACTCCATTTTGGAATGTTTAAAAAATTAGGAAAGTAAGAAGTAGTTCGAATAGCGCACGAGGAAGCGACAAGCCGTGGGGCATGCCCTACCCCCTCGGCGAGCCTCCCAGGATTGTGGCCACATCGTGTGCCCTCCGGACTCCGTTTTCTCCCATAATACTTGTTTTGCATAGTAAAAATTCATTATATAATCTCCCGAAGGTTTTAACCACCATACCACGGCAATATCCTATGTTCTTGTTTCGAGCTATTTTTCTGACAGATCTAGATCGCCATGACGTCTCCAAGCGCCCCCAAGGACAAGTTCTTCGAGAAGGTCATCAACCCCTACCTAGCGGAGGTGCTGCAACACCATCAAACCATTGAGATGCGTGAGGGGGTGCTTCACATCCGGGATGTTCAAGGGCCAAGGAGGACTGGAAGCGTGGAGTCCAGGCTCAAACCTGTGGAGCAAGAAGTCTTCAAGTGCCAAGGGATGGTCGAACGCGGACTCAATGCCAATCACTCCATGATCACGGAATTCACCCATGACCACAAGTTGGATGCCAATGATATTGGAAAGGCCATCTTCAAGGTACATGAGAAAATCGATCATCTCCAAGCCCAGATCTATGACCTGCAAAAACCAAGACAGTGATTATGAATATAGATTTAAGAGGATGAGTTTGGATGCAGATTTGAGGATTTCGGAGACTCGTTCATCCTTCTATGATGGTGAGCCTATGCCTTGGAAGACGGAGGACAAGTCTCCCACATCATCAATACCATCATCACCACCCTTGAAGAAAGAGACTTGGGTAGATGGGTATGGGCACTCCCCTTGGCTTTCGCCAGGCTTGGGGGAGGTGCCCCGGTATCGTATCACCATCACATCTTTACGTTTATAGCTTTTCTTAGTTTAACCCTTTGGGTTTTATATTTATCTAGTAGAATAAAAGTTTTTAGTATGATCTAGTCCTTGAGTTTTGCTTTGTGATCCATCTATGTAATCTAGTGTGAGAGTTATATAATAAAGAGTAGTTTTAAGTTGAGGGATTTGCTTTGTTTCTTTGATCTTGGAAAATAAATAAAATAAAATAAAATAAATAAAAAGATTATATAATAATCTTATAGAGAGTGATGACTTCACATATAAGAAGTATGTCGCATGAAATTTGTTGAGGGTTGACAAACATAGTTTTGGTCATTGTTGCAATTAATAGGTAGTAATAAAGAAAGAGAGGTCTCACATATAACTACACTATCTTGGACATATTTTACGATTGTGAGCACTCATTATAATATTATATGCTAATAAGGCGATGTTGGACAAGGAACACAACATAACGGGTTATGTTTTCTTATATCCAAACAGAAGTTATAATGTCCTGGATCCTCCAACATGTTGAGCTAGCTTTCTATCCTATGCTAGCCAAATCTTCTGCAGCAAGTAGAGATACTACTTGTGCATAAAAAATCCCTTAAACCAGTTTTGTCATGAGAGTCCACCATATCTACCTATGGATTGAGTAAGATCCTTCAAGTAAGTTGTCATCGGTGCAAGCAATAAAAATTGCTCTCTAAATATGTATGATCTTTTAGTGTGAGGAAAATAAGCTTTATACGAACTTGTTATATGGAAGAAATAAAAGCGATGGACTACATAATAAAGTTCTTTATCACAAGCGGCAATATAAAGTGACGTTCTTTTGCATTAAGATTTCGTGCATCCAACCATAATAGCGCATGGCAACCTCTGCTTACCTCTACGAAGGGCCTATCTTTTATTTTACTTCTTACCTTTATGCAAGAGTCATGGTGATCTTCACCCTTCCTTTTATATTTTCTCTTTTTGCAAGCACTATGTGTTGGGGAAGATCCACACATATATATCCACTCAGATGTAGGTGATCATAAATTATTATTGTTGATGTTACCCTTGAGGTAAATGGTTGGGAGGCAAAACTATAATCCCCTATCTTCCTATGTGTCTGATTAAAACTTTGATCTCATAAGTATTCATGAGTGTTTGTAATTATGAAAGATTAAATGATGGTTGAGTATGTGAACTTGTTGAATAAAAGCTCTTACATTGACTCTTTCTGATGTTATGATAAATTGCAATTGCTTCAATGATCGAGATCATAGTTTGTTAGTTTTCAATAAAGTTTTTGATTCATACTTTACCTTGTGAACAAATTGTAACTTTGGCATAAGAAGTTATATGGCAATACGTTGTTGTTCTAAAGATGATCATGATGCCCTCATGTCTGCATATTATTTTATCGACACCCTATATCTAAACATGTGGACATGATTATCGATTTTGGCTTTCGCTTGAGGACAAGCGTGCACTACAAAAAAATACACTTCCGTGATGATACGTGTTTGTCACAGTAGGTTGATACGTCTCCAACGTATCTATAATTTTTGATTGCTCCATGCTATATTATATTCTGTTTTGGACATTATTGGGCTTTATTATTCACTTTTATATTATTTTTGGGACTAACCTATTAACCGCAGGCCCAGCCCAGAATTGTTGTTTTTTGCCTATTTCAGAGTTTCGCAGAAAAAGAATATCAAACGGAGTCCAAACGGAATGAAACCTTCGGGAACGTGATTTTTGGAACGAACATTATCCAGGAGACTTGGACCCTACGTCAAGAAATCAAGCAGGAAGCCACGAGGTAGGGGGGCGCGCCTACCCTCCCTGGGCGCGCCCTCCACCCTCGTGGGCCCCATGTTGCTCCACCAACGTACTCCTTCCTCCTATATATACCTCACGCACTTCAAACGGTGGACACGGAGCCAAAAACCTAATTCCACCGGCCAAGAACCTTCGCACCCACGAGATCCCATCTTGGGGCCTGCTTTGAGATCCATGGAAGGGGCATCGATCACGGACGGCTTCTACATCAACACCATAGCCTCTCCGATGAAGTGTGAGTAGTTTACCTCAGACCTTCGGGTCCATAGTTATTAGCTAGATGGCTTCCTCTCTTTTTGGATCTCAATACAATGTTCTCGCCCTCTCTCATGGAGATCTATTCGATGTAATCTTCTTTTGCGGTGTGTTTTTGAGAGGATGAATTGTGGGTTTATGATCAAGTTTATCTATGAACAATATTTGAATCTTCTGAATTCTTTTATGTATGATTGATTATCTTTGCAAGTCTCTTCGAATTATCAGTTTGGTTTGGCCTACTAGATTGATCTTTCTTGCAATGGGAGAAGTGCTTAGCTTTGGGCTCAATCTTGCGGTGTCCTTTCCCAGTGACAGTAGGGACAGCAAGGCACGTATTGTATTGTTGCCATCGAGGATAAAAAGATGGGTTTTATATCATATTGCTTGAGTTTATCCCTCTACATCATGTCATCTTGCCTAATGCATTACTCTGTTCTTATGAACTTAATACTCTAGATGCATGCTAGATAGCGGCCGATGTGTGGAGTAATAGTAGTAGATGCGGTGGAGTCGGTCTACTTGTCTCGGACGTGATGCCTATATACATGATCATACCTAGATATTCTCATAACTATGCTCGGCCTCACAATTGCTCAACAGTAATTTGTTCACCCACCGTAAAATACTTATGCTCTTGAGAGAAGCCACTAGTGAAACCTATGGCCCCCGGGTCTATCTTCATCATATTAATCTTCCAACACTTAGTTATTTCCATTGCTTTTTACTTGCTTTTATTTTACTTTGCATCTTTATCATAAAAATACCAAAAATATTATCCTATCATATCTCACTCGTGAAGTTACCGTAGGGATTGACAACCCCTTATCGCGTTGGTTGCGAGGATTTATTTGTTTGTGTAGGTGTGAGGGACTTGCGTGTACCCTCCTACCGGATTGATACCTTGGTTCTCAAAACCGAGGGAAATACTTACGCTACTACTTTGCTGCATCACCCTTTCCTCTTCAAGGGAAAACCTACGCAGGTGCTCAAGAGGTAGCAAGAAGGATTTACGGCACCGTTGCAGGGAGGTCTACGCAAAAGTCAACATAGCAAGTACCCATCACAAACCCTTATCTCCCGCATTACATTATTTGCCATTTGCCTCTCATTTTCCTCTCCCCCACTTCACCCTTGCCATTTTATTCGCCCTCTCTTTTCCGTTCGTCTCTTTTTCGCTTGCTTCTTGTTTGCTTGTGTGTTGGATTGCTTGCTTGTCACGATGGCTCAAGATAATACCAAATTATGTGACTTTACCAATACCAACAATAATGATTTCCTTAGCACTCCGATTGCTCCTCTTACCAACACTGAATCTTGTGAAATCAATGCTGCTTTGTTGAATCTTGTCATGAAAGATCAATTCGCCGGCCTTCCTAGTGAAGTGGCCGCTACTCATCTAAATAGCTTCGTTGATTTGTGAGATATGCAAAGGAAGAAAGATGTTGACAATGATATTGTTAAATTGAAGCTATTTACTTTTTCACTTAGAGATTGTCTTTGCCTAAAAATAGTATTGATTCTTGGAATAAGTGCAAAGATGCTTTTATCTCTAAGTATTTTCCTCCCGCTCAGATTATCTCTCTTAGAAACGATATTATGAATTTTAAGCAACTTGATCATGAACATGTTGCACAAGCTTGGGAGTGGATGAAATTAATGATACGTAATTGCCCTACTCATGGTTTGAATTTGTGGATGATTATACAATTTTTTATGCCGGATTGAATTTTTGCTTCTAGAAATCTTTTAGATTCGGCCGCTGGAGGCACTTTTATGGAAATCACTTTAGAGAAGCTACTAAACTCCTAGATAATATTATGGTTAATTATTCTCAATGGCACAATTGAAAGATCTACTAATAAAAAGTGCATGCGATAGAAGAAATTAATGTTTTGAGTGTAAAGATGGATGAACTTATGAAATTATTTGCTACTAAGAGTGTTTCTTCTGATCCCAATGATATGCCTTTGTCTACTTTGATTGAGAATAATAATGAATCTATGAATGTGAATTTCGTTGGTAGGAATAATTTTGGTAACGACGCGTATAGAGGAAACTTTAATCCTAGGCCTTATCCTAGTAATTCCTCTAATAATTATGGAAATTCCTACAACAATTCTTATGGAAATTTTAATAAGATGCCCTCTGAATTTGAGGCTAGTGTTAAGGAGTTTATGAATTCGCAAAAGAATTTAAATGCTTTGCTTGAAGAGAAATTGCTTAAAGTTGATGAATTGGCTAGAACGTTGATAGAATTTCTCTTGATGTTGATTCTTTAAAACTGAGATCTATTCCTCCTAAGCATGATATCAATGAGTCTCTCAAAGCCATGAGAATTTCCATTGATAAGTGCAAAGAAAGAACCGCTAGGATGCGTGCTAAGAAAGATTGCTTTATGAAAGCGTGTTCTTCAAATTTCTATGAAAATAAAGACGAAGATCTAAAAGTTATTGATGTGTCCCCTATTAAATCCTTGTTTTGCAATATGAATCTTGATAATGATGGGACTGAATATGATCCATCTTTACCTAGAAGGCGTTCCAAAAATTCGGAGTTTTTATATCTTGATGCTAAAATTGATTAAAGTGGGATTGAAGAGAACAAAACCCTAGATATTAATAAACCCACTATTTTGGATTTCAAGGAATTTAATTATGATAATTGCTCTTTGATAGATTGTATTTCCTTGTTGCAATCCGTGCTAAATTCTCCTCATGCTTATAGTCAAAATAAAGCTTTTACCAAACATATCGTTGATGCCTTGATGCAATCTTATGAAGAAAAGCTTGAGTTGGAAGTTTCTATCCCTAGAAAACTTTATGATGAGTGGGAACCTACTATTAATATTAAGATTAAAGGTGATTTGGGTGCTAGTGTTTCCACGATTCCAAAAACTTTGTGCGATTTGCTAGGTTTCCGTGATTTTGATGATTGCTCTTTAAAATTGCACCTTGCGGATTCGAATATTATAAGAAACCTATGGGAATAATTAATGACGTTCTTATTGTTGCAAATAGAAACTATGTGCCCGTAGATTTTATTGTTCTTGATATAGATTGCATTCCTTCATGTCCTATTATTCTTGGTAGACCTTTCCTTGGAACGATTGGTGCAATTATTGATATGAAGGAAGGGAATATTAGATTCCAAATTCCATTAAAGAAAGGCATGGAACACTTCCCTAGGAAGAAAATAATTACCATATGAATCTATCATGAGAGCCACTTATGGATTGCCTACCAAAGATGGCAATACCTATATCTATCCTTGCTATTTTGCCTAGCTAGGGGCGTTAAACGATAGCGCTTGTTGGGAGGCAACCCAATTTTATTTTTAGTTTTTTTGCTTTTTGCTTCTGTTTAGGAATAAATATTTGATCTAGGCTCTGGTTAGATGTGTTTTTATGTTTTAATTAGTGTTTGTGCCAAGTTAAACCTATAGGATCTTCTTGGATGATAGTTATTTGATCTTGCAGAAATTTCCAGAAACTTTCTGTTCACAAAAATAATTGTTAAAAATTACCAGAACGTGATAAAATACTGATTCCAATTGCTGCTGATCAATAAACAAATTGTCTAGGTTTTCCTATTTTGGATGATTTTTTGGAGTTCCAGAAGTTTGTGTTAGTTACAGATTACTACAGACTGTTCTGTTTTTGACAGATTCTGTTTTTCGTCTGTTGTTTGCTTATTTTGATGATTCTATGGTTAGTAAAAGAGTTTATAAACCTTAGAGAAGTTGTAATACATTAGGTTTAACACCAATATAAATAAATAATGAGTTCATTACAGTATCTTGAAGTGGTCTTTTGGTTTCTTTCGCTAACGGAGCTCACGAGATTTTCTGCTGATTTTTGTGTTGTGAAGTTTTCAAGTTTTGGGTGAAAGATTTGATGGATTATGGAACAAGGAGTGGCAAGAGACTAAGCTTGGGGATGCCCATGGCACCACCAAGATAATCTAAGGACACCTAAAAGCCAAAGCTTGGGGATGCCCCTGAAGGCATCCCCTCTTCGCCTACTTCCATCGGTAACTTTACTTGGAGCTATATTTTTATTCACCACATGATATGTGTTTTGCTTGGAGCGTCTTGTATGATTTGAGTCTTTGCTTTTTAGTTTACCACAATCATCCTTTCTGTACACACCTTTTGAGAGAGACACACATGATTCGGAAATTATTAGAATACTCTATGTGCTTCACTTATATCTTTTAGAGCACGGTGGTGGATTTGTTTTATAGAAACTATTGATCTCTCATGCTTCACTTAGATTATTTTGAGTCTTAAATAGCATGGTAATTTTCTTAAATAATCCTAATATGCTAGGTATTCAAGATCAGTAAAAACTTTCTTATGAGTGCATTGAATACTAACATAAGTTTGATGCTTGATGATTGTTTTGAGACATGGAGGTAGTGATATAAAAGACGTGCTAGTTGAGTAGTTGTGAATTTGAGAAATACTTGTTTTGAAGTCAAGTCCTGTAGCATGCACGTATGGTAAACGTTATGTAACAAATTTCAAACATGAGGTGTTCTTTGATTGTCCTCCTTATGAGTGGCGGTCGGGGACGAGCGATGGTCTTTTCCTACCAATCTATCGCCCTAGGAGCTTGCGCGTAGTGCTTGGTTTTTGATGACTTGTAGATTTTTGCAATAATTATGTGAGTTCTTTATGACTAATGTTGATTCCATGGATTATACGCACTCTCACCTTTCCACCATTGCTAGCCTCTTGATGCACTGCATTGCCCTTTCTCGCATTGAGAGTTGGTGCAAACTTCGCCGGTGCATCCAAACCCCGTGATAGGATACACTCTTTCACACATAAACCTCCTTATATGTTCCTCAAAACAGCCACCATACCTACCTATTATGGCATTTCCATAGCCATTCTGAGATATATTGCCATGCAACTTTCCACCATTCTGTTTATCATGACACGTTCATCATTGTCATATTGCTTTCCATGATCATGTAGTTGACATAGTATTTGTGGCAAAGCCACCGTTCATAATTCTTTCATACATGCCACTCTTGGTTCATTGCATATCCCGGTACACCGCCGAAGGCATTCATATAGAGTCATACTTTGTTCTAGTATCGAGTTGTAATCATTGAGTTGTAAATAAATAGAAGTGTGATGATCATCATTCTCTAGAGCATTGTCCCAAGTGAGGAATAAAAAAAGAGAAAGGCCATAAAAAAGAGAAGGCCCAAAAAATGAGAGAAAAGAGAGAAGAGACAATGTTACTATCCTTTTACCACACTTGTGCTTCGGTAGCACCATAATCTTCATGATAGAGAGTCTCTTGTTTTGTCACTTTCATATACTAGTGGGAATTTTTCATTATAGAACTTGGCTTGTATATTCCAACAATGGGCCTCCTCAAGTGCCCTAGGTCTTCGTGGAGCAAGCAAGTTGGATGCATACCCACTTAGTTTCTTTTGTTGAGCTTTCATATATTTATAGCTCTAGTGCATCCGTTGCATGGCAATCCCTACTCCTTGCATTAACATCAATCGATGGGCATCTCCATAGCTCATTGATTAGCCTCGTTGATGTGACACTTTATCCTTTTTTGTCTTCTCCACATAACCCCCATCATCATATTCTATTCCACCCATAGTGCTATGTCCATGGCTCACGCTCATGTATTGCGTGAAGGTTGAAAAAGTTTGAGATTACTAAAATATGAAACAATTGCTTGGCTTGTCATCGGGGTTATGCATGATGAGAGCATTCTTGTGTGACGAAAATGGAGCATGACTAAACTATGTGATTTTGTAGGGATGGACTTTCTTTGGCCATGTTATTTTGAGAGGACATAATTGCTCAGTTAGTATGCTTGAAGTATTATTATTTTTATGTCAATATGAACTTTTACCTTGAATCTTTCGGATCTGAATATTCATACCACAATTAAGAAGAATTACATTGAAATTATGCCTAGTAGCATTCCGCATCAAAAATTCTGTTTTTATCATTTACCTACTCGAGGACGACCAGGAATTAAGCTTGGGGATGCTTGATATGTCTCCAACGTATCTATAATTTTTGATTGCTCCATGCTATATTATCTTATGTTTTGGACATTATTGGGCTTTATTATTCACTTTTATATTATTTTTGGGACTAACCTATTAACCGGAGGCCCAGCCTGCACTGCTGTTTTTGCCTATTTCAGAGTTTTGCAGAAAAAGAATATCAAACGGAGTCCAAACGGAATGAAACCTTCGGGAACGTGATTTTCGGAACGAACATGATCCAGGAGACTTGGACCCTACGTCAAGAAATCAAGCAGGAAGCCATGAGGTAGGGGGCGTGCCTACCCTCCCTGGGCACGCCCTCCACTTCGTGGGCCCCATGTTGCTCCACCGACGTACTCCTTCCTCCTATATATACCTACGTACCCCCGAACGATCAGATATGGAGCCAAAAACCTATTTCCACCGCCGCAACATTATGTACCCACGAGATCCCCTCTTGGGGCCTATTTCGGAGCTCCGCCGGAAGGGGCATCGATCATGGACATCAACACCATAGCCTCTCCGATGAAGTGTGAGTAGTTTACCTCAGACCTTCGGGTCCATAGTTATTAGCTAGATGGCTTCCTCTCTCTTTTGGATATCAATACAATGTTCTCCCCTCTCTCGTGGAGATCTATTCGATGTAATCTTCTTTATGCGGTGTGTTTTGAGAGGATGAATTGTGGGTTTATGATCAAGTTTATCTATGAACAATATTTGAATCTTCTGAATTCTTTTATGTATGATTGATTATCTTTGCAAGTCTCTTGAATTATCGGTTTGGTTTGGCCTACTAGATTGATCTTTCTTGCAATGGGAGAAGTGCTTAGCTTTGGGCTCAATCTTGCGGTGTCCTTTCCGGTGTGATGAGGGGACTGACAAGGCACGTATTGTATTGTTGCCATCGAGGATAAAAGATGGGGTTTATATCATATTGCTTGAGTTTATCCCTCTACATCATGTCATCTTGCCTAATCGTTACTACATTCTTATGAACTTAATACTCTAGATGCATGCTAGATAGCGGTCGATGTGTGGAGTAATAGTAGTAGATGCAAAAGGAGTCGGTCTACTTGTCTCGGACGTGATGCCTATATACATGATCATACCTAGATATTCTCATAACTATGCTCAATTATGTCAATTGCTCAATAGTAATTTGTTCACCCACCGTAAAATACTTATTCTCTTGAGAGAAGCCACTAGTGAAACCTATGGCCCCCGGGTCTATCTTCATCATATTAATCTTCAACCACTTAGTTATTTCCGTTGCTTTTTACTTTGCTTTTATTTTACTTTGCATCTTTATCATAAAAATACCAAAAATATTATCCTATCATATCTATCAGATCTCACTCTAAATGAAGTGACCGTGTAGGGGATTGACAACCCTTATCTCGTTGGTTGCGAGGATTTATTTGTTTGTGTAGGTGCGAGGGACTTGTGTGTAGCCTCCTACTAGATTGATACCTTGGTTCTCAAAAACTGAGGGAAATACTTACGCTACTTTGTTGTATCACCCTTTCCTCTTCAAGGGAAAATCAACCTAGTGCTCAAGAGGTAGCGTAGGTCGCGTTTTTTGTCATGCATGTACATCCATGACAATTTTATGACAGAATCAAGATAGTCATACCGTCTTTGTAAGTAGAAGTGTTCCATGACATTAGCAAAATTATCATCACGGAAGTGTCCACTTCCATGACGATAAATCACGCGTCACAGAAGTGCTTTCGCCAAGGGTGACCGACACGTGGCATCCACCGTAACGGAACACCGTTAAGCTATCGGGTCCGGTTTTGGATCCGATAACCCTTCTAACAGCCCCGACCAATGGGGATTTTCCATGTGTAAAATCATCATTGGCTGGAGGAAACACGTGTCGGCTCACCGATGGGACAGATGTCATCCACTCATTGGACCGAAGGCGCCTATGATACGTCGACACGTGGCATGGCTGAACAGAGGCCCATTCCTGTGAAAAGGCCGGCCCGTTTGACTTGGT
The DNA here is from genome assembly GCA_021605145.1 of Aegilops bicornis. Lineage (NCBI taxonomy): Eukaryota > Viridiplantae > Streptophyta > Magnoliopsida > Poales > Poaceae > Aegilops > Aegilops bicornis. Next base: position 254,918,921 of record CM038671.1, on the reverse strand, counting down.
CAAAAGGTGGCGGGCCGGCCCACGGAAAGCCTGTTAACGGCATGTTCGCATATAGTCCATTTACAGCCCGCTAACCCAGGGCCCGTTACGACCTATCCGAATTAGGCCTAGTAGCGCCATCTGGGCCGTCCAATATGATTCTAGCCCATTTTAAGTTCCGGCCCATGTATGGCCCATGACGTCTTTCAGCCCATATGAGGCCCTTTGTAACTCTTGGCCCATTAACGGCCCATGCTAAAACTGGCCCGTAATGAACAGTGTATCACCTTATACCCATTAATGGCCCATTAATCCATTGGGCCGTTTGCAGCCCATGTTATCTTTCGGCCTTCTCAGGGCCCATTTATTCTTGGGCTCATTTCAAGATTCGATTTACTTATGGCCCATTCGCCATTTTACGCCAGGGCCAAATTCAGCCCGTGGTTGCTGATCGGCCCGTTTGTGGCCCGTTAATCGTTAATGCGTTTTCATAGCGTCATCAAATACGGCCTATTAACAACGGACCATTATGGTCGGCCCATGAACGTACGACTCCAACTCTAGCCCGTTTACGGCCATAATGCGGTCTATTTTTGGCCCATGTTTGGCCAATCAATCATACGGCCCGTATAAGGCCCATTGATTATACAGCCCGTAGAAGGCCCATTGATTCTATGGCCCATAGAAGGCCCATTGTTTCTACGGACCGTAGAAGGCCCATTGTTTCTACGGCCCGTAGGAGGCCCAAAGGTCACTCTGTAAATATGTAGCCCATGGCTTGTTAAAGGCGGGAAACTACTATAGGTTTGGACCTGCTAATGGCCCAAGATGATTATAGGCCCACGTTTTGGCCCATATGAGTAACGGGCCGGCCTGATGACCGACAACACTGAGATCCACTGAACCTTCCGGCCTAAATTACAGCATACCGACCAAAGAATAAACCTAGACTACACAATAAAGAAATCACGGCATATTACATCCACTGGGAATCAAAGTTCGCTACCGGTGATAATAAAGCGCAACATGACCGCGGATTACATACACTGGGCATCAAAGGTCGCCACCAGTGCATATAAACGCGCCGACAAAAGAATATACAAAACTGAGAGCACTTCAGAAGGCACTAGACCTGGCAAGGTCGGGCCCATAGCAATACCGAACAAGTCGATGAGACCTCGGTTGTGTCAATGATAGATGCTTCATCCCTAGCTGTATGGCACCATAGTGCGCCAAGGCGATCCCCTGATATCTTCATTACATCTTTGACTTCAAGTCGGTGAAAGCAAGCCTTTCCGCTTTAAGTTGAGGCGAAGAAGTCGAATCGATTGAGGCGGCCCGCATGAGGTTGTCTCACACCTATTTGGTGAATAGCTTCAACTCTTGTCTTCATCAAGACAGGACCTTGGGGTCATCTCGCTGTCCTCAAGATGGTTTGGCTCACTATCTTTCCTAAAGTTCTGCCTGGCATAGGAGATACGACTCTGGAAGAGAAACAAGGAGACACATAACAGGTTTCACAATTATATAAGCAAATAAATGGATCTCGTTTCAAGATAAGGAACATGTTTTTACAACTACAATTTAAAAGCTGGTAGTTGTTGCAAACATCCAATCAGATGTAAGCAATGATGGAGGAAATGATGCCTATCCAAATCTATACTAGCACAAAGTTTGAAGGCTTGAGAAGGATGAACTTACATTACATGTTAACAGGGCTGGACAAAGCCCTTCTCCATGTTGATGGAAGGATAATTCAATAAATTCCCCAAAGAAAATTCTTTATAAGCGTTGCCATTATTCTACATTTTGCAAAGAGTAAATATAGATCAAATAATATTGGAAGAAATAGAGGATAATGAAGCTCGGGGTGCATCGATGATACATAATCAAATAGAAATTAATTAAGTATAGCGTTACAAGGCAAAAGGTACTGACAAGAGGAATGCAGACATCAACGTGTGCAGTGGCATTGGCTTTATTCAACATTTTGGTAAGAGTAAATGTAGATATGATAATTTGGAGAAAGTGGAGGGCATGGCAGATAAGATGCAGAGTAATGCTAGACAATCAACTATCTCGCGATGCATGTATAGTAATACCACCACCGTCCGTTATTACTTGTCGCTCAAATGGATGTATCTAGCACTATTAAGCTCTAAATACATCCAATTGATCAACAATTAATTTGATACAGAGGGAGTACATGACAACAAGTACTTACATGAGCAATCCAAAACTTCATAACCATTGTGTTAATTCTACATTTATCTAAGAGTAAATATAGATCATATAATTTCAAGCAAAGGGAGGATAAAGAAGCAAACATTTACAGTGATGCTACATAATCAAACAACAATGAGTGTAAGTATCTTGACAAAGGGCAAGAAATGCTTGACAAGAGCAATGCAGAGCCCAAGATTGTCGTGAGATCCTATGATCCTTTGAGCAAGGAGATTCATCTGAAATTAATTTTCATAGAAGAGAGAAGGTAAGGCACATGCAGAAATTTAGCAGTTCAAATTTTGAATTGATATCATAGACAGTACCTGACGCTGGGCTCTCGTGAGTTATAATAGGGGTTTAGCCCTTTGGAGTAGGGGTAAAGTCTGTTACAATTGGGCACGTGTTTTACTGTGGCTCTTGATCTATCCGATTTAACAGTATCACTACCTTTTCCAAATACCTAGTTTGTACTCCTTGAGGATCTGCACTCACCCTCTTCCTTTTGGACATCTATTATGAAAGAACAACATTTGACTGGAAAAACATAGTATGACGACACATGGAATAGGTACAGAAAATGGATAGGTATGGCATATACTCATATATGATGCTTAAACTAAGTAGATGGTGTAACAAAGTAGAAGTAATGCAAGAGGTCAGATGCAAAATATGTGCGACCAATACAACCTTGCCAAGTTAGAGCATGCACCTTGATGGATGAATAAGATAGGACATCCTCCACCATGCCAAGTGTGTTAGCAAGTGGATTGTTCCGCAATATTCCTCTCGTGCGCCCATTCTCATATTCATTTTGATAATGTAAAATACCTAACATGCATGAAAACATAAAAACAAGTGAGATTATCTTTGTAATGCAGAAGTGATTCTAATCCAATAGTTCCTCCTTGTAAACCCCTCTGTGCTATCTCTGCAATTCTTCTAAGAGGTGTCATGCATGCTGTAATTTGGTGTGTGCATTAATATAATGTGGCCTACTAATCAAAATATGAGAGCTCCAGAAGTGATGATACTTCACAGATGATAGCTTCAACATATAGTAAAGAAGAACAAGTCGACCTGACCTGACAGATTCAAAATATACTAAGGGAGAATGACTCGACCTGACTAGTCGACCGCAAGAGAAGACGATCATCTTAAAGAAGAGTAGAAGAGCAAGCAGATTGAAGATATTACAAGTCTTTCTATACAATGTCAGTTGGCCACACCATGATGAACCAGAGCACAGAGAAATACTATTCATACGGTCTCTCCATATGTGGCTCACATGCATTTGAAACTAAAGTAGGAACATTTAATGACTAATTAAACATCTCTCGGTTTTACTAATATCAGCATAATATCATATTTGAATTTGTACAACTAGGCTTGTTTAGCTCGATGGGTGGAGCAGTGCTATTATGACACGAACCACGTAGGCTGATCGTGGTCATCATAAAATGGGGAAACCGTATAGTGTTGACCGTGGGAGTGGGATGGCAGATCTGAAGTTGCAAACCGTGCAAAGGGTAGCTAGCAACCGATGTTTGCTTTGAAATAACAACTAAGATTTGGTATGGACAAGAAAGCATACAGTCAACAAGTGACAAATAAATGCAATTCATTGTCTCTCTATATGTCGCCACATGCATTTGGAAACTCAAGTGGGACCTTTAGCTAACCAATTAAATGTAATACATTAACTTATACCAGTATCATATCACAATCATATTTGAACAATTAAGCTTTGGAATTTTGAGTGTTGTGTTGTTTAGCTTGAAGGGTGGAGTAATGCTAGTACGACAGAAAGCACCTATGCAGATCATAGTAGAGTAGATAAAAGGGGAAAACCCTAAGCTTGAAGAGTAAAATCAGAAAAGTGGAACTAGCTGGACCAGTGGGTGGCGCACATGCTTTTCGAAACGAATATAGGAACATTAGGTGACCAATTAAATGTTCTCTGTTTTAGTAATATGAGCATCATATCATATTCATATTTCAACACGTAAGCTTTGGAATTATGAGTGGCATGTTGTTTCGCTTGATGGGTTGAGGTCTTGAGTAGCAGTGCTAGCACGACACGAAGCAACGAAGCACCTACGATGATGGTAGTGAATATAAAGGGGGCAAACCATAAGCTTTATGAGTATAGTGACCGTGACATGGCGGATCTGAAGGTGCAAACCTGACAAAGCTACTTCGCAACCAATGTTTGCATTCAACTAGCCACTACGAGTTGGTACGGACAAGGAAAGTACAGTAAACAATTTAAGATCTATTTTCCGGGTGAGATCAATAACTTAAGCACATATGGAAGAGTACCACCTCTCTTGCGACGCCATGTAGGTCCCCTCACGTCGTTGAGGGTGCTGCGGGTGCGATGGTCATCGGCGGCGGGGAAGAAGACTTTAGATGGCGACGCGGCGGGAGCGATAAATCCTGTTGTTGTTGTGGGCGAGGCGGTTGTAGGGCGTAACGGCAAGGTGGACGACGGCGCCGATGAAGCGGGATAACGATGAAAGGATCACGGTCGTCCAGCGCCGTCGATGAGAGACGTCCATCTCTTGCAGGTGGACGACGGGTAGTAAGTAGCGGCTCACGGCAAGGTGGAGGATGGGGTGGCGGACAAAGGAGGCTGGCCTTGATGGGGAGGTTGTCGTGGCGCCGACGGTGTATGAATGGGGAAATGGAGGGGAGGGGATCTCAAACTTTGGGACGCGCTTATGCGAAATGTGGGAAAGTTCTGAACTTATCCCGTTTAAAATTTCGGACATCACATCGGTTGGGGATAGGACGGTAATCTTGCATCTCCCAAATATTTGTCGGTAATGATTTCAAGTAGTAGAGGGTGTTTTGCATACGGTTGGCGCCCATGGTGTATGAACGGGCTGTGTAGGAGGCGGTTGTGTCACGTCCCGAGGAAGTTACATATCTGCCCTATTTAAAATATTAGCCTACATCGATTTTGGACGAGGAGAGTTTGTTTTGCCGCCCACCGTGGATGAATGGGGAAATGGAGGAGAGACACATGTCTTCGGACGAGCTTGAATCAAATGTGTTTTGCCGCCACGTTTGGCGCCCACCGTGTCCGAATGGGTTCGGAGGCCGTCGTGTCACGCCCCGATAGAACTTACTAGTTTACCCCTATCGACAGCAGTGTAAATCCAGTCGATAAGGATGTCAAGTGTCAGGGGTAGACAGTAATTTCCATCTCGCAAACACTTGCTTTGGGCAGCACACAAATGATAGTGGGTGTTTAGCCGCTTCGTTCAAAACTTGGGAGTAAATTAGCATTCACGTTTGCCTGGGCCACAGCAACTAAATCCAAATCAATTTTTATTCGATTCACGAATATCCACAGATAATTCTACGTTTTTTTATTTATTTCTTCAAAACCACAACAAAGATTTATTGCACCTTTATATATGATTATGATTTAGAAATGTCGTGATCTTCAAATTCAGTAGGTTGGATACACTTTGAGTCAAACAATTATTTCATCCAATACAATATGCTCACACGAAAAACAGTTCAATCATACAAGTACTGAGGATTACCTCGCCTAAAAAATTTGGATCATTACAACACATGGACAACATAGGGGGGTCTTACAACATAATCAATTCAGAGACATGACACAACATGCAAGTACAATAATCTAATGACAATTTCAACTGCTATCTAAAGAAGAACTGGGATTACCCTGGGCTTCGGATAAGCGGCAGCAGGACCTCCTCCGTCTTCAAATGCAACACTCTTACTTCCTCCAATTCTTGGGTTGCTTGCATAATGCGTGCAGCTAATTGCATAATTTCCAGCTTCAAGATCGAGATTACCTCATTCATGGCAGCCACACCATCTCTTTCTGCCTCTAGTAGAGCCTCAAGAACTATACTATTTGTGCTCATCGCTCTCTGGCGGTGTTGCCTCTGAATCGCTACCATCTGGTAACATGGATGGTGCAATCGCTTCCACAAATAGATTACGGATTGTACATTGTGTCCTAGTGTGAACGACATCCTGAAAGGTTTCCACTGGACATAATTAAGAGATAGTTATCGCATGATCCAGGCAGTAAGCTTACATGGTAAATGACATACGAATTATTGCCGAGCATGGCAAGCTATATTTATGGTTCGAAGCAGCATTAGCCGAAAAGAAATTAAAATGGTAAGATGAAACTAGGGATGTAAGTGGCAAATAAACGACATCCGCCAGTCCCATCTAGTTAGTTTTGCTAGCTCCTGGTTCATTTTACTCAAAAAACAAAAACTCTTTTGAACTATCATACCACTAGTGGACTTTAATCAGGATTAAATGGGACCCAGTTGACATCCCTAGTTGAAAGGGAGTGTACCACCGCTATATTTAAGTTGCAAAGGCATCTAAGCAGTTGAAATAATCTGAGAAAGCACTTAACAGTGTGGCCTCATATAAACTACGAAGACAGTCTTGTGATGAAGTTCAGAGGAAAAGTTAAGGACTCAAATGAACTAGGCATGCATTAATTTATGATAATGGCAGGCACTCTTGACATATTGGCCAACTTCGGGTATAAGCGTAACAAGTAACAAACAAGCATTCGAATCAACCAATACAGCAAAGCAGACAACTAAACTATTTGTTATTCTGTAGGATTACAGGTTGAGGGCACAAGCCAAGAAAGCAGCCCACATGCATTACATTTCACATGTACTAAAACACACTGGCTTACCATATGTTGCTGTGAAGCCTCGCTGCTGTTGCAATGTTCTTTGAAGATATAAATCGACATCCCGTGGTTGCAAATCTACTTGTTTTAGTTTATTCTGCACCCTCTATTTAGTTAAAATTAATTTTAATCGCATGCACTTTTTCGAATTGATCATCAATGGTTCATCTAAACTAATGAAAGAAGGTTGTGTTCATACACGACAATATATCTGCTTCCCTCTATTTTTATGCTTGTTCGAGGTGCCACCCAAAAGAACAAATATTTTGCTTGATGGGGTTGGCAGCTCCATAATTAATAGAAGCATCAAATTAGTCATGCAACTTGGAAAGATCAAGAACACACGAAAAAGTAATGAACAGAGGCTCGAAGCAGTGCTGTAATAGCTAGCATCAGAAAATGTAGGGTAAAACGAACAAAAACCGGCGGAACCACATGCTAGTTTGCTGATGTGTAATCAAGCATAGAGAACATGAAATGGTCTGATGGAACCAACAGGTGGCATTAGAACAACATCATTATCATAAATATAGCATGCAAGAAGTAAAATAAAAGGCAGTGATATCTAGGAAGTATAGTAATACTTAGGACAAAACTAAAGCATAATAACTATATGTGCACTGTTATGTAATTTAACACATGTAACATGTTCACTGCCAAAGTATGGCCCTACAGGTGAAAGCAGAATAACGCGTCTCATGAAAAACTGAATGATGCCCTGAAGAAATTCAAAGGCGCGGTGCTTATGCTAAGAAAGTGTACGTAGGCGCCGGCCGTTGGCTAATAGTACACGATTCTCGGCGGCGTATGGGTATCGTTGGCATACTTGATAGCTAAGGATCATCGATGGTGCTCGTGTTGCGGTTGAGTTTGGGCGGCTATGCCGCCGTCGCTGAAGCGGCTCCGTGCAAGGCTTAGCTTGCGAGCTGTCGACATACAAGAAAGCTCATCTGTGGTAAGTGAACAGTTGCACGATAAAGAGAAAAACTAAAGGAGTACAAATCGAAATAACCTGATGAGGCTGCGGCATCGGTAAAGCAGGGCTGGTGGAGTTGAATCTGGAATCCGTGGAGCGGGTCCGGTGCAGTGGACAAAGGCTTCGGCGAGCGCGGACGTGATACCATCATAACGTTGCTACCTCTTGAGCACTGCGTTGGTTTTCCCTTGAAGAGGAAAGGGTGATGCAGTAAAGCAGCGTAAGTATTTCCCTCGGTTTTTGAGAACCAAGGTATCAATCCAGTAGGAGGCCACGCACGAGCCCCTCGCACCTACACAAACAAATAAAATCCTCGCAACCAACACAATAAAGGGGTTGTCAATCCTTCACAAATACTTCACTTACGAAAGTGAGATCCGATAGATATGATAAGATAATATTTTTGGTATTTTTATAATAAAGATGCAAAAGTAAAATAAAAGGCAATGAAAATAGCTAAGTGTTGGAAGATTAATATGATGGAAAATAGACCCGGGGCCATAGGTTTCACTAGTGGCTTCTCTCGAGAGCATAAGTATTACGGTGGGTAAACAAATTACTGTTGAGCAAGCAATTGATGTAATTGAGCATAGTTATGAGAATATCTAGGTATGATCATGTATATAGGCATCACGTCCGGCGACAAGTAGACCGAATTCGCCTTTGCATCTACTACTATTACTCCACACATTGACCACTATCCAGCATGCATCTAGAGTATTAAGTTCAAAAGAACAGAGTAACGCTCAAGTAAGATGACATAATGTAGAGGGATAAACTCATGCAATATGATATAAACCCCATCTTGTTATCTTCGACGGCAACAATACAATACGTGCCTTGCTGCCCCTACTATCACAGGGAAAGGACACGACAAGATTGAACCCAAAGCTAAGCACTTCTCCCATTGCAAGAAAGATCAATCTAGTAGGCCAAACCAAACAGATAATTCGAAGAGACTTGCAAAGATAACCAATCATACATAAAAGAATTCAGAGAAGATTCAAATATTGTTCATAGATAAACTTGATCATAAACCCACAATTCATAGGTCTCAAGAATCACACTTAAGAAAAGAAGATTACATCGAATAGATCTCCACAAGAGAGGGGAGAACATTGTATTGAGATCCAAAAGAGATAAGAAGCCATCTAGCTAATAACTATGGACCCGAAGGTCTGAGGTAAACTACTCACACATCATCGGAGAGGCTATGGTGTTGATGTAGAAGCCCTCCATGATTGATGCCCCATCCGGCGGAGCTCCGGAAAAGGCCCCAAGATGGGATCTCATGGGTACAAAAGGTTGCGGCGGTGGAATTAGGTTTTTGGCTCTGTATCTGGTAGTTTGGGGGAACGTAGGTATATATAGGAGGAAGAAGTACGTCGGTGGAGCAACGTGGGCCCCACGAGGTTGGAGGGCGCGCCTGTAGGGCGCCTTCTACCTCATGCCTTCTGGTTGATGTCTTGACGTAGGGTCCAAGTCCTATGGATCACGTTAGATTAGAAAATCACGTTCTGAAGGTTTCATTCCGTTTGATAATCTTTTTACGCGAAACTCTTAAATAGGCAAAAAACGACAGTGCAGAAATTTGGGCCTCCGGTTAATAGGTTAGTCCCAAAAATAGTACAAAAGTGTATAATAAAGCCCAATAATGTCCAAAACAGAATATAATATAGCATGGAACAATAAAAAATTATAGATACGTTGGAGACGTATCAACGGTCCAATTCAAATGAAATTCCAAATGTGTTTATCCTAAATATGATGACAAAAGCAAAGATGTGTATGTGTATGAATAAAGTGGATGATTATAAATTTGAACATGCCCGTATGTGTATATCTCTAGGTTTGATATATGAATTTGAAATCATGAAATCCCGGCTTAAAAAATGTACCTCCGTTTAAACGAATTACAAAAGCTAATGATGGAGTCGAATTCCAAAATTCCAATCTTAGGTTTGTAATTCTAGTACATCAAGGTATATCATGCATGCTCAAAAGTATCGTTATCTCATAGTCCAAACTGTGAAACAAAATTATCGTTATCTCATAGTCCAAACTATGTAACAAATTGATCAACCATGAGGGCACACACTATTGACCATGTATATCTCAATTATGCTAAAGTCCCTCAAATATAGACACCTCACTCTTTATCTGAAGCCAACCCCCCACCTCGTTGCCCACCCCCCACCCCTCGTCGCCCCCACACACACAGAGAGAAGTCGTTTTCTCCCCCAAACACCAACACACGAGCACATTAACACCGCTCTCTCTTCTAAAGTCCGGACCCCAATATAGGTCTCTATCACTTTGTCTCTTCGGCATGCACACATCTCTTCCCCCACTCTCTAGCTAGGTCTCCCGGCATCTCTCTTTCCCAAGCACACGCACTATGTAGAGTGTATCTTTCCCATACACACAAAACGTCGCCCCCAAACGTCTATCTCCCTAGTTATGAGGTTCTCGCACACTCACCTCACACACCACCCCCACTGCAAAACAAGCACACTTTGTCCCGTTGTACATCACTCTCCTCTTTCTATCTCTCCCACATGCGGACCCGCCCCAGCTCCTCCCTGTATAGATATATGTCGTGACTCTTTCCATAGCCCCCTAATGTATCATCGTTCTCGATCTCGCACATTGTTCTCTACACCATCTATTCTAGATATCTCATCAAGTCCCTATCACACACACGATGACTCACTTCCTTGCGTCTCCGTACATAGGCCAATTTCAAACAACATCAACATTGTCTCCCTATCTATACGCCATTTATGGACACAAACGCCCCCTATCTTCCTCTCTATCTCTCCATCGCTATCTCTCTCTCTCTCTCTCTTTCTCTCTCTCTCTCGCTCGCTCTCACACCCCTCTCCCACACACACTCGATGTCTCTTCCAAATAGTCTGCTCCCCCTCCCGCACCCATTCTATCCCGCTACTACACATGTCACACCATTCCCCCTTCCCTTATACTAGGTTTACGTCATTAGTGGTCTCTCTACTCCACATACACACACTCCCTCTCACACACAAACGCGCGCACAAACACACATAGACACGCACAAACACCCATTAATCTGGATCCTCATCTCTCCACATGTCCGCATGTGTATATCACACACTCACTCTCTAATTATGTATATGTGTCTCCATGTTATACAACACAAAGCCCCATGTACATGTCTCTCTCTATCCTCCACACACATAGACACAAAGAATCTGTTATCATTGCCTCGGTCGCTAGACATATCACACACGCACTCTCTCTCTCTCTCTCTCTCTCTCTCTCTCTCTCTCTCTCTCTCTCTCTTTCTCTCGCGCAAACACGCTCAACAAGGGTTTCCCCGTGAATAACTTACCGTCTATTCATCAACGATCGTGGCGATGCAGTGAGGCGAGGGCGTGAAAAAGAATAAATCTACACGTGCTTAGACCACCTAGTATGACTACTAGGACTAGAGCCAGCCAAAAAGCGCGCCGCCTCACCCCTCCTTATCGTGACGGAAAACCTTTGTTTTACACAATGAAAAGTCATTGTGCTAAGGCCTCACATGTTGAGGCGTTGAATAGAGTGTAGATGCTAGTTTACGGAAACAAGTATCGATAATATGTTTGTATCTCCATACTTATATTTCTTCTCTTATAAAAAAACCGAGTTGGTGATGATGGTACGCGAGCCATCTTGCAATATAGGCCATCCGATCTATATCCGATCGATGGAAATTAAACTAAAAGATACCCACACCCCTATCCACATTTGCAGACAAGGCCTTCCTCGTTCATCCTTATCTCCAACAACCTCATTGTTGAGCAATTAAGAAAGGAAGCCTCACGGAACAAAGCCGGCACGGTGGCATGCCCGGCGTCGTCAATCCCATGCCTCACTCGGTCGACCACCAATCACCACCACGCCCACTCTCTTCACCTTATCTCCTATTTACGAGATATCATTAGTTTTTACACATGGGATTACTCCCGCATGGGTCAATCACAACGAGTGTTTTATAAAAAATGCATCTTGATGTTCCATGCAATGCACGGATCTTGCTAGTACTCCTCTGAAGACTAAGTTGGTGATGATGGTGTGTACGCCATCCGTCGCTTTGTGACCATTAGATCTACATCTAACTTGTTGTGAGGTAAGTTGTTGCCTTTTCTCACCAACATCCCACTTGTCTACCAATTTGCAGATAAACCCATAATTAGTATCTTAAAACCAACCAGATCCCTCCTTGACCTCACCAAAACATCCCAAGGAATATATTCTAATTGAATCACAATATATCTCTAGTGATATATGTATACCAAAATTAGAGTGTTTTGCATCAAGTTTGTGAATAAGTATTATTCTAATTATGATTCGTTGCAACGCACATGAACATTGCTAGTATTTCCAACCATGCAATTTTCTCCTAGTATTCCATAGTTTCAAGTTTTCCATCAAGATATTAGTCACTCATGGTTGATATTTACTTTCAATCATGTACACATATGCACTATGTAACTAGCCTTGCTAATTGGGTTCTAAAGCTTAACTTTCAGTCCTACTTACAATATGTAGAGTATTTAACAAAAAAAACTACCACTTTCAACCAGCCCTAGGAAGAATCTATTGTACAAAAAATAGCAAAAACATACCCAAAATTTCTTAATCCACGCCAAAACCTACTACCTACCGATTAGGTTAGTTTAAACCCATTTATGACAGGGTTGGCCCACACGTCTGCAAGTGCAGGCGACTTAAACCAACACATTTTGTTTGGATTGTTGACACGAGGGACCCACATCCGACCTTCTATCCTGTTATTCCCCCTCAAATCATTATTTTTCACGAACATTACTTCAAACAGATCTTGATGCGTGTTCGTCGGTGGCGCCCGGTGATGAGCGAGTTGGCCGCCACTCCGCCGAGACGGGCAGGGGACGCCGCTGGCCTCCGCATGGGTTGCGAGGCTGGCCGAGCGTGACTCACGAGCCAGCAAGCACTTGCTAGCGGCGCCTTCGAGCCAGATGGGCGGCGCTGGCTTAGCGGCTTGAACAAGCCGCCCAGCACCGCCGCCATGCCAATCTAGCTAGCAAACCTTGTAGACAAGCAGCTGGACGGAGCTATCTTGGCTAGCTAGCAGCCGCGAGCACTGGACGGAGCTGGCATCCGGGCTGCCGCAAGATGGGCTCCGCACCGCCGGCTTTTTGGACCTTCTGCCGGTGGCGGTAGCTGCATCCCATGGCCGAGGATGACTAGGTGGACGGGCCGGAGGTAGCAGGTCACTCGGGGATTTTTGTGCAGACTGACATGTAGGTCCCACAAGTCATAACGCTCGGTCAAATAGAAGGCGTTGACTTAATGGGCGACATGGGCCCTATTTGGATACTCTAAGTCAGAGGTTAGATTCTAACCCTGAACTAACTCTAACCAAAGTGGTGTTTGGATGGCAGGGTTAGATTGACAACAAATGTATCCAAACAGGGCCATGGGTTGAAACGTGCCTATAACGGTACTTTGTAGAGTAGTCGTTTCTTGGTAGGGCTGGTTGGTAAGAGCATGTACAATGGTTGATAAGGTAGTCGTATCGTAAGTCTGCCACGTATGCAAGTGGTAGTAGTTTCTTAGCATTATTAGTGGTTTCTTGCATTATTAGTGGTTTCTTGCATTATTAGTGGTTTCTTGCATTATTAGGGGTTTCTTGTAAGGAACAATGTACCACTAGCGACAAAAGGCGATTCTAGGTTGTGTTGTACTCCAGTGAGTACTACTAGTGGTCATGGGAGTGTATACCTCGTTTTGTGGGTTCGATCTCGGCTGAACGCACGGCGGCCTTTTTTTAAAATAGTAACTTTTCTGCGAGCCAATATTGTACAAGGGTAGTTTGAGTTCTGAAGTCAAGCGGACATGCGGCTTTTCTAATCTGGGTGCCTTTGGATAGCTAGCCACGTGAACGGGTTTTCCTTTCCAGCATCTCGTCGCTCGCATGCTCGCCCTAGCCGCCCCTCGCTTGCAGCTTCCTCATCAGCTAGTAGCATATTTAAACTAGCGCCTCCCAATTAAGCCCGAGGAGCCGGAAAAGCTTGGCGGGGCATTGGGAACTGTGCAATATGGATCTGTACGTAAAGTGCTCTACTACTACTCTGTAGCTTGTGGCATTGCACGCATGGACTTCACTCCATTATCGTCTCTACTATAAAAGAAGGAACTCTTGACGCGTTTTTTTTTTGAAACGGAGGCAAAAGCTTTGCTTCATCTTATTCATAAAGAAGGAACTACTAACAAAGTTCGACGAGATCCATTACACCTCCACAAATGGAAGCGAAAAGCCTAGTCTCATTGTATCAAATAACTCAAATGTTACGCCTCAAGATAGTAACCGTCAGCCGATAAGCAGGCTGCTAGTGTGTGCGTGGGAGGAGCGGTGAGTAGGCTAGCTATGTGAGAGGAGGCGGCTGAATAGAGCACCGAGAGTACCCACTAGGCCACTACGCAGGTGTACTTTCCTGCATTGATAGTACAATGATGGTTCTAGAGAACAGCAGTACCTCCACTTCCAACTGTAGCTCCTTGGCCCTCGAGATTCAAGATTTCAAAAGCGGTGCACTATACTAGAAGTACAGTACATCGCACTACTAGTTGAGAAAGTAGTACTAGTACTGCTACACTACGAGTATGTACTCCTCCGTCACATAATGTAAGACGTTTTTTGACACTAGTTGGCGTGTACAGAAAATAGCAAAAACATACCCAAAATTTCTTAATCGACGTCAAAAACTACTAGCTAGTGCCAAAAATTTCTTACTAGTGCTCTTATTTACAGTATAATGCAATCCCATAACGCCCCATAATGCTAGTACTAGTAGTAAATAATAGCCTCACCCCTTCGCTAAGGAACGATCTACAGTTGGAAGGGACGAGGCCCTGCGGTTACTACGCTCTTATCTCCTCCTCGCCGGTTCCCCTCCCCCGAAGAGAAGGCAGTTCATCGCTGCTCCCACGGATTCGCCAGGCGGTTCTCCTCCTAGTCGGGGCTGGGAGACCTTGGACGACGATCCTCCGGGAGAAATCGCCGACGCCCGGGACGTCCTCACCGCTGCAAGACTCGGTGCTTCCTACACCAACTTTTTCAAGACGGTGCTTAAAAGGGCTTGGGAAAAGGCCATGCTTGTTGGTATTCCATGCGTCCTCGAGGAGAAGTTTCTTCTATGGGACAATCCTTCGAACAGTCCACCGCTCCTGGCCATGGTTGCCCGTTGACTCCGCTTAGAGTTGCCGACGTTGAGAGGTAGTCGATTTTTGTCCCATGAGCGTGTCAAGAATGGAGTTTGATCATGTAGTACTTAGTTATTCCATTTCCATTCCGTAATTTCTCCGCTGCCCACTGTCTTATATATATAGGTCTCGGGTCGGTGCCAACGAAGATTGGCTTGCATACCTCCGCCGGATACCACCATCATTTTGCACAACATCCACAATGATGCGGCCGTTCCGGTAGACCCCTTCTCCACCATTAGGATCGGCCTTCCGGACTGGCTGGGCTTGAGTACGTATGATGATTCCTACGTGAGATTGAAGAAGATAGCAATTGCGGACCCGCCGACAAAGCGACGTGGCTACGACGATTACTATCTCATCGCGGTGTTCGACATAAGGATTGCCATCAATGCAAGAGGCAATAATGCCAGACGCTGGCGCATGTTGGCGGCGGCAGATTTGTACCCCTACATGTTCAAGACGCCATGCGCCATCTAGGCCGCATCTTTGCGGTGACAAGCCGGGGACTTGTTTCATCTGGTTGCCATCCTCTCAGACGGGAGATTACAAACGGAATGCACAAACCATCATTTGCATCCCTAACGGTACTCCATTATTTTGCGAGGACCGGTCATCCCATGATCAAAATAAGATCGCCGATCTGGATGTGCATTTGCATCCGCGATTCGGTCTAACACGGAACCTTGTAGCTGACTTTGGCATATTGGGATCAACTATCTTAGCGATCGTTACCCATGGTACCACCGATGTGCAACCTGGTCACACAATCTACCACGATCGGACCGTCACCATCTACCTGTGTATTCCATTTTAACCCTCTCGCCTTTCTCTTTCAATGTTGTACTAGTACTCTACTTATGTACTAGTAGGAGTACTTTCTACCTTGGAGGACGCCAGATAGCTAGCTAGGCCCTTGAAGACTTGAACCCACTAGCTGCCACCATTTTGTTTTCCATGTCTTACTATCTCATCCATGTAGCCAAGAGTGGCTATATATAATAGCCATTATTTTACTTCCTCTATAATCGAGTAGTACTATTTGCTGCACAAGATATCGACCGCCATATTTGAGCACAACATTATTATGCATGGACCTTGACTATGTACGTCACCATGTGTCCAAATCTGAGATGACGCGTGTACCAAATGAACGACGCCAAGTTTGACCCCCGTGATGCTACGTGGGTGCCGAGGAACACTCTTGGAGAGTACTCGCTTTTCATTGGGGACAGCTACCCCATTGTGAAGCGGATGCCACCTTCCGTGCATGACACGGAAGACCTGCCATTCATGAAGCATGGTTGTGTCTTCAGTGCGCACCACCGGATGAACGACATGCTAGGACACGCTATCCTGATTTATGCCGCTTCAGCTTGGATGAGTCTCCATCGTGTGGAACCGGACTAGAAAGCTGCGACAATGATTCCCGTTGCCCACCGCTATGGATCGTGCCATCCATGAAGAACACTCGAGACTGGAACACGGAGGAGGACATGTAGCCCATCTATAATGTGTAAGTGGAGTACGGTAAATTTTGAACGGTAGTGTTGTGAATATATGTAGACTAGTTGTGCACAAATTTATCACATGAATTGGAGATGAACTTGTGTGGCATAATCGGCATTTGTCCTTAGAATTTATTACTAGTAAATGTGTTATGTGTACATGCAACTTGTGTGGTTGTTGCATGGGCTCCAACACGCTTCTTGAGAAAAAAAAAAAAAGGTGGCACAGCCTTTTGGATATACGTGGACGTGGCGGCATCATACAAAGAGCATCGCTCGCTATAGTTGTAGTACGCTCCTACTAGGACGACAACTCCTATAAAACCTTGTGCTTGGCTCTTTGCCTCTTCGAGGTTCAACAGTTCGTACTCATGTGAACCTTGCACTTGGCTCTTCGCTGCTTCGGAAGGTCCAACAATGATGATACTACAGAACATTATGCTTCGCAATCGACACCGATTGAACTGGCCAAGGCCCACCGCGAGGGCGAGGGAGAGGAGAGGGCGGCTGTATTCAAAACCCTCTCTCGTCTCCAGCGGAACCATCGCTGCTGCATGCAGGGAGAGGCGTGTAAGCAAGCTTCTCCTCGTTCGGCGAGTTGATGGGACACATCAAAGCAGTACTAGTACTAGTTACTGTGTCCTTTCCGGTTAATATGGCTTAATTTGAAACGAGAAAAATACACTGGCAGTCAACGTATGTAACAATAGGCTCTTTACGGTCACTATGTATAGTTTTGCGGTGATTATACGATCACTAGCTCATCGCAGAGCAATCAGTATTGCACCCTATCGACCGCCACATAGTCGACGTGGCACTTTGTTGACCGTTAAATTGTCACCTGGTTTCGGGTCCCACACAGCCGGTTGGCGAGCAAAGAAATCAGCTAAAAACAAAGAGTGTAGTACATCTACACTTCCAACGCATTTAGCCTTTAATCTAAATCGATATTGATTGACTAATGCACCAAGTTGTGCTCTAGGTATAGGCTACATGTCTATCCTTAATTACTGACATGCAACGACCTTCATTTAATCTTCTTCTCTCAATGGTCGCATGCACACATAAGTCTGCTACTTTTGGGCGTTAATTATGCCCCAGTCAATGTGTAAATCTCTAAATGTACAGGTCTTTTGGACGTGGGGATTAGGTTGAGCACTTGAGCGTGAGCGTCTGTGTTGCGTCAGGTGCAGTGTGCCGCATGGGTGCGTGAGTGTTGCGTCGTCCATGTGTACGTGTCGATGTTGCATGTTGCATGCATGCATGGGGCTTACTCCTCCCATTGACATGTTCATATTTCAAGATTCATCTGCTCCTCCATATGGTGATACTCCTCTGTTCCCAAATACGGAGTAAAATCCTCCCTCTGTTCCCAAATACGGAGTAAAATCCTCCCTCTGTTCCCAAATAGGGAGTATTTGTCTTTCTAGAGATTTCAACAAGTGACTAAGTACGGAGCAAAATGAGTGAAGTGAGCATAGAGGCATAGGGATAATGTAGAAAGGAAGTCCTTGCGATGCATTATTCCCCATCTCGATCAGAGAGAAGTATTCAACTAGTCTTTGAAGTGAAATGACAATAAACGCTGCAGCAGATGGGACACTTAATTAATAAGCTGAACCATCGTGTTGGTGTTACTAAATTAGCCTTACCCAAAGATCGCCATCGTGTTTGATGAGAGCACGCCGCTTCTCCATTAATCGACATATGGGCCCTCTTGTGGTAGACCCACATGTCATCGGTGTAACTATTTACACTCAAGGACGGTATATCCCGGTAGTAGTAGTAGAATTGAGATTTAATGCACTTTCTTCCCGTCCTTCCACTCTCTTCTTCCTCCTCTCTTCTTCTTCCTCCTCTTCCCCATCGCCGGCCGCACACCATTTCCCCGCCATCGCCGCTTTCGCCGCTTATCTTCCTTGGTAGCGCTGTACTATATCCCCCGCCACCGCCGGCCACATGAGGAGAAGCTTCTTTGCTCGCCTGCCCGAATCCACTTCCCCGCTGGCCCGCAGTAAATTAAAACGCCAATGGCAGAACCGATCGACACGCAGAGTCAGAGATTGGAATTCGCTCCCGATGTTCTCTTGGAGCAGATTCAGAATCGTATGGACCTAATCAGCACCACCCGTCGGCCGCATGCTCGGTTGTCTTTGTACCTATTACTCGCTCATACCGCCGGCTCTTTTCAAGACACCTTGCTTGCCGATGCCCAATCCTCGCAGTGGCGGCATAATCGACTTGATGATCCTACGGAGGTTGCCATGGTGCCCTCGACATGCTACCACTACACCGGCCCACGTATCCTTCATGCGCGGCCACCATCTGGGCGGGCATGAAGGCCAACTCGATCGCCCTCATCCACTAATCTGGTAGTCTGTGGCGCCTCATGGATATCTACACCCAGCGAGAGATCACCTTCCATCTTTGGATACCGCCGCCATCGAGCCTTGCGCCCGCCGGACACTCACGCCTACTACACGAGATGCGCCGAGCTTTTGGCTCGACCTCCGCTTTGTGAAGGTTGTAATCATGCGAAGTG
The DNA here is from genome assembly GCA_021605145.1 of Aegilops bicornis. NCBI lineage: Eukaryota > Viridiplantae > Streptophyta > Magnoliopsida > Poales > Poaceae > Aegilops > Aegilops bicornis. The sequence continues at coordinate 254,899,713 of CM038671.1, read as the reverse complement.
CCCACACCATCGTAAGACTACATGGATTACAAGCTCATTGCCGTGTTAAACATGGGATTAGTCTACTCTCGGAATCCGTCGCCATACATGGTTATGGCTCATCGTCGCATCCTCTTCACCCAACAGCTTTTGTTCGATGCTATAGTGCACGATGGCATCGTTTATGGGGTCGACGCACAAATTGGCTGCCTATACCGGGTGGAATCTATCATCGTGGTAATTGTTCTATCTCATCTCATCTTTTACCTTAAGAATACAATTTGCTTGTTCATTGTTACAAATTTAGAATATATAGTATGTCTATAACCACATCATTGCTATATGTTCCACTCATTTCCTAGATTTTTATGACCACACATGTTATTGTTAGAGTTGATATGAGAACAACTGGTATCTAATGATTGTTAGAATAGATATTATGAGTATAACCTCATGATTGCTATATGTTACTCTCATTTCCAGGATTTTTATAACAACGCATGTTATTGCTTAGAGTTGATATGATAACTGTAGTAAGTGTTATGCTAGAATATGAGTAGGCCCTGTCATATTTGTTTTCCTCTCATTGTTACATGATGTTTGAACCATGATATATTGCTAGAATAGGAAAGCCATTGGCTTATTTTTTAACTTGGGGTATGATTATGACCACGGCATTGCAATTCTCTGCCTCTATGATATGTGTCACTGTTATAATAATCTTAATTCCACACATACTCTGAACATGATTGTTTATTTTTGTCCTTTTGGTCTCCAATTTGAATTGTTGCCAGACGAATAAATGCGGCCTTCATGATTCCGGGACATGGAATCATACCAGCCGATGGATGGTGGTTTATCGCCGCTCACCGATGGTGGTCATTTGATGCTCATTTGCACGTACCAAATTGACCAAACCATTTCATCAAACCACATGCAGTACAATGCCTGGGGCGTTCGTGACATTGATGGCTATGGCTGCTTCGTGTTCGAGAAATATCCCAGCTCCGTTGGGCCAGGCGTATTCAACTGGAGGCGGGTTTACAGCCTCGGCAACCACTCCATGTTCCTCGGGCTCAATTATCTGATCATCCAACCAATCATCGATCATATCACCGGCGATGATTACCGTGCTGCTATGCAACTTCCATTCGCCAGTGGGGGGATTGTGTTTACACATCATACCATGGGTTTTATGAACCACATATCCAGAGATTCACGGTACACAGCCTTGTTGCCGATAATCTTCAAGGGCAGGTGAAAGACATCAAGCTTCCATGCGATGGATGGCTTTTGCAAACCCGACATGCGGGCGATGTGGTTAATGCCAGCAAAGCAAATATGCACAACTTGATTCAGACCGATATCTAGATCGAGCCATGTATTCGCCGTCAGTAGCACGACCTCTTTTTGTTGGATATTATGTACTGTTGTTGGTTTGAAACACTCCTCTAGTTTGAAGGATAGATACATTTACGGGATCAAGTGCATCCTAACTCACCTACGCAGGATGTACTGATAAGGATGATGGAGATGTTGTGCAAGATATATATATATATATATATATATATATATATATATATATATATATATATATATATATATATATATATATATATATATATATATAGGACAAATTTTTCCTACTACTGGGTGTAGTTACTCCCACTTTTGTTTCATATGTTCTAGGTAGTATTTATCATATCGGAGAGTATATACGCGTAGTATGTAGTATGTAAGAATGTTTAGGTAGTATATATACTATTTTTTATGTAGTATGTAGTATATTTTGAGACATACTCCTTTTACGCATAAATATGTACGTATTTCACAAATATTATTAAAACATGGGCTCACATGCAATTTTTTCACATAATTCGCTTTGGAGTATCTTAGATATAGTATATGAGCATACTAAAAGTAATAAAGTAGAGTATATACTACCACATGGTAGTATATGAGAAATGGGTGTAACTACACCCGGTAGTAGGATGCATTTTCCCTATATATATATATATATGTATGTATATGTATATATATCACTTAGGCTTCAAGTGCATACTTGTTAGTTAAACCTATGGTTAAAATGTGACACTAAATACGACTAGTAAGTAGTACAGTAGCAGTACTAGTATACGTCGGTCAAATTATTCATCATGTCCACACAAAATTATTCATCATGTCCACACATTGAATTGACGTGACAACACGCTACGCGTGAGGTGACACAAGAATCCTGGCGGCGTGTTTGGGTATTCCGGACTTCAGATTTGGAGTACCACTTATCTGTCAAAATCTTTCATCATTCACTTAAAACAGTCAATTGATCATACATTGAGTACCATATAACTGGAATTAACCGATTCAAGTCGAAGAAGGATTGGCCGATGCTGCCGGCTGGTGTCAAGTTCGATCCCACGTATCAGGAGCTGATCGAGCACCTTGAGGCCAAAGTGAGTGCTGAAAGCTCGAGATCTCACCCTCTCATCAATTAGTTCATACCAACCATCGATCGCAGCGAGCACGGCATATGCCACACCCATCCTGAGAAACTTCCAGGTAAGACACCGATCGGCCGTCTACTTGCACAAACATATTCCTTTGTTTATAGCTCTATTTTTCTTTTTAGACGCAGACCTGGTGAAGCAATTACAATTTGACAGTTACTAAAAAGTGAAACAAGTGATCGCAACATGCCAAAGATGTTATGAAAATGCCAACTACGCACACTAAAACCCATATTCGACAATACTGCAGTATCACACCGAGTGGCCTAAGCAAGCATTTTTTCCAGCGCAATTCCGTGGTGTTCAAAAGGGGCACGTGGACGCTACCGCGAAGATACAAATGGAGTGCGGCATGCACGCTGATGTGGCACAACACCGGCAGGGACCTGCCGGTGATGGTCACCGTCATGCATTGAAAGCAGCAATAAGGTTCTCGTGCTGCACACCAACAAGAACTTCGACCAGCAGAGGACCAATCGGGTGATGCACCAAAGTACCACCTCGGGACCTGGAGCAAGAGAAGGAGCGGAGCTGGTCCTCTACAAGATTTTCTACCAGAAGAACACTAGGGCCAGGAGTAAAAAGATTATAAGTTAGATTGGTATTGGTACTTGTACTACCATGTCGTCCGCAAGTTGGTATTGTTGTTAACGATCTTTTGGTATGAACTTGGCATTTGCTTCCAACCATCATGCCGAGGGTCAACGTGGATATAAAGCTGAATCATTTGTTTCGAAACGAATTTTCAGGCACCTGATTTTTATTTGATGGGTAGCATAAGCACCTGCCGTTCGAATTCCCAGTTCTCCAAATTTTTCGAAACAAGTGCATGCACTTATTATCACGATGAAAAAACAATATCCCTGCTGCATCTCAGTTATCAGTCTATACTTGCAGAATTCCCTCGTTTATTGAGCATGTATATTGTTTTTCCAGGTCGAGCAAGTTTCAACTGGGCTGTAGACTGCCCAGGCTTGGTTTTGTTTTTAACAGGCCTAGCACATGGCGATAACGGGCACAAAGATCCAACAGTATCTCATGGCCTGCCCGCCAAAGATTAGTTATATTTTGTCTTACAACATCCGCAGGCAGTTTTTTTACTGAATCAAACACACAGGCCAGTTCTATTTTCCTCGGGGACCTATAGTTTTACTAGTTCATATACACATATCATTATATTGAAAATACATAAAATTCCCTTTTCATATTTACATCCTTATTTTTGTTGTTGTTTTCCTCCCATTGATTTTTTACCACTTGTTTTCCCTTAAACCAACTCAATTGTCCCACGCCTTATTTGCTTACAAAACAAAAACAATTTTTGGCAAATCGATAAGTTCTTAAAATGTTTATCATTTCGGGATTACAAAAGTTTGGACTCCAATCAAATATGCAAAATAAGGTTGAACTTTTTATCGTGGGTCCCGGGGCAGAAAATGGGCTGTAATAAATTACTTAAGAATTAGCAAATGGGCTTAAAATTATTTAAAAAATAGCAAAGGGGCTCTATGTTGACCGCAACATATTTGGAGGCTTATTTGTGGGCCTACTATGTTCATGCTTATACACGTTTTTAAAAAAAAATAAAATTAGTCAACACTCGACTCTACTACCGGTCGGGCCAGATTAGATGTCAATCTAACGACAATCGTGCTTCTTTAGTCTCTGATCTTCCTGCCGCCACCGCCTAAACCATGCACCGCTTTAACCGTGGTGCTCCCGTCTCCCGTGGCCCGGCAAGCAGTCTTTGTGGGCAAGAGCCTCACGGCAACCCATCATATACTCGCATCCCTAGCCTGTCCTATCCTCTACTCACCCACACCTCTGTTATTTTCCGTGACATGAATGAACTAATCAACCCTCGTATTCTCCACCGGCGTCGGCAGCCAAAGGTGCATGTCTTCCCAGCCCGTGGTCGCTCCCTTCAGAGGTTCGGCCGTCCACCGCCCTGGTGCTCTCGGCGCGGCGTGGTCAACGTGGTCAACGAACGACATCCATCGGAAGTGGGTTGTACGTGGAGAGGCAGACAGCTGGGTCCACTGTCGCACACAAGGAAATGCCTCCTTATTACACGCAAAATAATGATTCCTCCACCTGACATCTGGGACCCACCGTATGGGCCTCAGTATTTCACTTAAAAAACGCTCCTCCACCGATGTGTCGTACTCCACAAACTATATATATTCGCATCGCAAGGAAGTGCCTCCTTAATACGCACAAAAAATGAATACCCCACAGCCATTTGGGACCCACCATAGTGGGAGGCTGATTCTAGGGCCTACTAAGTTGACGGGACGGAGGGCTTTGTCAACTTAGTCAAGATGAACGATTCTAACTCCAAAGGACCGCACGATGTCCATCCAACGGCCATAGTGCTTCTTCAACCTCCTCGGTCTTCTTGCTCCAACCGGCCCAAAGCCAGCGCCGGTCGTGCCGCTTCCTCGCCACCTGCGGGCCGGTCAGGAAAGGCCATGAGGCCTCACCGCCCCCATACTACTCCCACCGCTGGCCCGACCATCCCTCCACTCACCCACACCCCCTGTTATTCTGCAGCGACGGCAGCCTCACACCGCAGCCGAACTAGTGAACCCTCATACTCCGCTCCGCGTGGGCATCCACTGTCGTGTCTTCCCTGGCTCCGCGTCGTCCGCTTCCTAGGCCTCGCTGTTGTCCACCACCTTGGTACTCTCAGCGCGGCGTGGTTAATGTGGTCAACGACCGACTTCCATCGGAAGAGTACTATACGTGGAGAGGCCGATAGCTGGGTCGACGACCGCGGCTGGGTCCACGGCCACAGCCCAGTTTTTTTTTGTGATTTTCCAAGTAAGTCGCTTTGTCAAGCCTGTTGGGCTGCAAATCTTTGAAGACAAGGAGAGCTTCATTCGGCTGGCCGAGAAATTGGCCTATCAGTAATGAGAAATGGGCTGTACATTTTTAAAACACATCAAACCGGCAATTAGTTTCAACTTTCTTTTTTTCATTTCAAGATTTTAAATTGCATTGATTTTTATGCATGGACAATGTGTTGGATTTTATATTGATATACATTTAATTTTAAAATGAGTTTGAATGTGACTCAAAATTTCGGGATTAAAACACCGACTGCTACTAAATATGCAAAATTTCAGATAATTTTTAACCGTGGCCACAATATGGGCTGTAATGCTAACAAAAAGAATATGGGCTCCAAAAAAAACCTTAAGAATTAGCAAATGGGCTGTAAATTATTAGAAATAATGGCAGATGGGATGTATGCTCTTCTCCACAGATTTGAGGTTTTCCTAAAAAAGGTTGACGCACAAGCACTGACTTTTGGATGTCCATCCAATGGCCGCTGCTTCTTCTTCAATCTCTGCTTCTTCCTGCTCTAGCCGCTCAAACAAGCGCCGGGCGCTGATCGCTTACTCCTCCTCCCTCATGGGTCGGTCAGGTTGTCCAAGCATGACCTCACCGCCCCAGTACTCCCATCGCTGGCCTAGCCATCCCTCTACTCACCCACACTGGCCGTTGTTATTCTCCTGGCGGCAGACGAACCAGAAACCCTTGTATAGTCGTATTCCCCACCGTGTGGGAAACAACTGCCGAAGTCTTCCCTGCTCCACTGTCGTTCTCCTTCTAGGCCTCGCCATTGCCGTCACCGCCTCGTGCTCTCGCTGACCTGGTCAACGTGGTCAACGCAATCGACATGCATCTGAAATGGATCGCATGCGTGGAGAGGCTGACAGCTGGGTCCACGGCCGCACGCAAGGAAATGCCTCCTTATTGCACGCAAAATAATGATTCCTCCACCTGACATCTGGGACCCACCGAAAGGGCCTCTATATTTCGCAAAAAAACGTTACCGACGCTGACATCTCGGACCCACCAGCTATATCTTCGCACGCAAGGAAGTGCCTCCTTATTACGCACAAAAAAAATGAATACTCCCCTGCTAGCTGGGACCCGTATAGTGGCAGGCTGACTTAGGGCCTACTAAGTTGACGGGACGAGGGCTTTGTCAACTTAGTCAATATGCACGATTCTAGCTCCAATGACCGTGCGATGTCCATCCAATGGCCGTGAGTGCTTCTACAACCTCTCGGTCTTCTTGCTCCAGCCACCCAAACCACGGTCGTGCCTCGTGCTCCTTTCGCCGTCAGCCCGGGTTATGATGCGGGCGGTGGCCTCACCGCTTACTACTCCCATCATTGGCAGGCCATCCCTCTACTCACCCACACTCCTGTTATTCTGCAAAGCAACGACAAATTTCACACCGCAGCTAACCGGTGCATCCTCATACTCCTCTACGCTGCGGGCATCCACCGGCCGCTGCGTCTTCCCGCTCCGCCATCCACTTCCTAGGCCTCACCGCTGCCCACCGCCTGGTGCTCTCGGCCGCGTGGTCAACATGGTCAAGGAACAGCTTCCATCCGACGTGGACTATACGTGGAGAGGCCGATACCGGGTCCACTGACCGCAGAAGGAAGTGCCTCCTTATTACGCTGCAAAATAATTATTCCTCCACTGACAAATGGGACCGACCCACCGGATGGGCCACCGATTTCGTGAAAAAATGTTTCCTCGACTATTGGGACCCACTCACTACATCTTGGCAAGACAAGGAAGTGCGTCCGCAAAAAACGATTCGCTTCTAACCGCTGGGACCCACTCAGCTACATCTTCAAGACGCAAGGAAGTGCTCGATACCGGGACCCACCTGGTCGGAAGCATTCGTAGTGTTGTCATTCGCCCGTCATAACGCACGCACATATACCGGTCGATGTAGAGGCACACACGTAGCATGTAAACGTACGTACAGCAACCAGTGTGCAAGAAAGAAAATATGGCCACGTACGTACATACGGGTGGGGTCTCGAACACCTACTCGCGCATACGTGCGGCCAGGGCTCGTTTACATGGCTGGGTCGGAACGGAGAAACAACGTCGTCATTGTGTTCATGGGGAGCCAACCGGCTAGGTCGGAACGGAATGCGTTGTCGTGTTCATCGGGAGGGCTTGGACGAAACGGCTGATGGAAACGAGGCCTGGCGTACCGCAGAACGGAGGAAACGGCCTTGTGTTGGACTGGCCATGTTCGAAACGGGATCCTGATCATCGGGAGGGGTCTGGCGTACCGCAAAACGAGCTACTGTTCATCCACCGTCGACCTCCTCCAGCCTCCACCTGCGACTGTTCATCCACGGCGTCTCCCTCCTGCCTCCACCAGCCACCGTTCATCCATCCTCCATCGCTCCTCCACCGGCTACTGTTCAACAAACCCTCTCCACGGGGTCTTGTTCAACCACCCCTCCACGGGTTAGTGTTTATCAAGCCCTTCGCCGGCCATCGCTCAACCAGCCTCCACCACGCCGCTTACTCCACCGGCCATCGTTCAACCAGCCCTCCACGGGCTCCTCGCTCAACCACCCTCCACGGGCTACCGCTCATCCAGCCCTCCACCGCCCATCGCTCATCCAGCCCTCCACGGGGTGGTCACATTCATCCAGCCCTCCATGGGGTTCTGTTCATCCAGCCCCAACCGCTCGACCGACGTCGGTGTCCTGTTCATCCAGAGGCAACACCACGGGGTCATGTTCATCCACCCCACCGGAATCGCTTCATCCAACCCCCCCAAAGAACGCCACTTTGTTCATCCAGAGGCTGACATCGATCGACTTCGCTTAGAAGCCAGATGGCGAAGCGAATCGCCGATCAGGTTCGATTAACGACCATCGATCGATCGCTCGGGTTCAAGAACGTGTAGCTTGCGTAAAGGCACCGCCGGGTTCGCTAGAGCCCAACGCCTCGGTTCAGTTAGAGCCTAACGCCGCACACGCAGCGGCAAGGCGTGTCACGAGAGAAATGCGCATCGCTCGCCCCGACCACCCACCATAACCGGAACACCCGATATTTTCCTCGCCCTCGCTTCTACCACGGTTTTTCCATCATCGACGGCCCAAAGAATGTCATGCAGGCTGCGTCTCCGCCCTGTGATTTAAAAGCCCATTTTCTGTCATGATTTTTTGTCATAGAAGTAGGAGCCCACCACATCTATGATGATACCGGGTTTTGTCACAACTATCGTCATAGAAGTGTCATAAGTATGACAAAAAAAATCGTTCGGCCCAAAATGTCACGGTTGTCTCTTTTTTTTTGTAGTGGAGGTCTAAGCTTGGGGGAGTTGATACGTCCATTTTGCATCATGTTTTTATGTTGATGTTTACTGCATTATGGGCTATTATTACACATTATGGCACAATACTTATGCCTTTTCTCTCTTATTTTACTAGGTTTACATGAAGAGGGAGAATGCCGGCAGCTGGAATTCTGGACCAGAAAGGAGCAAATTTGAGATACCTATTCTGCACAACTCCAAATATCCTGAAACTTTACGTTGAATTATTTTGGAATATATATAAAATATTGGGCGAAGAAACTTTAGAAGGGGACCCACCAGGTGGCCACAAGCCTGGGGGCGCCCTACGCCCCAAGGCGCGCCCCTAGGGTTTATGGGCCCCCTGGCCATAATTCGGTGCCCATCTTCTACTATATGGAGGCTTTCGGCATGGAAAAAATAATAAGGAAGCTTTCGGGAGGAAGCATCGCCGTCTGCGAAACCTGGGCACAACCAATCTAGGGCTTCGGCGGAGTTGTTCTCGCAGGGAAATTTCCCTCCGGGAGGGGGGAATTGAAGCCAATGTCATCACCATCGATCCTCTCATCATGGAAGGACCAATCTTCATCAACATCTTCATCAACACCATCCCCTCTCCAAACCCTAGTTCATCTCTTGTGTCCAATCTTTGCCTCAGAACCTCAGATTGGTACCTGTGGGTTGCTAGTAGTGTTGATTACTCCTTGTAGTTGATGCTAGTTGGTTTATTTGATCGAAGATCATATGCTCAGATGCTTAATGATATTCAATACCCCTCTGATCTTGAACATGAACATGCTTTGTGAGTAGTTACTTTTGTTCCTGAGGACATGGGAGAAGTCTTGTTATGAATAATCATGTGAATTTGGTATTCGTTCGATATTTTGATGAGATGTATGATGTCTTTCCTCTAGTGGTGTTATGTAAACGCTGCATCACATGAAACTTCACCATGATTTGGGCCTAGGGGAAGGCATTGGGAAGTAATAAGTAGATGATGGGTTTCTAGAGTGACAGAAGCTTAAACCGTAGTTTATGCGTTGCTTCGTAAGGGGCTGATTTGGATCCACGTGTTTCATGTTATGGTTAGATTTATCTTAATTCTTCTTTCGTAGTTGTGGATGCTTACGAGAGGGGTTAATCATAAGTGGGGGACTTGTCCAAGTAAGGACAGCACCAAGCACCGGTCCACCCACATATCAAATTATCAAAGTAACGAACGTGAATCATATGAGCATGATGAAAACTAACTTTATAGTAATTCCCATGTGTCCTCGGGAGCGCTTTGTTTTATATAAGAGTTCATCCAGGCTTATCCTTTGCTACAAAAAGGATTGGGCCACCTTGCTACACATTTGTTACACTTGTTAGTTGTTACCCGTTCTGAATTATCTTATCACAAAACTACGTGTTACAGAAAATTTTAGTGCTTGCAGAAAATACCTTGCTGAAAACCGCTTGTCATTTCCTTCTGCTCCTCATTGGGTTTGACACTCTTACTTATTGAAAGTACTACATTGACCCCCTATACTTGTGGGTCATCAGTATGATAGAGAAACTGCTAGCTAATCCTTATGTAGGAGATGGAACATTACATCGATATGCACCTAAACTATGTGGATGAAGTTTGTGGATTATTTAAGCTTGCAGGTTTACCCGGAGATGAAGTTAAGAAGAAGGCTTTCCCTTTATCTTTGAAGGGGAAAGCATTGACATGGTATAGGCTATGTGATGATATTGGAGCTAGAGATTGGAACTGATTGAAATTGGAATTTCATCAGAAGTTTTATCATATGCATCTGGTTCATCGTGATCGGAATTATATATATAATTTTTGGCCTTGCGAAGGAGAAACTATCGCTCAAGCTTGGGGGAGGCTTAAGTAAATTTTATATTCATGCCCCAATCATGAGCTCTCAAGAGAAATTATTATTCAGATATTTTATGCTCGGCTTTCTCGTAATGATCAATCCATGCTCGATACTTCTTGTACTAGTTCTTTTATGAACAAGACTGTTTAATTCAGATGGGATCTTTTGGAAAGTATTCAATGCAACTCTGAAGATTGGGAGTTCGACGAAGGTAAGGAGCCAGGTATAAAGCTTGAGTTTGATTGTGTTAAAACTTTTATGGATACCGATGCTTTTCATAATTTTAGCACTAAATATGGACTTGACTCTGAGATAGTAGCTTCTTTCCGTGAATCATTTGCTACTCATGTTGATCTCCCTAAGGAGAAGTGGTTTAAATATCATCCTCCTATTGAAGTAAAAATAGTAGAACCCACTGAAGATAGAGAACAAACTATTACTTATTGTGCTAATCCAGTTGTTCCTACTGCTTATATAGAGAAACCCCTTTTCCTGTAAGGATAAAAGAACATGCTAAAGCTTCAGCTTTGGTCCGCAAAATTTATACAAGAACACCTAGACCCTCTGAACAAATTAAAGTTGAACCTAATGTTGCTATGTGTCGGTGTACTAGAGTAGGGGGACCCTAGTATCCCGAACTCGTGCAGGCGGATTGTAGCACCTCAGCAAGGCTTGTCAGGATCGCTTAAGATTCTCCATGGCTCCTTTTGGAGCCATTCAAGAACAAAGAGTTTTTAGTCAAGCAAACAAGGCCCCAAAGAAGAGGAGCTTGCCAGAAGGCCATCCATGGCACGCAGAAGACAAGACCCCGGGCAAGAGGAGCTTGCCGAAGGCTTTGGAGAGCGACAAGTCTCCTGACGCCGACAAGGATTCAGCTCCCACAGTCACTTGTCGGAGCAGCAACCTCTCTTCATCTCCGCCTCCAGCTCATCCACCAACGTGGTCGCCATGGAGCCATTCCCAGCAGCGTGTCAAGAGGTCAGGCGGCCACGGAGAGCAGCGGTAAGCGGCGCCGACAAGATAAGCCATCGTGGCGCATTTGTATTTGTGACGGCCACTTTTTACACTCTTTGGGAGACTTAGACGGGCATTTATTGCCCTTGTCCCCTGCCGTCAGGGTTAGGTATGATACACTGTACAGTGTACAAGTAGGTGTACCAACAGCTGTTTTTCCATTTGTGCCCTCATCTACGTTGCCACCTGTGGTGACCCCTTTGAACCTATAAAAGGAGGCCCATGCGCAACGTAGAGGAGGTTCGGCTGGTTCGGTTCGGCTCATCTGAAACCAGAGACTCTCAGGCTAGGTTTTGTAGCTCTCATTGCTCCCTAGCAAGAACACAATTAATCAGACAAGCAGCAGTAGGAGTATTATCTCTCCGGAGAGCTCCAAAGCTGGGTAAGCTGCTCGTGTGCTTTGCCTCGATCTGCTCTTCGTGCGATCTCCGCCTCCCACCGAACCGAAAGGGACCCGGTCTCCCGGTCCCATAGGTGTCCGTGGGTACGATCAGCCTCCCCGACATCTTTGGCGCGGAGGGATTGCTTGGGTCTCCAGGATCGGCAAGAAAGAAGCTTACTTGGAAGGAGAGTTCCGTAGCAAATGGGATGAGTGGAGAGGCAACTGGTGCTGGATTGTTGAGGAGAACCCGGCCTCTTCACTGATCGCCGTAGGCGCTAAACCCCAATAGTGCGCTGGCAACGATTGGAGCAACTTGGCGCCAGAGGATGCTAGGGTTGCAGATTGCCGTGACCGGATCTTGGCGCCTTAGGCTTGCCGGACTCACCGTAGGCGCAATTGGCGCGGATTTCTTCGCCGCCAGCATTGCTCCCTTTGCGTGAAAGGGGGAGACCTGCTTGGGAGTTCCAAAATGCGGCAGACATCATGAGGCTGCGCCTGGCCTTAATCGGAACTTCACTCGTCTTGGAGTTGACGGCGATCTTTGCAGAGCTGTTCAAGCATGACCCCGAGCACCTCCCCGAGTGGTTTAGGGTTGCCGGAGAGTCGTCCCCTTGTGCAACAACTGGTCGCTTGACCGCATCCGCGCCATGATGCCGCTAGTGTGACTCTCTATGGGATCGTTCCAACACGGCAAGAGCCCTCCGACGACATCGTGTGGCGGTTCTTCGATAGCTTGGAAGAAGTCGCGATCCAAGGCCGACGAAAGCGAAGTGGCTCACCAGCGACACCACCGACCAAGAGATGGTACGTATTGCCACAAGGTTGGAGGAGGCGGCGCTGAGCCACCGGGCGCCTTCGGGTTCATCAGAGGAGGCAGAGAGGTAGCCGAGGCGGCAAACCTTGCCGATTGAGAGGAGCTTGCGGCGAGGAGGAGCAGGCCGAGCCCGAGTCGAGCCTGAGCGAAGCTAGCCGAGGACGCCGCTTCGCCATCCAGCCAGCTTTGCCGCGAACGGAGCCTCGGCTCGCCAAGGAGGCGCTTTTCGCAGGCCGAGAGACGAGACGGCAGACGTGGAAGGTTAACAGCCAGCGTTGGTTGCGGCGAGCTCTATCATGCGGCATCACAAGGGCGGAGCGCCTCTACACATCAAGGCGATAACCGAGGCGGGATCCTCCTGTGCCACCGCCGCCACTCCCGCTAAGCGATCAAGAGAACCCACTCCCTGCGCCTCTTCGCACCGGAGGCGTGCGAATTTGACCTCTCCGCGCTCAGCTCCGACGAGGAGGAAGAAGAAGTAAGCGCCCTGTCGCGCTTTGTATTTCTTCAATTTCATTACTTCATCTTGAATCGACTTGCTTCATTACGAACTCTTTCTTTTTTCGTGATCGCCGCCCAGTAGAGCGCCCAAAAGGCCAAGACTCCGGTGGTTGTCGCCGAGGATGATCCCGCCGAGATCGCAGAGGAAGGCGCCGAGACCACCTTGCCGGACCCGGCAACCTTTCCTCAGAGTAGTCCCCAAAGACAGCCCCCAGTAAGTGTTGGGTTACTTTTTACTGTTAGGCGTGCATGGGTGTTTCTTCTATGCCGATATCTGACTTGTTGACTTATGTAGGAGCAGAGCAGCCTCATCAGGGGGGTCCGGAAGCCGCTCCTGAGATTCCATCTGCTTCAATTACGCCGCCAAGGGAGAATTCCCCGGCAAGAGAGCGCTCCTAAGGGATGCTTCTCCGACAAGGGAAGCCTCTCCGACAAGGGGCAGCGCCGGCGATCCTCTGGTGGTTGAGACCGCGGCCACAGATCCCATTGCGATTAATCCCTTGACCGAAAATTTTTCCTTGGGTTCTTCTTCTGTTCTTCTTTTTGAATATTTGCTTGACTGTTCTTGCTTTTTCTTTGACTGATCGTCAGATCCATCTACCGCAGAGCCGATGGAGACTGAGGTTGCCGGCGAGGAGGACGCGCGCGGCAACATTGACGACGCCGCCCCCATGGAAGAAGAGGCTGGCGCCGATGGATCCGCCGGCGAAGAGGCCGCTGAGGCTGCCGCCATAAAAGGCCGGCCAGGGTCTCGTGATCGTATCGACGACCTCGAGGCCGCAGGAGCGCCAGCGCCACGCCGACCGCCGATCCCTCCGCCACCGATGCAGGCCAGTTCGAAGAGTTTTCAGCCTCGGCCGCCATCTCAAGGTCGGCGACGGTCTTCATCAAGCTCCCACAGGCGTCGAGCTCAGGCTCAGTCGAAGGAGACCTTCGACGAGAGCTGCTCGCCTCATTGGGTTGTCGCTGGTTGACGCGCCAAGCAAAGCAGGCAGCCATGAAGTTCGAGGAGGAGCAACAGCCGAAGAAGCCGCTGCCGCCTACCGCCGCCTCGACAAGCCAAGTTGGAGTCCCGGAGGCACTTACGCGAGGGCGGAGCAGTATATGGAGAAGCGCCAGCAGAAGAGCTCCGGGCCGCCAACCGAGAAGCCTCTCCGACATAGCAGAAGAGCGGGCGCAGCTTTCTGAAGAGCGCACAGCCTTCATCCTTGAGAAGGCTGGGGTCGAGGAGCAGCAACGGCTGGTTGCCGAGAAGCTAACTGCGCGAGAAGGCGAGTTGGTGCAGCGGAAGATCAATCTGGACAGTTATGAGGAAGAGCTTGCATGAAAGCAATCACTTCTGGCGGAGCGCTCAAAGGAAGCAAAGGACGCCGCCGCCGCTGCCGAGGCCGCCAAGAAAGAGCTGGAGACAAGAGTTACGCAGTTGGTGGCCAACCTCCGTAAGAGCGGGCGAGGGAGCTTGACGCTACCGGGAAGCACGAACGCCAGAAGGACGCCTACACTCTTGGCGAGTTGCAGTGGCCGCCTTTGCCGAGAAGATCAAAGAGCTCGACGCCGCCAAGGACTCTGTGGCAGATCTTGAGCTGAAGCTAACCACCTTGATGGAGACCCTGGACAGCGCCAAGGATCGGGAGGTGGCTTTGCTGGAGAAGATCAAGACCGGCGAGGAGCTGCTAACGAGTGCCACAACCGCCTAGAACACCTTCAGAGAGAACGTGATGCACTAGACAGAGGGTCTTGTGGATACTGCCGCCATCATCGACAAGGAGCTGACGGAGATTGGGATGGAAGATCTTGGATACTCCTCCGACGAGCATCTCCAGCCCAATGTCAAGCTCAGCTTATTCTTCAAGGGCGTGTTGACGGCTCTTCGGCGACTCCGGGCAGCGATCCCAAAGCGACTGGCCGAGGAGTCGCGCCAGATCTGCTCGGAAGTTCTCCAAAAGGTGCTGGTGAAGGTGGCCTTCCGCAATCCAGGCCTCGACCACCAACGCCCTCAAGTCCTTGTCACGGATGCTGATGTAGAGGCGCCAAGGCCTTTGTCGCCCCCATCGTGGACAGGGTGAACAAGGTCAAGAGGGTTGAGGCGGCCAGTGTAGACTAGGCCGCCAATTTCATCTTTCCCTTATCGTCACGATCATGTTTAGGAAAAACAAATTATTAGATCTCACGACAAGTTATTTTGTAATATAACTTTATCTTAGGCAATGATTGCAATGTTATTTCCTCTACTTGATTCCTTCCTTTGTATGTTTGTGCCCTACGCTTTTGGGGAACTTGTCGGCGCGGGCACTTTTGCCGCGAGCGCTGAGTGCGGAACGTCAGCAGCCTGCTGGCAGTGCCGCTTCCGACAAGCAACCTTGTCGCAACTAGCTGCAGCTCTCTTAAGTTGTTGAGCGGACTCGAACAAAGTAAGGCGCGACTAGCTACGAGTTGGTTCCTCCGCTGCACAGGTTTTCCATACAAAGTACTTATCGCTCGAGGAGAATAACTTAAAAATTTAAAATTGATTGCTCAAACTCGGCAACTTAGCTTTTCTGCCGCTTCGCTTCCAAGAAGGTTTGACCTCCTCGAGCGACACTCGGTCCACATCGTTATCTTCTCCTTCCCCAAGAAACTTGTGTGCGAGGAGCCCTTCCTTCTTTGAAGAAAAGAAAGAAGAGAAAATAAAGATATGGAGCCTCATGGCTCGTTAGTGCTTAATCGGGTGTGGGTGCTGCACAAAGTGTCGATAACATATGCAATATTATGGATAAAGCATAAACTGGCAAGGTGTGCGGAACACATGAGCTTTACTTATGCACGGGTCTCATACCGCTTTGTACAAAGGATTACATGCAACATCGGCAAGACTTGTACAAAAGGTGGTTGTTTAACAGGTTAAAACAACCGCGCTTATGGGTAAAACTTACGAAGATGCTCTATGTTCCGAGGAGTTGCTCACGGAACGCCATCTTCGGGTCTCAAGTATGACAGCGCCAAAGTGCCTAGTGACTTCGTTTCACCCGATAAGGGCCTTCCCACTTCAAGGCGTCAACTTGTTTGAATTCTTGGCGGACTGAACGCTACGGCGAAGAATAAGGTCGCCTTCCTCGAGACTTCGGCATTAACTTTGCGGCTATGGTAGCGCGCAAAGCTTGTCGATATCGAGCAGCTCGAGCAACTGAAAGACGATCCTCCTCAAGGAGCAGCGTCATCTTGTCGCATGTTGCTCTTGCTCAAGCTCATCATAAGCGAGCACTCGAGGTGACCACAGATAATGAAGTTCCGTGGGGATAACTGCCTCTGCTCCATAGACTAGAGCAAAAGGTGTCTGGCCAGTGGCTCGATTTGGTGTCGTCCTGATCGACCAAACTATGGTTAAAGATCTCTTGGTTGATAATATTGATTGGCATGTTATTTATTTCTATGATGAAGCCACTAGAATTGCTAAACCTGATGAAAAAGATAAAAATAGACCTGTTGTTGGCATGCTTGTTGTCTCTGTTAAAATAGGAGATCATTATTATCATGGCTTATGTGACTTGGCTGCTAGTGTGAGTGATATCCCGTTTACTTTATATTAAGAAATTATGAATGATATTGCACCTGCTGAGATAGAAGATATTGATGTTACTATTAAACTTGCTAATAGAGATACTATCACACCACTTGGGATTGTTAGAGATGTCAAAGTCTTGTGTGGGAAAATAAAATACCCTACTGATTTCCAAGTTCTTGGTTCCCCACAAGATGATTTTTTTGTCCCATTATATTTGGTAGACCTTTTCTCAATACGGTAAATGCTAAAATTGATTGCACTAAGGAAACTGTTAGTGTAAATTTTTGTGATGTGTCTCATGAGTGTAATTTCTCCAAATTCCATAGACAACCTCGTGATAAATAATTACCTAGTAAAGATGAAATTATTGGTCTTGCTTCTATTGCCGTACCTCCTACAGATCCTTTCGAACAATATTTTGTAGACCATGATAATGACATGCATATGAATGAAGCAAACGAAATAGATGAGATATTCTTTAAAGAAATGCCTATTTTGAAACACAATTTGCTTATTGAGACTCTTGGAGATCCTCTTCCACCCAAGAGTGATCCTATGTTTGAGCTTAAACAATTACTTGTTCTTTGAAATATGTTTATCTTGATGAAAAGAAAATTTATCGTATTATTATTAGTGCTAACCTTTCAGAGCATGAAGAAAAGAGATTATTGAAAACTCTGAGGAAGCACTGTGCCGCTATTGGATATACTCTTGATGACCTTAAGGGCATTAGTCCCACTCTATGTCATCACAAGATTAATATGGAGCCTGATGCTAAGCCGATTGTTAACCATCAACAACGATTAAATCCTAAGATGAAGGAAGTGGTAAGAAATGAAATATTAAAGCTTCTGGAAGCGGGTATAATCTATCCTATAGCTGATAGTAGATGGGTAAGTCATATTCATTGTGTCCCTAAGAAGGAAGGTATTATTGTTGTTCCTAATGATAAAAATGAACTTAGCCCACAAAGAATTATAATAGGTTATAGGATGGTAATTGATTTTCAAAAACTACACAAAGCTACTAGGAAATATCATTATCCTCTACCATTCATTGATCAAATGCAAGAAAGACTATCAAAACATACACACTTCTGTTTTCTAGATGGATACTCTGGTTTTTCCAAAATACCTATTGGGAAACGTAGCATGCAATTTCAAAAAATTCCTACGATCACGCAAGATCTATCTAGGAGATGCATAGCAAAGAGAGGGGGAGATTATGTCCACGTACCCTCGTAGAACTAAAGTGGAAGCGTTAGTTTAACGCGGTTGATGTAGTCGAACGTCTTCTCGATTCAACCGATCAAGTACCAAATGTAAGACACCTCCGAGTTCTGCACATGTTCAGCTCAATGACGTCCCTGAAACTCTTGATCTAGAAAAGTGTCGAGGGAGAGTTTCGTCAGCACGATGGCGTGGTTACGGTGACGGTGAAGTGATCCGTGCAGGCCTTCGCCTAAGCACCATGTGAATATGACCGGAGGAGTAAATTGTGGAGGGGGGGCCGCACACGGCTTGGAACAATTGATGTTATCTGTTCTAGGAACCCCCTCCCCACATATATATATATATAGGTGGGAGGGGGACAACCAAGGGGTGCCCCAAGTATGAGGAATCCTACTTGGGGGCCTTGTCCAATTCTCCCCCCCCCTACCATCTTTTCTGGAGAGGGAACGAAAGGGGAGAGAGGAGGGAAGGAAGGGGGAGGCCGAATTGCCTCCCCTTCCTTATCTCTTCCCCTTTTCCCTTCCTCTTCCTATTTGGCCAGCAAGGGGGGCGCAGCAGCCCATGCTGGCTGGTGCGTTTCCCCTCTAGGCTCAATAGGCCCATATCTTTGCCGGGGGTAGCCCGGAACCCCTTCCGGTGACCCGATACATACCCGGTACCCCCGGAACACTTCCGGTGTCCAAATACTGTCGTCCTATATATGAATCTTTACCTCTCGACCATTTCGAGACTCCTCGTCATGTCCGTGATCTCATGCGGGACTCCGAACAACATTCTTTCACCAAATCACATAACTCATATAATACAAAATCGTCATCGAATGTTAAGCGTGCAGACCCTATGGGTTCGAGAACTATGTAGACATGACCGAGACACCTCTTCGGTCAATAACCAACAACGGAACCTGGATGGTCATATTGGTTCCCACATATTCTACGAAGATCTTCATCGGTCGTACCGTAATGACAACATACGTTATTCCCTTTGTCATCGGTATGTTACTTGCCCGAGATTCGAAGTATCTTCATACCGAAAAGCTGTCTAGTATGCGACAAGATGTCATTCAGGAATTTGTGGCGCTTTATCAAACAATAGGTCCTTATCTACCGATCGAGTCCTACTTGGTCGATGTAGCACTTCGTTCCTATCTGGACTATATTCACACAACTGATTCTTTCACTGTTCTCCAAGCGTCTTATCAAGATCTGCGGGAGAATGAGGGAGGATCTGTTTCTTTTAGAGATCTTTGTTTCCCACAAACGGGATCTCCTTGAGGTGAAAGCCCGCAAGGAGAGTTCTGGAAGTGGAGTAGAGGATCCGATGGGAAGAAATCCCCAAGAGCAAGGCAAGTCTCGAAAAATTTGAAAGCACGAGCATGCTCTCGACTTGTTTAAGTTGGAGGATCTTAGAAGGAATTAGAAAAAAAGAGCGGGTAGCTCAATGAATTACGATTCTTATCTCTTCCAGCCGATGGTATGGCCCTCTTTCTTTTCTCTTCGGGCCCCGGCCCTCTTTGATAAGGAAAGTTTTCATTTCTCAAATAAAAATGACAAATATGGTTCGTAATTTTTGGATGAGTATCAGACGGTAGGCATGAGATCATTGGTATTGGATGTATCGTTAGGTTGTGCCGAGTCAAATCAGCGGAGCTTATTTTTTCCATTGCGTAAAAGAGATCCCTTACCATTTCTTTAGAAAATGATGAATATGAAGTCCGGGAGGCTGCGGGTACTATGGCTCCTCGACTACCAATCGGGTTACCTTCACTGGTCTCACGGTGTTGCTGTAGGGTCATGATGTGCCTCGAGATGGCCGTCTCCTGTCCCCGCTCATGGGGAATCCGCTCAAGGCGTCGCCTGCTGCGTCTGGCCCCTCCTCTAGGCACCTATGGAGGGCGGGAGTGTGACAACGACACGCCTGCTTACTCCATAGGGCCTTTTCCTCGATTGGTGTGGTTTGGTGGCCCGAAATTGACTTGGCTTCGCCAAAAGGCCTCATCTCCAAAGCCCGGCTCGCGAGGCGTCCCTCTCGCTGTAGGGCGGAGCCCCCTCGCCTCGCTCTTGTGACATGCTTGTTCAATCTCGTTACCGGCAAGTCTCTTTACTCATTCCGTAATGCATCATCCTGTAACTAACTCATTAGTCGCATTGCTTGCAAGGCTTATTATGATGTGCATTATCGAGAGGGCCCAGAGATACCTCTCTGATACTCGGATTGACAAATCCTAATCTTGATCTATGCCAACCCAACAAACACCTTCGGAGATACCTATAGAGCATCTTTATAATCACCCAGTTATGTTGTGACGTTTGATGGCACACAAGGCATTCCTCCGGTATCCGGGAGTTCCATAATCTCATAATCAAAGGAATATGTATATGACATGAAGAAAGCTATAGCAATAAAACTGAACGATCATTATGCTAAGCTAACGGATGGGTCTTGTCCATCACATCATTCTCCTAATGATGTGATCCCGTTCATCAAATGACAACACATGTCTATGGTTAGGAAACTTAACCATCTTTGATTAACGAGCTAGTCTAGTAGAGGCTTACTAGGGACACGGTGTTTTGTCTATGTATCCACACATGTATCAAGTTTCCAGTTAATACAATTCTAGCATGAATAATAAACATTTACCATGATATAAGGAAAGATAAAATAACAACTTTATTATTGCCTCTAGGGCATATTTCCTTCAGTCTCCCACTTGCACTAGAGTCAATAATGCAGTTCACATCGCCATGTGATTTAACATCAATAGTTCACATCACCATGTGATTAACACCCAAAGGGTTTACTAGAGTCAATAATCTAGTTCACATCACCATGTGATTAACACCCAAAGAGTACTAAGGTGTGATCATGTTTTGCTTGTGAGAGAATTTTAGTCAACGGGTCTGCCACATTCAGATCCGTATGTATTTTGCAAATTTCTTTGTCTACAATGCTCTGCATGGAGCTACTCTAGCTAATTGCTCCCACTTTCAATATGTTTCCAGATTGAGACTCAGAGTCATCCGGGTCGGTTTTAAAGCTTGCATCGACATAACTCTTTACGATGAACTCTTTATCACCTCCATAACCAAGAAATGTTTCCTTAGTCCTCTAAGGATAATTTTGACCGCTGTCCAGTGATCTACTCTTGGATCACTATTGTACCCCTTTGCCAAACTCATGGCAAGGTACACAATAGGTCTGGTATACAACATGTCATACCTTACAGAACCTATGGCTGAGGCATAGGGAATGACTTTCATTCTCTCTCTACCTTCTGCTGTGGTGGGGTTTTGAGTCTTACTCAACTTCATACCTTACAACTCAGACAAGAACTCCTTCTTTGACTGATCCATTTTGAACTCCTTCAAAATCTTATTAAGGTATGTACTCATCGAAAGTCTTACCAAGCGTCTTGATCTATCTTTGTAGATCTTGATGCCCAATATGTAAGTAGCTTCACCGAGGTCTGTCTTTGAAAAACTCCTTTAAAACACTCCTTTATGCTTTCCAGAAAATTCTACATCATTTCCGATCAACAATATGTCATTCACATATACTTATCAGAAAGGTTGTAGTGCTCCCACTCACTTTCTTGTAAATACAAGCTTGACCGTAAGTCTGTATAAAACTATATGCTTTGATCAACTCATCAAAGCGTATATTCCAACTCCGAGATGCTTGCACCAGTCCATAGATGGATCACTGGAGCTTGCACACTTTGTTAGCACCTTTAGAATTGAGAAAACCTTCTGGTTGCATCATATACAACTCTTCTTCAATAAATCCATTAAGGAATGCAGTTTTGACATCCATTTGCCAGATTTCATAAAATGCAACAAATTGCTAACATGATTCGGACATAATTTAAGCATCGATACGAGTGAGAAAATCTCATCGTAGTCAACACCTTGAACTTGTCGAGAACCTTTTGCAACAATTCGAGCTATGTAGATAGTAACACTACTATCAGCGTTCATCTTCCTCTTGAAGATCCATTTATTCTCAATGGCTCGCCGATCATCGGGCAAGTCAATCAAAGTCCATACTTTGTTCTCATACATGGATCCTATCTCAGATTTCATGGCCTCAAGCCATTTATCGGAATCAGGGCTCATCATCGCTTCCTCATAGTTTGTAGGTTCATCATGGTCTAGTAACATGACTTGCAGAACAGGATTACCGTACCACTCTGGTGTGGAACATTCTCTAGTTGACCTACGGGGTTCGGTAGTAACTTGATCCGAAGTTTCATGATCATTATCATTAGCTTCCTCACTAGTTGGTGCAGACATCACGGGAACGGTTTTCTCTGATGAGCTACTTTCCAATTCGAGAGAAGGTATAATTACCTCATCAAGTTCTACTTTCCTCCCACTCACTTCTTTCGAGAGAAACTCCTTCTCTAGAAAGGATCCATTCTTAGCAACAAACATCTTGCCTTCGGATCTGTGATAGAAGGTGTACCCAACAGTTTCTTTTGGGTATCCTATGAAGACGCACTTTCCCGATTTGGGTTCGAGCTTATCACGCTCAAGCATTTTCACATAAGCATCGCAACCCCAAACTTTAAGAAACAGCAGCTTGGGTTTCTTGCTAAACCACAGTTCATACAGTGTCGTCTCAACGGATTTAGACGGTGCCCTATTTAATGCGAATGCAGCTGTCTCTAATGCATAACCTGAAAACGATAGTGGTAAATTGGTAAGTGACATCATAGATCGCACCATATTTAATAAAGTACGGTTATGATGTTCGGACACACCATTATGCTGTGGTATTCCAGGTGGCGTGAGTTGTGAAACTATTCCACATTGTCCTTCCAACAATCCATCCGTATGGAGTTTCTTCATGCGCTTTACACCAATATGACCTAAACAGCAATGCCACAAATATGTTGCACTATCATTATCAACTTTGCATTTTTTTGGCATCAATATTATGAATATGTGTATCACTACGATCGAGATTCAATAAACCATTTACATTGGGTGTATGACCATAGAAGGTTTTGTTCATGTAAACAGAACAACAATCATTCTCTAACTTAAATGAATAACCGTATCACAATAAACATGACCCAATCATATTCATGCTCAACGCAAACACCAAATAACATTTATTTTGGTCCAACACTAATCTCGAAGGTAGAGGGAGTGTGCGATGGTGATCTTATCAACCTTGGAATCACTTCCAACACACATCGTCACCTCGCCCTTAACTAGTCTCTGTTCATTTTGCAATTTCTGTTTCGAGTTACTAATCTTAGCAACTGAACGGGTATCAAATACCAAGGGTTACTATGAACACTAGTAAACTACACATCGATAACATGTATATCAAATATACCTTTGTTCACTTTGCCATCTTTCTTATCCGCCAAGTATTTGGGGTAGTTCCGCTTCGATGACCATTCCCTTTGCGGTAGAAGCACTGGGTTTCGAGCTTAGGTCTAGCTTTTGGGTTTCTTCACAAGAGTGGCAACTTGCTTGCCATTCTTTCTTGAAGTTCCCTTTCTTTTCCTTTGCCCCTTTTCTTGAAACTGGTGGTCTTGTTAACCATAAACACTTGATGCTCTTTCTTGATTTCTACCTTCGCCAATCTTAGCATCGCGAAGAGCTCGGGAATCGTTTTCGTCATCCCTTGCATATTATAGTTCATCACGAAGTTCCAGTTACTTGGTGATAGTGACTAGAGAACTACACAATCACTATCTTTTCGGAATATTAACTCCCACTTGATTCAAGCGATTGTAGTACTCGGACATTACGAGCACATGCTCCTTTGGTTGAGCTATTCTCCTCCATCTTGTAGGCAAAGTACCTGTCAGAGGTCTTATACCTATCGACTCGAGCATGAGTCTGAAATACCAATTTCAGCTCTTGGAACATCTTATATGCTTCATGGCGTTCAAAACGTTTTTGAAGTCCTGGTTCTAATCCGGAAAGCATGGCGCACTAATCTATCAAGTAGTCATCATACCGAGCTTGCGAAACATGCATAATGTCTACATCTGCTCCTGCAATAGGTCCGTCACCTAGCGGTGCATCAAGGACATAATTCTTCTGTGCAGCAATGAGGATAATCCTCTGATCACGGACCCAGTCCGCATCATTGCTACTATCATCTTTCAACTTATTTTTCTCTAGGAACATATCAAAAATAAATGGGGAGCTACATCGCAAGCTATTGATCTACAACATAGATATGCAAATACTATCAGGACTAAGTTCATGGTAAATTAAGTTCAATTAATCATATTACATAAGAACTCCCACTTAGATAGACATCCCTCAAGTCATCTAAATGATACGTGATCCAAATCAACTAAACCATGTCCGATCATCACATGAGATGGAGTAGTAATCAATGGTGAACATCTCTATGTTGATCATATCTACTATATGATTCATGTTCGACCTTTCGGTCTCCAGTGTTCCGAGGCCATGTCTGTACATGCTAGGCTTGTCAAGTTTAACCCGAGTATTCCACATGTGCAAAACTGTCTTGCACCCGTTGTATGTCAACGTAGAGCCTATCACACCCGATCATCACGTGGTATCTCAGCACGAAGAACTTTCGCAATGGTGCATACTCAGGGAGAACACTTATACCTTGAAATTTTGTTAAGGGATCATCTTATAATGCTACCGCCGTACTAAGCAAAATAAGATGCATAAAAGATAAACATCACATGAGTGACATGATATGGCCATCATCATCTTGTGCCTTTGATCTCCATCTCCAAAGCACCATCATGATCTCCATTGTCACCGGCTTGACACCTTGATCTCCATCGTAGCGCCGTGGTCATCTCGCCAACTATTGCTTCTACAACTATCGCTAATGCATAGTGATAAATTAAAGCAATTACATGGCGTTTGCATTTCATACAATAAAGCGACAACCATAAGGCTCACGCGATTGTCGATAACTTTTACAAAACATGATCATCTCATACAAAAGCGTAGATCACATCATGTCTTGACCATATGACTTCACAACAGGCCTTGCAAAAACAAGTTAGGCGTCCTCTACTTTGCTTTGTTGCAAGTTTTACGTGGCTGCTACGGGCTTCTAGTAAGAACCGTTCTTACCTACGCATCAAAACCACAATGGTGTTTACGTCCAAGTTTGTTGTTTTAACCTTCAACAAGGACCGGCCGCGGTCAAGTTCGATTCAACTAAAGTTGGAGAAAGCAGACACCCACCAGCCACCTTTATGCAAAACTAGTTGCATATGCATCGATTGGAACCGGTCTCATGAACATGGTCATGTAAGGTTGGTCCGGGACGCTTCATCCAACAATACCGCCGAATCAAAATAAGATGTTGGTGGTAAGCAGTATGACTATAACCGCCCAGAACTCTTTGTGTTCTAATCGTGCATATCATCTACGCATAGACCTGGCTCCGTTACCACTGTTGGGAAATGTAGCATGAAATTTCAAAAACATTCCTACGATCATGCAAGATCTGTCTAGGAGATGCATAGCAATGAGAGGGGGAGAGTGTGTCCACGTACCCTCGTAGACCGAAAGTGGAAGCGTTAGTTTAACGCGGTTGATGTAGTCGAACGTCTTCTTGATTCAACCGATCAAGTACCGAACATACGACACCTCCGAGTTCTGCACACGTTCAGCTCGATGACGTCCCTGGAACTCTTGATCCAGCAAAGAGTCGAGGGACAGTTCCGTCAGCACGACGGCATGGTGACGGCGCAGGGCTTCACCTAAGCACTACGTGAATATGACCGGAGGAGTAAACTGTGGAGGGGGGCACCGCACACGGCTTGGAACAATTGATGTTATCTATTCTAGGCGCCCCCTCCCCACATATATATTGGTGGGAGGGGGAGGGGACAACCATGGAGCGCCCCAAGTAGGAGGGAATCCTACTTGGGGGCCTTGTCCATTTCGCCCCCCATAGCATCTTTTCCGTAGAGGGAAGGATAGGAGAGAGAGGAGGGAAGGACGGGGGAGGACGAATTGCCTCTCCTTCCTTCTCACATCCCCTTTTCCCTTCCTCTTCCTATTCGGCCAGCAAGGGGGCGCAACAGCCCATGCTGGCTGGTGCGTTTCCCCTCTTGGCCCAATAGGCCCATATCTTTGCCGGGGGTAGCCCTTAGATTGACCGTCGTGCCCGGTAACCCGGAACACTTCGGTGTCCAAATACTATCGTCCTATATATGAATCTTTACCTCTCGACCATTTTGAGACTCCTCGTCATGTCCGTGATCTCATCACGGACTCAGAACAACATTCGGTCACCAAATCACATAACTCATATAATACAAAATGCGTCATTGAGCGTTAAGCGTGCGCACCCTACGGGTTCGAGAACTATGCAGACATGACCGAGACACCTCTCCGGTCAATAACCAACAACGGAACCTGGATGCTCATATTAGTTCCCCCATATTCTACAAAGATCTTTATCGGTCATAGCGTAATGACAACATACGTTATTCCCTTTGTCATCGGTATGTTACTTGCCCGAGATTCGATCGTCGGTATCTTCATACATAGTTCAATATCATTACCGGCAAGTCTCTTTACTCATTCAGTAATGCATCATCCCGTAACTAACTCATTACTCACATTGCTTGCAAGGCTTATTGTGATGTGCATTACCGAGAGGGCCCAGAGATACCTCTTCGATACTCAGAGTGACAAATCCTAATCACAATCTTTGCCAAGCCAACAAACACCTTCGAAGATACCTATAGAGCATCTTTATAATCACCCAGTTACGTTGTGACATTTGATAGCACACAAGGCATTCCTTCGGAATCCGGGAGTTGCATAATCGCATAGTCAAAGGAATATGTATATGACATGAAGAAAGCTATAACAATAAAACTGAACGATCATTATGCTAAGCTAACTGATGGGTCTTGTCCATCACATCATTCTCCTAATGA
Source organism: Aegilops bicornis (assembly GCA_021605145.1). Classification (NCBI taxonomy): domain Eukaryota; kingdom Viridiplantae; phylum Streptophyta; class Magnoliopsida; order Poales; family Poaceae; genus Aegilops; species Aegilops bicornis. The sequence continues at coordinate 254,872,816 of CM038671.1, read as the reverse complement.
TGTGATCCCGTTCATCAAATGACAACACATGTCTATGGTTAGGAAACTTAACTATCTTTGATTAACGAGCTAGTCTAGTAGAGGCTTACTAGGGACACGGTGTTTTCTCTATGTATCCACACATGTATCATGTTTTCGGTTAATACAATTCGAGCGTGAATAATAAATATTTATCATGATATAAGGAAATATAAAATAACAACTTTATTATTGCCTCTAGGGTATATTTCCTTCAATACCCGTGTCACAAGAAGATCAAGAAAAAACTACTTTTACATGCCCTTTTGGTACTTTTTCTTATAGACGTATGCCTTTTTCTCTGACTTGTGTGAAAAGATTGTTGAGGTTTTCATGGATGATTTTTTCGTTTACGGAACTTCTTTTGATGATTCCTTAAGCAACCTTGATCCAGTTTTGCAGAGATGTGAAGAAACTAATCTTGTCTTTATTTGGGAGAGGTGCCACTTTATGGTTAATGAAGGTATTGTCTTGGGGCATAAAATCGCCAAAATAGGTATTGAAATTGACAAAGCTAAAGTGGATGCAATTGAGAAAATTCCATGTCCTAAAGATATCAAGGGTATAAGAAGTTTCCTTGGTCATGTTGGTTTCTATAGGAGATTTATTAAAAACTTCTCTAAAATTTCTAGGCCTCTTACTAATATCTTTCAAAAAGATGTTACATTCATTTTTTATGTTGATTGTGTAGAACGGCTTATAAAAACCATATGGGTATGTCTCCATATAAAATGGTTCATGCTCTTGAATTAGAACATAAAGCTTATTGGGCAATAAAAGAACTCAACTATGATTTTAAGCTTGCCGATGAAAAGAGGTTATTTGACATTAGCTCACTTGATGAATGGAGAGCCCAAGCCTATGAAAACGCTAAGTTGTTTAAAGAAAAGGTTAAAAGATAGCATGACAAAAGAATACAAAAGCAGGAATTTAATCTAGGTGACCAAGTCTTGCTCTACAATTCTCGTTTAAGATCTTCTGCGGGAAAACTTCTCTCCAAAAGGGAAGGGCCTTACATTATTGAAGAGGTTTATTGTTCCAGTGTTATCAAGATCAACAACGCCGAAGGCACCAACCCGAAGGTAGTGAATGGGCAAAGAATCAAACATTATATCTCAGGTACGCCTATAAATGTTGGGACTAACATTATTCATTCCATAACATCGGAGGAATAAATAAAGGAGAATTTCCAGAATACTCCAGAACCCTGAAAAGGAATAGGTATGTGATACAGTAAGTAAACCAACTCCAAAAGTTCCCTAAAGGCAATTTTACTCCGTTTTGGAATACTTAAATAACTAGGAAAATAATAAGTAGTCTGGAAAGCGCACGAGCAGGTGACAAGCCTGGGGGGCGTGCCCTACCCCCCAGGGCGTGCCTCCCGATCTTGGCCACCTCATGTGCTCTCCGGACTTTGTTTTCTCCCAGATTACTTGTTTTGCACGGGATAAACTCCCGAAGGTTTTGACCACCGCATCACGGTAATATACTCTGTTCTTTTTTCGAGCTATTTCTGTTGCAAATTTAGGGCAATATGTCTTCGCAAGAGTCACTCAGGGGGAGTGAAGGATGGAGCTCAGATGAACAAAATGTCCCCTACCTCAACCAGGGGATATGCATGTGCAGTGCAAGAAGTCAAGCCTTCCAAACAGAGGAAACAAATCTAAGATCGAATTTATCCCGTCCCTTTTCTGTAGGAAAGTAAGGAGGCATTATTTAAAAGGACACTAAAGCTTGAGCAAGAAAACTAGGATTTGAGAGAGGAAAAATTTCATCCTCAAACACAAGCTGTAGAAGCTTTCCGCTACAACAACAACTTCACCATCACCACCTCCGAAGAAGGAGACTTGAGTACACGGGTATGGGCACTATCCTTGGCTTATGCCAAGCTTGGGGGAGGTGCCCCGGTATCGTATCACCATCAAATCTTTATCTTTATTGGTTATCTTAGTTTGATCCTTTTGGTTAAATCTTGACTCTAGTAGAATAAAAGTTTTAGTGTGATCTAGTCTTTCAGTTTTGCTTCATGATCTATCTATGTAATCGAGTACGAGAGTTATATAATAAAGATTAGTCTTGAGTTAAGGGCTTTGCTTTCTTGCTTTGATCTTAGACATGGGAAAGAATAAAGGAAATAAAAAGAGTATATAATAATATTATGGAGAGTGATGACTTCACATATAAGAAGTATAATTCATGAAATTTGTTGAAGGTTGACAAACATAGTATTGGTCATTGTTGCAATTAATGAGGAGTAATAAGGAAAGAGAGGCTTCACATATAAATACACTATCCTGGACATCCTTTATGATTGTGAGCACTCATTAAAATATTTTATGCTAATAAGTTGATGTTAGACAAGGAAGACAACATAATGTGTTATGTTTCCTTATATCCAAATTGAAGTTATAATGTCCTGGATCATTCAACATGTCAATATTTCTTTCTATCCTTTGCTAGCCAAAGATTCCGCAGCAAGTAGAGATACTACTTGTGCATCCAAAAACCATCAACCCAGTTTCATGTCATGATAGTCCACTATATCTATCTATGGATCGAGTAAGATCCTTCAAGTAAGTTGTCATTGGTGCAAGCAATAAAAATTGCTCTCTAAATATGTACGATCTTTTAGTGTGAGGAAAATAAGCTTTATACGAACTTGTGATGGGGAAGAAGTAAAAGAGACGGACTGCATAATAAATTTTTCTATCGCAAGCGGCAATATAAAGTGACGTTCTTTTGCGTTAAGATTTCATGCATCCAAATAAAAAGCGAATGACAACATCTGCTTCCCTCTGCGAAGGGCCTATCTTTTATTATCTACCTTCATACAAGAGTCATGGTGATCTTCACCCTTCCTTTTACTTTTCTCATTTTGGCAAGCACTATGTGTTGGAGAAAGATTCAGACATACATATCCACTCGGATGTTGGTGATCATAAGTTATTATTGTTGACATTACCCTTGAGGTAAATGGTTGGGAGGCAAAACTATAAGCCCCTATCTTTCTATGTGTCTGATTGAAGCTTTGACCTCATAGGTATCGCGTGAGTGTTAGCAATTATGAAATACTAAATGATGGCTGAGTATGTGAACTTGCTAAATAAAATCTCTTACATTGACTCTTTCTGACATTATGACAAATTGCAATTGCACCAATGACTGACACCATAGTTTGTTAGTTTTCAATGAAGTTTTTGGTTCATACTTTATCTTGTGAACAAATTATCACTTTAGTATAAGATGTCATATGACAATAAGTTGCTCTTATGGAGATGATCATGATGCGTTCATGTCCAAATTTTATTGTATCGACACCTCTATCTCTAAACATGTGGTCATGATTATCGATTCCGGCTTCCGCTTGAGAACAAGCGAGGTCTTAGTTTGGGGGAGTTGATACGTCCATTTTGCATCATGCTTTTATATTGATATTTATTGCACTATGAATTGTTATTTCACTTTATGATACAATTCTTATGCCTTTTCTCTCTTATTTTACAAGATTTACATAAAGAAGGAGAATTGCGGGAGCTGGAATTCTGGACTGGAAAGGAGCAAATCTGAGATGCCTATTCCACACAACTCCAAATGTCATAAAACTTTTAAGGAGAATTGTTTTGGATTATATAAAAAATATTGGGCGAAGAAAGAACAGAAGGGGACCTACCAGGTGGCCACAAGACTAGGGGTCACACCCTACCCCCAGGGCGCGCCCCCTGAGCTTGTGGGCCCCTGGCCAGCCCCCGGTGTCCATCTTCTGCTATATGAGGGGTTTTGACCAAGAAAAAAACATAAGGAGGCTTTTCGGGAATGACGCCCATTTGTCTCGAGCCGGAACACAGGCGGAAGCAATCTAGGGCTCGAGTGAGGCTATTCTCGCCAGAAACTTCCCTCCGGGAGGGAAGTTGAAGCCATCATCATCTGCTTGATCCTCTCATCGTGGGAGGACCAATCTTCATCAACATCTTCACCAGCACCATCTCCTCTCAAACCCTAGTTCATTTCTCGTATTCAATCTTTGCCTCAAGACCTCAGATTGGTACCTCTGAGTTGCTAGTAGTGTTGATTTCTCTTCTAACTTGATGTTAGTTGGTTTATTTGGTGGAAGATCAGAGATCCTTAATGATATTTATTACCCCTCTGATCTTGAACATGAACATTCTTTGTGAGTAGTTACTTTTGTTCCTAAGGACATGGGAGAAGTCTTGTCATAAGTAATCATGTGAATTTGGTATTCATTCGATATTTGATGAGATGTATGTTGTCTTTCCTCTAGTGGTGTTATGCAAACGTCAACTACATGACACTTCACCATGATTTGGTCCTAGGGGAAGGCATTGGGAAGTAGCAAGTAGATGATGGGTTGCTAGAGTGACAGAAGTTTAAACCCTAGTTTATGCGTTGCTTCGCAAGGGGCTCACTTGGATCCACATGTTTAATGCTATGGTTTGATTTATCTTAATTCTTCTTTCGTAGTTGTGGATGCTTGCGAGAGGGGTTAATCATAAGTGGGAGGCTTGTCCAGGTAAGGACAACACCCAAGCACCAGTCCACCCACATATCAAATTATCGAAGTAACGAACGTGAATCATATGAGCATGATGAAAACTAAGTTGACAATAATTCCCATGTGTCCTCGGGAGCGCTTTGCTTCATATAAGAGTTTATTCAAGCTTGTCCTTTGCGATAAAAAGTATTGGGCCACCTGCTGCACCTTTGCTACACTTGTTACTTGTTACTCGTTACGGATTACTTTGCCACCAAACTATTTGTTACCGATAATTTCAGTGCTTGCAGAAAACACCTTGTCATTTTGTTCTTCTCCTCATTGGGTTCAACACTCTTACTAATTGAAAGGATTACAATTGATCCCCTATACTTGTGGGTCATCAGACCTCTTAGGGTACCAAATGCCAAAGTTTGGTGTATGAATTAAATATCTCACTATCCTTTTCACGGCCTTGAGATGACATTCTTTAGGAGCAGCTTGATATCCTTCACATGTGCACATACTTAGCATAATATCGGGACGGGAGGCACAAAGATACAATAATGAACCAATCATAGATCGGTAAACCTTTTGGTCAATCGGGTTTCCATCCTTAGTCAAGTCAAGATGTCCACTAGTAGGCATAGGTGTTTTCATACCTTTACTTTGTTACATGTTGAACTTCTTGAAAAGATCCTTGGTACTTTGTTTGTGAGACAAAGATACCTTCCTTAGTTTGCTTGATTTGCAAACCATGGAAATATTTTAGTTCACTCATAATTGACATCTCGAACTTTTCCGACATTAACCTTCCAAACATTTCACTAAAATGATGGTTAGTAGAAGCAAATATGATATCATCCACATAATTAAATTTGGCACACAAATAATTCTTCATTAACCCTTTTAGTAAAAAGAGTAGAATAAATTTTCCCAATTTCGATGCCTTTTTTAATAAGAAACTTAGTTAAGCATTTATACCAAGCTCTAGGGGCTTGTTTAAGACCTTAAAGAGCTTTGTGAAGTTTGTAAACATGATTAGGTTTCTTGGGATTAACAAAGTGGGAGGTTGCTTAACATATACTTCCTCCTCAATTTCACCATTTAGAAAAGCACTTTTAATATCCATTTGGTATAAGGTGATATCATTGTGATTGGCATAAGCAAGTAAAATGCGAATGGACTCTGTTGGAAATATGCCCTAGAGGCAATAATAAATTAGTTATTATTATATTTCCTTGTTCATGATAATCGTTTATTATCCATGCTATAATTGTATTGATAGGAAACTCAGATACATGTGTGGGTACATAGACAACACCATGTCCCTAGTAAGCCTCTAGTTGACTAGCTCGTTAATCAATAGATGGTTACGGTTTCACGACCATGGACATTGGATGTCATTGATAACGGGATCACATCATTAGGAGAATGATGTGATGGACAAGACCCAATCCTAAGCCTAGCACGGATCGTGTAGTCCGTATGCTAAAGCTTTTCTAAATGTCAAGTATCATTTCCTTAGACCATGAGATTGTGCAACTCCCGGATACCGTAGGAATGCTTTGGGTGTACCAAAGCGTCCTGGCAACGTGGCGGGTGGCTATAAAGGTGCATTACGGTATCTCCGAAAGTGTCTGTTGGGTTAGTACGAATCGAGACTGGATTTGTCACTCCGGTGTGACGGAGAGGTATCTCTGGGCCCACTCGGTAGGACATCATCATAATGTGCACAATGTGACCAAGGGGTTGATCACGGGATGATGTGTTACGGACGAGTAAAGAGACTTGCTTGCAACGAGATTGAACAAGGTATCGGGATACCGAAGCGATCGAATCTCGGGCAAGTACAATGCCGCTAGACAAAGGGAATTGTATACGGGATCGATTGAGTCCTTGACATCGTGGTTCATCCGATGAGATCATCGTGGAACATGTGGGAGTCAACATGGGTATCCAGATCCGCTGTTGGTTATTGACCGGAGAACGTCTCATCGTATGTCTGCATGGTTCCCGAACCCGTAGGGTCTACACACTTAAGGTTCGATGGCGCTAGGGTTATAAAGGAAGTTTGTATGTGGTTACGAATGTTGTTGAGTCCCGGATGAGATCTCGGACGCCACGAGGAGGTCAGAAATGGTCAGGAGGTAAATATTTATATATAGGAAGTCTTATTTTCGTCGTAGGAAAAGTTTAGCGCATTATCGGTATTGTACCGGGAGTGCCGAAAGGGGTCGAGGGTCCACCGGGGTCCACCTGCCCGGGGGCCACATGGGCTGTAGGGGTGCACCTTGGCCCATATGGGCCAAGGGCACCAGCCCCAAGAGGCCCATGCGCCAAGGAGACTTGGGGAGGAAGAGTCCAAGGGGAAGGCACCTCAGGGGTGCCTTGGGAGGATGGACTCCTCCCCACTTGGCCGCACCCTTCCTTGGAGGAAGGGGCAAGGCTCGCCCTCCCCTCTCTTGCACCTATATAAAGGGAGGGAGGGAGGAAGCCACATCTGAGTCCATGGCACCTCCCTCCCTCCCGTGACACCTCCTCCTCTCCCAGGTGCTTGGCGAAGCCCTGCAGGGATTGCCACGCTCCTCCACCACCACCACGCCCGTTGTCTGCTGTTGGATGGAGTCTTCCTCAACCTCTCCCTCTCTCCTTGCTGGATCAAGGCATGGGAGGCGATCACCGAGCTGTCGTGTGTTGAGCAGCGGAGGTGCCGTCCGTTCGGCACTAGGATCATCGGTGATTTGAATCACGACAGTACGACTCCATCAACCCTGTTCACTTGAACGCTTCCGCTTAGCGATCTACAAGGGTATGTAGATGCACTCTCCTTCCCCTCGTTGCTGGTTTCTCCATAGATAGATCTTGGTGACACGTAGGAAAATTTTGAATTTCTGCTGCGTTCCCCAACAGACTCAAGTCGAGCAACGGGGGCATTTGTCTCACCATAGTCCATACCTTCTACTTGAGTGTAGACTTCAGCAATGAGACGGGCCTTGTTGCGTACAACTTTTCCATCCTCATCTTGCTTATTTCGGAACACCCACTTGGTTCCAATGACATTTTGATCATCATTGGGCTTCTCATCCAATGTCCATACTTGATTCCTCTCGAAGTTGTGTAGCTCTTCGTGCATAGCATTAATCCAATTCATATCCTCAAGGGCTTCTTCTACCTTCATAGGTTCAATGCTAGAGATCAATGAGTAGTGTTCACAAAAGTTAGCCAAATGAGTTTTAGAGCAAGTGATTCTCCCGGTTTTGATGTCGTCAAAGATTTGTTCAACGGGATGACCCTTTGAGACTCTTGCTCTAACTCCAGAGAGATTTTTCTTGTGTTGTGGTGGAACATCCTCATCATCATCTTCGTCTTCTTCTTCATTGTTGTTGGTGTTGTCATTCGCTTGTGGAGGTGGAGAAGGAGGTCGAGGTGGTTCATCTTGTTGTACTTCCTCATTTCCTTCGTCTTGACATGTTCCACTTTTGGAAGCCTCCATGTTAACTTGTGGTTCACCTTGATGTGAATTTGAGGCTTCCACTTGAATGGACTAAGTACTCTCCTTCACCTCCGTTGGACGAATTTTGCCAATAGAAAAATCTTGAATTGCTTCCAAGGGGTCTTTGTCTCCTACATCAATTGGCAGTTGCTCTACTTGCGATCCGTTAGATTCATCAAACTTCACATCTACCGCTCTTCAACCTTTCGGGTGAAAATGTTGTAGACACGGTAAGTGTGAGAGTTTGAGCCATAACCGAGTAGAAAACCTTCATGAGATTTAGGAGAAAATTTCAAACGTCGATGCTTATCAAGAATATAGCACCATGAGCCAAATACTCGAAAGTATCCAACTTGGGTTTGTTACCAGTGAGCAGCTCGTATGCCATTTTCCCGAGAAGCTTGTGAAGATATAGTCGATTTGTAGCATAACAAGCTGTCTCAACCGCTTCCACCCAAAAGTGTCTTGGAGTTTTGTATTCATCAATCATCGTTCTCGCCATCTCAATAAGTGTCCGGTTCTTCCTCTCAACAACTCCATTTTTTTGACGTGTGTATGTAGCCGAGAACTCATGTGAAATCCCTTCTTCGTCGAGAAAGGTATACATGTTGGCGTTCTTGAACTCCGTTCAATTATCACTCTGAACTTTATTGATCTTTACTTCAAATTGATTTTGGGCCTTCTTAGCGAAATTCTTAAAGATCTTTTGGACATGCGATTTGTCATCAAGAAAGAATACCCACGTAAATCTAGAAAAATCATCAACAATGACCAAACCAAAAGAGTTACCAGCAAGGCACTACTAGGAAAAAACCTAGCGATGGCGGCGGAGACTGACGCTCTCTTGATAAGGCGCTTCTGACTAATGTGTAGCGATGGCGCATGTCGATCCACGCTACTTCTATACATGGCTAGCGATGGCGCTTTAGTGAAAAGCGTTGCTGCTAATATCTGCGGACGCTTTTAGCGAGGAAGCGCTCTCTTGGTAAGGCAGCGCTATCGCTAACTTTGTTCCCTCGCTACTACTAGTTTTATTAGTTTTTTTCTGCATGTTTTTTTTGTATTTGAATAGGCTTTATACAATAATCTTTACCATATCATACAAATAGTCTCATTAAATCATGTCATCATCATAATCATCATCCAACACAAAGTGGTATCTTGTCATCATCTCGAAAATAGCGAGACAAGTCTCGATTACTTGCAACTACATCGTTATCGATCTAAAAAATGATATACGCGAGAAGAGCTATCACTTTGAGTGAGGCGGAACTATGCAGTACATGAGTTCATATCCCTCTCTCGCATTAGCGTGAACCTAAACTAACTACTGCTATCGCCGGAAAAGGAAACCGGTACACCTAGGCACGACACTCGGCCACTCATCGATATATATACTCCTGGCGTAGCACTTCTTCGCCATCGATGATCTATGCACCTGCATCATCACATGAGTCGATGATATGCAACATATATTGTTGAGCAACAGAAAGAGACAGACTTGGCAAAAATAAGCATAAATAACAAAGTTGATCGTACCCAAAATGCCCTAACTAGAGTGATCATCGCTAGTTGAGGAGGACGGTTTAATTACATCACAAATAAAGTTTCGTCGTACATAACTCAAAGTTTCGTCATATACAGAAAGTATGGACTAAACGGACACATTGTCATATATCGACAATCACTCCAACATGTCATGCAATCCATCCAAGTCAGGGAGATAGTCCCCGAGCCTAGAGAAAGGCTTCAGGTCGAGACGCTGAGCGGCTACCCGTGTTCGGACGTCTTCCCGCGACATTTGTCCTTCTTCGTAGAGCATCCCTGTTTTTTTGATGACCTCCTTCATGATGATTTCGGCAAGTTCACGCTGGATGTGATAGAACTCAGCTCGAAGTCGATGATCCTCGATATCTCCTAGGTTCTTTGCCCATTGCAGAATATGGGCATCGCGGGATGTAGGTGACATGCGAAGGTTCTGGTGATCCCGTCGTACTCCGACATGTGGTGTAGGACATAGAATCCATCATTAAAGAGAATCACTTTCGGTTCTTTGGATGCGGCGGAAGTCGGTATTATGGCGAAAGCGAACTGCCGTCCCTCCTCTTCTTGTTCTTGACCTCTCCACCCGTGCGTCGTAGTAAAACATAACAACGCCGAGAACATCCTTGATGTGGGTGTAATCCTTTTGTTAACGTTCTTGACGAGTCCAAGTGAAGAGCGTGGGAGTATCCGGGGTAGAGGATGATGAGGACGCGCCCGCGCCACACAAAAATAAGTACACCTCAAATTAATTAGCCTCCACCATGCAAATGAATGATTGAAATCGAAGGAAGGATATCCGCCACGGATGACTTCTGAGGGGATGATAAGGCACGAGAATTGCCTCCTTGTCCTTATTGGCGAGCATGAAATTGACGATGTATTCCCTCGCGTATTCACGGTGCTTTGCGCAGACTCCCAAGAAGCCCTCGTGCATGAAGTACGGGTCAGCGACACAGATATGAGGTATCTGCTCAACCCCGGCGATGTAGCTCATGTGCAAGGCATAAAGGCGGACAAACATAAAATCCAGCTTCTTCACATGAAACATGTCGAATATGTAATCAAATCTAAGGAAGACCTTCTCTGCGGGGAATGTGTCGACGTACGATAATTGCCGCGGAACGTTAAACACGTAGAGTGGGTATCCTGGATCTTTCGAGGCGATGAGGCCTTTCTCTATCCACAGCACATCGTCATGAAGTCTCCTTAGATCACCGAATCTGGCCCCTAGCGCTGCTGCAGGTAGGATTGGTTGACCGGGGATATGCCATTTATCCGCACCGGGGATATCTATACGGTCTTGAACCCGAGGCTCTTGAGGCGGCTGGATCATAGAATCAGCTTTTTGCCTTCCTCGATCTCTTCCTATACTTCTTTACTACCGGAAGGTCATCCATGTCGTTCAGCCTCAGGAGGCGGCAATTCGTGCACCGACTCATGACGCTCAAACCCTAAGTAGGCACCGGTATAGACATCTTTGTTGAGTGCCATCGTCATCCTCATCCTCATCTATGGCGGCGTCACGGTGACTAATGGAGCCTTTTGCTCACCCCTCTTGCTATCACCCAAAGACGACGCCAACGCTAATTGGGTAGGTGAGGTGTTGATGTTCATACCTAACTGCGTGCTCGTGGGTGTGCTCCTGGCTGCCTCCAGACGAAGCAGACTCTTTGGCCAAAACAGGACCCACCCATTGCAACAATCACCAAGCTGCCGCAGGGTCTCGTCGTCATCCCCCACTAGTACCAGAGGAGGCAAGTTATCGTGGCCCGGTTTAACACTGGCCACGGAAACCTTGAAGACGTTCAGGGGGATCGGCCGGCTGTGGAACAATGGTTCCTTCAGCTTTAATATCGTCGCCTTCCCCACGTCCACCTTCTAGTCACCGATGGTGTACAATATGGTGCTGCAGGGTTTAAATCGAAACTTTGCAAACAAAAGTCTGCGTGAGACTTCGAAAAGGCAACAAAACAGGAGATTATACATTTATTGAAGGGGGCGATGTGACGGGATACCGTGAGGCGTCGAGCTCAGCCAAAGGCGAAGCACCGCTTGAGCACGTCTGTCTTGGGAGCGAGTGCGCATTGCAGTCTTGGTGCAACTCTAGTCGAGATGCTCCCCAAGAAGTCAGCAAGGGGAAAGTCCGCTGCATTTTTTTTCTGGATTTTGCCTGGTCCAATTGAAAACGGCCAGAACTAAGGAAGCAGACATATCTACAACCACCTATTTTGCGGCAGCTCTTCTGACATTGCGGTATGCGAGATGATTTCTTCTCAACCGCAATCTCAACCTTCTTGTCGATGTTTTCTCCAGTTAACCTCCGGCTTTCCTTTCTCTCCTCCGTGGTCTCACGGTAGTACTTCTTCCACGTGGTGCCGTCTCCGACACCGTGCAGCGTCCACTCTGACGGTCGAGTCTCCACCGAGTCGTTTCAATATGTTCAACGCCGGTTGAATGGAGTGTCCCACTTAGGCCTCGCCAATGCCTCACACGGTGAGTCGCTTTCGGCCGCAATCTGTCCGCTCTCTACGCAAAAGGCACAAGGATCGTTTACAAATATGACTAACGTGCAGATCGAATTGATCGAAACTAAAATTACCAGCAGTCTCATGAACTCCGTCGTGGCTGCATTCGTCTCGAAAACCTTCTTCACTTTGGGTCCCAGCGGTGCCGGGCCACGAGGGCGTCACGCTCCTGCGGGATGGTGAACTCCACCAAAGTGCAGGATGCCCGGACTTGCGGCTTCAGCGTCCTCCTTGGCCCATATGGACCTCTTCCGCCCGTAACCACGGCCAGAGGTGGTGGCACCCAATGTTCCTCTGTTGAAGCCCCTTCATGTACTTGACTTTTTTGGCAGCTTCTACCTGCAAGCCGCCTTGAATATTTCAAGTGCTCTGCCGTGATTGTTGGATTATCCTTTACAATCTCGAGTAGGGTTCCTCTTTGTTGATGATCCCTGCTTTCACCCTTGTTTTCCAGGCGGTGAACGCGTCGCTAAACTTGCTCATGGCATGTTTGTTTATCTTCTTCATTGCCAGGTCCTTATCTGGATCTTTATAATCCTTTTCATTCCGGCCCGGGAACAAGAATATCTGGTGCAGCTTCTTTAGGAGGGAGGGCCTCATATTATCTATCTTCTATAGTTTCTCATTGTTGATGGTTGCGGTTGTCAAATGCGATGCAGCCTATTTGATTGCCGTAGCCTTGGCAGCATCTTCCTCGAAGCGTTTGGCTCAAAATTGCCATCGCTCACCTCCGTGGCCACCAGGTCTAGTAGTCTGAGTTTGTTAGGAAGCCGTTGCCTCTTTGCTTTCGGTTCTACACCGGCTCCGCTCCCCGAGGCAGCGCCGGTCTCAGTCTCAGCGCCGGTCTCGATGCTGGTCTGAGTCTCAGCACCGGTCTCAGTCTCAACGCCGGTCTCGGTCTCAGCACGGGTCTGCGTGTCGGTCTCTGTCCCCGATGCGATCGCTGTGCCCAGCAACAACATCGGTTTATAGTCGGCAAGGCTCAAAAATTCGTCTGCCGCCAGGTAGACATCGTCGAATTAACCAGAACCCTGTCCTTCATCGTTGCTAGCCATGTTTCCTATGATTAAATCTAGTCAATTAATTCTTGACCTAATAAAATGAATAATGACTTAAAAAGGCCTATGTTTTGCGAGGAGCGTTGACTCCTTCGGTGCGGCAAATCCGGGAACTTCGATATGTCCTAGTTTGTAGCACAAGTCATGCCGAAATTCACGGAAAATTTCGCCATGACCTTTGCTAAAAAGTGGACAAATCGAGAACCTGAAATTCTTGAGCGGAAATGAATCAACATCCGGCAAAACATAAACCCACTCAACTCATTCACAGAAACAACAAAAGGCCACTTGGGCACAATCGAACCACTTCAATGAAAAGATATAACATGACCACTTCAATGAAAAGATATAATCAACAATAAAAGTTTAGGAAGGGATCATCTTTAAAATAAAACTTGCCTAAATTCTTTCCCTAGAAAAATAGTGGTCGAAATTAATTTTTTCCTCTAACCTACAGAACCTAGTTAACCTGGCTTGTTAACCTAACGGACCAAATTAACCTAGCTAGTTAGTTAACCTAGCTTGTTAACCTAGTTTACCTAGATAATTCACCTAATTAAACTAGTTAACCTAGCTAGTTCTCTGTCAAAGCCCTAAATAAATTATTCTTAACCTAGTTAAACTAGTTAACCTAACTAGTTCTCTGTGAAAGCCCTAACTACATTTTTGCACTAACCTAGAAAATTAACCTAACTAAACTAGTTAACCTAGCTAGTTAGTATGTCCAATGTTTGTGCTATGCATCACACACAGAGAGAGAGAGAGGAGGGGTGCTTACAGACGATGGCTCCGGTGGTGGCGAGGAAGCGATGGTGGCGGGGGCAGGCGTCTCCGGTGTGGCGAGGAGGCGATTGTGGCGAGGAGGCGAGGCGTCGAGGGTGGCTCGGTGGCACCGAGGGCGGCTCGGTGGCGTTGAGAGGTCAGCGCTGCTCGGTGGCATTAGGGGCTGACTCTGGTGGCATCGGCAATGCTGACTCTGAGTGGCTCACGGCGTCGGCGTCGGCGAGAGCCATGACAAAGTGGGCGGCAGCGGGTGGGGAGACGAGGCGGCGAAGTGGGGGCGAGGGATTTGGGGGAGAAGTGGTGGCTGGGTGGAGGGAAAACCGCTGGTTAAGTGAAACATAGCGGTAACGTGTTAAGGAAAATGCGCTATAGCTAAGTTAGCTATAGTGTGTTTCACAAAACGCACTACTGCTAAGCCTGTCTCTTTTTTTCCTTTCTCATCTGTTTTTCTTTACATTTTATTTTTTTTCTTTCTCCTTTTTCTATTTCTTTCATTTTCATTTACTTTTCTATTTGTTGTTTGATTTATTTTCTATTCGTTAGCAGTAGCGCCTTTCTATGTAAAGCGCTGCTACAATAGACATAGCGGTAGCGCGGCTTAAGCAAGAACGCTACTACTATGTGTAGCTTATCCGCTTAGTCGTGAGAGTTTTAGTTGTAGCGCGTTTATAGTTAGGCGCGCTACTGCTACATTTGTATCTGTAGCACCCTTATCCTGCACGCGCTACTGCTATTTAGCACTAGCGCCCTTTTTTAACAAGTGCTACTGCTAAAGTTCTGTGTATAAGGTTTTCCCTAGTAGTGAGGCTCTTATAAGCATTGGGACCAAACAGATCCATGTGAAGTAGCTCAAGTGGTCTTCTCGTGGTCATGATGTTCTTCACGGGATGACTTCCTCCAACTTGTTTTCCTGCTTGGCAAGCACTACAAAGCCAATCCTTGTCAAATATAACATATTTAACACCAAGGATATGATCACCTTTGATAAGCTTATCAAGATTTCGCATGCCAACATGACCTAACCTTTTGTGCCATAACCATTCTTTATAAGATTTAGCAATTAAACAAGTATGAGGTTGGGCTCTCTTAGTGAAATCAAAAATGTATAGATCACCTCTACGAATACCAGTAAAGACCATATTATGATTATCTCGACGAAACAATAGGCAATCTACTTCGGTAAATAGAACATTGAAACCAAAGTCGGCTATTCTAGATATGGAAACAAGATTGTAACCAACAGATTCAACGAGCATAACATTTTGAATAGAGCTATTGGATATGGCCACCTTACCAAGGCCAAGTACCTTACCCTTGGAGTTGTCTCCAAAAGTTAAATACTTGCATGGACCATCTTTTTTGGGAAGCTCATGGAACATGTCTTTATCTCCGGTCACGTGATCGGTACATCCACTATCAAGAATCCGCTCTTTTCCTCCAACCATGTAGTTATGAAGATTAGCCATAAGACTAAGATTTCTCATTGTCTCCTCATAATCAATGTCACTTTCTTCGTCTTCATCATAATAGCCATGCTCAACATCATCATTATCATGCGTGTAATTATCACCTAAATCAAGTGATTCATTAGATTTATGACAATGACAATGTGTAAGCTTGTGAATTCTAATTGTCTCCGTGATGATGCTACTAATAGTTCCAACATCACCCTTGGCACGGATAAGGTCATGGAGCTCAAATAGACATTCATCAAACTTGGGATTAGTAGGCATCATCTTATGAAAAGCAATGGACTTTTGAAGAATTTCATTCAGAGTTTTCAAAGAATAATTTGGAAAGCGTTCCTCAAGATAATTCCATATAGTATATGCGCATTCAAAGGTAGGCAAGCAAACAAGCACATTTCTAGGCAATCCTCCAATGATAAGTTTAATTGTTCTAAGATTGTGAACCATGCCAAGATACCCATCAGGGGTAGGATGCAATGGATTAATGGGAGGCACATAAGGGATAAGACTATACTTGTTCAAATTGTATTCATTGAAAATCTCAAGCATCTCATTTTTCCAAGAACCATAAAACTCCCCATCGAGAATAGGCGCTCTACGCCTAATACTCCCGAACGTAGACTCATCCATCTTCTTCCAATGGTGATAAAACCAAAGCAATGGAGACAAAAGCTCTGATACCAATTGAAAGGAATGAGAAGAAGGGTCTAGTGGGGGGTGATTAGACCCTTAACAAGTAAAAGTGGCAATTTTTTCTTTCGTCGAGTTATGGTTGATTTTAGCACAAGTTAAGAGGTACTCAATACATTCTACACATGCATAGCAAGAGTGTAAGCAGTGGAAAGAGTCAAGCATGCAAGTGCAAGAATGTAAAGGGATGGGATTGGAGTGTGCAAATGCAATGGAGACGCAGAGAATTTTTGGCGTGGTTCCGATGGGTGGTGCTATCGTACGTCCACGTTGATGGAGACTTCAACCCATGAAGGGTAGCGGTTGCGCGAGTCCACAAAGGGCTCCACCCACGAAGGGTCCACGATGATGCAACCTTGTCTATCCCACCATGGCCATCACCCATGAAGGACTTGCTTCACTCGGGTAGATCTTCACGAAGCCTTGCCCTTACAAACTTCTTGGTTCAACTCCACATCATGTCGGAGGCTCCCAAGCGACACCTAACCAATCTAGGAGACAACCTCTCCAAAAGGTAATAGATGGTTTGTTGATGATGAACTCCTTGCTCTTGTGCTTCAAATGATAGTCTCCCCAACACCCAACTCTCTGGCTATGGTGGAAGAAGGATTTGAGTGGAAAGCAACTTGGGGAAGGCTAGAAATCAAGGTTCAGATGGTAGGAATGGAATCTCTTGATCTCAACACATGAGTAGGTGGTTCTCTCTCAGAAAATGAATGGTGGAAGTGTAGGCACGTTCTGATGGCTCTCCCCAATGAGAATAAGGGGGTGGAGGGGTATATATAGCCTCCACACGAAATCCAACCATTACACACTTTTGACCCATCTCTGTGGCACCGATCAGAAAACTCGGTGGCACCGATGTGTACAAAAATATCAATGTTAGAAATCTCGGTGGGACCGACGGGAATAACTCGATGGGATCGATGTGCTAGGACTTAGGGAAAACTTCATCTCGATGGCACCGATTGCATCCTCTCGATGGGACTGAAGTGAATGCAATGAGCAACAAAGAATTGGTCAAGATCGGTGGGACCATTTGCAACATTCGGTGGAACCGAAGTGAATGCAACAAGTCACAGAGCATTGCCAAGGCCATCTCGGTGTGGCCGATATCCATATCGGTGGGGCCGAATTGTTAGGGTTTTGGCTGTGGCTAAGTCCAGATGAACTCGGTGGCTCCAGATGGGAAATATTGGTGGGGCCGAGTTGGAAATTAGGTTTTGGTCATATGTGGATAGAGAAAGTAGCCGAGGGTTTTGGGGCAATATCACTAAGCACTTGAGCAACATGATCATTAAGCAACACCTCGTCCCCTTTTAATAGTATTGGCTTTCCTATAGATTCAATGTGATCTTGGATTACTTAATAAAAAATGTAGAGTCTTGAGCTTTTTCCAATCCTTGTCCTTAGCATTTTGAAGGGGTTCCACATCCTTTTGTCCTTGCCACGCCACAGTTGAACTTATCTGAAATATACTAGTTAAAACTATTAGTCCAACAAGACATATGTTGATATTAATTACCAAAATCACCCAGAGAGCACGTATGCTTTCAGTTACTCCTTTTTAGAGATCATTCTTCTAAACATGGCCAATGCAGGACTGATAACCCACAAGTATAGGGGATCATGACAGTCTTCGAGGGTAGTATTTCACCCAAATTTATTCATTCGACACAAGGGGAGCCAAAGAATATTTATGAGTATTAGTAGTTGAGTTGTCAAATAAACCACACCCAGAGAATTAAATATCTGCGTGAAGTGTTTAGTAGCACATTAGTATGATAGCACGATAGCGGTAATGCTTGATAGCAATAATGTGATGTGAGTAATAGTAGAAGTTTTGTAATGATTGTAACAGTAGCAACTACATTTGCAACTAAGCAAAGATCAGTATGTGAAAACCATAGACATTGGACCGGTGAGGGATTTTTGTGTTGGATAACATTAATCATGTAATAGTCACAACCTAGAGCGATACACAATAGCTCCAATTCATCAATGTATTGTAAGCATGTATTCCATAAATAGTCATACGTGCTTATAATAACAACTTGCATGACATCTTTTGTCCTACCCTCCTGTGGCAGCGGGGTCCATAAGGAAACTAAGGGATATTAAGGCCTCCTTTTAATAGAGAACCAGAACAAAGCATTAACACATGGTGAATACATGAACTCCTCGAATTACAGTCATCCCTGGAGAGTATCCCAACTATTGTTACTTTGGGGTCTACGGATCAGAACAACAACAAGTGCATATAACCAGCAGATAGGATTAATAAATCATGGCACTCGAGCTGTAGTGACAAGCATTAAGCATAGCAAAGTCATAGCAACATCAATCTTAAAACGTAGTGGATACTAGGTGTTGGGAATATAACTACTGGGTATGACCCGCGCAGGAGGGGCCAGGTCATGCCACTGGCGACTTAAGATGAAGAGGCCCAAGAAGATATGAAGATGGCGGTTCATACAGCAAGCTTATTGAAGGCCCAAGACCCGGGGACGACTTGAGGCCCACGGGTGTCAGCCACCATATGTTAAACTTGTATTGTAAGGCAAGCTTAGTTAGATACCAAGCCGAACACGTTCTATATTAGCCGGCCGGGACTCTGTAAGCCACCGGGCATCAACATGTATATAAAGGGGTGACCTGACGGCGGGTTAACTCAAGAAACAACTTATCAAGTACTAGGTCAAGCGTATTCGCTTCCAATTATCGAAACCCAAGCAATACAACCTAAAGCAGGAGTAGGCTTTTACCTCGTTGAGAGGGTCCGAACCTGGGTAAACTCCCTGTGTCCTTTGTCCTGTTTAAACCCTTCAAGCTAACCTA
The DNA here is from genome assembly GCA_021605145.1 of Aegilops bicornis. Classification (NCBI taxonomy): domain Eukaryota; kingdom Viridiplantae; phylum Streptophyta; class Magnoliopsida; order Poales; family Poaceae; genus Aegilops; species Aegilops bicornis. Next base: position 254,853,905 of record CM038671.1, on the reverse strand, counting down.
GTTGCGATGCCTCCACACCTAAGTCCTTTTGCTAGGGCATCTGCCGTGTTAAGTTCACGACAGTTGGCGCCCACCGTGGGGCCAGCGCACGGTTGTTTTGAGTTCTTGAAGGGCAACTTCCCAGGGATCAAGGGGTATGCCGTGGGTCGGATGACCAAGAGTCGCCGCGGCAAGCTCTACATCGACGAGGCTGGCTGGGGCCCCGAGGCCGGCCCAATTGAGTACGGGTGTCGGCTCCCCTTCGGCAGATTCCCAGTTTTCATCGGCAAAATCGGCGAGGCGGGACATGAGCCGGACACCTGCATTGACATCGTCGAGACGGCTCAACATGCACGACCCGCCAAGGTTCAAACCGCCGTGAAGCACAACTTTGTTGGTTTCATCCATGGGGCGGATTTTGAGGAAGGATCTGTATCCGGTGGAGAGACGACCATCTACTCTGACAGCGAGTCCTCAACCGAAGAGACCAATTCAATGTATCAACTTCAAGACGGCCGGCTTGGGGGCTGTTCCGATGATGACAGTATCCCGGACCCCTATGAGCCGCTGAATAGGGTTGCGATCTTTATGGCCGGCACACAACCGGTGCTAGATTCGACAACTGCTGCAGCTATGACTTCCAGTTAAACAGCCGTGGTGACGGCCCGAGCGAGCGGCTCTGCACGCCCACCGGCTCAAGTTCTGACCGGGCTTTTGGACGCTTTGGCAAATCTGATGGGGGCAGAGGTAACCCTAGAAACTCAAGCACAACATAAAGAGGATGTCGCGAAGCTACGAGATGAGATAGCTCTAGCCAAGGAAGAGCTTGCCGCTGAGAATGCTAGGATGGCGACAGAGCGAGCCGCCTTAGACGCACAATCACAATGGGTTCAGGCGGAGTCGTTCCGGCTCACCTTGGAACAGAATGCTTCGAACACTATCATGAGGAGAAGGCACCAGACCCGTCTACCCACAGAGTTTGAAGCAAGGAACCTTTTCAATGCACCTGGGGCAGGAACCAGTAACCCACCCATTGTAAACCGGGCTGTTGAGGCGCCTGCGACTGGAGCGTTGGTTCAGCCACGCGCTACAGACCCGCCTCATTTGAACTTGACCCCGCCTCAGCAAGTACCAACACTGCCAGGTCATTATTCTAACCGTCTGGACAATATGATCGCCACGGCTACACGATTGGCGGCTCTCCCTGTTGAAGGTGAGTCACCGGCTGCGATGGAGATACGGAGGGCCGGAGAGCTTCTTCAGACAGCGGTGGCTCAACAGGCGGATTATTCCTATAGTCGTGAACGGGTTCACTCAACCCCTCGTCCAAGCCAAAGCTACAGTGGGCATATTGAGTGTGATCGTTTCAAGCGATGGCGGCACCGTAAGTAGCCCGTAAGAGGCATAACGGTGCGTCGTTGATAATGATGGTCGCTTTGGTGGATCAGGCGAGAACGCGTCGGGAGGTGATCGTCTCCAACGTATCTATAATTTTTTATTGTTCCATGCTGTTATATTATCAATCTTGGATGTTTTATAATCATTTTATAGTCATTTTATATCATTTTTTGGTACTAACCTATTGACATAGTGCCAATGTTGGAAATATGCCCTAGAGGCAATAATAAATTAGTTATTATTATATTTCCTTGTTCATGATAATCTTTTATTATCCATGCTATAATTGTATTGATAGGAAACTTCGGATACATGTGTGGGTACATAGACAACACCATGTCCCTAGTAAGCCTCTAGTTGACTAGCTCGTTAATCAATAGATGGTTACGGTTTCTGACCATGGACATTGGATGTCATTGATAACGGGATCACATCATTAGGAGAATGATGTGATGGACAAGATCCAATCCTAAGCCTAGCACGGATCGTGTAGTTCGTATGCTAAAGCTTTTCTAAATGTCAAGTATCATTTCCTTAGACCATGAGATTGTGCAACTCCGGATACCGTAGGAATGCTTTGGGTGTACCAAAGCGTCCTGGCAATATTTGGGTGGCTATAAAGGTGCATTACAGGTATCTCCGAAAGTGTCTGCATTGGGTTGTACGAATCGAGGCTGGGATTTGTCACTCCGGTGTGACGGAGAGGTATCTCTGGGCCCACTCGGTAGGACATCATCATAATGTGCACAATGTGATCAAGGAGTTGATCACGGGATGATGTGTTACGAACGAGTAAAGAGACTTGCTTAACGAGGTTGAACAAGGTATCGGATACCGACGATCGAATCTCGGGCAAGTACAATACCGCTAGACAAAGGGAATTGTATACGGGATTGATTGAGTCCTTGACATCGTGGTTCATTCGATGAGTGTGGGAGCCAACATGGGTATCCAGATCCCGCTGTTGGTTATTGACCGGAGAACGTCTCGGTCATGTCTGCATGGTTCCCGAACCCGTAGGGTCTACACACTTAAGGTTCGATGGCCTTAGGGTTATAAAGGAAGTTTGTATGTGGTTACGAATGTTGTTGAGTCCGAATGAGATCCGGACGTCACGAGGAGTTAGGAATGGTCGGGAGGTAAAGAATTATATATTGAAGTCCTGTTTAGTCACCGGAAAAGTTTGGGTTTTATCGGTAATGTCTGGGACCCAGGGAGGGTCAGGGGTCCCTCAAGTGGGGCCACCATCCTCGGAGGGCTGCATGGGCCAAGTGTGGGAGGGACTAGCCCGGTGGGCTGGTGCGCCCCAAGAGGCCCATGCATGAAGAGATAAGATAAAGGGAGAGTCCTAAAGGGGAAGGCACCTCCTAGGTGCCTTGGGAGGATGGACTCCTCCTGGCCGCCTCCTTCCTTGGAGGGAAGGGCCAAGGCTGCGCCCCCCTCTCCATTGCCCCTATATATAGTGGAGGGAGGGAGGGCAGCTTTTGAGTCCCACAGCACCTCCCTCCCTCCCGTGACACCTCCTCCTCTCCCATGGTGCTTGGCCGAAGCCTGCGGGATTGCCACGCTCCTCCACCACCACCACCACGCAGCCGTTGTGCTTTGCTGCTGGATGGAGTCTTCCTCAACCTCTCCCTCTCTCCTTGCTGGATCAAGGCATGGGAGGCGTCACCGGGCTGTCACGTGTGTTGAGCAGCGGAGGTGCCGTCCGTTCGGCACTAGGATCATCGGTGATTTGAATCACGGCGAGTACGACTCCATCAACCTCGTTCACTTGAGCAGCTTCCGCTTAGCGATCTACAAGGGTATGTAGATGCACTCTCCTTCCCCTCGTTGCTAGTCTCTCCATGGATAGATCTTGGTGACACCTAGGAAAATTTTGAATTTCTGCTACGTTACCCAACAGTGGCATCATGAGCTAGGTCTATGCATAGTTTCTATGCACGAGTAGAACACAAGTTGTTGTGGGCGTTGATTTTGTTCAATATGCTTGCCGTTACTAGTCCAATCTTGTTTCGACGGTATTGTGGGATGAAGCGGCGGACTGACCTTACGTGCTCTTACGAGACAGGTTCCACCGTGACATGCACTTGGTGCATAAGGTGGCTAAGCGGGTGCCGATCTCTCCCACTTTAGTCGGATCGGATGCGATGAAAAGGGTCCTTATGAAAGGTAAATAGCAATTGACATATCACGCGTTGTGGTTTTGCGTGGGTAAGAAAGCGTTCTTGCTAGAAACCCATAGCAGCCACGTAAAACATGCAAACAACAATTAGAGGACGTCTAACTTGTTTTTGCGAGGGTATGCTATGTGATGTGATATGGCCAAGAAGAATGTGATGAATGATATGTGATGTATGAGATTGATCATGTTCTTGTAATAGGAATCACGACTTGCATGTCGATGAGTATGACAACGGCGAGAGCCATAGGAGTTGTCTTTATTTATTGTATGACCTGCATGTCATTAAACAACGCCATGTAATTACTTTACTTTATTGCTAACGGTAGCCATAGTAGTAGAAGTAATAGTTGGCGAGACAACTTCATGGAGACACGATGATGGAGATCATGATGATGGAGATCATGGTGTCATGCCGGTGACGATGATGATCATGGAGCCGAAGATGGAGATCAAAAGGAGCAAAATGATATTGGCCATATCATGTCCTTTGTTTGATTGCATGTGATGTTTATCATGTTTATGCATCTTATTTGCTTAGAACAACGGTAGTAAATAAGATGATCCTCATTAAAATTTCAAGAAAGTGTTCCCCCTAACTGCGCACCATTGCGAAAGTTCGTCATTTCGAAGCACCACGTGATGATCGGGTGTGATAGATTCTTACGTTCACATACAACGGGTGTAAGCCAGATTTACACACGCGGAACACTTAGGTTAACTTGACGAGCCTAGCATGTACAGACATGGCCTCCGGAACACAAGAGGCCGAAAGGTCGAGCATGAGTCATATGGTGAATACGATCAACATGAAGATGTTCACCGATGATGACTAGTCCGTCTCACATGATGATCGGACACGGCCTAGTTGACTCGAGATCATGTAATCACTTAGATATTTGGAGGATGTCTATCTCGAGTGGGAGTTCATTAGATGAACTTAATTATCACGAACATAGTCAAAAGCCCTTTGCAAATTATGTCATAGCTCGGCGCTTTAGTTCTCTTGTTTAGATCGGTTCCTAGAGAAAATATAGTTGAAAGTTAGCGGTAGCAATTATGCGGTCAAGAGAAAGCTTATGTCCTTAATGCACCGCTTCGGTGTCTTTGGACCTCGAGCGTGGTTTGTGGATGTTGCGAACATCGACACACATGTTTTGATGACTACGTGATAGTTCGGTAATGTTAAGCGGCTTAGAATTGAGGGCACCAAAGGCGTTTTTGAAGCGTCAGCGGAACATATGAGATGTTACGAGGGCTGAAATTGGGATTTCAGGCTCGTGCTTACGTCAAGAGGTATGAGACCTCCGGCGAGTTTTCTAGCCTACAAACTAAGGGAGAAGATCTCAATCATTGAGCTTGTACTCAGATTATGCAGGTACAACAATCACTTGAATCGAGTGGGAGTTAATCCTCGGATGAGATAGTGATGTTTCTCCAAAGACATTGCCACCAAGCTACTAGAGCTTCGTGATGAACTATAACATATCGAGGATAGATATGATGATCCTTGAAGTGTTAGCGATGTTTGACACACGCAAAAGTAGAAGTCAAGTAGGAGCATCAATTGTTGATGGTTGGTAAAACCACTAGTTTCAAGAAGGGCAAGGGCAACAAGGGATACTTCATGAAACATAAAGCGATTCTTGCTCTAGTGAAGAAACCCAAGGTTGAACCCAAACCGAGAGACTAAGTGTACATGTAATGAGAGGAGCGGACCTTTGAAGCGGAACCACCTAGATACTTGGTAGATGAGAAGGCTGGCAAGGTCGATAGAAGTATATTGGATATACATTATGTTAATGTGTACTTTACTAGTACTCCTAGTAGCACGGTGGTATTAGATACCGGTTCGGTTGCTAAGTGTTAGTAACTTCGAAATAAAAGCTCACGGAATAAGCGGAGACTAGCTAAAGGTGAGCCGACGATATGTGTTGGAATGTTTCCAAGGTTGATGTGATCAAGCATCGCACGCCCTCTACCATCGAGATTGGTGTTAAACCTAAATAATTGCTATTTGGTGTTTGCGTTGAGCATAGACATGATTGGATTATATGCATGTCTACGGTTAGTCATTTAAGGAGAATAATGGTTACTCTGTTGATTTGAATAATACCTTCAATGGTCTAGCACCTAAAAGGAATGGTTTATTGAATCTCGATCGTAGTGATACACATTTTCATGCCAAAAGATATAAGATAGTAATGATAGTACCACGTACTTGTGGCACTTCCATGTAAGTCATATTGGTATAAAACGCATGAAGAAGCTCCATGTTGATGGATCTTTGGACTCACTCATTTTTGAAAAGTTTGAGACATGCAAACCATGTCTATTGGTGTATACGCATGAAGAAACTCCATGCAGATGGATCGTTTGGACTCACTTGATTTTGAATCACTTGAGATATGCAAATCATACCACATGGGCAAGATGGTGAAAAGCCTCGGTTTCGGTAAGATGGAACAAGGTAGCAACCTGTTGGAAGTAACACATTTGGATGTGTGCAGTCCAATGAGTCTTTGAGCATCGCAGTGAATATCATTATGTTACGACTTCACAGATGATTCGAGTAGATGTTGAGTATATTTACTTGATGAAACACAAAGTCTGAATTATTGAATGGTTCAAGTAATTTCAGAGTGAAGTTAAAGATCATTGTGACAAGAGGATAAAATGTCTATGATATGATCATAGAGATGAGTATCTGAGTTACGAGCTTTGGCATGCAATTAAGACAACTGTGGAAATTGTTTCACAATTAATACCACTGGAACACCATAGTGTGATGGTGTGTCGAACATCATAGTTGCACCCTATTGGATATGGTGCGTACCATGATGTCTCTTATCGAATTACCACTATCGTTCATGGGTTAGGCATTAGAGACAACCGCACTCACTTTAATAGGGCACCACGTAATTCCGTTGAGATGACACCGTTTGAACTATGGTTTGGAGAAACCTAAGTTGTCGTTTCTTAAAGGTTTGGGGCTGCGACGCTTATGTGAAAAAGTTTCGAGGTTGATAAGCTCGAACCCAAAGCGGATAAAATGCATCTTCATAGGACACCCAAAACGGTTGGGTATACCTCCTAATTCAGATCCGAAAGCAATAGGGATTGTTTCTAGAGACGGGTCCTTTCTCGAGGAAAAGTTTCTCTCGAAAGAATTGAGTGGGAGGATGGTGGAGACTTGATGAGGTTATTGAGCCATCACTTCAACCCGGTGTGTAGCGAGGCACGGGGAAGTTCTGTGGAACCTACATCAATTGAAGTAGAAGCTTATGATAGTGATCATGAAGCTTGGATCAAGTCACTACCGAACCTCGTGGGGCGACAAGGGCCAGCGTCTTTGCTTGAGTGGTACGGTGATCCTGTCTTGAATGTCATGTTGCTAGACAACAATGAACCTACGAGCTATGGAGAAGCAATGGTGGGCCCATATTCCAACAAATGGTTAGAAGGCATGAAATCCGAGATAGAATCCATGTATCAGAACAAAACATGGACGTTGGTGGACTCGCCCGATAGACAAGCCATTGAGATAAATGGATCTTTAAGAAGAAGACGGACGTGGACGGTAATGTCACCGTCTATGAAGCTCGACTTGTGGCGAAGAGTTTTTCACAAGTTCAAGGAGTTGACTACGATGAGATTTTCTCATCCGTAGCGATGCTTAAGTCCGTCGGAATCATGTTAGCATAAGCTGCATTTATGAAATCTGGCGAGATGGATGTCAAAAGCGAGTTTCCTTACCGGTCTTACGTAAGGAAAGGTTGTATGTGATACAATCGAGAAAGTTTTGTCGATCCTAAGGATGCTAAAAGTTATGCTAGCTCAAGCGATCCTTCTAAGGACTATAGTAAGCATCTCGGAGTTGGAATGTGCGCTTTGATGAGATGATCAAAGATTTTGAGTTTATACAAAGTTTATGAGAAACTTGTATTTCCAAAGAAGTGAGTGGGAGCACTATAGAATTTACGATGAGTATATGTTGTTGATCGGAAATGATGTAGAATTTCTGGAAAGCATATCAGGGTTATTTGAAAGGTGTTTTTCAATGGAAAACACGGATTAAGCTACTTGAACATTGAGCATCAAGATCTATGAGGATAGATCAAAAGCAGCTAAATGGTATTTTCAAATGAGCACATACCTTGACATAATCTTGAAGGTGTTCAAGATGGATCGATCAAAGAAGGAGTTTTGCCTGAGTTGTAATGTATGAAGTTAAGAGTTAAAGCTCGACCACGGCGAAAAGAGAGAAAGGGCGAAGGTCGTCCCTATGCTTTAGACATAGGCTCTATAGTATGCTATCTTTGTGTCTTTGCCGGAAGTGTGCCTTGCCATGAGTCGATCCAAGGGTACAAGAATGATCCGGGGAATGGATCATTGGACAATGATCAAAATTGTCCTTGGAGTAAATAAGGACATGTTTCTCGATTATGGAGGTGATAAAGAGTTGGCGTAAAGGGTTACGTCGATGCAAGCTTTAACATCTATCCGAATGACTACGAATAGCAAACGGATCGTATAGTGGAGCAACCATTTGGAATAGTTTCAAATGGAGGCGTGGAAGCGACATTTATAACATGACCTAGAAATTTACAAAGCACACACGGATACGAAAGGTTCAGATCCGTTGACTAAAAACCTCTCTCACAAGCAAAACATGATCAAACCCCAGAACTCATTGAGTCTTAATCACATGATGATGTGAACTAGTTTAATGACAACTGGTAAACTCTTTGGATGTTGGTCACATGGCGATGTGACTTGTGAGTGTTAATCACATGGCGATGTGAACTAGATTATTGACTCTAGTGCAAGTGGGAGACTGTTGGAAATATGCCCTAGAGGAAATAATAAATTAGTTATTATTATATTTCCTTGTTCATGATAATCGTTTATTATCCATGCTATAATTGTATTGATAGGAAACTTCGGATACATGTGTGGGTACATAGACAACACCATGTCCTAGTAAGCCTCTAGTTGACTAGCTCGTTAATCAATAGATGGTTACGGTTTCACGACCATGGACATTGGATGTCATTGATAGCGGATCACATCATTAGGAGAATGATGTGATGGACAAGACAATCCTAAGCCTAGCCGCGGATCGTGTAGTTAGTATGCTAAAGCTTTTCTAAATGTCAAGTATCATTTCCTTAGACCATGAGATTGTGCAACTCCCGAATACCGTAGGAATGCTTTGGGTCTACCAAGCGTCACAACATAAGCAGGTGGCTATAAAGGTGCATTACGGTATCTCAGAAAGTGTGCATTGGGTTGGCACGAATCGAGGCTGGATTTGTCACTCCGTGTGACGGAGAGGTATCTCTGGGCCCACTTTCGGTAGGACATCATCATAATGTGCACAATGTGATCAAGGAGTTGATCACGGGATGATGTGTTATGGAGCGAGTAAAGAGACTTGCGGTAACAAGATTGAACAAGGTATCGGATACTGACGATCGAATCTCGGGCAAGTACAATACCGCTAGACAAAGGGAATTGTATCACGGACTGATTGAGTCCTTGACATCGTGGTTCATCCAATGAGATCATCGTGGAACATGTGGGAGCCAACATGGGTATCGAGATCCAGCTGTTGGTTATTAATGGGAGAACGTCTGGTCATATGCGCATGGTTCCCGAACCGTAGGGTCTACACATAAGGTTCGATGGCTAGGGTTATAAAGGAAGTTTGTATGTGGTTACGAATGTTGTTGAGGTCCCAGATGAGATCCGGACGTCACGAGGAGTTAGGAATGGTCGGAGGTAAAGAATTATATATGGGAAGTCATGTTTTGGTCACCGGAAAAGTTTGAGTTTTATCGGTAATGTCTGGGACCACCGGGAGGGTCCGGGGTACACCATGTGGGGCCACCATCCTCGGAGGGCTGCATGGGCCAAGTGTGGGAGGGACCAGCCCGGGTGGGCTGGTGTGCCCCCAAGAGGCCCATGCGCCAAGAAGATAAGATAAAGGGAGAGTCCTAAAGGGGAAGGCACCTCCTAGGTGCCTTAGGGAGATGGACTCCTCCACGGCGCACCCTTCCTTGGAGGAAGGGCCAAGGCTGCGCCTCCCCCTCAGCTTGCCCCTATATATAGTGGAGGGGAGGCGGGCAGCCGCTTTGAGTCTGGCACCTCCCTCCCTCGTGACACCTCCTCCTCTCCAGAGGTGCTTGGCGAAGCCTGCGGGATGCCACGCTCCTCCACCACCACCACGCCATTGTGCTTTGCTGCTAGATGGAGTCTTCCTCAACCTCTCCCTCTCTCCTTGCGGATCAAGGCATGGGAGGCGTCACTTGGGCTGTCACGTGTGTTGAGCAGCGGAGGTGCCGTCCGTTCGGCACTAGGATCATCGGCGATTTGAATCACGGCAGTGCGACTCCATCAACCCGTTCACTTGAGCAGCTTCCGCTTAGCGATCTACAAGGGTATGTAGATGCACTCTCCTTCCCCTCGTTGCTAGTCTCTCCATGGATAGATCTTGGTGACACCTAGGAAAATTTTGAATTTACGCTCGTTACCCAACGGTGGCATCATGAGCTAGGTCTGTCGTGGTTTCTATGCACGAGTAGAACACAAGTTGTTGTGGGCGTTCATTTTGTTCAATATGCTTGCCATTACTAGTCCAATCTTGTTTGACGGTATTGTGGGATGGGCGGCCGGACCGACCTTGCGTGCTCTTCGTGAGGCGGAGTTCCACCGGTGACATGCACTTGGTGCATAAGGTGGCTAGCGGGTGCCGATCTCTCCACTTTAGTCGGATCGGATCACGATGAAAAGGGTCCTTATGAAGGGTAAATAGCAATTGACATATCACGTTGTGGTTTTGCGTAGGTAAAGCGTTCTTGCTAGAAACCCATAGCATCCACGTAAAACATGCAAACAACAATTGAGAGACGTCTAACTTGTTTTTGCGAGGGTATGCTATGTGATGTGATATGGCCAAGAAGAATGTGATGAATGATATGTGATGTATGAGATTGATCATGTTCTTGTAATAGGAATCACGACTTGCATGTCGATGAGTCTGACAACCGGCAGGAGCCAGTTGCTATTTTCTGCATGTTTTTTACATCGTAGGAAATCAATACCAAACGGAGTACAAATGCAATGAATCTTTACGGAGATTTTTTATGGACCAGAAGACACCCAATGGGCCAAGGCAGCGCCTGGGGTGGTGGGTTGTGCCCACCTCAGGTGCCCCCCGGACCGCCTCTTTGCTCTATAAATACCCCAATATTCCAGAAACCCTAGAGGAGTCGACGAAAATCAATTCCGGCCCATTGCGAGTCCGAACCACGGATCAATCTAGACACCATCACGGAGGGGTTCACCACTTCCATTGGTGCCTCTCCGATGATGCGTTAGTAGTTCTTTGTAGACCTTCCGGTCTGTAGTTAGTAGCTAGATGACTTCCTCTCTCTCATTTGATTCTCAATACAATGGTCTCTTGGAGATCCACATGATGTAACTCTTTTTGCGGTGTGTTTGTTGGGATCGGATGAACTTTGAGTTTATGATCAGATCTATCTTTTTATATCCATGAAAGTTATTTGAGTTTCTTTGATCTCTTATATGAATGATTGCTTATAGCCTCGTATTTCTTCTCTGATATTTGGGTTTTGTTTGGCCAACGTGATCTATTTATCTTGCAATGGGAAGAGGTGCTTTGTAGTGGGTTCGATCTTACGGTGCTTGATCCGATGTGAGAAGGGAACCAACACGTAGGTATCGTTGCTACTAAGGATAAAGCGATGGGGTCTATATCTACATAGATAGATCTTGTCTACATCATGTCATCGTTCTTATTGCATTACTCCGTTTCTCCATGAACTTAATACACTAGATGCATCTTTGGATAGGGGTCGATGTGTGGAGTAATAGTAGTAGATCTTGAGGCGAGTCGGTCTACTAATCTTGGACGTGATGCCGATATAATGATCATTGCTTGGATATCGTCATAATTATTTGAAGTTCTATCGATTGCCCAACAGTAATTTGTTTACCCACCGTTTTGCTATTTTTCTCGAGAGAAGCCACTAGTGAAACCTACGGCCCCCGGGTCTCTTTCTCATATTATTTGCCTTTGCGACCTACTTTTCCTTTGCTTTTATTTTCAGATCTATTAATCCAAAAATACAAAAATACCTTGCTGCATTTTATTCTTATTTATTTTATTTGGCATTCCATCTATCAATCTACTACACTTTATCTCCCGTCCACGTGCCAATTTCTGGCGCTGTTGCCCGAAAGGGATTGACAACCCCTTTAGCATGTTGGGTTGCGGCTATTTGTTATTTTTGTATAGGGGTTGATTACATTCTGTTGCTTGGTTCTCCTACTGGTTCGGTAACCTTGGTTTCATCACTGAGGGAAATACCTACCGCTGCTATGCTGCATCATCCCTTCCTCTTTGGGGAAATATCGACGTAGCTTCAAGCTGCATCAAAAGGAATTTATGGCGCCGTTGCCAGTGAGGATCTTCAACATATACCAGGTTCCTAATCACAAATCTCATCTCCTCTTAATTTACATTATTTGCCATTTGCCTCTCGTTTTCCTCTCCCCCACTTCACAAAAATTTGCCGTTTTATTCTCCCCTATTTTTCGTTTGTTGTTTTCTTGTCGGATCCATTTTTTAGTGCAATCTTGTTTGCTTTTATTATCATCATGGATAGTTCTTCCTCTATTGCATGCACTCCGGAGAACGAAGTTCTCAACTTTAAACAAAGAGGAGGAGAAAATTTCAAGATGCTTGGTATAGAATTCGCAATGCTCATAATAGATCTATTCGAAAGCAATCTACCATTGTTCTTCTTTGTTGTTTTTATGTGGGCATCAACACTTGGTATAGATTCGTCCCTGACACGATTACCGGTGGAAATTTCTCGATTTGTCCCTATCTTGATGCTTTTAATGCTATGGGAAATTTGGTAGGCTCACCACCCCTTATGATTAATGAAACAACTTTGACTCTTGAGCATGTCATGGAAAGATATGCTATTGAAAAGAAAATGCTTACTGAAGAGTATATTGAAAATTTGGATGAAAATATGCATAATTTTGCTACTAAAATTGGATCAAAACCGGGTGAAGTTTTTAAGTTGTTAAAAGAAAAGGGAACCATAATTCATGAAAGAATTGAAGAAAGCCCGTCTCGGATTGATAAATTGGAAGAAATCTTTAGTAATTTGAGTATGGCTTTTGCTTTTGCTAAAACTATTGAAAAAACTCCCAAAAAAATTGGCAAGAGTATCCAAGTTACTAAGAGCAAGGGTGCAACTTCTAGTAACCAGGATCTTAAGATGATTAGTATCCACCCGAATTTTGTTGACGTAATAAGAGATCCCTTTGGCAAGAATGAATTCTTTAAATTTGTTCCTAGGAGTATTGTCATTGAAAACCTCTATGCTAAATCCCTAAGTAATTCTAAGTGTTTGATTGAAGAGTTGAACAAAGATGACAAAACTTAGATCCTTGCTTTATGCCTAGCTAAGGGCGTAAAACTATAGCGCTTGTTGGGAGGCAACCCAATGAATAAAGTTTAGTTTTGTTTTTTTTTATTTCTGTTCTTGAGTGTTTGTACAATTATGCTACTGTTATGATTGTGTTTTCTGTGTTTTAATTAGTGTTTGTGCCAAGTAAAGCCTGTAGGATCTTCTTAGGTGATAGTTGCTTGATCTTACTGAAAAACAGAAATTTTCCGCTCAAGAAAACAATTCTAATTTTTTATCATAGTGTGATAAAATGCCAATTCTTTTTTCAGAAGATTAATATACAAATTTCTCAGGTCGACCTAATTTTCCAGAATTTTTGGGGCTTTAGAAGTATTCGAAATACCCAGGTTGCTACAGACTGTTCGGTTTTTGTCAGATTCTGTTTTCTTTGTGTTGTGTGCTTGTTTTGATGGCTCTATGGTTTTCTTTGATTAGTTTTTACCATATAAAAGTTGGAATGCAGTAGATATAATGCAAGAACAAAATATGAATTGGTTTTCTACTGCACTTATAGTAGTGATTAGCTTTCTTACACTAACGGATCTCACAAAGGTTTTGTTGAGTTTTGTCTGATTGAAGTTTTCAAGTTTTGGGTTATCTTACGATGGATGAAGGAATAAGGAGTAAGAAGAGCCTAAGCTTGGGGATGCCCCGGCATCCCAAGCTATTATCCAAAAGAGAGCAAGCAACTAAGCTTGGGGATGCCCCCAGTGGCATCCCCTCTTTCTTCTAACGGCCATCGGTATTTTACTCGAAGCTATATTTTTATTCGTCACATACTATGTGCTTTGCTTGGAGCGTCTTGTATGATAAGAGTCTTTGCTTGTTTTATTTTGTTTTTCTAAGTCTTGATTCCTTGCTGGACACACCTATTTGAGAGAGCCAAAATTATATCATGACTTGTTAGAATTGCTCTCTATGCTTCACTTAAATTTTTATGAGCTATGGATTTGCTCTAGTGCTTCACTTATATCTTTTTGATCGTGATGTGCTTTAGTATTTTTGAAGAAATGATCTCTTGCTTCACTTAGGTTTCTTTGAGAGTTAGTAAGATTTTCAATAAATTCTCTCTTGCTTCACTTAAATTAATTTGAGAGACAGAAATATTATGCTCATGATCTTCACTTATATTTGTTTGAGCTTATCTAAAGCAACATCTGAAAAATAGTACCAAAGTGATAGATATCCAAGAAGGATATAATAAAAACTTTCATGAAGATCATTGGACAAAATAAACTTGATTCTTAGTAATAGTTTTGAGATATGATGATGTGATATGTGAGTCATCTTGATGAGTAATTATGCTTTAGTAAGAATATTGGTGTTAAGGTCTGTGATTCCCTATGCAAGCACGAAAGTCAATAATTATGCAATGAAATTATATCCTACTTGTGGTGCATTATTCGGTGCTAATTATGCTTAATGCTCACTTATGAGATTATTTGTTTCTTGGTTGGTCGCTTCTCAATCTCTTGCTAGCATTCATTTTGCACTAAGTATGATCACTACTTGTGCATCCAAAAACCTTTAAACCAGTTTTGCCACATGAGTCCACTATATCTACCTATATGCGGTATTCTTTTGCCGTTCTAAGCAAATTTGTATGTGCCATCTCTAATTTTCAAAATGAACTTCTCTTTTGTGCGCTCATACCGCTCGCGAGGCGGTGAGGGGTGGCTAATATTTTCCATGCTAGATGTGTTATTCTCACGATGTTAGGGATGCCCAGTCGCGAAATGAAAAATGAATTTACTTTATGTTGTCAAATAATAAATTCCTTTTAAAGTGTTGGTATGGAAGGCAACCATGGATTCGGCTAGCCATGGAAAGTGAAAGTATGGTGGAAAAAGGAATAAACTTTATTTTCTATTTCGGAAGAGCCTATGATATATCTAGCATGGAAAGTGTTGGGAACTGTAAGTCGTTTTCGTTGGTGGAAAGGACACACCTCCCAAAATGTTTTTATCTCTAAGTTTTTCGCTTTGAGCTCTGGCACCTCTACAAATCCCTACATCCCTCTGCGAATGACATTACTTTTACTTTATGCAATTTTTATTTTGAATTTGAGTCTCCATCTTCTCTTATAAAGCACCAACTAGGAGGCACTATGATCGTACTTGAGCATTGGGTGTAGTTAATATGCGAGTGTGTTTCATGAATGGATCAATGATTGAGCATGATGGGGTAGGGATAACTTATTTTAGCATTGATATTTTCAAAGACATGGAGTATTTAAGTTGTCATGACAAAACTAGACTACTGTGTTGAACAATATAAAAGTCCAAATGTCCATGCTATAAAGAAAAAAATATATGAGATGACATGTTAGGCAGCATTCCACATCAAAAGTTTTGTTTTTATCACTTACCTACTCGAGGACGAGCAGGAGTTAAGCTTGGGGATGCTGATATGTGTCCAACGTATCTATAATCTTTTATTGTTCCATGTTGTTATATTATCAATCTTGGATGTTTTATAATCATTTTATAGTCATTTTATATCATTTGTGGTACTAACCTATTGACGTAGTGCGAAGTGCCAGTTGTTGTTTTCTGCATGTTTTTTACATCGCAGGAAATCAATACCAAACGGAGTCCAAATGCTGTGAAACTTCTGAGATTTTTTATGTACCAGAAGACACCCAATGGGCCAAGGCAGTGCCTGGAGGTGCTCCGAGGGGAGCACAACCCACTTGGGCGCACCAGGAGGCCCAGGCGCGCCCTGGTGGGTTGTGCCCACCTCGGGTGCCCCCGGGGTCGCCTCTTTGCTCTATAAATACCCCAATATTCCAGAAACCCTACGGGTGTCGACGAAACTCAATTCTAGCCGCCGCAGAGTCCAGAACCACCAGATCCATTCTAGACACCATTACGGAGGGGTTCACCACTTCCATTGGTGCCTCTCTGATGATGCGTGAGTAGTTCTTTGTAGACCTTCGGGTCCGTAGTTAGTAGCTAGATGGCTTCCTCTCTCTCATTTGATTCTCAATACAATGGTCACTTGGAGATCCATATGGTGTAACTCTTTTTGCGGTGTGTTTGTTGGGATCGGATGAACTTTGAGTTTATGATCAGATCTATCTTTTTATATCCATGAAAGTTATTTGAGTTTCTTTGATATCTTATATGCATGATTGCTTATAGCCTCGTATTTCTTCTCTGATATTTGGGTTTTGTTTGGCCAACTTGATCTATTTATCTTGCAATGGGAAGAGGTGCTTTGTAGTGGGTTCCATCTTACGGTGCTTCATCCCAGTGATAGAAGGGGAACCGACACGTATGTATCGTTACTACTAAAGATAAAACGATGGGGTCTATATCTACATAGATAGATCTTGTCTACATCATGTCATCGTTCTTATTGCATTACTCTATTTCTCCATGAACTTAATACACTAGATGCACGCTGGATAGCGGTCGATGTGTGGAGTAATAGTAGTAGATGCAGGCAGGAGTCGGTCTACTAATCTTGGACGTGATGCCTATATAATGATCATTGCCTGGATATCATCATGATTATTTGAAGTTCTATCAATTTCCCAACAATAATTTGTTCCCACCGTTCTGCTATTTTTCTCGAGAGAAGCCACTAGTGAAACCTATGGCCCCCGGGTCTCTTTCTCATATTATTTGCCTTTGCGATCTACTTTTCCTTTGCTTTTATTTTCAGATCTATTAATCCAAAAATAAAAAAATACCTTGCTGCGTTTTATTCTTATTTATTTTATTTGGTGTTCGATCTATCAATCTACTACAATTTATCTCCCATCCACGTGCCAATTTCTGGCGCCGTTGCCCGAAAGGGATTGACAACCCCTTTAACACGCTGGGTTGCGAGTATTTTTGTTATTTGTGTGCAGGGGCTGATTACGTTGTGTTGCTTGGTTCTCCTACTGGTTCGATAACCTTGGTTTCACCACTGAGAGAAATACCTACCGCTAATGTGCTGCATCATCCCTTCCTCTTTAGGGAAATACCGACGTAGCTTCAAGCCGCATCAGGAGGCTGAGCTGGCAGCTCAGTTGGCGGCTCATCAGCAGTCTCCGGTTTACCCATCGGTGTCTGTGGAGGCAGGATTAACCTATAGAACCCTTGGTGTGCCGTGCTTAGTGCCGGCTTACGTAATGAGCGCTTGGGATTCGAAGGGCCCCTACAAGGTGCCTAATTACACGGCTGATCAGCCCCCAGAGGCCTGGATTAAGGATTATGAGATGTCCATGGAGATGTTGGACGTCAGTGATGCTACGTGTGCTAAATACTTCACCATGTTGTTGGATGGGCCAGCACGCACTTGGCTGAAAGGATTGCCCCCTAAGTCCATCAGGTCATGGGCTGAATTGAAGACACGTTTTATCCAGAATTTCAAAGACACATGCAAGCAGCTTATGTCGAACCTTGATTTAGACTCTTGTGTCCAAGGTGAGGGCAAATTAACAACCAATTGGATGCACCGGATCTCGGCCGTTATCCATTCATCGGAAAGTATCAAGGCCGGGTCAGTTGTCATGATGTTGGAAAAGAATTGCCGGTTCCTTTCCCTTCAGCAGAAGTTGGGGCGGCTTAAGCTCCACTGCAATGAGATGGGAGAGCTTATGGTGGCTCCCGTCAAATATGCTGATTCTGATAGTACTAAGGACCCTGAGTCTGATGAGGAGAAGATTGGCAAAGGGAAGAAGAGTGACAATGCAAAGGGATAGCAACATAATGCGGCAGGTCAAAGTAACAATGGTAAGCGCAAGCAGATGGACGGAGGTTCAGACTTTGGGGCTAATACCAACACGCATAATAACAATTAGCGTCGTAAGGGGAGGTCACCGACACCTCGGTTTGGCGGACCAAAGTTCAACCATGAGGCGATGATGAATCAGCCTTGCCCAAAGCACGGTACGCAAGAGAAGCCGGCCACTCATCTATTGAAAGACTGCTTCATCATGAGGGAGTATAGAAATTCCAGTTTTTTCCAGAACAATCATGGCCCACATGACGGGCAGGATCCGGGTATCATGGGCCTGGCTTTGGAGGTGGTGGCTCAAACTCTGGTTTTCAGGGCCAGGGTAATCAAGGCGGTTAATCAGTAGTCTAATCAAGGGGATCAGCAGCAGCAGTCTGGTTATCAGAGTAATCCAAAGCAGCTGAATAGTGGGCAATATCATGTATTTACCACAGGTTTATGCAAACGAGACCAGAAGATTCCTAAGCGAGCAGTGAATGCGGTTGAACCGGCAGTCCCTCGATACTTGTGATGGTCTGAACAGCCTATTGTATGGAGCCGTGAGGATCACCCGCCCCGGGTTGACAATCTGGGTCAACTGGCTTTGGTGGTTGCTCCTCGGGTTGGAGGATACAAGTTCACAAAAGTGCTTATAGATGGAGGCAGCAGTATCAATATCCTTTACTATGATACTTTTCGCCGTATGGAATTGACTGACAAAGATCTTAAGCCGTCTTCTACCATCTTTCATGGGGTGGTGCCTGGTAAGTCGGCGTATCCAGTGGGTAAGATAACTTTGGAGGTGGCTTTTGGCAATGATCACGATTACAGGGCTGAAAAATTGACTTTTGAGGTGGTCAAGATCAAGAGCGCTTATCACGCCCTGTTTGGGCGGCCCGCTTATGCTAAGTTTATTGCATGGCCTTGTTATGTTTATCTGCAGCTTAAAATGCCGAGTCGCAAGGGTACCATCACGGTGCATGGTGACGGGAAGATAGCCTTGGAGTGTGAAGAGGGCAATGTTGCTTATGCTGAGCCTCTTTGTGCAACAGAGGAATTGAAGTTCTACAAAGATAATGTTGACCCGGCGGATATGACCCCTTTAAAAAAGCCAACCACAGAGCATGACCCCTTGTTGAAGTTTAAGTTGGTAGATGACACTAAGCTAGTTGACTTTGTTCCTGGCAACTCATCCAACCAGTTCTGTATCAGTGCTAATATGGATCCGAAAAAGGAAAGCGCGCTCATCGAGTTCATCCGTGAGAAATGGGACATCTTTGCATGGAAACCTTCAGACATGCCAGGTGTACCGAGGGAACTCGCTGAGCACACTCTCAATATAGGTCCAAAGTTTAAGCCGGTCAAGCAATTCCTTCGTCGTTTTAATGAAGAGAGGCGTAAGGCCATTGGTGAAGAAGTGGCCCAGCTCTTGGCGGCTGGGTTCATCATTGAAGTTTTCATCCTGAGTGGTTGGCTAACCCGGTGTTGGAACTTAAGAAGAATGGCACTTGGCGTATGTTTGTGGATTACACAGATCTTAACAAGGCCTGTCCGGCTGACCCTTTTGCTCTCCCTCATATTGATCAGATCATCGATGCTACGATGGATTGCGAGCGTTTGAGTTTTTTGGATGCTTATTCTCGTTATCATCAGATCAAGATGGCAGTTAAGGACCAGGATAAGACATCTTTCATCACTCCCTTTGGAGCCTTCTGCTATGTGTCTATGCCTTTTGGGCTTAAAAGTGCCCAGGCAACTTATTAGCGGTGTGTTCAGAATTGCCTTCATGACCATATTGGACGCATTGTTCATGCTTATGTGGATGATATTGTTGTGAAATCTAGGAAGGAGACCTTGATAGATGATTTGAAAGAGACCTTTGACAATCATCGGGTCTACAAGATGATGCTTAACCCGGCCAAGTGTGTCTTTGGTGTACCAGCAGCCAAGCTCTTAGGTTTTTTGGTTTCTGAAAGAGGCATCGAAGCTAACCCGAAGAAAATCAAGGCTATCACTTCTTTGGCTAAACCGGTGTGTATTAATGATGTCCAGCGTCTGTTGGGTCGTATTGCGGCTTTAAGCCGGTTTATAAGCCATTTGGGCGAAAAGGCTATCCCTCTATATCAGATGATGAAGAAAACAGATCACTATGTCCGGAGCGATGCTGCCAATCAGGCGTTTGAGGTGTTGAAACAACAGTTGGCTGAGCCGCCGGTTCGTGCAGCTCCTGTTGACAATGAGCCCTTCCTTTTATATGTGGCTACTATCAGCCAAGCCGTCAGCGTTGCAGTTGTTGTGGAAAGAAGGGAATTAGGCAAGGAGTACCTAGTTCAGAGGCTGGTTTATTATGTTAGTGAGGTACTCATTGAATCTAAGTAGAGATACCCACATTGGCAGAAGCTGGTTTATGGAGTATTCATGACTAGTCGTAAGCTGAAGCAATATTTTCTTGTTCATCCCATCACTGTGGTTAGTTCTGCTCCCCTAGGAGATATTATTCAAAATAGATAAGCCACGGGTCGGGTAGCCAAGTGGGCCATTGAGCTTGGACCCCATGGTTTGAAATATATGCCTCGGACAGCTATCAAGTCTCAAGCACTTGTGGATTTCATCAATGACTGGACAGAGTTGCAGATGCCTGAGGAGAAGCCGGATAACACATATTGGACTATTCATTTTGATGGATCCAGGCAGTCGGAAGGCTCGAGGGCTGGAGTTACTTTGACTTCCCCACGAGGTGATAAATTTTGTTATGTTTTAAGGTTAATGTTCCCTTGTACAAAGAATGCAGCTGAGTATGAGGCCTTGCTCCATGGTATTTGAATGGCTAAAGAGATGAATCTAAGCCGGGTGAGGTGTTTTGTCGACTCAGATTTGGTGGCTCAGCAAGTTTCAGGAACTTGGGGTTCCAAGGATCCACTCATGGCGGCTTATCGCCGAGAGGTTGATGCTATCGCTGGTCATTTCAAGGGCTATCAAGTGGAGCATGTTGATCATAGGAAAAATGAGACGGCTGATGCTTTAAGCCGGCCGGGGTCCCAGCGTAAGCCGGTACCACCTATTGGTTTCCTTGATATTTTGCATAACCCTCCAGTTAAATTGCCTACGGAGGAAAATCTTGCTATTCCTGACCCGGAGGCACAATTGGTGGCGGCTCTTCATGCTATTCCTGATTGGACAGTTCCATATCTGGCTTATTTGACTTGGGGTGAGTTACCTGAAGATGAAATTTAGCCAAGCAGATAACCTGGCGGTCTAAGTCAATGACTATTGTCAATGGAGAGTTACACCGATGCAGTGTCACAGGGGCATTTCAGCATTGTGTTTCTCCTGAGGAAGGCCGTGAGATTCCATGAGAGATTCATGAAGGAGATTGTGGCCACCATGCCGGCTCTAAGTCTCTCGTGGCTAAGGCTTTTCGCCATGGGTTTTATTGGCTGACGGCTCATGCTGATGCAGAGGATTTGGTTAGCAAGTGTGATGGTTGTCAGAAGTTTTCAAGACGAGCTCATGTGCCGCCTCAAAAATTGAGGATGATTATAATTACTTGGTCGTTTGCAGTCTGGGTGGTGGATATGGTTGGACCTTTTAAAAGATCCAAGGATAAAAAGACTCACCTTTAGGTGGCGGTTGACAAGTTTACAAAGTAGGTTGAGGCAGAGCCGGTCAGCAAGTGTGACGCGGCAACAGCGGTTCAATTCATCAAAAAGGTGATTTTCCATTTTGGCTACCCTCACAACATCCTAACTGATAATGGCACTAATCTGTCTACGGGTGCTATGAAAGAATTCTGTCAACGAGAGCATATTCGTCTTGATGTTTCATCAGCGGCTCACCCCCAGTCCAATGGTCAAGCTGAAAGAGCCAATCAAGAAATCTCGAGAGGCACAAAACCCCGGCTTATGGTCCCTTTGCAAAGGACGCCGGGTTGTTGGGTTGAGGAGTTACCTTCAATGCTTTGGAGTATCAATACTACCTCCAACAGATCCACGGGTTATACGCCTTTCTTCATGGTTTACGGAGTAGAGGCGGTTCTCCCTAGTGACATCCATCACGACTCGCCCTATGTGGCAGGCTATGTTGAAGCTGATAATCAAAAAGCACATCAAGATGCTCTTGACCTTCTGGATGAGGATTCTGACCTTGCAGCGCCTCGTTCGACGATTTACCAGCAAGATCTGCGTCGTTATCATAGCCGCCGGGTTAAAACCTGGACTTTTCAAGAAGGTGACTTGGTGCTCCGGCTCATCCAGGATCAAACAGACATGCACAAGTTGTCGCCACCTTGGGAAGGGCCCTTTGTGGTCAGCAAAAATCTGAACAACGGGTCATACTACCTCATTGATAATCGAGAGCACAAGAACTCACGCAAGTGTGAGGAGGAGACCCCGGCCTTGGAACATTGCTCATCTTCGGTATTATTACACCTCAGCCACTGGCTCTTGTGTTGTACATATTTTCATCCATGTATATAATATGATCAGGTATAATAAAGTTGGCATCCCAGATAATTCAGGGCCTCTACCGTTTCATTTCTGAGTATCTGAGTCTTTATTGTCGGTTCATAAGATCACTTGGGGGCTTCTTGCTCACTGAGCATAGCTATGACTACCCTTTTGATCCGGCTTGCACGCCTTGTTAAAAATAACATGGGGGCTTCCTGCTCACTAAGCATAGCTATGACAACCCTATTGATATGGCTTATGCGCCTTATTAAAACACTTGGGGGCTTATTGCCCAAGGTTACAAAAGAGAACTTGTTACAGTGAATAGTTCAAACATAGGTATCCGGCCTTCAAGGTTCATTATATATCACTTGGGGGGCTTCCTGTTCAATGAACATAGATTTATTTACCCTTTTGATCGGCTTGGACGCCAGGTGTATTCACCAAAAATCCAGGTTATCCTGCCTTTGTATGTCTGCCACTCTGCCCAGGTAATCCTGGAATGACTTGTCGTATTCTTGACAGTCAATCTTGTAAAGACCCTGAACTTGTCAAAGTTAAAACAACGATTGGTCATGTGAGGCCCGGCTTATAGGTTTGAATAAAGGATTAACTCAGTGGCTGTGCAGCCCTTGAATAGCACTTGATATTGAGGCTTGGCGGCCTATGAAGGCCTTGTTTTGTCTAATTTGTTATTTGCTTTGAACATTGTTTGCGTTCTTATCTTTGTACCATATGGATATATGGTTTAAAATTTATTCAAGCCATGTAGCCTTAATCCTTATGACTCATATTTGAGTATATGGAGTTTTGATAACCCAGCCTGACTTTGGACGATAAGTCGCCAATATGTTTTGATTGTGCACTTAGGGCACTGCGCTCTAAGTCTTTGGCTTGTTACCCTTGCTGCATATGGTGAGGTAAGCTGGCAGTATGAACAAAATTCATAGGTATGTTATTTACTTGTTATATGAATATGCGAGGTTTTGATAACCCGCTCTAGTTATGGACTATACAGTCACCACTGATTTTTTTTATGGGGCATCATGATCCTCCCTGGGGTAAACTGCCAGGGCACATGTTATCTGCTTGTATGTAGGGAATATGATGAATATGACCTGTATAATTGATAATATTATAAGCAGAAACGACAGATCTTCCATATCAAGATCGGCGGTTTAAAGTGTTATGAAGACAAACATGCATGATGGCATGGCAGATCATTGTTTTCAACTAGCCTATTACAAGGCATCGGATAGCCCAAAAGAATAAGTGTTTTGATGCAGACAGCATCCAATGCTTTGGATGATAAACTGGCCCTTGGATCAGTTTTTTTTGGCATTGGCGTATTTAAGATTTTGGGTCATCCTACACCGGTTCTTCTTCTTCCTCCACTGGCTGGAAATCAGGTGATGTCCAGTTGACGCCAGTTACAGCTTTGAATATAGCCTCATCATCTATGAGCACGGAGGGATCAATGTCAGGGGCAAAAGTGTGCTTACGTGTTGGAGGAATCAAGTCCATGACTGGATAAACCGCCGCTTTCAATTTTTCATTTTTAGCAGTATAAGCCGCCTGATATTTGGAGAGCTCAGATTCCTCGGCCAGTTTGCTTGCGAACGGCCGCATCTCCTTGACAATTTTTGTGAAGCCCTCTGCAGTGAAGGGAGACCCGTCTTCTTTCAAGCTTGGGCAGCCAGTAACCAGCTCCTCCGGGTCAAGCTCTACCTGCCATGCTTAGGCCCGGCTCAGGGCATTAATGGCGCCAGCCCTGGCGGCTGACCGTTTTATTTCTTCTGCCCTTTGGGGTACAACTGATAGCTTGTCCAGAGTTTCTTTGATAAGAGTAGGTGGTTGTTTGGTATAAGAGACGGCAGCTATGGCTCGTTGCGCGCCGGTGTATAATTGTTCCACAAGAGTGTAGGCGGCTTTTAGCTTCATGTGCATGTCTGAGCCAAAGTGGGAAACCCTGGGGCCTGCATTACCAAAGATATGGATAAACCGGCTGAATGGTTGTTCAACATTGATGATGAAAGATTGACAGGCAATGTTACTTACCAAAGTTGGCGGCTGTCATGCTATTGATTTGATGCTTTAAGCCGGATAACTCGTCAGTCACCAGGTTAAGGGCAGCCTTAGCATCTTCTGCTCTTTTTAACAGAGCAGGCTTCTTAGTCTCCCAGCCGGTTCTTTCTATGCTGAAATCCTTCTTCAGCGTCTCAATGTTTTCTAACGCAGCTTTCAGCTCTGACTTAGCCTTTGAAGTTTCTGATTGTTGGGACTGGATATTTTGCCTCAGATCTGCCACTTGAGATTCTTTCATATTTAATTTAGCCTACAAGATACGATGAGTCAGCAATAATATATGGTTATGATAATCAGCTCATTTGAAGTCCCAAGCATAATACAAGTATTTTACTTGGCACTTGTTGGCTAATGTACATTGCTCTTTTTTGAAGACAATTCTGTGATGACCCGGCTAATTTTTTACAACTATAGCCAGTTCATGGGGGCTGCATATTTGGATTTTATTCATAAATACGGTGATAAGTCCTGGCTTAGCCATGATGATTAAGCCGGCCCTTGGGGGCTACATGTGCAAAATTGATCACTATAATTTGAAGTCTCGGCTTAACCTTCCAGTTTAAACCGACCCTTGGGGGCTACTCGTTCTGATTTAACAATCACAAGTTGTTCTGACATGTCTACAAGATCAACAACGGTATTTAAGTCTATAGTATATTCAAGTTTTCATATTCCATAGACTTGGCGCCTGACAGATGTATACTTATATGAGAAGGTTTTATTAAGTGCTTACCTCAAAGCGCTCCTTCATGAGGTTAACCAAGCCGGCTTCAAAGTCACGGTTGTTGTGAAGATGGTTCACATAACCCGCATGAAGCTCATTGGCATTGAATTGGGCATAGCTCTCCAGATCCAGTTTCCACTTGCCTTTGTCAGCAACTGAGAATTCCTCTTGGCGCTGTGCTTGGATAAGACGGTGGGGTTGCCTGGTGCTGTATAAGCCATCCCAGTGACTATTATATCTTCAGTCTCTTAAGCCGGCTGAGCGGGACTGGGCGGCTTAGCATGAGTTGGATTAACATCCATGGAATCCATGGTGACATGGTGTTCTTCTAGTGGCGGGTCATCAAGGGCTGCTTCAGAGGTTTGGTGCAACGACTCAAACATGGTCTGCTTCTCCGGGCCAGCAACCTTGGGATCTTCAGCCGGTTTATTAACCTTCAGCTTCTTACTGGGTTTGGCCATAGCACTAAAAGTAAAACACATAATGAGATTAGTATGTCAATTGATTAAGTGTTGAAGCAAGCAAGCTTAATGTTCTTACCTAGGTACAGTCTTGAAAAGAGGGACCTGAGTCCCAGTTGAGTCACTAGAAGAAGAGTGAGAGGTTTCCTGATAGTTTGAATCAGAAGGGTTAAGAGGTTGTCGAATAAGACCCGCCTTTGGAAAAGCTAAGTCGGAAATTTGTGAAACCTCGCTTTCGGGCGCTAACTAGGAAGGCTGGCGTGTTGGGTAAGCCGGAAGATAATATTGCACTGCCACTGTTCCGAGTTATGCGACGAGCTTCATGTTGTTGTTTCTTCAAAATAAATTTGGGATCCAATTTATCTAAAGGGTGAGAAAACCTTACTTTTTGGCTCGCCTAACGAATTTTCTGTCTGGTCAGAGGTTCAGAGTCAGAGGAAAGGATAGTTACCTCTTCAACATCTGCTTGGCTTCCTTCCGCGTCATCCTAAGAGTTTTCAGCATCAATAAGGTTTATAAAGAAAGAGCCAAGGGAGTCAACTTCTACCTCCGACTCGTTGTCATTCAAAGCAAAAAAGCTCTGTGGTGCTTGTTTTCTTCTTGGAAGGCTTTTTTGGAGCCTTATTCTTTGTCCTGGTCTTTTTGGTTGGCTTGTCTTGAAGTTTTTTTGCTCTAGAAGGGGGAGTCAGCCTGCAGAAATTCCATTAATAATGAGAAGGCTAATTGATGGTGGCTTGTTGAGGGTGCAGAAGGGGTTCAGACCCGTTTTTATACAAGTCTCTAGACTCTCATTGAGTAGAGTCTTTGTCATATCATTGATTGATTTATCATCCAGACAGATTGAAGAGTAACGCAGCAGATCTTTGACGTCGCCGGTATACTCGAACATTAAGCCGGACCGCTGGCTTAAGGGTAAGATCCTCCATGCGACCTAGCAACGGACCAGATCAACTCCGGTTAAACCATTGGCCATCAAGGCCCTGATCTTTTAAAATATGGGCATATACTTGGTCCTATCTTCTATGCTGATCCGATCGGGGAGAGGGTGTCTATTGCTAAGGCGGTTTTGACGGTAACTCGGCAGAGGATTCTCCCCTTCAGGAGATGCATCTTTGCAATAAAACCAAGTAAAGTTCCACTCTTTAGGGTGACTGGGAAGGGTGGTAGCAGGAAAAGTGGCTTCTTTCCGCTGCTAAATGAAATACCACCTAATTCTAAGCTGGGCCCATTCGTGAACTCGGTCTGACGGTTTAAATAGTAAAATTCCCTAAATAGTTCTACAATGGGTTCCTATTGAAGGTATACCTCGCAGAACACTTGAAAATTGTAGATGTTTGGAACAGAGTTGGGCCCAATGTCTTGAGGATGAAGCTTAAAGAAATGCAGCATGTCACGGAAGAATTTTGAGCCAGGTGGGGTAAACCCCCAGAGCATATGATCAGTAAAAATAATAACTTCACCCTCTTTGGGGTCAGGAGGGTCTCTGTTCTCGGGGCCCTCCAATGAATGACGTCCTTTGCGGCTAAGATGCCCACTTGGACATGCTCTCTCAATGTTTGCTCAGTAACCCGGGAGGCGACCCAGTTGCATGAGGTGACAGTAACCCGGGAGGCGACCCAGTTGCATGAGGATGAAGGCCTAAAAAGAAAATATTGCCGGTTTAAGATTATGCTGCTAAGCCGGCCAGTGATTAAAAAGTAAGTGCTATAAGGTCGACATGATTAAGCTGGAAAGTAGTGCAGGGTTATACGGATTGTGAACACATACTGGCGGCTTAAAAAAGGGGACTAATGCTATATGGCGGGTTACGACTTATGGTATGAGCCGCCTGCACGTTTGCAGTATAACAGATCTAAAAGTGAATTTTTGCTAAGTGATGGACAAACAGATTCCACATATTGGTGCTATGATTTTGGATCTGCAGTAGCTCAGAAAATAAAATAAATTCTAAACCTAAGGTGGCGACAACAGAGGAACTTGTGTGCTCACATGAGATTTTTTGTACAGAGGGAGGATCTTATTTGATTGAAAAGGGATGCTAAACTGCTACCGCAAAACTTTGGTACCATATTCAGATCAAACTACAAGATTTAGAGAAGAAAATAAGGAGCAGTGAAGAACACCCACGAACGATGAAAACCCTAATGCAAATCTGCTACGAGGAAGGAGAATACTTACTGATGCTGACGAACAATGAGGCGTGCCTGATGCTCTGGTCCGATCAGTCGATCGTGGCCGGAGTTGAGGAATTTGGGCGGAGATGGCATAGCGGAGCTTAGGGATGGCTGAGGCATCGCGAGGAAGAAGATGAAGTCGAGGGGGCAAGGTAAAAGTGAAAAGGAGAACCCCCTATCCCTATTTATAAGGAGATGGATAAATGGCATGCGCGTGAATCGAGGAGACCGAAAAAATGATTAGGTGGCTACACGGACGCCTCGATTTTCGGGAGGTCCATTAAAGAAAAAGATCTGTTGAGATGTTCTGGGCTTCGTACAAAGTTAATGCAAGATGATGTCATGGCGGGTTAACAATATTTTGAGATGTGACGTCATGGCGGGTTACAGTGAATATGTAAAAATTAACGATGGAAGGTTCTACTAAGTCAAGTACTGAAGATTGATGTGAACAAGTTCAAATCAACCTGGGGCCTAATGATGGGAATATAACTACTGGGTATGACCCACACAGGAGGGGCCGGGTCATGCCACTGGTGGCTTAATATGAAGAGGCCCAAGAAGATATGAAGATGGCGGTTCATAGAGAAAGCTTATTCAAGGCCCAAGACCCGAGGATGACTTGAGGCCCACGAGTGTGAGCTGCCATATGTTTAACTTGTATTGTAAGGCAAGCTTAGCTAGATACCAAGCCGGACACGTTTTGTATGAGCCGGTCGGGACTCTGTAAGCCGCTGGGCATCAACCTGTATATAAAGGGGTGACCCGGCGACAGGTTAACTCAGGAAACAACTCATCGAAAACTAGTGTATTCGCTCCCTGGTAATCGAAACCCAAGCAATACAACCTAAAGCAGGAGTAGGCTTTTACCTCATTGAGAGGGGCCGAACATGGGTAAACTCCCTGTGTCCTTTGTCCCATTTAACCCCTTCAAGCTAACCTAGTTTCGATGGCTCCACACCTAAGTCCTTTTGCTAGGGCATCTGCCGTGTTAAGTCCACGACACTAGGGATCAAGCCCTAACAAATTGACTCGATTACATGATAAATCTCATCCAACTCCATCACCGTGTAGCAAGCCTATGAATGAATTACCCACTCCTCGTGGTGAGCATCATGAAGTTGTTGATGAATAAGGGGTGGTGATGATGGTGGCGACGAATCCCCCTCTCCGAAGCCCCAAACGGACTCCAGATTAGCCCTCCCGATGAAGAACAGGAAGTGGCCACCGGTACGCGTCGGTGCTATACACACGGTTTTTAACCCCCTTTCGCGACGACATTTGGAGTCGTCGCCAAGTGAGTGTGGGCGATAGGGGGTCCTTCCCACACGACCCGTAAAACCGTCGAGGATAGGCCCTCGGCACATTTGGGGAAAATGAGCTCGTGTGCGATCGTGCGAGGCATCGAAACCCAATCGTTTCCGTTCGTATGTACATCACACATGGTGAATCCTAGAAAAACATTTCCGTTCGTATGTATATCACACACAGTCAATCCAAGGAATACGTTTTCATTTTTATGTACATCCCACACAGTCAATCTAGGGAAAACGTTTCCGTTCGTATGCACATCCCACACAGTCAATCTAGGGAAAACGTTTCCTTTCGTATGTACATCCCACGCGGTCAATCCAGGGAAAATGTTTCCGTTCGTATGTACATCCCACATAGGTTTATGTATAGGCTCGTGTGTGATAGGTGCAACTATCACATACGCTCTGCCTTGGTTAACCGTTTGCTTTTATCAGCTACATGACACGTGATTTGATGAAGAAAATTGTGTGGCATTGGGCTATCCATCACAAGCGCTTTTACTATTAGAACTGTTTGCAAAGTTCCATGACACATTTAATTGGTCTATTAGTTTACAATTAATAATTCCAGTATTACACAAATTCACATTTCATGTCGAACAGGTGTTTGCCAATTTCATATCAGGCACATAAATATATTTTAACAACACAGCAGGATAGCTACCTGAAAAAAACACAGTACAACATATAGCTAGTTCAACTTCATAAGAACAATATTAGAACAATATATTCATTTACCTAATCGAGATCATCCAGGCTCGTCTTATCCACCTCTCGCTTGGGATTCAAGAAGAACCTGTTTTGCTTGTGGCCAACTGGAAAGTGCCTCCTCCTTCACCAACACCATCTTAGCAAAGTCTGATTTAAAAAATCTGAGCTCATTCTCCACCTTCCTCTTTTTATCCCGCATCTTCAAATATTCTTCAGCGTTGACAACAATTTCTCTAAGACTAACTCTGTTCTCTTCCTCATACATGCTCCAGAGCTTTGCTAGGCACATCATCAAAGACTGTGGCCACTCTTGATCAACCCACTCTAAGTAAGAATACTTCCGTTCATCCTATAATATTTAAAACTAGATCAGTAACAATTGTATGCGAAATGGGTTTATAGCAACATAGAAAATCACCAATACTTATTTTGAAAAACTGAAGAAACAAGTTAATTATGACATATCTTCTCAAAAAGATCAATGTGCAAATGAATTAATTACTCTTGAGACAACAACCAAATTCTGAAACATCAGAAGCTATAATTAACTACAACAACGCTACAAGTTCTTACTCTTGTACTATAAATAACAAATTGAACATTTTATGAGGAAGGTAAATATAACTGCAATAGCATAGCGACAGTGTTTGGTTGACAGCAAATTGATACTAACAGGTGTGTACATGCACAAATTTAGTAACATCGAACTAATAGCACTAAGGGCATCCACTATGTATGCCAAAACCGGTGTAAAGACAACTGTTGCTACATCTTGCACCGGTGCCCTACACTGGCGAGCCGATGCAGCGGAAAGAATTCAGGGACCCGGACTCCGGAGCACCTAGTTGCTCACCCAGTTCCTTCGTGCCATAAAGATTTAGTATTTTACTGCTTGGCTGCTTGGATGTGTGGACCAAAGTTGGCTGCACAAACTGTTGAAGCGGTGCCAAATTATTTTCTAATGGCACCGCTGATGAGATGGCACCATTTTTAGATACTAGGTACAAACTGTGACACAGTCTTAGGATGCGTTTGGTTGAAGGTGTGGTATGAATGGGTTGGGACCATGGCAGTGTTTGAGTCAGATCTAACAAAAGATTTGTAACGCATTTAAAGAGGGTCTAACCTTCTCTGCACATTCCAGAAACTTCCTCCCACTGTCCATAGATTCAAACGCAGCTACCTTCACGCTTGGAGATTGATGGTGACAACGAGCAGATAGATCTTTAGCCACCCCGCTCCATTCTTTGCAACAGATGGTCCTAGGGAGCTACAAGAGGAAGAAATGACTCAAATGGACCGCCGGGTTAAAATCCTTCATTCCAAGTCATAGCCCGATAGAGAGAAGAGAGGCATACATGTGTGGTGAAGGAGTCGGAGGAGGAGGATGAACCACTGGAAGCAAGCGAGGAAGAGGCTATAGCTTAGGAAGGAAGGAAGGAAGGAGGAAACTGGGGAAATGTGACTTGTGGTCGGGGAGAAAAGTGGGTGGGGAAGGGGGGCTGGGGGTAGGTATTTCGGCGGTAGGCCGACAAATTTTGAAATGTGGAGGGAAACTTTGTGCGTGGTGCCGCCAGACACCATTCACTTTGAACGATTGTGTGCATCTCAAACGATTCTTCTGCTTTACGCGCATGGGATGTGTTTGATAATTCAAATTTTGGTGGAAATTTCCCCGGGTACATCATTGCATAATTTAACATTGCTTGCTAATTTGGGCACACAAAAGAGCGTACAACACACATACCACACTTACTGAATCGAGCAATTTTAGTAATTAAACAGAGCCAGTTGACCTAAACATAGCTCTAACAGAAAACCAGCATTAAAAACAAAGCCTAAGTACGCATAATTTTAACAAATCCGCCGCCGGGCCGGCCTATGCATCGATCGCCGGTGTGAGATGAGACGTCGATGACTTGTCCTGGCGACATGCCGCCATCGGTGGACTCTGCGTCCCTCCTGCTGAAGTCGACCGCATCCTCGTCCTTGGCCTCGTCCTCAGCGCCGCCCTCAAGGTTGTAGTACTCGTAGTAGTGGATGCGCGAGAGCTCGAGTTGGTACTCCACCGCCAATTCCTCGACGGACAGACTCTTCTCTACCTCGACCTTGGCCACACACAACTCCTCCTCCCGGCGCTCCTTGATCTCCGCCGCCTCCTGCATCTCCAGCTCCTGCTTGGCGATCTCATGAGGAAGCAGGTGCTCCATGGCCACCGCCGCCTTTTCGGACATGGGTTGCATGCTGGATTCCGAGGTGGCCTGGAATATCTTGGCGTTCGCGTCCTGGATCTTGATACGTCCATTTTGCATCATGCTTTTATATCGATATTTATTGCATTATGGGCTGTTATTACACATTATGTCAGAATACTTATGCCTATTCTCTCTTATTTTACAAGGTTTCCATAAGGAGGGAGAATGCCAGAAATGGAATTCGGCCGAAAAGAGCAAATATTAGAGACCTATTCTCGCACAACCGCAGAAGTCCTCGAAACTCCACGGAAGTTATTTTTCGAAATAATGAAAATATCGAGCGGAAGAAATACCAGAGGGGGCCCACATCCTGGCCACGAGGGTGGGGGCGCCCCCTGCCTCGTGGGCCCCCGGTTGGCCCTCCGGTGCCCATCTTTCACTCCTCCTTCCATCTATATAGGGCCTAATGCGTTTTAAGACCGCCTTTGACTATTGACAAGATTAATAGTACATGACATGCACAATGTGAAAATTATATCATTGAAAGCTCCTTTCACACATGAATTTAACGGTGTGCTTTGTGTAAGTTGCATGTCATGTATTATTGCTCTAATATTTGGTCAAAGTTAGCCTCAAAAAATGCATTAGGCCCTATATAGATGGAAGGAGGGAGTATATGAAGTCTTTCGTCCGAAGAAAAATAAGAAGCAAGCTTTCGGGACGAGACTCCGCCGCCACGAGGCGGAACCTTGGCGGAACCAATCTAGGGCTCTGGCGGAGCTGTTCTGCCGGGGACACTTCCCTCCGGGAGGGGGAAATCATCGCCATCGTCATCACCAATGCTCCTCTCATTGGGAGGGGGCCAATCTCCATCAACATCTTCACCAGCACCATCTCCTCTCAAACCCTAGTTCATCTCTTGTATCCAATTCTTGTCTCTAAGTCCGGGATTGGTACCGAGGTTGCTAGTAGTGTTGATTACTCCTTGTAGTTGATGCTAGTTGGTTTATTTGGTGGAAGATCATATGTTCAGATCCATTATGCATATTAATACCCCTCTTATTATGAACATGAATATGCTTTGTGAGTAGTTACGCTTTGTTCCCGAGGACATGGCGTAAGTCTTGCTATTAGTAGTCATGCGAATTTGGTATTCGTTCGATATTTTGATGAGATGTATGTTGTCTCTCCTCTAGTGGTGTTATGTGAACGTCGACTACATGACACTTCACCATTACTTGGGCCTAGAGGAAGGCATTGGGAAGTACTAAGTAGATGATGGGTAGCTAGAGTGACAGAAGCTTAAACCCTAGTTTATGCGTTGCTTCGTAAGGGGCTGATTTGGATCCATATGTTTCATGCTATGTTTAGGTTCACCTTAATACTTCCTTTGTAGTTGCAGATGCTTGCAATAGGAGTTAATCATAAGTGGGATGTTTGTCCAATTAAGGGCAGCACCTAAGCACCGGTCCACCCACATATCAAATTATCAAAGTACCGAACGCGAATCATATGAACGTAATGAAAACTAGCTTGACGATAATTCCCATGTGTCCTCGAGAGCGCTTTTCTCTATATAAGAGTTTGTCCAGGCTTGTCCTTTGCTACAAAAAGGATTGGGCCACCTTGCTGCACTTTATTTACTCTCGTTACTTGTTGCTCGCTACAGATTATCCTATCGTAAAACTATCTCATACCTATAATTTCAAAGGTTTGCAGAGAATACCTTGCTGAAAACCGCTTATCATTTCCTTCTGCTCCTCGTTGGGTTCGACACTCTTACTTATCGAAAGGACTACGATAGATCCCCTATACTTGTGGGTCATCAGATCTTGGCGTGGGTGGCCTTGACCCGTGCCAGGGCAACATCAGCGGCACAGACGGAAGCTCGAGCGCTCTCGGCGTTTGCAGCCGCCGTCACAGCAGCCGTCTCGGCTGTTGCAGCTGCCCTGTCGGCTGCCGCAGACGCCATCTCGGCGGATGTGGCCGCGCTCAATGCGGATGCGAGACACTCTCAGCGTACGCGGTCGCGCTCTCGGCGCAGGCGGCGGCGCTCGGGGAGGACGCGGCCATCGCACGGGCTTTCACGAAACGTTTCCATGGTGTCATCTTTGCAAGAAGGGGGTGCGGGAATGGGGATCGGGATTCATGGATTCGGGGTTATGTAATCGGAGCGCATTTAGCCAAGCGAAGCTTAAGGAGGAAGACTTAAATAGACCCAGAAATTTTTTATTATCTGTGAAACACGAATTTGTCCAGGCTTGTCCTTTGCTACAAAAAGGATTGGTCCACCTTGCTGCACTTTATTTACTTTCGTTACTTGTTGCTCGTTACAAATTATCGTATCACGAAACTATCTGTTACCTATAATTCCAGTGCTTGCAAAGAATACCTTGCTGAAAACAGCTTATCATTTCCTTCTGCTCCTCGTTGGGTTCGACACTCTTACTTATCGAAAGGACTACGATAGATCCTCTATACTTGTGGGTCATCAAGACTCTTTTCTGGCGCCGTTGCTGGGGAGTGAAGCGCCTTTGGTAGGTGGAATTTGGTAAGGAAAAAATTATATAGTGTGCTGAAATATATTGCCAGTTGTTACTATGGAAATTAATCCTCTGAGGGGCTTGTTCGGGTATCTTCACCCCACCAAGAGAGCAAAGAGTTGCTCCTCAACCCATCGAACCTATTGAACCCATCGAAAATGAAAATGTCTACTTTGAAATTCCTTCGGTATGATAGAAAAACTGCTAGCTAATCCTTTTGCAGGAGATGGAACATTACATCCTGATGAGCACCTAATATATGTGGATGAAGTTTGTGGATTATTTAAGCTTGCAGGTATGCCCGATGATGTTATCAAGAAGAAGGTCTTCCCTTTATATTTAAAGGGAGATGCATTGACATGGTATAGGCTATGTGATGATATGGGATCATGGAACTATAAACGATTGAAATTGGACTTTCATCAGAAGTTTTATCCTATGCATCTTGTTCATCGTGATCACAACTATATATATAATTATTGGCCTCGCGAAGGAGAAAGCATCGCTCAAGCTTGCGGGAGGCTTAAGTCAATGTTATATTCATGCCCCAATCATGAGCTCTCAAGAGAAATGATTATTCAAAATTTTTATGCTCGGCTTTTTGATAACAATCGCAC
Organism: Aegilops bicornis; assembly: GCA_021605145.1. NCBI lineage: Eukaryota > Viridiplantae > Streptophyta > Magnoliopsida > Poales > Poaceae > Aegilops > Aegilops bicornis. The sequence goes on along the minus strand of CM038671.1, from coordinate 254,818,856 downwards.
CATGCTCGATACTTCTTGTGTTGGCTCTTTTATGATGAAGACTATTGAATTCAAATGGGATTTATTCGAAAGAATTAAACACAACTCTAAAGATTGGGATCTCGACGAAGGTAAGTAGTCAGGTATTACACCTAAGTTTGATTGTGTTAAATCTTTTATGGATACCGATGTTTTCCATAAATTTAGCACTAAATATGGACTTGACTCAGAGATAGTAGCTTCTTTCTGTGAATCTTTTGCTACTCATGTTGACCTCCCTAAGGAGAAGTGGTTTAAATATCATCCTCCCATAGAAGTAAAAGTAGCTACACCTATTAAAGTTGAAGAAAAGACTATCACTTATAATGATCCTATTGTTCCTACTGCCTATGTTGAGAAACCACCTTTCCATGTTAGAATAAAGGATCATGCTAAAGCTTCAATCAGTTCGTAAAAGCAATATTAGAACTTACACACCTCTGAGCAAGTTAAAGTTGAACCTAATATTGCTATTGTTAAAGATCTCTTGGCTGATAATATTGATGGGCATGTTATTCATTTCTGTGATGAGACTCTAGAATTGCTAAACCTTGTGCTAAAGATAAACATAGACCTGTGGTAGGCATGCCTGTTATTTCTGTTAAAATAGGAGATCATTGTTATCATGGCTTGTGTGATATGGGTGCTAGTGCAATACCTATTGACTTATACAAAGAAATTATGCATGATATTGCACCTACTGAGTTAGAAGAAATTGATGTCACAATTAAACTTGCCAATAGAGATACTATATCACCAATTGGAATTGTTAGATATGTTGAAGTCTTATGTTGGAAAACTAAATATCCGGCTGATTTTCTCGTTCTTGGTTCCCCACAAGATAGCTTTTGTCCCATTATATTTGGTAGACCCTTCTTAAACACTATTAATGCTAGGATAGATCATGAAAAGGATGTTGTTACTATTGGTTTAGGTGATATGTCTCATGAGTTCAACTCATCTAAATTTCAGAGACAACACCGTGAAGAGGAACCGCCTAGTAAAGATGAAATTATTGGTCTTGCTTCTATTGCCGCATTCTTAGTGATCCTTTAGAACAATATTTGCTAGATCATGAAAATGATATGTTTATGAATGAAAGAAGGAAATAGATGAAGTGTTCTTTAAACAGTGGACCTATTCTCAAACACAACTTGCCTGTTGAAATCTTAGGGGATCCTCCTCCACCCAAGGGTGATCCCGTGTTTGAGCTTAAACCATTGCCTGATACTCTTAAATATGCTTATCTTGATGAAAAGAAGATATATCCTGTTATTATTAGTGCTAACCTTTCAGAGAAGGAGGAAGAGAGATTATTGAAAACTCTGAAGAAGCATCGCGCTGCTATTGGATATACTCTTGATGATCTTAAGGGCATTAGTCCCACTCTATGTCAACACAAAATAAATTTGGAGAAAGATGCCAAACCAGTTATTGATCATTAGCGACGACTAAATCCTAAGATGAAAGAAGTGGTAAGAAAGGAAATACTAAAGCTCCTTGAGGCAGGTATAATCTATCCCGTTGCTGATAGTCAGTGAGTAAGTCCTGTCCATTGTGTCCCTAAGAAGGGAAGTATTACTATTGTTCCTAATGATAAAGATGAATTGATCCCGCAAAGAATTATTACAGGTTATAGGATGGTAATTGATTTCCGCAAATTAAATAAAGATACTAAAAAAGATCATTACCCCTTACCTTTTATTGATCAAATGCTAGAAAGATTATCCAAACATACACATTTTTGCTTTCTAGATGGTTATTCTGGTTTGTCTCAAATACCTGCGGTGTACCGATGATCAAGCAAAGACCACTTTTACTTGCCCTTTCGGTACTTTTGCTTATATACGTATGCCTTTTGGTTTATGTAATGCACCAGCTACCTTTCAAAGATGCATGATGGCTATATTCTCTGACTTTTGTGGAAAGATTTGTGAAGTTTTCATGGATGATTTCCCCATTTATGGATCCTCTTTTGATGATTGCTTGAGCAACCTTGATCGAGTTTTGCAGAGATGTGAAGAAACTAATCTTGTCTTGAATTGGGAAAAGTGCCACTTTATGGTTAATGAAGGCATTGTCTTGGGGCATAAAATTTCTGAAAGAGGTATTGAAGTAGATAAAGCTAAAGTTAATGCTATTGGAAAGATGTCGTGTCCTAAGGACATCAAAGGTATAAGAAGTTTCCTTGGTCATGCTGGTTTTTATAGGAGGTTCCTTAAGGACTTCTCAAAAATTTCTCGGCCTCTGACTAATCTATTACAAAAAGATATACCTTTTGTCTTTGGTGATGACTGTGTAGAAGCATTTGAAATACTTAAGAAAGCATTAATCACTGCACCTATTGTTCAGCCACCTGATTGGAATTTACCCTTTGAAATTATGTGTGATGCTAGTGATTATGCTGTAGGTGCTGTTCTAGGACAAAGAGTTGATAAGAAATTAAATGTTATTCAATATGCTAGTAAGACTCTAGACAAGGTTGCTCAGAGAAATTATGCTACCATCGAAAAGAATTCTTAGCAGTTGTATTTGCTTGTGATAAGTTCAGACCTTATATTGTTGATTCTAAAGTAACTATTCACATGGATCATGATGCTATTAAATATCTTATGGAAAAGAAAGATGCTAAACCTAGACTTATTAGATGGGTTCTCTTGCTACAAGAATTTGATTTACATATTATTGATAGAAAGGAGCCGAGAACCCTGCTATGCATAACTTGTCTAGGTTAGAGAATGTTCTTGATGACCCACTACCTATTGATGATAGCTTTCTTGATGAACAATTAAATGTCATAAATGCTTCTCGTACTACTCCATGGTATGCTGATTTTACTAATTACATTGTTGCTAAGTTTATACCACCTAGTTTCACATATCAGCAAAAGAAAGAGTTTCTCTATGATTTGAGACATTACTTTTGGGATGACCCACATCTTAACAAAGAAGGAGTAGATGGTGTCATTAGACGTTGTGTACCTGAGCATGAACAGGAACAAATCCTACGCAAGTGTCACTCCGAGGCTTATGGAGGACACCACGCTGGAGATGTAATCGCACATAAGGTATTGCAATCCGGTTTTTATTGGCCTACTCTCTTCAAGGATGCCCATAAGTTTGTCTTATCTTGTGATGAATGTCAAAGAATTGCTAATATTAGTAGACATCAAGAAATTCCTATGAATTATTCACTTGTTATTGAACCATTCGATGTTTGGGGCTTTGATTATATGGGACCGTTTCCTGCCTCTAATGGGTATACTCATATTTTAGTTGCTGTTGATTACGTTACTAAGTGGGTAGAAGCTATTCCAACTAGTAGTGCTGATCATAACACTTCTATTAAGATGCTTAAAGAAGTTATTTTTCCGAGGTTTGCAGTCCCTAGATATTTAATGACTGATGGTGGTTCACACTTTATTCATGGTGCTTTCCGTAAAATGCTTGCTAAGTATGACGTTAATCATAGAATTGCATCTCCATACCACCCACACTCTAGTGGTCAAGTAGAATTGAGTAATAGAGAGCTCAAATTAATTTTGCAAAAGAATGTTAATAGATCTAGAAAGAATTGGTCTAAGAAACTTGATGATGCATTATGGGCATATAGAACTGCATATAAAAGTCCTATGGGTATGTCTCCGTATAAAATGGTTTATGGAAAAGCATGTCACTTACCTCTCGAAATAGAACATAAGGCATATTGGGCCATTAAAGAGCTCAATTATGATTTTCAACTTGCCGGTGAGAAGAGGTTATTTAACATTAGCTCACTTGACGAATGGAGAACCCAAGCCTATGAGAATGCCAAATTGTTTAAAGAAAAAGTTAAAACATGGCATGACAAAAGAATACAAAAGCGTGACTTTAATGTAGGTGATTATGTATTGCTATACAACTCTCGTTTAAGATTTTTTGCAGGAAAACTTCTCTCTAAAAGGGAAGGTCCTTACGTTATCGAGGAGGTCTATCATTCTGGTGCCATAAAAATCAACAACTTCGAAGGCACAAATCCAAGGTGGTGAACGGTCAAAGAATCAAACATTATATCTCGTGTAATCCTATAAATGTTGAAACCAATATCATTGAAACCGTAACCGGAGGGGATACATAAGGGACACTTTCCGTAACGCTTCGGACTCCGGAAAAGGAATAGGTCTGTGGTACGGTAAGAAAACCGACTCCAAAACAGTTCTAATGGCAATTTTTCTCTGTTTTGGAATATTTAGATAAATAGAAAAATAAGAAGCGGTTCGCTAAGGACACGAGGGCTCCACGAGCGTGGAGGGCGCGCCTACTACCTCGGGCGCCCCATTGCGTGGGCACCTCGTGCGCTCGCCGGACTCCGTTTTCTTGCACGATATGTATTTTGGTCGATAAAAATTCATTATATAATCTCCCGAAGGTTTTGACTCCTGTATCACACAAATATCCTCTGTTCTTGTTTCGAGTTGTTGCTGCTGCAGATTATAGCAAGATGTCTTCTCAAGAGTCAGTCGGGGAGAGCCAGGTGTCTCATCCGGCATCGAGATCAAGGATTAAATAAATGATGTCTGACCACTTTGCGCCAAAGAACGGAGGAAGAGATGGAGGCTGATTTGAAGAGGATAGATTCCATGGAGCAGGATCAAGAAGTCACTTCGCTCCGAGCTGGATTCACGATGGGGAACTACAGAGCTCGGCTATTCCAAACTCGGTTATCCCTTCCAATGTTAGATTTCTTTCTTACGAGAATATGAAAAAGAGTTTTACCTGTTCCCCCGCAGCTATGCAACATCCATGGGTGCAAGGAGCTTTAACCATTACGGGTAAGCTCCGTAAGGAGATAATGGATCTCAAGCAGCAAATCAATAATCTCGAGGAAGAGAATCGTATCCTGAGGAGTATCATCGCCAAGAATATCACACCATCACCTCCGAAGAAAGAGATATAATCACATGGGTATGGGCACTCCCCTTGGCAACTGCCAAGCTTGGGGGAGGTGCCCCGATATCGTATCACCACCACATCTCCTATCTTTACCGTTTTTCTTAGTTCTATCCTTTTTAGCATTATCTTGATCTAGTAGAATAAAAGTTTTAGTATGATCTAGTTTTGAGTTTTGCTTTACGATCCCTTTATGTAATCGAGTCCGTGAGCTATATAATAAAGATTAGTGTTGAGTCAAGGGCCTGATTATCCTGCTATGATCTTGAGTGAATAAAAGAAAAGACAGAAGAATAGAAAGAAATAAAGAGATCATATTGATCTTATGAAGAGTAATGACTTCACATAGAAAGACTATGATGATTAAAAGTTGTTGAGAGTTGACAAACATAGATTTGGTCATCGTTGCAATTAATAGGAAGTAATAAAGAAAGAGAGGTTTCACATATTAATATACTATCTTGGACATCTTTTATGATTGTGAGCACTCATTAAAATATGACATGCTAAAGAGTTGATGTTGGACAAGGAAGACAACATAATGGGTTATGTTTTCTTATATCCGAAATAAACTATATTGTTATGGATCATCCAACATGTTGAGCTTGCCTTTCCCCCTCATGCTAGACAAATTCTTTGCACCAAGTAGAGATACTACTTGTGCTTCCAAATACCCTTAAACCCAGTTTTGCCATGAGAGTCCACCATATCTACCTATGGATTGAGTAAGATCCTTCAAGTAAGTTGTCATCGTTGCAAGCAATAAAAATTGCTCTCTAAATATGTATGATTTATTAGTGCGGAGGAAATAAGCTTTATACGATCTTGTGATGTGGAAGAAATAAAAGCGAGGGACTGCATAATAAAGGTCCATATCACAAGTGGCAATATAAAGTGACGTTCTATCGCATTAAGATTTTGTGCATCCAACCCTGAAAACGCATGGCAACCTCTGCTTCCCTCTGTGAAGGGCCTATCTTTTACTTTTATCTTCTACCTTATGCAAGAGTCATGGTGATTTTCACCTTTCCTTTTTACATTATCCTTTGGAAAGCACAGTGTGTTGGAAAGTGTCGGCGTTCTGGGAATGGGGGTCCCCAAACTTGCTCGCTGGCTCCACGGCGTATTGAGCAAAGAGTCAGACGCCCATCTTCGCCGACAAGGCATCCAAGACCCTCGCGAGGTTCCAAGCCTCGTGGAGGCGGACAACGCAAGACTTCCTCGGAGTGGTTTAGCCAGCGGGCTCACGAGGAGCGGAGATATCAAGCGGGGCAAACCTCACGAGGCACTCGTGGACGTAAGCCATGACGAATCTGTGCCAAAGCGGGTACCAAAGCGGGCGCCAAGGCGCAGCTGCCGTCCCATTTCCTCTTTGGTGCTAAGGAGGCAAGCGCAGGCGAAGAGTACCGAGGCATCAGGCAAAGGTTGCCATATTGGTGCAACAAGACCAAGACCAGGAGGATGGCAAGGCGGAGATCATCGTGGAGCCCAAGACGGCATCACCCCAGGGCTTTTCGCAGGCGAATACCGCTTTTATCGGGATAGCTTGTACTAGCTGTCCCCCTTCAAATTTACCCGCCGTTGTTGGCTCCCTTCCCACTCAACATTTGGGAAGAGGACCAGGGCTTCTATAAATAGGACTAGCCACCACACTAGGAGGGGACGGATCGAGAGTTGGCTCAGATCTTCCTTAGCAACACAAACACAAGAACACCTCAACCTCAGGAGGCTGTTCTTCCCTTGTACTGTTCATCATCAGCCCAAGAGGCAATCCACCACCACCACACTGGAGTAGGGTATTACACCACAACGGTGGCCCGAACCAGATAAACCCGTGTCTCTTTACGTGTTGTGAGTTCGCCGAGTTCGTTCACAAGATCTTAGCGGGCTAGAGCATAGATCGGTAGGAGGGAAAGACTTCGCACCCCAAAGTGTTCGAATCCTTAAGGGTTTGCCGAACCCCACATCCGACATTTGGCACGCGGTAGGGGTGCCGGAGCTTCTTCCCTCAACCAGCCCTTCGACGCTTCATCGCCATGGCGATGTCAGCGACCCAAGGACCGGCGACCGGCTGGGCAGCCTGGCCGGCCCGGACGAAGCCGCCTGCCCACGGAGATCTCGACTCCGCACCCCAAGTGGCACGGGCGCCACCAGGCTCCGCTGGGCGCGGGCAGCGTGGTCAAGCGTCATCCACCCTCACCCCGCGGCAAGTACAGGCCGTGGGGAGAGCGGCGAGCCACCCCGCAGCAACAGCGCTGCACTCGCGGCGGGAACAAGCGAACATGCGGGCGGCACTTACGGTGGCAAGAGAGCTGTTGTGATGCAGGCTGATGGAGAGCGGCCGAGACACGCTACTCGAGCGAGTCGCTGAGTTGCTGGACGCGGCGGCGTCGGGAGCGCCACCCTTCTGCTATCAACTTCCCCCCAGGCCACTGCAGGGCCGCGCGGCGAGCCTCACCACGTCTGCGTGCCACCAACTACGCACGGGGGCTTCGTCAACATCAGCACGGCCGGCGGCGCAGGGGGCTCCAGTCCCCCCATGCGTCCTCGACAAGCACAAGCGCAAGCGTCACCCCCCATGGTTCCAGCCAGGTGCCGTATCGTCATCCCCAGGACGCCATCATGGGCGGAGCAACGTGGAGCGTGGGGCACCATGGCGAGGTGTTCGGGGTGACGGCCCCGGAGGCCTACGTGCCTCGCACGATGGACCAAGGATATGCACCGGAGGATGACATCGGCTCGTTCGTTGGAGAAGATTGGGGAGAAGGGGCGCTAGGAGCGGAAGCTTTCCAAGAGCCAACGGAGAACCACAACGATCGCGCCAACAGCGGAAATTATAGGGTACCACTAGTCACTCAAGAACAGGTTTACGCTAACCATGGGCTACAGATGAACCAGGTTGCCGCGTCGGTCGACGACACAGGCGCGGCGACACCCGCTCCGGCAAGGGAGACGCGATGGGGGCCACCGAGAGGGAGCCAGGAGCAAGGCACCTCCCCGCGGCGTGCGACACCTGACGACACCCGGAGGTAAGCCCTCTGTCGGGGAGGCCTCGCCAACCCTTCCCCCGGCAGAGGACCTGTGGTCGCCGAGGGAACTGGCCGGTGTCCTCTTTCCTCCTTTGTTTCATTCCCGGTCTCCGGTCGGCTCGGAGGAGGTTGAGAGCGGCGCAAGGCGGGGCCCTCGTCTGGCGATATGAAGCAAGGCCGGTACTTGTGAAGAAGACCCGGTGCCTGTGAAGCTCGCCGCCCGTGACACTCTCACGTAATAATGAGTTGGGGCTGTACACGCCCCGGAGTCTCAGGGGTGCCGGCCTCAGGCCCTGGGGCTCCCTCCCATGCCTAGTGGCAGCACTTAGCTCCGCGCTGGTGAGAAGACTTGAAGACCAGAAGACTAGACTAGGTGCCGGACGCGGCCTTTTGCTTTGGATCTTTCCTTCTGTAGCTTTGCTTTTTGGATCTGGATTTGAGTTGAAGCTGAGTTTTTATCGATGCACGCGGGGGGAGCCTTTTCTCGTTTGAGCAATTTCTTGCCTTCTGGATCTCGCTTTGTTTGGGACTCATGTCTGTCGAATTTCCCTCACGAGCTCCTCGCGAGCGGATCAAGACGGCACGCTGCACGGCGCTGCTGTACCGGGTGCCCACTCCACATGGGGCCCTCTCCGGCAGGGCGGCGAGCTCCGCAAAGTTCTCAGAAACTCGGCACGTCACAGCCTAGCTCAAGGCTGGCGCTGACTAAGGTAAACCAAGGCGGAAAACTTGCATCAGGATTCATAAGTTCGCGAGGACACGAGCTCACATCGCATAGGAAAGTAAAAACTGCAGTTTGCTTACATGAGGGGCTCCCCCTCTCAAAATGCTCTTACAAGTTTCCAAGGGCCATGCCCAAGTTTGTGCGCAGGAAGAAATGGCAGGAGAACGAGGGATCAGCCAGAAATGTCGCTCGCCGCGTCACTCGCGGACGCGTCACTCGCGTCGTCGTCATCCTCGTCAGCATCATCGCCGCCGTCGGCGACGCCTCCGTCGCCATCGTCGACCACGTCGCCTTCGTCCGCCGCGACCACCACCGCGTCATCCTCAGAAGCGAAGGCCCTGACCAACGCGTCCACCCGGTCCTCAACCCAGCGTGCTAGGCGGCGTCAAAGTCAAAGTTGGGGTCGGCGTTCAAGAGGTGACTGAAAACACGCGAGAAGGCGCGCTCAAGCAAGCCGCGCCCCCTTTCCTCCACAAGCTGGCGGGCTCTGACAGATCGAGCCTCCAGGCGCGTCACCACTTCGGTGAAGAAGGTCAGGTGGCTCGCGTAATCATCGGAGTGAGGAGTTGGCACCTCCACATCGCAAATATGGCCCAGGGGATATTGGCCCTGTTCCGAAGCTCCTGAAGCATGGGGGCGTGCTCAAGGCCAGCTGCTCGGGCGCCGGAGCACCTCCTCCATGTTCTGCCTCGCGACGGCCTCTGCGTCATCAACCTGTCTCCGGAGGGAGCGCAGCTCGGCGCGGGCGGAGGCTAGGTCCTCAAGGCTGCCGTGACCAGGTTGGGCTGGGCTTCCAGACGCCTCTCGGCCTCGCCCAATCTTGGGCTCGAGGGCAGCGGCCCTGCCCTCATCCTCCACGCCCGCGAGCCTCAGCTTCAAGTCATACCTGCCCTCCGGGTCCGCGCGAACCTCGGCCACCCGGTGGTTCGCCTCCTCCTCGACTCTAGCCTCGCGAGCCCCTACAGCATCTTCTGCTTGGGCAACTTGACGCTCCCTCGTCTCTAGTTGCTCGAGCTCGCAGCTACGCTCCATGGCATCCAGGGCCAACGCCTCCTCACTCTTCCGGACTTCCTTTTTCCTCCATGAGGCGTCCCCTCGGCGATGCAAGGCGGCCTCAAGGCCCACCTGCTGCTCAAGAGACGCGCCCCAGGCCTGGAGCTCCCAAGCGCGCTTCTCCGCGGCCTCGCGGCGGCGATCGGCCTCGCGAGCCTCTTCCAAGGCTCGTGAGCGGGCTTCGTAAGAAGCCTTGAGAGACGCCTCGGCCTTTGCGTTCTCAAGGTCACGCTGATAGCGGCCGAGGTTGATGGCCACCTTCAGCTTGCACCGCTCCTCCAGCAGCCGAAGACCTTCAGCCTCGAGACGCGAATCAACACTCGCGAGCTCTCCACCTAGCCAGCTCATGGCGCTCATCGCCTCCTGGAAGAGCTCATGGCGAACCATGCTCCGCCCGCGCTCAAGCCCAAGCCCGAACGATCGCCTTCTTCGCCCTCCGCCTCGGGGATTCGGGCGGGCGCGCCTGGCGCCGCCACCTCGGCAGGAGGTCGGGTGGCGCCACGCCTTGACACTAGCCCATCTTCGCGAGAAACCCGAAGCTATGGGAGCTTGCCGCTTGAGGAGGAGCCGAGGATCGAAGCCAACAAGTTGCCACCGAAGATCAGCGGAGGAGTCTTGGGCACGCCTGCCAAGCTCCACGCCAGGCCAGTGGGGAGAAGCGACGGGGCCGCAGGATCAGCACGCCAGGAAGGCATGGGTGCCCCTTCAACCAATTCTGCCCCAGGGGCAGGACTCGGGGCGCCCGCGGCTGGCGGGGTAGTTGACGAAGGAGGAGGCCACTTCTCGGGAGATCAAGCAGCCTCAGTTGATGGAGCCCTGAAAAACGGGCGTCATAAGAAGAAAGCAGCACATGGAAGGCCACAACTGCGTGATACTTACACGTCAATGGCCGCTTCAGCGGTTTGAAGACGTTGCTGCCGCTGGGGGATCCTTTCCTCTTGCGGAGCTCCTCGAAGTCCATGCAAAGGCGACCGAAACGCTGAACGTGGCGGCCAGAGCGCAGCAGGACCGAAGAAGAGCTCGGGAGAATGTCTCCAGGGGTGCTCGGTTGCGGCGAACAGCCGGACACCGTTTCACCACGATCTCCCGAGGCCCCTGGAGCCTTGGCCTCGGGAGTCGCACGCAGTGTCTCCTCAGCAACCGACGCCTCAGGAGGGATGTGGCATGCTCCTGAAGACGATGCCCCAGGATCACCGCCCGGCGCGTGCTCATCGGCACACGAGCCGCCGGTCTCTGCCCGAGCTCGCCCACCAGCACCGTCACTTGGGGCGAGCCCCGCATCAGGAGCGAGGAAGGGAACCACAGCGACAGGGTTCTCCCGAGGCCCCTCCAGGCCAACCGGTCGCGGCCCCCATTCATCAAAGAGGGGCATGGCCTTCACAAATTCATCCTTATTCTCGCAATGGTACAGCAGGCAACAATTCCTAGGTAGATCAGCTGGCAGAGAGACGCCCGTTAGGACCCTGAGCACTGTCCCTCGCGTCCCAAGGAGGAGCCCGGACTCCTGAAACCTCATGTGGTCTTGGCTTCTGAGCAAGGTCCACATGGGGCGAGAATGGCACTGGACCGGAGCGACCCAGCGTCGCACGAATTCCTTCACCACCATCGGTGCAGTTACGCTGCGATCCTTCAAAGAACTTCAACTCGAGCTGCACGAGCAAGGCCGGGGCTCATGAGTCATTGATGGCCCCAAAAGTTAGGAACAATGGGCCCCTGACAGAGCCTGAAGTAGAGGACTGAGCACACCAGCATCAACAAACACCCATCGCATCCGGAAGTCGCTCATGGATGGAGGGAGCTCGAAATCAATCCTCGCCGTCATTGCCGCAGCCACGGCTGAAACTTCACAAGACCTCAAAGATCGGCCGAGGGTCGGCCAGATGCAATGAGAAGAAGTGGTGGAAGAGAGCCACTGAAGGAGCAATGCCCACCATGGCTTCGTACACGAAGGTGAAGACCACAAGAAGTGCCACGGACTGAGGGTCGAGATGCAGCATGTGGATCTGATAGTGCTCAAGCACAGCGTTGAAGAAGGCGAAGAAAGGAGGAATCAGGCCTGCCCAGATGGTGTCGATGAAGATTGGGATCTCAGTGGCCGTCTGAACCGAGCGAGTGTGGGACACAGGCCAAGCCACCGTCTCCCCCCACTCATTGAAGCTGGAGGAAAGCATCGGACGCACCTTGTCCATGGCCTCGTCGTTGAGCACGCGAGACCGGCCGAGCGCCGGTGCGGAAGATGGAGGCGTGGCCGGAAGGAGCAAAGGGCTCTTCCCCTTCTCAGCTTGCTTGGGCGCCATGCCTGTGGAGCAGGCGGAGCGCGAATCAGATTGGGGAAGAGAAGAAGAGTCACAAGGAAGCAGAGGAATTGGGGAACCAAGGTGCTCCGAACTTGACCCTTGGCTTCACCGCGAAGCCAAGCCCAATCGCACCTTGGGCCCGGGGGCTACTGTCGGCGTTCTGGGAACGGGGCTCCCCAGACTTGCCTGCCTGCGGCCCACGGCGTGGCTGAGCAGCAAGTCGTACGGCCCATCTTCATCAACAAGGCATCCAAGACCCTCGCGAGGGTCCAAGCCTCGCGAGGCGGACGATGCAAGACTTCCTCTGGAGTGGCCTAGCCAGGCGGGCTCACGAGGAGCGGAGATCTCAAGGCGGGCAAACCTCACGAGGCACTCGTGGACGTAAGCCATGACTTAACGGTGCCAGGCGGGTACCAAAGTGGGCGCCCGGGCATGCAAAGGCCCCCATTTCCTCTTTGGTGCTAAGGAGGCAAGCGCAGCGAAGAGTACCGAGGCATCGTGCAAAGGTTGCCATATTGGTGCAACAAGACCAAGACCAGGAGGACGGCAAGGCGGAGGTCATCGTTGAGCCCAAGGCAGGCGTCACCCTGTGGCTTTTCGCAGGCGAAGACCGCTTTTGTCAGGATAGCTTGTACTAGCTGTCCCCCTTCAAATTTGCCCGCCGTTGTTGGCTCCCTTCCCGCTCAACATTTGGGAAGAGGACCAGCGCTTCTATAAATAGGAGTAGCAACCACAGTAGGAGGGGACGGATCGAGAGCTGGCTCAGATCTTCCTTAGCAACACAAACACAAGAACACCTCAACCTCAGGAGGCTATTCTTCCCTTGTACTGTTCATCATTCAGCCCAAGAGGCAATCCACCACCACCACACTGGAGTAGGGTATTACACCACAAAGGTGGCCCGAACCAGTATAAACCCTGTGTCTCTTTCTGTGTTGTGATTTCATCCGTTCGCAAGATCTTAGCGGGCTAGAGCATAGATCGGTAGGAGGGAAAGACTTCGCGCGCACCCCAGTGTTCGAACCTTAAGGGTTTGCCGGAACCCCACATTCGACAGAAAGATCCTCACATATATATCTAATTGGATGTAAGTTAGCATGAACTTATATTGTTGACATTACCCTTGAGGTAAAAGGTTGGGAGGCGAAACTATAAGCCCCTATCTTTCTCTGTGTCCGACTAAAACTCCGTAACCACAAGTATTGCGTGAGTGTTAGCAATAGTGAAAGACTAAATGATATTTGAGTATGTGGACTTGCTGAAAAGCTCTGAGATAGACTCTTTCTGATGTTATGATAAATTGCAATTGCTTCAATGACTGAGATTATAGTTTGTTAGTTCTCAATAAAGTTTCTGATTCATACTTTGCATTATGAATAGATTATTACTTGAGCATAAGAAATCATATGACATTATCCATATATGTTGTTGTTATGAGAATAATCATGATGCCCTCATGTCCGTAATTTATTTTATCGACACCTCTACCTCTAAACATGTGGACATATTTATCGTTATCGGCTTCCGCTTGAGGACAAGCGAGGTCTAAGCTCGGGGGAGTTGATACGTCCATTTTGCATCATGCTTTTATATCGATATTTATTGCATTATGGGCTGTTATTAGACATTATGTCACAATACTTATGCCTATTCTCTCTTATTTTACAAGGTTTACATAAGGAGAGAGAATGCCGGGCATGGAATTACAGGCTAGAAAAGGAGCAAATATTAGAGACCTATTCGCACGACTCAAAAGTCCTCAAACTCCACGGAAGTTATTTTTGGAAATAATGAAAATACTGAGCGGAAGAAATACTAGAGGGGCCCACACCTGCCAAGAGGGTGGGGGCGCGCCTCGCCTCGTGGCCCCTGCTGGCCCTCCTGCCCATCTTCTACTATATGAAGTCTTTCGTCCAAGAAAAATAAGAAGCAAGCTGACGAGACTCCGCCGCCACGAATGGAACCTTGTGAGAACCAATCTAGGGCTCATGGCGGAGCTGTTCTGCAGGGGACACTTCTCCCGGAGAGGGAAATCATCGCCATCGTCATCACCAACGCTCCTCTCATCGGGAGGGGGCCAATCTCCATCAACATCTTCACCAGCACCATCTCCTCTCAAACCCTAGTTCATCTCTTCCATCCAATTCATGTCTCTAAGTCTGGGATTGGTACCTGTAGGTTGCTAGTAGTGTTGATTACCCCTTGTAGTTGATGCTAGTTGGTTTATTTGGTGGAAGATCATATGTTCAGATCCATTATGCATATTAATACCCTCTGATTATGAACATGAATATGCTTTGTGAGTAGTTACGTTTGTTCCCGAGGACATGGGAGAAGTCTTGCTATTAGTAGTCATGTGAATTTGGTATTCGCTCGATATTTTGATGAGATGTATGTTGTCTCTCCTCTAGTGGTGTTATGTGAACGTCGACTACATGACACTTCACCATTATTTGGGCCTAGAGGAAGGCATTGGGAAGTAATAAGTAGATGATGGGTTGCTAGAGTGACAGAAGCTTAAACCCTAGTTTATGTGTTGCTTCGTAAGGGGCTGATTTGGATCCATATGTTTCACCCTATGTTTAGGTTTACCTTAATACTGCTTTTGTAGTTGCGGATGCTTGCAATAGGAGTTAATCATAAGTGGGATGTTTGTCCAATTAAGGGCAGCACCCAAGCACCGGTCCACCCACATATCAAATTATCAAAGTACCGAACGCGAATCATATCAATGTGATGAAAACTAGCTTGACGATAATTCCCATGTGTCCTCGGGAGCGCTTTTCTCTATATAAGAGTTTGTCCAGGCTTGTGCTTTGCTACAAAAAGGATTGGGCCACCTTGCTGCACTTTATTTACTTTCGTTACTTGTTGCTCGTTACAAATTATCCTATCACAAAACTATCTGTTACCTATAATTTCAGTGCTTGCAGAGAATACCTTGCTGAAAACCTCTTATCATTTCCTTCTGCTCCTCGTTGGGTTCGACACTCTTACTTATCGAAAGGACTACGATAGATCCCCTATACTTGTGGGTCATCAGATCTTGGCGTGGATGGCCTTGACCCGTGCCAGGGCAACATCGGCAGCACAGACGGCAGCTCGAGCGCTCGGCGTTGCGGCCGCCGTCGCGAAATTGCCTCGCTCGCAGCTGCTCGTTGCCGCAGACGCCCTCTCGGCGGATGTTCCGCGCTCAATGCGGATGCGACGACACTCTCAGCATAGTCGGTCGTGCTCTCGGCACAGGCGGCGGCACTCGGGGAGGACACGGCCATCGTACGGGCCTTCACGAAACGTTTCCACGGTGTCATCTTTGCAAGAAGGGGTGCGAGATGGGGATCGGGATTCATGGATTCGGGGTTATGCAATCGGAGCGCATTTAGCCGCGTAAGCTTAAGGAGGAAGACTTAAATAGACCCAGAAATTTTCATCTCAAACGGTTACTACAAAAAAATTGTGTGTGATGTTGTGGATATTTTTTATTAGCTGTGAAACACGAATTTGGAATAAAGTGGCAACGGATGGTGTTTTAAATGTACGAGAAAATTTGTAGTACTAAACTGTCATGCCAAATTTTGGAAAATTTCAGGTGTCATTTGACCTTTTAAGACATTTAAGTGATTTTCTAGCCATTTAATGACCGTAATTCAAATTTGAACTACATGTACATGCAACAGCTAACCAGAACGGTTTGATAAGTCATATTTTGTGTACTTGTGTGCGATTTAATTCCATGTGCAGTAAATTGGAAGGAATTTTCAAACATATTGGTCTAACAGCTATGACACAATTAAGCATGGAGTGCCATGGCATTTAAATTCAAAAAAATTAAAAAAGATCATAAACACAAGAAACCTTGCTTGATGTAATGTCATGCCACCAAGATGATGTGGTAAAATATTTGGCATGTTTGACGAAAGTTTTGACACACACCCCACACAAACCGAAGCAACTCACTAGAAGGCTCGTGTTTCTGAGAGGGAACAATGTATGTTCGATCACGAATGGGAGATTGCTTCCCTTACGGCCTTCAATTTTTTTCTACATTTAACGTGCACTAATACAACTGTCATGTGAAAATTTGGAATATTTCAGGGGTCATTTGACCTTTTAAAGTCATTTAAGTAATCTTCTAGCCATTTAATGATCGTAATTCATATTTGAACTACGTGTACATGCAAAAGCTAACCATAACGTTCGAAAAATCATATTTTTGTACTTGTGTGCGAGTTAATTCCATGTGTAGTAAATTAGAAGGAATTTTCAAACATATTGGTCTCACGGCATGGACACATGCATGGGGTGCCATGGCATTTTAATTCCAAAAAATTAAAAAATGATCAGAAAAACATGAAACCTTGCTTGATGTAATGTCATGCCACCAAGATGATGTGGTAAAAAATTGGCCTGTTTGACGAAAGTTTGGACACACCCCCCTCACAAAACAGAGCAACTCACTAGAAGGCTCGTGGTTCTGAGAGGGAACCATGTTTGATGACGAATGGGAGATAGCTTCCCCTTACGGCCTTCAAATTTTTTCTACATTTAACATGCACTAATACAACTATCATGTGAAAATTTGGAAAATTTCAGGGGTCATTTGACCTTTTAAAAACACTTAAGTGATTTTCTAGCCATTTAATGACCATAATTCAAATTTGAACTACATCTACATGCAATGGCTAACCATAAAGGTTTTAAATTTCATATTTGTGTACTTGTGTGCGAGTTAATTCCATGTGCAGTAAATTAGAGGAATTTTCAAACATATTGGTCTCACGGCATGGACACATGCATGGAGTGCCATGGCATTTTAATTCCACAAAATTAAAAAAATTGTCAGGCAAACATAAAACCTTGCTTGATGTAATGTCATGCCACCAAGATGATGTGGTAAAAAGATTGGCATGTTTGACGAAAGTTTGGACACACACCCCTCACAAAGCGGAGCAACTCACTAGAAGGCTCATGGTTCTGAGAGGGAAGAATGCATGTTTGATGACGAATGGGAGATAGCTTCCTCTTATGGTTGTGACGCCCTATCGACAACAGGCAAGCGCCAATGGATCCGCTCTTGTTGTGCGGCGTGCCACGCCTCTCGCTCTGCGGCGCTCCAACGGTCTCGCCGTGCGGCGAGCCGCAACCTATCGGTGCGGACGCGCCTAGCTTGCTCTACGGCGCGCCATCGATCATGTTGTGCGGCGAGCTGCAGCCTCTTGGTGCTGACATGCCTATCTTGATCCGCGGCGCTGAAGCGCCATGCGCCAAGGGTCTGCTCAACCCTGGTGATGATGCACATCACAGCGTCATCCATCGCATTGCCGAGGAGCGCCTCGGCCTCTACAGGCCGTGGCGCCAGCTCATTTTCCTCGTCGACGAGGTTGACAACAGAGGCGGCGCTTTGGTGGGTTGGCATGCTTCGAAAAGGTGGATGTGCTACAGGTTGCGCTTGTTGCCTCCGTCCGTTGCGCGCCCCCTAGGTTTATGCGCAATATCGCTGGGTGGCGAGAAACAGGTGAGGAAATGGCGGGAAACGGTGGCGTGTTCATAAAATGCCATCAATTAATGGAAACTTAGCATAGAAGGAACATCGAGCTAGCACAAGAAGTAGATGATGATCAGATGATCGTTTATCCTAGTTAATTTACATGTAATAGTTTACTTTGGTGTGTGGAAATGTCATGTGTGTACTAGCCACGTATGTAATTGGATGTTTGCCGCGTATTACACACTTCTTGTTTATGTGAAATCTTTCTGTTCTCTTGGCTCAACACAAACAGTTTATCGGGATGAACTGTATGTCCTCCATTGCACACACCTTGATCTGGCTGAACCGTTTCTATTGCGTTGCCTAATCGAAAACAGTTCATCCGAGTGAACCGTATGCCGTATATCCCACACACCTTGATCTGGCTGACCGTTTCTTTTGTGTTGCCTAATCACAAACAGTTCATCCGAGTGAACTTTATGCCATATACCGCACACACCTTCATCTGGTTGCCCGTTTCTTTTGTTCTGCCACATCGCAAACAGTTAATTGAACTGAACCATATGCCCCTCATCGCACACGCAACTAAAATCTGAACCGTGTTTGATGTATCCTTCATCGCAAACGTTTTGCATCTTTTTTGATGGGCTTTTAATCACCGTTTGTGATTAATGCATCGCACACAGTTTCGTCAAAGGGTCTCTGATCGTAGTGTCGCGTTAGCAGCATCGTGCAGTAGTGGGCGGTGGCTGTGTATCGTAAAACATGAAAAACTTCTTCTCTTATTTTTTCTTGGGGAAACGAAATTTATAGCGCTAGAATTAGGTTAGAAGGTTGCCTATGGGCCCCACAAGGTAACAGGGCACGCCCTGCTGCCTTGTGAGCAACAGGTGCCCCCCGGTGGATCTTTGCTCCAATATTTTTTATATATTCCATAAAAAATCTTTAAAAAGTTTCATCCGATTCCGAGAATTTTCATTTCTGCACAAAAACAACACCATGGTAGTTCTGCTGAAAACAAAGTCGGTCCTGGTTAGTTTCATGCTAATCATGTAAATTAGTCCAAAACAAGAGCAAAAGTGTTTGGAAAAGTAGATATGATGGAGACGTATCAAAGACTAATAGATTGGAGAGTATATATGTCTATAAATTAACTCACATGAATCAATGAATAAACATATATCAATCTAATCATAAATTGACAATTGATGACACCACAACAAACATACCATAAAGATTACATCAAATGGGTCGCAATCATATAGAAAAAGACATGTGATCCTTGTATTGCATAACAAGGGAGATATTGCCATCTAACTACTAATATGGACCCATAGTCTAAGGAGGACTACTTACACATGAACATGGTGGTAGCAAGGTTGATGTAGATGGTTGCCGTGACGAATTCTCCCTCCATCAGAGTACCGGAAAAGGCCGCTAGATTGGATCCTGGCGGAACTGAGAGGTGCGATCGCAGAAAAAAATGTCAATAAATATATGGTGTCAATCTAGGTCAATAGAAAGTAAGGGGCACCGAGAAGCAGTGGAGGAAGTATCAGTGGGGCCCACGCGGTTCTGGATCGCCCCCTGGCCATGAGCTGGGGTTGGTGGGGCCCATGGGCATCGCATTCCAATCTCGTTGCTTCATACGACCTTATGGTCTTGAAATTTTTTTTACAATTTTTTGGACTCCATGAAATTATTTTTCTGCAAGATCCATAAACAACAAAAACAACAACTAACACTGGACAATGAATTAATAGGTTAGTCCAAAAAATTTGGTGCCAAAACTATGCAATAATGATATAATTATAGCATGAAACAAGCAAAACTTATAGATATGTCTATGACATATCACATGTACTCAATAACTAGCCATGATAACAAGGCAAAAGGCAATATTTAGTTTAAGAAATTTGACCCCAGACCGAGGAAGTCCTATCTAAATGATGTCATATACGACAACACTGCAAAAATACGGGCCAAGTATGCACAAGTTGTACATTTACCAGCCAGTTGCACTCGTCTAAAAATAGGTGGAGAAGTTTTTTGCGCGTAGAAGATCAAGGGGCCAAGGCCCAACCCCTACTAGTGCCCATGGGGCCTAAGCGCCATACTTATAGGGGCGCTTATGGCTTGTGGGACTCTCTCCATGTGGCATTGGTTTCGGATGGTCTCTATATTCCCCGGAACCCTGACCCTAATTATAGTGCATTTTTTGCCACCCTCCCCTCATGATTCTAAGGTGATCTTCATTCTCAACCCTGATCAGGTACTCTACCATAGGGCGAATTCATATCCATCATCACCGACATCGTCCTCACGCTTCAAGATGAGTTATGACTAGTCCACCCCCTGAACAACGGGTTTCATGGAAACAGCCAAGCAGTAATATGTCCTCTTAATGCGTTTAGATGTTCAATACAATGGTCGTATGAGTTTCCTTACATGTTTATGGTTAAACTGATGTATTCATACGAATGATGTTAATCATGTGATAAATTATTGATTGATGTTCATATTTAGGATTGCCATCTTGTTTGATCTATAGATGCAAATTTCTCTCCTACTGCTTGTTTAATCAATAGCGGGAGAGGTGTGCATGAGTTGGGTTCAAATTTTGCAGGTAATCTACTACAATGACAGAAAATAGAAAAGGTCTGTATAGAATCGTAGTCACTAAGGATTAAGATTTATTAGAAGATTCATTGAAATCCCATAAACAATTATGTGTCATCTTGCTCAATGCAATTACATGTGTTCACACTTATTGTCCAAATGGTGTAGAGGGATCTCGATTATCGATGGCAATTTAGCTATAAGATGTAGAGGGTATCTTGGTCTAATGGTACTATGCATGTACTGCCTATGTAGAATCAACACATTCATATGTCTGGCATGAGCATGGAATATTCGTTATGTACTTTTTCACATGATTATGTTATTTACCATAGTTTTATGTATTGGAGAGATGCACTTGGTAAGCCTATGAATCCCAATCCAATTTTTAGCATAATAAGCACCTTCCAACAAATTCTACACGCACTTCTATTTTTAGTTTTGTGTTTTTAAAGAAAGTACAAAAATATTACCTACCACATTATCTCTTAATTATCTTGTGCAACTAGCAAGATTGACACCCTTGTTAGCTCACAAGTTAAGTTTTATTTATGTTGCGCAGAATTTAACTGTTATAGGATACTGGTACCTCCATGAATTGATATGTTGGTTTCTCATTGAGGGAAAACTTGGTATGTACTACAAACTCCTACAGTGAGGAGTTTAACGAGAGCACTCGCACCTCTCCAACTTGATCGATCAATAGCCATAGCTACTCATGCATACGGGGGCCTTCAAATACCGCACACAATCACAATGGGGTCTCTACTCAGGCATACGTCTTTTCCAACTATTGGACAACACCTCCTAGTACACAGCTATCATGGCTACAGAGAACAAGAGTGTCACATCCATCGATCGGTTCTATACAGCAAAGTCTCCCACCCAATCAGTGGCTAGCTACTTGCGCATACGGGGGGCTTCAACTATAGCACATGGATGCAATGGAATATCTACTTGCACAAATGGGACCTCCAACTATCGTACACGAGCATATAGATTGATCGAGTTCTATAATGAAAAGTCTCGCACGCGAGATCATGCACAATCGTGTAAACTACCCAGGAATCTCGCCTGGGCTGACCACCCACTGTATACCAAATGAGGCGGAACTCGCTCGAGGAATTTCCGGAAAATCATTGCCCTCACTACTACCATTATTTTTTTTCATGGAAGGCCCGAAGAACATCATCCATGTGTGTGTCTGACCCGACCAGGGCGAAAGTTCCATTTTAGATCATAATTCTTTATCTTGGAAGTGTTTCATCAATATATCCATGACAATACATGTTTTCCGCACTTTTTTGTCATGAAAGTATACCTACTATGAAAGAAAATACTTCCGTTTGGGCCAAAATGTCACAAGTGTCTTTTTCTTGTAGTGGGAAGAAGAGAGACTCGGTAGGATTCACCTTCACTATCTGTAGCCGAGGCCGAACCATGCCATCGCCGGTAATAGTGGAGACAAGATACATGGCCAGGAGGTGTCATCGTGTGGTTGGGCGTCAGGGAGGACCTCCTTTATGGCATCGGTGTCCATGACGAAGCCCTAGCGGCTAGGCTTAGCCGCACGTTGGTGAGTCGGCCGAGAAGGTGCTTGCTCTCTCGTAAGAGTGGTTGGGTAACCCCCAAGTGTAAGGGTAGATTATCTAGCAATAAGTATTTCCCTTAGTAGAGAACCAAGGTTTATCAAAGTAGAAGAAGTTCTTGCAGCATACAAAGTCATTGGTACATGCACACAAAACACAAGACAAACTTCTCCCCAACATGTTAAGAAGGTTGTCAAGCTTCTTGTCTTGCTAGTTACAAGATTAAATTGCACTCTATGGTAGGAATTGATACATAAAATAAAAGAAATGGTACAACAAGGAAATAATATTTTTGGTAAAGTTTTCAGTATAAGAAGATAGACCCCCGGGACCATAGGATCGCTAGCGGCATCTCTCCAAGCATACAAGTGTGGTGTGGTGAAAAAGGTACAATTGGGCAGCGATTAAATTGCAATATTTATATTTATGACTATGATCATTCATGGCATAATTGTTGGGAAACATAATAGAAAGAAAAAATCGCGCCTACGCACACCCAAGATCAATATGAAGATGCATAATGGGTTGTGATCACGATCGTTACCGTCTCCAAGTTGCAGCGAAAGATGAACGTGCTAGTATAGATCGTACTTGGAGTCCCTCAAACCGTCGATGAACGATCCCTTGAACCACCCACGAACAGTCCCCGAACCGAAGACCGAAAGCACGACCTCTCTACTTGGTTGCAAGCGTGCAGCCTTCACGATCTGGCAGTGCTTCGCCGTCCAGAGCTAATTGTCGCCAGAGAATTAGAGGGAGAAGATTAGAACCATACATGTCTCCTAATTATCTGGACAAGAGGATTAGCCTATCTCTAATTAGTCAACTAGGACCAACTAGAACTAGAAGAACCAGAGGAGGCTCCAAAACTTGTATGTCTCAAAGGACAAAATCCTCCAGTATATATAGGATAGATGGGAGAGGAGGGGCTGCCACCAAGGGGAAGGAGTCCCCCTTGGGGCGCCGACCTAAGGACGGGAGGAGGAATCTTCCCCTCCTCCAATTCGGTCCTTCCTTAGGGAACGAGGTGAAGGAAATATGCCCTAGAGGCAATAATAAAGTTGTTATTTATATTTCCTTATATCATGATAAATGTTTATTATTCATGTTAGAATTTTATTAACCGGAAACTTAGTACATGTGTGAATACATAGACAAACAGAGTGTCCCTAGTATGCCTCTACTTGACTAGCTCATTAATCAAAGATGGTTAAGTTTCCTAACCATAGACATGTGTTGTCATTTGATGAACGAGATCACATCATTTGAGAATGATGTGATGGACAAGACCCATCCGTTAGCTTAGCATTAATTATCGTTTAGTTTTATTGCTATTGCTTTCATCATGACTTATACATGTTCCTCTGACTATGAGATTATGCAACTCCCGAATACCGAAGGAACACCTTGTGTTCTATCAAACGTCACAATGTAAATGGGTGATTATAAAGATGCTCTACAGGTGTCTCCGATGGTGCTTGTTGAGTTGGCATAGATCGAGATTAGGATTTGTCACTCCGTGTTTCGGAGAGGTATCTCTGGGCCCTCTCGGTAATGCTCATCACTATAAGCCTGGCAAGCAATGTCACTAATGAGTCATTGTACCTTCATAGGATACCCAAAGGAGACTGTTGGTACACCTTCAATCACAGATCCAAAGGCAAGATATTTGTTGCTAAGAATGGAGCCTTTCTAGAGAAGGAGTTTCTCTCGAAAGAAGTGAGTGGGAGGAAAGTAGAACTTGATGAGGTAATTGTACTTTCTCCCGAATTGGAAAGTAGTTCATCACAGAAATCAGTTCCAGTGATTCCTACACCAATCAGCGAGGAAGCTAATGATGATGCTCATGAAACTTCAGATCAAGTTACTACTGAACCTCGTAGGTCAACCAGAGTAAGATCCGCACCAGAGTGGTACGGTAATCCTGTTCTGGAGGTCATGTTACTTGACCATGATGAACCTATGAACTATGAGGAAGCAATTATGAGCCCAGATTCCACGAAATGGATTGAGACCATGAAATCTGAGATGGGATCCATGTATGAGAATAAAGTGTGGACTTTGGTTGACTTGCCCGATGATCGACAAGCAATAGAGAATAAATGGATCTTCAAGAAGAAGGCTAACACTGACGGTAATGTTACTGTCTACAAAGCTCGACTCGTTGCGAAAGGTTTTCGACAAGTTCAAGGAGTTGACTATGATGAGACCTTCTCACCTGTAGATATGCTTAAGTCTGTCCGTATCATTTTAGCTATTGTCGAATTTTATGATTATGATATTTGGCAAATGGATGTCAAAACTGCATTACTTAATGGATACCTCAAAGAAGAGTTGTATATGATGCAACCGAAGGTTTTGTCGATCCAAAAGGTGCTAACAAAGTGTGCAAGCTCCAAATGATCCATTTATGGATGGTGCAAGCCTCTCGGAGTTGGAATATACGCTTTGATAGTGTGATCAAAGCATATGGTTTTATACAAACTTTTGGAGAAGCCTGTATTTACAAGAAAGAGAGTGGGAGCTCTGTAGCATTTCTGATATTATATGTGGATGACATATTTTTGATCGGAAATGATACAAAATTTCTAAATAGCATAAAAGGATACTTGAATAAGAATTTTTCAGTGAAAGACCTCGGTGAAGCTGCTTATATATTGGGCATCAAGATCTATAGAGATAGATCAAGACGCTTAATTGGACTTTCACAAAGCACATACCTTGATAAAGTATTGAAGAAGTTCAAAATGGATCAGTCAAAGAAAGGGTTCTTACCTGTGTTACAAGGTGTGAAGTTGAGTCAGACTCAATGCCCGACCACTGCAGAAGATAGAGAGAAAATGAAAGTCATTCCCTATGCCTCAGCCATAGGTTCTATCATGTATGCAATGTTGTGTACTGCACCTGATCCGTGCCTTGCTATTAGTTTAGCAGTGGAGGTACCAGAGTAATCCAGAGTGGATCATCGGATGTGGTCAAGAACATCTGAAATACCGAAAAGGACTAAGGATATGTTTCTCGTTTATGGAGGTGACAGAGAGCTCGTCGTAAATGGTTACGTCGATGCAATCTTTGACTCTGATCCGGGTGACTCTAAGTCACAAACCGGATACGTATTTATATTGAATGGTGGAGCTGTCAGCTGGTGCAGTTCCAAGCAGAGCGTCGTGGCGCGATCTACGTGTGAAGCGGAGTACATAGCTGCTTCGGAAGCAGCAAATGAAGGAGTATGGATGAAGGAGTTCATATCCGATCTAGGTATAATACCTAGTGCATCGGTCCAATGAAAATATTTTCTGACAATACTGGAGCAATAGCCTTGGTGAAGGAATCCAGATTTCACAAGAGAACCAAGCACATCGAGAGACGCTTCAATTCCATCCGCGGTCTAGTCAAAGAGGGAGACATAGAAGTTTGCAAAATACATACGGATTTGAATGTTGCAGATCCGTTGACTAAGCCTCTTCCACGAGCAAAACATGATCAACACTAAGAATCCATGGGGGTTAGAATCATTACTGTGTAATCTAGATTATTGACTCTAGTACAAGTGGGAGACTGAAGGAAATATGCCCTAGAGGCAATAATAAAGTTGTTATTTATATTTCCTTATATCATGATAAATGTTTATTATTCATGCTAGAATTTTATTAACCGGAAACTTAGTACATGTGTGAATACATAGACAAACAGAGTGTCCCTAGTATGCCTCTACTTGACTAGCTTGTTAATCAAATATGGTTAAGTTTCCTAACCATAGACATGTGTTGTCATTTGATGAACGGGATCACATCATTAGAGAATGATGTGATGGACAAGACCCATCCGTTAGCTTAGCACTAATGATCGTTTAGTTTTATTGCTATTGCTTTCATCATGACTTAAACATGTTCCTCTGACTATGAGATTATGCAACTCCCGAATACCGGAGGAGCACCTTGTGTGCTATCAAACGTCACAACATAAATGGGTGATTATAAAGATGCTCTACAGGTGTCTCCGATGGTGCTTGTTGAGTTGGCATAGATCGAGATTAGGATTTGTCACTCCGTGTTTCGGAGAGGTGTCTCTGGGCCCACTCGGTAATGCTCATCACTATAAGCGTTGCAAGCAATGTGACTAATGATTTAGTTGCAGAATGATTCATTATGGAACGAGTAAAGAGACTTGCCGGTAACGAGATTGAAATAGGTATGGTGATACCGACGATCGAATCTCGGGCAAGTAACATATCGATGACAAAGGGAACAACGTATGTTGTTATGCGGTTTGACCGACAAAAATCTTCGTAGAATATGTAGGAGCCAATATGAGCATCCAGGTTCCGCTATTGGTTATTGACCGAAGATGTGTCTCGATCATGTCTACATAGTTCTCGAACCCGTAGGGTCCGCACGCTTAACGTTCGATGACGGTTTGTATTATGAGTTATGTGATTTGATGACCGCAGTTTATTCGTTGTCCCGGATGAGATCACGGACATAATGGGGAGTCTCGAAATGGTCGAGACATAAAGATTGATATATTGGACGATGTTATTCGGACACCGGATGAGTTCCGAGAGGTACCGATAATTATCGGAGTGCCGGAGGGTTATCGGAACCCCCCGGGGGGGCTAATGGGCCTTGATGGGCCTTAGTGGGGAGAGAGGAAAGGCCACAAGGGGCTGGCCGCCCCCCCTGGGTCCGAATTGGACTAGGGGAAGGGGGCGGCGCCCCCCCTTTCCTTCCCTTCCCCCTCTCCCTTCCTTCTTCCCCCTTTCCTCCAGGTGGAATCCTACTAGGACTTGGAGTCCTAGTAGGACTCCCTTCTCCTGGCGTGCCCTACAGGGCCGGCCGGCCTCCCCCCTCCCCTCCTTTGTATATGGGGGCAGGGGCACCCTAGAACACACAAGTTTCTTTTAACCGTGTGCGGTGCCCCCCTCCAGAGTTACACACCTCGGTCATATCGCCGTAGTGCTTAGGCGAAGCCCTGCGCCGGTAACTTCATCATCAGCGTCACCACGCCGTCGTGCTGATGGAACTCTCCCTCTTCCTCAACTGGATCAATAGATCGAGGGACGTCATCGAGCTGAATGTGTGCTGAACATGGAGGTGCCGTACGTTCGGTGCTTGGATCGGTTGGATCGCGAAGACGTTCGACTACATCAACCGCTAAGCATTAAACGCCTGCTTTCGGTCTACGAGGGTACATGGACACACTCTCCCCGGTCGTTTCTATGCATCACCTAGATAGATCTTGCATGATCGTAGGTAAAAATTTTGAAATACTGCGTTCCCCAACACGAGGCGCCACCTCCACTTGGGCTATTATGGACCAAGTTGCCTTCCACCACTTGGATTTTTTAGGCCCGTTGATATTTAATTAAATATAAAATGGTTCTAAATAATTTTATACCATTTTATATATAATTTAACATCCCAAAAATATTTTCCAGCTATATATATATATATATATATATTTATTTATTTATTTATTTATATTTATAGGTAATACCCGGTCTTACCATTCACCGAAACCCTTCCGGTGACCCCAAAACGCTTTCGGATCCTCTCAGAACTATTCCATATATTAATGAAACAATTCCACAAATATATTCTCATTACTCCTGTCCCACTAACACTCAACATATCGTGATTGCCCTAAGATTGTGACCCTGTAGGTTCAATAACTCATAGATATGAACGAAATTGTTCGTTCAATGACCGATAGCGGGACCGTGGATGTCCATATCGATCCCTGTAAGCACAGCAGTGTTATTTGAGCAAACCTTTGGTTATCATGTGATGTTTCCTTTGCTTCACAATAATTCACAAATCCCAGGATGCATCGGTATCCTCCTGAGTCATCACCATGCTCACTATACCAAAATCCTGGTTACTGGTTTTGTTGTTCTTTCTCGTTATTGTGTTCTGGCATCCCCGTGACGTAGTCACCTGTGTCTGGCCAGACGATGATTGACACCATCACATTGAGAGGCCCTAAGAATATCTCTCCATTGTTGGAGGACCAAATCCCACTGTTGAGCTATCTAGTCCCTTGTCAAATTTTTCGATGAACCTATAAGTTGTCGTTATGATCACCCTGTTATAGGTGACGTTTCAGCAACCCAAAGCCCCCCGTACGGTAAGATGTGACTATGATACACTCATGGTCTAAGGAGAAAATTCACATGCTAACACTATGTGTTATTACAATTAATTACAGATGATACTAACTCAATAAATAATAGACAAGATTGGGTTCATTCAATGACCGTTCTTCCAATGTCATAATCTCAATGTTGTTCTACGACTATTGTTACACTTAACGATATCCTAAGATCCGGAAAACATGATCACCAACAACACTTGAGCTAGTCCTAGAGGCAATACTAGGAACCTTTTATTTTACCATTTATCATTTCACACGTGCATATGAGTTTTCCACTATGGTGGGGTATCCATCTTACAATATGCCGACGACACCATTATTTTCATGGAACATGACCTCCGAAGGCAAGGAACACGAAATTAGTTATATGCCTCTTTGAACAATTGTTCAGACTGAAGAGCAATTTTGGTAAGAGTGAGTTGTTCTGTTTACGACGTGCCAAAGAAGAACAGGATAATTACAAACAGTTGTTCAGTTGTGAACTTACTTTACCTTTCACTTATTTGGGGATCCCAATTCATCATCACAAACTTACCAATAAAGAGTGGAAGTGTATCCAAGATCAGTTTGAAAAGAAATTGAGCGCTGGAAGGGCAAACCCTTATCTTATGGAGGGAGATTCGTTCTTATTAACTCGGTACTCACAAGCATGCCGATGTTCCTCCTTTCCTTCTTTGAAGTACCGGTAGGGGTAGGAAAAGATTGGATTTTTATCGATCTTGATTCTTTTGTCAAATAGACAAAAACAAAACTAAATATAGGTTGGCCTAATGGAACATTATATGTATATCGAAGGACCAAGGTGGCTTGGGTATTGAAAATCTAGAGGTGAAAAATAAGTGCTTTCTTAGCAAATGGTTATACTGTTTGGTGGTAGAAAGAGACGGGGTATGCATTCAGCTGCTGCGTAATAAATATTTACATTCTAAAGCACTGGCTCAAGTAAGGGCATGACCATCTGATTCTCCTTTTTGGAAGGGGCTTATGACGACAAAGGTTGCCTACTTCAACAGGAGAAAATTCATTGTAGGGAATGGACATCGTACTAGGTTTTGGGAGGACACCTGGTTGGGCGAGACTCCATTGGCCTTGTAGTATCCTTCTGTCTATAACATTGTGCAACGGAAAGAGGTTTTTGTTGGCACACTGTTGGGATCCGTTCCTCTTAACATTCAGTTCCGATGGTCGTTAGTGGGTGATCGATGGGATAGATGGCTACATCTCGTGCGTAGGTTAATGGAGGTTAACCTTTCTAATGTAGCAGACTCCTTACAGTAGAACTTGTCCGCGTCAGGAGTATTCTTGTTAAACCTATGTATACAGATTTGATTAACACCGGGTCTATCCCGAGGATGATACACATTTGAAAAGTTAAGGTGTCAGTGAAAATCAAGGTGTTTATGTGGTTTGTAGATAAGGGAGTAATTTTGACAAAGGATAACTTGGCCAAGCAAAGTTGAAGGAAGTAAAAGATGTTGCTTTTGTGATCAGGATGAAACAATAGAACATTTTTTATCCAATGTCCACTTGCTAAGTTACTGTGCAGAACCATTCACATTGCTTTTAACGTTGTTCTGCCCGTCATGATCTCGCATTTATTTGGGACTTGGTTAACTGGGATAGAGCCTAAGACCGGGCACATATTCGAGTTGGGTGTGTGCATTACTTTGGGCTATATGGAATTGTCGGAATGACGTTGCCTTTAAAGACTAACTATCACATTTTTTGTGGGTCATCTTTAGGGCGTCTACTTGGACCCGTATGTGGTCGTTACTCAGCCATGTGGACCACGGAGAGCATATGGATTTTGGATGCAACCAATAGGAGATGGTTGCATGGGATACCTACAACCAGTTTGGATGGCGGTCCAATAATAGGAAGGTGTTTAGTTGTCTTACCCTATTTTTACGGTTGTGGAAAATTTATTTTAGAGTTTCGTACTACTGTTTAGGACTTTCCTTTTGACCTGGATTTTTAATGAGATGGTTGTATGCATCAAGAGATGCAGAGGCCGGGGTAATCCTCCTTTTCGAAAAAATGAGTTTTCCACTAAATCACATGTTCCAGGATCATAGCAATTACAGCATAGAATATAAACTCTATAATTATGAATATGGAAATATAATAATACAAGTATCATTGCCTCTAGGGCATATTTCCAACAATAATCTCGTATTGGCATTACGTCTGTGATATGTAGACCGTTATCCAACTACATCTACAACTAATACTCCACCCCAAGACCGCTATCCAACATGCATCTCCAAGTATTAATTTCATAGCAAACAAAGCATTGCAATGAGCATGATGACATAATGTAGACAGTGAACTATCATCCAAGTATGCTGAAAAACATAATCTTATCCTTAGTGGCAACAATACAATACGTGTCTTGTCCCTTTGTTTCATTAGGATATAGATCACCACAAGATATGAACCCACTACAATTAACAACCCCCTTTGAAGAACTACCCATCAAACTTCACCAAAGAACACAAATAGATCGGAGAGCATAGAAAGCTATTCAATTATACAACAGAGAAACTTCAAAAGATTCAATTGATTTCAATGAACAATTTGATCACAAGTGACAATTCATCATATCCCAACAAAAACACCACCGATTACATCATATGGATTTCAATCATGTGACGCAGTACACATGAACTTTGTATTGAATCACAAAGGAGGGAGGATGTCATGCATCTACTACTATGGACCCTAAGGTCCTAAAGGAACTACTCACACATGGTCAAGGAGGCAACAAGGTTGAAGAAGAAGCCTCAGGGTGATGGGTCCTCCCTCCGGCAGGGTGCCGGAACAGGCCTCGAGATTGGATCTCCACACAACAGAAACTTGCGACAGCGGAAACTATCGGATAAAATTGGCATGAAGGGTTTCGTAAAATATGGGATTTATAGGCGGAAGAATGGACATAAGGCGGTGGCCGGGGCACTGGCCTGTCCCACGCTGAAAGTGAGGCCCCGTCAAGATGGGGCCATCGGTGGCAAAGCGCCTCCCAGACTTTCTACGGAACTATCTGGACTTAGAAAAAATCGTATTAAATCCCCGTAAAACCAAAAACATGTAGAAAGAGTAACTGGCTCTGGCACTGAATTGATAGGTTAGTCCAGAAAAATAATATAAAATGCTATAGCATGAAACAATGAAAAATATATATACGTTTGAGACGTATCAGAAGGCAGGAGACCATGAGCAACCAATACATCCAGTCGAGGGGGTAGAGGCGAGCCAGAGAATGCGAGCACGATGGCGGAGAAAGAGGAGCACCTCTCTGTCGCGCTCATCCCAGAATGACGGTTGAAGGGTGTGACGCTTCACGGATCTCACGGAGTAGGTCCTTTTCCCAATAATGTTCCTGGCTCTGGCAGCCTCTTGCCTCGTCATCGCTAGTGGTTGCTTGAGGGTGAGGAGCAGAGGTAGAGGGAGGGAGCCGCTGCCGCTAGATTATAGGAGGAAGAGGGGTCACGGGGGAGAAGAGATAAGGGAAAGAGCGGGTGGGGATCAGGAGATAGATTTTTCTTAAGGTTCGGGAGAGATATAGAGTGGGTTTGCTCAGTGTTGTGATAGGCTTTGGACCGAATCGTTTGGAGGTGGCTTTGGGTTAAGAGCTACTTGCGAGTTGGGAATATTAGAGGTGGTTTTATTCTTTTGGCCTGCCTCCGCGAATTGTTAGAAGAGGTGTCGGATTTCTAACTACCTCTGAAGCTCTGTATAACAAAAATATGTCTCCGAGAGGGGTATTATAGGCGACTTTGTCCTACTTGGTCACAACCGCTTTCGGGGGCGCTTCTAATGCATGTTTTGTACTAGTAAGGGGAACCTAGAGCAGATTAAGACCAAAGATATGCAATGGGATTTAGCGACCAATTTAATACTTATGTTACCCGATGATTTAGGTTATGACTTTCGCTCTGTTTTGGTCATGGTCAAGGTCACCTGTGCCCAAGTTGTTAGTTTTCTATTTTGGTCTGAACTCTATACCAACTCGTGTGTCAGCTATTTTTTTCTTCCTCGTGTAATTGGTCACATGTGGTTCTTCTATATGGTTTGAAAGAAAATGAGGCAAACCATCAATCTTCTCATATTTGTTTTGGAAGTTTTTACACATAGAACCAATAGTATTTCAAAAAATTCACCAAATAGGTGTTGTCATGGTACAATTATGGCCGCTCTTGGGTGGGATCTAAGAAATAATACTTTGAACAAGTACTTTAGTTCCTGATTTGTCTTTCATCGACATATAATTTGGACTGGAATGACAGAAGTTAGCTCATTATTTCCTTAGTCTTGGTTACCTCATTAAATAGGAAATTGGATAAATCATAATCAATAAAGTACAACAACACACACCTCTAAAAGTGTTGATTCATAGCATAAGATTAAAATGTGTTGATGATGTCAAGAGAGGTCGGAGTAGACCAAACCTAACATGGGAGGAGTCCGTAAAGAAAGTCTGGAGTGTCACCAAAGAACTTATCATGGACAAGGTGCGTGTAAGTTAGCTATCCACGTGTTAGAACCATGGCTAGGTTTTTGAGATTTTATCAGTTTAACTCTAGCCTACCCAACTTGCTGTTGTAAACCAACACATGCACAACTCTCTAAGATAACTGGATGATGCCCCTGCGTGTTGTTGTGGGAACCTTGCTAAAGGAAATGCATAAAAGTTGCTATAAAAACATCTAGAACTAATGGGAAGCAAATGTAAGCTCAGAAGTAAAAAAAAATACAAAGGGTATAAAAATGAATTGCAGTTAAAAAGGATGTCTAACAAAAATATGAATGGTGATCTATGTAGGTACTTCCTCCGGTCCTTTTACTTTGCTATAAGTCTCAGCCCGGGATACCAAGGAGAGTCAACCACACAAAAAAAACTTTACTTTTACCCCGCAATCGTGTGCACTACATCCGCGAATATCTCGCTGAGTTGTAACTGCAGGCATTTTGATTGGTTGTCATTCCGCATGTCGCCCAGCCAACAACCACTATATGCACGCGAGCTTTCCATCTCCCTCCTAAATTAAAGGGACGAAACTGAACCAACGGGGGCATAGATGGAAAGATTGGTTGTGGAGGCGCGGAATATTGAGGGAAAATGGAAAAAATATATACGCGGAGTGTTGAGGATAGGAGGGAGTACGCTGCAATCGTCCAACACATATATTGTCGATACAAATTTTAATGCAAAAAATAACTTATGACTAACATGTATGAATTGTTGATGTGGCGGTGTTGTTGTTTTTTGGGAAAACTTTCAGTCTATTCATCTTCAATCATGGCAGTACAACGAACACCAGAAATAAAAATTACATGCAGATCTGTCGACCACCTAGCAACGACTACAAGCACTGAAGCGAGCGGAAGGCGCACCGCCATCATCGCCCCTCCGTCGCCAGAGTCGGGCACAACTTATTGTAGTAGACAGTCAGGAAGTCGTCGTGCTAAGGCCGCATAGGAAAAATAGTCAGGTGGATTATAACTATTTAGGGATAGAAGATTTTCTTAGAGCATCACTATCAACAACTAGAAAACCAAGATCCATCATTTTCATTTATTCCCAAAAGAAAAGGATCTCTCAAAAGGAAAAGAAAAAAAGAAATACAAAAGAGAAAAAGATAAAAGGGGGGGTTGGGAAACGAAGAAAACAGAAACTGCCGGACGAAGCAAGCGATGTGTGTCGGCCTCTGAGTCGTCCGGTTGGCGTGCTGACACGTGGGACGGGGAGCAGATAGGGTGGCGCCCACGAATGATTTGCTATCCCGATGTGGGGGCGCCCGCGATTCCTTTGAAGGGATGGATGATGATGATATCGATTATGATTTGGTGCATGCAAGCGTGCACGTACGGGTGGATCCTCTGCGCTTCACAACTCTGCGTCTACGTCTGCGTCGTTTGTTCTTCAAGAACTGAGCTACGTGAGAAATTCCAGGGCATAGTGCCCCAAATTACAGTCTCCGTATTAAGCCGTAAAATACGTATTGAGGCGGTAGCATTTTAGAGACCAGAAGAAGGAATCACGTCCCTAGAGCCATGTTTGAAGAGGAACAATTCAATCGGGACAGAGCTAACATAAACAACAACTCTCTCGTTTTTTCAGAATTGAAGGGGCCACCCACACGCACGGACGGACGGAAAAGCATTTCCTGTGGATGGATGCATCGAGTAGCTCTGATTGCACTAGGGCCCAACCACGGCCAAGACTCTGTAGTAATCATCGCCATCTCACGGGAACAAGGACGCTAAGCCCCATTTCAGAACAAGACGACCGTGCCATCTTTGTCACGACAGAGAAGAATACCACAAAACAAGTCGACGGAGTGGCCGTGGCATGATTGTGCTTGACTAATATAACGGCACCCGCCTCCAACAACCGATGTTGGCCGCCTGCCTGCTGCAGTAAACCTTCCCGTCGTGCCCTCCAAATCACCACACAGTCCCTATCCAAAATCATATCCCATAATAATAGTTTCTGATGACGCTCTAGAACCAACCATAGATAGCTTGGGCACCAGGCAGCCTCCCTGCCGTCGACTAGTCGCGAGTTTCCTCTTCGCTGCGTGATCCCGTGGTGCCTGCACGCGTCATGGCGCACCGACTTTTCTTCTTTCTCGCAGAGCCCTCCTCCATATACTCCCTGTCGGCCCAACTTGGCAAACGGGTCACTGTACGTGTGCAGTGCGTCTCATCCACTCTCCGGCTTCCGTGCGTCCCCATTGGCCGCGGCGCTGCCTTGCTCGCCCGTGAATGGCCATGATTTTCAGGGTGCTGCCGTGTGTGATTGTGTCTAATTGTCACACGCACTATTGGCCAACTTTCGGGGGGAGAGACGTGGTTGGGGAGTTCTGACCTCAAAAAAGAGTAGGTCGATCGTCCTACTCACTCACTCGCACGCATCCACTTATTTAGGAACAGTTAACTGGCTGTTTTTAGCACTTTTATGCACTGTGTGGTGGTTTTCTTTATCTTTCACACGGGGATTTCGTTTTCGGCCACTTGTGGTTTAGTCATGAATGTCCACTGTTCGTCGCTTCCATAAAGTTTTGTGCACAATCAGCTAGTAGTAGAGGAAAAGGTGAAAATATTGGCACCACGTATTGCTCCAGTGTCATCACATTTTCCTCGCACAAAAAACATGTTGCCACGTGGACATGACACGCCTATTAGGCAATTCAATTGATCTTATCTACTCCGTAATTGCAACTTCCTCTGTATCAAAATATAAAAAAATTATTTTATATATTCATAGTGACAAAAAAAAGTCTTATACTCCCTTCGTCTTAAAATAAGTGTCTCAACTTTTTACTAATTTTAGTATAAAATTATATTAAGGTTGAGACACTTATTTTGAGACGAAGGAAGTATTTGATATGGAGGAAGTACATATCTATTTCCTTTTCTCTATGATTTGCACATTGCATGTTGTTATTTTTTTCCAAAGGGATACATGACCTGTTATGAGTGGAAGTGGACTGGTGGCATTTGCTTTTGCTCTCATCCTCATCACTTACCTCACTCAGTTGACATTCGTCGGTGCGGAGAGAACATGGAATTGCTTCCGACTCACTTCATAGATTTTCCATTGATTTTTGTGAGAAAGCTGTAACTTTTGCCCGCCCTTTTTTTCTCTCACTTGCCAGAAAGTTCGAGAACAAAAATGTATAATTAACTACAATTATTTGCCAGTTCCATCCATAGATATCATTAGCTGAGCGGGCAAACTTTTAGCTTTAGCATAGAATGACGAGAAGATTTAATACTCCTACATGATGAACAAAGTCAAAACAGCGATAACACATGATCTACCAGGAGTGTGCTATTTTTCGATAAAGAACGTTTTTATTAACTCAAAACGTAGCATCAAGAAGATACAAATCATGATGAGCAATACCCGGCCTCTGCATAGTTAGAATGCACACAGCCAAACACAAACGGTCTGAAAAAAATTAAAAAGCTGACATCTCGACACTAGTAGAGTCAAATAGACCGTCACTATGCCTACGTCGGAGGTGATGGGCCGGTAAGGAGGTTATGCTGTCACCCATGTTGGGAAAAAAATCTTCATGGCCACTCGCTCCCATTGCATATATACCACCTTGAACAGCGGTTGGAACTCCGTACGGTGAAGCATAGACCACGTACGAAGCGATTGCGTACAACGGAAAATAACCTGCAAAGAAGAAGAGTTTTTGTCATTAAAAATCAAATAATTTATACATAGCCAAAGCGACGATAATAAGGCATACGCTCCCACCCTTATTAGCATTTTGAATCTATAAGGAATACCGTCCAGCCAATGACAAAAATATTGGCAGCACCTGTTGGCGGATAAAGATTAGACGCTATTTGGATGATTGACCACGTAGAACACGCAACCTTGCACTGGAAAAAGAGGTGTCTAATTGTTTCGTCATGAGTACAAAAGCTACACTTCTTACTTTCTTGACAGTTGCGACGTGCGAGGTTATCTTTTGTTAGTACCACTCCCTTCCGAAGATACCACATGAAAATCTTAACTTTCAGTGGAATCTTCGATCTCAAAATTTTCTTATTATTATCCACTGGGACCTCTGAATGTGTGCGCGCACAGTACATCGAGTCGAGTCAACTATGAAGAACCCTAATATAGTTAGGTTTCAGTGGAACACATCTCGTCTTTGTGTCAGTTTAAAGTTATCGGGAGTGTGCTATATGTGAGCATGATTGTTAAAGCTTTAAAGATGTAACACCGAGCTAAGAGTTAAGGATAATAGTAGAGCCAAGATCCAGCCTTATTAGTTACTCCTCTGTTCACAAATATAATATGTTCTGAACATTTTAGTGTAGAATACATATAAATTGAAACGAGCGAACAAACACACTAAAATATGTCTGTATACATTTGATTCACAAAAATGTTAGGGCATCTTCAACGGCAACCCATAAAAGTCCTCCCACATCCGTTCGCAGATAGGGGGATTAGTCTGCGGGCACAGATGCGGGATGATGCCATTCAACCGTGGTGGCATACATTTTCACAACAACTCGAACCAACCGAATGAAATTCGTTCAAACAAGTCCGGATTTCATATAAACAGACCAGATTTCATATAAACATGATGGATTTCATTACAAATACATCAAAGCGGTGTTAGGCGGGCTCTGGAGTATAATTAATACCTAACTAAATGATTGCCGCGCCTGCCTCGTGGTCCGCCATGAACCAAGAGAACGGAAGCTTCACCTTTTCTAGCTCCGCCTCGGCGCTCTTCAGCTCCGCCTCCGTAACCTCCTCCTTCGGAGCCTCGGGAACTGAAGTTGTCTGCCTCCACGTAGCCGCCAAGCGACTAATCGGCCGAAGATGGTGAGCCCACCAAACTTGGCGTCGACGGGTGGGGAGGAGCAGTGGCCTTGCTGGGACACGAGCGGTGGCGACCTACCATGCACTGCTCTTCCTCGCTGCCAGCGGCGCCCGCGGATGTGCCGCCTTCTTCGTGGTCGTGGTGCCCAGGCGCGGCCTCCTCGCCGCCTGTGTCGCCGAACAACGCCTCGCCCGCCTCGTCGTCGCACTCCTTGCCGGCGGCGGCCACCTCCGCCCCCCACTGCCGGTACCTCCAGCGGGCGAGGTGGATCTCGCGAGCGGAGCGGTAGGACTGTAGCGACCCGACCCGAATGGATCAAGTCTACGTGCTCGTGTCATCCTCGGATCAAGAATGCCGACACCACACAAGATTTCAAGGATTTATAACAGAGTAGCAATCACACACTTATTACATCGTTGTCCAAAAGAGGACTTATTACAATAAATATGGCTTAAGGCCATCTAATAACGATAATAAATGCGGAAGACTTGGAAGATAAGTGAGTCCATCAACTCCAGCCGCATCATCGAGTATAGAACCACGACCTAAAGCACCTTACTCGACGTGCGAAAAAGTACGCAACATGAAAGTTGCAGCGAAACGGGTCAACACATGGAATATGTTGGCAATGTAACACATAGAGAATAATGAATGATAAGCCTGTACTACATGCATATGTGGTTGGTGGAAAAGCTCTACGATTACAGCTTTTGCATAAAGCCGCTTTTTCCTATCGCAAAGGAATAAATTTGTTTAACTATCATGGTGGTTGTTAAACATTGAGAATGGTTGATGACATCCTCAATCCCAATTAAAAGTAATCCTTAACAAACCCATCAATATTAGATTAGAGTAACATGTTGAGATTCACATGATATTCAAGTACTAGATACTCAAGATGTCCATAACCGGAGACACGGCTAATCATGATTAGTTTATACACTCTGCAAAGGTTTGCGCACTTTTCCCCACAAGACTCGATCGCCTCCGTTTGGTTTCTCGTCATCGCAGGGTGTTTGAGAAGCGGATGACCGAGACATAGTCTTCGAAGCGCTTAGCCCTTACGACGGGTAGACCGGTACACCTACATCCCCTACATCTGCTAGTCCACCACTATAAGAGTTCGCACGACTTAATCAACTATGCCAGAGCCCATAATGGCTTGTGGCTGCACACGGAGTTACTAGCATGAATGATCTTATGATCCCTTTGAGCCTGGGTGGCGGTCCGAAGAAAAACAGGCAATCACTGGATACCCCAGGTGCCTCAATCCACCCAGATGTGTGTGTTTAGGTTGCCACCTTAAATAAACCATTAATTTAACAATCTCACATCATCATGGATACACTCACCCAATCCACGCCTACTAGCATAGCATGGCAAATAAGCAAACGTAGAAGTAACTCCCAAGGTTTCATAAGTAAAACAGGTAATAGGTACTACCTCATCTACTTCCCATCCCACAATTTAATTAGACCCTAATCATGCAAGTGTTTGAGGATTGATCTAATGCAATAAAAGCGGGTAGTAGAAAAAGGTATGATCAAGTGTTACTTGCCTTGCCGATGATCCATGAAACCTAGAGATTCAAATAACAAGCGGCGACTCCGGTGATCTATCGCAGACAAACAACAAGCATACAATAAGTACTCATCTAATGCACGGGTAAATCTCGAATAAAAGATCTGACCAGAAATTTCAACTTAAGAACCCTGGTTGCAAAAGAAAACGAATCAAACAAAACAACGGAAAACAACCGGCGGAAGAAAACAGCTCGGTTCTAGCAAGTTGAAACTAGGTCAAATTTTACAGAAGCAAAACTTGGTTTAAGTTGATTAGTCGGAACGGCGGTTTCGAAACAAAACTCCAGGCGCTTGAATCACCTGATTCCGATAAACGAGCGAGAAGATAAACTAGAACGAAGATCGGATCTGAAATCACGATCAGAAAATAGCGGGATAATCCGACTAAAGAAAACGACGAACAGTTAAACGAACGGACGTTCGTTAACCGAATAACCGGTGATCACGTTCATAAGACGAACGGTCCGCGAACGCCGCTAAACAACAAAACCGGCAAAATAAAACCGATCTAGGGTTTCAAAAAACCCAACAACGGAAAAGAAACCTAACGGTTTTAAAAACCGAACCGAGGGGGAGTGGCGCTGCTACCTCGACGAGGTGGGCTCCCTAGGTGGCTAGGCGACGGGCGACACGGCTAGGCGGCGGCGGCGGCGGCGGCTAGGCGGCGCGGCGCGCTTAGTGGCGGGCGTGGCGGCTAGGCGGGCGCGGGTTGGGGAAGGAGAGGGGGTCTTGGGTATTTAAAGGGAAAATGGTGGCTTGGGGAGGGGGCAAGCAAAGGAGGAGGAGGAGGAGTCCTCCTCGGACTCGGCCGGGCGGCGGCGGAGCTACAAGGCTGGGCGCCTTGAGGAGGGGCGGCTGGCCGGCCGGGCCCTTGGCCCAAAGTGGGCGCCATGCTTTTTTTAAAATCAAGCGAAAAAAACAAATAAAATAAACTCTAACGAACTCCAAAATTTACTAAGTAAATTTTCCCCGACTCCTAAAAATGAGTCGAACAAAATGAACTTTTACTCGGGGCCTAAAAATGCAATTTTTTTGAAAACACGCATTTTTCCCTAAGGCAAATAAAAACGAAAAACTCCGAAATGAAATCTTATTTGATTTTTTTATTAAATCTTCATTATTTCTTTATTTTGGGAAAGTCATTTTATTCCCTCTCTCATA
The DNA here is from genome assembly GCA_021605145.1 of Aegilops bicornis. Classification (NCBI taxonomy): domain Eukaryota; kingdom Viridiplantae; phylum Streptophyta; class Magnoliopsida; order Poales; family Poaceae; genus Aegilops; species Aegilops bicornis. Next base: position 254,778,852 of record CM038671.1, on the reverse strand, counting down.
TTTTGATAGTAGAATAATTGAAGATAAAATAAAAATCAAATGATCTTATTTTCAAAATGTGAGAAAACTCAAATCTGAAAATAACGAAATCTCCAACTCTCTCCGAGGGTCCTTGAGTTGCGTGAAATTTCTAGGATCGGCAAAATGCAAGAAAATATGTAATGCATGATGACTTAATGTATAACATTCCAAATTGAAAATTTGGGATGTTACAAACCTACCCCCCTTAAGATGAATCTCGCCCTCAAGATTCGGGTTGGCTAGAAAATAGGTGAGGTGGTCCTTGAGCAAATCTTCTTCTCTTTCCCGGTGGCTTCATCCTCGGTGTGGTGGCTCCACTGAACCTTGCAAAACTTGATAACCTTCTTTGCGAGTAACTCTTTGGCATAATCGAGAATCTTAACTCGCTTTCTCCTCATATGTCAAATCATCCTTCAACCGAATTGCTTCAAGTGGCAATCAGTATCTCTTAACGGTACCTCCGCCATCTCGGAGTGACATTTCTTCAAATTGTGAAACATGGAATACATCATGAACTCTGACAGTCCCTCCGCAATTCCAAATTATAAGCAACTTCTCCCATGCGTTGTAAGATCCTATACGGTCCAACGAAACGTGGTGCTAATTTTCCTTTAACTCCAAAACGTTTAACTCCCCGAAGTGGGGATACTCTAAGATAAACCCTGTCTCCAACTTCATATTCTATCGCTTATGCTTTTGAATCCGCATAGCTTTTACGGTTCTGGACTGGCTACCTTGAGCCTATCGCGAATCAACTTAACCTTCTGCTCGGACTCCTTAATCAAATCTGGTCCAAACAACCGACAGGTCTCCAACTTCGTCCCCATGATAACGGTGTCTCGCACCTCCTTCCGCATAAAGCCTCGAAAGGTGCCATCTTCAAGCTGGTTTGGTAATCGTTGTTATAAGAAAACTCAGCATACGGTAAGTTATCATTCCAACTAGATCCATAATCTAGTGCACAAGCTCTCAAAGATATCCTCCAAAATCTGATTGACTCTCTCACCGTCCATCGGTGCGTGGGTGGAAAGCTGATCTTGAATTCTAGCTGGTTCCCAATGTTTCGCAAGTAACCCATTCCAAAACTTTGAGGTAAATTGGGTTCCTCTATCGACACGATACTCCTCGGAACTCCGTGTAAACACACAATTCTGGTCATGTATATCTTTGCCAACTTAGCACTGCTATAGGTAGTCTTGATCGGAATGAAATGAGCTACCTTCGTCAAGCGGTCGACTATAACCCAAATCGAGTCGTAGTTTGAACGAAGTCTTTGGCAAACCTGTGATGAAATCCATGCCTAGTTTATCCCACTTCCATTCGGTATCGGCAATGGTTGCAACAATCCTGTCGCTTCGATGTTCTCGCCTTCACCCTTTGACATACATCACAAACCGCTACATACTCGCAATATCCTTCTTCATTCCGGTCCACCAGAACGTTTCCTTCAAATCTAAATACATCTTGGTATTTCCTGGGTGAATCGAGTAGGGCGAATCATGCGCCTCTTGCAGAATCAACTTCCTGATCTCCGGGTCATTTGGCACATAAACACGGTCCTCAAACCATAGGGTATCGTGCTCATCCTCACGAAATCCTTTTGCTTTTCCTTCGCTCATTTTCTCCTTTATAGAGGCAACTTTCTTATCTGCCTTTTGAGCTTCTCTGATTTTGTCCATCAACGTAGACTGAATCTCCAATGCTGCTACATAGCCTCTCGGAACTATTTCCAAACATAGCTCTCGAAGGTCCTCGGCTAACTCCTTGGGTATTCCTCCCATTATTAGTGTATTGACGTGGCTCTTACGGCTCAATGCGTGTGCTACAACGTTAGCCTTCCCGGGTGATAATGCAATCTCATATCATAATCCTTAATAAGCTCCAACCATCTCCTCCGCTCGAGATTTAATTCCTTCTGCGTGAAGATGTACTTCAAACTCTTGTGATCCGTGTACACCTCACAATGATTTCCAATGAGAAAATGTCTCCATGTCTTCAATGCATGCACAACGGCTGCTAACTCCAAATCATGTGTGGCATAATTCAACTCATGAGGTTTAAGCTGTCGTGAAGCATACGAAACAACTCTTCCTTCCTGCATAAGCACTGCTCCAAGTCCTCGACGTGAAGCGTCGCAATACACCTCATAATCCTTGGTCTGATCTGGCAAAATTAACACTATGGAGGTAACCAATCTTTTCTTCAACTCCTAAAAACTTGCCTCACAATCCTCAGTCCATATGAACTTGGTATCCTTTTTCAAAGAATTCACCATAGGCTTTGCAATCCTTGAGAAATTCTCAATGAATCTTCGGTAGTATCCTCGCGAGTCCAAGGAAACTCGGATCTCTCCAACTGTCGTTGGTGCTTCCCATTTGGTTACGGTCTCAACCTTTGTGGGGTCAACTGCTATCCCTTCTCCGGATATAACATGTCCAATAAATCCAACTTCCTTTAGCCAAAACTCACATTTGCTGAACTTGGCATATAACTGATGTTCCCTTAGTTTTCTCCAAACCCAATCGCAAATGTTCCTTATGTTCCTCTTCATTCTTCGAGAAAACCAGAATATCATCTATGAACACCACGACGAACTTATCCAAAAACTCCATAAACACTTTGTTCATCAGGTTCATGAAATAGGCGGTAGCGTTAGTCAGTCCAAATGACATAACGGTATATTCATACAGTCCCATATCTCGTGGTAAATGCTGTATTAGGTATGTCCCGCTCTCGAATCTTCAATCGATGGTACCACGATCGCAAATCGATCTTGGAAAACACCTTAGCTCCTTGCAAACGATCAAACAGATCATTTATCATTGGTAGTGGGTACTTGTTCTTGATTGTTACTTCATTTAAACCACGATAGTCAACAACCATCCTTAACGATCCGTCCTTCTTCTCTACTAAAAGTACGGGTGATCCCCAAGGCGAAGAACTTGGGCGTATATAACCTTTATCCAATAGCTCCTTAATCGCTTCTTGATTTCCGCCAAATCTCGTGCGGGCATCCCGTATGGTCGCTTCGATATTGGGCGTGTACCGCAAAAGCTCAATCAAAAACTCAATGTCTCTATCCGTGGCATTCTGGCAATTCCTCAGAAATACATCAGGGTAATCCTTCACCATCGGCACCTCTTCTGCACAACTCACGATAAGGAATTTACTTGATTCCTATTTGGTCCATGTCGCGATACATACCTAATCCTCCTTCCTTCCGTGTTGTGAGCAAAATCGTCTTACTTATGCAATCGATGTTTCCCCATACATCGACAGCCAATCCATACCTAGAATCACATCCAATCTTTGGGATTCCAAAATGATCAAATCCGTCGGAACACATGCCTTCCTATACTTAATGGCACTTGAAAACATCCTTGTTCCGGCCATATACTCCGCCTCTGGTGAGCTTATTAGCATAGGGGTTTTAAGAATCTGAGTAGGCAGGCTATACTTTTCTACAAATCCCCTTGATATGTATGAATGCGTTGCACCGGTATCGAAAAGTACTAGTGCAGTAAATGACTTAACCAAAAACTTACCGATTACTGCATCGGGCTGATCTTCAACCTCCTCCACATCAATGTGGTTCACCTGTCCCTTGTTGAAAGGGTTTGGCTTCTTTCCAGAGCTTCCATTTCCACCTTGGCCTTCGGATGATCATTTGCATAATGTCCGGTCTTGGAACACTTGTAACAGGTGACATGGCTCAGGTCTTTCTTGGTTGGGGTTGATAGTGTGGTTCGGTTCTGGCCGTTGCTTCCTCCATTCCCATTACCATGTTTGTGGCCATTATGGTTGTGCGAACTACCTCCTCCATGGGTATGCTGAAACCGAACTCCTGTTTAGGGGTATAACGGGCTTCATTGGGCTCCAGAGTTATACTTCCCTGTCCATACTTTCTCTTGCGATTCTCAATTTGTCGCCGCTTTCCTTCAATCATGAGGGCACGGTCTACCAACTCCTGGTAGTTATTGAAACTTGCTACCATCAATCGCATGCTTAACTCATCATTCAGTCCTTCGAAACTTCTCCCCGCTTAGTTGCATCTCAGTAGCAACGCTATCCGGGGCATAACGTGCTAACTTACTAAAATCATCCACATATCGCCAACAGTCCTTCCTCCTTGGCGAAATTGCGAAACTCACGCTTCTTCATGGCCATAGCTCCTGCCGAGACATGGGCAGGCGGAAAGCTTGTCAAACCGATCCCATGTGGCGGTGTCTACAGTGGTAAGTGGTCAGAAATTCTCCCACCATGCTGCGGGTCCTTCAAGCCGATGTCAGCAAAGAAACTTCACCTTCTCTCCATACATACATCCCGCAGTGGTCAACTCCCTTCCTATTCTGCGGAGCCAATCATCGGCTACAATCGGCTCGGTGCTACTGGAATACACCGGCGGATTCAGCCTTAAGAAACGGGTCAAATGGTCAACCGGTGGTGGTGGCGGTGGGTTGTTGTTGTTGCCTTGGTTCTGTACCAATGTTTGGATCAAAGTGTTCTGCTGCTGAATCAACTGGGTGATCTCTGGCGGGAAAACAAACCCAGGGTCACGTCTCGGAGGCATCTGAAGGGTTTAGAAAAGACGAGAAATTAAGAATAGAGTGAGGTCTAAGGAGAAACACTACCTAAATGTTCATGAGCAAATGCACACAAAAACACTTCATTCAATTCAAACAAAGGGCTTACAACGATCTAACTATCGCAAAAGTGCGTGTACTATGATGTTACATGGAGGTAATACTACTAGTATGTGGGGGTCATCTATTAATTTGAACCGGTGGAAGACTCCATGATGTCTGCTCCAGCTTCGTCTTCAAAGTCGGGTTCACTTGGATCCGAATTGGTGTCGTCGATGAGGATGTAGTTGCTCGGACAGTCGACGTACTTGTCTTCATTCTTGAGTGCTAATTTCTTCTTGAGTTCTTCAATCTCATACTTAAGATCGCTATTGTGCCTTGCTACAGCTACGATCTCGTCCATGTAGTCTTTACGTGTAGACTTCAGTTCTTCTTCAAGTTCGATGATCCTTCCCTTCGCATCCTTCAATTCGATCATATCATTGCACATCTGGTTCTCCTGGCGTCTAATGTGCTGGTTTAACTCCTGGATGAAAGCTGCAATGGATCTATCCTTCTTGGTGCTGACTATCTCCCATTGTTCATCTCGGCGTCCGCAAATCTGGTAGATGGTGTCCTTGAGGTCTTCTTGGTAAACCTCTCCAATGCGTCCCATGGTGATGTGAGCTTCCATGCTCTTTCCTGCACTCGAGTTGGTGCACTGAAAACACTATCTATAGGCTTGGTGATTGGGGCGAATATCCTTCCTGCAACGTGAGCTTGAATCTTCCAGCGCTCTTCTTCAGGCAGAGTGGCGTTGAAAGTCCCGGTGAAGCTAGGTAGTCCAATGTTCAGGTACTTGGTGACTTCCTTCAAGTGAAATCCAAAAGGTGTGCCTTCATCTGGTTGGGCGTACTTGATCTTCGCGTCTGTCATCCTAAAAGAGTATAAAAAGATGTGGAGTTAGAAAGTGTGAAGAGAGTAGTGATCTATGGCTTTAACTTAGTGGTCGTGTTCTACAAATAACAGCGTGTGCTCGATACCATCTCTCAGAGCGACCCGACCGAATGGATCAAGTCTTCGTGCTCGTGTGTCATCCCCGGATCAGTAATGCCGACACCACACAAGATTTCAAGGATTTATAACAGAGTAGCAATCACACACTTATTACATCGTTGTCCAAAAGAGGACTTATTACAATAAATATGGCTTAAGGCCATCTAATAACGATAACAGCGGAAGACTTGGAAGATAAGTGAGTCCATCAACTCTAGCGGCATCATTGAGTATAGAACCACGACCTAAAGCACCTTACTCGTCGTCTGAAAAGTCTGCAACATGAAAGTAGCAGCCCGAAAACGGGTCAGCACAAGGAATAAGCAGGCAATGTAACACATAGAGAATAATGAATGATAAGCCTGTACTACATGCATATGTGGCTGGTGGAAAAGCTCTACGGTTACAGTTTTGCATAAAGCCAGTTTTCCCTACTGCAAAGGAATAAATTTGTTTAACTATCATGGTGGTTGTTAAACATTGAGAATGGTTGACAGCATCCTCAATCCCAATTAAAAGTAATCCTTAACAAACCCATCAATATTAGATTAGAGTAACATGTTGAGATTCACATGATATTCAAGTACTAGATACTCAAGATGTCCATAACCGGGACACGGCTAATCATGATTAGTTTATACACTCTGCAGAGGTTTATGACTTTTCCCCACAAGACTCGATCGCCTTCGTTTGGTTTCTCGTCTTTGCAGGGTGTTTGAGAAACGGATGACCGAGACATAGTCTTCGTAAGCGCTTAGCCCTTACGACGGGTAGACCGGTACACCTACATCCCCTACATCTGCTAGTCCACCACTATAAGAGTTCGCATACGACTTAATCAACTATGTCGAGCCCATAATGGCTTGTGGCTGCACACGGAGTTACTAGCATGAATGATCTTATGATCCCTTTGAGCCTGGGTGGCGGTCCGAAGAAAAACAGGCAATCACTGGATACCCCAGGTGCCTCAATCCACCCAGATGTGTGTTTAGGTTGCCACCTTAAATAAACCATTAATTTAACAATCTCACATCTGTCATGGATACACTCACCCAATCCACGTCTACTAGCATAGCATGGCAAATAAGCAAACGTAGAAGTAACTCCCAAGGTTTCATAAGTAAAACAGGTAATAGGTACTACCTCATCTACTTCCCATCCCACAATTTAATTAGACCCTAATCATGCAAGTGTTTGAGGATTGATCTAATGCAATAAAACTGGGTAGTAGAAAAATGTATGATCAAGTGTTACTTGCCTTGCTGATGATCCGCGAAACCTAGAGATTTGAAATAACAAGCGGCGCACTCCGGGTGATCTATCGTAGACAAACAACAAGCATACAATAAGTACTCATCTAATGCACGGGTAAATCTCGAATAAAAGATCTGACCAGAAATTTCAACTTAAGAACCCTGGTTGCAAAAGAAAACGAATCAAACAAAACAACGGAAAACAACCGGCGGAAGAAAACAGCTCGGTTCTAGCAAGTTGAAACTAGGTCAAATTTTACAGTAGCAAAACTCTGTTTAAGTTGATTAGTCGGAACGGCGGTTTCGAAACGAAACTCCAGGCGCTTGAATCACCTGATTCCGATAAACGAGCGAGAAGATAAACTAGAACGAAGATCGGATCTGAAATCACGATCAGAAAATAGCGGGATAATCCGACTAAAGAAAACGACGAACGGTTAAACGAACGGACGTTCGTTAACCGGGAATAACCGGTGATCACGTTCGTTAAGACGAACGGTCCATAACGCCGCTAAACAACAAAACCGGAAAAATAAACCGATCTAGGGTTTTGAAAAACCGAACAACGGAAAAGAAAACCGAACGGTTTTAAAAAAAACCGAACCGAGGGAGGGTGGCGTGGCGCTGCTACCTCGATGAGGTGGGGCTCGCTAGCTGGCTAGGCGGGCGGGCGACGCGGCAAGGGCGGCGGGCGGGCGGGCGCTTAGTGGCGCTGGCGGCTAGGCGGCGGCGGGCGGGCGCGGGTTGGGGAGGAGAGGGGGGTCTTGGGTATTTAAAGGGGAAAAAGGGTGGCTTGGGGGAGGGCAAGCAAAGGAGGAGGAGGAGGAGTCCTCCTCGGACTCGGCCGGGCGGCGGGCGGCAAGGCTGGGCCATGTGAGGGTGGGCGGGCTGGGCTGGGCCCTTGGCCCAAAGCGGGCGCTGCGTTTTTTAAATCACAGCAGAAAAACTAATAAAATAAACTCTAAAGCGAACTCCAAAATTTACAAAGTAAATTTTCCCCGACTCTAAAAATGAGTCGAACAAAATGAACTTTTACCCGGGGCCTAAAAATGCAATTTTTTTGAAAACACTCATTTTTCCCTAAGGCAAATAAAAACAAAAAACTCCGAAATAAAAATCTTATTTGATTTTTTTATTAAATCTTCATTATTTCTTTATTTTGGGAAAGTCATTTTATTCCCTCTCTCATATTTTGATAGTAGAATAATTGAAGATAAAATAAAAAATCAAATGATCCTATTTTCAAAATTTGAGAAAACTCAAATATGAAAATAACGAAATCTCCAACTCTCTCCCGAGGGTCCTTGAGTTGCGTGAAATTTCTAGGATCGGCAAAATGCAAGAAAATATGTAATGCATGATGACTTAATGTATAACATTCCAAATTGAAAATTTGGGATGTTACAAGGACTCGAGCAGCGCTTCCTACTCCGCCAGGTCCGCGTCCGGTGCGGCCGCCCTGCCAGCGGCGACCTGCTCCTCCACCTGCAGATGCTCCTGGAGGAGGCTGTGGTTGTAGTTGGCGTCGGCATGTGCCTCCCGGAACTGGTTCTCCCGCTCCTCTCACACCATGTCCATATAAATGGGCACGAGCCTCGCGGATGGTCATGGTGCAATGCACCGGCGAGGATGGAGCTGAGGAGGAGGGTGCCGCGAAGGAAGAGGAGGGTGGCGCTGGCTCGTCGTCGGAAGCGTCCTCCATTTGCACATAGTCGGAGGAGGCATTCTCCGATCGCATGCCGCCCTTGATCGGCAGCAATGGTGGCCATGGCCTTCTTCTGCTCTGTCATCACCCTGTCCCATAGAGGTTTGGCTGCGGAGGGATCCATGGCGGGTAGTGGTGCAGAGAGGGATGACTGTGGCTATGGTCCGGGCACCGGGGCAGTGGTTTATATAGCCCTAGTGGGCGATAGAGGGACGGACGGGTGACGCCGGAGAAGACGCCTCGGCAACCGCATGCCATCAATGTGGACGATAGACTGATGAATGGGTGGCCTTCGTGTCGTTTAACGCGCAGTAGTCGCCTGCACCGGGAAGCAGCGGCGGCGCGGGTGGCACTTTCTCGGTCAGCGCGTCGCTTCAATGCCGGTGCCAGTGAGCAGTTGTGTCCGACACTCTGGAGCGGCGCTGACTGAAAACACGCGGGAGGGGGAGGGATTTTGGTGGGCCAGGGCAGTCAGAAACGGACTTGGGATTGGTCCGGACTCCCGCAAACCTCTCCCACTTTTGTCTCCGGTTTGCGGGAGAAATCGTGTCTGTACCGCGCTGCGGACGAATATAGATCGGCATTGGATGGCTTCCGCGGTCCGGACCATGCAGTCTGGACGATTGTGGGAGGTTAGCGAGTCGGCGTTGAAGATGCCCTTAGAACATCTTATATCTGTGAACGGAGGACATACTCATATACTCCCTCTGCTTCTTTATATAAGGGTCTTTTTTATAAAATTCCACAATGTAAGATGCATTCCTTCTAATTTCTTACAATTTTGTTTTTAGCCCTCCAAAAAAGGGTAGTATATCTCCCCCTGATTGCATGTATAACTCCTTATAGAGAAAAAAAGGAAAGCATCTCTCTCATGATTGCGTGTATCTCTTCCTTTCATAGGCTAAATGATTTATTTGTTGATAAGCAACTAACTAGCCAAGAGTAATTTCGTCGTAGATTGTCTATAATTATGTGCCTTAGTCACCATGTCGAAAATAATACATCTTACATAAAGGAATGAAGGGACTAATAGAGTTGGCCATATGGTTGGCTATTAAGAGAAACTCCAATAGTTTGCCTATAATTTAGGGGAAGTTGTCTAGGAGAACCTTTTGTTAGTTCCCCTAAACTTCTCCCCCTAAAATCACAATTCTCATATTTTCAATAAACATAAATACAAATGACACATGCATATGTCTAATATCATCATAATAATTCAAAGAATACTACATCACACTCTAATACTTGATAATACTTTCAAAGGAACAGTATACGCAATTTAGTTTGACATTCAAAATTAAATTCAAACATAGCCGATGGTTCAAAAAATGCAAATAGAAGATAGTACGAAGTTTATTTACCATGAAGCGCCAACATGCTCAACTGGATCATCTCAGAGTTGTTCATGACCAGCCCGGTGATGCATTTTAAGAAATTTTTGCAATTGTTGTTCGTCCTTCTCGGGCTGAACTGGTATGGAAGTTTCCCTCATTTTCATAGCAATAGTCAGGCGGCTATTCACTCTCATCCTCTATGATTGTGTTATGCAACATCACGTGGTCATGAAGTGCCACAAGTCTTTATGATTCCAAAAACGTGCAAGACCATGTTGCAAAACGAGCTTGGAGAACCCTAAATGCCCGCTCGACATCGTTTCTACATGCTTCTTGTTTCCTAGCAAAGTGAGTATTCTTGTTACCTTGTGGGTTTGATATTGTCCTCAGAAAAAATTCCCATGTCGGATATATTCCATTAGCAAGATAGTAGCCCATGTCAGATATATTTCATTTCAAAATTCACTGGAGGTGTCTCTCCAACAGAAAGACTTGAAAACATATGAGATCTTTGCAAAACATCCATATCATCGTTAGATCCTGACAATCCAAAATGTGTATGCCAAATCCACATGTCATTTCATGCCATAGCTTCTAGAATTATATTTGCATCTTCACATTTTCCTTTGAATTCTCCATGCAATGTCGTAGGGGGAAGCTTCCACTTACAATGCATGCAATCGATCCAAGCATTTCTGGAAAGCCTTTTGATGCCCCCATCTCAAGAAGTCTTGTAATCTCCTCTTCATTTGGAGTTCGAAGATATTCTTCTCCACGTATCACAGTGATGGACTTCAAACTCTCAGTGCAAGTCCTCTCTGCCATCCCAGTCCAATTGTAAATAGAATCTCGTGGTCGCACTTTTTTCAAACTACTGTGACCTTGTTGACTAGTTGCATTTCTTTTTTGTCTAAAGAACATGCAGTGTGAAAGCACAAGTGCTCCCTAGGTGGTTTTGGTAATTAATGTCAACATATCTCTTGTTGGACTAACACTTTTATCTAGTATATTTCAGATAAGTACAACATTGGAGTGGCATGGACTAAAGGTGTGGGAACTCCTTCAAGATGCTAAGGACAAAGGATTGGCTCAAGCTTCAAGACTCTTCATTTTACATTTCAGTGATCCAAGATCACATTGAGTCTATAGGAAAAGCCAAAACTATCAAGGAGGGATGAGGTGTTGCTTAATGAGCCTCTTGCTTCATGTGCTTAGTGATATGCTTCAAAAACCCTCAACCACTTTCTCACATCCACATATGTCCTAAACCTAAAGTCAAACTCGGCCCCACTGATTCTTTCTATCCGGCGCCATCGAGTTTTGATGTCTTAGCCACTGCCACAAAACCTAGGCAAATCGGTCTCACCGATAGGGATCTCGGTCTCACCGAGATGGGATTGTAATCTCTTTGTGTATGTCCATTATCAAAATTGGTCTCACCGAGTTTGAGCAATAGGTACTACCGAGATTACAATGCAAACTCTCTGGTTAACTTATTACCAAAATCGGTCCTACCGAGTTTGATAATCGGTTCAACCGAGTTTGTCCGACCAACTCTCCGTTAGCTAATTACCAAAATCGGTCCCACCGAGTTTGTGTGTCGGTCTCACCGAGATTACGTTATGCCCTAACCCTAACCATATCGGTCCTACCGAGTTGCATTTCGGTTCCACCGAAAATCCTAACGGTCACTAATTTGCTAAATCGGTCCGACCAAGTTTCCCAATTCGGTCCCACCGAGTTTGGTAAATTGTGTGTAACGGTTAGATTTTGTGTGGAGGCTATATATACCCCTCCACCTCCTCTTCATTCGTGGAGAGATCCATCGACTAAACCTACACTTCCGGCATCCTATTTACGAGAGAACTACCTACTCATGTGTTGAGGCCAAGATATTCCATTCCTACCATATGAATCTTGATCTCTAGCCTTCCCCAAGTTGCTTTCCACTCAAATCCTCTTTCCACCAGATCCAAATCCTATGAGTGTGAGTTGAGTGTTGGGGAGACTATCATTTGAAGCACAAGAGCAAGGAGTTCATCATCAACGCACCATTTGTTACTTCTTGGAGAGTGGTGTCTCCTAGATTGGCTAGGTGTCACTTGGGAGCCTCCGACAAGATTGTGGAGTTGAACCAAGGAGTTTGTAAGGGCAAGGAGATCGCCTACTTCGTGAAGATCTACCGCTAGTGAGGCAAGTCCTTCGTGGGCGGCGGCCATGGTGGGATAGACAAGGTTGCTTCTTCGTGGACCCTTCGTGGGTGGAGCCCTCCGTGGACTCGCGCAACCATTACCCTTCGTGGGTTGAAGTCTCCATCAACGTGGATGTACGATAGCACCACCTATCGGAACCACGCCAAAAACATCCGTGTCTCCAATTGCGTTTGGTTTCTCCAAAACCCTTCCCTTTACATTCTTGCAAGTTTCATGCTTTACTTTCCGCTGCTCATATACTCTTCGCATGCTTGCTTTCTATGTGTTGTGAATGTTAAAGTTGTGCCTAAACTCCACTTAAACTTTAAAAAGGCTAAAAACTGGAACTTTGGTACTTAGTGTCTAATCACCCCCCCCCCCTCTAGACACCTCTTCTCAAGGTCCTACATAGTATTCTTTGACAGCACACACAGTCCATAAGAACAACCTCATTGACATTCAGAATCTTCTCCTAGAAGTTTTTGCACCATATACCGGCTTCTCGCGAAAGTAGTCATCTAGTAGCTTGACGTGACCGGCTTGGTTCTTTTGACGGAGTACTAGATGACCAGCCACTGAACCTTGGCTTCTTGTTTGCCATCCTGTCTACATACATATACATCACAAGATCAATCTCTTCATCCTCTTCCAAGGATGAGTCTCCAAAAAAAGATTGAACAAGAGTGTTCATCTATAATCAATAAGAAAACTATGATCAAACACATTTTCATACAAAAAATTTCAAAACATAAAAAAATTGGGTGAACAACTTTTTTGACAACCTTTATCATGTCGGTTTCTTGAGCTATGGCTTGGACACAGAGGCCAGAACGGGGCAGCATAGGAGGCGACAGAGGGGATGAGGTGAGGCAGCGAAGGAGGAGATGTGCGGTAGGGGACAACGGCGCACCTGGGCCGTGGCTGCAGCCGGGGGCGGCACACCAGGATTGCGACAAATGCCAGTGTTGCACCCGGCCTGTGGTAGCAATCGACGGCAGCACAGAATCCTGGCATGGCAGCAGCGCCTCGGCGGCGTGACTAGGGCGCGATAGTAAGGGGTGTGACGTGCATGGTAATTGCTAAAAATTTAGTCCGCCAATTTTTTAACAAGAAGATGATTTTCCCGTAAACATGCGGGGAGAAAGGGCCAGTTTTACGGGATCCTTTAAAGTTATAGCCACTTTACAAGAACTGTTGGAGAGGCTATTTTGCCCCCCAACTTTCCGTAAACGGCGGATATTTTAGAGATATGAGAGCTGTTGGAGATGCTCTATGGCTGGTCACAATGGGAGTATGTGATGTCATGCAAGTGAACAGGGTTTAGTTGTAGACTTTTCCAAATAAGAGCACAGGAATTGGACTTCCTCTCTCGTAGCGATTCATAGTATCATGCCTGCAAGTTAGTTGCGACCCAAAGCAAAGCGGAAATGGAAGTTTAAAATGTTGCGAGGTTGTTATGAACACAGTAATAAAGTGCACTTCTTTTTTGGTTCTATATGATTTGTTTGGCTTTGATGATTAATATTTTTTGTACTGAGTAATAAATTTTGGTCCTGTCACCTTGATATGTCTGGAATGAAAATGTCATCTTTAATAATATTGCCGGTTGGGGCGGGGTGTGGGTTGGGGTGGCAGCCCTCCCTCCCGGCTCTGGTCATTCTCGACGGTTGGTGGTGGATGTGTCTAGCGAAGTGGGGAGGGAGAAGGAAGCTGGGGTGGCGGCCCCGGGCTGTGGCCATGGCGTCTTGTTCATGGTGGTGGCCAAGAGTGGCTAATTCAATCGATCCCTGTCCGGTTGGAGTCCTGGCGTGTGCACTGGCATCTCACTCGTAGCTTGAGGTGTTGTTGTGGATGCTGACATGGTTGAGCTCAGTGGTCGATGACTGAGGGTCCAAGGCACGACAGGACTCGCTCTGACGATCTCCACGCTCACAAGTGGTCCAGATCCGCAGGCCTCGGTAGGGATGCGAAAGTTTTGGGCAAAAGCCTTAAGCCGACTCTGTCGGTGCCATCAATGATAGCGTTTTCAGGCATCGTTTCCCTCCTTGGAGGCTTTGTCGTGGAACTCCTCTTCCTCTACGAGAGGCTTGGGTTCTTCGGGTGAAGACCTAAGCTCCGGGTGGTTTTCGGAGCGGCGATGGTGGCATCTTCATTGTTTCCCCCCGAGGGGCGTTGCTTGGGAGAGCTGGCTTGTGCTTAATCTTATGGTTTTCTCCTGCGTCGGGTTTGGTCGACACCGGAGCAGGGACCCCGGACGGCTGATGTGCGCCGAGGTGGCGGCCTTGAAAATTGATCCGTGATGCGGCTCCATGGTGCGGGCCAGCGGCTTGGCCTTCGCTTCAGTGGCAATCTTGGACCACTTGGATGGCGGGTCTGTCGGCTCGATCGACGCGCCCGGCGGGGGCGGTTGGATGGTACGTCGAGGCGGAAACCCCGAATGTGGTGAGACGTTCGTGGTCTGTGTGCAGTTGTCCTGAGTAGCGTGGGCTACGAGCATTCGGGTCATGCATCGTTCCAGCTCGAGAGCGACCGGTGGCATGTCCAGGTGGCAGCCCCAGATGTGGTGCAGCGTTCGTGGTCCTGCGTGCGCTGCCCTGAGCAGCGTGGGCTACAAGCATCCGGGTCGTCCGTGCTGGAAACTTGGGTGTGGGCGGTGGCATGTTGAGGCGGCGGCCCCGGAAGGTGGTGTTGGTGGGCTACGTAGGACGCGACATGGAGGATGGAGGTCGGGGCGGCGGCCTCGATATTTGGACGCCGTTAAGCGTGTTTGACCTCGTGTCGTGTGGGGAAGAAGGTTGCTCTCGACGTCGGTGTTGGCATCAAGGCTTATGTGGCAACGATAGGGGGGGGGGACGACGTCGGAGACGCGACAATGGTTGCGGTAGTAGGTTCTTCTCTAACATGTCTGTGGGATTGCCTAAGCAGGTTTGTTGCTGTGAAGTTAAAACTGCAATGGCAAGGCCAGGTGGCATACGATGACGGGCAGTAGGTGGCTCATTCGGTGATATTTTGCGTCGCCATCAGTACCTAGTTCTCCTTCCCCGTTCTTCGTCAGAGTCGGCCTTGCGCTGTCTAGACACAGCTGGCTGAGTCCTCGTGCGGATCATCATATAGCTCCACACGACCATTGTAGTGTGGGTTGAATCGATGATCGCTTACGACGAAGTCGAACTCGTTTGCTCAGGGTTTAGGGATAATGATGATGTATGTGCGTCCAGAGGCCTTCTTCAGAGTGGTGTGAGTGGGGTATCTTGTGTGTGCCGCTCAGCGGTTGTGATGATTTTTCCCCAGTTTTTCATAATTAACTGTGCAATCAGGTTTTCGATAAGTTTTCTCTAATTAACCGAGTAACTCTTTTCTTTTAATGAATGGGAATCATGTCATTTTGAAAAGAAAAAAATTGTCGCGTGTACCTGAGAACGCAGAGCCGCGGAGCTCTGCGGAGGCTTGCCCTTGACAACAAAAGGTCATTCAGCTGCACAACTGCGTACCATTAGCAATTTGCTGCAGACAGGAGCACAAAACACAAAGAAGTCCACGTCATGATGAGCGCGTCATGTACTGTATTATGGTTGTACCATTCCTTCTGGGTCAGCGTCCAATCATGCATTTGAGCGTTGGTTCTGTCCAAGCCAAGTTGCTTTGCTTGCCAGTCTCACAGGTCACCAAACTGTCCTCATTTCTCATTTTCATTTCGAAATAAACTACTACTCCTATTTATTTTTCAAGCAATCATTCACGGCCATGCTTTGCCTACCTTGTACTCTAGTGTTGTTGCGCTCCAAGTCTCCGTCTAAAGTTTAAATAATTCCCTCTCCATCCATCTCTTTTTGTGGCATGTCGCCATATCTCATTTCTGTGGTCAACATGCTTAATTATGATCTAATCCGACCCCCAGCGAAGCAACCCATCCCAATGGACGGGGCAAGACCAGACGAGAGGGCGACCAATTTTATTTTTATTTTATTTTTTGTTCTTGAGAGGGCGACCGATTTGTGCCGTGCAATGATGGGCCATTTGCCCCGTCCAAGGTTTCATGTGGCACCCCACTGAAAATTTGCCAGATCTTTGGCAATCATTCAATCAGGTTGTGGGGTCTGCCTAGAATCGATTGCGGAGATAAACCATGGATTAGGGGCCGATTAAAAAGCTCAATGGTTTGTTAGATAGCTAACCACTCATTGATGAAATCAGTTGCCAAGCTCCAAGCAAAAAACAAAAAATAATCAGTTGCCAAGTTCAATAAGTCAGATGGTATTCTGTACTATTAAAGAACTTTTGGACGTATAAGAGCATCCAACGGCAACCCGTAAATTTCCTTCTACATCCGTCCGTGGACTGGCTGCATACATTTCAAACTTATTTCAACAAACCGGATGAAATTCATGCAAACTTGACCGGATTTCATACAAACATGACAGATTTCATTACGTTTAGAACAAAAAAAAAAGACCAGCCCCAAAACCTATCTTATGGCGGCGGCGGCCGGCGGCCAATCCAGTGTCGTCCTCCATCTGCCGTCTCCATGAGCACTGGTGATAAGACCGATGAAGTGAAGGTGCGATCTCCGGCGAGGAAGAGTAGAACACGGGAGACGAACCCGCCCACATGGGACACAAGGCACCGCCGCCTCCCGTGGCCTACTCATCCTCGGAGGAGTCCGTGACCTGTCCGTTGAGGGCGGACGTGAGGTCCACGATGTAAATGGAGGCGCCGGCGCTGTCTTCGTCGGCGGCACGTAGGAGGCGCAGCTGGCGTTGTTCTCCTCCGCGATCGCCTGCAGCTGTGCCTCCGCGGCGGCCGCTTCCTGGTGAGCGGCGGCTTGAGCACGGCCGCATCGTAGATGGCACGCTGATCCGCCACACAGTTGGGGTTCGCCATGGCAGCCACGACCTCCTTGCTCCCGTGCTCGCCGTAGATCTGGCCCTCCACCTGCCGATGCTGCTCCAGGAGGAACATGTTGTACCAATGTTCCTCCTACGCCTGCTGGAACGTGCACGGGCGATGGAGGAGGGTTTTTGTGGGCCAGCGCGGTCAGAAGCGAGCGTGAGATCGGTCCAGACTCACGCAAACCTCCCCTATGTTTGTCTCCGATTTGCAAGAGAAATCGCGTCCGGACCATTTCGTGGACCGATACAGGACCGCGTTGCATGCCTTCCATAGTCCGAACAGCACGGTCCGAACGGTTGCAGGAGGTTTGCGGGTCCGCCTTTGTGATGCCCGAACAAATGTATCAAAGATGTCTCCTTGGTAATCATTGTGTACTTTCTCTTTATGAAAAGTAATGAAAATGGGAGTAACCCAGTCCAAAAACATGTTGGCTATGAATCAAGGTCTCCTTCTTGCGGCTGCCTGGAGACTTGCTGAAAATCCAGAAAGCCAAGTCTATCAAATTCTCCGTGCTAAGTATTTTTCTGATTCTTCCATTTGGAGAGCTACACCGAATACTCCGAAATCTGCTTTCTGGACTTCTATTCTCAAGGTATTGCCGATGCTCAAGGAGCATTCTTTTTATCAGATCACCCAAGGCAACATTTCTATTTGGAGCTCACCTTGGTGTACCACTTGGGAGAACATATATGATCACCTTATTGTCTAGCATAGTGCTTTTATTTACCCAGCTAAGGTCTCTGATCCTTGGCTTCCAGGCCAAAAAGTTTGGAATTCTGATTTCATTACTAACCTTTTTCAGGAACCGACTGCTTCGGCTATTATTGCAACTCCTATAGTTCTTGATGATAGTAGGGATATCCTTTGTTGGAAGCCCACTCCTTCTGGTAAGTGCAATTCTAAGAGTACATATAAGTTGTGTTTACAACAAATTCATAATTTGCGTGCAAATCAACCAAGACAGGTGAACCAATCAACCAAAGATATTTTCCAGCAGGTCTGGAAGCACAAATTCATGGCTCCAAGGGTTAAAACTTTTGCGTGGCACTTACTTAGGCATGCTCTCCCAACTGGTCTTAGAGCTGGCAGGTTTTCCTCTCATATTTCTTCTACATGCTCTAGATGTGATTCAGATGAAGATGAAATGCATCTTTTCTTTCTTTGCAACTTTGCTAGAGCCTCTTGGTTCGGGCACCCCTAGTATATTAGATCTGATATTCTTGCTCTCAATCATAATTCTGTTCTTGATATTATTCAGGTTCTAATTAACATGAACCATCCGCAAGCATCTATTCCTAATATATTTACCTTCTTGTGGTGTTTGTGGAAAGCAAGAAACGATGTTCTTTTTTGTAGGAAAGAATCACATCCCCATCAGGTTCACCAAGCTGCTCTAGCCATCGCCTCTGTCCAAGATATGCAAGATCCCCAAGAACACCTAAATAGGGAGCTGCCTTCTTCGAAGGAGAAGCAATCTACAACCATACTCTCTCAAGGGCAAGAACAAGTACAGCAAGGCTCCACCCTCAAATCTGACTTGGCTATTTCAGGTACCAAAATATATTCAGATGCTTCTTGGCATAAGAAGAATGTGCTGGGTATGGTGGTAATCCGGCTACTGGTATTGGTGTTCACATCCTCTTCCCCAAAGAGGGTTCTGATTCAAGAATAATGATTCAAGCCTCTACTCATGATGTTTGTTCGCCTCTTATTGTTGAAATTTATGCACTTCTATTTGCTGCTAAAATCTCTTGCAGGCTTCAACTTCAGCAAGGTTCTTTTCTCACTGACAATCTTTCATTAGCAAAGATGGCTGCTTCAAGAGATATCAATAACACCAACATCAGCTGGAGGTGCAGACAACCAATTAGCGAGTTCTTTCAAATCTTCCATTCTCTTAATGCTGTTTATCACATCTCTAGGAATACCAATGGAATTGCTCACAATTGTGCTCATCAGGTTCTCAACTCGAGAGTAGAACCTGTCTTTACTTGTTCATGTTCTTCTCATTCCAATGTACCCTGCCCTTTTGTGCAGTCCCTTCTCAATTTTCAAGTTCAGGGCTATGTAATTCATGCTGTACATTGTCTATGAGTTGAATGAAATTGTGGCGCTTGATGGCGCCTTCCTTGTGTTCAAAAAAAACAAATTGTGTACAAAATACCCCTCCATCAACCTATATGCATACCCAGGTAAGAATAACTACTATATGCATACCCCACAAGCGTCTCCCTAATGACACGGTGAAATCACAAAGACAAAAGATAAATCCAATAATCTCACTAAATTTCTAATGAACAAGCTAGCACCTCTGACATCGTAAATCTGAGAGCGATGCCTTAAATGTGTTGGAAGTGTATGAGTAAAAGATTGTAGATTCGTGGACATTTCAATTATGAAACTATAGATGAAAAGGTTTTACAACAACGTTAAATGTTGTGCTAAATAAAATATCATTCGCGTGTCCAATATCTTTATCGAGTTTAATTTTAGGTCTTGTGAAAAACAGTTTAATTTTAGTTTGCATGTTATTATGTCATTTTCAAAATTATATGATATTAGATTGCAAATTTGCCGATAGTTCTTCTGTATGCGATGTTTAATTATACACCAGTTTATAAGTTACTTCATCCATTCTATGATCCGAGTATAAGACGTTATTACAGCCGATATACTAACATACCGGCTGTAATAACATCTTATATTAGGGCATTCCAACAGTAACCCATAAATTTTCTCCCGCATCCGTATGTGGACAGGGGGACCAGTCCGCAGACATGGATGCGGGAGACCGCCATCCAACCGTAGTCGCATATATTTTAACAAGAGTTTGAACTAATGACACGAAATTCGATCAAATCGGACGAATTCATTGAAGTTCAGACATAATTTACCTAAAAGGTCGATATTTCGACCGTTTAACCAAAAAAAACTAAAAAAACCTAAACCCTATACCGCATGACCACCTCGTACGCGTGGCCGCCCTGCCCTGCCGCGCCGCCGTCTCCGTCGGTGTCGTCGTCGTCGTTGTGGTCCCTCAAGCGGCGGAACATCGCCGGGGGTCGTGGCAGCCTTGTCCGATGGCTGCCTGCCGCTCGTGGAGGAGCCGCTCCGCCTCCTGCAGCGCCGTGCAGAGTGCTGTGGCGGCCACTGCCGACGTGGTTGTCGGAGCCCTGGCGGCGGCCTTGCCGCGACCTGCGTTAGAGGAGCAGTTGCTAAGTGACCACTCCTTGCTGATCTTGACGAGCTCGTCGTCAAGGCGGCGTCTGCGTCTAGCGGCCGTCTCCTCGGTGGTCACGGAGCTGTCGAGCGCCCACGCGGCAGCGAGATCAGGGTCTTTGCGATCCAGTCCGACGCCACGTCGCTCTTGGCGAACGCGGAGCGACAACCGGCATTGCGCCGGTCGTACCTCGCCTGCTGCCGAGCCGCGCGCACCGCCTCAGAGACGATGGCCGCCGTAACCGCCTCCTCCGAGATAGTGGAGGAGACGGCCCTGCGCCTTCTTGATCGCGGGCGGCAACTCCTCCGTGGCGGCGAGGCGGTGGCAGCGCGGCGACGGCGATGACGCGTCCATGTAGCCGTACCGACTATGTGGCGGGGACGCCGACTCCTCCTTGACCTAGCGTCTGATCTAGACGCCGCGGTGGTGCGGGGGCGAGGGCGGCTCGTACTTCACGAGATGTCTGATCTGAATGATGCGGTTGTGCCAGGGCGAGGCCGGCTCCTCCTTCACAGGCAGGAGCGGGGACGCCGGCTTGTGCTTCACGTGGTGGCGTGGCGAGGACGGCGGCTCCTCCCTCACGTGCGGCAGCGATGGCGGCAACGGGCCCATGTAACGGAGCGACTGCACCGTCATTATCTTGATCCGTCTGACGGAATCTTTGTCCGTCAGAGCGGCCTCCTTGAGGAGTCAGGGCGGCGGCTGCGGCAGCGCCTGGTCCTCCTCGTCACCGCAGGAGATGACGGTATCCTCCTTGGTGGAGGAGCCGACTGCAGTGCACGCCGATGGGCCCGAAGAGCGTGGGTGGCGGCGCCAAGAACCGACAGAGGAGGAGCTTCCGCCAACTCCGCCCGCCGGCGCGGAGCACCATGACTTCAGCATTGCCTCAGCTGGGGTCGAAGAGGAGGGCTCGGGCACGGAGACGGGGAAGGGGAGGGGGCGGTGCTCTGGGAGGGGGAGTGCGGCTCTGTGTGTCGCCGACACACGACTTAAATAGCCACGGTGAGGCCCAGGCGATGGGACAGTCAGCCCGCTTCAATGCAGCGCAGCGGCCGGTGTTGGTTCCTCGGGAAGCTGCGTCCGTATTGAAGCGGCGACTGACGAGAGGTCGTGTCAGTCAACGCCGTCCTCCGTGCGGTCACATCGGGCAGCATCAATGCTGGCCGCTCCGTGCTCTGGGGCGGCATGAATGCGGCGCGGTAAGCGACACGTGCATCGAAAGGAAAGCGCGGGAGAGGCGGGTGAGGGGTTTGGGTGGGCCAGGATGACCAGAAGCAGGTGTGTGAGCGGTCCGGACTTCCACAAAGCCCCCCACGTTTGCCTCCGGTTTGCAGAAGAAACAAGTCCGGACCGCGCCGCGGACCGGTACATGACCGCGTTGGATGGCTTCCGCGGTCCGGACGGTTGCCGGAGGTTTACGAGTTGGGGTTGGAGATGCTTTTATGGGACGGAGTGAGTAGATAGACTACTTGTATATGTATTATATAGGTACAAAAATCTTAATATTGTCGTCCAAATGACGTGTAATTGAACCCTTCTGAGTAAAGTCATGCCTTCACAACATACAATCTCATCGATAGGTCAGGGACTTGCCCCTCATTTTTAATACCCCTACATCATATGGATTTTCTAGTATACATATAAATGAAATTGGGAGCAATGCTCCTCAATTAAAAAATATCTCGAAAATGCATATGGATGGAGAAAAACTGAATCTGAATTTCCATCATGTTGGGCATCGATCGAGCAGATCGAATAAAGCTCCCAAAACTGATCGATCAGCGACCTGCAATATCCTGAGATGACGATATGAGTGAGAGCTCCAGTGCTACTGTCTTGTAAGGATCTCCGACTAGTAGCTCAAATTATTGATGGTGCATGCATGCATGCATGAACCGTGACCTCACCGGTCACCACTATATTCTCTTCCAGAACAATTAGAAAATGGAATACATTGCGTTTGTGTGTGCCCTCCATGATTCTTCTCACCGATTGCGCACCAATCACGCTGTACGCAAGCTCTTTCCGTGTCATGCAAGATCCAAGTGTTTCAATATCTGCAGAGCCATCTGCATGTCTATATTTCTGTTGCTTTGTCTTTGTCCATTCTCATGATTGATTGAAGATCAGCTGATATAGCCGCTCAACTAATCTTCCATTGTTAATTGTGTTCATCAGCCATTGTTGTCATCAGCCTAGCCAGCTTGATTATCCAACCACTAAACAAACATGTTTAGTATTGCACCCATACCAGTCACATATATCTTGTCATGGTTGTTGATGCATCAGTTGTGCTGCCTAACTTGTCCCTTTTCTTGATTTAGCAAGGTGACCAATCATCATTTCTTCAGATAATCATTTTCCTGTTCTATCTACGCCTATCGAGAGCCTTGGATTCATCGATGCTTCCCTAGGAAAAGTTGATCGTGTAACAGCATTCCCCCAATGCGGTTCTTATCTAGTTTTATCCTAGTCACGAGTTGCTGTCGACTATTCGGTTTGCCCAAGTAAACAAAAAGCCTGGCCAATGATGTGATGATTTCGAGCAAGAGAAAGTCTCCATGTGTAGTTGACACAAAGGTGAATTTTGTACCTCGATCATTGAGGAAATCTACTCATGCGTGTGAACTAAATTCTTCCCGGCTCAAGAAGGATTCCAAGTGATAAGGCATCAGGATAGATTTTTCCCATGTGCCTAAAGTGTGTTCAGATTACCTGCAATGCTGCCGAAAATGCAGCCAAGGGTCATCCTGAGGAATCCTATGCTGATGAATAATTTCGGACAGCATGACGAGCACAAAGAAATTCTGATTAATGATGTATCGAGGAAAAGTACCACTCTAGTTCCTGCCTGTCCTACAAAATATCCTCCAATAAAAGTCTGAAAATACTTGTCTGGACTTCGCGAGAAAAGCGAAAAATTATAATAATATTCAGTTCATGTTGCAGCAGTTGAAACTTCACTTCTGATTTTGAGGCATAAATAAACATGTCCTGGATATGAACAAACCTACCGGTTATTAGTTCCGGAGAACTCTTTAGTTTTGCAGTTTAGAGATTCTCGGTGTCCTGCAGGAAGTAAACAGGCAAATGATTGATAATAGCAACCTGAGATCACGTCCATATCTTTTGTTTGCTTTCTGTCTGCTTGAATTGGCCTATCTGAGAGGCTAGGCCAAACCACCCCCCTCCATTAGCGCAATAACAAACGAGCAGGCCAATCATTTGGTCATGTAAAGTAGTGGTTATATCTTAATGCGCCATATGGCCGCCATCTGAAAGGGACTACGGATAACGCTCTCCTGTTTGTTTGGACTTAAATTGTTAGGTCAAAGACGGTACTGGCCATTAAACAACGGGCGCAAAGCAGCAGCAATGCACAGGCCAGCCAGGGGCTTAGATCTCATGAGCATATTTTAGGCATTTCGTGGTGATGCATCCATATATAGGTCAAACGTCAAGTGCTTATCACAATTAGCAGCCTTCGGCTCGGCTGCAAGCCTTTTTGAAAAGGCTAGCGTTTGACTAGCTGTTATGAGGCGGAAATCATTAGTAATGGGACGATGTTCTCAGTCACTGATTAGGATGAACCATGGCCGGTTGATTGCGTAATGCATGAAGAGGGAAACAAAAAAGGGGGTGGGCTAAAATAAATGATCTTGAGCAGAGATAATTTTGTCAAATCATGGGATATGCATATGTGGTCACTTCAAGAAACGTCTGTGAAGGATCAAGACGTTGAGAACAAAAAAGAATTTACTTGGGATGAGATCACAAGATTTTACCTGCTCCCATATGAAGCCAATATCCTTTCCTTTTGAAAAGGAAAAAAATAAAACGTGCAGCTAGCCAAGATGGTACTGGAAGGCCTGAATGTTTCGTGCTCTGAAAAATCAAGAGTCCACTAGCTAGGTATGAAATGTTTGTTTGTTTGTTGGAATACGAAGTTGAAGCTGACCTGCTGCCTTGTGCGTGTCGACCAAGCTGGAATTCCCCGCCCGGTGTGCTCGATCGTCAGCTTTGACAATCGGGTAGTACTCACAAGGACATTCCATAATATCTCCGAAAGTATATGATGGTGTCCAGAGAAGGTTAATCGATCACAGTCAGCAACCACCAATCATCGCTGCCAATCATTTCCTTCTTGCGTTAGTCCAACCCGTTGTGACCGTAAAAAGCCTCTGAACAGCGCTCCTCTTCCCAGAAGAATTTTGTCCAATAGGACACCTCTTGTAGCATAATAAAATTGGCCATATTGTTTGTAACAGATTAATTAGTTCCATATAGCTAGACTACGTAACAGCTATCTATCTAATCTTTAGAAAACAATATGTCTAATCTTCAAGACATCAAGTACAAGTTGAGAACTCACAGCCGCGAGCGTGCATGGGTCGCGTATAGAACTATCAACCATACACGCCGTGCCAAAAGAAAATGATCAGACATGCTCATCACGAAGGAAAAATGGTGAAGAAAAAAAAGGGGGGGAGAAGCAGGTCAGAGGCAGCATCTCCACCATTCCATGGCGGCAAAGATGACACAGCAGTGAAGGCAAGAATGGCCCCGGCGCTATCATGACGCACTGGAAGGCATAGAGATAACGATCTTCGCGCAACGATCGGGCAATACGACATGTACGACGCACTCCGGGAGGAAGCCGATGGATGTCAAAGGCGGCGATAGATGCGTGCGTGCGTCGTCGAACGGCCATTCGACCGCGGCGGGAGTTGAAAATTACGGCCTGGCGAACCGGATAAGGGCGAGCGCGGCAAGTAATCGTGCGCTGCATTGCATGGCGAGGTCCGAGGTGATGATCGATCAACCACCGCGTACGTTGCAGTTACGGCTAATTATTATCTTTGCCGTCGCCGTGCGGGATGACGCGGGTGCGGCGCTTTTTGGCCAAGCTGTGTCGGCCGGGGAGAGGAGGAGGAGGAGGAGACAGGGATATGAATGAGTAACAGTCGGGCTAGCGTCATTGTTTTTGCCGTGTTGGGCATTCACGGATGGATTGACCGGCCGAGGGATGGTGATGCTGTGTGTGTACCGGCCGGCGGCTTGAGCACTGTTGCTGGTGGTGGTGATGGCCGCCCCGGGTGAGCCGTGAGTGTGTCTCCATCTATCCCGGCCGTGAGGTTGAGGTTGAGGTTGGGGAGTCGATTCGTGCATAATTGGGTACAGCGGCGTGATTACCTATGGTTGTGCGTCTTGTCTGTGATGACGCGCGCCGTGGAGTTTGGTCGGCCGCCGGCGCCGGTGCCAAAGTCGTGCAGAATTCGTCGGCGGCCCGTGCTGACATGGCGTAAAGGATTCCGTTTTTTTTTAGGATTGCGTAAAAGGATTCGTGGGAGGGAACCTCGCCTCGCCGCCCAGGAATGTTTGCCTTTCCCAAAAATTGTTCGGCAATTTCAAAAAATGTTCAGAATGTTTTTGTACAAACTATTCACAACTTTTCAAAAATGTTTTCATTCAAATATTGTTCGCAAATTTCAGAAAATGGCTGTGCTTTCAAATTTTGTTTGGGAGTTTTAAAAATGTTCTTGTTTTAAAAAATTGTTCACATTCTTCAGAAAATGTTCCCGTATTCAATTTATTTTTGGGAGTTTCAAAATTGTTCAAAAAATTCAAAGATGCCCATGTTTCAAAAATTGTTCGCACATTTCAAGTAATGTTCACTTTCCAAAAATTGTTCGTGTTCCAAAATTTCTTTTTGGAAATTCAAAAATTCTTCCTGTTTCGAAAAAATCTTTGTGTTTTCAAAAAAATAGGAGTTTCAAAAGATGTTGGCGTTTAAAAAATTGTTCATGATTTCGAAAAAATGTTTGAGTTATTTTATTTGTTCACACATTTGAAAAGTGTTCGCATTTCATAAAACAATCCTGTTTTTTTTTTCAAAAAGATGTTTTGTGTAATGGATATAATTCTGACAAGACCATGGGGTGTGAATATAGAGGCAATCATATCTACCGTACATTGCAGATGGGAGTACACTCAAGGAATTATACATGTTTGAACCCTTGACGGTGGAGGTAACACCCTACTCATGTGTGGTGTTCTTTTTTTTTTGCGGGTAGAAATTTGTATTACTCAAGACCTCAAGTCATTACAGTCCATCGCAGCCGACTCCAAAGCATCTGGAGGTCCCAAACCAAGCCAAGTCATGGTTCTACCCTCGCTACGAGCAAAATATGCTAAACTATCACTAACTTTATTTTGGCTATGATTTACATGAGTAAAAAAAATCACGGAGGGACAAAAGATATTTAATCTCCTTGATGATGGACGAGTAAACCGATCTATCAATATCTGAAGCTTGAATCAATTTTACTGCCATTAGGGAGTCCATCTCAACCTGCACTGGCAAGTCGCTCCTCTGGATAGAAAAGGATAGACCTTCCATGCATGCACATAGCTCAACATCGAGCGCATCCCGACAATGAAACAATTGCCTACAGGAAGAGAAAATGATGGCACCCCTCTCATCCCTTAACACCATACCTGCACCAGCCGA
This sequence comes from Aegilops bicornis, assembly GCA_021605145.1. Classification (NCBI taxonomy): domain Eukaryota; kingdom Viridiplantae; phylum Streptophyta; class Magnoliopsida; order Poales; family Poaceae; genus Aegilops; species Aegilops bicornis. The sequence continues at coordinate 254,752,108 of CM038671.1, read as the reverse complement.
GCCATCCTCTGCAAAAGAACCGTCAGTATTTAACTTGACAAAGCCAAAGCTAGGAGCAGCCCACTTGGGGTCTGCACTTTTGTCCATAAGAGGTCGAGTTGCTCCATATAACATCAGGGATTTCCCTTGGAAGGTTCAGCAGCAAGATTAGATTTAATGCCAATGAGAGAGTCCAGGTAACTCGTAAAAAATCTGCGTGAAACTTCCATGGGTGGCGGGGCTTTGTTATGAACAATCTCATTGCGTATGTGCCACGCCCTCCACAGCGTTATTAGCAACATGGACCGTTCAATATCATGCAATTTGGAGAGCACTTGCAGCAGCCATTCATGGCCGGAGGTCTGGAAAGAAGATAGGTTTGGTAGAGGCCAAACTTCCGACATGACATCATAGAGCACACATGATAATGTACATCGACAAAGAGCATGAAATGAATCCTCGGTCTCCACAGAACATACCGGACACAGGTCATTAACCTCAAGCCCTCTTTTATGCTTATTATCCCAAGTAGGAAGTGATTCTGTAGCAGCTCGCCATGCAAAGTTGCGCACTGAGGGAGGAACATTGGCGGACCAAATGAGTTTTCAACAATCACGACGTCCATCCGGCCGCGAGCTAGATCCCGTGGCGCTGTCCCTGAAGGCCTCCTCAAAGCCGAATTGATATGCACTTTTAACAGAGAATAAGCCAAATTTACCTGGACGCCAAGCAAAGGTATCCTCCTCCAATCTCGGCGAGGCCCTAATCTTTAAGATTTCAAACACATCCGCGGGCACAAAAAATTGCTGCAGCAAATTGGTCTTCCAGGAACCGTTATCGTTAAGCAAATCCGAGACAAAGTGGTACCTGCATCATCCTCTTGCAGAAATAGGTTTGTAGGAGTATGGTGTAGGGATCCAATTGTCACGCCATATACGAATACTCCTTCCATTCCCAACTCTCCAAATCAGACATTTCTTCAAGAGTTCAAGGTCGTAGCTAATTGCCTGCTAGGAGGAAGAAGCGTTACCTGTAAAAACCGTGTCCACAAGATTACCGTCCGGGTAGTATCTCGCTTTTAGAATTTATGCACATAGGTTGTCCGGCTTGGAAATCAGTCTCCAAGCCTGCCTCGCTAATAAAGCTTGATTGAAAATTCTGAAATCTCTAAAACCAACACCCCCTTTGCACTTTGGTTGCATCAGATCATCCCAAGCTCTCCAGTGCACTTTCCTTTTGCCCTTTTCTGCTCCCCAATAATATGCTCGCACCATCCTTGTGAGTTCATCGCACACTGAAAAAGAAAGTTTGAAGACTCCCATCATATATGTGGGGAGGGCCTGGGCTACAGATTTGATCAATGTCTCCCTCCCAGGCTGGGCTAGGAGCCCATCCCCCCCATTGGATCAGTCTCTTTGTCAAGCTCATCTCGAGGTTTTGAAACTTTCCCTTGGACATACGGCCAGCCGGCGTTGGAAGCCCAAGGTACTTCTCCTCAAAGACCAAGCTAGTGACGTGAAGAACGTCTCTGACCTCCTGCTGAACAGCAAAAGGGCAAGCTTCGCCGAACATAATCGAGCATTTATCGAAGTTCAAGCTCTGCCCCGTTGCCTTACCATACTGATCCAAAGCTAGCTTCACATTTTCAGCTTGTGCACGGTTTGCTTTGAAGAAGAGCATAGTGTGGTGTTCTTTTGGCGTAGATTACAATACTAGAGAGTTCAACAATCAGCCTGGTGCCCTCCTCCGCCTTATAGAGAGAGTGCTAAGAGTAAGAGATGTGTCATAAGAGGATGATAATAAATACTATTGATGAACAGGCTGATAATAAATACTATTGATGGTCCAAGGCACGCCTGATTATTCGTGGTCATTACTACCACTAACTGCCGGATTTAACTAAACTAGTAAAATGGCCTGTCGTGGCAACGGGAAAAAATATCAACCGGAATACAATACCACTCTCAATTTCGTGAAATCATGAAAAAAAAAAGTAAACTTTTGAACTTTGAAATCGTGAATATTTTTAGAAAATTTCAAACATTTTCTAAAATCAAGAACATTTTTTGAATTCATTAATATTTTATACTATTTGCAAAAAAAAAAACGTGAACATTTTATAAAACAATTTTCTTCAACCGATGTACATTTTTTGGAAATTGGTGAAACAATTTATTCATGAATTGTTTTTGATTTAACGAACAATTTTTGAAATGCATGACACTTTTTTGAATCAGCTAACATTTTGTGAATGAATAAATTATTTTGTAAGTCACGAACAGTTTTTTAATCTCTAGGATATTTTTCCATTCATGAACACTTTTTGAATTAGCGAATATTTGTTAAATTTCATTAACATTTTTTAATACACGAACTTTAAAAAAATTATGAACATTGTTTGATTACCCCAATATTTGTTTTCAAAATTTCTAATATTTTTTGAATATGCAATTTTTTTTTAAAAATCTCAAATATTTTTTTAATCCAGATACTTTTTATGATTTATTAAACATTTTATTTCAAAATTCTCTATTTTTAATTTTGGAAGATTTTTTAAAGTCCTAAATTATTTAAAGTAGAAAAAACAAAAATGTAAAATAAAAATAAAAATAAAAAATAAAGAACGGAATTTAGAAAAACAAGCCGCCCGGACATGGGCCGGCCCAAACGGGCAAGCTGCGTCTTCTCCGAGCACGCAGAGCGCAGTATAGGAGGTCCCTACTGCATGGGCCGGCCCAGGCAGAGGATATAGGTGGCATTGGTGAGTAATATTTTGCAACTTTGGGGCCAATTTTCATGACGTACCGCGAGAAGCAATACCCTTTATTATTAGGTATAAATAATATTGTCGTTGAGTAACCATAGCATTGTTGGCATCATGGGAGCGACTGGTCCTGTTTGGTATAGACCGACTGTTGGTGCTTGTTCAATATGGAGTATAGGTTCCGGCTGTAGGGACTCGTACGACGGTAACAAACCCCCTGGTCTTTAACGTCTTGGGATGTAACGTTGTTGAGCTTGATGTAGAGACCATTGGGCCATTGTTGTCTGGGGCGTATCCTATATGGTCCTAGGCCTTTGGATGGGATATACGTATCCATGGGCCTACCCCTCGGTATTCCCCGTTAGTAGCCCCTGAGTGCATCGAGGTCTCCTGCGAGGTAACCAACTATTCGAATGAAGAAGATTCTGACTGGTTGCCGAACTCGAAGGCGGACTTAAATGATCATGCCTACGGGAGGCGAAGAGTGAGCAATTTTTAAAAAAAACTTGATGATACCTGATTCTATCTCTGCTGGAGAGGATGGGTCATGGCCCGACTGTGGGTGTATCATCAAATTTGAGTGTTTGTCTGAGACGACTGGGCTTGGAATTATTAACAGAGTAGAAAGTCATTAGTATCCTCTGTACGGTGGTGAACGTGGCCGAAAATATAAGAATTGAGACTATGCGAAGTGTACTCAGGTTCGGATCTATGAGAAGGAGTAATACACTATGTTTTGCTATGTTTTTGATTCATGATGGGATACCTCGTGCGAGAGAGTACAATGGGAGATATGTATTTCTTTTTTTTTAAGAATTGCGTGAAGAGATTCGTGGGAGCGAACGTCGCCTTGTTGCGAAGTAGGGAGGGCGCGCTATACCTCGCCTAATGTGAGTTGTAGCAACAAGTCGCATCAAGAGGTTACGAATTGGCCAGCCCAGGTCGGTTCCAGGTAAGTTTGGCTTTCCTCCTGTTTTTTCCTTTAATCAATTTTTTGCTTTTTCTTATATTCTTATTTTCGAATTATTTTAACTACATGTATTTCAAAACATAAAAGAAAATAGAATATTATTTTGAATAAATGCTAACAGAATGTAAAGAAATGTGTTGGTTAATTCAAAAAATGCTGATAGCATATTAAAAAAATGTTTGTGAATTTTAAAAATGTTGATCTGTTTCATAAACTATATGTGAAATTACTAAAAATGTTAGTCATATATTTTTCAAAATTCTAAACATATATAAAATAAATGTTTCACATGTACATGACAAATGTTGATAACATAAAAAATTGTAATATTTTTAAAAACATTACACGTTTCAAAAAATTCTATGTGACATTATAGAAATAATAATAATCATGTATTTAAAAAAATTAAATGTATATCAAAATAAATGTTTCATATGTATATAAAAATAATGTTTATGAAAAAAGTAGACATCAAACATGTGTTTGAAAGAAATGTTAATCACTGTATTTAAAAGGTGAATCATGTATTAAAAATATTAAACATGTATAGAAAATGTTTTTGATGTATACAAAAAATATAGATATAAAATTATTATTTGATTAAATTAGTTGTGTGTTTTAAAATTGTACAAACTTTAAATTTTCACATATACATGAAAAATATACATAGAAAAACTATACAAACCGTACATAGAAAACAGAAAAAGTGAATACAAAGGGTTCTAAAAACCAAAGAAAACCTGGTAAAAACGATAAAATACATGAAATGGAAAATGAAACAAAGAAATTTGGTGAAAAAGAATGTGAAATGAAGGAAACCGAAAAAATCAATTAAAAACCAAGAAAAACAAAGAAAAGAAATACCAGTGAAAACCAAGGAAAAGAAAGAAAACAGTGAAAATCAAAGAAAACAAAAGTTATGAAAAATGAAAAGGGAAAAGGGGTAAAAAACAAAATGATGCCAAACAAAAATCAATAAAAAATAAAAATGTGAAAAAAGGAAGGAAACTGGAGCAGAGCGTACCTACAGCGAGTGAATCTTACGCGAATGGGCCTGCCAGCTCGCACTGCGGTTGACGCGAGAGAAGCTAGCATTTCGCTTTAAGCGAGATATACATGATAATTGGTTTGATGACAATATTTGGCATTGCTAATACTTGGCAAGACAACAATTGTCAATATTAAAAGTTGCCAAAAAGCAACTTCTTGGGGTTTGGCAAGTAAACATGGTAACCAACCAAGCACTAGCCAATACTTGCATTTGTCAAATATTGGCATGCCAATTTTTGGCATCAAGCCAATCATGCTCATAGCTCTGACGTCATTGAAAATTCTTGTTTAACGCTTGTCTGACAAAATGCCGGGATGAGGCCCATTAACTGTCTACAGAGTGGAACTGTACAACACATTCTTTGGTAATGTTTAATTGTGCATTTACTTTGAAGGGCGTGCTTCAAATGTAGACGTTGATAGGTTAGCCTCAGTTTTGAATTCTCTTGATCAAGGAAGACATGTTTAGTTATTGCAACCACATGACCCCTTTTGTATCCCTCTCCGTTTGGAGTTTGAATAAAAAAGCTTGGTGATACCCCCAAAAACTACATTCTTGGGTGGTTTTTTTCCGTCATTAATTTTTGCTAGTGGTACTTTTCTTTTTTTCTTTCTTTTTTTTCCTTTTTGGTTTTCTAAATTGTTTTTATTCTTTCTTTTTTAAAGTATAGCAATAATTTTTTAATTCACAAATATTTATTTAAATTAGTGACATTTTTAAATACATGAATTTTTAAAAATTGATGAATACTTGCAGAAAATTACATATATTTTTGAAATGTAAGACCATTTTATTAATTGAAGCATAAACGTTTAACAAATTTAGAACATTTTTTTAATTCATGGAAATTTTACAGGCCTTGATTCGATCGTGGGCATCTTGCGAATATTTTGGCAATGGAACGAACGAGAAGAGCTGATGAGCCTAGGGCGACCCAAACTTTTGAGTTCATAACACAAACACATGCAAGCGTTTGTGCCAATGTCAATTTTTTTGCTAGGTAGGTCGGGGCTCCAATCCACACACAGACCATATGGGCCTCGCACTTTAAAATTAGTTCTCCCTTTCTTTTCTTTTTTCTTTTTTGTTTTCACTTTTCTAGATTTCTTTTTGACTTCTTATCATTTGCCTTTTTTACATATATGAACATATGTTTTCCGCCACTGGAAGGACGACGACGACTCGGACAGGGACGGCAGCGCAGACAACAACGAAGGTGTAGGTGTCAGCGGCCTCAGAGGCCATGCCTAAGAGGTCACATTTCGATACCTCGTGTAGTTTATACTAGTCTTTTAAAATGTCATTCGGTTTAGTTTAAATCCTGTTAAATTTCATCCTTTTAGTTGTAATATATCAAAATGTAACAATATTGTCCGGTCTACTTGAAATTTTGTCCGCTTTTGTTAAATATCCGTTCGAATTTGCCGGACATTTTAGCGACTCTGGTTGGATGCCATCCGCCCCTATGGCTGTCTGGACATTTGATGTATCTGTTTTGGTGATCCGCTTTGGAGTTGTCTTTACCAAAAGATGCTAAAAAGGAACCTAGGAATTGATGATTTTGTTGTCCGGTGAGGAGTATATGGAGGATGCTCGCACAAACCCTCTACTTCCTGGGTACTATACATCAGGCACCACCAGTACCCTCCCAGCCCCGCTTAGACTGGCCACAATGGGTAGTAACATAAACTAGTAACATGCACATGTTACTAGTCTATGTTACTACCTCCATAGTGGGGAGTAACATATGTGTGGTCACATGCAACACTTCATTTATTAGGCTATAGACTCATTTTGCCTTGATATGTGTGATGTTACTCATACTACTAGTAACTAGCTACGTTACCACTTTCCTCCATTTCTTCATTTATTGCTTGCCACATCATCTATTTTATCTAGATATGTGTGATGTTACTACCTATGTTACTCCCACCGTGGGTAGTCTTACTGCGACTCGGACCTAGGAGAAAGAAGGTCACGACCACTACCCTATGCCGCCTGCAGGACCACGACTGTCGTGTCCCCGGTGCCGCCACAGACCCACCCCGCCACCCGGACCTGCCTCAGCACAGATTAGCGGCCCAGGCATGGGCCCAATGACCACTGTCGTTGTCAGCCACCACTGCCGGAAGGCAAGGCAATAGCCTCTGACCCACGCCGCTCGTCAAGCCAAATCTGGCCAAGCACCGCTGCCATAGCCTCCTGCCGCACGCCGTCACCATCCCACAGACACGCACCACCTCCATGCCGCTGTCACCTCCCAACACCGGCATGCCGCCCACTACAACGCCCCCCACCAGCGCTGCATCCTAGCAATTGCATCACCGGTCGGCGCCTGTACTATCGTGTGAGGAGACGAAGGTACCCCGTCGCCAACCTGGCTTTGCCCAAACATGCCCTTTGGTGGCAGCGAGGGAGGAGAGGTGGAGTGGGGTCCCGACAGGGTGGCTAGGGTTGCCATCCCTGTCACACACGGGCTTGACACGGGAGGTTTTTTTTTTGCTTTCTAGTCCTTCCTCTTTAGAAGTTTGTTTTTCCCGTATCATCTATATGGCTCCCAATTCTTCAAACATTGCTATTTCCAATTTGGATTTCGCTTTCCTTCCAAATTCCAAAGGACATGTAAATGATGAGGATAAAGATGTCACAAAATCTATATACTTAAACGTTGCGGCCAAATGATTGTTCCTTCAACATGCCCTGAAATGAAAGGATTCTCCATAAAAGGCGCTAGTGGATCCAAAAAGTTGTTAGTATAGGTAGTGTGGTTGTCAAAGTCAATGAGGACATAGGCCATTAGTTTTAGATAAAAATTGACTATGGCAGGGTAACCACATGTCTCCAATATTATTTAATATTGTTGCTGACAGATTGACCACGCTAAGCAGGACAGTCAAATTGCAGGAGTAGTGCGACACCTCGTCGATGATGGCCTCTCTATTATGCAATATGTCGATGATATAACTTTTTATGGAACATGACTGGATATGGCTCAAAGCACGAAATTAATGCTTCAACATTTGAGCAGATGGCAGACCTTCAAAATAACTTTAATAAACGTGAATTGTTTTACTTTGGAGAGGCCAGTGAGGCGGCACCTAATTATGTTGACCTATTTGGTTGTGCGCAAGGCCAATTCCCGATTAAATATTTGGGAATTCCGATTCATTATCGACGTGTCACTAATGCGGAGTGGAAACATGTAGAGAAGTGCTTAGAGAAACGGTTGAGCAGCTAGAAAGGCAAGTTGCTATCTATTGGAGGATGACTGGTCTTGATCATATCTATCCTTATAAACATGGTTCTTTATATGTTTTGTTTTTTACAACTCCCAAAAGGGGTCTTGCAAAGACTGGATTATTTCAGATCCAGATTCTTTTGGCAAGGGGACAATGAATTGAAAAGGTACAGGCTACCAAATGGAGCATAGTTTGTAGGCCGAAAGACCAAGATGGACTTGGCATTCATGACCTACAGGTCAAGAATGGTGGCCTACTTAGTAAATGGTAGTTCAAACTACTTACTGAGGATGGCATTTGGCAAACCCTGCCCCACAATAAGTATCTAGGCCAAAAGTTGTGTCACATGCCTATTGACCTGGTGACTCACACTTTTGGATGGTCTAATGGCAGCAAAGAAACATCTTTTCAGCTTTGGATCTTTCGCGGTAAAACATGTGCTGAGATTCATTTCTGGGAAGACAGATGGCTAGGTGATGCTAGCCTCGAGAACAATATCCAGCTTTGTACCGCATTGTTCGCGATAAGAATGATACTCTGGCACAGGTGCTCAGTTCATTCTCCCCGAATATTTCTTTTACATGGGATTTGATTGACACCGTCACAAAACATGTTACACCGATTGGAGTAGATTAACCTGACACAAGGACGGGACGTGATTTGCCAGAACCTCACTACATCTGGGACTCTATGCACCGTGCGCTCACAAATTTAGAAGTCTCAGTGGATAATAACAACAAAGTATGGATGTCGAAGATTTCACTAAAAGTTAAAGTCTTCATGTGGTATCTTTGAAGGGGAGTTGTGAGCAAAGACAATCTCTCCCGTCAATTGACAAGGAAACAAGAAGTGTAGTTTTTGTACTCATGACGAGACAATCAAACACCTTTTTTTCCATTACAAGTTTGCATGTTATACGTGATCTGTCATCCAAATAGCGTCTAATTTGCATCCGCCCACAAGTGCTGCCTCTATTTTAAATTTGAATTTGAATCATTTTTGAACCACCGCGAGATCAAAAACAGTAATCTTTATGACGTGGCATCATTAGGAGGGAATTACTATAGCTTAATTATCCGGGAGTTACAACCATGGTGGACGAAACACTCAAGGTCGAGCAATTCCCACACACAAAGAAGCCCAAAAAGAATGTCTCAAACCGAGGACGGTTTTGTTTGAAGGAAGGGAGGTTGATGTGGACTAGATCATGACCAAGGCATCAAAGAGTGAGGTTCATGCTAGCACAAATGTTTAACCATTAGAGAAGCCAAAGTAAGACATGGGCAAGACCATTATCTTAGTTGGGAAGCTTCTGGTGCCTATTTTGGGAGAAATGACACATCAGATTTCCAACTGTAACTTCCCACCTAGACCTAATTAATTCTAGAAGGGTCTAGCACGTTTTAGAGGCTGGAAAAGATGGTCTTTGAAGTCATCTTTCATTCAAAGAAATGGTGCATCATTTGAGGTCTTGAGTCTGCAAGTTCCCATGCAAGCTGTCCAAGAATTAATTACAACGCAAGGCTCAACAAGTTTTCTCCTGCTACAGCTTGGAGCTCATGAATTTACCCTTCATTTTGTGTTGTTTTCACACCTAACTAGTAGGTTCTTCTAGAATAAGTACTCCCCAGATGTTCTGTAACACCCCCATGTATTAAGCTACAGTAATCCCTCATGATTATGCTAAGTCATTTTGATTTGCAATGCTTGATCACTTGGGTTCAAATCTCATTTCAAATTCCACCTCTGAAATCAATTCAAATTTAAAGTGAGAATTTAAATTCACAAACATGTTTGGAAAATAGTTCACCATTTAGCAAATATTCCATAACAATTATTGGTTAAGGAAAACAACATCACTTGTTTGCTTATTTGGAATCTAGCAATTAAAACAGTGCCAAAACAGCATTTTTAAATGCTTTTCTATTTATGAAAAATCCAAACTATTTTAAATATCTGCCAAACTCTTTGCGGCAGTGCCAAATATTGCAATGGAATTAATGGACCAGGTTCCATATTTTATAAAAATCAATTGCTATTAAAAAATAAATGCAAAAAAAAAGAACTAAAAGAAAACAGAAAAGAAATAAAGGAAAAAGGAAAAGGCCCCTGTGCACTGGGCCTAGTGCATAGTGCTGGCCCAGCCCACCAGGGGGTCTTCCCCTTCCTCCCATGTTCACCATGGCGCGCTAGACGTCGTGCACCCGTACACGGCACGGATTCGCCGCGTAGAGGCCATCCGGCAGCCCCCGACGCTCCATATGGCCTCCCCCGCACCCCTGGCAACCCTAGCTCCACCATCTCCCCCTCTCGCCTCGACCTCTTCCTCCCCGCGATGAACCGAAGCCCCGTCACCATGGCTAAGCTCGTCTGCGTGGCCACCGTGCTCCTCGCCTCCTAGGACTGTGCTAGGAGCACCGCCGTCGACCGATGCTTCCTCTCCAACCACAACCTCGAGCAGAAGATCACCACAGCGCCGGGATCGACCGATTCCTCCTCGGCTGCCACCGACGTTCGTCACTGAATCCACCACCGCTGCTGCTACTAACTCGTCGAGCCCTGGGTTACCACCAGATCCGAGTTCATGAAGAGGATATCCCAAAGACTGCATTCGTTACTCGCTATGGTTCATACAAGTACACTGTCATGTCTTTCGGTTTATCCAATGCCCCAACAACATTCTCTTGATTGATGAACTATATCTTCATGGAATACCTTGACAAGTTCGTCATGGTTTATCTGGATGATATCTTGGTGTATTCAAACAATAAAGAAGAACATGATGAACATCTTCGTGTCATACTGGAAAAGCTTCGAGAGCATCAACTATATGCCAAATATTCCAAGTGTGAATTACGGTTACAGTGACCTATCTTGGTCATGTGATCTCCAAGGATGGTATTGTCACAACCCGTAACGAAGTTCAGGCTATTCTTGATCGGACTCCACGAAGAATGTCAAACAAGTCAGAAGTTTTCTCGGACTCGCCAGCTATTGCCGCCGTTTTGTGGAGAACTTCTCCAAGATTGCCAAGCCTTTGACTAATCTACTTCACAAGGGCGTTAAGTTTGAGTGGACAGAAAAATGTCAAGAAAGTTTCCAGACACTCAGAGACAAGCTGACATCTGCCCCAGTGCTTGCTCCTACAGATTCTCGCAAGGAATTCATCATTTATTGCGACACATCCCGTCAAGGATTAGGATGCGTCCCGAGCGCAAAGTGATTGCTTATGCCTCTCGGCCATTAAGCCCTCATGAAGAGAACTACCCTATTCATGACCTCGAACTTGCTACAGTTATTTATGCACTGAAGTTGTGGCGACATCACCTTCTCGGTAATCATTGCGAGATCTTCACCGATCATCAAAGTCTGAAGTATATGTTTACTTAGCCAGATCTGAATCTCCGTCAGCAAGGATGGATGGAAGCAATTACAGACTATGACTGCGGTATTTCGTACACCCCTGGTAAGGTAATGTCATGGCTGATGCCTTGAGTCGCAAATCTTATTGCAACAACCTCATGGTTCCGAAAGCTCAATCCCTCCTCCATGAAGAACTTCGCAAGTTGAAACTTCACATTGTTCCATAGGGTTTTCTTAACAATCTTGCCCTAGAACCAACTCTCCAGAAAGCTATCAAATCCGCCCAAGAGAAAGACACTGAAATTGATCATATTAAGAGAGATCTTGCCTCTGAAAAGGCCAAGGATTTCTCGCTTGATGAAGGTGGAGCTTTATTCTTCGGAGATCGCCTTGTGGTACCCAATTCGACCTTATGATAGAGAAAGTTATGAAAGAAGCATATGACACACCTCTGTCTGTTCATCCGGGAAGTACCAAGATGTATCTAGACATTTGTCAGAAATACTGGTGGTCTAAGATGAAGCAAGATATTGCTCGATATATTGAGAAATGTGATGTTTGTCGTCGTCAAAGCGTAACATCGAAACCTGTTTGGACTTCTGCAACCGCTTCCTATTCCTGAATGGAAATGGGATAAGTTTCAAATGGATTTCATTACTGACCTCCCCAAATCACAAAAGGGTCACGATGCTATTTTTGTCGTCATCGATCAATTCTCCAAAGTTGCACACTTTCTGCCAGCCAAGGAGACAATCACTGCTAGTCAGTTAGCAAACTTGTATATCTCCAGAACTGTGGCACTCCACGGCATTCCAAAGGAGATTAGTTCAGACCGTGGCAGCATTTTCACCTTGAAGTTCTCCAAAACTCATGGCGTTGAAGGATGAATAGTATCATGTGTTAAAAAGCCCCTTTTTGCACAACCCTCATTTCAACGGATTTCGTCCTGAAAATTTACACACTTGTGCATTATGCCTCCACGTATATCCATATTTTTTTTCAGAACTTTTTGAAAATGAAACTATGAATTTTGGTGAATTTTAAATTTTTTAAAATCTGGCCTCCATGTAACTCGGCCTCCAAAAGGGATTTTTGCATGTTACCTCTATAATTAGTTTCCCTAGGCATGCATGTGTCCTCGATGCATGGCTCTTCCACATGAGGCAGCATCAACATCATCCTGCCTTAGAAAGTACTCATACAGGCCATTTTTATATACACGGCAACCTAGCTCATTTACTGCCGAACTAACAAAGTAGGTTTACTGGAAATGTTTGCACATGCAACACTCCTTGTGTGTCCAGTCTTGTCGTCGTTCAACACGATCACCTATGGGGCCATTGGCCCCTTGTGGTTCGGCAAGGGGAAGGGCGCGTTGCACAAAGAGCGGAGGCCGTAGAGCCGCACGGTAATGATGAAGCGGGTGGTTTTTACCCAGGTTTGGGCCGCCGCGAGACGTAAAACCCTACTCCTGCTTTGGTGGATTGGATGGAGGACGGTAACAAACGTGTAGCGCTCAAGCCTGGCAAGGTCGCCTCGGGGAGAGCAGCTACGCGCGAATGAGTGTACAAGGGTCTGAATCCTTTCTAAGGTTGCATCGGCCCTCCTTTTATAGGTCAAGGGGTTACAATAATGGCAAAACGGTCATTATCCAGTGATTAGATAGCCACAGTGCTATCATATCTAACTCTGTATATAGGACAAGGTGCATTAAATGCACCGCTTAGTGTCACGTCGCGGATGTAGCCTGGCAAGCCTTGCCGCGCCATTCAACCACCTTTTCGTCTGCCTGCGTGACACGTCCGTGGACGGGTGCCACTTAGGGGTGATTTTCCTCAGAAATGGCAGCCACGTGCCAAATGACAGCCATTTAACCACTTGGGGGCTCGACACCGCACCAATAAGTGACCTGTGTTGCTATGAGGTGGAGGGGTGGAGCCTTGGCGGGGAAGCAGGCCGTCGGCGCCCCAGCAACCATTTCCGGGGAGATCCTGGGACTTGCCCTTGGGGTGACCTCAACCCGACCAGGCTTGCCCACTCGGCGAGGGAGGTTTTTCCCTTAGTGATATCTTATTCCTTCGGCTTGTCTTGGTCTTCTTGATCCGCCCTTTGATTTCTCAAAGAGCTATCTCTCCAATTTGGTCTTGTCTTATCGCTGCAACCTATCCCATGAGCCTCTGTACTTTCTAGGCAACGTACACCAGGGTTTGTTGCACCGACAAGAGCCCCCGGGCCTGGCCCGAACGTGCTGCCGGGTGTCGTCAGGGTAGGCCCTATCAGGTACACAGGCAGAGGGCTTGTGGTAGCTTATTCCTTGAGATTTTCCTTAGTTCTTCATTAACCTGTGTTGGAGTCAGTTTCCTGTCTTTCTGCACGTCGTGCACGACGTTATGGGGGAGTTTTGAGCTACGATCTGTGGGCTAGTGATGTCTACTACGCAACCTTCTTCTTGTAGACGTTTTTGGGCCTCCAAGTGCAGAGGTTTGTAGGATAGTAGCAAATTTCCCTCAAGTGGATGACCTAAGGTTTATCAATCCGTGGGAGGCGTAGGATGAAGATGGTCTCTCTCAAGCAACCCTGCAACCAAATAACAAAGAATTTCTTGTGTCCCCAACACACCCAATACAATGGTAAATTGTATAGGTGCACTAGTTCGGCGAAGATATGGTGATACAAGTGCAATATGGATGGTAGATATAGGTTTTTGTAATCTGAAAATATAAAAATAGCAAGGTAACAAATGGTAAAAGTGAGCGTAAACGGTATTGCAATGAGTTGAAACAAGGCCTAGGGTTCATACTTTCACTAGTGCAAGTTCTCTCAACAATAATAACATAATTGGATCATATAACTATCCCTCAACATGCAACAAAGAGTCACTCCAAAGTCACTAATAGTGGAGAACAAACGAAGAGATTATGGTAGGGTACGAAACCACCTCAAAGTTATTCTTTCCAATCAATCCGTTAGGCTATTCCTATAAGTGTCACAAACAGCCCTAGAGTTCGTACTAGAATAACACCTTAAGACACAAATCAACCAAAACCCTAATGTCACCTAGATACTCCAATGTCACCTCAAGTATCCGTGGGTATGATTATATGATATGCATCACAAAATCTCATATTCATCTATTCAACCAACACATAGAACCTCAAAGAGTGCCCCAAAGTTTCTACCGGAGAAACAAGACGAAAACGTGTGCCAACCCCTATGCATAAGTTCATGGGTGGAACCCGCAAGTTGGTCACCAAAACATACATCAAGTGAATCACGTGATATCCCATTGTCACCACACATACGCACGGCAAGACATACATCAAGTGTTCTCAAATCATTAAAGACTCAATCCGATAAGATAACTTCAAAGGGAAAACTCAATCCATTACAAGAGAGAAGAGGGGGAGAAGAAACATAAGATCCAACTATAATAGCAAAGCTCGCGATACATCAAGATCGTGCCAAATCAAGAACACGAGAGAGAGAGAGAGAGAGAGAGAGAGAGAGAGAGAGATCAAACAAAGAGCTATAGGTAGATACCCTCAGCCCCGAGCGTGAACCACACCCACCGCGTCAGGGAGAGCGCCGGATGATGAAGATGGCCACAGTGAGGGTTCCCCACTCCGGCAGGGTGCCGGAACAGGGTCTCGATTGGTTTTTGGTGGCTACAGAGGCTTGCGGCGGTGGAACTCCCGATCTATTATGTTCCCCGATCGTTTTAGGGTATATGGATATATATAGGCGGAAGAAGTACATCAGGGGAGCCATGAGGGGCCCACGAGGGTGGAGGGCGCGCCCCCCTACCTCGTGGCTCCCTCGTTTCTTTCCTGACGTGCACTCCAAGTCTATCGGGTAGCTTTCCTTCCAAAAATAACTTCTCCGAAGGTTTCATTCCGCTTTCGACTCGCTTTGATATTCCTTTTCTTCAAAACACCGAAACAAGGAAAAAACAGAACTGCACCGGGCTCGGGTCAATAGGTTAGTCCCAAAATAATATAAAAGTGAATAGTAAAGCCCATTAAACATCCAAGATGGATAATATAATAGCATGAATACTTCATAAATTATAGATACGTTGGAGACGATCAAGATCCCCAAGCTTAATTCCTGCTCGTCCTC
Organism: Aegilops bicornis; assembly: GCA_021605145.1. Taxonomy (NCBI): domain Eukaryota; kingdom Viridiplantae; phylum Streptophyta; class Magnoliopsida; order Poales; family Poaceae; genus Aegilops; species Aegilops bicornis. The sequence goes on along the minus strand of CM038671.1, from coordinate 254,736,623 downwards.
GAGTAGGTAAATGATAAAAGAAAGAATTTGTGAAGTGTGAATCCTAGCAGGTGCATAAGTTTGATCAATGATAATTTCAATCACCTTTTCTAGCATCATTATATGTCATAACAGTAACTCAACTCATAGAACTTTTGTATGATCAAGTAACAAACTATTCACATGTTAAAGTATAGATCATAAACTTTCTTGAAAACTAACAAACTATGTTCTCAGTCATCAAACAATTGCAATTCATCTTATTTTCGTGAAGAGTCTATGTCGAGCTTTGATTCAGCAAACTTCACATACTCAACTATCATTTAGTCTTCCATGATTGCTACCACTCAAAGCATATTTTTAGAACAAATAGTATTCATCGAACACAGAGAAAGATAGGGGCTTAATGTTTCGCCTCCCAACCTTTTACCTCAAGGGTAATGTCAATAATAATAATAATTCATGATCAAATATATTTGAATGGCCATAGATGCTTAGATCTTTCCATCACATGGTGCTTGCCACCTAAAGAGTAGGTTGGAATGAGAAGGAATACTACTGACTCTTGCATAAAAGTAAAAGATAGGCCCTTCGCAGAGGGAAGGTGGATTTATGGAGGTGCCAGAGCTCAAGCAAAACAGAGATGAAAATAATTTTGAGAGGTATGCTTTCATTGTCAACATAACGACCAAGAGTTCCCAATATCTTCCATACTACATACATTATAGGCGGTTCCCAAACAGAAAGGTAAATATTTTTACTCCCCCTCCACCAACAGTCATCAATCTATGGCTTGCCCGAAACAACGGGTGCCTCCAACTAACATCAAACCTGGGGGAGTTTTGTTTGCAATTATTTTTGATTTGATTTCGATCTTTTGATCATAGGACTAGGCATCCCAGTTACCAGCCATTTTCTCATGAATGATGAGTGGAGTCCACTCATCGTGAGAATAACCCACCTAGCATGGAAGATACTGCTAACCCGTAGTCGCTACATGAGCGATTCGGGCATACAAAACATATTATTATTTGAAGGTTTAGAGTTTGGCACATGCAAATTTACTTGGAACGGAAGGTAAATACCGCATATAGGTAGATATGGTGGACACTCATGGAAGAAACTTGGTTCAAGGAATTTGGATGCACAAGCAGTATTCCCGCTTAGTACAGATATTTTGGCTAGCAAAGGATTCTAAATAGCAAGCACCACATGTTAGAGGATCCAAAACAATATAACTTATACAAATATACCCAAGCATAACTCATTATGTTGTCTTCCTTGTCCAACTTCAACTAATTTGCTCAGGTTTGAAAATAATTAATGGGGATCACAATCATAGAAGATGTCCAAGATAGTATATTTACATGTGAAATCTCTCTTCCTTCAATATTCTTTCTTGAATTGTTCAAGTGACCAATACAATGTTTGCTAACCTTCAATAAATTTACCATCTCTACTTCTTATATGTGAAGTCATTACTCCCCATGGGAAAGGCATATGAAACATATATAATTTCAGATTTATGACATTCAAATCATTCATACATTTACTCATAGGATATAAGTGAAGCACATGAGTAAATGACAAACTACTCCAAAAAGATATAAGTGAAGATCAATGAGTAGTTGAATAATTATGCAGCTATGTGAAGACTCTCCCATTTAATAATTTCAGATCTTGGTATTTTATTCAAACAGCAAGCAAAGCTAAAGAAAATAAAACGACGCTCCAAGCAAAACACATATCATGTGGTGAATAAAAATATAGCTCCAAGTAAAGTTACCGATGAACTAAGAAGAAAGAGGGGATGCCTTCCGGGCATCCCCAAGCTTAGACGCTTGGTTGTCCTTGAATATTACCTTGGGGTGCCTTGGGCATCCCCAATCTTAGGCTCTTGCCACTCCTTATTCCATAGTCCATCGAATCTTTACCCAAAACTTGAAAACTTCACAACACAAAACTTAATGTAAAAATCTCGTGAGCTCCGTTAGCGAAACAAAACAAAACACCACTTCAAGGTACTGTAATGAACTCATTATTAATTTATATTGGTGTTAAACCTACTGTATTCCAACTTCTCTATGGTTTATAAACTATTTTACTAGCCATAGATTCATCAAAAAAAGCAAACAACACACGAAAAACAGAATCTGTCAAAAACAGAACGGTCTGTAGTAATCTGTAACTAACGCAAACTTATGGAACTCCAAAAATTCTAAAATAAATTTGTGGACCTGAGTAATTTGTCTAGTAATCATCTTCAAAAAGAACCAACTAAATATCACTCTCCAGTAAAAAGTTTTAGCTAATCTCGTGAGCGCTAAAGTTTCTGTTTTTTTACAGCATGATCATAAGGACTTCACCCAAGTCTTCCCGAATGTTCTACTTGGCACGAACAATAATTAAAACACAAAACCACATCTAAACAGAAGCTAGATGGATTATTTATTACTAAACAGAACCAAAAAGCAAGAAACTAAAATAAAATTGAGTTGCCTCCCAACAAGTGCTAACGTTTAACGCCCCTAGCTAGGCATGATGATTTCAATGATGCTCACATAAAAGATAAGAATTGAAACATAAAGAGAGCATCATGAAGAATATGGCTAGCACATTTAAGTCTAACCAACTTCCTATTCATAGGGATTTTGTAAGCAAACAACTTATGGGAACAATAATCAACTAGCATAGGAAGGCAAAACAAGCATAACTTCAAAACTTTAAGCACATAGAGAGGAAACTTGATATTATTGCAATTCTTACAAGCATATGGTCCTCCCTCATAATAATTTTCAGTAGAATAATGAATGAATTCAACAATATAACCATCACCTAAAGCATTCTTTTCATGATGCACAAGCATAGAAATTTTACTACTCTCCACATAAGCAAAATTCTTCTCATTCGGGATAGTGGGAGTATCATAAGAGACTTGAATACTATAAATTGTTTCCACATTAAAAGAGTAATGTTCAGAAAAAGGGAATCATAATCATGACAAGTTTTATAAATATAATCATCACTACTTTTTATAGCATAAGTTTCATCACAATAATCATCATAAGTAGCAACTTTGTTCTCATCATAATCGATTGAAACCTCTTTCGAAATAGTGGATACATCACTAAATAAAGTCATGACCTCTCCAAATCCACTTTCATAAATATTATAAGATTCAACATCTTCCAAAGTAGTGGGATCAGTACTTTCTAAAGTTGACACTCTTCCAAACCCACTTTCATCAATATAATCATAAGTAGGAGGCATGCTATCATCATTATAAATTTGCATATCAAAACTTGGGAGGCTAAAAATATCATCTTCATTAAACGTAGCCTCCCCAAGCTTGGGACAAACATTAATTGCAGCAAATATATTCTCAAAACATCATCTTCATCAAACATAGCATCCCCAAGCTTGGGCCTTTTCATGTCATAAGCATAATCACTCTCATCATTAATAGTATGGATAGCACCAATAGTATAGCAAACATTATTATCATATTCTTCCAAGCAAGTGCCAAAAAGGTTTTCAAGATCATAAGAAGTATCATTATCTTCCCAATCATAATCATCACAACAAGCAATAGGCATAACGAGATCATCATCAAGTGCATCATCTTCATTTTCATGAGGCACAACAATAATAGGAGCAACATTATTTGGGGGAGATATCTTTTTACCTCTCTTCCTTTTTCTTTTCTTCTTTTTCACCTCATGTGTGGGTTCAATCCTCTTTTTGGAGCTCCTTATTAATGAGATTGGTTGAATAGAAGGCTCCTCCTCATTACCTGATTCATCATAAGAAATAATAGGAGAATATTGGGAAGTCTCTTCCCTTTCGTTAGTATTCTCTTCATCTTCTATTTGTTTTCTTTTCTTTATGTATTGGCAATATAAGGATTTTCAATGCAATTCACCGCACAATACATATAAATCTTCTCTAGATCAAAGCCAAGAAGTTTATAACGGGCAAATTCTGGAAGATGATTAGTTAAACGTTTCATTTTTTCATAGCCCATAAGCAAACTAAGTTCATTATAATGTGCAAGGGAAATCAAGTCATCACAATTTTTGGACACAATTAGATCTTGAAACAATTTGCATCGGATAGCTAAATGACACTGTTCATTGCAAAGTCCACAAGTACGGCCAAGAAAATTTAAATTTTCAGCACAATCATCTAGCCTTTCTTGCAACAATTTAGTTTCTAAGTGCTTATGCCTCTTGCAATATCTATCTTCCTTATTTGGTGTGTACTTGCAAACCCAATGCACTCCACAAAAATTGACATGTTTATAGGAGACATTTTCATCATAACTAATGCAATCATCATTAGTACTATGGATATTCAAAGAGTTCATACTAACAACATTGCAATCATGCTCATCATTCAAAGATTTAGTGCCAAACATTTTAAAGCATTCTTCTTCTAACACTTTGGCACAATTATCTTTTCCATCATACTCGTGAAAGATATTAAAAGATGAAGCGTATGAGACAAACTCAATTCCATTTTTTTGGTAGTTTTCTTTTATAAACTAAACTAGTGCTAAAACAAGAAACAAAAAGATTCGATTGCAAGATCTAAAGATATACCTTCAAGCACTTACCTCCCCGATAACGGCGCCAGAAAAGAGCTTGATGTCTACTACGCAACTTTCTTCTTGTAGACGTTGTTGGGCCTCCAAGTGCAGAGGTTTGTAGGACAGTAGCAAATTTCCCTCAAGTGGATGACCTAAGGTTTATCAATCCGTGGGAGGCGAGGGATGAAGATGGTCTCTCTCAAGCAACCCTGCAACCAAATAACAAAGAGTCTCTTGTGTCCCCAACACACCCAATACAATGGTAAATTGTATAGGTGCACTAGTTCGGCGAAGAGATGGTGATACAAGTGCAATATGGATGGTAGATATAGGTTTTGTAATCTGAAAATATAAAAACAGCAAGGTAACAAATGGTAAAAGTGAGCGTAAACGGTATTGCAATGAGTTGAAACAAGGCCTAGGGTTCATACTTTCACTAGTGCAAGTTCTCTCAACAATAATAACATAATTGGATCATATAACTATCCCTCAACATGCAACAAAGAGTCACTCCAAAGTCACTAATAGTGGAGAACAAACGAAGAGATTATGGTAGGGTGCGAAACCACCTCAAAGTTATTCTTTCCAATCAATCCGTTGGGCTATTCCTATAAGTGTCACAAACAGCCCTAGAGTTCGTACTAGAATAACACCTTAAGACACAAATCAACCAAAACCCTAATGTCACCTAGATACTCCAATGTCACCTCAAGTATCCGTGGGTATGAATATACGATATGCATCACAAAATCTCAGATTCATCTATTCAACCAACACATATAACTATTGGGGATTGTAGCGGAAATTCAAAATTTTCTACACATCACCAAGATCAATCTATGGAGTCATCTAGCAACGAGAGAGAGAGAGGAGTGCATCTACATACCCTTGTAGATCGCGAGCGGAAGCGTTAAGAGAACGGGGTTGATGGAGTCGTACTCGTCATGATCCAAATCACCGATGATCCTAGCGCTGAACGAACGGCACCTCCGCGTTCAACACACGTACGGAGTGGAGACGTCTCCTTCTTGATCCGGCAGGGGGGAGGAGAATTTGATGGAGATCCAGCAGCACGACGGCGTGGTGGTGGAAGCAGCGGGATTCCAGCAGGGGCCAGGGCTTAGGGTGCGGCTGCCCTCCCTCCCCTCCACTATATATAGGGGCTAGGGGGGCGCATGCCCCCTTGGAGATCCCATCTAGAGGGGGGGGGGCCTCGGGGGGCAACAGCCTCCTTAGGGTTTCCAACTGTGGGGCGCATGTCTTGGGGCAACGGCCCCTAGGGTTTCCAACCCTAGGCGCCTTTGGGCCCTTGGGTGGGCGCACCAGCCCACCAGGGCTGGTTCCCACGCCACTTCAGCCCATGGGCCCTCCGGGATAGGTGGCCCCACCGGTGGACCCTCGAGACCCTTCCGGTGGTCCCAGACAATACCGGTGACCCCAAACTCTCCCGGTGGCGAAATCGGACTTCCTATATATAAATCTTTATCTCCGGACCATTCCGAACTCCTCGTGATGTCCGGATCTCGTCAGGACTCAACAACATTCGGTTAACCGCATACTAATATCTCTACAACTCTAGCGCCACCGAACCTTATGTGTAGACCCTACGGGTTCGAGAGACACGTGAACATGACCGAGACAACTCTCCGGTCAATAACCAACAACGGGATCTGGATACCCATGTTGGCTCCCACAAGCTCCACGATAATCTCATCGGATGAACCACGATGTCGAGGATTCAATCAATCCCGTATACAATTCCCTTTGTCTATCGATGCGATACTTGCGAGATTCGATCGTCGGTATACCGATACCTTGTTCAATCTCATTCTGACAAGTCTCTTTACTCGTTCCCGCATCATCCCGTGAACAACTCCTTGATCACATTGAGCTCATTATGATGATGTCCTATCGAGTGGGCCCAGAGATACCTCTCCGTCATACGGAGTGACAAATCCCAGTCTCGATTCGTGCCAACCCAACAGATACTTTCGGGGATACCCATAGTGTACCTTTATAGCCACCCAGTTACGTTGTGACGTTTGGCACACCCAAAGTACCCTTACGGTATCTGGGAGTTGCACAATCTCATGGTCTAAGGAAAGGATACTTGACATTAGAAAAGCTTTAGCAGACGAACTACACGATCTTGTGCTATGCTTAGGATTGGGTCCTGTCCATCACATCATTATCCTAATGATGTGATCCCGTTATCAATGGCATCCTATGTCCATGGTTAGGAAACAGTAACCATCTATTGATCAACGAGCTAGTCAACTAGAGGCTCACTAGCGATATGTTGTGGTCTATGTATTCACACATGTATTACGATTTCAGGATAACACAATTATAGCATGAACAATAGACAATTATCATGAATAAGGAAATATAAAAATAACCTTTTTATTATTGCCTCTAGGGCATATTTCCAACAGTCTCCCACTTGCACTAGAGTCAATAGCCTAGTTAAATTGTGATGAATCGAACACCCATAGAGTTCTGGTGTTGATCATGCTTTGCTCGCGGAAGAGGTTTAGTCAATCGATCTGCGACATTCAGATCCGTATGCACTTTACAAATATCTATGTCTCCATCCTGAACATTTTCACGAATGGAGTTGAAGCGACACTTCATATGCCTGGTCTTCTTGTGAAACACAGGCTCCTTGGCAAGGGCAATAGCTCCAGTGTTGTCACAGAAGAGAGTCATCGGCCCGACGCATTGGGAATAACTCCTAGGTCGGTAATGAACTCCTTCATCCAGATTGCTTCATGTCGCCTCCGAGGCTTCCATGTACTCCGCTTCACATGTAGATCCCTCCACGACGCTTTGCTTGCAAATCGCATCAGTTGGATCGCCCCACCATTCAAAATATACACGTATCCGGTTTGTGACTTGGAGTCATCCAGATCTGTGTCGAAGCTAGCATCAACGTAACCCTTTACGACGAGCTCTTCGTCACCTCCATAAACGAGAAACATATCCTTAGTCCTTTTCAGGTACTTTAGGATATTCTTGACCGTTGTCCAGTGTTCCATGCCGGGATTACTTTGGTACCTTCCTACCAAACTTACGGCAAGGTTTACATCAGGTCTGGTACACAAAGATGACATACATAATAAACCCTATGGCCGAGGCATAGGGGATGACACTCATCTTTTCCCTATCTTCTGCCGTGGTCGGGCATTGAGCCGCGTGCTCAATCTCACACCTTGCAATACGAGGCAAGAACCCCTTCTTGGACTGATCCATATTGAACTTCTTCAGTATCTTGTCAAGGCACGTGCTTTGTGAAAGACCAATGAGGCGTCTCGATCTATCTCTATAGATCTTGATGCCTAATATGTAAGCAGCTTCTCCAAGGTCCTTCATTGAAAAACACTTATTCAAGTAGGCCTTTATGCTTTCGAAGAGTTCTATATCATTTCCCATCAATAATATGTCATCCACATATAATATGAGAAATGCTACAAAGCTCCCACTCACTTTCTTGTAAACACAGGCTTCTCCATAAATCTGCGTAATCCCAAACGCTTTGATCATCTCATCAAAACGAATGTTCCAACTCCGAGATGCTTGCACCAGCTCATAGATCGAGCGTCGGAGCTTGCATACCTTGTCAGCATTCTTAGGATCGACAAAACCTTCCGGCTGCATCATATACAATTCTTTCTTAAGGAAACCATTAAGGAATGCCGTTTTGACGTCCATTTGCCATATCTCATAATCATAGAATGCGGAAATTGCTAACATGATTCGGACAGACTTCGGCTTCGCTACGGGTGAGAAGGTCTCATCGTAGTCAACCCCTTGAACTTGTCGATAACCCTTAGCGACAAGCCGAGCCTTATAGATGGTTACATTACCATCCGCTATCTTCTTCTTAAAGATCCATTTATTTTCTATGGCTCGCCGATCATCGGGCAAGTCTCACAAAGTCCATACTTCGCTTTCATACATGGATCCTATCTCGGATTTCATGGCTTCAAGCCATTTGTCAGAAACCCGGCCCGCCATCGCTTCTTCATAGTTCGAAGGTTCACCATTGTCTAACAACATGATTTCCGGGACAGGGTTGCCGTACCACTCTGGTGGGGAACGTGTCCTTGTGGACCTACGAAGTTCAGTAGCAACTTGATCTGAAGTTTCATGATCATCATCATTAACTTCCTCTGTAGTCGGAGCAGGCACCACAGAAACATTTTCTTGAGCTGCGCTACTCTCCGGTTCAAGAGGCAATACTTCATCAAGTTCTACTTTCCTCCCACTTACTTCTTTCGAGAGAAACTCTTTCTCTAGAAAGGATCCATTCTTGGGAACGAAGATCTTGCCTTCGATTCGAGGTAGAAGGTATACCCAATAGTTTCCTTAGGGTATCCTATGAAGACGCATTTTTCGATTTGGGTTCGAGCTTTTCAGGTTGAAGTTTCTTGACATAAGCATCGCATCCCCAAACTTTCGTAAAGCGACAACTTAGTTTCTTCCTAAACCATAATTCATACGGTGTCATCTCAATGGATTTCGACGGAGCCCTATTTAAAGTGAATGCGGCAATCTCTATAGCATAACCCCAAAATGATAGCAGTGGATCGGTAAGAGACATCATAGATCGCACCATATCCAATAGAGTGCGATTACGACGTTCGGACACACCATTACGCTGAGGTGTTCCAGGCGGCGTGAGTTGTGAAACAATTCCACATTTCCTTAGTGCGTGCCAAATTCGTGACTCAAATATTCTCCCCCATGATCTGATCGTAAGAACTTGATTTTCCTGTCACGTTGATTCTCAACCTCACTCTGAAATTCCTTGAACTTTTCAAAGGTCTCAGACTTGTGTTTCATTAAGTAGACATACCCATATCTACTTAAGTCACCAGTGAGGGTGGGAACATAACGATAACCACCGTGAGCCTCAACGCTCATTGGACCTCACACATCAGTATGTATGATTTCCAATAAGTTGGTTGCTCGCTCCATTGTTCCGGAGAACGGAGTCTTGGTCATTTTGCCCATGAGGCATGGTTCAGACGTGTCAAATGATTCATAATCAAGAGACTCCAAAAGTCCATCCGCATGGAGTTTCTTCTTGAGTTTGACACCAATGTGACCAAGGCGGCAGTGCCACAAGTATGTGGGACTATCATTATCAACCTTACATCTTTTGGCATTCACACTATGAATATGTGTAACATTACGTTCGAGATTCAGTAAGAATAAACCATTGACCAGCGGGGCATGACCATAAAACATGTCTCTCATATAAATAGAACAACCATTATTCTCAGATTTAAATGAGTAGCCATCTCGCGTTAAACGAGATCCAGATACAATGTTCATGCTCAAAGCTGGTACTAAATAACAATTATTAAGGTTTAAAACTAATCCCGTAGGTAAATGTAGAGGTAGCGTGCCGACGGCGATCACATCGACCTTGGAACCATTCCCGACGCATCGTCACCTCGTCCTTGCCGCCTCCGCTTATTCCGCAGCTCCTGTTTTGAGTTACAAATATGAGCAACCGCACCGGTATCAAATACCCACGAGCTACTACGAGCGTTGGTTAGGTACACATCAGTAACATGTATATCACATATACCTTTGGTATTGCCGGCCTTCTTATCCGCTAAGTACTTGGGGCAGTTCCGCTTCCAGTGACCGTTTCCCTTGCAATAAAAGCACTCAATCTCAGGCTTGGGTCCATGCTTTGGCTTCTTCCCGGCAACTGGCTTACCGGGCGCGGCAACTCCCTTGCCGTACTTCTTGAAGTTCTTCTTACCCTTGCCTTTCTTGAACTTAGTGGTTTTATTCGCCATCAACACTTGATGTTCCTTTTTGATCTCCACCTCCGCTGATTTCAACATTGAATATACCTTAGGAATGGTCTTTTCCATCCCCTGCATATTGAAGTTCATCACAAAGCTCTTGTAGCTAGGTGGGAGCGACTAAAGGATTCTGTCAACGACCGCATCATCCGGGAGATTAACTCCTAGCTGAGATAAACGGTTGTGCAACCCAGACATTTTGAGTATGTGCTCACTGACAGAACTATTCTCCTCCATCTTACAACTGTAGAACTTGTCGGAGACTTCATATCTCTACCCGGCATGAGCTTGGAAAACCATTTTCAGTTCTTGGAACATCTCATATGCTCCGTGTTGCTCAAAAACGCTTTTGGAGCCCCGGTTCTAAGTCGTAAAGCATGCCGCACCGAACCAGGGAGTAATCATCACTACGCTGTATCGCCAGCGTTCATAACGTCTTGAGTTCTTTGGGAAAACAGGTGCTTCACCTAGCGGTGCATCAAGGACATATGCTTTCTTGGCAGCTATGAGGATAATCCTCGTGTTACGGACCAGTCCGTGTAGTTCTTGCCATCGTCTTTCGACTTGGTTTTCTCTAGGAACGCGTTGAAGTTGAGGGAAACATTAGCGTGGGCCATTTGATCTACAAGACATATTGCAAAGTTTTAGACTATGTTCATGATAATTAAGTTCGTCTAATCAAATTATTTGATGAACTCCCACTCGATAGACATCCCTCTAGTCATCTAAGTGATACATGATCCGAGTCAACTAGGCCGTGTCCGATCATCACGTGAGACGGACTAGTCATTATCGGTGAACATCTTCATGTTGATCGTATCTTCTATACGACTCATGTTCGACCTTCGGTCTTCCGTGTTCCGAGGCCATGTCTGCATACATGCTAGGCTCGTCAAGTCAACCTAAGTGTATTATGCGTGTAAATCTGGCTTACACCCGTTGTATGTGAACGTTAGAACCTATCACACCCGATCATCACATGGTGCTTCGGAACAACGGACCTTAGCAATGGTGCACAGTTAGGGGGAACACAATTCTTGATATTTTAATGAGGGATCATCTTATTTATGCTACCGTCGTCCTAAGTAAATAAGATGTAAAAACATGATAAACATCACATGCAATCAAATAGTGACATGATATGGCCAATATCATTTTGCTCCTTTTGATCTCCATCTTCGGGGCTCCATGATCATCATCGTCACCGGCATGACACCATGTTCTCCATCATCGTGTCTTCATGAAGTTGTCTCGCCAACTATTACTTCTACTACTATGGCTAACGGTTTAGCAATAAAGTAAAGTAATTACATGACGTTTATGTTGACACGCAGTCATAAATAAATTAAGACAACTCCTATGGCTCCTGCCGGTTGTCATACTCATCGACATGCAAGTCGTGATTCCTATTACAAGAACATGATCAATCTCATACATCATATATATCATTCATCACATCCTTTTGGCCATATCACATCACACGGCATATGCTGCAAAAACAAGTTAGACGTCCTCTAATTGTTGTTGCAAAGTTTTTACGTGGCTGCTATAGGTTTCTTAGCAAGAACGTTTCTTACCTACTCCAAAACCACAACGTGATATGCCAATTTCTATTTACCCTTCATAAGGACCCTTTTCATCGAATCTGATCCGACTAAAGTGGGAGAGACAGACACCCGCTAGCCACCTTATGCAACTAGTGCATGTCGATTCGGTGGAACTCCGTCTCACGTAAGTGTACGTGTAAGGTCGGTCCGGCCGCTTCATCCCACGATGCCGCGGATCAAGATAAGACTAGTAACGGCAAGTAAATTGACAAAATCGACGCCCACAACAACTTGTGTTCTACTCGTGCATAGAAACTACGCATAGACCTAGCTCATGATGCCACTGTTGGGGATCGTAGCAGAAATTTAAAATTTTCTACGCATCACCAATATCAATCTATGGAGTCATCTAGCAACGAGAGAGAGAGGAGTGCATCTACATACCCTTGTAGATCGCGAGCGGAAGCGTTCAAGAGAACGGGGTTGATGGAGTCGTACTCGTCGTGATCCAAATCACCGATGATCCTAGCGCCGAACGGACGGCACCTCCACGTTCAACACACGTACGGAGCGGAGACATCTCCTCCTTCTTGATCCAGCAAGGGGGAAGGAGAAGTTGATGGAGATCCAAAGAGCACGACGGGCGTGGTGGTGGAAGCAATGATTCCAGCAGGCTTCGCCAAGCGCCACTGGAGGAGGAAGAGGTGTCATGGGAGAGGAGGGAGGCCAGGCTTAGGGTGCGGCTGCCCTCCCTCCCTCCACTATATATAGGGGCTAGGGGGCGATGCCCCTTGGAGATCCCATCTAGAGGGGTGGCGGCGGCCCCTCGGGGGGTAACGGCCCCCTTAGGGTTTCCAACCAGGGGGGCGCATGCCCCCTCGGGGGCAACAACCCCCTAGGGTTTCCAATCCTAGGCGCCTTGGGCCCTTGGGTGGGGCGCACCCGCCCACCAGGGGATGGTTACCACGCCACTTCAGCCCATGGGGCCCTCCAGGATAGGTGGCCCCACCCGGTGGACCCCCGGGACCCTTTCGGTGGTCCCAGACAATACCGTGACAAAACTCTCCGGTGGCAAAACTGGACTTCCTATATATAAATATTTATCTCCGGACCATTGGAACTCCTCGTGATGTCCGGATCTCATCCGGACTCAACAACTTTTGGTTAACCGCATACTAATATCTCTACAACTCTAGCGCCACCAACCTTAAGTGTGTAGATCAGACGTGTTCGGGAGACACGTGAACATGACCGAGACAACTCTCCGGTCAATAACCAACAGCGGGATATGGATACCCATGTTGGCTCCCACATGCTCCAAGATAATCTCATCGGATGAACCACGCTGTCGAGGATTCAATCAAGCCCGTATACAATTCCCTTGGTCTATCCAGACGATACTTGCCCGAGATTCGATCGTCGGTATACCGATACCTTGTTCAATCTCGTTACGGCAAGTCTCTTTACTCGCTCCGTAACACATAATCCCATGAACAACTCCTTGATCACATTGAGCTCAGTATGATGATGTCCTACCGAGTGGGCCTGTAGATACCTCTCCGTCATACAGAGTGAAAATCCCATCTCGATTCGTACAACCCAACAGATACTTTCGGGATACCCGTAGTGTACCTTTATAGCCACCCAGCTACGTTGTGACGCTTTGGCACACCCAAAGTATCCTTACGGTATCCGGAGTTGCACAATCTCATGGTCTAAGGAAAGGATACTTGACATTAGAAAAGCTTTAGCGCATTTAACTGCACGATCTTGTGCTATGCTTAGGATTGGGTCTTGTCCATCACATCATTATCCTAATGATGTGATCCCATTATCAATGACATCCTATGTCCATGGTTAGGAAACCGTAACCATCTATTGATCAACGAGCTAGTCAACTAGAGGCTCACTAGGGACATGTTGTGGTCTATGTATTCACACATGTATTACGATTTCCGGATAACACAATTATAGCATGAACAATAGACAATTATCATGAACAAGGAAATATAATAAAAACCTTTTTATTATTGCCTCTAGGGCATATTTCCAACAAGAACCTCAAAGAGTGCCCCAAAGTTTCTACCGGAGAATCAAGACGAAAACGTGTGCCAACCCCTATGCATAAGTTCATGGGCAGAACCCGCAAGTTGGTCACCAAAACATACATCAAGTGAATCACGTGATATCCCATTGTCACGGCAAGACATACATCAAGTGTTCTCAAATCATTAAAGACTCAATCCGATAAGATAACTTCAAAAGGAAAACTCAATCCATTACAAGAGAGAAGAGGGGGAGAAGAAACATAAGATCCAACTATAATAGCAAAGCTCGCGATACATCAAGATCGTGCCAAATCAAGAACACGAGAGAGAGAGATCAAACACATAGCTACTGGTACATACCCACAGCCCCAAGGGTGAACTACTCCCTCCTCATCATGGAGAGCGCCGGGATGATGAAGATGGCCACCGGTGAGGGTTCCCCCCTCCCGTGAGTCTTTGAACAGGTCCCATTGGTTTTGGTGTCTACAGAGGCTTGCGGCGGCAGAACTCCCGATCTATTCTGTTCCCCGATAGTTTTAGGGTATATGGATATATATAGGCGGAAGAAGTACGTCAGGGGAGCCATGAGGGGCCCACGAGGGTGGAGGGCGCGCCCTACCTCGTGGCTCCTCGCTTCTTTCCCCGACGTGCACTCCAAGTCTATCGGGTAGCTTTCCTTCCAAAAATAACTTCTCCAGAAGGTTTCATTCCGTTTCGACTCCGTTTGATATTCCTTTTCTTCGAAACACTGAAACAAGGAAAAAGATAGAAACTGGCACTGGGCTCTGGGTCAATAGGTTAGTCCCAAAAATAATATAGAAGTGCATAGTAAAGCCCATTAAACATCCAGGATGGATAATATAATAGCATGAATACTTAATAAATTATAGATACGTTGGAGACGTATCAGCTACCCACGTCCCACGTTCACGGAGCGATAACTGCCATTCCACTAACTTCCCCGCTTCTGGCGTTTCCGCCACGTGCACTGCATGCATTGCGCAGGGTCAGTGGCTGATGCGGAGGGCGCGGAAATGTGTGCCATGGAAAAAAGCTAGACGCCACTGATTGGCGCAGAGGGTCGGTCTTGATTCCATGAGTCGTTGGTGGCGCAGAGGGGTCGGATTGGCAGAGCGGGGCGGTTGCCCCTGGGTGAGGAGCCAGCCTTGGGCCTTTTTTGCCTATAAAAAGGGGACGTGGGCGAGGTGCTGGTTCACACCTATCTCTTCCTCCTTCCTTCTGGCATTGTTTCCCCATCATGGTGAGGGGGAGAGGGCGTAGTGGCACTCCAGTAGTGGTGACGAGGGCTTTTGCTCAACAGCACCTCCCTCCTCCTGTTGGGGACATGGGAGCGGAGCCCGCTGTGAGGGGAGGTGGGAGAGGACGGGGACGTGGTCGCCGCGGCGCTCGGGGTTGGGGAGGACGAGGCGGTGCTCTGATCGCACCTCCTCCGATCGTCCAGACCCGAATGAAGGCCACGTCGGGACCAGCCGCTGGAGTTCATCGCTGCTGCGAGGGCCCCCGCCAGAGCCGCCTTCGTTACCTACCCCATTCGCAAGGGTGATGGAGATCGAGCAGCCGTCGGGGTTGAGGCTGCACATGAGGGGCTGCTGCAATGGCAGCATGCGGGTGGGCGTGGAGTTCCCCGCCCCTCACGTCATGCTTCTCCGGTGTGGTTGGAAGACTTTTGCACGTGGCCGTAGCCTGGCGGCCGGACATGTTCTCCAATTCAAGATAATGGACGCCACCCTGCTCTCCGTCAAAGTCTTCGGACGCTCGGGTGCTCGCTTAGGGTGTTGCGCGGAGAGCTCGACTAATGACGAAAGCTCCTCTTTGAGTGATAGCGATGAGGAGGACAGTGACAGCGATGACGACAGAGTCGATGGGGAGGACGACGACTCTGACTCCGGCTGAACACCACCCGCATCTCCTCCCTGGCAAGGCGATTTGCCGGAGTGTTGGGTGCGGGTGGTGTCTTTCTCCCCCTCCAGTAGTCTTCTAGCTAGACCCCGGCAGGCTTCCTCGTGGGCTCCGGCTTCGTTCGCCCTACCGCGTCCTGCTGGCCCTGGTGGCGGTGACCAGGGCGTCGCCTAGTCGCTCTCCTCATCCATCACCTTCGTTCGCGCCCTCCCGATCTTGTCAGGCTCCGCCATATGGGACCTGACGAGGTCAGGTTGGGTTTCTGCCCAGGCATTCCTTTTTCCCTCTTCGCCACCCACTGTAGTTCCTAGGAGGAGAGGGACAAGAAAGGAATTACGGGGCACTTAACTTTTTTCAGTCTAAAATATGTAGGCACTTGCCAAACTTTAGTTTTGAATATGTAATCTTCTTTATCCATGTTTGCTTTCTGTAAGATCTGAACTTGTTTATCTGCATATTAATGAAAAAGGACAAGCCTTGCCGGGTACTTGTGCATGTAGCACGTCCATGCAGTGGTGGAATGCCTATATACATTTAAGTAAACAAGTTTTCTCCGGCAAGCTATCCTGTCGGTGCTTTCTGTTTGTTGCCGCGGGGCTAGGTTTGCCGGGATCAACATTATGGAAAGGTACTAGCCCCCTGTCGAACCTTCTCCATCAAAGGCCACTACAACCACCTTGACCAAAGCAACGTTCGAGCCAAAGGATGGGAGCACCGATGCTTCGAAGGTGACGAGGTTTTTATATGCACTAGTGTTCCCCTTACAGGACGTGTATGGATAATAAGGAACTTATTTGTTTGGCTTGTCAGGGGCCGATATGTAGGCTTGTCTCCGTTTGTTCTCTTCAGGACCGAGGCCACGGCAAGAGCCCTGCAGTTTAGTGCAGATGAAAACAAGGCTGCATATGACCTTATCTACACGATCATGCTATGCTCATGTTATGCTATGCATGCATGAAAGTTTTTGGGGGGCCCCAGCGCTTCGTTTATTTATCTATTGCTTAGCGTTAGCACCTGGCTTTGTACGAAGGGTTACATGCAACATCGGCAAGGCTTGTGCAAAAGGGTGGCTGCCGGGCAAGGCCTGACAGCCGTGCCTTATGGGTAGAACTTACGACGATGCTCAATGTTCCATGAGTTTTGCAATTAGATGCCATCTTCGGTCTCTAGACGGACTGCGCCAAATCTGGAGACTCGTACTACCCGGTAAGGGCCTTCCCACTTCGGTGCAGCTTGTTTGTACCCTTGGTGGACAAAACATGCCTAAGGACAAGGTCACCTTCCTCAAGGCTCCGGGCATGACCCTACGGTTGTGGTAGCGACACAGGGCTTGCTGATAGCATGCAACACGCGTAGCAGCTCGGAGACGGTTCTCCTCAAGGAGCACGCGTCATCATCTTCATGGGGTCTGCTTGCACTACTTCATCATAGGCAAGTATTCGAGGTGATCCGTATATCAGTTCCGTGGGGATCACTGCTTCTGCCCCCATAGACTAGGGAGAAGGGAGTCTGGCCGGTAGCTCGATTTGGTGTCATACGTAGGGACCAAAGAACCACCGGCAGCTCATCAATCCAGCGCGTGCCGCACTTCTGCAGTCTATCAAATGTTCTTGTCTTGAGTCCTCGCAGCACTTCAGTGTTCGCCCTCTCATCTTGTCTGTTGCTTCTGGGATGGGCAACAGAGGCAAAGGAGACCTTGCTTCCGAGGGCTTGAATGTATTGCATGAAGGCGCGGCTTGTGAATTGGGTTCCGTTGTCAGTGATGACTCTGGCGGGTACCTCGAAGTGGCACACCAATCCTTTTAAGAACTTGATAGCTGACTGTGCGGTTACCTTCCTCACAGGCTCCACCTCCGGCCACTTTGTAAACTTGTCGATAACAACGTACAAGAATTCAAAGCCCCCGGTGGCACGGGGGAAGGGGCCCAAGCTGTTGAGCCCCCAGATCGAAAATGGCCATGACAAAGGAATCGTCTGGAGAGCTTGAGCAGGCTGATGGATGTTCTTGAAGTGGAACCGCAGGCTTCACATCTGGCCGACTAGCTCAATTGCATCTTGAGGGCCGAGGCAGTGAGAAACCTTGCCGTAAAACTTTTCCAACCAAGGCTCTTGATCCAATATGGGAGCCGCACATGCCTCTGTGTATCTCTGCCAACAGTTCCTCTCCCTCTTCCCGGAAAATGCACTTCAATTTCACACCGTTGGGCCTCCCTCTGTATAGCGCGTTGTCGAGGAACTGATACATACTGGCCCTTCGGGCTACTCTTTCAGCTTCTTCTTGCTCTTTGGGAAGATCTCCTGTCTGGAGGTAATGGACGATGTGCCGTGCCCAAGTTGGAGCTTGGGGCTCAACAAGAAGGATCAGTGACACCTCCTCGTTCGTGGGAGCGCATGCCTCAACCGCAAGGACTGGTAGTTTGGCGGGAGGATGCTGCTCGCCAAGCGAAGTGGAGTTGTTCCCGCCAACCTCTCTACCGGGGGCTTCGGGAAGCTCTGCCGGGAGAGGCTGGCCGGAGTCCGGTTTCCTCCTCTTTCTGGCCATTGTTGCCGGGGATACGGAGGGTTGAGTCAGGTGAAGAACAAAAGTCCTCGGTTCCACAGAAGCTTTTTGCATAGCGCACTTTGACAGATGATCAGCAATGCTGTTTTCCCCACGCGGTACGTGTTCTGTTTGCAATCCATCAAAGCGCTCGTCCAGCTTTCTCACTTCCTCCACATATTCCTCCATCAATGGGATCTAATAATCCTTGTTCACTTGCCTCACCACGAGCTGTGGGTCTCCTCGAATGATCAGCTTCTTAATACCCAGTTCTGTCGCGATTCTGAGCCCGACAAGGAGTCCTTCATATTCCGCAGTGTTGTTGGTTGCCTTCTCCCGGGAGAAATGCATTTGGACCACGTACTTGAGGTTCTCTCCAGTGGGAGCGACGAGGAGCAACCTAGCTCCCGCACCTTGTAGTGAGAAGGCTCCATCAAAGTACATGATCAATTCTTGGGGCACTTCCTTGCCGGGGATAACTGTTTCCAGCGTCTCTTCATATGGGATAGGCGTCCATTCTGCAATAAACTCCGCCAGTGCTCTGCTCTAAATGGTTGATGTGCTCTCAAACTTCATACCAAAGCTTGATAACTCCAAAGCCCATTCCACTATTTTGCTAGTGGCTTCCGGGTTCCTCAGTATGCGTTGCAAAGGGAATCAGGTGACAACTGTGATCTCGTGGGCTTGGAAGTAGTGGCGCAGTTTCCTTGAGGCCATGACAAGGCCAAAGATCAACTTTTGCACACCAGAGTACCTTGATCTAGCCCCCTGCAACAGGGAGCTAACAAAGTAGACAAGCCGATGCACCACTTTCTTCCTTGTCGCAGCCTTGGGATTATCTTCACTCCTCTGCACTTCTTTCTCTCAATCTGCACTCAATCCTGCCGTGACTGGCCCACTCCCTTATCTAAGGAGGACAGTAGCTGCAGCTGGTTCTTCTTCTACTTCTCGTTGTGCCACCAGTTCTGCACTAACCACTTGATTGGTGTCGCCAAGTACAGCAACAACGGTTCTTGTGGTTTAGGAGCAACCAAGGTGGGAACAGAGGAAAGGTAAGATTTTAAGTCCTGCAGGGCCGCTTCCGCCTCGGGGTTCCACTCCACAGGCCTTGCTTTCTTCAAGATTTTGAAGAACGGTAGGGCGCGATCGGCGGACTTAGAAATGAACATACTCAACGCGGCAACACATCCAGTTAAACGCCGCACGTCCTTGACTGACTTGGGTGCTTGAATCTGCTCGATTGCCCTGATCCTGTCGGAGTTGGCCTCTATCCCCCGGTGAGACACAAAGAAGCCAAGTTGCTTACCGGAGGGAATGCCAAACACGCATTTCTCTGGGTTCAGCTTCAGGTTGATCTTGCGCAGGTTGGCAAAAGTTTCTTCCAAGTCCTGAATGAGCATTGATCTGTCTCTGGTCTTGACCACTATGTCATCCATGTAAGCCTCAATATTCCTGTGCAGCTGGGATTCAAACCCCATTGGGACTGCCCTTGCAAAAGTGGACCCAACGCTGTTTAACCCAAAGGGCATCCGTACGAAGCAGTATGTGCCGCATGGGGTTATGAACGATGTCTTCTTCGTCTTCCTTGGACATGAATATCTGGTGATACCCAGAGTAGGCATCCAAGAAGGAAAGTAGATCACACCCGGAGGTGGAATCCACGATCTGGTTGATGCGCGGAAAAGGGAATGGGTCCTTCAGGCATGCTTTATTCAGATCTATGAAATCTATGCAAAACCTCCACTTCCCATTCGCCTTGCGCACTACCACTGGATTTGCCAACCACGTTGGGTGCAATACTCCTCTGACCAAACTAGCTGCCTCAAGTTTCTTGATCTCTTCAGCAATGAAGAGCTGCCACTCCAAGGCTTGCTTTCAAACCTTCTGCTTGACGGGCCGGGCATGAGGGCAGACAGCAAGGTGGTGCTCGATTACCTCCCTAGAACACCGGGGATGTCAGACGGTTGCCAAGCAAACACATCGACATTCGCCTGCTGGAAGGCAACAAGCACGCTTTCCTATTTGTCATCAAGGGTGGAGCTGATAGTGAATGTACCATCAGTGCCAACCGGCCATGCCGGAACCTTCTTCGCAGTGGGTGCAGCAACCTTGGACCTCTTGCTAGTGGAACTCTCCAGCAAATCATCGACGGGTGCAACATACTCTGGAGAGGTGCGCTTTTTGGACTCCTTGCTGGTATCTTTACTAGCTTTCTTCCCTTTCTTATTTTCCTTGGTGGGAGCTGCTGCTTCCATGGCCTCAGCAGCGACTGCATCCCTGTACATCTTATCCATGCATATGATGGCGTCCTTCTTGTCTGACGGAATGGAAATGACGCCCATCTGCCCTGGCATCTTCAACGTGTTGTAGGCATAGTGGGATGCCGCCATGAATTTTGCCAGGGCTGGACAACCAAGGATTCCATTGTATGGCAGGGGGAGATCAACCACATCGAACACAATCTTCTCAATCTGGTAGTTCAATTCTCCCCCAAACGTTACCGGCAAGGTAATCATCCCCTTCGGATGGCTCCTGCCGGGGTTGATCCCTTGGAACGTGCCGGTAACCTTGAGCTCTTCATCTGATATCTGCAGCCTATTGATCACCTTGGGGGAAATCAGATTCTGTTGGGGAACGTAGTATTTCAAAAAAATTCCTACGATCACACAAGATCTATCTAGGAGAAGCGTAGCAACGAGCGGGGAGAGTGTGTCCACGTACCCTCATAGACCGAAAACGGAAGCGTTAAGTGACGAGGTTGATGTAGTTGAACGTCTTCGTGATCCAACCGATCAAGTACCGAACGCACGGCACCTCCGCGATCTGCACACGTTCATCTCGGTGACGTCCCTCGAACTCTAGATTCAGTTGAGGCCGAGAGAGAGTTCCGTCAGCACGACGGCGTGGTGATAGTGATGATGAAGTTACCGGCGCAGGGATTCGCCTAAGCACTATGACGATATGACCGAGGTGTAAAACTGTGGAGGGGGCACCGCACACGGCTAAAATCAACTTGTGTGCCTATGGGGTGCCCCCTCCCCCGTATATAAAGGAGGGGAGGAGGAGGAGGGCCGGCGACAAGGGGCGCGCCCAAGGGGGGGTTCCTACTCCTAGTAGGAGTAGGTTTCCCCCTTTCCTAGTCCAAGTAGGAGAAGAAGGAAGGAGAGGAAGAAGAGAAGAAAGGGGGAGACGGCCCCCCTAGCCCAGTCCAATTCAGTTTAGACTAGGGGGGCGCGTGCCACACCTTGGCCTGCCTCCTCTCTTCCATCACTAGGCCCATGAGGCCCAATAACTTCCCCGGGGGGTCCGTAACCCCGGTACTCCGAAACGACCCGAACCATTCCGGTGTCCGAATGTAGCCTTTCAATATATGAATCTTTATATCTCGTGTTGGGGAATGTAGTAATTTCAAAAAAATTCCTACGCACATGCAAGATCATGGTGATGCATAGCAACGAGAGGGGAGAGTGTGTCCACGTACCCTCGTAGACCGAAAGCGGAAGCGTTATCACAATGCGGTTGATGTAGTCGTACGTCTTCACGATCCGACCGATCAAGTACCGAACGTACGACACCTCCGAGTTCAGCACACGTTCAGCTCGATGATGTCCCTCAAACTCCGATCCAGCCGAGCTTTGAGGGAGAATTCCATCAAGACGACGGGCAGGACGATGATGATGTTCTACCGACGCAGGGCTTCTCCTAAGCACCGCTACGATATTATCGAGGTGGATTATGGTGGAGGGGGCACCGCACACGGCTAAGAGATCAATTGTTGTGTCTAGAGGTGCCCCCTGCCCCCTTATATAAAGGAGGGAGGGAGAGGCCGGCCCTAGAGGGGGCGCGCCAAGTGTGGGGAGTCCTACTAGGACTCCCAAGTCCTAATAGGATTCCCCTTTCCTTTCTGGAGTAGGAGAGAAGGAAAGAGGGGGAGAGGGAGAAGGAAAAGGGGGCTGCACCCCTTGTCCAATTCGGACCAGAGGGGCGCCCTTCCTTTTGGCATCTCTCCTCTATTCCGTATGGCCCAATAAGGCCCAATACTTCTCCCGTGAATTCCGTAACTCCCGGTACTCAAAATACCGAATCGCTCGGAACCTTTCCGATGTCCGAATATAATCGTCCAATATATCGATCTTTACGTCTCGACCATTTTGAGACTCCTCGCCATGTCCCCGATCTCATCCGGGGACTCCAGAACCTTCTGGTACATCAAAACACATAAACTCATAATACAAATCGTCACAGAACTTTAAGCGTGCGGACCCTACGGGTTCGAGAACTATGTAGACATGACCGAGGCACGCCTCCGCTAATAACCAATAGCGGAACACGGATGCTCATATTGGCTCCCACATATTCTACGAAGATCTTTATCGGTCAAACCGCATAACAACATACGTTGTTCCCTTTGTCATTGGTATGTTACTTGCCCGAGATTCGATTGTCGGTATCTCAATACCTAGTTCAATCTGCATCGGCAAGTCTCTTTACTCGCTCCGTAATACATCATCCTGCAACTAACTCATTAGTTACAATGCTTGCAAGGCTTATAGTGATGTGCATTACCGAGTGGCCCAGAGATACCTCTCCGATAATCGGAGGACAAATCCTAATCTCGAAATACGCCAACTCAACAAGTACTTTCGAGACACCAGAGAGCACCTTTATAATCACCCAGTTACGTTGTGACGTTTGGTAGCACACAAAGTGTTCCTCCAGTAAACGGGAGTTGCATAATCTCATAGTCATAGGAACATGTATAAGTCATGAAGAAAGCAATAGCAACATACTAAACGATCAAGTGCTAAGCTAACGGAATGGGTCAAGTCAATCACATCATTCTCCTAATGATGTGACCCGTTAATCAAATGAAAACTCATGTCTATGGCTAGGAAACTTAACCATTTTTTATCAACGAGCTAGTCAAGTAGAGGCATACTAGTGACACTCTGTTTGTCTATGTACTCACACATGTATTATGTTTCCGGTTAATACAATTCTAGCATGAATAATAAACATTTATCATGAAATAAGGAAATAAATAATAACTTTATTATTGCCTCTAGGGCATATTTCCTTCATCTTGACCATTTCAAGACTCCTCGTCATGTCCGTGATCTCATCCGGGACTCCGAACAACCTGAAGTACATCAAATCACATAAACTCATAATACCAATCGTCATCGAACGTTGAGCGTGCGGACCCTATGGGTTCGAGAACTATGTAGACATGACCGAGACACATCTGCGGTCAATAACCAATAGTGGAACCTGGATGCTCATATTGGTTCCTAGATATTCTACGAAGATCTTTATCTGTCAAACCGCATAACAACATACGTTGCTCCCTTTGTCATCGGTATGTTACTTGCCCGAGATTCGACCGTCGGTATCCTCATACCTAGTTCAATCTCGTTAATGCAAGTAAAATCTCATTACTCATTCCATAATGCATCATCCCACAACTAATTCATTAGTCACATTGCTTGCAAGGCTTATTGTGATGTGCATTACCTAGAGGGCCTAGAGATACCTCTCCGACAATCGGAGTGACAAATCCTAATCTCGATCTATGCCAACTCAACAAACACCATTGGAGACACATGTAGAGCATCTTTATAATCACCAAGTTACGTTGTGAAGTTTGATAGCACACTAAGTGTTTCTCCGGCATTCGGGAGTTGCATAATCTCATAGTCAGAGGAACATGTATAAGTCATGATGAAAGCAATAACAACAAACTAAACGATCATAGTGCTAAGCTAACGGATGGGTCTTGTCCATCGCATCATTCTCTAATGATGTGATCTCGTTCATCAAATGACAACTCATGTCAATGGCTAGGAAACATAACCATCTTTGATCAACGAGCTAGTCAAGTAGAGGCATACTAGTGACACTCTATTTGTCTATGTATTCACACATGTACTAAGTTTCCGGTTAATACAATTCTAACATGAATAATAAACATTTATCATGATATAAGGAAATGTAAATAACAACTTTATTATTGCCTCTAGGGCACATTTCCTTCAGTCTCCCACTTGCACTAGAGTCAATAATCTAGATTAAATAGTAATGATTCTAACACCCATGGAGTCTTGGTGCTGATCATGTTTTGCTCATGAGAGAGGCTTAGTCAACGGGTCTACAACATTCAGATCCGTATGTATCTTGCAAATCTCTATGTCCCCTTCCGACACTTGATGACAGTTGGAATTGGAGCGTCTCTTGATGTGCTTGGTCTTCTTGTGAAATCTGGATTCCTTCGCCAAGGCAATTGCACCAGTATTGTCACAAAAGATTTTCATTGGACCTGATGCACTATGTATGACACCTAGATCGGATATGAACTCCTTCATCTAGACTCCTTCATTTGCTGCTTCCGAAGCAGCTATCTATTCCGCTTCACACGTAGATCCCGCCACGACGCTCTGTTTGGAACTGCACCAACTAACAGCTCCACCATTCAATATAAATATGTATCCAGTTTGAGACTTAGAGTCATCCGGATCAGTGTCAAATCTTGCATCGACGTAACCATTTACAACGAGCTCTTTGTCACCTCCATAAACAAGAAACATATCCTTAGTCCTTTTCAGGTATTTCAGGATGTTCTTGACCGCTGTCCAGTGATCCACTCCTGGATTACTTTGTTTCCTCCCTACTATACTTATAGCAAGGCACACATCAGGTCTGGTACACAGCATTGCATACATGATAGAACCTATGGCTGAGGCATAGAGAATGACTTTCATTTTCTCTCTATCTTCTGCATTGGTCGGGCATTGAATTAAACTCAACTTCACACCTTGTAATACAGGCAAGAACCCTTTCTTTGACTGGTCCATTTTGAACTTCTTCAAAATCTTATCAAGGTATGTGCTTTGTGAAAGTCCAATTAAGCGTCTTGATCTATCTCTATAGATCTTGATGCCCAATATGTAAGCAGCTTCATCGAGGTCTTTCATAGAAAAACTCTTATTCAAGTATCCTTTTATGCTATCCAGAAATTCTATATCATTTCCAATTAGCAATATGTCATCCACATATAATATTAGAAATGCTACAAAGCTCCCACTCACTTTCTTGTAAATACAAAGCTTCTCCAAAAGTCTCAGATAAAACAATATGCTTTGATCACACTATCAAAACGTTTATTCCAACTCCGAGAGGCTTGCACCAGTCCATAAATGGATCGCTGGAGCTTGCACACTTTGTCAACACCCTTTGGATCGACAAAACCTTCTGGTTGCATTATATACAACTCTTCTTCCAGAAATCCATTCAGGAAGCAGTTTTGACATCCATTTGCCAAATTTCATAATCATAAAATGCGTAATTCCTAACATGATTCGGACAGACTTAGGCATCGCTACGGGTGAGAAAGTCTCATCGTAGTCAACTCCTTGAACTTGTCGAAAACCTTTCGCAACAAGTCGAGCTTTGTAGAACAATAACATTACCGTCGGTCTTCTTCTTCTTGAAGATCCATTTATTCTCTATGGCTTGCCGATCATCGTGCAATTCAACCAAAGTCCACACTTTGTTCTCATACATGGATCCCATCTCAGATTTCATGGCCTCAAGCCATTTCATGGAATCTGGGCTCATCATCGCTTCCTCGAGTTCGTGAGGTTCGCCATGGTCAAGTAACATGACGCCCGTAACCGGATTGCCATACCACTCGGTGCGGATCTTACTCTGGATTTGACCACGTGGTTCGGTAGTAACTTGATCAAGCTTCATGATCATCATCATTAGCTTCCTCACTAATTGGTGTAGGAATCACTAGAACTGATTTCTGTGATGAACTACTTTCCAATGAGGGAGCAGGTACAATTACCTCATCAAGTTCTACTTTCCTCCCACTCACTTTTTTCGAGAGAAACTCCTTCTCTAGAAAGGATCCATTCTTAGCAACGAAAATCTTGCCTTCGGATCTGTGATAGAAGGTGTACCCAACAGTTTCCTTTGGGTATCCTATGAAGACACATTTCTCCGATTTGGGTTCGAGCTTATTAGGTTGAAGCTTTTTCACATAAGCATCACAGCCCCAAACTTTAAGAAACGACAACTTGGGTTTCTTGCCAACCCACATTTCATATGGTGTCGTCTCAACGGATTTAGATTGTGCCCTATTTAACGTGAATGCAGCCATCTCTAAAGCATAACCCCAAAATGATAGTAGTAAATCAGTAAGAGACATCATAGATTGCACCATATCTAATAAAGTACGGTTACAACGTTTAGACACACCATTATGTTGTGGTGTTCCAGGTGGCGTGAGTTGCGAAACTATTCTGCATTGTTTTAAATGAAGACCAAACTCGTAACACAAATATTCACCTCCACGATCAAATCGTAGAAACTTTATTTTCTTGTTACGATGATTTTCCACTTCACTCTAAAATTCTTTGAACTTTTCAAATGTTTCAGACTTATGTTTCATCAAGTAGATATACCCATATCTGCTCAAATCATCTGTGAAGTTCAGAAAATAACGATACCCGCCGCGAGCCTCAACACTCATTGGATCGCATACATCAGTATGTATTATTTCCAACAAGTCTGTAGCTCTCTCCATTTTTCCGGAGAACGGAGTCTTTGTCATCTTGCCCATGAGGCATGGTTCGCAAGCATCAAGTGATTCATAATCAAGTGATTCCAAAAGCCCATCAAGATGGAGTTTCTTCATGCGCTTTTACACCAATATGACCTAAGCGGCGATTACCCACAAATAAGTTGCACTATCATTATTAAACTTATATCTTTTGGTTTCAACACTATGAATATGTGTATCACTACTATCGAGATTCAATAAATTTAGACCACTCATCAAGGGTGCATGACCATAAAAGATATTACTCATATAAATAGAACAACCATTATTCCCTGATTTAAATGAATA
This sequence comes from Aegilops bicornis, assembly GCA_021605145.1. Lineage (NCBI taxonomy): Eukaryota > Viridiplantae > Streptophyta > Magnoliopsida > Poales > Poaceae > Aegilops > Aegilops bicornis. Next base: position 254,709,266 of record CM038671.1, on the reverse strand, counting down.
ACCGTCTCGCATCAAACAAGATCCAGATATAATGTTCATGCTTAACGATGGCACCAAATAACAATTATTCAGGTCTAAAACTAATCCTGAAGGTAGATGTAGAGGTAGCATGCCAACGACGATCACATCGACTTTGGAACCATTTCCACGCCGCATCGTCACCTTGTCCTTAGCCAATCTTCGCTAATCAGAGCCCCTATTTCGAGTTGCAAATATGAGCAATGTAACCGTTATCAAATACCTGTGCACTATGCGAGCATTAGTAAGGTACACATCAATAACATGTATATCAAATATACCTTTTACTTTGCCATCCTTCTTATCCGCCAAATACTTGGGGCAGTTCCACTTCCAAAGGACGGTCCTTTGGCAAAGAGAAGCACTCAGCCTCAGGTGCTTAGGTCCGGACTTGGGTTTCTTCACTTGAGCAGCAACTTGCTTTCCGTTCTTCTTGAAGTTCCCTTCTTCCTTTTACCCTTTTTCTTGAAACTAGTGGTCTTGTTGACCATCAACACTTGATGCTCCTTCTTGATTTCTACCTCCGCAGCCTTTAGCATTGCGAAGAGCTCGGGAATTGTCTTATCCATCCCTTGCATATTATAGTTCATCACGAAGCTTTTGTAGCTTGGTGGCAGTGATTGAAGAACTCTGTCAATGACACTATCAACCGGAAGATTAACTCCCAGTTGAGTCAAGTGATTATGATACCCAGACATTTTGAGTATATGTTCACTGACAGAACTATTCTCCTCCATTTTGTAGCTGTAGAACTTATTGGAGACTTCATATCTCTCAATCCGGGCATTTGCTTGAAATATTAACTTCAACTCCTGGAACATCTCATATGCTCCATGACGTTCAAAACGTCGTTGAAGTCCCGGTTCTATGCCGTAAAGCATGGCACACCGAACTATAGAGTAGTCATTGACTTTGCTCGCTGTGCATTCACAATGTCCGGCTGCTTTCTCCTCAAGAAGCTGGTCTTGCACCTAGCGGTGCTTCCAGACGTAATTCTTCCGGCAGCAATGAGGATAATCCTCAGAGATTACTGGACCAAGTCCGGTGTATTTGCTACCATCATCTTTCAACTTAGCTTTCTCTAGGAACGCATTAAAATTCAATGGAACAGTAGCACGGGCCATTTATCTACAACAACATAGACATGCAAAATACTATCAGGTACAAAGTTCATATTACTTAAGAACTCCCACTTAGATAGACATCGCTCTAATCATCTAAATGATCACGTGATCCATATCAACTAAACCATGTCCGATCATCACATGAGATGGAGTAGTTTTCAATGGTGAACATCACTATGTTGATCATATCTACTATATTCACGCTCGACCTTTCGGTCTCAGTGTTCCGAGGCCATATCTGCATATGCTAGGCTTGTCAAGTTTAACCCGAGTATTCTGCGTGTGCAAAAACTGGCTTGCACCTGTTGTATGTGAACATAGATCTTATCACACCCGATCATCACGTGGTGTCTCTAAGACGACAAATCTATGAACGCGGTGCATACTCAGGGAGAACACTTGTACCTTGAAATTTAGTGAGAGATCATATTATAATGCTATCGTCGTACTAAGCAAAATAAGATGCATAAAGGATAAACATCACATGCAATCAATATAAGTGATATGATATGGCCATCATCATCTTGTGCCTTTGATCTCCATCTCCAAAGCACCGTCATGATCACCATCATCGCCGGCTTGACACCTTGATCTCCATTGAAGCATCGTTGTCGTCTCGCCAACTATTGCTTCTACGACTATCACTACCGCTTAGTGATAAAATAAAGCAATTACATGGCGATTGCATTTCATACAATAAAGCGACAACCATATGGCTCCTGCTAGTTGCTGATAACTGTTACAAAACATGATCATCTCATACAACAAATTATCTATCATCATGTCTTAACCATATCACATCACAGCAAGCCCTACAAAACAAGTTAGACGTCCTCTACTTTGTTGTTGCAAGTTTTACGTGGCTGCTATGGGCTTAGGAAGAACCATTCTTACCTACGCATCAAAACCACAACGATTTTTTGTCAAGCGTGTTGTTTTAACCTTCAACAAGGACCGGGCATAGTCGCACTCGATTGAACTAAAGTTGGAGAAACAGACACCCACTAGCCACCTGTGTGCAAAGCACGGTGGTAGAACCGATCTCATGAACGCGGTCATGTAATGTCGATCTGGGCCGCTTCATCCAATAATACCGCCGAATCAAAGTATGACATGCTGGCAAGCAGTATGACTATTATCTCCCACAACTCTTTGTGTTCTACTCGTGCATATAACATCTACGCATAGACCTGGCTCGGATGCCACTGTTGGGGATAGTATTTCAAAAAACTTCCTACAATCACGCAAGATCTATCTAGGAGAAGCATAGCAACGAGCGGGGAGAGTGTGTCCATGTACCCTCATAGACCGAAAGAGGCAGCGTTAAGTAACGCGATTGATGTAGTTGAACGTCTTCGCGATCCAACCGATCAAGTACCGAACGCACGGCACCTCCGCGATCTGCACACGTTCAGCTCGGTGACGTCCCTCGAACTCTAGATCCAGCTGAGGCCGAGAGAGAGTTCCATCAGCACGACGGCGTGGTGACTGTGATGATGAAGTTACCAGTGCATGGATTCGCCTAAGCACTATGACAATATGATCGAGGTGTAAAACTGTGGAGGGGGGGTACCGCACACGGCTAAAGATCAACTTGTGTGCCTATGGGGTGCTCCCCTCCCCCGTATATAAAGGAGGGGAGGAGGAGGAGGAGGAGGAGGGCCGGCCACAAGGAGTGCGCCCAAGGGGGGATTCCTACTCCTAGTAGGAGTAGGTTTCCCCCTTTCCTAGTCCAAGTAGGAGAAGAAGGAAGGAGAGGAAGAAGAGAAGGAAAGGGGGGCCGACCCCCCTAGCCCTAGTCCAATTTGGTTCAGACTAGGTGGTGCAGGCCACACCTTGGCCTGCCTCCTCTCTTCCACCACTGGGCCCATGAGGCCCAACCCATTAACAACTTCTGGGTGGGGGGAGGGGTTCCAGAACCCTCAAAGACCAAACTTATCCGAAAGCGACTGAACCATTCTGGTGTCAGAATGTAGCCTTCCAATATATGAATCTTTATGTCTCGACCATTTCGACACTCCTCGTCATGTCCGTGATCTCATCCAGGACTCTGAACAACCTTCGCTACATCAAATCACATAAACTCATAATACCAATCACATCGAACATTAAGCGTGCATGGACCCCATCAAGGAAATATGCCCTAGAGGCAATAATAAAGTTATTATTTATTTCCTTATATCATGATAAATGTTTATTACTCATGCTAGAATTGTATTAACCGGAAACATGATACATGTGTGAATACATAGACAAACAGAGTGTCACTAGTATGCCTCTACTTGACTAGCTCGTTAATCAAAGATGGTTATGTTTCCGGCCATAGACATGAGTTGTCATTTGATTAACGGGATCACATCATTAGGAGAATGATGTGATTGACTTTACCCATTCCGTTAGCTTAGCACTTGATCGCTTAGTATGTTGCTATTGCTTTCTTCATGACTTATACATGTTCCTATGACTATGAGATTATGCACTCCGTTCACGAGGAACACTTTGTGTGCTACCAAATGTCAAGCAACGAATCGGGTGATTATAAAGGTGCTCTCTTGTAACATCCCAAATTTTGGAATGTTAATATAATTAATTGACTTGTTTGTTTGTTTGCTTGAGTGAATTAAACTTGAGTGAAATTTGAACCTTTTCAAAAACTTTTGAATGAGAGGGAATAAAATGACTTTCCCTTCTCCGTAAATTCAAATTCATCCTATTAAAATCAATGAGAGAAGATGACATGACTTCTTCAACTATAAAGAATTTGAACGGAGTTTTGCAATTTAATTCTTTCAAATATTTGCACTTGCTTCTCTATTTTTCTTCCCAGAAATACCCGAAAAATAAATTCTTGCAAGCAAGAAAGAGCGGAGGAAAATGACCCTCCAAAATCAGGGGCATTTTTGAAAATATTTGAGCCAAGAAAACCAAAGTTTTTATTTAAAAAATTATTTGCAAAAAGAAATAAAGCCTTTAGGATTTTCTGAAAAACATTTTTTAAGTTTTTATTTTGGCCGTGGAATAATGCTCATCATCTACATTTTATTTTTTCTGATAATTTTAGTATATAAAAACTCTTTATTCAATTGATTTGATTTCCTTTTTATTGTTTTAGTTTCCTAATTTTAAAAATAGGAATGGAATCGCTTTTATTAGGAAAACCTGCTGGCCCATTAAGCACTTTCCTATTCTAGCTCAACAAGAGATCATCTCCTTCCTCTGCTTCCTCTCACGTTACAGAAGCTTTCCATACCCATGGGAGATGTGAATCTCCACCTTCCCGATCTCCCTCGTCTTTCCATCCCAGCGCCTCCCGAGACCGCCTATAAAACCCCTCCTCTCCTCATTCCATTTTTCCCATCACCACGCCTCCCTGCCTGCACCCTCCTCGCCACCGTCCTCCTTTTCCTGCCTAGAACGCTCACCAGAGCTCTCCTGAACCTCCCCATCGCCCAGCGCCACCTCCCCAAGCGCCGACCCTCCTCCGCCACCCCACCCTCTTGGCCGACCTCGCCCCTCGCCGGAGCAGCCCTCCACATCGCCATCTCCTTCCTGCCATCTCTGCCTCACGTTGTTTTTTTCGTTTTCAGATTTATTTCCGTAACAGATTTAGTTCCGTTCTTGTTTAGCTTATAACTTTTGATCTAGAAGTCCAATGATGCTGATTCTTTTTGCGTTAGATCACAATTTTCTTGTAGTTTCCAAAATATATAGTTTGTCTATGTTTGGATTTATAAAAATTGAGTTAGATCAGATTTGAATTAAAGCTTGTTTTGCTTATTCCGGGAGTTTAAAAATAGGTTTTTAATTAATTCTTTTTGCTCCTGGTCTCTAGGACCTTTGTTTATCCAGTAGTATTTAGTATCTTATTTCTAGGTTAATTTAAATTAGGTTTTTAGCAAAACAGTACTGTTTTATTATTAGTTCTGTTTTAGCTTTTTTCTTTATTGTTTTTATTAGTTTTAAATTATTTCTTTTTGTCACTTTTGACAAAATTAGTTATGTTTCTGTTAGACCACAGGAAAAATTTTATTTTTATTTAAAAAATTTATTTTCCTTAGGTTTGAATGAAGCCTTCAATATTACATAGTTAGAGTTTTATAAAAGCTTTTTATTTGTTTCTTTTTGCAAATAAAATTTTATGGAAAAAAAATACTTTCTGTTAAATTAGTTATTTTACATTTTATTTTCTGTTAATTTATTAGTTTAGTATTTTAATTGTTGTTAAGTTTTTACTTACGGCAAAACTATATTAGATGTTTGTAGCAAAGTCATAGATCTTCGTTAGTAGTTTTTCTTTGTAGTTTTATTTGAAGTTTCTTTTGATTTTGTTTGAGTTTTATTATCGATTTTCCTTGCTGTTTTGATTGTTATTTCGAGTGCTAAAATTGTTTGCTAGGATGTTTGCTTATGTGAATGCTATGTTTGACTATATAGATTTTCAACGGAGTGACGATTAGTTCTACCAAGTCATTTTCTGACAGCGTTGTTATCTTCATCAAGTATTACCAAGCAAGTTCACTTTGATCATTGCTTTCATACCTATGTTTTTATTGCATTTAGTGGCATCCTTGCAACCACCCCTCAAAGTAGTGTTATTGAATCCTTGTAGTTGAGTAGTATGCATGAGGTAGGAACCCATCACCCTGTTACCAAGCCCGGACGTTATTTATTTTAATGCTACGCTTATAGTATACGGGTTTGGTATGAGTGCTCAGGAGTGGTGTGAGAATGAAGGATCTACGTCAATGACGACAACACCACGATGAAAGCTGCAAGGACTGCATCTTCAAGGCCTCAAGACTTCAAGACTCGAGACAAGAATTCAATACACACCATTGGGTGAAGGATGGTTGACGGGCACCTGGAGAAACCAGTGGTTGGTAGGGATGCATGGAGAAGCGCCATGACATCTTGGCGGAAAGCTTCACCCAGACTCAAAGAGACGGAAGAATACTTCATGCCCTAAGCTTACCTGTGCAACCGCAAGTCATTATGGGCTCTGCTTGGTTGACCTTAGTTGTGACTGGCCGGGACGGTACTAGCAGATGTAGAACTACGGTAGGATGGGATGAGTACTGGACGGTGGTCGAGGAACTCTTCGGAAGACCATGTTTGGTCATCTTGTTCTCAAACACCCTGCGATGCGAGAACGTAAAAAGAGGGATCGAATCTTGCGGGTAAAGTGTACAAACCTCTGCAGAGGGTTATAACATAATCGCTTAGCCGTGTCCACTGTTACGGACAATTTGAGCATCTGGACTTGGATCTATCTCTGAACTCTCAACACCGGATTGATAACTTAATTGTGGGCAACTTATGATGACTTTGGGCTATGAGACATCGGTTGGCGGAACCATGTCATGATAGAAAACTCCATAGTACAGACTTCATTTATTCCTTTGATGTAGGTAAAATAAAACCAGCTTTTACGCAAACAAAATTCAGATCTGAGCCATAAAGCCATATTGCATATAGTATAGTTTTATCATCTGCTTTTCTCATATTGTGATCTTGCCGGTACATTCAATGTAATCGACCTACACGGCTGCAACGTATCATGTTGCGTATACTTTCTTCCGACGAGTAAGAATACAAGATGTGGTTACGGGTTCACACTCAACTTCGCCGATGGCGTTGATGGGACTCCACACCCGCTTGATTGTTTCACCGAGTATTATGAGGTATATATCAGTTTTACGTTATTTATACATGTGATTGCACTTTGATATATACATTGATGTACCGTGTGTGCAAGATATCGATCCAGTGGATGGCACAGAGATACTGCAGGCTTGACCGTCTGAGGTCGGGTCGCTACAGAAATGGTATCAGAGCACATGTTGGCTGTAGGACGTGACCCTAGAAAATGACTTAGTAATATGAAGACCCCAATAGGAATGACCTTTGTTTTGTACTACTCTCGTAACACCTGATTCCTTCTACTGAACCTTCCTTATTTCAAACTATAGATGGAGAGCTACATTCTGAACAAAAGAGAACACTACGAGAAGGTTCTTGGAGGCCCTTCCTTGTGGAGCTAGTCGGGGCTCTGAAGTTACCGATACACGAGATCAAGGCAACTAAGAGGACGCCCAGATCGTGGGGAGTCAAGACCCAAGTTTTTGGTCGTAAGAAGCCCCCAAGGCTGCAGACATCAGCTTCGGAACTATAAATGGTGATCGTGATATGGGCATCAACACCGCCGTCCATGATGCTATTGCACGCTTATGCTATCACATCGTGCTGCACTAAACCCACACTTCTTTGGAAGGATTGGATGGCGAAGTTTGATGGAGCAACTATTGCCTTGACGGAAGCGCAAAAGATGAAGTTCTCCCCACTTTTAGTGTACAATCAGGATCTGGAACAATACGTCAAGAATCTTCGATGGACCTCCGGAAGCCCTGTTTGACAATGAAGCACTACGAGAAGAGGACAAGACTCGTAGATGAAGGTAAACAAGCCGGAGGAGGAGAACCTCGAGATCTCGAGAATGCGCCAGAATCGAAGAACAGCAGGACCATGTCTCATGCAAAGGACGTTGAAATCCGTAAGCTCAAGGAACAACTTGTGACATACAGGTGCGTCATAAGAAACTCCGTGTCGACAGGAAAATCTAGCGTAAGAGCTGGAGGAGATCAAGTCCACACGTAAGAAGCCCCAGAGGGACAATGACCAAGTTCCTAATAAATTAGCTTAGTAGTATCCCACCATGAGAGAAATAAAGATGAACGTTTTCTCGATTTAAGTATCTGACCATACCAGTTTATGTGGGTGGCGATACTGTAGAATTGATTGAATAAATGAATGATTGGTTGCTATTATTTTTGTGTGTTTATTGAATGGTTGGATAGATGCGATATTCGTAGGCTTGTATTTATTTCAACCCTGAGAGACGTAAGTTACGGAAGAATGGTAGAAGGCCTTCATATGGGAAAAGCATCAGACGTTGGAAACTCCCGAGCATTGAAGACCTGAAGAAATGAGGACTTAGAAACGAAACCATAGTAGAACGCCCATTACAAACGATATTTACTGTTGATGAGTGGGTATTTGCTTTCTCTTTCTATCTCAACCAGACTCAAATCTTGAACCCATGGACAACTGAACACCAAACCTTTCCGGAGACAATTGCAACTTCCCATGGAGATACATCCCTTGTTACGAGCACTCCTCTTATCCTACACATACAGATGACAACCCTTTATGAGTCTTTCCTTAAGGGCTCAAACGATCATGACCACGACAAGTGATCATGATTACCCAAGATCTTGAAGGACATGATGAAGCATATTCACCTTGAAGGAGATGCAGTCTACAAAGGCTACCCTTCATGCAAAAGGGAGTGGAACTTTGGTATGTGGAGGTACACCTCCACCGCTTTGAAAGGAGTTTGCCCAAAGAGGATGGGGCATTACTTTTTCATCTCACGTGTGCCACAAGCAACTTTCTTCGATGCCGTTCGTGAAGCAGCCATGGAAGCCATACGCCAGATCGGAGAAATACTTGAAGCAAGACTCCGTTATACTGGGAATACCTAAGCAAAGTGCATGCGAGAGATGATGAAGGTGAAGCTCAAGACCACCATGATGAAAATGAAGATTGAATATTTCAAGGCTCATGTCGCACAATTCCAAAGGATCAAGAATCCTCGAGGAGGATAAATAAATAAAGTGGAAGTAATGTCTGACCATACCAAATCATGTGGGTGGAAGCATTTGTAACAAGTACTTTTTGGAATTTGGATTTACGAAAATGGTTAAGGATGTAATGAAAGATTGATATGAGATTAATGAGATTTTATGGATAAACCGGTGCACTTCTTTTTGGTCATAGTACTCTATAAAGCCACAGGATCAATGAAGAAAGAAACGTGTTATTCATGACGGCCATAGAAGGAAGCCGGACAAAATAAGTTGGAGTTTTGTTTTGATATGATGGTATGAAGAAGCAGAGTACCATCGATTTAAGGAGGTGTAACAAGAGAGTTACTCCAAGGATGAGTTAAAGCTGCACTAGTGTTGAAGTGGGCCATAACCCACGTGCCCGTGATTTTGAGAAGGAACCGTTGTAACCTTGATAAAGGAATAAATTTGGAAGAATCTGTGATCCAATCAGCCTACGTTTACGTAGGAGGTTACGCAAAAACCCGAGAGTGGTGAAGTAACGATAGATGTTTTGTTTGGCATGCGAAACCATGGATTTATACGAACTCGGTTCGAGAACAAGAGAAATTCTGCAATGCTTGTGAGTATGCCCAAGTGTTAAAATACGTGATTCGATATTACATATGTGGTAATGATTCAAGTACGGGATGGATTGGCCCCATACGAGACTTCTATCATGAACTATCATATGTTGATGGAAAATCGAGAGCCTTGAAAACCTTAGAAGAGTGTCGACGCGATAAGCCATAAAACCATAAAGTGGTAGGACGATGGAACCCTTTACGAACTAGACCGGCCAATCGTGAGGTTATACGGTGAAGTTCTACAGACCCGTTTCTGCAGGAGAAACCATTAATGGTAGACCACCATGAGTATTTCGATAGTTGTCTAGAGTGGACACAGACCTATCGACTAAGAAGATCCAGTCTCGGACGAACTTCAACGTTGACACACCGACCCAAGATTTTGAGGAACACTCTATGCTTCTGACAGAAGAGCGCTAATGAAGGAGCTATTGTAAGATATGTGAAGAGATCTACAATGTCGGCACTCCAGAGGAAGTATCTGAGTTTATTGGAACCATGACCTTGTTTTTAAGTGTGGTAGCACCCCCGATCTTCCGACCAAACAATTGCTAGCAGACCCCCAACCCCTAACCTTTTCTTGCTAGCCTCTTCGAATCTCGAGGACGAGATTCATTTAAGTGTGGTAGGTTTGTAACATCCCAAATTTTGGAATGTTAATATAATTAATTGACTTGTTTGTTTGTTTGCTTGAGTGAATTAAACTTGAGTGAAATTTGAACCTTTTCAAAAACTTTTGAATGAGAGGGAATAAAATGACTTTCCCTTCTCCGTAAATTCAAATTCATCCTATTAAAATCAATGAGAGAAGATGACATGACTTCTTCAACTATAAAGAATTTGAGCGGAGTTTTGCAATTTAATTCTTTCAAATATTTGCACTTGCTTCTCTATTTTTCTTCCCCGAGAAATACCCGAAAAATAAATTCTTGCAAGCAAGAAAGAGCGGAGGAAAATGACCCTCCAAAATCAGGGGCATTTTGAAAATATTTGAGCCAAGAAAAACCAAAGTTTTTATTTAAAAAATTATTTGCAAAAAGAAATAAAGCCTTTAGGGATTTTCTGAAAAACATTTTTAAGTTTTTATTTTGGCCGTGGAATAATGCTCATCATCTACATTTTATTTTTCTGATAATTTTAGTATATAAAAACTCTTTATTCGAATTGATTTGATTTCCTTTATTGTTTTAGCTTCCTAATTTTAAAAATAGGAATGGAATCATTTTATTAGGAAAAACCTGCTGGCCCATTAAGCACTTTCCTATTCTAGCCCAACAAGAGATCATCTCCTTCCTCTGTTTCCTCTCACGTTCTGAAGCTTTCCATACCCATGGAGACAGAATCTCCACCTTCCCGATCTCCCTCGTCTTTCCATCCCAGCGCCTCCCGAGACCGCCTATAAAACTCCCTCCCTCTCCTCATTCCATTTTTCCCATCACCACGCCTCCCCGCCTGCCCGTACCTCCTCGCCACCGTCCTCCTTTTCCCGCCTTAGAACGCTCACGTGAGCTCTCCTGAACCTCCCATCACCCAGCGCCACCTCCCCAAGCGCCGACCTCCTCCGCCACCCCACCTCGCCGGCGACCTCGCCCCCTCGCCGAGCAGCCCTCCACATCGCCATCTCCTTCCTTCCATCTCTGCCTCACGTCTGGTAACTCCCTTGTTGTTTTTTCGTTTTCAGATTTATTTCCGTAACAGATTTAGTTCCGTTCTTGTTTAGCTTATAACTTTTGATCTAGAAGTCCAATGATGCTGATTCTTTTTGCGTTAGATCACAGTTTTCTTGTAGTTTCCAAAAATATATAATTTGTCTATGTTTTTATTTATAAAAATTGAGTTAGATCAGATTTGAATTAAAGCTTGTTTTGCTTATTCCGGGAGTTTAAAAATAGGTTTTTAATTAATTCTTTTTGCTCCTGGTCTCTAGGACCTTTGTTTATCCAGTAGTATTTAGTATCTTATTTCTAGGTTAATTTAAATTAGGTTTTTAGCAAAACAGTACTGTTTTATTATTAGTTCTGTTTTAGCTTTTTCTTTATTGTTTTTATTAGTTTTAAATTATTTCTTTTTGTCACTTTTGACAAAATTAGTTATGTTTCTGTTAGACCACAGGAAAAATTTTATTTTATTTAAAAAATTTATTTTCCTTAGTTTTGTATGAAGCCTTCTATAGGTCATAGTTAGAGTTTTATAAAGCTTTTTATTTGTTTCTTTTGCAAATAAAATTTTATGGAAAAAAATACTTTCTGTTAAATTAGTTATTTTACATTTTATTTTCTGTTAATTTATTAGTTTAGTATTTTAATTGTTGTTAAGTTTTTACTTACGGCAAAACTATATTAGATGTTTGTAGCAAAGTCATAGATCTTCGTTAGTAGTTTTTTCTTTGTAGTTTTATTTGAAGTTTCTTTTGATTTTGTTTGAGTTTTATTATCGATTTTCCTTGCTGTTTTGATTGTTATTTCGAGTGCTAAAATTGTTTGCTAGGATGTTTGCTTATGTGAATGCTATGTTTGACTATATAGATTTTTCAGCGGAGTGACGATTAGTTCTACCAAGTCATTTTCGACAAATATTGTTATCTTCATCAAGTATTACCGTGCAAGTTCACTTTGATCATTGCTTTCATACCTATGTTTTATTGCATTTAGTGGCATCCTTGCAACCACCCCTCAGTAGTGTTATTGAATCCTTGTAGTTGAGTAGTATGCATGAGGTAGGAACCCATCACCCTGTTACCAAGCCCGGGACGTTATTTATTTTAATGCTACGCTATAGTATACGGGGTTTGGTATGAGTGCTCAGGAGTGGTGTGAGAATGAAGGATCTACGTCAATGACGACAACACCCTGATGAAAGCTGCAAGGACTGCATCTTCAAGGCCTCAAGACTTCAAGACTCGAGACAAGAATTCAATACACACTCTTTGGGTGAAGGATGGTTGTGGGCACCACTGGAGAAACCGGTGGTTGGTCGGGATGCATGGAGAAAGCGCCATGACATCTTGCGGAAAGCTTCACCCAGACTCAAAGAGACGGAAGAATACTTCATGCGGAAGCTTACATGCAACCGCAAGTCATTATGGGCTCTGGCTTGGTTGACCTTAGTTGTGACTCTGGCTGGACGGTACTAGCGGATGTAGAACTACGGTAGGATGGGATGAGTACAGGACGGTGGTCGAGGAACTCTTGAAGACCATGTTTGGTCATCTTGTTCTCAAACACCCTGCGGTGCGAGAACGTAAAGAGGGATCGAATCTTGCGGGTAAAGTGTACAAACCTCTGCAGAGGGTTATAACCTAATCGATTAGCCGTGTCCCGATTCACGGACAATTTGAGCATCTGGACTTGGATCTATCTCGGAACTCTCAACACCGGATTGATAACCTAATTGTGGGCAACTTATGATGACTTTGGGCTATGAGACATCGGTTGGCGGAACCATGTCATGATAGAAAACTCCATAGTACAGACTTCATTTATTCCTTTGATGTAGGTAAAATAAAACCAGCTTTTACATAAACAAAATTCAGATCTGAGCCATAAAGCCATATTGCATATAGTATAGTTTTATCATCTGTTTTCTCATATTGTGATCTTGCGGTACATTCAATGTCTCGACCTACACGGCTGCAACGTATCATGTTGCGAGATACTTTCTTCAAGCGAGTAAGAATACGATGCAGGGTTACGGTCTACACTCAACCGCCGATGGCGTTGATGGGACTCCACACCCGTTTGATTGTTTCATTTGAGTATTATGAGGTATATATCAGTTTTACGTTATTTATACATGTGATTGCACTTTGATATATACATTGATGTACTTGTGTGCCAAAGACATACTGATCGAGGATGGCACAGATACACGAGAGCTTGACCGTCTCGAGGTCGGTCGCTACATCTACGGTGTCTCCGAAGGTACTTGTTGGGTTGGCGTATTTCGAGATTAGGATTTGTCACTCCGATTGCCGGAGAGGTATCTACGGGCCCACTTGGTAATGCACATCACTATAAGCCTTGCAAGCATTGTAACTAATGAGTTAGTTACGAGATGATGTATTACGGAGCGAGTAAAGAGACTTGCCGCAGCTTGAGATTGAACAAGGTATTGAGATACCGACGATCGAATCTCGGGCAAGTAACGTACCGATGACAAAGGGAACAACGTATGTTATTATGCGGTTTGACCGATAAAGGTCTTTGTCGGTGTCAAAACCGGCGGATCTTGGGTAGGGGGTCCCGAACTGTGTGTCTTGGCGGATGGTAACAGGAGACAAGGGACACAATGTTTTTACCCAGGTTCGGGCCCTCTCGATGGAGGTAATACCCTACTCCTGCTTGATTAATATTGATGATATGGGTAGTACAAGAGTAGATCTACCACGAGATCAAGGAGGATAAACCCTAGAAGCTAGCCTATGGTATGAGTGTTGTTACGTCTCTACGGACTAAAACCCTCCGGTTTATATAGACACCGGATAGGTTAGGGTTACATAGAGTCGGTTACAATGGTAGGAGATCTACATATCCGTATCGCCAAGCTTGCCTTCCACGCCAAGGAAAGTCCCATCCAGGACACGGGGCCGAAGTCTTCAATCTTGTATCTTCATAGTCTTGAAGTCCGGCCGTGACGATAGTCCGGCTATCGGACACCCTAGTCGGGACTCCCTCGGTAGCCCTGAGCCGGTCTTCAATGACTGACGAGTCCGGCGCGCATATTGTCTTGACATTGCAAGGCGGGTTCCTCCTCGAATACTTCATAGAAGGTTTTGAACACAAGGATAGTGTCGGCTACGCAAAACAAGTTCCACATAACACCGTAGAGAGAATAATTTTTGCACAGATCTGCTGGCGTATTCATGGCGTGACATCACACCACGGCCAGGCCTTTATATGAATCGTTTATCTTTGTTCCACCTCGGCGTGTTTAGTGAGGCGGTTTCCTTGGCACGTCTTATCAAAGCGTAGATCGTGCCCCCTTATTCGGGATTCTCATCAATACGGACGTGGGTAACCCAACCGTGCTGTTGGCCTGCCTCCTCTATCAAAGGCGAGTCCTAATCGACCGCAGGGGGTGGGCTCTTGCTATTCAACCTCTTTATAATGAGACCAAGGCCCTCTTCTTTTTACACCCTCCATCGGGTTCTTTCGCCTTCGCGTGTTCCAACACCCAAAGCTTCAGATTCAGCGCGCTTGGACTTTCGATGATGTCGGATCCGACCAACACGGCCGATGGATGTCTTCCTCTGTCATAGAAGAAGATGTGCTAAAGCTGTTGACGCCAGGTATCTAACGGCGAGATCTCAGATAGGCTGCCTGCTCCGGGCAGGTCATTCCCACTTCGAGCCCGGCGAGAACGTGGTGTTCGTATCCACTTCCTTCGGGGGTTTAGGCTTCCCGACGGATCCCTTTGTGCGAGGCTCATGTTTTATTATGGGCTTGATTTCCATGACTTGAATGGAGTCCATCCTCCATATCTAAATCATTCATTGTCGTATGTGAGGCCTTCCTCCATATTACCCCCCCACTTTGGATTGTGGCTCAAGAACTTCAAGGTGGAGCCAAAAGATGATCGAGGGGCAACAAGCGAGAGAGGGGCGGTCATAATCAGATGTCTTGATGCTCCATGGCTGAGGGCTCTTTTCAAGAGGAGCTTGGTTTGTGGCAACGGGGTGGTTTTATATCACCGCTCCCGGGGGGCGCAAATGGGCGGCGCTCCTGCCTTCGCTCAGGTCCACCATAGCGGCTGGCATCATGGGTCAACAAGGGGCTCGACTGGGGCCGTCCAGGGCGTTCCCTTGCTGCAGGGTCGTATTCGAGACCTCCGGGAAAGAGGAATCAACCTGGTTGCGATGGCGCACGTTATGGTGATCCGGCGCCTTCAGCCCACCAAGCGTCGCCCCCTCACTGTGGGAATTCAATCCGGAGGGACCACGAGCTCTCAATACTTTATGGGCACGACGCCCATGGAGATGTATAGACATTTCTTGGATCACAAGAGAAGTGTCCAGACTTGACCGAGGACGCAGGACTAAGCCGCAATCGCCCGGATACTCAAGTAAGTAGTCACAGAACCCGGACAAGCTGTTTATTCATTTATTTTATATACGTGCCCTTTAAAGGAGCCGTTTCTTGAACAGGAATGGATAGCCAAGGCAAAGTTAATAAGGTGTCCGGCTCCCCTCCCAGAGACCACGCCGGATCCCATGCTGACCAAGATGTTGAAGGTCGCACTTTTGAAGAAAGCGAAGGGGGAGCGGGAAGCAAGCGCCTCTCGAAGGAGGCTATCAAGGAAGGAGGATTAAGAGTCCCACCTTCCGAGGAGAGAAGAGGACCACCGGAAGATCCGGAGGTCAAGGCCTCAAAGAGGGAAAGGGTTCTTCAAGAAGAGTCCGTGAGGAAGTAACCCACCAGCATTATTCCCCCAAGGGGATCAGCCCTCCAGCGAGCCGTAAGTAAAAAAGAAGGAGTCTTGTAAATAAGGAACATCCTTGTATTTATTCATGAAGATAACCGAAATTGTACCTTGTAGTTCGGACCTCAGCCCTTCTCGTGAGCTCGTCTTGAGGGATCTTCTTAGGAGATGATGGAGAGCTAACGCCTCCACTTGTCGCACCCTCATGTGAAGCTGACTGACCGGAGGTGGTCGCGGAGGAATTCCCCAAAGTCGGCGGGAGGGCGGAAGGTCAGCGCCAAGTGGTGTGCGGTCGGAGGAGCTAAAGGATCTGCTCGAGCAGCGGCTATTTCAGAGGATCACCGTGTTCTAATGGGTGCGGTGATTGAAAGAATTGCATCCATGAAAGCGGATTGCATGAAGCCGTCGAAGCTTCTTGGCGGGGTTTGAAATGCAAAAATGACGTACCTTCAGACTGTTATGCATATAAAAAGCGCCCTGTATAGATAGTAGCCCCTGAGACTCGGTATGTTGTCAAAATTGACAACATGCCGAGGATCAAATTCTCAGTTATAACATATCGCCGCTCCTAAACAGGTGGCGGGGCGTCCGAAGGCCAGCCGGACTGATGAATATGCCGAACTAAAGCGGCGACTTGACGAGGCGGATGCGGACGTCGCATTGGTCAATAAACGGTTTGACGAGTCACAAGGTATCACGACTTCTATGCGGACACTGGTAAGGGGCTGACGCCCATGTCTTACTATTCAGATGCTTAATGCAGATGGTGCAGCTGCCGGTGGAGGAGCTGCGAGGCGGAACTTCGCCGAGCAAAAGAGCAAGCCGAAGGGTCAGTAATGCGGCTGCTTTAAAGGCAGCCGAAGAGCTAGAAGCGAACAGGCTGCTTTGCCACAAAGAGGAAATGGCCGATATGGCGAAAAGTTAAGGAATACTACCGATCGCTTCGAGGTTCTTGAAAAAGAACGCGTCAAAGCGGAACAAGAGGACCTAAAAAGGCCGCCGAATCCAAGAATGCCCAAAGCGGCTTTGAGAGCTGCCAAGGAGGAGCTGAGTCGGGCCGGGGCAATTGCGAATTTGGAAAACCGTTTCTGCGGAGAAAATACACAGATCCAAAGTATGCTCAATTGGATAAGTTGTGGAGTTCGGAGGATGCTTATCTGGATTTGGCGGCGAGCGCTGTGGACGCGGATGAGCACTTCCGGGGCCAGAAGGGGCACAGAAGGGAAGAGCTATATTGGTCTCAATTCCATAGTCCGGAGCGTCCTCTATCGTGACCGATCGGTTGGCGAATGGGCCGAAGCTGAATCGATTGTCCAGCTTTGCCATGAAGCATGTCTGACTCACTTGTGGCGGGCGGACCCACCGAAGAGCTATTTTGGTTTAGTGCAGCAGTTCGTTGGTGCGGTACCGCGTATCGACGAAATGAAGCGATCGGCATGTATTGAGGGAGCGCGGATGGCTCTTGCCCGTGTCAAGACATACTGGGCAGAGAAGAAGGCCACCGATGTTGCATCCCAAGACTCGGACAGAGGCCGAGTACCTGCCGAGCACTACTTTGAAGAAGTCCTACCGGGCGCTCGTTTAATAGAGACGCGATGCTTTCGAAGGGTATTATGTTTTAGATGACATGTATGATTTGTGAAAACAATGTTTCAATATAATATAAGAGCTTTTTATACTTGTGCGTTCAAGTAGTAAACTACTCGTCAGGCGGCCGTTTATGTATATGTGTATATAACTTTGAAAGATGGCAGTCCTTGGCTTCAGCCCCCACGCACATAGAGCGGGGTTGTTTGCCAAGAATGCGCTTTTTCACACTTAATCAACGTCTTGGTCCTGTTAAGGAGGTGATAGCGTAGCAAACCGTGCAACCGGACTATAATGCTTTATCACTTTCACTTAGCCATAGGAGTTCGAGGGTGGGGCTACGATATAGCCCTCGGGGCACCGCACTCTCGAGTTAAAGTGCATATGTGCTGACCGAAAACCGGTCTCCTTCGTTAATGCGGAGGAATCCTAAACATTCCTATGAGTCATCAAGTGGTTGACCAGTCTCTCGCTATATCATGACATGATCAGGTTTCGGCTTTCTCTCTTGAGGTGCTCGCTTGGCGGCAAGGGGCACAATCGCGATAGTTCTCCACAGTGCCCGCGTTAGCCGTGAAAAGCGGAGCGTAAGGCAGCAAAACACGAGGCGGGCAACCCAACATTTGACCAAAGACATGATTCGAGCTGATGCATATAAGGCCTAACTTCGAGGCGCCGAATACTCCCTAAGGTATTCGGTCTTTATGAAAATGGGCAGAATAATGCCCTAAGCCCTCGATGTCCAGTGCACGCATAAAATTCTAGTGCGGCTAATGCCAAAACGCATGACCTCCTCCTCGGTTATAATAAGGAACCGGGGATGTATATCAACAAGAGACAGTAAAAAGGTTTACGTAGGTCTTAATCTGAAAAGAATCCTTGCAGCGGGTCCCTCACCGCGTCTGCTGTATCTCCGTTGTGCCATATCACGGACGGGTGTATACGTTGTTCATCTGTAAAGAGAGGAACTTAGTTTAAAAGAAAAAGATCGTGCAAAAGATGTACTTAATATTAAATAAGCAGTATGGTTCAAGAAAAGTTGAGCTTTATTGTCTCTTGTTATACGTGCATGTAGCCCCTCGTATGGGGGTGTGCGCTAGTAAGCGCGGACTCGTCTAGTCGTGTCCGGAGTTTGAATGACCAATTCAGGTTCTTTGCCTAGCGAGCCGGATAGCTGTGGGGCTGTCAAAGGCGGTCTCCCGTTCTTCCGTGCTCGAGTAACACTTAATACTTCCTTTTAACGAGATGATGCGGCGTGGACCGGGCATTTTAAGTGTTAGAGATGCATAATGCGGTATTGCGTTAAAAGCGGGCGAAAGCTTGGCGTCCCAATAGTGCTTGATGGCTACTTTTAAGCGGAGGCGATATGGAAGAGTAACTTTTGCGACGGAAGTTGTCGGATGAACCGAACACAACTTCTAGCAGTATGGAGCCCGCATACAATGGGCATATGGGCTGGCATTACTCCTTTAAAGGAGGTGTTGCTCTGGCAATTTTGGTTGGGTTTGTCCCCATCCTGCGGATTGTGTCCTGATATATCGGGTTTATGTCACTGCCGCCATCCATGAGGACTCGTGTAAACTGGAATCCGTCGATTATAGGATCCAATATCAGGGCAGTCCATCCTGCATTCCGGATATTTTCGGAATAGTCCTGATGGTCGAAGGTGATTGGTTTTGACAACCAGTGGGCGGCGCGCCTTTTAGTGGGTGCCGCTCTGTTTTTCCATTTGATCACGTGAAGTGAGTTTTCCGGGGCTCTGCTTGTGGTGCTCGTCGTCATCTTCACTTGGTGTGTCGAGCCCCTTGTGTTCGGCGTTCAGTCTACCGGACTATTTGAAGACCCAACAATTTCGGTGGGTATGGTTAGCGAGCCTCCCAGAGTCTTGTGGATTTGACATATCTTGTCCAGGATTTTGTTGAAGTTGGATAGCTCATCGCTATTGTCCTTAAGGGGCAGTTTTTGTTGTTCTCGCCGTGAGCTTTTGAATCCGGCGTTATTGCCGTGCTCTTTGGACTGTTCCTTTTAATCGGCGCCGATCCTTGTTGCGCCGTGGTTTCTATTTCCATCCCTGATTTGGATGTACTTGGGTCGCTGGTGCTGCATCTTGCTAGCCAGCTATCCTCTCCCGGCAAAAGCGGGTCATGAGGCTTGTTAGTGCGGCCATTGTTCTTGGCTTTTCTTGGCCGAGGTGTCTGGCGAGCCATTCGTCTCGGACGTTGTGTTTAAAAGCTGCTAAGGCTTCGGCGTCCGGACAGTCAACTATTTTGTTCTTTTTAGTAAGGAACCTGTTACAGAATTTTCGGGCTGACTCTCCGGGCTATTGAGTTATGTGACTTAGATCATCTGCATCCGGAGGGCGGACATAAGTCCCCTGAAAATTTGCTCGAAATGCATCCTCGAGCTCTTCCCAGCTTCAATGGTATTTTCAGGGAGGCTCTTAAGCCAATGCCGAGCTGGCCCTTTGAGTTTAAGGGGTAAGTATTTTATGGCGTGGAGATCATCTCCTCTAGCCATGTGTATGTGGAGGATGTAATCTTCAATCCAGACTCCAGGGTCTGTTGTTCCTCGTATGCCTCTATGTTTACGGGTTTGAATCACTGGAAATTCATGATCCGGCACCTCATCGGTGAAACATAGGGGTGTCTGGCGCCCCTATATTTGGGTGTGCCGTGATCTTCGGAATTTTGGCGTATTGCATTGCTTTGACGAGCATGCTTTCTTGGCCCATAGATGGACCTAACTAGGCCATCCTTTTGATGTGAATCCTTATGCGGATCACATATTGGCTTGTGTGCGGCACCATTCGCCGCTCTCTTTTTGCCGTGAGGTCGTCCATACGACCGGGTGGCCTTCTTGCTTTTTAATTGTGGGGCTCTAAGGCCTCCTCGTCAATTCAGCGGTAGCTTTCTTTTGGGTAGCTCTTTGTTCGGCGTATGCCAGACTTGTCTGCAGTCTTGAATACTTTGCTCTATCTCGATCTGAGTGCATCTTCCGCTGTTTTGAGCTTCCTTCAGCTTTTTCAGGCTACGCTAGTGGCGACGAGCCTTTTCGGAGGTCATTTTGATCCAATAGTTTGTGCGGCGTCGGATCATCCGAATTTGTTGTCTTCGCCGGGGACGGATTGTTTATCAAGTTGTCTTGTTAGGACGATTGCTCAATAGCTTGTTCGTTGTCCACCGGTTCGCCCTGCTCTATGGCTGGGTCTTTGTTGAGGCAGGACTTTGTTGGCGTTTACGTTGCCGTTTGACTGCTTTTCGAGGATTTATCCTTCGTAGCGTCCCGTTGTTCCTCGTCTTCATTTCCTTTAGGTGTATCCACCATGTATACATCATGAGATGAGGTGGCTGTCCAGCATCCTAGAGGTGCTAGCTCATTGTTGTCTCCTACATCGTCGTCCATACCGTCGATGTCTTCAGAGTCGAAATCGAGCACGCCGTGTAAGCTTTCGACGATGGCTACGAAGTGGGTGGTGGGTGGGCGTTGAATTTCTTCGTCGTCCGCATCCAAACCTTCCTGACCGTAGTCCGGCCAGGGCTCTCTGGATAAAGGGAGAGACTTTAGTGAATTCAGGATGTCGCCAAAGGGCGAGTGCTGAAAGATGTCCGCGGCCGTGAACTCCATGACAGGCGCCCAATCGGATTCGATTGGCCGGGGCACGGAGGGTTCGGAGTCCGGAGAGGAGTCCGGCACCACGAGTCAAGGTCTTCGCATAAAGCGACAGGATGGAGTTCGGCTCGATCGCCGTAGAGATTGTAGCCCCGAGGCGGTGTCCAACCACCCGTCCTCGATCGGGAATCCGGCTCCGGATTAAGGGTCGGAGCCGGATCTTTGATGCGGCCTCGTGGCCTTTCTACCGCAGAGCTAGATCATGCCCATCGAGGCGATGCGGCACGCGGCAGGTGGCTCGAATCCGTCGAAGATCAAGTCCCGCGGATATCGGTCGTATAGTTCAAACTTCCAAATCTGACCCTAATGGCGAGGGCGTAGCTTCGATCCGCTTCCAGATGGCCAGGTTAATTGGCCCGCGATGCAAAGCCGCCGAACACGAAGATCTGTCCGGGAGAAAAGTCTCACCTGGACTGCGTCGTTGTTGATGATCGAAGGAGCCATCGGGCCTATCGGTGGCGACACAAAGGAACTCTCAATGAAAGCACCAATGTCGGTGTCAAAACCGCGGATCTCGGAGTAGGGGTCCCGGCTGTGTGTCTAGGCGGATGGTAACAGGAGACAAAGGGACACAATGTTTTACCCAGTGTTCGGGCCCTCTCGATGGAGGTAATACCCTACTCCTACTTGATTAATATTGATGATATGGGTAGTACAAGAGTAGATCTACCACGAGATCAAGGAGGCTAAACCCTAGAAGCTAGCCTATGGTATGATTATTGTTCTGTTCTACAGACTAAAACCCCCCGGTTTATATAGACACCGGATATGTTAGGGTTACACAGAGTCGGTTACAATGGTAGGAGATCTACATATCCGTATCCCAAGCTTGCCTTCCACGCCGAGGAAAGTCCCATCCGGACACGGGACGAAGTCTTCAATCTTGTATCTTCATAGTCTTGGAGTCTGGCCATGACGATAGTCCGGCTATCTGGACACCCCCTAGTCCGGGACTCCCTCAGTCTTCATAGAATATGTAGGAGCCAATATGAGCATCCAGGTTCCGCTATTGGTTATTGACCGGAGACGTTTCTCGGTCATGTCTACATTGTTCTCGAACCCGTAGGGTCCACACGCTTAAAGTTTCGGTGACGATTGTATTATTAATTTTTGTGTTTTGATGTACCGAAGGTTGTTCGGAGTCCCGAATGTGATCACGGACATGACGAGGAGTTTCGAAATGTTCAAGACGTAAAGATTGATATATTGGACGACTATGTTCGGACACCGGAATGGTTTCGGGAGTTCGGACATATCTGAGTACTGGGGTTACCAAACCCCCGAGGAGTTTAATGGACCAAGATGGTCCTTAGTGGAGAAGAGGAGGGGCGGCTAGGGCTGGCTGAGCGCCCCTCCCCCTCTAGTCTGAATTGGACAAGGAGGGGGGTGGCGCCCCCTTTCCTTCCCCCTCTCTCATTCCCTTCCTTTCCCCCTCCTACTCCAACTAGGAAAATAGGGAGTCCTACGGAGTAGGACTCCTCCCTGGCTCGCCCTCCCCAGGCCGGCCGCCTCCTCCCCCCTGGTCCTTTATATACGGGGGCAGGGGGCACCTCTGGACACAACAATTGATCTCTTGATCTCTTAGCCGTGTGCGGTGCCCCCCTCCACCATATTCCACCTCGATCATATCGTAGCGATGCTTAGGAGAAGCCCTGCGTCGGTAGCATCATCATCACCGTCACCACGCCGTCGTGCTGACGGGACTCTCCCGTGAATCTCTGCTGGATCGGAGTTTGCGGGACGTCATCGAGCTAAACGTGTGCTGAACTCGGAGGTGTCGTAGGTTCGGTACTTGGATCGGTCGGATCATGAAGACGTACGACTACATCAACCGTGTTGTGCTAACGCTTCCGCTTTCGGTACGTGGACAACACTCTCCCCTCTCGTTGCTATGCATCACCATGATCCCGTAAAATGCGAGGGAAATTTTTGAAATTACTCGTTCCCCAACATTGGTATCGAGCCAGGTTTTATCGTAGATATTATATGCACGAGTAGAACACAAGTGAGTTGTGGGCGATACAAGTCATACTTCTTACCGACATGTCATACTTTGGTTCGATTGGTATTGTTGGATGAAGCGGCCCGGACCGACATTACGCCAGACGCTTCTGGCGAGACTGGTTCTACCGACGTGCTTTGCACACAGGTGGCCGGCGGGTGTCAGTTTCTCCAAATTTAGTTGAACCGAGTGTGGCTACGCCCAGTCCTTGAGAAGGTTAAAACATCACCAACTTGACGAACTATCGTTGTGGTTTTGATGCGTAGGTAAGAACGGTTCTTGCTCAGCCCGTAGCAGCCACGTAAAACTTGCAACAACAAAGTAGAGGACGTCTAACTTGTTTTTGCAGGCCATGTTGTGATGTGATATGGTCAAGACATGATGCTATATTTTATTGTATGAGATGATCATGTTTTGTAACGAGTTATGGGCAACTGGCAGGAGCCATATGGTTGTCGCTTTATTGCATGCAATGCAATCGCCCTGTAATGCTTTACTTTATCACTAAGCGGTAGCGATAGTTGTAGAAGCAATAATTGGCGAGACGACAACGATGCTACGATGGAGATCAAGGTGTCGCGCCCGATGTGATGGTGATCATGATGATGCTTCGGAGATGGAGATCACAAGCACAAGATGATGATGGCCATATCATATCACTTATATTGATTGCATGTGATGTTTATCCTTTATGCATCTTATTCTGCTTTGATTGACGGTAGCATTATAAGATGATCTCTCACTAAATTTCAAGATAAAAGTGTACTCCACGAGTATGCACCGTTGCCAAAAGTTCGTCGTGTCGAGACACCACGTGATGATCGGGTGTGATAAGCTCTACGTTCATCTACAGCGGGTGCAAGCCAGTTTTGCACACGCAGAATACTCGGGTTAAACTTGACGCAGCCTAGCATACGCAGATATGGCCTCGAACACCGAGACCGAAAGGTCGAGCATGAATCATATAGTAGATATGATCAACATAGTGATGTTCACCATTGAAAACTACTCCATCTCACATGATGATCGGACATGGTTTAGTTGATTTGGATCACGTGATCACTTAGATGATCAGAGAGATATCTATCTAAGTGGGATTTCTTAAATAATATGATTAATTGAACTTAAATTTATCATAAACTTAGTACCTGATAGTATTTTGCTTGTCTATGTTGTTTGTAGATAGATGGCCCGTGCTGATGTTCCCTTAAATTTTAATGTGTTCCTTGAGAAAGCAAAGTTGAAAGATGATGGTAGCAATTACATGGACTGGGTCCGTAACTTGAGGATTATCGTCATTGCTGCACAGAAGAATTATGTCCTGGAAGCACCGCTGGGTGCTGTGCTCGCTGCAGATGCAATCGATGATGTTAAGAACATCCGCAGAGCAAAGCTGATGACTACTCAATAGTTCAAGCAGTGCCGTGCTTTACGGCTTAGAACCGGGCTTCAACGACGCTTTTGAACGTCATGGAGCATATGAGATGTTCCAGGAGTTGAAGTTAATATTTCAAGCAAATGCGGATTGAGAGATATGAAGTCTCCAATAAGTTCTACAGTTGCAAGACGGAGGAGAATAGTTCTGTCAGTGAACATATACTCAAAATGTCTGACTATAACAATCACTTGATTCAGCTGGGAGTTAATCTTCCGGATGATAGTGTCATTGATAGAATTCTTCAATCACTACCACCAAGCTACAAGAGCTGCGTGATGAACTATAATGTGCAAGGGATGGATAAGACAATTCCGAGCTCTTACGCAATGCTAAAGGCTGCGGAGGTAGAAATCAAGAAGGAGCATCAAGTGTTGATGGTCAATAAGACCACCAGTTTCAAGAAAAAGGGTAAAGGGAAGAAGAAGGGGAACTTCAAGAAGAACAACAAACAGAAAGTTCTGCTCAAGAGAAGAAACCCAAGTCTGCGGACCTAAGCTCGAGGCTCGAGTGCTTCTCTTGCAAGTGGTAGTCCTTTGAAGCGAAACTACCCCAAGTATTTGGCGGATAAGAAGGATGGCACGGTGAACAAAGGTATATGTGATATACATGTTATTGACGTGTACCTTACCAAAGCTCGCAGTAGCACCTGGGTATTTGATACTGGTTTTGTTGCTAATATTTGCAACCTAAAGCAGTGGACTATGAATTAGCGAAGACGGCTAAGGACGAGGTGACGATGCACGTGGGAAAATGGTTCCAAAGTCGATGTGATCGCCGTCATGCACGCTACCTCTACATCTACCTTCGGGATTAGTTTTAGACCTGAATAATTGTTATTTGGTGCCAGCATTGAGCTTGAACATTATATCTGGATCTTGTTTGATGCGAGACGGTTATTCATTTAAATCTGAGAATAATGGTTGTTCTATTTATATGAGTAATATCTTTTATGGTCATGCACCCTTGAAGAGTGGTCTATTTTTGTTGAATCTCGAAAGTAGTGATACACATATTCATAATGTTGAAGACAAAAGATGCAGAGTTGATAATGATAGTGCAACTTATTTGTGGCACTGCCGTTTGGGTCATATTGGTGTAAAGCGGATGAAGAAACTCCATACTGATGGACTTTTGGAATCACTTCATTATGAATCACTTGGTACTTGCAAACCGTGCCTCATGGTCAAGATGACTAAAACGCCGTTCTCCGGAACTATGGAGCGAGCAATTGATTTATTGGAGATCATACATACTGATGTATGTGGTCCAATGAATGTTGAGGCTCGCGGCGGGTATCGTTATTTTCTCACCTTCACAGATGATTTAAGCAGATACGGGTATATCTACTTAATAAAACATAAGTCTGAAACATTTGAAAAGTTCAAAGAATTTAAGAGTGAAGTTGAAAATCATCGTAACAAGAAAATAAAGTTTCTACGATCTGACCGTGGAGGAGAATATTTGAGTTACAAGTTTGGTCTACATTTGAAACAATGCGGAACAATTTCGCAACTCACGCCACCGGAACACCACAACAGTAATGGTGTGTCCGAACGTCAGAATCGCATTTTACTAGATATGGTGCGATCTATGATGTCTCTTCTTGATTTACCGCTATCGCTTTTGGGGTTATGCTCTAGAGACAGCTGCATTCACGTTAAATAGGGCACCATCAAACTGCTGAGACGACACCTTATGAATTGTGGTTTGGCAAGAAACCAAAGTTGTCGTTTCTTAAAGTTTGGGGTTGCGATGCTTATGTGAAAAACCTTCAACCTGATAAGCTCGAACCCAAATCGGAGAAATGTGTCTTCATAGGATACCCAAAGGAAACTGTTGGGTACACCTTACATCACAGATCCAAAGGCAAAACATTACGTTGCTAAAAATGGATCCTTTCTAGAGAAGGAGTTTCTCTCGAAAAAGTGAGTGGGAGGAAAGTAGAACTTGATGAGGTAACTGTACCTGCTCCCTTATTGGAAAGTAGTTCATCACAGAAACCGGTTCCTGTGACACCTACACCAATTAGTGAGGAAGCTAATGATGATGATCATGAAGCTTCAGATCAAGTTACTACCGAACCTCGTGAGGGTCAAACAGAGTGAGATCCGCACTGAGTGGTATGCAGTAATACTGTTACGGAGGTCATGTTACTAGACCATGACGAACCTACGAACTATGAAGATGCGATGGTGAGCCCAGATTCAGCAAAATGGCTTGAGGCCATGAAATCTGAGATGGGATCCATGTATGAGAACAAAGTGTGGACTTTGGTTGACTTGCACGATGATAGGCATGCAATTGATAATAAATGGATCTTCAAGAGGAAGACCGAGCTGATGGTAATGTTCTTTGTCTATAAAGCTCGACTTGTTGCAAAAGGTTTTCGACAAGTTCAAGGGATTGACTATGATGAGACCTTCTCACCCGTAGCGATGCTTAAGTCCGTCCGAATCATGTTAGCAATTGCCGCATTTTAAGATTATGAAATTTGGAAAATGGATGTAAAGACTGCATTCCTGAATGGATTTCTAGAAGAAGAGTTGTATATGATGTAACATGAAGGTTTTATCGATCCAAAGGGAGCTAACAAAGTGTGCAAGCTCCAGCGATCCATTTATGGACTGGTGCAAGCCTCTCGGAGTTGGAATAAACGCTTTGATAGTGTGATCAAAGCATATGGTTTTATCTGAGACTTTTGGAGAAGCCTTGTATTTACAAGAAAGTGAGTGGGAGCTCTATAGCATTTCTAATCTTATATGTGGATGACATATTGTTGATTGGAAATGATATAGAATTTCAGATAGCATAAAAGGATACTTGAATAAGTGTTTTCAATGAAGGGCCTCGGTGAAGCTGCTTACATATTGGGCATCAAGATCTATAGAGATAGATCAAGGCGGCTTAATTGGACTTTCACAAAGCACATACCTTGACAAAGTTTTGAAGAAGTTCAAAATGGATCAAGCAAAGAAAGGGTTCTTGCCTGTGTCACAAGGTGTGAAGTTGAGTAAGACTCAATGCCCGACCACTGCAGAAGATAGAGAGAAAATGAAAGATGTCCCATATGCTTCAGCCATAGGCTCTATCATGTATGCAATGATGTGTACCAGACCTGATGTGTGCCTTGCTATAAGTCTAGCAGGGAGGTACTAAAGTAATCCAGGAGTGGCTCACTTTGGACAGCGGTCAAGAACATCCTAAAATACACGAAAAGGACTAAGGATATGTTTCGTTTATGGAGGTGACAAAGAGCTCATCGTAAATGGTTACGTTGATGCAAGCTTTGACACCGATCCGGACGATTCTAAATTGCAAACCCGGATCGTGTTTATATTGAACGGTGGAGCCGGTTGGCGCAGTTCTAAACAAAGCGTCGTGGCGGGATCTACGTGTGAAGCGGAGTACATAGCTGCTTCGTATAAAGAAATGAAGGAGTCGGATGAAGGAGTTCATATCCAATCTAGGTGTCATACCTAGTGCATCGGGTCCAATGAAAATCTTCTATGAAAATCTTTGGTGCAATTGCCTTGGCAAAGGAATCCAGATTTCACAAGAGGACCAAGCACATCAAAAGACGCTTCAATTCCATCCGGGACCAAGTCCGTGGGAGACATAGAGATTTGCAAGATACATACGGATCTGAATGTTGCAGACCCGTTGACTAAGCCTCTTCCACGAGCAAAACATGATCGCACCAAGGCTCCATGGGTGTTAGAATCATTCTTGTATAATCTAGATTATTGACTCTAGTGCAAGTGGGAGATCAAGGAAATATGCCCTAGAGGCAATAATAAAGTTATTATTTATTTCCTTATATCATGATAAATGTTTATTATTCATGCTAGAATTGTATTAACCAGAAACATGATACATGTGTGAATACATAGACAAACAGAGTGTCACTAGTATGCCTCTACTTGACTAGCTCGTTAATCAAAGATGGTTATGTTTCCTGGCCATAGGCATGAGTTGTCATTTGATTAATGGGATCACATCATTAGGAGGATGATGTGATTGACTTGACCCATTCCGTTAGCTTAGCACTTGATCGTTTAGTATGTTGCCATTGCTTTCTTCACGACTTATACATGTTCCTATGACTATGAGATTATGCAACTCCGTTACTGGGAGGAACACTGTGGTGCTACCAAATGTCACAACGTAAGTGATTATAAAGGTGCTCTATAGGTGTCTCCGAAGGTACTTGTTGGGTTGGCGTATTTCGAGATTAGGATTTGTCCTCCGATTGTCGGAGAGGTATCTCTGGGCCCACTTTCGGTAATGCACATCACCGTAAGCCTTGCATGCATTGTAACTAATGAGTTAGTTACGAGATGATGTATTACGGAACGAGTAAAGAGACTTGCTTAGAATTTAGATTGAACTAGGTATTGAGATACCGACGATCGAATCTCGGGTAAGTAACATACCGATGACAAAGGGAACAACGTATGTTGTTATGCGGTTTGACCGATAAAGATCTTCGTAGGATATGTAGGAGCCAATATGGGCATCCAGGTTCTGCTATTGGTTATTGACCGGAGACTTGTCTCGGTCATGTCTACAGTGTTCTCGAACCCGTAGGGTCCGCACGCTTAAAGTTTTGGTGAAGATTGTATTATGAGTTTTTGTGTTTTGATGTACCGAAGGTTTTCGGAGTCCCGGATGTGATCCCGGACATGAAGAGGAGTCTCGAAATGGTCGAGACGTAAAGATCGATATATTCGACGACTATGTTCGGACACCGGAATGGTTTCGGGGAGTTTCGGACATATACCGGAGTACCGGGGGGTTACCAGAACCCCCCGGGGAGTTTAATGGAGCAAGATGGGCCTTAGTAGAGAAGAGGAGGGGCGGCTAGGGCTGGGCGTGATACATCTCCAATGTATCTATAATTTTTGATAGCTCCATGCTATATTATCTACTGTTTTGGACCATATTGGGCTTTATTTTCCACTTTTATATTACTTTTGGGACTAACCTATTAATCGGAGGCCAGCCCGAATTGTTGTTTTTGCCTATTTCGGTGTTTCAAAGGAACGGAATATCAAACGAGTCCAAACGGAATGAAACCTTCGCAATGTGATTTTCTCACGAACATGATCCAGGAGACTTGGACCCCACGTCAAGAAAGAAGGAGGTGCCCACGAGGGTGGGGGCGCGCCACCCCCGTGGCGCGCCTCGTGGCCCCCTGCTGCTCCAATCAAGTAATCCTTCCTCCTATATATACCCACGCACCCCAAGCGATCGACACGGAGCCAAAACCTAATTCCACCGCCGCAACTTTCTCGTATCCACGAGATCCCATCTTGGGGCCTGCTCCTGAGCTCCGGCGGAAGGGAATCCACCATGGAGGGCTTCTACATCATCATAGCCCTCCGATGAAGTGTGAGTAGTTTACCTCAGACCTTCGGGTCCATAGTTAGTAGCTAGATGGCTTCTTCTCTCTTTTGGATCTCAATACAATGTTCTCCCCCTCTCTCGTGGAGATCTATTCGATGTAATCTTCTTTTTGCAGTGTGTTTGTTGAGACCGATGAATTGTGGGTTTATTATCAAGATTATCTATTAACAATATTTGAATCTTCTCTGAATTCTTTTATGTATGATTGGTTATCTTTGCAAGTCTCTTTGAATTATCAGTTTGGTTTGGCCTACTAGATTGGTTTTTCTTGCAATGGGAGAAGTGCTTAGCTTTGGGTTCAATCTTGCGGTGTCCTTTCCCAAAGGATGAGGGGGCAAGAAGGCACGATTGTATTGTTGCCATCGAGGATAACAAGATGGGGTTTTATCATATTGCATGAATTTATCCCTCTACATCATGTCATCTTGCTTAAGGCGTTACTCTGTTTTCTTGAACTTAATACTCTAGATGCATGCGGATAGCGGTCGATGAGTGGAGTAATAGTAGTAGATGCGTGTGAGTCGGTCTACTTGTCTTGGACGTGATGCCTATATACATGATCATACCTAGATATTCTCATAACTATGCTCAATTCTGTCAATTGCTCAACAATAATTTGTTCACCCACCGTAGAATACTTATGCTCTTGAGAGAAGCCACTATTGAAATCTATGGCCCCCGGGTATATCTTTATCATATTTATCTCCCAACACTTTATTATTGCTTTTTGCTTTTTACTTTGCTTTCATTTTACTTCGCATCTTTATACCAAAAATACCAAAAATATTATCTATCATTTCTATCAGATCTCACTCTCGTAAGTGACCGTGAAGGGATTGACAACCCCTAATCGCGTTGGTTGCGTGGAGCTATTTGTTTTGTGTAGGCACGGGGGACTTGGCGCGTAGCCTCCTCTTGGATTGATACCTTGGTTCTCAAAACCGAGGGAAATACTTACTCTACTCTACTGCATCACCCTTTCCTCTTAAAGGAAATCCAACGCAGTGCTCAAGAGGTAGCAGGAAGATTTCTGGCGCCGTTGCCGGGGAGGTCTTCACAAAAGTCAACATACCAAGTACCCATCACAATCCCTTGTCTCTCGCATTACATTATTTTCCATTTGCCTCGCTTTTCCTCTCCCCCACTTCACCCTTGTCGCTTTTTATTCGCCCTTTCTTTTTCCGCTTTGCCTTTTTTTCTCGCTGTTCGTCGTTATGTCCGAATTTGGGGAAATTGTTGCCAATATGGACAATAATAATATCATGGAAAATTCGGATGCTCTCGTCAAGAACCCCTACCTTGCATACAAAAAAATTCTGAGTTGGTAGTGGTAATATTATTGGAAAAGGAGTTATTCAAGATTTCTTCACTTGTGTCGGTGCTTTGCCTTCTATGGGCAGTTCTATTCTTCATAAAACTAGTAGTCTTGCGGACGCTATTGCCATGCTTATAGTTGAACTTGAAAGGCAATTTATGCACATGCATCCTTGCATACAAAGAATTTTCTTAGAATTTTCTAATATTGAGCATTCTTCTGTCAAGCCTGCCGCCACTATCTTTTTGGCTCATGAGTTTAGATTTATAATAAAAGAGGCCAAAGAAATCTTTGCGCATTATAGGGTAGATACTAGTCATCCTCCCATTGAAGCTATCCTTTTTAATCAAGAAGACATGATGCGTTTACAATCTTTAGATCATATTGCTTATAATAAAAATCTTAGGAAAAAGGTTCCTGCCGATGTTCTAGTTGGTAAAATTTCCGAGCTTAATGATGATTTTGCTATTCAGAATAATGGACTAGGTTTTCCTCTTGAACGAAGGCTTGTAGCTTTTTGCCAAAAGAATGTTCTTAATGATGAATTGGTTGTGCAATACAAAGGGCCTAGGGAGGAACCCATACCTCCCGAGATTGATCTTGGGGACTTTTGTCCCATTAAATGACCTTTTGATTATTTTTGCTTGCCTCAAAGAAAACTTGCTGCTGAACGTAGAGAATATGAGAGAAGTTTTCATGATTTGCCATACCACTATTATGGCAATACCTAGATCTATCCTTGCTTTTATGCCTAGCTAAGGGCGTTAAACGATAGTTGTTGGGAGGCAACCCAATTTTATTTTAGTTTTTTGCTTTTGCTTCTATTTAGGAATAAATAATCCATCTACCTTCTGTTTTAGATGTGCTTTTATGTTTTAATTAGTGTTTGTGCCAAGTTAAACCTATAGGATCTTCTTGGATGATAGTTATTTGATCTTGCTGTAATTTCCAGAAACTTTCTGTTCATGAAAACAATTGTTAAAAATCACCAGAACGTGATAAAATAGTGATTCCAATTTCTTCTGATCAATAAAAAAATTGCCTAGGTCTTCCTATTTTTGCAGAATTTTTGGAGTTCCAGAAGTTTGAGTTAGTAACAGATTACTACAGACTGTTCTGTTTTTGACAGATTCTGTTTTTCGTGTGTTGTTTGCTTATTTTGATGAATCTATGGCTAGTAAAATAGTTTATAAACCATAGAGAAGTTGGAATACAGTAGGTTTAACACCAATATAAATAAAGAATGAGTTCATTACAGTACCTTGAAGTGGTCTTTTGTTTTCTTTCGCTAACGGAGCTCCACGAGATTTCTGTTGAGTTTTGTGTTGTGAAGTTTTCAAGTTTTGGGTGGAATCTTTTGATGGATTATGGAACAAGGAGTGGCAAGAGCCTAAGCTTGGGATGCCCATGGCACCCCAAGATAAGCCAAGGACACCAAAAATTCAAAGCTTGGGGATGCCCCAGAAGGCATCCCCTCTTTCGTCTACTTCCATCGGTAACTTTACTTGGAGCTATATTTTTATTCACCACATGATATGTGTTTTGCTTGGAGCGTATTGTATGATTTGAGTCTTTGTTTTTTTAGTTTACCACAATCATCCTTGCTGTGATTTCCCTATTCAG
Source organism: Aegilops bicornis (assembly GCA_021605145.1). Classification (NCBI taxonomy): domain Eukaryota; kingdom Viridiplantae; phylum Streptophyta; class Magnoliopsida; order Poales; family Poaceae; genus Aegilops; species Aegilops bicornis. Next base: position 254,676,416 of record CM038671.1, on the reverse strand, counting down.
AAAAGGGCAGGAAACAATGGCTTTTCTCGAGCGACCGATCCTATCTGTGGTCACCTTTTGAGAGAGCCATCCATGAATTGGAATTTGTTAGAATACTCTTTGTACTTCACTTATATCTTTTGAGCTATATAGTTTTGCTCTAGTGCTTCACTTATATCTTTCAGAGCACGGTGGTGGATTTGTTTTATAGAAACTATTGATCTCTCATGCTTCACTTAGATTATTTTGAGAGTCTTAAATAGCATGGTAATTTTCTTAAAAATCTTAATATGCTTGGTATTCAAGATTTGTAAAACTTTCTTTTGAGTGCGTTGAATACTAAGAAAAGTTTGATGCTTGATAATTGTTTTGAGATATGGAGGTGATAATATCAAAGTTGTGCTAGTTGAGTAGTTGTGAATTTGAGAAATGCTTGTGTTGAAGTTTGCAAGTCCCGTAGCATGCACGTATGGTAAACGTTATGTAACAAATTTGAAACATGAGGTGTTATTTGATTGTCCTCCTTATGAGTGGCGGTCGGGGAAAGCGATGGTCTTTTTCCTACCAATCTATCCCCCTAGGAGCATGCGCGTAGTGCTTTGGTTTTTGATGGCTTGTAGATTTTTGCAATAAGTATGTGAGTTCTTTATGACTAATGTTGAGTCCATGGATTATACGCACTCTCACCCTTCCATCATTGCTAGCCTCTTCTGCACTGGCCCATTGCCCTTTCTCACATTGAGAGTTGGTGCAAACTTCACGGTGCATCCAAACCCCGTGATATGATTCGCTTTTTTCACACATAAACCTCCTTATATCTTCCTCAAAACAGCCACCATACCTACCTATTATGGCATTTCCATAGCCATTCCGAGATATATTGCCATGCAACTTTCCACCGTTCCGTTTTTATGACATATTCATCATTTTCATATTGCTTAGCATGATCATGTAGTTGACATAGTATTTGTGGCAAAGCCACCATTCATAATTCTTTCATACATGTCACTCTTGATTCATTGCATATCCCGGTACATCACGGAGGCATTCATATAGAGTCATAATTTGTTCTAGTATCGAGTTGTAATCATTGAGTTGTAAATAAATAGAAGTGTGATGATCATCATTTAATAGAGCATTGTCCCAATAAAAAAAAGAGAAAGGCCAAAAAAAAGAAGGCCCTAAAAATATATATATATAGGCGCAATGCTACTATCCTTTTTTTTCACACTTGTGCTTCAAAGTAGCACCATAATCTTCATAGAGAGTCTCTTGTTTTGTCACTTTCATATACTAGTGGGAATTTTTCATTATAGAACTTGGCTTGTATATTCCAACAATGGGCCTCCTCAAGTGCCCTAGGTCTTCATGAGCAAGCAAGTTGGATGCACACCCACTTAGTTTCTTTTGTTGAGCTTTCATTCATTTATAGCTCTAGTGCATCCGTTGCATGGCAATCGCTTACTCCTTGCATTAACATCAATCGATGGGCATCTCCATAGCCCATTAATTAGCCTCGTTGATGTGAGACTTTCTCCTTTTTTGTGTTCTCCACATAACCCCCATCATCATATTCTATTCCACCCATAGTGCTATATCCATGGCTCACACTCATGTATTGCGTGAAAGTTTATAAAGTTTGAGATTACTAAAGTATGAAACAATTGCTTGGCTTGTCATCGGGGTTGTGCATGGTAAGAGCATTCTTGTGTGACAAAAATGGAGCATGACTAAACTATATGATTTTGTAGGGATGAACTTTCTTTGGACATGTTATTTTGAGAAGACATAATTGCTTAGTTAGTATGCTTGAAGTATTATTATTTTTATGTCAATATCAAACTTTTGTCTTGAATCTTTCGGATCTGAATATTCATACCACAATTAAGAAGAATTACATTGAAATTATGCCAAGTAGCACTCCGCATCAAAAATTCTTTTTTTATCATTTACCTACTCGAGGATGAGCAGGAATTAAGCTTGGGGATGCCTGATACGTCTCCAACGTATCTATAATTTTTGATTGCTCCAAGCTATATTATCTACTGTTTTGGACCATGTTGGGCTTTATTTTCCACTTTTATATTACTTTTGGGACTAGCCTATTAACCGGAGGCCCAAATGTAACTGCTGTTTTTTGCCTATTTCGGTGTTTCAAGAAACGCAATATCAAACGGAATGAAACCTTCGAACGTGATTTTCTCACCGAACATGATCCAGAGACTTGGACCCCACGTCAAGAAAGAAGGGAGGTGGCCACGAGGGTGGGGCGCGCCCACCCCCTAGGGCGCGCCCCGCCTCGTGGGCCCCCTTTGCTCCACCGACATACTCCTTCCTCCTATATATACCTACGTACCCCCAAACAATCAGATACGGAGCCAAAAACCTAATTCCACCGCCGCAACTTTCTGTATCCACGAGATCCCATCTTGGGGCCTGTTCCGGAGCTCCGCCGGAAGGGGAATCCACCACGGTGGGCTTCTACATCATCATAGCCCCTCCGATAAAGTGTGGGTAGTTTACCTCAGACCTTCGGGTCCATAGTTAGTAGCTAGATGGCTTCTTCTCTCTTTTTGGATCTCAATACAATGTTCTCCCCCTCTCTCGTGGAGATCTATTCGATGTAATCTTCTTTTGCGGTGTGTTTGTTGAGACCAGATGAATTATGGGTTTATGATCAAGATTATCTATGAACAATATTTGAATCTTCTCTGAATTCTTTTATGTATGATTGGTTATCTTTGCAAGTCTCTTGAATTATCAGTTTGGTTTGGCCTACTAGATTGGTTTTTCTTGCAATGGGAGAAGTGCTTAGCTTTGGGTTCAATCTTGCGGTGTCCTTTCCAAAGGATGTGAGGGGCAGCAAGGCACGATTGTATTGTTGCCATCGAGGATAACAAGATGGGGTTTTTACCATATTGCATGAATTTATCCCTCTACATCATGTCATCTTGCTTAAGGCTGTTACTGCTTTTCTTGAACTTAATACTCTAGATGCATCTCGGATAGCGGTCGATGATTGGAGTAATAGTAGTAGATGCAAAGGTGAGTCGGTCTACTTGTCTTGGACGTGATGCCTATATACATGATCATACCTAGATATTCTCATAACTATGCTCAATTCTGTCAATTGCTCAACAGTAATTTGTTCACCCACCGTAGAATACTTATGCTCTTGAGAGAAGCCACTAGTGAAATCTATGGCCCCCGGGTCTATCTTTATCATATTAATCTCCCAACACTTTATTATTGCTTTTTGCTTTTTACTTTGCTTTTATTTTACTTTGCATCTTTATACCAAAAATATTATCTATCATCTCTATCAGATATCACTCTCGTAAGTGACCGTGAAGGGATTGACAACCCCTAATCGCGTTGGTTTCGTGGGAGCTATTTGTTTTGTGTAGGCACGAGGGACTTGCGCGTAGCCTCCTACTGGATTGATACCTTGGTTCTCAAAAACTGAGGGAAATACTTACTCTACTCTGCTGCATCACCCTTTCCTCTTCAAGGAAATCCAACGCAGTGCTCAAGAGGTAGCAGGGCGCACGCCCCCTCCCCCTCTAGTCCGAATTGGACAAGGAGGGGGGCGGCGCCCCCTTGCCTTCCCCCTCTCTCCTTCCCTTCCTTTCCTCCCACTCCAACTAGGAAGAGGGAGTCCCTACTCCCGGTGGGAGTAGGACTCCTCCCTGGCGCGCCCTCCCCTGACCGGCCGCCTCCTCCCCCCTGGTCCTTTATATACGGGGGCAGGGGGCACCTCTGGACACAACAATTCATCTCTTGATCTCTTAGCCATGTGCGGTGCCCCCCTGTCGGTGTCAAAATCGGCGGATCTCGGGTAGGGGGTCCCGAACTGTGCGTCTAAGGCGGATGGTAACAGGAGGCGGGGGACACAATGTTTACCCAGGTTCGGGCCCTCTCGATGGAGGTAATACCCTACTTCCTGCTTGATTGATCTTGATGATATGAGTATTACAAGAGTTGATCTACCACGAGATCGTAGAGGCTAAACCCCAGAAGCTAGCCTATGATTGTGATTGTTGTCGTCCTCATTTAACTAAACCCTCGGGTTTATATAGACACGGAGGGGGCTAGGGTTACACAGAGTCGGGCCATAAGGGAGGAAATCTACATATCCGTATTGCCAAGCTTGCCTTCCACGCAAAGGAGAGTCCCATCCGGACACGGGATGAAGTCTTGAGTCTTGTATCTTCATAGTCCAACAGTCCGGCAGAAGTATATAGTACGCTGTCCGAGGACCCCCTAATCCAGGACTCCCTCAGTAGCCCCTGAACCAGGCTTCAAGATGAGTCCGACGCGCAGATTGTCTTCGGCATTGCAAGGCGGGTTCCTCCTTCGAATACTCCATAGAAGATTTTGAACACAAGGATCGTGTCCGGCTCTGTAAAATAAATTCCACATACCACCATAGAGAGTATAATATTTTCACAAATCTTAATCACGACAACTTTTCATAGCGTGACGCTCGCCGTGGTTTGGTCATGACTTAACTGCTTTTCCCACCCGCCACCGCACGTGTTGCGTAGGCGGTTTTATTGGCACGTCTTGTCAAGCAAAGATCGTGTCCCCTATCACGGGATTCTCATCAATACGGTGTGGGTAACCCAACCGCGCCATCAATTACCGCGCTTGGGGAATAAGCGATTTTACTGTGCAGGTGGAGAGGCGCCAGTAGTTTCTTCCGCCTTATAAAGGGACAAGGATTCATCTTTTTCACCCACGCCTTCTTCTTCCTCGCTCATCCATTCTTGCGCACTCGAGCTCTAGCGCCCAAGTTTGCATTTTCTCCTCAAAACCACTCCAAGCATGTCCGAAGCGGGAGGCAAGTGGATGGTCTCCTCCGTTCTGAGAGGAGGACATCACAAAGCTCCGGGAGCCGGACACTGCCCCAGATATCGCGACCGCTACCGTGATCTTGGGCAGATCGTCCCTACTCCGGAACCCCATGAGAGGGTGGTATTTCTTACCCACTTCGTCCGCGGACTGGGATTTCCCCTCCACCCGTTTGTCCGTGGGCTCATGTTCTATTACGGGCTGAACTTTCACGATCTGGCCCCCAATTTCATCCTCAACATCTCGGTGTTTATCGTCGTGTGCGAGGCCTTCCTCCGCATCCAGCCCCACTTCGGCCTGTGGCTGAAGACCTTCAACTTTAAACCGAAGGTGGTGGTCGGCCGACAAAGCGTTGATCTTGGAGGCGCCATGGTGGGAAAAATGCCCAACGCCACTGGCTCAAGGCTCCTATGTGGAGACCGTGAAGGGGTGGCAATCTGGGTGGTTCTACATCACCGAGCCGCGCGACACCAACTGGGTGGCGGCCCCCGAATTTCGATCCGGAATCCCCATGTGGCTCACCTCCTGGAAAGAGAAGGGCCTATCCTGGGGTTCATTGGTGGAGCTGACCGGACTCCAGACCTGCATCAAGAACATGATAAGCAAGAAAATCAAGCTTGTCAACGTGGTCCAAGTCATGCTCTTCCGCCAGATCCTCCCGTGTCAAAGACGGGCATTCAATTTGTGGGAGTTCGACCCGGCTAAGCACCAGACGTTGCGAGAGCTCTTCGACACAACGCACAAGGACGTCTAGAAGGTGCTGTTCAAGGGCACCGAGGTACCTCCTCCCCTTACCGAGGACCGCGGACTCAGCGCAAAGCGCCCTGCCAATCTGGTAAGTCTTTTATATCTCATAAGATGTTCTTTTCTCCAGTATAACCACGCGCGGGATCTAAGCCTCCATGCCATTTAACAGATCGGGTAGCGGCAATGAAGCAGATCGATTGTCCAGCCCCACAGAAGATCCAAGAGATGCTCTCCTAACGGAGATCTTGGTTCCGGCGCCTTTATGAGGTGCCGAAGAAGAAGGCCAAGAAGAAGGCCACGGGGACCAGGAAGGGTCTCTGGCGCAAGGTTATATCGGACTCATCGTCCGAAAACACCGAGGCGCACTCCTCCCACGAAGACAAAGAGGAGGAAGAGGAAAGTTCTCCTCCCCAGCCGGGGGGACAGGAAAAGGAAGGCCGCCCCATCAGGGGAGGCCGAAGGGTCCAAGAAGGGAAGGACCCTCCTCCCGCATTGCTCCTGATACCGCTTTCCAAAGAACGAGGAGTGGTTACCGAGGACAAGCCCTGGCGAAGTCGTGAGTATGCGGATACCATAATAATTCTTGGTATGTTTTATTGTACCGCTTCTTATCACACGAACATGATTATGCAGTCCATCCCGAGCCCATATCGGCGTATCTTCGCTTGGATGATTCTTTGGGCCCGTCGGTATGAACAGCGATTCACTCCCCGACCGCCTCCTCTCCCGCCTCTACTGACGATGCCAAGGTGTTGTCTCAAAGGAACTGAACCAAGGGGAGACAGTTTGGAGGCGCCCAAGGCGACATTCCAGTATTTGGGCGCCACGAGGGCAAGACTCCCCTAGGCCCTAACGCCGGGGGCAGCAAGTCTAGCCCCAAGCCGAATATGGCACCAGAACCTCCAGTGGTTCCGGATTTTGTCAGGCAACCCCACGCTAAGGGGGGCAAGCCGTCTGTGCCGATGGCCTCTGTCCATCCTGAGGCATCGGACAACTTGCTGGAAGTGCTTCGCGGCGCTTCCATTGACGAAGAGCACCGCACTATTATGACTGAAGCCTGTGCCAGCCTCCTAACCGGCTTTGAGGTAAGCAATCAAATTGTAAGAAAATGTTACAGCATAGACAGTAACCCCTGATGCTCTGTTTGGCGTTCGTGAAGAAAGGCCGAATAGAGGATCAAATATTAATCACAGGAGTCTAATCAGAATGTGTATATGTGAATAAGCAGGCTTCACTGCTGGCCGCCGGGCCAGATCGTCTGGAGGTCGCCAAGATCAAGCGGACCTTGAGCGGTCCAAAGAAGAGCTCGGCCTTACCAAGAGGCAGCTTGAAGAGAACAAAGGTGAGTGACACCCGCCTGAATATTGATAAAGAAAAATTCGGTTTTGGAATAATAGGATCGTCATGAATTTTGCTAGGGCCACGATCAAGTGGCGGCCCTGCAGAAGGCGCTATCCGAGGCCGAAGACAAAGCGGCCATGGAGCACATCGAGCGAGAGAAGCCCGAGGCCCGAGTAGGCGAGGTGCATCAAGAGCTCCAGGCTCTCGTCAAGAAACACGAGTTCTTGGAGCTTGACTCTAAGACGCAAGGGTCTGAGCTTGCGAAGGCCCTCGAAAACGCACAACATGCCAAGGCCGAAGCCCAAAAGGCCCTCCAGGAAATTGAGGCGGTTAAGAAGATAGCGGCGGGTAAGGCATTCATTATGCAAAGCAAGCATGTGAAGGAAACTTTCTTTTTACTTACCCGAGTTCGGAGCTCTCCATGAGCGTTCGCAGATCTACTCAGCAGGTGCTCTGGATGTCATGGAGTTCTACCAGGCCGAGGAGGGAGCTCGACGGAGAAGTTGTTACGGTCTCAAGATCACGGGACCGAACACTAATGCCCTTGAGCGACCAGTTGAAGCAACTGGTCGAGCTTACAAGGCGGCCGAACAGGCCATGAAGGGTCTTATAGTCCGGATGTGGCCTGGCGAGCCCCTGCCTGGTAGCTACTTCGGTCTGGTGAGGCGGCTTGTGAATGCCCGCCCACGGTTTGAAGTCATAAAGCGGTCCGTCTGCATCGAGGGTGCGCGCAGGGCTTTTGCCCGGGCAAAGGTGCATCAAGTGAAGCCGGACGCCGAAAAAGCTGGTGAAGGAGGGGTCACGGAGGGCAAGGAGCATCGCCACCCCGAAAAGTATTATGATAGTGTCCTGAAGGGTGCTCGCCTTGTGGGAGAGGAATGTGCTAAGGATGTAATATTTGAATGAATGTACTCATGTGATCCTGTAATATGAAACAAGTTCATCTGCGCTATGCAACGCTTGTTAATTTAAAATATTACCTTCTGTGCGGCCGTTTATAAAATCGAGAGTTGGCGGCCGGGTCGGCTTCTGCCCCCATGTAACTAGTACTGAGGTGTTCGGGATAAACCTGAGTACTCTTTATCCCAATTTTGGGTCCTTCGAAGGAGGTGTTCAGCACAACGAACCAGGCAATTGGACTATAAAGCTTTATTGCTCTCACTTAGCCATAGAAGTCTACAATTTTAAATTTTGGCGAAGCCCCTAGTATTCGGAAGGCCGAATTTGGGGCGCTATATACGACTAAGTCGGGCAAGGCCGACTCCTCGCTCAAGCGGAAAAAAGTCTTTAAGGACTTGAGACCTCTCGAACAGCGACCAACTCTCGCCTCATCATGATGACAGTTCGCTTTCTCTCGAGGTGCTTGTCCGGAAGAATCGGACACAATCGCGATAGTTCTCCCCAAAGGCTACCTTAGCCGATATAGCGGAACGTAAGGTACCAAAACATGGGAGCCGGGCAAACCCAACTATTGACCCAAGACATGATTCGGAGCTGATGCATATAATGATATAAGTTCGGGGTGCCGCACTGTCGAAAGTGTTCGGACTTTTCACGCCGTGTTATGGGGTATACTGAAGCCCCTGGCGCACTGGTCGTACCAGAATGTACGGGTGCAATTTGTCATAAAATAAGCAGACAAGGAAAAAGGAAATGCAATAATAGACTAACGCTATGCATTGTTATTTAAATAATACGTCAAAGCGTACGGATACAAGTAGTGCAATAAGCAAAAAATAGGACTATTTGACATGTCCTATCCAAGGGCAGGCTGCGTATTAATATGTTAAAACAGGTATTCGATCGTTATCAGAGACCACCTGGGGATTCCCTTGTACGTCAGAGAGTCTTGCAGAGAGTAAGGTCCTGAAAGAGAGTAAGGTCCTGAAAGAGAAAAAATGATAAAGGTATACGTGCCCTGGGGCGGTTGAGCCGCATTGTGGGCCGTGCCATAGCCGTGCCTCCGCCTATGCCCATGGTATCTTGAGTGTGAAGAGTTAGTGTACCTGCTTGGCACAAATTTCGGGCCGCTTGATGGGACTATGGCGGAGGCCAAATTGTTATCCGAAGCTCTAAACGCGTGCATGGAGATCTGTTGCAGTTACTCTGCACTTCGCTTTGAAGGTGTCCGGGGCCTTTTCACCGAATTGGCGGTTGGCCTCGTAAGGCTGCTTTGTGCTTCCGCCGCGAGGGTTGCAGGTGCTCCTCCGTGCGGAGCGGCGTGCTCGTGTTTCCATTAACTGTTATAACTCCATGAGGTCCTAGCATTTTCAGCTTGAGGTACGCATAGTGTGGTACCGCATTGAATCTAGCAAATGCGGTTCGTTCGAGTAGTGCGTGATAGCCACTACGGAAGGGGACGATATTGAAGATTAGTTCCTCGCTTCGGAAGTTGTCCGGAGATCCGAAGACCACTTCCAGTGTGATTGAGCCCATGCAACAGGCCTCTACACCCGGTATGACACCCTTGAAGGTGGTTTTGTGGGTTTGATCCTCGAGGGTCTATGCCCATTTTTGGCTGATCAGATCCTCGATAGAGCAGGTTCAGGGCTGCTTCCATCGTCCATAAGGACTCGAGTGAGGTGAAAGCCGTCGATGATGGGATCAAGAACCAATGCGGCAGAACCGCCATGACGGATACTAGTGGGGTGGTCCCTACGATCAAGAGTGACCGGACAAGAAGACCATGGGTTGAACTTTGGGGCGACCGGCTCTATGGCATAGACGTCCCTTAGTGCACGCTTCCGTTCCCTCTTGGGAATGTGGGTTGCGTATATCATGTTCACCATTTTCACTTGTGGAGGGAACCTCTTCTGTCCTCCTGGGTTTGGCGGCCGGGGCTCCTCCTCATCATCGCTATGCAGCCCCTTTATCTTGCTTTCAATATTCAATTTGCCAGCCTGCTTGAACACCTAGCATTCTCTGTTGGTGTGATTGGCTGGCTTATCGGGGGTGCCGTGAATTTGACACGAGCGATCGAGTATGCGGTCCAAACTAGACGGGCCCGGATTGCTTCTTTTGAATGGCTTCTTCCTCTGACCGGATTTAGAGCCACTGAATCCGGCATTGACTGCCGTGTCTTCGGCGTTGTCGCCATTGTTGCGGCGCTTGTGTCTGTTGCGGCGTGGTATGCCGTTACTATCTTTGGCATCTGAATTGCCATGATTTCTTGATGTGTTGTTGCTGCGAGCCAGCTGTTGTCCTTTCGCCCGCTAAAAGCGGGTCATGAGTGTCGTGAGGGCTGCCATAGACTTCGCTTCTCTTGGACGAGGTGTCGGGCGAGCCACTGCGTCATGGATGTTATGCTTAAATGCCGCTAGGGCCTCCGCATCCGGACAATCGACAATTTGGTTCTTTTTAGTTAGGAACCGGTCCAAAATTTCTGGCCGATTCCACAGGCTGCTTTGAGTTATATGGCTCAAGTCATCAAGATTCTATGGTCGCACATAAGTGCCCGGAAGTTGTCAAGGAATGCATCTTCCAAATCCTCCCAAATCGCCAATGGAGTTTGGTCGCAAGCTATTCAGCCAATGCCGAAGTTGGTCCTTTGAGTTTTAGTGGGAGGTACTTGATGGCATGTAGATCGTCACCAAGGGCCATGTGGATGTGGAGGAGGAAATCCTCGATCCATACCGCTGAAGTCATTGTACCATCATATGACTCAATGTTCACGGGTTTAAATCCTTCTGGGAATTCGTGATCCATTACTTCATCAGTGAAGCATAGGGGGTGTGCGGCGCCTCTGTGTTGGGCTATGTCACGACGTAGTTCATACGAGTCTTGTCTGCTGTATCCGGCCCGACCGTATTTGCTTTTAGTGTATCCGGCGTGACGATCATCGTCACGCGTTGGGGCGCGCCCTCGTGATCCGTAGATCGATCTTGTATGTCCTGCTTTGTTTTTCAATGCGTCTCGCAGTCCTCGCTTTGTTGCCCCGGCCTTGGTGTTTTTGTTTGTCCGGTGACGGTGCGGGCTGGACTTCGGCTGATATGCCCTCCGTCTCGGCCATGAGGTGTCCGATCGGCCGCATCATAAGGCTGGTAATGCAGGTTTTAGTGCCTCCTCCTCGAGTTGGGGTAGCAACCTGCGTTTTGGGTAACTCTTGGTTGGGCGCCGAGTTCGTGATTCCTCGCCGCCAGACCTCGATCCATCTATCCGCTTAGCAGATCTTGATCAGCTCGAAGCTATTGTTGCTTTTTCTTCAGGCTATTTGCTATGGCTATAAGCCGGCGCTTGAAGCACTCCTGCTCGACAGGATCCTCAGGCACGATAAATTCTTCGTCGCCGAGGCTCACCTCGTCTTCGGAGAGAGGCATGTAATTGTCATCCTCTGATTCTCTGTCTGCTGCCTTTTCCTGAGGGCTAGCTTGTTCATCCTCCTGCTCGAGGCCTGGTTGGAGGGGATTGTCTTCGTCTTCGGCACTATCCGGGAGCGTTATTGTCTCTTGTGTCGGTATCGCTGCTTTTGCTATGGCGGGACTTAGAGCGGCGCCACGACGCCGGGTGCTTTCGGATTGCTTCTTGGAGGATTATCCTCCGTTGCCTTATCACCATCGCCTTCTTTGGGGGTGTCCACCATGTATATATCATATGATGAGGTGGCAGTCCAGTCAGTGCAGGGCGGTGGTTCCCGGTTAAATCTCCGCATCGTCGTCCATACCGTCCGATGTCTTCGGAGCCGAAATCGAGCATGTCGGTTAAATCGCCGACATGCGATGGCTACTAAGTGGGTGGTGGGTGGGGAGCGAATTTTGTCATCCGCATCCCACTCTAGCCGGACATAGTTCGCCAAGGGTCTCGACAAGGAGAGAGACCTCGATGAGTTTAGCACATCGCCATGGTGGTGAGTGGCCGAAAGATATCCGTGGAGGAAAACTCCATGATCGGTGCCCAATCAGATTCGAGTAGGCACGACGCAGGGCGGTTCGGAGAGTTCGTGGGTCAGGGGACGAATCCAAGTGTTCGCAACACGGGTCTCATAAGAGGTGAAGTTAGTATTCGGCTCTATCGCCGCTGCGTGCGCAGCCTCCGTGGCGGGGTCTACCCACCCGTCCTCGGACGGCAGGATCTGCTCTAGATTGAGGGCCGGAGCAGTTGTAGGTGTGATCTCCCGGACTCTGTTCGACGGCAGAGCTAAGTCAAGCTCGTCGTGACTGTGCGGCGCACCTGACATGGGCTTGAATCCATCGAAGATCAAGTCTCCGCGGATGTCGGCATAAAGATAGTTCAAGTTCCCAAACCTGACTCGATGGCTGGGGCGTAGCTCTCGATCTGCTTCCGGATGGCCAGCCAGTTGGCCCGGCAAAGACGGTCATTGAATACGTAAGATCTGTCCAGAAGGAAAGCCTGCATACGGATCGCATCGTTGTCGATGATCGAAGCGAGCCATCAAGCCTTTTATCGCGACGCAAGACAGTGGAACTCTCAATGAAAGCACCAATGTCGGTGTCAAAAGCTGGCCGGATCTCGGGTAGGGGTCCCGAATCGTGCGTCTAAAGGCGGATGGTAACAGGAGGCGGGGGACACAATGTTTACCTGTGTTCGGGCCCTCTCGATGGAGGTAATACCCTACTTCCTGCTTGATTGATCTTGATGATATGAGTATTACAAGAGTTGATCTACCACGAGATCGTAGAGCCTAAACCCTAGAAGCTAGCCTATGATTATGATTGTTGTTGTCCTATGGACTAAACCCTCCGGTTTATATAGACACCGAGGAGGGCTAGGGTTACATACAATCGATTACAAGGGAGGAGATCTACATATCTGTATTGTCAAGCTTGCCTTCCACGCATAAAGGAGAGTCCCATCCCAGGACACGGACGAAGTCTTGAGTCTTGTATCTTCATAGTCCAACATCCGCAGAAGTATATAGTCCCGGCTGTCCGAGGACCCCCTAATCCAGGACTCCCTCACCCCCTCCACCATATTCCACCTCGATCATATCGTAAAGGTGCTTAGGCGAAGCCCTGCATCGGTAGCATCATCATCACCGTCACCACGCCGTCGTGCACGGGAACTCTCCTGCGTGAAGCTTTCTGCTTTGGATTGGAGTTCGCGGACGCCATCGAGCCTAACGGTGCTGAACTCGGAGGTGTCGTGACGTTCGTACTTGGATCGGCGGATCGTGAAGAAGTACGACTACATCAACCGCGTTGTGCTAACGCTTCGCCGCTTCGATCTCACGAGGGTGCGTGGACAACACTCTCCTCTCGTTGCTATGCATCACCATGATCATGTGTGTGCGAGGGAAAACTTTTGAAATTACTACGTTCCCCAACACCTACTGTTCTGAGAACTATGTAGACATGACCGAGACACATATCCGATCAATAACCAATAGCGGAACCTGCATGCTCATATTGGTTCCTACATATTCTCTGAAGATCTTTGTCGGTCAAACCGCATAACAACATACGTTGTTCCCTTTGTCATCGGTATGTTAACATTTGCCTGAGATTCGACCGTTTCCAGATCATCATACCTAGTTCAATCTCAAGCACGGCAAGTCTCATTACTCATTCCGTAATGCATCATCCCGCAACTAACTCATTAGTCACATTGCTTGCAAGGCTTATTGTGATGTGCATTACCGAGAGGGCGCAGAGATACCTCTCCGACAATCGGAGTGACAAATCCTAATCACGATCTATGCCAACTCAACAAACACCATCGGAGACACATGTAGAGCATCTTTATAATCACCAAGTTACGTTGTGACGTTTGATAGCACACTAAGTGTTCCTCCGGTATTCGGGAGTTGCATAATCTCATAGTCAGAGGAACATGTATAAGTCATGATGAAAGCAATAGCAACAAACTAAACGATCATAGTGCTAAGCTAACGGATGGGTCTTGTCCATCACATCATTCTCTAATGATGTGATCCCGTTCATCAAATGACAAGACATGTCTATGGCTAGGAAACACAACCATCTTTGACAAACAAGCTAGTTAAGTAGAGGCATACTAGGGACACTCTGTTTGTCTATGTATTCACACATGTACCAAGTTTCCGGTTAATACAATTCTAGCATGAATAATAAACATTTATCATGATACAAAGAAATGTAAATAATAACTTTATTATTGCCTCTCGGTCACATTTCCTTCAGATTCAACCTGCCCATTGCGTCAACCAACATCTTTGTGACTTTGAGGTTGCGAATTTTTGGTGAGACCAACAACGGCAAGCACCCTACCGCTGTGGTGCGGTCAGGGTGATCCTCTTCGTCCAAGATGATGGGCGTGTGAGACCACTTGAGCGGTTTCCGGGAATCTGCCGCTGGCTCCACAACATTGACCTCACGCGCCCACTGTTTAAGCTGGCGGTGAGAGGAGTGCAAAGATGCGCCTGGCCAATGCAGGCGTCGATGGCTTCTCAAACTCTTGCTCGCTAGTTTCCTCTTCATCCCCTCCATCACTTTCGTCATCACATTCCTTCTTCTCATGGCCTTTAGCGGGTTTCCCTTGTTGTTGAGGGACCTTGCCGGGGTGGCCTCCTCGGCTGCCTCGGCCCTTCCCGCCAACGCCATCTTGGTCTCTCTCCTTGTCATGCTTCTCGTACTCAGCTTTCTACTTCTTGACGAGTTTCTCAACTTGATGACACTCTTGGTGAAAGTGCGTTATATCGACTAGAGGGGGTGAATAGGCGATTTTATGAATTATTCAACGAGGAATTTGCGGTGAGGAAATTCCTTAGCGAAGAACTACTTATGACGGAATAAGTACTCGTAAGTAAGCATAGCGAGAATCACATGCATGGTCATCATGATGAAATGAAGACAATCAAAGAGTACGTAAAAGCGTAAACACATGATAGCACAAGATGAAGACAAAATGATCAAGAAATTGAACCGAGGAAATTGAGAAAGTCTTCTACCAAAGTCTTCAAACACAGATATGAACAACACTCAACACAGTAATGAGGAAATGAATGAGTTGAGGAAATGGAACCAAGATTAGGGTTGGTGAAGACAATGATTTGGTAGACCAGTTCAAGCTGTTGTCCTGGGTTGTACGTCTGGTTGGAAGCGGTACGAGTATTTAAACTTCGAGGACACAGCCCGGGACACTCCAGCCTCTCGAGCACGCAGCTCAGGACACCAAGTCCTCACCGTATTCTCCTTGAACTAAGGTCACGAGACCTCGGCCCAATCACTCGTGGTAAGTCTTCAGCGACTTCCAAACCTTCACAGACTTGGTCACTTTCGGCGATCCACAATTCCTCTTGGATGCTCTAGACCATGACGCCTAACCGTATGGAAGAAGCATGCCTTCAAAGGTAACAAGCGCCGGATCCACTCGGGATCAATCTCTTGATGATGCTCAATCACTTTGGGTTTGTAGGGGTTTGGTTTTGGGTTTTCCTCACTTGATGATTTTCGCCAAAGTCCTCGGAGGATGGGTTGCTCTCAAATGACAAGTGTCAAGTTCTCTTGGAGCAGCCAACCAGCTAGTGGTTGTAGGGGGCGGCTATTTATAGCCTAGGGAGTAGCCCGACATGATAAGACATAAATGCCCTTCAATAATATGACCGTTAGGTGGATAAGATATTTTGGTATAGCTAGCGCGTAGCACAGCAACGGTCGGAAATTTGACTCTCAAATTCCTCAGGGCTATCATGTTCCTCATCGTAGGCAATCCGACCGGCGAATTCCTAACTCCTCGGGCCAGAACAAATTCTCGTGACCAGTAAGAACTTCGCCTCATCACATCAAGAAATTGACTGAATCGTATGAGATCTCCAAAGGCTTCACTCGAAGGGGTTGGTAGGTGTAGGATTTTGAGTTGAGCATCACATGGAAATTTTTCCTTAGTATTTCCTCGACCCCTTTAACAAAGACGGTGTTTCCTATGACTCAAGAAAGAGAAAAACGAAACTACGAAAACAAAAGTCTTCATGCTTCATGTTCCTCAAATGAATATCAAGTCTTCAAGGTCACACCAATTTCTTCACTTTCATAGTCTTCAGAAAGTCTTCAGAATACCGAAGTCTTCAGTTGAAGAACTTAATTTTTAGGTGTCGACTTTCTCTCAGAAATATCAAACTCCTCATAGACTTATAGACACATGTATACTCATAAATCAAGATTAGTCCCTTAACCTATAAGTCTTCAATACACCAAAAATCACTAAGGGGCACTAGATGCACTTACAATCTCCCCTTTTGGTGATTGATGACAATATAGGTTAAGTTTTCAACGGGATAAACATATGAAGTGTAAATACTAATTTTGAGGAATTTGATTGCAAGATATAGAAGAACTCCCCACGAAGATGTGCATAGTGAGGAATTTTGCTTTTGAGGCAATGCACATTTGAAGATTTGAATCATGGAGATCTCCCCCTATATCTTGTAATTCATACACACATTTGATATATAATATGAAGAATTTGAAATGCATGATGAAATATGGTGCCTGATAAAATTCAGCATGCGTGCAATAATATTAATGAGGAATAAGCATGCGGAAAAAATGCATCCAAAGTATCGTAGCTAGTGCAACAAAAGTATCGTCAAGCACCATCGGGTTTAAGATTACAACTCGATCCAATAAAGTTTCGTAAGAACGAGAGTTGTAACTTAGCAAAAAAGCGATATATGCCCATATAATAGACCCACTTGAAGACTAACTCAAATTTCTCCCCTTTGTCATCAAATGACCAAAAGGATCGAAACCGAGGACTAACGCCTCAAGAATATCAAGTTGATGGAGGAGCGCCAGCGTTGTCGGGTCGGTTGTTGTAGTAGGGACTGCCGCGATGTCGCCCAAATCTTCATTTTCATCGGTGGCGCGCGATGAAGAATAAGAGCTGGCCACCAATGGAGGTACCTTGACCCTCTTGAATTTCTTGGCGGAGGTGCGTATCCGGTCAAATTCTTCCTTGAGACCCATCGTCTCCGGTTCAGCGCTATAGACATGAGAAAGAACAGCCCAAAGCGGTTGAATGTTTCATGAAGGTAGTAATTGGTTTTTCTTCACCGCATTGTGTGTTGATGTCATGTTGTGAAGAATTGCACCAAGTCGACGCTGACCCATTTATGATTGCGATCAACCTTCCGATGATGACCGAGGAGTAACTCACGATCACCATCACCACAAATGTCAGAGCTTGAGGATTTTGCTTGGTGAGGTATTTCTTGGCAGAGTCATGTGTGGCGTAGTCATCATTGGTGGAGTAAGATGCTGCTTTACGGAATTGACCATCCAATGGACGTAATGCCTTCATCTATCATAGCAGCGGCCTTGCCTTTGTCATCAGTGAGGAAACCGGCCCATTTGAGGACTTCAATTGGAGGCAAGTAGCTGCAGTGGTTCGTAGTATCGCCTTTGTAATTGAGTGAAGACCTTGTCCCGATGAATCTCATAATCCAAGGTGCATAAGGCTTCACTCAAATGGTGACATAGCAATGTTCGCCAGAGTCCTCATGAAGAAATCATAGAAGTTGATAGGAACGCCATGAATGATGTTGAAAAGCATATTCTTCATGATGCCAATGACTTCTTCATCATTTGAGTCGTGGCCTTTGATAGGACTCATTGTCTTCGCCGTAATCCGATAGACAGTCCAAGGCACATACAAGAATTCCTTGACAAGGAATTTGGTTCTGTGGGGCCTGCCTCGCTTCAATGGCTTCATTAGCACTTGTATATAGTGATTCGCCGATTCAGGTCACTTTGTAGATGCAACGATGCACCGTCAAGGGGAGGGCGAGAGGAAGGACACGAAGCAATTGGATTCTTGCCGGTGCCTTGTAGTGAGTGTTTTCAGACATCCAGTCCAACACCCATGAGTTCACATCTTCAGAGTTGTCTGTGATGTGCAGCGTTATGTAGAAGCGAAGAATGAGTTCTTCATTCCAATCACGAGATGATGCTGCAGAAATTCAAGAGTCGCATCATGAAGAACACCGAGGACCTGCTCAAGCACGGCAGAGATTCCATGTCCACATGAGGAATATGTGCATGATCGAAGATTTTGTCCTTGTTGAACAAAGACCGAGGAATAGAAATTGGCTTGACCGGCAGTCCAGAACGCCTCTTCCTTATGCGGCAGTCATAAGGATTGTAATCGATGAAGAAAACATGCTCGCCATAGAAGTCTTCACCTTTGAACTTCGCTTACTTGAGAACGGATTCTTCGCTTTGGCGTAGGGGTGTCAGTGAGTTGCATCACCACCTCAAGAATCGTGAGCTCAGGTTCTTCAGGTTGAGGAATTTCTGGTTCCTCTTCATGTGCAGTCTGAGGATCAACAGCAGCAGCAGGTTCTTCAGCACTAGCGGCTGGAATTTCTTCATGCACCGAGGGAGTGGGATGAGTTTCTTCAGAGCCCAGTGGAACTGTTGGTGCAGGGGACTGAGGAATTTGTTGGATTGGGGTGAAGAGTGGTGAATTTGGATGTCGACTATCCCAAAAGTCATCATTCATCACCTTTGGCGTGGTGCATCCTATATCCACATCTTCATCTTCAATTTCCTCAACACCACCTCTTCACTATGAACCGAGGCATAGGTGAGGAAATGATCTGGCGTTGAGGGGATTGCATCCACCTCAATTTCTTCATCAATCTGCTCACGGGCAAGCAGAATGATTTTCTTCATCGAGATCCACTTGGGATCACATAGTCTTCACCAAAAGGAACAAGGTCCTTTGATGGCATGGAGGAAATCGAACAGCATCAATTGGATTTTCAAATGAGCTGGTCATTGGCTTCATTTTCTTCGCAGTTAAGAGTTTGACGCAGCTGATGCCTTCCTTTTCTTCATCGCAGCTCGCTCTGCAACCTTGGTCTTCTTCACATCGAGGTAGATGGAAGAATTGGAGTTGGTGTTGGCGCAGGAGGAGCCGAGGAATCTGGTTGAATTTCCTCATGGCGCAATCGATTGCGTCGATCTCTTCAGCTTTCTTCAGCGCACCACTAGTGGATGCCCCGGCAATTTCTTCATCGGCTGGAATTGAGTCATCAGCCTGGAACTAGCATTGTCATCGCCAGTTGAAAATCATCACCGGCCGGGCATGTTCTTCAAAGAAGCCGAGCAGGTCAGTAGCTCGAGGAATTTCTTGTTGCGTTAGGGTTGCAACATTTAGAAATTCTTCGTCAGGTTGATTTAATCTGACCTTGGCTCCTTGCCAATCAGCATAATAAGCATCAAGTCTTTGCCGAGAGTTTGAATTTCAGTTTGATCCTTGAGAAGTTCCTCGTGTGTCATTCGACAACGCTTTTCTTCAGGAGCTTCTCCTTTCTGTATTGTGCTTTCTTGATCTGCCTGGCCTTCTCAAATTTCCATTTCTCTTCAGCGATGAAATGGGTCAGCATATGACTTTGACCAGGAGTCAGATGAAAATCAGGCATAGGGGTGTTAGGATCCTTGTGCCAGAGGTCAATGTAATCGAGGATTTTCTTCGGATCCAAAAGCAGTGGCACAGATGTGCCTTTGGCTCTAGCGGCCTTCGCTTGTCGGTCTCTGATGATTTCTGCAAGTTCATCATCAGAAGGCACATGGAATGCGACCTGTTTCTTTTTCGGACTTGGCCGAGGACCTCGTCCAGCAGTTGCTTTGGTCTTCAACAGTGTGGGACCTGATGAGGAAATTGGTGCACCGAGGAACTTGCCGAGACACCAGAGGCAATCGAGAAACCAGTAGTCCTTTGACATGTAGCCAGATGCACAGGAGCTGAGGACTTTGGTGGAGCTGCTGAGGACTTTGTAGGAGCTGAGGATTTGGGAGGAGCAGGAGCAGTATGAGGAATTTGCCGTGAGGGCGCTGTTGGTGAAGCACTTGGCTTACGAGCAGGCTTCTTTGGCATAGATTTCCTCGGTTTGACAGAGGCCTCAGAGTGAGCAGTGGCGAGAATCCTCATTGAATTTTCTCACCGCCTCCTTGGCTTGTCTTGCCAATTTAGCTTGGCGCTTGGCCCATTCTTCAGAAAGTCCTCACCACGCTTGATCTTTGGTGGGGTCACTACTTGGCCAAAGGTGCCAATGGATCTCTTGGGCATGGAGGATTGAGGGCTTAATTTCCTCATGTACTTTGGAGTAACATATCTGTATTCCTCCATTCCCTTGCCCATCTCCGCTCAATCCTCCGAATCGCACCTTGCGCTGATTTTTGTTTTCTTTGCCAAATTTGGCTTCATCAGTGTGCAATAATCAAAGATATATTTCCTCAAGGATCTCAAACACAGTCCATAACCTCGTGCTTCTTTTCCTCCTTTCTCGGGGCTTCTTCACAAATCGGCCATAGTCTTCGATGAGGAATTTGAACAATCGAATTCTACGAATAAGTGTGCAACTTTTCTTCGAGGAACGCTGCAAATGAGTTAAGTTTATGAGAACCTCGTGATTCAGCAGTGGACATTTGTACCTGTGAGTAGAGTATAGTTGCGAGGAATTTGGAGAGGTCATATGCATTCTGAGAAGGTTTTTCAAAAAAGAACAAGTTTTGAGGATTTTGACCAGAGGTGCCTTGAAGAATTTCACTAAGCGTTCTTTGTCTTAGGTTCAGAGTTGTATAGATCGAGGATCCACACAATTGAGGAATCTTGAAGAAAAATCATTGCTTAGAGAGACGAATCAAGAGCATATGACGTGTGAGGTGTTCATATGTGTGAAGATTTGAAGAATAAACACCTTTGAAGATTTTCAGAAAGCTTGAGAATCAAAGCGAGTAATAAAAGTAACTTTTAATTACCCGAAGTGAAGAACACGATTTAACCGAGAAGAAACGGATGGGAAGTTCGCCGTTAGATCTTCATTGCCCTAACTTGGCGGAGGAAGACAGCTACGGCGTGGCGGAGTGAGGATTTCAAGAATCGCGCTGAAGTCTGACGGCGACGCAGGTCGAGGCGGTGAAGCTCTTCCTCACCGGCTGACGATGGAGTAGCGGTGGCGCTTAGGGTTTGAGGAGCTCGGCGGGAGAGAGAACGGTCGAGCGGGGTAAAAGAAGTGAGGAAGGGAGAGGGGTATTTATAGACACGGTGAAAAACTCGTTCGCTCAAGATTTGGGACTAACGTGCCCTGCTTCTTTCTCCTTCTCATGACATGTGTCACCCACATATTAGGTAGTTGAGATCGTGTACGATCGTGGGTGAATAGAATAATGCATCGTGGGATGCGGAGCGGTTTGAGCGGCAAAACCGAAAGTTTGGATAAGATCAGTTTTAAAGTTCCGCTCGCAATTTCTTCGGCCGACAAGGACACAAAGTGAAGATTTTGAACGAAGTTTCAAATAGAACGCACATGAAGAATTTGTGAATAGATTGGGTTGAGTATAGCATAGAGGGAAGGGTCCGATCACATTCACTTAGCGTAAAACGCAACATGAAGAAATAGCCATAAGTGAATCTTTGTAGAGGACATAAACTCATATATATATTTATTTATATATATATTTATAGCCAATGAAGAAAAACGACGGAAATAGTGAAGATTTTGCTAAGTTGAATTTGAAAAACTGAAGAATTTCAAAAGCGAGGAAAAACTCATATTCAAGATTTTCAACTTTGGTGGTGGCGTAACCCACCGTATAAGAATGATGATTTCGCACACGTGTACAATTGTCGTAGGGTTCTCGAGAATCAAATTCTTCATTAATTTCTTCACACTTAGAGTGTTATTCTTCATTGATTGAAGAAAAGCGTTTCTTCATGTGTTGCACATCTAAGTCATCAAGCATAAGTGTCGGATGTGTGTCCTTTTCAAAGAACATTCAAGATTCTAAGATATTTAGCTCACACCACAACTTGCTAAATATCTTCTCATCCAAGGGCTTAGTGAAGATATCGGCTAAATGTTCTTGATCTTCACGTGCTCGATGGAGATGTCGCCTTCAACACATGATCATGAAGAAAATGATGACGAATCTGAATGTGCTTTGTCTTCGAAAGTGTTGAACTGGGTTGTGAGCAATCTTGATGGCACTCTCATTGTCACGATGAGGAGAGGCACATTCTTCACGTTGACGCCTGTAGTCCTTGAGAGTTTGCTTCATCCATAGTAGTTGAGTATAGCAAGAGCCAGCAATGTATTCAGCTTCCGCAGATGAAGCGGTGATACGCAGTTACATTTCTTCGAGGACCAACAGACCAAAAGATCATCCGAGGAAATGACAAGTGCCGATGTTGACTTCATGGTCCACACGATCACCAAAGATAGTCGAGTCAGAATATCCAATGAGATCAAAAGCGAGAGCCCTTGGGGTACCATAATCCTAGTGTTGGTGTGTGAGCTAGATATCGAAGAATATGCTTCACAACCTTATGGTGTGATTCCTTCCGGTGCAGCTTGAAATCGGGCACACATGCAAACACTAAGCATTATATCTCGCCTAGATGCACATAAGTACAATAAAGAACCAATCATGGAGCGGTATACCTTGTGATCAAGTCAATACCATTTTCATCGATGCATAGATGGCCATTTGTGGGCATAGGAATTTTGACGCCTTTTGCAATCTTGCATGCGAATTTCCTTAGTGCATCTTTGAGGTATTTCTCTGAGATATGAATATGCCATTGGCGCTGTTGATTTAATTTGAAGACCTAAGAAGAATTTCAATTCTCCCATCATAGACATTTGATATTCTTCACTCATCATATAGGCAAATTCATCACTATAACGCTGGTCAAGATAAAATGACCAAAGATAATATCATCAACGATATTTGGCACACAAACAGTTCAATCGATCATAAGATTTAGTAAAAGAGTAGGGTCGAGTGAACGGGTGTGAAGCCATTCTTCACGAAGAATTCCTTCAATGTATCATACCACGCATGAGGGGCTTGCTTAAGGCCATAGAGAGCCTTGTTGAGTCTCAAGACTTTGTCGATTCTTTGGATCTTCAAAACCCGGGGTTGAGCAACATATACTTCTTCCTCAAGCTTACCATTGAGGAATGCACTTTTCACATCCATTTGATATAAGATGATATCATGATGGTTAGCATAAGCAAGTAATATCTGAATAGCCTCAAGTCTAGCAACAGGTGCAAAAGTTTCATCGAAATCAATTCCTTCAACATGTGTGTAGCCTTGAGCTACAAGTCGTGCCTTATTCCTCACCACAAGGCCATTTTCATCTTGCTTGTTGCGGTAGATCCACTTTGTGCCAATGATATTATGCTTGCGAGGATCTCGGACGTTTGACCGGTTCGAGACATTGTTGAGCTCGAATCGATGTAATTCTTCTTGCATGGCACGAATCCACTCTGGCTCCGTAAATGCTTCATCTACCTTAGTGGGCTCTGTGGATAGAGACAAAAGCATAGTGCCCACAAAAGTTAGATAAATGTGAAGCTTTTGAGCGTGTGAGAGGACTGCGCTTCAATGTCATCGATGATCTTGTCAACTTGTACTTCTTTTGCAACGCGAGGATGAGCTAGTTGTCATCGAGGTATTTGATCATTTTCCTCAAAGACCGTTGTCTTCAAAGATTATTTTCAAAAGGCTACCGACGTTCTTCACAGATCGGAATGAATTCTTCAGCAGATTCTTCAGTAGGAATGACATCCTCAGTTTCCTTGAACTTAATAGATTCCTCAGGTGTTGGTTCATCTAACACAGAAGGTAGGTGCTCTCTTTGCGAGCCAATAGTTTCATCGAACCGCACATCTACAGTGTCAACAATCTTGTGAAGAGCGATGTTGAAGACTCTGTAGGTGTGCGAGTCCTTTCCGTAACCAAGCATAAAACCTTCATGTGCTTTCGGTGCAAATTTAGCATTGTGATGAGGATTTCTAATCCAACATTTAGCAATCAAGACTTTGAAATAACTCACATTGGGTTTCTTGTCATGAGGAGTTCATAGGCGCCTTCTTGAAGAATTTGTGAAGATATACTCTGTTGATGATGTGGCACGCAGATCAATTGCATCAATCCAAAAAGCGATGAGGCGTTTTGTATTCATCAAGCATAGTGCGAGCCATCTCAACAAGAGTCCCGTTCTTGCGCCTCCACGACGCCATTCATTTGAGGAGTATAAGGAGCGAGATAACTCATGAGTAATACCAAGTTCATCAAGATAGTCATCAAGACCGGAATTCTTGAACTCGGCCCATTGTCACTCCCGATGTGCTTGATCTTCACACCAAAGTTGGTTGAAGCCCTCGAGGAAAATCGTTTGAAGACTTCGCACTTCATGTTTGTAAGTAACAATGTGTACCCATGTGTAACGAGAGTAATCATCAACAATAACAAAACCATATAGAGATGCATCGTTAGTGACCGCTGAGTAATGATTAGGTCCAAAGAGGTCCATGTGAAGCAATTGAATGGACGAGTGGTGGTCATGATAGTCTTCACTGGATGCTTGGCCTTGGTCATTTTTCCAGCTTTCACAGTGCACCGCATAAGTGATCCTTGAGGAATTTGACATTCTCGATGCCAATGACATGCTTCTTTTGCAAGCTGCAGTGCAAATTCCTCATGCTCATGCGTGACCAAGTCGCCGATGCCATAGCCCGACCTTGAAGCTTTTGCAAGTAGACACACAAATTGGTTGTGGTCTGTAGAGAAATCAACAATATACAAGTCTCCTCTCCTAAAACCTTCAAGACTTTGGAATTGTCGACTTCCATAATCACAACACAGCGATACTTGCCAAAGACAACAACCATATCAAGATCACAAAGCATTGAGGTGACATGAGGTTGTATCCTAAGGACTCAACAAGCATGACTTTGTCCATGTGTATGTCCTTAGAGATCGCAACCTTACCAAGACCCAATACTGACTTTTGCCTTTGTCAAGAAAGATGATATGCTTGGATGTGACGGTGATAAGGGAGCATCCATCAATAGATTCTTGTCACCAGTCATGTGATTTGTACATCCACTATCGAGGACCCACTCGGTGGCTTTGGGTTGGTCATCCTGCAGATGGATTAGTGTAACTACGATCTCATATACTTCATCGGTGAAGAATATGATATCGGGATCATCGGATGAATTTCATCAAGCAAAGAAATGAGATATAGCAGTATGAGGACGTGTGAAATGAAAGTTCATTTCATCATGATTAGCTGCGTCCTTACGAGCACGCTTGTCGTGTCCCCAAGAAATTCTTCAGACGTTAAAGCACGCCCTGGAGACCTGACCTGCAGAAGAGATTAGTTCTTTTTCTTCACCACCCACATCTCAAGGGGTGGCAAAGAGTTCATCACTCATGCGAGCACCATAAGAGAATGGTGGCATAGAGGCCAAACCATTTCAAGCTTCACATAAGAGGGGTTAGGGTAAGCATATGAATAAGCGAGTAGAAATTCTTCGAGGACTTATGAACATAATGGTTTGAAGAATAATGCACATATTCATAGCCCTTAGCTCTACCCTCACAAAATGAGTTGTTAGCACGATGATAATCATATGAGGACTTTGATCCTTTTGAGGAATTTGATCCACGTGAGGAATTTGGTCCAGATGAGGACTTGGATCCATATGAAGAATTTGGTCCATATGAAGAGTTTGATCTGGGTTCCTATTCTTCACAGGTGTGGTGTCATGAGGACATTCACCAAGACTTTCAAGGCACTTCTTAGGAACCCAGATTTTCTTCATAGGAGAACCATTCCTGCAGTTAGTGCCAACATATCTAGCAAATACTTCACCATTCTGATTTTTGAACAGTTTATAGTTGGAGTCAAATGACTCATGTGAAGAATGAGAAGATTCACATGTAAAGCCAGATAAGTTAGATGGATCAACTGGAGGTCCCTTTGCAGCAACCCATGAGGCTTTGGGGCATCGCCAAAGCTTCCAATATGTTCCATCAGCATTGAGTTTCCTCTCAAAGGCAATACCCTCTTTTCTAGGGTTTCTGTTGAGGATCTGCTTTTTAAGCACATCACAAAGAGTCTGATGCCCTTTGAAAGATCGTGGATGTCGCCTAGAGGGGGGGGTGAATAGGCGCTTTTAAAATAATTACGGTTTAGGCTTGAACAAAAGCGGAATAAACCTAGCGGTTAATTTGTCAAGCACAAAACCTACAACAACTAGGCTCACCTATGTGCACCAACAACTTATGCTAAGCAAGATAAGCAACTATGAGATAGCAAGATATATGACAAAGAACAATATGGCTATCACAAGTAAAGTAAAGTGCATAAGTAAAGGGGCTGGGTAAGAGATAACCGAGGCACGCTGGAGACGAGGATGTATCCCGGTTCACACCTTGCGGATGCTAATCTCCGCTTGGAGCGGTGTGGAGGCCCAATGCTCCCCAAGAAGCCACTAGGGCCACTGTAATCTCCTCACGCCCTCGCACAATGCAAGATGCCGTGATTCCACTAAGGGACCCTTGAGGGCGGTCACCGAACCCGTACAAATGGCAACCCTTGGGGCGGTCACCGAACCCAGACACTTTGGCAACCCTTTGGGGCGGTCACTGCAGACAAATCGCCGGGCGATCTCCACATAACCTAATTGAGACCTCGACGCTTGCCTTGAGCTTTGCACCACAATGATTGAGCTCCGAACACCACCAACCGTCTAGGGCGCCCAAGCACCCAAGAGGAACAAGCTCAAGGGCACCAAGCACCCAAGAGTAATAAGCTTCTCATCTTGTAACCTCCACGTATCACCGTGGAGAACTCAAACCGATGCACCAAATGCAATGGCAAGGGCACACGGAGTGCCCAAGTCCTTCTCTCTCAAATCCCAATCAAGCAACTAATGCTAGGGTGGAAAAGAGAGGAAGAACAAGAAGGAGAACACCAAGAACTCCAAGATCTAGATCCAAGGGGTTCCCCTCACATAGAGGAGAAAGTGATTGGTGGAAATGTGGATCTAGATCTCTCTCTCTTTTCCTCAAAAACTAGCAAGAATCCATGGAGGGATTGAGAGTTAGCAAGCTCGGAGAAGGTCAACAATGGGGAAGAACACGAGCTCAAAGGATAAGGTTCAATGGGAAGAAGACCCCTTTTTATAGGAGGGGGAAATCCAACCGTTACTCCCTAATCGAACATCCTCAAGACAGTAGCGGTACTACTGCTGGGAGCAGGCGGCATTATCAATGAGGGCGGTACTACCGCTCTCACCAAATGCAGATCGGGCCACGACGAGGAGGACAAGGCCCTCGGCCCCAGAGCTGGTATCATCATTAGGGAAGAGCGGTACTACCGCTTAGGGCGGTACTACCGCCTCCCATCGCCTCTTAGTGCCGCAAAACCCGACACGAAAAACTTCGCTTGAGAATCGAGGCGAAGTAGCCCAGACAAGACAGCCGGGTACTACGGTACCGAAACTCCCAAGCGGTACTACTGGGAGGAGCGGTACTACCGCTTGAGCGGCCACTACCGCTCAAGGCCAGTACTACCATTGAGGAGCTTCAGTACTACCGCTGAGGGTCACGGTACTACCGGCACCAACCTTAAGTCACAACCACGAAAACAAAGAATACTCAAGGAAAACCAGAACTGCCATAACTTCTTCATATGAGCTCCGGAATTGAGCAAACTCAAGCTTGTTTGAAACAAGGCAACGAGTAGCATCAAACAAATGAACCGGTTATAGAGAGAAGAGGAAGGGGAGGTATGCTTAGCAAACAAAGAAGTGAAACCTCCAACCGAGAAGAACCGGCATACCCTCCAACATCGAAAACATCATAGAAGATGCATGAGAACTCCGTTTTCGATGAACTCGAGCTTGTCATAAAAATGACCATAAGCTCCAAATCTCACAAGGAGAAGAACCAAACAAGAACCAAAAGATGATGCAAGTATGCAATGGTTTGAGCTCTCTTTAACGATACGATCAAGCAACTCATCGAGAGCCCCCCTTGATATTACGGCAAACGATCCTATAACCCGGTCTTCCACAACTACCATGAGACCGTAAAATAGAAAACCTATCAAGGGCAAACCTTTGCCTAGCACATGGTCCACTTGAGCTAGATGATGATGATCTTGACTCCCTCAAGTTGGACCACCTTTCTTGATTATGCGTTGGCTCGAAGAAGACTAGTTGATTGCTCCCCATACTCCACTATGGGTGAGCCACTCTTCCAAGCACATCTTCACAAGTCCATTATCACCAAATGGACGGCAAGCTTCAAGCATTTGATCTCTTCGTGATGCTTCACTTGAATTTGCACAATCGCAACCTAACCCACAAAGAACTCTCACGAAGACCATGGGTTAGTACACAAAGCGTAATGGACAATGCTTACCATACCATGGGATCACTTGATCCCTCTGTACATCTTGTACGCTTTGTGTGTTGAATCTTTCCAACTCTCTTCATTTGGATGATGTCTTGAAGGTGGACATGAATGATCACACAATCTTATTCTTCAAGACATGCTTGCAATAAGCTCAACACTCACATGACCAATCTTTGGATAATTCCTTGAATAGCACCTTGGTCGACCCAAAACTCTCCTTGAAACCAACACATGTACTCCAAGAAAAGCCTATGGACAAAACCTTCAAATAAACTCAAGGCAACCATTAGTCCATAGAGAATGTCATCAATTACCAAAACCACACATGGGGGCACCGCATGTCCTTTCACCCTTTGAGGCTTTTGTACATGCCTGTCATGTACAATTCCTTCAGCCCTGCATTGTCAGTGATACTAGCAATGTCCTCAGATGAGGAATTAGTGATAGCAGATGCGGGTGAAGAATTTGTAACAGTTGAAGCATTTGAACATTCAGGTGAAGAATTAGCAGATTCACGCTCAATGCACTTTAAGCATGGAGGAACAAATTCTTCCTCGAGAAGCGCTGATCCGTTGAGCTAGCAATGAATCACGCCCTTCGAAGATCTTCATAACTCACTCTTAGCTTCTCAAGATCTTGCTTTCTTTGAAGAAATTCATAAGAAAGTTTCTCATGATCGAGATAAGAGAGTGTTATGATGACTTTGAAGGTTATCAAACCTAGACCTGAAGTCTCTGAAGATTTTCAGTCGTGGCTTTTAGTCGATCCATTTCTTCACCCAACATATCATCACTTTTGTCTAGCATGTTTTGAACCTTTTCAAAAGCCCTTTGTTGTTTTACTGACAATCTTAGCAAGTTTAGAGTAGCTGGGCTTGAGATCCTCATCGATTCATCTATCTTCACTAGATTCAAGAGGAGGTGTATTTGAGTACCTTTGCACCTTTTGCCATGAAGCAATAGGTGGGAGCATAGTCATCATTATCTTCTGCCAGCTTGTTGGTGGGAATTCAGTTTCTTGGTGTTGAAGATTGACTTGTCGATTTAATGCAGTAGCAAAAGCCGGACTCGCCACACCAGATTCGGACTCCTCGGATGCCTCCTCTTCCTCATGTTCCTCGATTCAGCCAGAGTCCATTTCCTTGCCAATGAATGCCTCGAGCCTTCTTGAGCTGGTCTTCTTGTGAGATGAAGACTTGAGATTTTGATGATTTCTTCTTCTTCTTGACATCATCGAACTGTAATCCTTGTATTTCTTCTTCTTCAATTCCTTTTCCCACTAAGGACAATCTTGAATATAGTGACCAGGTTTTTTGCATTTATGGCAGCCTTCTCTTATAGTCACCGGATGGGGAATCACCGCTTCTTGATGATTTTCCAAAGCGACCACGCCTTGAGAACTTCTGGAATTTCTTCACGAAAGCAAAGGTTAGCCTCGGCTCAATTCTTGAGGTCACCAAGGCTACTACCGTAATCCTCACATTCAGATTCGCATATAGCCTTGGCCTTCGTGGCACGTGGTTTTGCCATAGATCGAACCATAGAGATCTCTCTTTCGACAAGTCGGAACTCGTGAGTATTTAGCCTTCGAGGATATCGGCGGGATCAAGAGACTTGTAGTCGATGCGTTCTTGTATCATCGGTGCTAGAGTATCAAATGAGGAATCAAGCGATCTCAATAGCTTTCTTCACCACCTCATGTTCGGTGATGTCAATGGCACCAAGGGCTTGAAGCTCATTTGAGATGTCAAGAGGCGATCGAAGGTTTGTTGGACATTTTCATTGTCGAGTCTTTTGAAGCGGTTGAAGAGATTCCGAAGAACATCAACTCGAGAGTCACGCTGAGTTGAGACACCTTCATTTACTTTGGACAGCCTATCCCAGATAAGCTTAGCAGTTTCCAAAGCACTCACTCTTCCATACTGTCCTTTACTCAGATGGCCACATATGATATTCTTCGCTTGAGAATCGAGTTGCTTGAATCTCTTCACATCGGTAGCGTTCAAAGGAGAGGTGTGACGATGGGGAACACCATTTTCCACAACATACCGTAGATCGTTGTCAATTGCTTCAAGATGCATTCGCATCTTGTTCTTCCAAAGAGGGGTAGTCCGCTCCATCAAGGTAGGACACCCAGCGAGACCTTGATCATACCACGTTCGACATAACTAAAACTCCGGTGGTTAAACCAAAATCACGTAACAAGGGAGTACCTTACTCGATACCAATTGAAAGTGCGTTATATCGACTAGAGGGGGTGAATAGGCGATTTTATGAATTTTCTTCAACGAGGAATTTGCCGTGAGGAAATTCCTTAGCGAAGAACTACTTCTGCGTAAATAAGTACTCGTAAGTAAGCATAGCAGAATACATGCATGGTCATCATGATGAAATGAAGACAATCAAAGAGCATGTAAAGCGTAAACACAGGATAGCACAAGATGAAGACAAACAGATCAAGAAATTGAACTGAGGAAATTGAGAAAGTCTTCAACAAAGTCTTCAAACACAGATATGAACAACACTCAACACAAGAATGAGGAAATGAATGAGTTGAGGAAATGGAACCGATTAGGTTGGTGAAGACAATGATTTGGTAGACCAGTTCCAACTGCTGTCTGGGCTTGTACGCCCGGTTGGAGCGGCCGAGTATTTAAACTCGAGGACACACAGTCCGGACACCCAGCCTCTGAGCACGCAGCTCGTGACACCAAGTCCTCACCATATTCTCCTTGAACTAAGGTCACATGCAGACCTCGGCCCAATCACTCGTGGTAAGTCTTTCAGCGACTTCCAAACCTTCACAGACTTGGTCACTCGCCGATCCACAATTCCTCTTGGATGCTCTAGACCATGACGCCTAACCGTCTGGAAGAAGCATGCCTTCAAAGGTAACAAGCATCGGATCCACTCAGATCAATCTCTTCAGTGATGCTCAATCACTTTGGGTTTGTAGGGGTTTTGGTTTTTGGGTTTTCCTCACTTGATGATTTTCGCTCAAAGTCCTCTGAGGATGGGTTGCTCTCAAATGACAAGTGTCAAGTTCTCTTGGAGCAGCCAACCAGCCTAGTGGTTGTAGGGGGCGGCTATTTATAGCCTAGGGAGCAGCCCGACATGATAAGACATAAATGCCCTTCAATAATATGACCGTTAGGTGGATAAGATATTTTGCACGGCGCCAGAAGCACACCAATCAGTCGGAAATTTGACTCTCAAATTCCTCGTGGCTATCATGTTCCTCATCGTAGGCAATCCAAGACTTTGGCGAATTCCTAACTCCTCGCCGTAACAAATTCTCAACACTGTAAGAACTTCACGTCTCATCACTGAAGAAATTGACTGAACTGTATGAGATTTCCAAAGGCTTCACTCAAGGGGTTGGTAGGTGTAGGATTTTGAGTTGAGCATCACATGGAAATTTTTCCTTAGTATTTCCTCGACCCCTTTAACAAAGACGGTGTTTCCTATGACTCAAGAAAGTGAAAACGAAACTACGAAAACAAAAGTCTTCACGCTTCATGTTCCTCAAATGAATACCAAGTCTTCAAGGTCACACCAATTTCTTCACTTTCAAAGTCTTCATTTTTAGGGGTCGACTTTCTCTCTAAATATCAAACTCCTCATAGACTTATAGACCTGTGTACACTCATAAACGCATTAGACCCTTAACCTATAAGTCTTCAATACACCAAAATCACTAAGGGGCACTGGATGCACTTACACTTGGAGATCATGGCCCTTGGTCCGATGGATCTTGGCAAGACGTCTGCCTGCCTTCCTCAGCCTTTTCTCAAGAAATTGCCGCAGCTTTCCCTGCTAAAGGCATCGCCAAGCAACTTCCTTTGCCGGGGCTTCGCCTTGGCCTTCTTGCCGGTGGAGTGCTTGATCCTTCCGCAGCCAGCACTGCTTTATCCTTGCACTTCTTGTTGTGTTTCTTGTTCTTCTTCTTCATGCTGGCAGCATTGTCGTCATCTTTGGAGTCGACGTCGATGCCATCTTCTTCTCCGGGGAGACGCCTCCCCTCCTCCGTGCGGGCACACTTATCCGCCAAGGTGTAAAGCTCATTCATAGTCTTGGGCAACTGGACGTTCATCTTGGAACGTATCATGCGGTTGCGTACGTTGGAATGGAACGCGGCAATCACAAATTGCCGGTGGATATCCTCGAATGTTCCTCGCACCCTACCGAACTCTACATGTACTTCGCAAACTCTTCCCTTCCTTTTGTGGAAGGAGTTGCAAATCGATGGGCCGCTTTTGGTCCTTGATGGCTGCCCGTGAAGGCACCAACAAACTCGTGGGCAATGTGTCACCCCAAGTCGAGATGGAGTTCTCCGGCAAGTGGATCACCCACGACCTCACGCTTGGCTTGAGTAACAAAGGGAAGTAGTTGGCGAATACCTTTTCATCTCTTCCTCGTGGCTTGAACGGCAATGCTTTAGATGCTCAAGAACTCGCCGGGTTCGGGCCTCCCATCATATTTTTCTCGGTATCTCGTGCTTGAACGTACGGGCTTATGGCGGCCGGACTTCTGCCGCATGGCGAGTGAAGGCGGTGACACCCAACCTCGAAAGGCGTGTACCCGCTCTCCACTGGCGCGCCTCGCCGACGCCGGGACCATTGGGCGCTTATCGACTAGCGGCGGATTTTCGCGGGCGCCGTTTCTATGGTAACGCCGCTTTCCTCCGCTTGTCTTTCGTGATTCGCCATCGATCTCGACGGGCTCGAGGATCGATGAAGCCATCGACACCTCGTCGGGTTCTGGTCGCTGGCAGCCGTTGTCGCTTCGCCTGCTACCGTAGGGTGGGACTGCGACCGTAGGATTGGCCCCTTTAGCTCGGGCTGCCGCCGCTATGGATGCCGTGGCGGCACTCGCCGCTTTCGCCGTGATCCTCTAACCTCAAATGAAACCAATCAAACTCTGAATGGTGGCTCTCCATTCATCCATTTGATCTACCGCCGCGCGGAATCTCAGCGAGAGTTGGGCTCGCGCCATGGCTTCGGCAAAGATTTGGCATGGATGACGACACGCACCGCGACATCGCCTCGACTCGACGGTACTGTGGTGGCGGTGCCGCGTTTGCCGCCAGGAGCTGCCGCCATGGCGGCGTGATTTATTTAGAGGGTGCTCCTAGGGGTTGACGACCCCATTCGGCGCTTTGTCTTGATTGCCTTTTCCGGGGAAGGCGCGGGCCCAGAGTCGCCGCTAAAGAGGGACAGCTAGGGGTTGCGATTCGCACCAGAACGGGCGCCATCGCCGCGCTAAGGCTTCTTCGCCGAAAGAGTGGAGAGATGGAGATGTAACATTCTCCCCACCCGGCGCCTTTGTGGAGCGTGGCGCCGAGGTGTTGCTCGATGTTGTCCTCCTCCGCGCCTCGCCTCCCACCTCACCCGCAAGTAGGAACGATGACGCCCCGCCGCCGCTTCTTCACGCTCCTCCTGTCCGCTGCCCCTCTAACGCCATCGCAGCTCCCACGGGATCGCCGTGACGCATGTGAGGGGTCTTCGAGGTGGAAGGGTGGGCTGTGTCAAGCGGGCTTCTTCTTGGGTGCCATGGATGATGAAGCTGCCGATGAAGAAGACAATAATGAAGATTTGACGTTGCGTCATGACCTCGAAGTTCGCATGCTGCCTCCTCTACATGGCGCGCCAAAGATGTCGTGGGTTCAACACGATCACCTATGGGATCATCGCCTTTGTGGTTCGGCAAGGGGAAGAACGTTACTACAAAGAGCTGAGGCCGAGAGCCGCACGACAATGATGACACAGTGTGGTTTTTACCAGTTCGAACTACCGCAAGGCGAAACCCTACTCCTGCTTGGTGGATTGGATGGAGGATCAGTAATGAACCCGCTAGCTCAAGCCTGGCAAGGTCGCCTGGAAGAGCGGCTACAAGGCGTATGAGTGTACAAGGGTCCGAATCCTTTCTAAGGTTGCCTCGGCCCTCCTTTTTATAGGTCAAGGGGTGACCACAATGGCAAAACGATCATTATCCAGTGATTAGATAGCCATAGTGCTATCATACCTAATTCTGTAGATAGGACAAGGTGCATTAAATGCACCACTTAGTGTCACGTCGCGAATGTAGCCCGGCAAGCCTTGTCGCGCCATTCAACCACCTTTTCGTCTGCCTGCATGACACATCCTTGGATGGGTGCCACTTAGGGGTGATTTTCCTTAGAAATGGCAGCCACGTACAAATAATGACCATTTTACCACTTGGGGCTCGACACCGCACCGATAAGTGATTTGCATTCTTTGTAAGGTGGAGGGATGGAGCCCTCAAGGCGAAAGCAGCCATCGGCGCCTGCAACCCTTGTCGTGAGATCCTGGGACTTGCCCTTGGGGTGACTCTCGACCGATCAGGCTCGCCACCCGACGAGGGAGGTTTTTCCTTAGTGATATCTTGTTCCTTCGCTTGTCTTGGTCTTTCTTGATCCGCCTTTGATTTTTCAAAGAGCTATCTCTTGGTCTTGTCTTGTCGCTGCAACCTTGCTCTTGAGTCTGTGTACAGTCTGGGCAACATACACCAGGGTTTGTTGCACCGACAAGTCTACAACAGCTAAAAACTGCTGCAGAACGAGGAGCAGCTCATGCTCAAAGCCTGCACCAAGTCATGTCTACCTGCTTCAGTTTATCAAGATTTTCTGATTGCAGATTAGAAGCTTGGCAATCTGATTGAATTTCCCCCACAAGAGCATTTAGTTCTATGTAATGTCAAACTATACCGGGAAGCAGGTGATGCTGTCTTATTTCGAATATTGCTTACTGTGATGCACTGTATGTAGCCTAACTGATCAATATCATACATGGTGGGTTGATGGTGCTGATCCTGTTTGATGAAAGCATTTGAGACCAAACTATGATCAAAACAACCGTGATTTATACAAGATGGGCACAAGGCCATTCGAGTTCTTCTTTCTCTCCCCCTACTCCCGACCCTGTGTATGTGGCACCACTTCTGACAAAACATGTAAGTTTGGGGCTTCAAGCCTTGGGCTCCAGCTTATGTATCCAAGATATGCACATTAGTGAACAAGTATGGCTACCAGCGCTTCAGCCTCCGCTCAAGCACCTTTGGTATTTGTTTTGCCCAAGACTTTGCAAGAAATCGGTGAATATGTGCTCATAGCCAGGCATTTTCCCATATCCTGCAGAAAAAATGAAAACAGCAGCATCACTTCCTAGACAGTCAAGAATTGCTACTGCAAGGAAATTACCATGCTGTGAAATCGTCAAGAGTCAAGACCATAACGTTTTTGCTGTAATTTTACATGCAAGACTTGCCCATTTAACTGAACAAAACAAAAGCAACTTCTGTGGTAGCGTGTATTGCTGTCTCCATAGGAACTGATCTGACAGCATCAATGAAACTACACAGCATTAAAATGTCTTGCATGATTTACATGTCATATTCCTAACAATCTTCACCTTGGATGAAGTTACCTGTAATGGTTAAGAACAATCTGCACCCGGATGAACAACATACAATTAGCGAGACTACTCATCCCCCAGCCAAGCCAACCTTGGGTAGTGGAGAAGATACCCCTACTTGAACAGTGTTAAATTGGCCTACACGGGCAGAGATATGTCGCGACGATACATTTCTTTTCCCCTCAGCTGGGATAAAATTTTCAGCCTAGCAAGTTCTTCATGAACACATAAACAGAAGAAAAGAAATGCAGAGCCATGTGAGAGATAAAATAACTACACACCTGGGAAGTAGTTGATATCAATTATATAGTACCGGTCATTTGCTCCAAGCTCTCTAATCATATCTATGTTGAACAATCTTAGACCCTGCAAATTTTAACATGTCAGGTGAGGCAACAAATATAATAGCTACACATAGTTAAGAACCAGTGCTGGTCATACCAGACGACCACGAAGCTCCCTGCCTAGTTTCTCTAGAAGTGGTCTCGGAGGAAGCTCTGTTTAGTAATGAAAACTGTTCATTTGGTGCAGTAAAAAGCTCTTGGCAAACATAACGCATTACAAGACAACTATTTTTTATTGAACGATTTTCTCCTCAACTTTGAGATTATAATAAAACTATTAACTTCACTTTCTTCATACCAAACACAATTTTGTGTTAGTATGAAACTGGAACATAATCAATTCAAAAAAGAAAATAAAGTTAAACCAAAGATAAATTGGAAACACTGCAGAAGACCCACCTGCAATACGAGGATCAAGGTCTGCATGATCTGCACTTGCTGCAGCGCATGAAACTCTTGGAAGTCGATAGATGCCAACATTGTTTAGTAAGTCATAGGTATTAACATCAGGAAGAGAAAACCTGCGGACAACCTGTATAGCTTCACCAATGATGTACACCTTAAAGAGGATCCCACCTGTAGATTTAATAAATCAGATGCCACGATTCGACCAATTCAGAGCAAAAAAGCATATGCCAGATAAAAGAATCAGGAGTTACCATGATTCACAAATTCCTGGAGTACCAGAGGAGGATCAAGCATTGGCAAGGACGCCTCATCGTATGCCAGAGATAGCTCATGAGATTTAGATGTTCCATCAACAACCAATGGCTTGGCAACTGCAACAAACAGAAGTGCGCCCCATCAGCAATTTCCACTTACTAGTTCCACACATAACAAACAGGAAGTCCCATGTAACACATTGAAGGAGAACAGGACAAAGCCCCAGAAGCAGAATACTGGAGCTAAAGCAGGGAAATTGGCCTAAATATGTGATACTGGGAATTATCAACTGGAAGGAGAACATCACAACATCAAACTTGAATATTAGTCTAAGTGTCTATCTCGCCCAAATGCACTACTGGCCAACCCTACTCACTTTACGTCCTCATTCAAACTAGTGTTTAATTCACCAAATGTGACGGGCAAGTTGCAGGACATGTTTCCACATAGCATGCACATAGAATCAGGTAACATATAAATCACCAAACTAAATAATCATAGAGGATTTCTGCAACATAATGTCAATAATATCATTTCATCATTCCCTTCCTTGTTTGTCATACAGTGCATGCCTGTTTATATTGTAATCGTTCAGTAATGAGTGAAGCATATGTTTCACATAACAGAACAAAAGCATCCATGTAGCTAGGTTGTACAGTGTCATGACTCGTGATATTACAGCTAGTGCAAATCATATGATGCCCATAGCTGATATCTAAACTCTCATATACAACTAAAGTGAAGAGTGTCTTGAAAGGAGCAACAAATACAAATCAAGATTCAAGAAGCATGCAACTGATAGTTTCAAGATTTGAACAAATTACCCAATGGCAAGGTTAGCCCAGCCATGGCAACTGCAGTTGGTATAGAGGACGGATCTTTCATAATGACCAGTTGGCGTGGAGTGCAAACTTCTTCATGCGATGGTCCAAAATTCAACCATAAAAAATATATTATATACTATTGTAAACATATTAAGTCCTTATGAGCAAAAAGAAAACATATTAAGTCCTTCACAGAAGTAAGCTGGGGATGCACTTTCAGTAGCCTGCATGTCAATATGCTACGTGTTCACATTAAATCAGGAAGATACTGCTGTCCAATTGAACAGAATCTGTCACTGGACTCACCCAGCAGAAAACAAGTAAACAAGAAATTTTACCCAGTGTTCCCGCTTATTTTCATTATCGGAGTTAGTGCTCTCTTAAGTTTGAAGATGATTTACATAGCAACCTTAACTGGAAACACAAATGGTTCAAAAGGACAGAAATAAGATTGTCAGCCCCCCTTGTCAACAAGAAGATCTTGTTGGCGCCTTTCTATTGAAAGCAATTCTTTTCTAGGACTGCAGTTACACGAGAATTAGGTGAGAATATGATGTGTCAATGTACTTGGTCATGAAACACATATCAACTCACAAGATATAAACATTCAGAGAAACCTTTTTTTACAAAACAGGCAGGCACTCTGCCATTTCATTACGAGAGGGAAAGCAAAAAAATCAGTAATTTATGCACAAAAAAAACCTTAAATTACAATGTCTATTTTTATGAGTGGACTTCGTGCTTGTGTGGGTGAGTGCTTCCACTCTTCCACTCATAGAATATGAGTTCAGATCTATGCACATTCTAGAACCACAATACTCACATGAGGTGAGAAAATGCACAGCACTCGCCCAAACAGTTCAAATGGGCTTATATTCATAGCACAAATATCATTATCAGACATATTACGCATCTGCAATATTACCATAGAAACTGGACAGGTTCAAATCTGCTACTTCTTCAAGCATCGATTGTCGATTGTTCAGATGCTCAATGGCATTGGGTGGGTCAAGGACAGTGACTTCTGGATGCACTTCATGATAATCCTTCACAGAATAAAATATTTTAAATGTAAAAATCAACAGAGAAAGGGAATTATTGATTTAGAAGCTAAGAGAAAAGTGTAACAATTATGATAAGCTTTTCACAGGGAGCTGCAGTAGACAATTACGACTTCTTTTTTTGCATTAGATAATTAACTATACTAACTGTCATTGCCGCAGACAGGATAAAGACTAAATCTTACTACCAAGGTTCCAAAATACATGACTTCCTAGAATTCATTGAGTTGAAATTTTATCTTTGACAGGAATTTTATATATGAAAAAAATATTTGGGTTGATTAGAAGAAAATAATATCATTGGATTTCACAGGAATCACATTTTCATAACAGATTTCTTTTTCAAAGATGTTTGTTGGCGACTGTGTCAACATCTGAAACGCCATCTATTTCTGGACGGAGGGGCTATCTGACTACTGATTTCCCAGGACATGGTACCAACTATACAAGAAAAATTAGATAAATGTATGACGAGCGTGCATATTGTATCAGTATGGTACGCATGCATTTGCAGATCATCAGGTTTCTACACCGTAGTCTAGTATTACCTCCAGAAACCGCTGCCACTCCTTGCTAGTTTTCTGCAGAAGGAAGCAAGAAACGTATCATGACATAATATTTTAAAAATATTAAGCAGAAGTCACTTCTTTCAATATTCAAACCGTATAGACACAACAATTGGAGAAAATATATAAGACAATCTTAGTTCTGAGACCTATGCATCCACAGACTTTCAAAACATATTTTAGGAAGTATTTGGCTAACCTTGTGCAAGATAATATCAAATGGGCCTTGTTCGGAGAGAGGACGAGTCTCATCAATTGATATGAAACTAATTCCTTTCTTCCTGACAAAGCAAAATGCACATGTTTAAGAAGATGTCAAGTAGCACTAAAATAAAATCTTGGCAACTAGTCAGCATATGAGGCTAGTGATTATAAACTTATAATAAGTGAGTAGACAAAACCATCCAAGTCAAATTCAGGCTCTCTGCTGAACTTTAAAAAAAAGTGCATCGCCAACTCAGCTGGGTTAATTTGTTTTTAGGGACAACTGAATACTCAATCAAATACAAATCAGAATGTGTCACAAGGGTACCTTGCAAAGGATAAAAAGGAATTACATGGAAACCAGCATCATGTCAAAACATTCATATTTTGAGTTACTCAACAGCAGGGATAAATGAACAAACTAAAAATATTAATCAACTTCAGATATACAATTTGACCGAGCAAAATTTGTTCAATTCCTGAAAAGAACATTTCGCTTGTAAATTTGTTTCCGTTCCTTGCTTATGTTTTTCTACCAGAATACATGCCTTACTTATGTTGTTTAGCCTGTGAAGCCACTCACAAGGGTAAAGTGCACATTTTTTATAAGTTTTTAAACAATAAAAGTACATGAATAAAAAACTGAGCCATTTGTCTTTTTGTACAGGAAACATTTGATCATAATTTTGCATGATTCTTTGCAGACCCACATGCTCTAACATGATACACATCTATGAATCTTGAGAATTTTCTAAGATGTGCAAGTATATAAACCTTAAACTCGAGCACCCACCCTCTGAGTGTACATTTACTTTTTTTCTAAAACCAAAACATATATCAGTCTCAGAATGTAAATTTTAATTTTACAAGGAAGAGTTCCTTGTTATTTCATCTTTCCTTATTTTCCGACATCCTTTTATTATGTTCATAGGCTGAGAACCAACCAGCAAATAATCGAATACATTTAGCTCTTAATTCAGGTAACTAACAAGATAGCTAGCTCAAAGATTGTTTGTCAGTAGTATTTTCAAGAAAAATACTCCCTCCGTCCCATAATATAAGAGCGTTTTTGACACTAGTATAGTGTATAAAACGCTCTTATATTATGGGGCAGAGGGAGTAATTGTTTATCAGTGGTCCATGTTGCCATCAAATCTAGCGACGCATTCACTAAAGTGGAAATGATCCCAGGAAAGATATTGCCATCAACAAGTTGTCATAATCCATGTGATGTGCTTATCCATGGGAATATTCCAACTAGAATCCCAGATGCCAGGCAACAAGGATTAGCATACCACAAAGCATTTAATCAAGTGGACATGATAATATAAAATTATAGACCATGGACATCCCCTCGTGCAGTGTAACTGCCAACATTCGCACGCGTATATGGCATCTAACGATGCTACTGGAATTTCTAATCCAGAAACCAGCATGCTTCACTGAGAAGCCACTCTCACTAGCCGCTCTCGCTACCTTTACTCCAGTCGATATCTGATTCGATCACTGATTAACAAGTGCTATAAGGAACAGAATAGCATTCCATTCCACCCCCCACTGCAGAAACTATATTGGTTTGAACATCAATTACTAGTTCATTACTACCCCTTTGTCACCTCTGCCCTGTTAAGTAAAGTACTACTGATGTTCATAAACTGATCCAAGAACAGCATTTTTCCTCCAAGAGCAACACCCTTAAGTCTTCAACACCTCTGTACCAGAAAAAAAAAATCTTATGTTTTCATGTTTCGTGAAATTACTCCTCACTCAGCAAACAAGAAACATATCCCCTTTCTCTAAAAAAAAACATTCACCACCTGCATCCACCATGAATCAATCAATCAATGGAGTCCATCTCCGTAAGCGGTGATCCAGGCTTTTACCTCGCCAGCAAGAGCAGCTTGGGCTGGAGGAAGCTCTTAACCTTCTTCTTCGTGAGGGCGTAGCCCACCACCAGCCTCGACGCAGCCGCCGCCGCCGCACCGGCGGGCGGCGACGACAACGACAGCAGTGCCGGATCCATCACCGCACCCTCCTCTTCGTCATCCGACACATCCCCATGCAGCCTCATCCCCGCGAGCCCTATCCCGAGCTGCCGCCACAGATGGCCGATAAACCCAAAATGATGGGAAATTCGGGGGGAATCAAATGTCCAGGCAAAGGGGGGATCCAGCAGAGCCGATGCTTCGCGCGCGCGTGAGAGTTTGCTGGGGTGTGGTAGGGGGGCTATATCTGGAGGATTTGGGAGAGGGAAATTGTTTTCCGGAGCTTTAATTAATGGCGAGACGAGTGGAAGAGGGAGCACGAGAACAGAGCGGCCGGGTATTTGTAGACGACGAAGCGAGGAGAAGGTGAGTGAGTGGGTGATGCTCGGTCGCAATATTATCTGCCGCACATCTACGGTCGTAGACAACCGTGTTACCTTCTCCGTGCAATACGAATTAGGGGAGGCAACCGTGTTACCCTCTCCCTCCTCCCTCCCCTTCCTTGCGAGTCCCCTTCTTTTTCTCGGCTCCACTTCTTTCCCCCTCCGGCGATCTTAGGAAACAAAGTGGTAATGAAAGGGTGTCAAACCCGAGCAGTGTAGTATCCGAGCAGTAGTATCTATGTATGAATAGTTTGTATCGAAAGAAATCAAGGAAAATGGCTGAATTGGAAGGCATCGATAGTATTTTAGAGTATATGTTTAGGGTTTCATCGCCCATAGGCTAGAAACTGGGAAAAGACAACATAACGCGCTACAGCCACAAC
This sequence comes from Aegilops bicornis, assembly GCA_021605145.1. Lineage (NCBI taxonomy): Eukaryota > Viridiplantae > Streptophyta > Magnoliopsida > Poales > Poaceae > Aegilops > Aegilops bicornis. The sequence continues at coordinate 254,634,489 of CM038671.1, read as the reverse complement.
TTGGCCCCTTTATAGGTATAGTAACTATCATAGTGCGGTAAAACTAACTAATCAACGGTGCTTTGAGTGGAACGATCCCAATCGTCGAGCGAGTGAAGGTCCCAAGCGAGTACATCCGTCTGATTCACAGTAACTCATGTGGGGCACTCAACGGGTACTAAAGCTAGACAGTTAGAATCGACGTGCCCTCATGGCGTTGTCAACGATGATGTTCTCCACACCGCGGTGGTCGACTTGAAGAACGTTGAGAACGTGTGTTTGATGAAGTCCACGTCCTCCCATGTAGCATCATCCAACGCTAGGTTCTACCACTGCATGAGCCACTGAACCACGGGAATATTGCAATGAGAGATTTGTCAGACTCAAGAATTAGTGATGGTGCATCCTTGAGTGTACCATCCTCATTCACAGTCGGCATGCTCGGGCTAGGAATAGCTTGTGGGCCTAGGTACTTTCTGAGTTGAGTAGCATGGAACATAGGATGAATTTTGATGTGATCACGGAGCTGGAGTTTGTAGGCCACTTTACGCACTCGTTGTGTAATCAGGAAAGTACCATAGTGCTTGTGTTGCAGTTTAAGTGAACCTCTAAATCCAAAAGTTGACTGCTTGTAAGGAGCCACATCTTCAGATAGGCCAAGTCTTCTTCGGTAAAATTTCTGTGTACTCTTTCATGTCAGTATACTTTTTTCCTTCTTTGTTGTGCTTGTGTAGGTTCTGCTTGAGCTGATCCAATATAGCATGTTTTTTCTCTAGAATTATCTTGCTTCTAAATCTTTAGGGCCTGGGATAGCCATCTCACTGATCAGTGGAGGGGGAAACCCATACAAGCTTAGAATGGGGCCATCTTAAGGGTTTATGGTAAGTTGTTGTACCAATACTCAGCTAATGCCAACCATGAATGCCACTTATTGGTTCATTGGAAGTCATACACCTCAAATAACACTCCAAACACCGATTTAATCTTTCAGTTTGTCCATCTATTTCTGGGTGATAGGATGAACTATGTTTGAGCTCTATTTTGAGACTAGTGAAGACATGTCTCCACTTTGGCTTATGAAAATCATGTTCCTATCAAAAATAACCAGTCTAGGAAGCCCATGCAATTTGATTATATTACCCAGAAAAACTTGTGCCACTATGACCCCTGTATAAGGATGAGCTAAAGGCAGGAAATGGGCCTATTTTGTAAAATTATCCACAACAACCAAGCTGGCCTCCTTGCCTTGAGACTTTGGCAAGCCTTCTATTAAATCCATAGAAATGTGATCCTATGCCATGTATGCTATAGGCAATGGTTCCAGAAGACCAAGAGATAAGCACTGCTCATGTTTAGATCTTTGGCATATTGGGCAATGAGACACAAAAGTTTAACTGTCCTTTGTAAGCCTTGGTCGGTAGAAGATGCTCTTAATCCTTTGGTATGTTGCTCTCATGCCCGAGTGGCCTCCTATAGAAGAAGAAGAATGGTGGCGCGAGCAACTTACGCATGATAGCATTTCCTTCTCCATCATTATCATTACTCAATATATTATTCAATAGCAATTCGACTTGATCAACAGTTCGTTCCTGAAAACACAACCAAAGACAACTATCTAGGTGGTCTCTGGAAGCATCGGTTAGTCCATTATAAAAGATATCAAGTATTTAATTTTTCTTGAGAGGATGATCAGGCAAAGCATTAAGTAATTGTAGAAGCCTCCCCCAAGCTTGTGGGAGACTCTCTTCTTCAATTTGCACAAAGTTAAATATTTCCCGTAGGGCAGCTTGTTTCTCATGAGGAGGGAAATATTTTTGAGAGAAGTAGTAAATCATATCCTGGGGACTACGCACACAACTAGGAGCAAGAGAATTAAACCATAACTTAGCATCACCCTTTAACGAGAAACGGAACAACTTAAGAATATAGTAATAGCGATTTATTTTCTTCATGAGCAAATAGGGTGGCTATATCATTCAATTTAGTAAGGTGTGCCACAACAGTTTCAGATTCATAACCTTAGAAAGGATCATATTCAACCAAAGTAATTAACTCAGGGTCGACAGAGAATTCATAATCGTTATCAGTAACAAAGATAGGTGAAGTAGCAAAATTAGGATCATATTTCATTCTAGCATTCAAGGATTTTTCTTTCAGCTTAACTAACAGTTTCTTAAGATCCTCCCTATAATTGCAAGCAAAGAAGTCTTTAGCAGTTTCTTCATCCATAACATAACCCTCAGGTACAACATGCAATTCATATCTAGGGGGAGAATCATAATCTTCAGTTTCAATAATATCATCAGTTTCGGTAATTTCATTCTCTCTAACCCTAGCAAGTTGTTCATCAAGAAGCACCGTATTATCAAGCAGAGAAGTAGTTTCATCATAAGCATCATGCATAGCAGAAGTGGCATCATCAATAACATGCGACATATTAGAATCAATAGTAGGTGTAGGTGTCACAAGTTTAATCAAAACAGAAGGAGAATCAAGTGCAGAGCTAGATGGCGCTTCCTTACCTCCCTCGTAGTTGAGGGAAAAATCTTGGTTCTTTGATCTTTCAAAATCCTCATAGTGATCAATGATATAAATCCCAAGTGACTTAGAGAATAGAGCTATGCTCCCGGCAACGGGCGCCAGAAAAGGTCTTGATAACCCACAAGTATAGGGGATCATAGCAGTTTTTCGAGGGTAGAGTATTCAACCCAAATTTATTGATTCGACACAAGGGGAGCCAAAGAATATTCTCAAGTATTAGCAGTTGAGTTGGCAATTTAACCACACCTGAAAGACTTAATATCTACAGCAAAATATTTAGTAGCAAAGTAGTATGGAAGTAGCGGTAACGGTAGCAAAAGTAACAGTAGCAGTTTTGTAGCAATCGTAATAGTGGCAACGAAAAAGTAACTTAGCAAAGATTATTTTTTTACGAGCTCGTAGGCAATGGATCAATGATGGATAATTATGTCGGATGGCATTCATCATGCAACGTTTATAACATAGGGTGACACAGAACTAGCTCAAATTCATCAATATAATGTAGGCATGTATTCTGAATATAGTCATACGTGCTTATGGAAAAGAACTTGCATGACATATTTTATCCTACCCTCCCGTGGCAGCGGGGTCCTATTGGAAACTAAGGGATATTAAGGTCTCCTTATAATAGAGTACCGGACCAAAGCATTAGCACTTAGTGAATACATGAACTCCTCAAACTATGGTCATCACCGGGAAGTGTCCCGACTATTGTCACTCCGAGTTTGCCGGATCATAACACGTAGTAGGTGACTATAACTTGCAAGATAGGATCAAGAACACAACTATATTCATGAAAACATAATAGGTTCAGATCTGAAATCATGGCACCCGGTCCCTAGTAACAAGCATTAGGCATAGCAAAGTCATGGCAACATCAATCTTACAACATAGTGGATACTAGGGATCAAACTCTAACAAAACTAACTCGATTACATGGTAAATCTCATCCAACCCATCACCGTCCAGCAAGCCTACGATGGGATTACTCATGTAGCGGTGAGCATCATGAAATTGGTGATGGAGGATGGTTGATGATGACGATGGCGACGATTTCCCCTCTCCGGAGCCCCGAACGGACTCCAGATCTGCCCTCCCGAGGAAGAACAAGGCTTCTTGGCGGCTCCGTATCGTAAAACGCAATGAATCCTTCTCTTTGATTTTTTTCTCCCCGAACGTGAATATATGGAGTTGGAGTTGAGGTCGGTGAAGGTCCAGGGAGCCCACAAGGACAGAGGGCGCGCCCCCACCCTTGTGGACAGGGTGTGGGCCCCCTTCGGTTGATTCTTTCACCAATATTTGTTATTTATTCCAAAACTTATCTCCGTGAAGTTTCAGGTCATTCCGAGAACTTTTATTTCTACACAAAAATAACACCATGGCAATTCTGTTGAAAATAGTGTCAGTTTGGGTTAGTTCCATTCAAATCATGCAAGTTAGAGTCCAAAACAAGGGCAAAAGAGTTTGGAAAAGTAGATATGATGGAGACGTATCACGCCCAGATCCAATCTCTTATTCTTCTGCCTCAGCGAATAATGCAAACTCCCCCAACCAGCCATGGTCGATACCCTCAAAGGGCACCGGGTGGTTCCACCGTGACGGATGGCGCCATCTTGGAGCTGCGCAAGAAAAGGGATATCTTTCCGCCAACATCGTGGGCCCGCACTCGATGCCAACCAACAAGTGCCCGCTACCAACCAAGGGGAGCGGGTAATCTTCGCCCCACCTCATCCGAGGCTTAGTGTTCCCGCTGCACCCGTTTTGTAAAAGGGGGTGATGTTCTACTACTGGCTCGACTTACACCACATGGCCCCGAACTCCATTCTCCACCTCGCCTCCTTCATCACGGTCTTGAGGCCTTCCTTGGCGTTAAGTCAAGACTTCGACCTATGGTCGAAGATCTTCGGCACCAAGCCGAAGTCTAGCATCTCTGATCTGGCGGAGTGCGGAGGGGCCATGGTCAGTAAGAACCAGAGTTTCGTCTGGTTCAAAGGCACATTCATCAAGACTGTCAAGGAGTGGCAGCGAGAGTGGTTTTATATCACCGAGCCACTCGCCTTTGGCCAAGTCAAGTCCCCGCCTTTTCGGCCGGCCCCCCAAAGAAGCCCATGTCCTAGAGGGAGAAGGGCATCGTCTGGGGGAACCCAGATGAGGTGGATACACTGATCAAGAAGATCAAGTGGTGCTCTACCCAGAAAGACCTCCAGCTCCCTCCAGACGAGTTGTGAAGTTAGCAGCGTATTGAGAGATCAGAGGGACATACAAAACACACCAAAAAAAGTTGGGTTTTGGAGATGGTTTTGGTGCTTGGGCTGTCGGCGGTTCCCCATTCGGAGATATTGGTGTGCATGCTTGAGATAAAGATCGAGGGTGTGTGAAAGAGAGACCTAGGGAAAGATAGGCTTGGAGGAAGAACGGCTTGGGCCACAAAGCAGTTTGTGTGTGTAATAGAGACCTATGGAGAGAGAGTATGTGTGTGAGAGAGAGATCTATATATAGAGAGAGGGTGTGCGAGTTTTAGTGTGTGTGCATGTGTGTATGAGAGAGAGAAAGACTTGGGAGAGAGGGAGAGGTGGTGTGTGTGTGTGTGTGTGTGAGAGAGAGAGAGAGACATAGATATTGGGAAGCAAAGTGGTGTGCGTGTTTGATAGAGAGATCAAGAGTATGTGCAAGAGAAACCTAGGGAGAGAGAGGCACCCAGAGAAAGAGTGTGTTTTGTGTGTGAGCGAGAGATCAATGGTGAGAGAGTATGTGTGTGAGAGGGGGAGACCTAGCTACAGTGAGGGGTGTGCGTGTTTGAGAGAGATAACTATGGAGGGAGAGAGGGAGAGGGATAGTGTGTGTGTGAGAGAGGTAGGTGTGTGTGTGTTTGAAGGAGAGGGAGTGGGGGAGAGTGGTGTGCATTCTTGAGAGAGAGATCGGGAGTGTGCGAGAGAGGGATCCCGAGAAAGAGAGAAATTTGTACGTGTAAGTGAGACGCAAGGAGAGATAGAATATGTGTGTGAGGAGAGACCTAGAGAGAGTGGTGTGCGAGTTTAAGAGATTGTGTGTGTGTGCGCGCGCGTGTGTGAGAGAGAGATAGGAGAGAAGGGAAGGATAATGTGTATGTGTGTGTGAGAGATGCATGTCCAGGAATAGAGAGAGAGAGAGAGAGAGAGAGAGAGAGAGAGAGCGTGCGAGAGTCTGGGAAGGATAGGGAGAGTGCGAGAGAGAGAGAGAGAGAGAGAGAGAGAGAGAGAGTGAGAGTGAGAGAGTGAGAGAGAGTGGTGTGTGTGCTTGAGAAAGAGATCGGGAGTATGCAAGAGAGAAAACTATAGGGAAACAGAGGCTTGGAGAGAGAGAAGGAGAGGGAGTGACAATGTTGCGTGTGTGCTTGAGAGATATATCACGAGTATGCGAGAGAGAACCTGGGGAGAGAGGGGGCCTAGAGAAAGAGAGCATCTTATATTTTTATATACCTAACATAAAACTAGCTCACTTATCATAACATAATACTATGCCAACTCAACGCCACCATGCATGCCCCACCAAATTTAATTCTCTCGACATGCAACTATGCCAACTCACCATGCTACTATGCATGGGAAAAACCATCTTAACATGTAGTACACATGCTACTATATTCAATAAATATTTTACAACCTAAATAGTTATCTTAACATGCTACTGATGTCGCTTGAAGCTACGTCGGTATTTCCCAAAGAGGAAGGGATGATGCAAAGACGGTTCCCTCGTAAATGAAACCAAGGTTATCGAACCAAAGAGGGAGAACCAAGCAACACAACATAAACAATCCCTGCACACAAATAACAACACCTCGCAACTCGACGTGTTAAAGGGGTTGTCAATCCCTTTCGGGTAACGGCGCCAAAAACGATGCGTGGACGGGAGAAAGTTGTAATAGATTGAATAAATAGATCGCAAATAAAATAAAGTGCAGCAAAGTATTTTTGTATTTTTGGTTTAATAGATCTGAAAATAAATGCAAAGGAAAAGTAGATCGCAAAGGCAAATATATGAGAAAGAGACCTGGGGGCCGTAGGTTTCACTAGTGGCTTCTCTCGAGAAAAATAACAAACGGTGGGTAAACAAATTACTGTTGGGCAATTGATAGAACTTCAAATAATCATGACGATATCCAGGCAATGATCATTATATAGGCATCACGTCCAAGATTAGTAGACCGACTCGCCTCGCATCTACTACTATTACTCCACACATCGATCGCTATCCAAAGATGCATCTAGTGTATTAAGTTCATAGAGAAACAGAGTAATGCAATAAGAACGATGACATGATGTAGACAAGATCTATCTATGTAGAGATAGACCCCATCATTTTATCCTTAGTAGCAACGATGCATACGTGTTGGTTCCCCTTACATCACTTTGGGATCAAGCACCGTAAGATCGAACCCACTACAAAGCACCTCTTCCCATTGCAAGATAAATAGATTAAGTTGGCCAAACAAAACCCAAATATCGGAGAAGAAATACAAGGCTATAAGAGATCATGCATAAAAGAGATCAAAGAAACTCAAATACTTTCATGGATATAAAAAGATATAACTGATCATAAACTCAAAGTTCATCAGATCCCAACAAACACACCACAAAAAGAGTTACAAAGATATGGATCTCCAAGAGACCATTGTATTGAGAATTCAGCGAGAGAGAGGAAGCGATCTAGCTACTAGCTATGAGACCAAGGTCTACAAAGAACTACTCACGCATCATCGGAGAGGCACCAATGGAGGTGGTGAACCCCATCCGAGATGGTGTCTAGATTGGATCCGGTGGTTCGGGACTCCACGGTGGCTGGATCAATATTTCGTCGACTCCTAGGGTTTCTAGAATATTGGGGTATTTATAGAGCAAAGAGGCGGTCAGGGGCACCCGAGGTGGGCACAACCCACTGTCCAGGCGCGCATGGAGCCTCTGGAAGCGCCTGGTGGGTTGTGTGCTCTCCTCGGAGCACCCCCCAGGCGCAGCCAGGCCCCGTTATGTGTCTTCTGGTCCATAAAAAATCTCCGTGAAGTTTCGTTGCATTTGGACTCCGTGTGATATTGATTTCCTGTGATGTAAAAAACATGCATAAAACAACAATTGGCACTTGGCACTATGTCAATAGGTTAGTACCCAAAAATGATATAAAATTATTATAAAACATCCAAGATTGATAATATAACAGCATGGAACAATCAAAAATTATAGATACGTTGGAGACGTATTAGCTACTATGCTGATTCACCATGCCACCATGCATGTCCCACCAAATTTAATTCTCCCAGCATGCAACTATGCCAACTCACCATGCCACTATGCCTATAAAAAAATCATCTTAACATGTACCATGCATGCTACTATATTCGATAAATATTTTATAACTATGTAATATGAAATATGATAAAATATGTGTACTTTAGTTTTAATTCTCGTATTGCTAATCCAAATACTTAAGTTCCATATTGCCAATTCTCATAGAAATAACTGCATTCAATTCCTGCAACAGTGCGCACGGTATTATATCTAGTTTTGTTTGGGTAAGGAGACATGGGGAGAGGGTATGTGCATATATGTAGGGGGGCTAGAGATAGAGGGGTGTGGGTGTTCGAGAGAGAGAGAGTACATATATGTGTGAGATAGAGATCCTATGGAGAGAGAGAGAGTCCTAGGAGAGAGGGAGATGGATAGTGTGTGTGAGAAAGATGCATGTCTAGGGAGAGATAGCGGGATTTATATGTATGTCTCACATCCGATTGTCATCTCCGAGCTCCTTCATGACGATCTTATGCTTACCAAACTAAAAAAATTGGCCACAACTTCAACTTACAAATTTGAAAGTTTGGCCTCACTATAGATTATGTGGCATGGCATTGGTCGCAACTAAACCCAGGATCCGACAATTGAGAAATTTGGCATAGCTGAAAAATATCTGAGGACTTTCAGCAACATTAGCTCGGATTGTCCTTCGGATGAAGACACGTGTGAAAACTTAGCTGCAGCTCCCCTCCCCTCGGTCGAGTGAGCTTCGCTCGGTGGCATCCCGATGGAGGTAGCCAATCCAACACGGCTCATTCGGGGCGATGTTGGTTGCCGGAGAGGCAGTCTCCTAGTACAGATCGATCCAGTGGTAGCGCTCCTCACCAACAAGCCATAGGAAGCGATGGTGCGGCAGGAAATTCTAGGTGTTGGGAAATGTTGCATGAAAGAAAAAATCTACGCACACGCAATGATCTATCCATGGAGTTGCATAGCAACGAGGGGGAGAGTGCATCTACGTACCCTTGTAGACTGTAAGCGGAAGCGTTTGACAACGCGGTTGATGTAGTCGAACTTCTTCTAGCTCCGACCGATCAAGTACCGAACGCACGACACCTCCGAGTTACGCACCACGCTCAGCTCGGTGACGCCCCTCGCCTTCTTGATCCGAGAAAGATGTCGAGGTATTAGATGAATTCCGTCAGCACAGCGGCATGGTGACGGTGATGGCGAAGTGATCCTCGCAGGGCTTCGCCTAAGCACCACGAAGATATGACCGAGGGTGTAAACTGTGGAGGGGGGGCGCCACACATGTCTATGAAGGAAATATGCCCTAGAGGCAATAATAAAGTTATTATTTATTTCCTCATATCATGATAAATGTTTATTATTCATGCTAGAATTGTATTAACCGGAAACATGATACATGTGTGAATACATAGACAAACATATAGTCACTAGTATGCCTCTACTTGACTAGCTCATTAATCAAAGATGGTTATGTTTCCTAACCATAGACATGTGTTGTTATTTGATTAATGGGATCACATCATTAGGAGAATGATGTGATTGACATGACCCATTCCGTTAGCCTAGCACTTGATCGTTTAGTATATTGCTATTGCTTTCTTCATGACTTATACATGTTCCTCAGTAACTCATGAGATTATGCAACTCCCGTTTACGGGAGGAACACTTTGGGTGCTACCAAAGCGTCACAACGTAACTGGGTGATTATAAAGGAGTACTACAGGTGTCTCCAAAGGTACATGTTGGGTTGGCGTATTTCGAGATTAGGTTTTGTCACTCCGATTGCTCTGGAGAGGTATCTCCGGCCCTCTCGGTAATGCACATCACTATAAGCCTTGCAAGCAATGTAGCTAATGAGTTAGTTACGGAATGATGCATTACGTATCTAGTAAAGAGACTTGCCGAGAACGAGATTGAACTAGGTATTGGATACCGAAGCGATCGAATCTCGGGCAAGTAACATACCGATGACAAAGGGAACAACGTATGTTGTTATGCGGTTCGACCGATAAAGATCTTAAGAGAATATGTAGGAGCCAATATGAGCATCCAGGTTCCGCTATTGGTTATCGATGAGAATAGTTCTAGGTCATGTCTACATAGTTCTCGAACCCGTAGGGTCCGCGACGCTTAACGTTACGATGGCGACAGCTTTTATTATGAGTTTATAAGTTTTGATGTACTGAAGATTGTTCGGAGTCCCGGATGTGATCACGGACATGACGAGGAGTCTCGAAATGGTCGAGACATAAAGATTAATATATTGGAAGCCTATATTTGGATATCGGAATGGTTCCGGGTGAAATCGGATTTTTCAAAACACCGGGGTTACGGAACCCTCCCGGGGTTAATGGGCCTTAGTAGGCCATAAGGGAGAAGAGGAGGGCGGCCGGGGCAGGCCGCCCCCTCCCCCTAGTCCAAATAGGACAAGGAAGGGGGCGCCCCTTTCCTCTTTCCCTTCCCCTTTCCTTCTCCAACAAGGCAAGAGGGGAGTTCTACTCCGGTGGGAGTAGGACTCCTCCAGCGCACTCCCTTGGGGGCCTTAGCCGTGCGGTGCCCCTCCACCATATTCCACCTCGGTCATATCGTCGCGGAGTTTAGGCGAAGCCTCGCGCCGGTAGAGCATCATCATCGCCACCACGCCGTCGCGTCGACGGAACTCATCCTCGACACTTTCTTTGGATCGGAGTCAGGGGATCGTCATCGAGCTGAACGTGTCTTTGAACTCGGAGGTGCCGTCGTTCGGTACTTGGATCGGTCGGATCGTGGAAGACATCTGACTACATCAACCGCGTTGTCATAATGCTTCCGCTTACGGTTCACGAGTGCGTGGACAACACTCTCCCCTCTCGTTGCTATACCATCACCATGATCTTGCGTGTGCATAGGAAATTTTTGAAATTACTACGTTCCCCAACAAAGGGCATCCCGAGCCAGGTTTTATGCGTTGATGTTATATGCACGAGTAGAACACAAGTGAGTTGTGGGCGATACAAGTCATCTTGCTTACCAAAGATGTTATACTTTGGTTCGGGCGGTATTGTGAGATGAAGCGGCCGGACCGACATTACAGCGTGACGCTTACGCAAGACTGGTTTCACCGCTGCGAGCACTTTCGTTGCTTAAAGGTGATTGGCGGGTCTCTGTCTCTCTCACTTTAGTTGAGCAAGTGTGGCTACGCCCGGTCCTTGCGAAGGTTAAAACAGCACCAACTTGACAAACTATCGTTGTGGTTTTGATGCGTAGGTAAGAACAGTTCTGCTCACTTCGTAGCAGTACCACGTAAAACTTGCAACAACAAAGTAGAGGACGTCTAACTTGTTTTTGCAAGGCATGTTGTGATGTGATATGGTCAAGACGTGATGCTATATTTTATTGTATGAGATGATCATGTTTTGTAACCGAGTTATCAAGAATCGGCAGGTGAGCCATATGGTTGTTGCTTTATTGTACGAAATGCAAACGCCATGTAATTGCTTTACTTTATCACTAAGCGGTAGCGATAGTCGAGAAGCAATAGTTGGCGAGGACGACAACGATGCTACGATGGAGATCAAGGTGTCGCGCCGGTGACGATGGTGATCATAGCGATTGCTTCGAGATGGAGATCACAAGCACAAGATGATGATGGCCATATCATATCACTTATATTGATTGCATGTGATGTTTATCCTTTATGCATCTTATCTTGCTTTGATTGACGGTAGCATTATAAGATGATCTCTCATTAAATATCAAGAAGTGTTCTCAATGAGTATGCACCGCTATGCGAAAGTTCTTCGTCTTTGAGACACCACGTGATGATCGGGTGTGATAGGCTCTACGTTCAAATACAACGGGTGCAAAACAGCTTGCACACGCGGAATATTCAGGTCAAACTTGACGAGCCTAGCATATACGAGATATGGCCTCTAACACGGAGACCGAAAGGTCGAACGTGAATCATATAGTAGATATGATCAACATAGTGATGTTCACCATTGAAACTACTCCATCTCACGTGATGATCGGACATGGTTTAGTTGATTTGGATCACGTAATCACTTAGATGACTAGAGAGATGTCTATCTAAGTGGGAGTTCTTAAGTAATATGATTAATTGAACTTAAATTTATCATGAACTTAGTACACGATAGTATTTTGCTTGTCTATGTTTCATCGTAGATAGATGGCTCGTCTTTGTTGTTACGTTGAATTTTAATGTTCCTTGAGAAAGCAAAGTTGAAAGATGATGGTAGCAATTACACGGATCGGGTCCAGAATCTCGAGGATTATCCTCATTGTCGCACGTAAGAATTATGTCCTGGAAGCACCGCTGGGTGCGAACTGCCGTCACGATGCAACTGACGATCTTAAGAACGTCTGGCAGAGCAAAGCTGATGACTACTCGATAGTTCAGTGGGCCATGCTTTACGGCTTAGAACTAGGGCTTCAACGACGTTTTGAACGTCATGGAGCATATGAGATGTTCCAGGAGTTGAAGTTAATATTTCAAGCAAATGCCCAGATTGAGAGATATTAAGTCTCCAATAAGTTCTATAGCTGCAAGATGGAGGAGAATAGTTCTGGGTGAACACATACTCAAAATGTCCGGGTATAATAATCACTTGATTCAACCGGGAGTTAATCTTCACGATGATAGTGTCATTGATGTAATTCTTCAATCATCGCCACCAAGCTACAAGAGCTTCGTGATGAACTATAATATGCAAGGGATGGACAAGACTATTCCCGAGCTCAATGCTAAAAGCCATGGAGGTAGAAATCAAAAGGAGCATCAAGTGTTGATGGTCAACAAGACCACCAGTTTCAAGAAAAGGGCAAAGGGAAGAAGAAGGGGAACTTCAAGAAGAACAAAGAAACAAGTTGTTGCTCAAGAGAAGAAACCCAAGTCCGACCTAAGCCCGAGATCTGAGTGCTTCTACCGCAAGCGACCGACACCGGAAGCGGAACGCCCCAAGTATTTGGCGGATAAGAAAGATGGCAAAGTGAACAAAGGTATATGTGATATACATGTTATTGATGTGTACCTTACTAATGCTCACAGTAGTACTGGTATTTGATATCGGTTACGCTGCTAATATTTGCAACTTCAAACAGAACTACGGATTAAGCGAAGATTGGCTAAGGACGAGGTGACGATGCGCTGTGGGAAATGGTTCCAAAGTCGATGTGATCGCGGTCGGCACGCTTACCTCTACATCTACCATCGGGATTAGTTTTAGACCTAAATAATTGTTATTTGGTGCCGCCATTAAGCATGAACATTATATCTGGATCTTGTTTGATGCGAGACGGTTATTCATTTAAGTCGGAGAATAATGGTTGTTCTATTTATATGAATAATATCTTTTATGGTCATGCACCCTTGAAGAGTGGTCTATTTTTATTGAATCTCGATAGTAGTAATACACATATTCATAGTGTTGAAACCAAAAGATACAGAGTTGATAATGATAGTGCAACTTAATTGTGGCAATCGCCGCTTGGGTCATATCGGAGTAAAACGCATGAAGAAACTCCACATCGATGGGCTTTTGGAATCACTTGATTATGAATCACTTGGTACTTATGAACCGTGCCTCATGGGCAAGATGACTAAAACGCCGTTCTCCTAACTATGGAGCGAGCAACCGATTTGTTGGAAATCATACATACCGATGTTTGTGGTCCAATGAATGTTGAGGCACTTGTGGCGGTATCGTTATTTTCTCACCTTCACAGATGATTTGAGCAGATATGGGTATATCTACTTAATGAAACACAAATCTGAAACATTTGAAAAGTTCAAAGAATTTCAGAGTGAAGTGGAAAATCATCGTAACAAGAAAATAAAATTTCTACGATCTGATCGTGGAGGAGAATATTTGAGTTTCTGAGTTTGGTTTACATTTGAAACAATGCGGAATAGTTTGGCAACTCACGCCACGGAACACCACAGCGAAATGGTGTGTCCGAACGTCAGAATCGTACTTTACTAGATATGGTGCGATCTATGATGTCTCTTACTGATTTACCGCTATCCTTTTGGGGTTATGCTTTAGAGACTACCGCATTCACGTTAAATAGGGCACCATCAAAATCCATTGAAACGACACCTTATGAACTATGGTTTGGCAAGAAACCAAAGTTGTCAGATCTTAAAGTTTGGGGCTGCGATGCTTATGTGAAGAAACTTCAACCAGATAAGCTCGAACCTAAATCGGAGAAATGTGTCTTCATAGGATACCCAAAAGAGACTATTGGGTACACCTTGTATCATAGATCTGAAGGCAAGATCTTCGTTGCTAAATTCGGATCCTTTCTAGAAAAGGAGTTTCTCTCGAAAGAAGTGAGTGGGAGAAAAGTAGAACTTGATGAGATAAATGTATCTGCTCCCTTATTGGAAAATAGTTCATCACAAGAACCGGTTCCTCGTGACAACCGCACCAATTAGTGAGGAAGCTAATGATATTGATCATGAAACTTCAGATCAAGTTTCTCACCGAACTACGAGAGTCAACTAGAGTAAGATCCGCACTGCAGTGGTACGGTAATCCTATTCTGGAAGTCATGTTACTTGACCATGGCGAACCTACAAACTATGAAGAAGCGATGGTGAGCCAGATTCCGCAAAATGGCCGGAAGCCATGAAATCGAGATGGGATCCATGTATGAGAACAAAGTATGGACTTTGGTTGACTTGCCCGATGATCGGCAAGCCATTGAGAATAAATGGATCTTTAAGAAGAAGATCGACATCGATGGTAATGTAACTGTCTATAAAGCTCGACTTGTTGCAAAAGGTTTTCGACAAGTTCAAGGGGTTGACTACGATGAGACTTTCTCACCAGAGCGATGCTTAAGTCTCGTCTAAATCATGTTAGCAATTGCTGCATTTTATGATTATGAAATTTGGCAAATGGATGTCAAAACTACATTCTTGAATGGATTTCTAGAAGAAGAGTTGTATATGATGCAACGAGAAGGTTTTGTTGATCCAAAAGGTGTCGACAAAGTGTGCAAGCTCCAAATGATCAATTTATGGTCTGCAAGCCTCTCGAGTTGGAATAAACGCTTTGATAGTGTGATCAAAGCATATGGTTTTATCTGAGACTTTTGGAGAAGCACAGTATTTACAAGAAAGTGAGTGGAGCTGTGTAGCATTTACGATATTATATGTGGACGACATATTATTAATTGGAAATGATATAGAATTTCTGGATAGCATAAAAGGATACTTGAATAAAAGTTTTTCAATGAAAGACCTCGGTGAAGCTGCTTACATATTGGGCATCAAGATCTATAGAGATAGATCAAGACGCTTGATTGGACTTTCACAAAGCACATACCTTGATAAAGTTTTGAAAAGTTCAAAATGGATCAGGCAAAGAAAGGATTTTTACACATGTTACATGGTGTGAAATTAAGTCGGACTCAATGCTGAGCCACAACAGGAAGATAGAGAGAAAATGAAAGATGTTCCTATGCTTCCAGCCATAGGCTCATCATGTATGCAATGCTGTGTACCACACCGACGTATGCTTAGCGATAAGCTTGGCAGAAGGTACCAAAGTAATCCAGGAGTGGATCATCGACAAGGGTCAAGAACATCTGAAATACCCGAAAAGGACTAAGGATATGTTTCTCGTATATGGAGGTGACAAAGAGCTAGTCGTAAATGGTTACGTCGATGCAAGCTTTGATCGATCCGGACGATTCTAAATCGCATAACCGGATCGTGTTTTTACTAAATGGTGGAGCTGTCGGTTGGTGCAGTTCTAAACAAAGCGCCGTATGGCGGGATCTACATGTGAAGCGGAGTACATAGTTGCTTCGAAGCAGCAAATGAAGGAGTCTGGATGAAAGAGTTCATTTCCGATCTAGGTGTCATACCTAGTGCATCGGGACCAATGAAGATCTTCTGTGACAATACTTGGTGCAATTGCCTTGGCAAAGGAATCCAGATTTCACAAGAGGACCAAGCATATCAAGAGACGCTTCAATTCCATCCGGACCAAGTCCGTGGGAGACATAGAGATTTGCAAGATACATACGGATCTGAATGTTGCAGACCCGTTGACTAAGCCTCTTCCACGAGCAAAACATGATCCGCACCAAGACTCCATGGGTGTTAGAATCATTACTGTGTAATCTAGATTATTGACTCTAGTGCAAGTGGGAGACTGAAGGAAATATGCCCTAGAGGCAATAATAAAGTTATTATTTATTTCCTCATATCATGATAAATGTTTATTATTCATGCTAGAATTGTATTAACCGGAAACATGATACATGTGTGAATACATAGACAAACATATAGTCACTAGTATGCCTCTACTTGACTAGCTCATTAATCAAAGATGGTTATGTTTCCTAACCATAGACATGTGTTGTTATTTGATTAATGGGATCACATCATTAGGAGAATGATGTGATTGACATGACCCATTCCGTTAGCCTAGCACTTGATCGCTTAGTATATTGCTATTGCTTTCTTCATGACTTATACATGTTCCTCGTAACTCATGAGATTATGCAACTCCCGCTTACCGGAGGAACACTTTGGGTGCTACCAAACGTCACAACGTAACCGGGTGATTATAAAGGAGTACTACAGTGTCTCCAAAGGTACATGTTGGGTTGGCGTATTTCGAGATTAGGTTTTGTCACTCCGATTGTCGGAGAGGTATCTCTCGCCCTCTCGGTAATGCACATCACTATAAGCCTTGCAAGCAATGTAGCTAATGAGTTAGTTACTAATGATGCATTACGTAACGAGTAAAGAGACTTGCCAAGAACGAGATTGAACTAGGTATTGGATACCGACGATCGAATCTCGGCAAGTAACATACCGATGACAAAGGGAACAACGTATGTTGTTATGCGGTTTCGACCGATAAAGATCTTCAGAGAATATGTAGGAGCCAATATGAGCATCCGTGTTCCGCTATTGGTTATTGACCGAGAATAGTTCTAGGTCATGTCTACATAGTTCTCGAACCCGTAGGGTCCGCACGCTTAACGTTACGATGAAAGTTTTATTATGAGTTTATAAGTTTTGATGTAATCAAGATTGTTGGAGTCCGGATGTGATCACGGACATGACGAGGAGTCTCAAATGGTCGAGACATAAAGATTAATATATTGGAAGCCTATATTTGGATATCGGAATGGTTCCGTGAAATCGGATTTTACCGAACACCGGGTTACTGGAACCTCCCGGGGTTAATGGGCCTTAGTGGGCCATAAGGGAGAAGAGGAGGCCGGCCAGGCAGGCCGCGGCGCCTCCCCCTAGTCCTAATAGGACAGGAAGGGGGCGGCGCCTCTTCCTCTTTCCCTTCCCTTCCTTCTCCAACAAGGCAAGAGGGGAGTCCTACTCCCGGTGGGAGTAGGACTCCTCCAGCGCACCCCTGGGGCCGCACTTCCCCCTCCCTCCTTATATCACGAGGGCAAGGGGCACCCTAGGACACACAAGTTGATCTACGGATCGTTCCTTAGCCGTGTGCGGTGCCCCCTCCACCATATTCCACCTCGGTCATATCGTCCGCGGAGTTTAGGCGAAGCCCTCGCGCAGAGAGCATCATCATCGTCACCACGCCGTCGTCTGACGGAACTCATCCCCGACACTTTGCTTTGGATCGAGTCCGGGGATCGTCATCGAAGTTGAGCAGTTCTTGAACTCGGAGGTGCCGTGACGTTCAGTACTTGGATCGGTCGGATCGTGAAGACGCATTTGACTACATCAACCGCGTTGTCATAACGCTCCGCCACGGCCCACGAGGGCACGTGGACAACACTCTCCCTCTCGTTGCTATACCATCACCATGATCTTGCGTATGCGTAGGGAAATTTTTTGAAATTACTCATTCCCCCAGATCTAGGCAATTGTCTCATTGTGTGTGCTAGCTGCCCCTCCTCATATATATATATATATATATAGGTGGGAGGAGGAGGAGCAGCCATAGGAGGCGCCCAAGTAGGAGGAATCCTACTTGGAGTCCCCTGCCAAGCCGCTACCGCCATATATAACCGCGGGGGAAGGAAGGAGGAGGGGAGAGGGAAGGAAGTAGGAATCCTAATCCACTTTCCTTGCCCTCCCCTCTCTTCCTTCTCCTCCTCATAGGCTGGCCTCTATATGGGCGCACCAGGGCTGGTTTTGTTCCCTCACTTGGCCCATAAGGCCCATATCTTTGCCAGGGCTGCCCGAAACTCCTTTCCCGTGACCCGATAAGTACCCGGTACCCTCCGAAACACTTTCAGTGTCCGAATAGCATCATCCTATTTATCAACCTTTACCTCTCAAACATTTCGAGACTCCTCGTCATGTTCGTGATCTCATCCGGGACTCCGAACAACATTCGGTCACCAAATCACATAACTCATATAATACTATATCGTCATCAGACATTAAGCATGCGGACCCTACGGGTTCGAGAACTATGTAGACATGACCGAGACACCTCTCCGGTCAATAACCAATAGCGGAGCCTGGATGCTAATATTGGCTCCTACATATTCTACGAAGATCTTTATCGGTCAAACCGTTATGACAACATACGTTATTCCCTTTGTCTATCGGTATGTTACTTGCCCGAGATTTGATCGTCGGTATCTTCATACCTAGTTCAATCTTCGCATCGGCAAGTCTCTTTACTCGTTCTGTAATACATCATCCTATAACTAACTCATTTGCTTGCAAGGCTTCTTATGATGTGTATTACCGAGAGGGCCCAGAGATACCTCTCCGATACTCGGAGTGACAAATCCTAATATCGATCTATGCCAACCCAACAAACACCTTAAAAGATACCTGTAGAGCATCTTTATAATCACCCAGTTATGTTGTGACGTTTGGTAGCACACAAGGCATCCCTCTAGTATCCGGGAGTAGTCGAAGGAATATGTATTTCACATGAAGAAAGCAATAGCAATAAAACTGAACGATCAATATGCTATGCTAACGGATGGGTCTTGTCCATCACATCATTCTCCTAATGATGTGATCCCGTCTATGGTTAGGAAACTAAACCATCTTTGATTAACGAGCTAGTCTAGTAGAGGCTTACTAGGGACACAGTGTTTTGTCTATGTATCCACACATGTATCAAGTTTAGGTTAATACAATTCTAGCATGAATAATAAACATTTATCATGATATAAGGAAATACGAAATAACAACTTTATTATTGCCTCTAGGGCATATTTCCTTGATCTCCCACTTGCACTAGAGTCAATAATCTAGTTCACATCGCCATGTGATTTAACACCAATAGTTCACATCTTTATGTGATTAACACCCATAGTTCACATCGCCATGTGACCAACACCCAAAGGGTTTACTAGAGTCAATAATCTAGTTCACATCGCTATGTGATTGACACCCAAAGAGTACTAAGGTGTGATCATGTTTTTCTTGTGAGAGAAGTTTAGTCAGCGGGTCTCGCCATACATTCAGATCCGTACGTATTTTGAAAATTTCTATGTCTACAATGCTCTGCATGGAGCTACTCTAGGTAATTGCTCCCACATTCAATACATATCTAGATTGAAACTTAGAGTCATCTAGATCAGTGTCAAAGATTGCATCGACGTAACTCTTTATGACGAACTCTTTATCACCTCCATAACCGAGAAACATTTCCTTAGTCCTCTTTAAGGTAACTAAGGATAATTTTAACCGCCGTCCAGTGATCTATTCCTGGATCACTATTGTACCCCCTTGCCAAATTCATGGCAAGGTACACAATAGGTTTGGTACACAGCATGGCATACTTTATAGAACCTATGGCTATGGCATAGGGAATGACTTTCATTCTCTCTTTATCTTCTGCTGTGGTCGGGTTTTGAGTCATTACTCAACTTCACACCTTACAATACAAGAAAGAACTCCTTCTTTGACCGATCCATTTTGAACTCCTTCAAAATCTTGTCAAGGTATGTACTCATTGAAAGTCTCATCAAGCGTATTGATCTATATCTATAGATCTTGATGCCCAAGATGTAAGCAGCTTCACCGAGGTCTTTCATTGAAAAATTCTTATTCGAATATCCTTTATGCTATCCAGAAATTCTACATCATTTCCAATCAACAATATGTGATCCACATATAATATCAGAAATGCTACAGAGCTCCCACTCACTTTCTTGTAAATACAGGCTTCACCATAAGTCTGTATAAAACCATATGCTTTGATCACCTTATCAAAGCGTATATTCCAACTTTGAGATGCTTGCACCAGTCCATAGATGGATCACTGGAATTTCCACACTTTGTTTGCACCTTTAGGATCGACAAAACCTTTTGGTTGCATCATATACAACTCTTCTTTAAGAAATCCATTAACGAATGCAATTTTGACATAGATTTGCTAGATTTCATAAAATGCGGCAATTGCTAACATGATTTGTATAGGCTTAAGCATCGCTACGAGTGAGAAAATCTCATCATAGTCAACACCTTGAACTTGTCAAAAACCTTCTGCGACAAGTAGAGCTTTGTAGATAGTAATACTACCATCAGCGTTCTTCTTCCTCTTGAAGATCCATTTATTCTCAATGGCTTGCCGATCATCGGGCAAGTCCACCAAAGTCCACACTTTGTTCTCATACATGGATCCTATCTCAGATTTCATGGCCCCAAGCCATCTGTTGGAATCTGGGCTCATCATAGCTTCTTCATAGTTTGTAGGTTTCCCATGGTGTAATAACATGACTTCCAGGGACGGGATTACTGCATTCACTCTGCTACGGAACATGCTCGCTCGAGCTCCACGAGGTCGATGAGTAACTTGATCCAAGTTTCATGATCATCATCATTAGCTTCCTCTCTAGTTGGTGTAGGCATCACGGGAACGGATTTCACTGATGTGCTACTTTCCAATTCGAGAGAAGGTACAGTTACCTCATCAAGTTCTACTTTCCTCCCACCCACTACTTTCGAGAGAAACTCCTTCTCTAGAAAGGTTCCATTCTTGGCAACAAAGATCTTGCCTTCGGATTTTGTGGTAGAAGGTGTACCCAATTGTTTCCTTAGGGTATCCTATGAAGAGGCACTTCTCCGATTTGGGTTTGAGCTTATCAGGCTGAAGCCTTTTGACATAAGCATCACATCCCTAAACTTTAAGAAACGACAACTTAGGTTTCTTGCCAAACCACGATTCGCATTTGTCGTCTCAACGGATTTAGATGATTGCCCTATTTAATGTGAATGCAGCTGTCTCTAATGCATAACCCGAAAACGATAGTGGTAAATCGGTAAGAGACATCATAGAACACACCATATCCATAAAGTACAGTTACAACGTTCGGACACACCATTACGCTGTGGTGTTCCAGGTGGCATGAGTTGTGAAACTATTCCACATTGTTTTAAATGAAGGCCAACCTCATAACTCAAATATTCGCCTCTGCGATCAAATCGTAGAAACTTTATTTTCTTGTTACGATGATTCTCTACTTCATTATGAAATTCTTTGAACTTTTCAAATGTTTCAGACTTGTGTTTCATTAAGTAGATATACACATATCTGCTCAAATCATCTATGAAGGTGAAAATGACGATACCCACCGCGTGCCACAACACTCATTGGACCGAATACATCGGTATGTATTATTTCCAACAAGTCATTAGCTCGCTCCATTGTTCCGAAGAACGGAGTTTTAGTCATCTTGCCCATGAGGCATGCACTAGTACAACGAGGTGCTATACAAACAGTTTTTAACCCCTTTCCATGACGGCATTTGGAACTGTCGCCTAGTGAGTGATGGCGATAGGGGGTCCTTCCCACACAACCCAGAAACCGTCGGGGATATGCCCTCCTGGCACACACGCTCGGCAAAATGAGGTTGTCTGCGACCGGCGAGAGCTCAAATACGAAAATACATACAGTAGAGCTAAAAAAATACAATTATCTGAGCGAAATTGTTTAGGCCGCAAGTACATCCCACATACGATGGCCGCTAAACGTTTCTGTTCGTATGTACATCCCACACAGTCGTTCCAAGCAAAATGTTTCCATTCACAGGTACATCACACACAATTTTTCCCGTTAAATCGTTTGTGATAGCATTGCCATTGCACACGATATTAACAATTTTATCGTTTGCGTTATTAAATGCATCACACACGGTGCATAGAAGAAACTATGTGGCAAAGGTTGTCCATCGCACACAGTTTTTATGTGGTAAGCGTTTGCGCCACGTGGCCTAACGCAAACAGTTTTCAAGAGGATGTCGTGTGTGATTGTTCATTAATCTAACACAGTTTATTCCTAGAAACTGTGTGCATTATTGAATGCATCACACATGGTGTTTTCTCAATAATCATTTGCCATGGAAAACCCCAATTAGCAGGCTAATTATCCGATTATTAATAATCCATTTATTAATCTAATTGACATTTCATATTAAGCACACAATATATTTCATTTTCATAATTGAAATACATCATAGTACAACATGATATAGCTTCAAAGACTCGGCTACCACGAGGGAGTCCCGGATTAGGGGTACGGACGGCTGGACTATATCCTTTGGCCGGACTGTTGGACTATGAAGATACAAGATTGAAGACTTCGTCTCGTGCCCGGATGGAACTCTCCTTGGCGTGGAAGGCAAGCTTGGCGATACGGATATGTAGATCTCCTCCCATTGTAACCGACTCTGTGTAACCCTAGCCCCCTCCGGTGTCTATGTAAACCGGAGGGTTTTACCATAGGCTAGCTTCTAGGGTTTAGCATCTACAATCTTGTGGTAGATCAACTCTTGTAATACTCATATCATCAAGATCAATCAAGCAGGAAGTAGGGTATTACCTCCATCGAGAGGGCCCGAACTTGGTAAACATTGTGTCCCCGCCTCTGTTACCATCCACCTTAGACGCACAGTTCGGGACCCCCTACCCGAGATCCGCCGGTTTTGACACCGACATTGGTGCTTTCATTGAGAGTTCCACTGTGCCGTCGCTGTAAGGAAGGATGCCTCATCTCGTTGTCAAAAACAACGTCACCTCTGGGGGAGCCCTGGCTGTCGGCCAAACCCTCCGGCTAGGCGGCTTCGTCATGACCGCCTGCTTTGCCGCAGACCGACGATGACTTCTCGGGTCATCGAAAACAGCCTCCACATCGGCTCGTAACTTGCCGGCGAGATGAATCAATGGAGCTCTCCTCGCTAAATGAGCTCTTGGATCACATCGCCGCTTTGGGAGTCGCTACGGACTATGATCGGATTGGGCTTAAACCCGACCAAATGGAGATTAACTCTCCGCCGGTCACCCATCAGATAGCGGTAGTGGATGAACAATGTAGCGATTCTTCCTATATCTTGAGGACAAACTATGTCCGGATTCGAGCTCCCCGAGCCGGATACATTGTTCTGGAAGGACATCGCCCAAGCCCCGAGCCTAGAATCAGCAATGGGCCGTGACCTACCGGGCAACATCCTGGAGCCCGAACTTCCCAGACTGGAAACTCCTCTGCCCCTGGGTCTCAGATCGGGTAAGGGCTCGGACTCAAATCCACCCACCCACCCAGATATAAGAAATCTTTCCCACATTAGGCAAGAGCCCGTGAAGCAAAGACATCACTATTGGGCGATTCCTCCTTGTAATGAACAAGGTCAAGGACTGTCGCGAGGAAGACGCAATCTTATTCTTTTGCAATAATTGCATGGACAAGGGAATCCTTAACGCCATAAGTCGCCGTGACATAGCACGCTTCGCCGACTTGGCGTCCATAGTACGAAAGTACTGTGCGATGGAAAGTGCCTGGAAAACCGAAGCAAAATTTTGGGATAATCCGGCTCTGACTAAACACCCAGTCCGAATCAAAAGGGCGCACTCTCATAAGTCGCCCGATTCAATCATAAAGAAGCAAAAGCCCACTTCAGGGCATGGAACTGTGTTGGAGGGATGGCTTAACAGGCCCTGCAAAATCCACAAAGACAATGGATACCATACCAACACACACCGAGAGCATGTTGGGTACTCCGTCAGTGGCCAAAAGCGGTGAGGATCTCCTCATTCAAAACACCGCAGAGCACCATCCCTTGGATAACAATACACATCGACAGGTCTTTGAGACATTCGCCTCAAACAATAGGCTAAAAGCGAGCACTCCATAGCCTAGTCAAGTCTCGCCACGTGGCAGCAATAAATCCATGGAGCGACACGGCTATTACCTTCAACGCCAAAGGATTTAACCTAAATTCTAACAGCCCGAGTACCCGGCCGCATTGGTCCTTAGGCCAATTATGGACGACTTTCGCTCACTAAAGTGCTCATGGACGGCGGCTGATTAAACCTCATCTATGAGGAAACTCTTCAAAAATGGAAATAGACAGAACCGCATTGAGCAAAGCAAAGACGACCTTCAGAGGAATCATCCCTAGTCGGGAGGCATGCTACGCTGGAAAAATCACACTAGATGTGGTATTCCGGCACTCCGGGACAATTATAGGTCCAAGAAATTACATTCCAAGTGGCCCTGCTCAAGAGCGGATACCACGCCTCTTTTTAGGGTGGGAAGCATTCATGATCTTCCAAGCCATACCCCATTACGGGTACATGAAGCTCAAAATGCCCGGGCCTAATGGAATCATCACTCTAGCTAGTGATCCGGACATAGCACTTCGTGCCGAAAACAAAACAGCCGCACTGGCCCTCGAGGCATTATCCGAAGCCCTCGCGGTAGAGGAATTAACTGTGCTACGCTCCAAAGTGGACAGGGACGACGTAATACTCGACAAGAGATCCAAGTCCACTTCTTTTAAACCAGCGGATGAAATAGTCAAATTCCAAGTCCACCCAATGGACCCTACAAAAACAGCATCTATCGGGCACGCAGTTAAACCTCGGCCGTAGACGCCAAGACCACGGGAGTTCCCGGCGAGAATTGGGACATATTCGCTGGGCATCCTTCAGGTATGCCAGGAATCCCACGCAGGCTGGCTGAGCATAACCTTAACATTTTAAAGGTATTCAAGCCGGTCAAGCAGACTCTTCGGCGTTTCTCCGAACCTAAGAGACAAGCCATGGGAGAGGAACTAGCCAAGTTATTGGAGGCCGGATTCATCAGAGAAATAAAACATCTAGATTGGCTAGCAAATCTGGTGATAGTACCAAAGAAGGATAAATCATGGCGCCTATGTGTCAATTTGAAGGACCTCAACAAGGCTTGCCCAAAGGATCCCTTCCCCCTCCCTCGCATCGATCAAATTATCGACGCTACCGCAGGACACGACTCATTGTGCTTCCTCGACGCATACTCCGGCTATCACCAAATTAAGATGGCGGAGTCCGACCAAGCCAAGAACGGCATTTATCACGCCATACGGCCGGTTACATTTCAACACAATGCCCTTCGCTCAAAACACCGTATGACGTATCAACGCATGATTCAGACATGTCTAGAAAAGCAGATCGGCAAAACAGTGGAGGCATACGTAGATGATGTGGTCGGTTAAACCAGACACGTCGACTCTTTAATAGACGACTTGAGGCTCACGTTCGACAATCTCCAAACATATGACATCAAGCTCAATCCGGAAAAATGCGCCGGGCGTATTACCGGAAAGCTCCTGGGCTTCATCGTCTCCAGTAGAGGAATTGAAGCAAACCAGCTAAAATCCGAGCCCTGTCACAGTTGGCTATCCCAACGGACCTCAAACAAATCCAGAAATTAACTGGATGAGTGGCGGCCTTAAGCCGCTTTATCTCCCGATCAGGAGAAAAGGCACTACCCCTTTATCGCCTTCTTCGGTGCACCGAACACTTCGAGTGGACGGATGCTGCCACGGCCGGATTGGAAGAAATAAAAGCCATAATCGCCACCAACCCAATCTGGCCGCGCCAAACATCGGCGAACCAATGCTGCTATATATAGCGGCAACTCATCAAGTTGTAAGCGCAGTGCTCATCGTCGAACGAGAAACGGACAGACATAAATTCCCCCTTCAAAAGCCGGTATATTATGTATCCACTGTCCTCACTCCATGCAAATTACGGTACCCACATTATCAAAAGATAGCATATGCGGTATTCATGGCATCCCGGAAACTACGACACTACTTTCAAGAGTGTTCAATTACTGTGGCCTCGGAAGTGCCACTCAATGATATAATAAACAACCGCGACGCCCGCGGGTCAATTGCCAAATGGGCCATTGAGCTCCTCCGTTCAACATAACATATAAACCTCACGAGCCATTAAGTCGCAAGTATTGGCTGATTTTGGCCATTTGAATGAATGTGTTTAACTCCCTAAAGAGTACAGGCGCATACTCCAACCGGGTCATGCACTTCGACGGCTCTAAAATGCTGGCTGGTCTGGGGTCAAGGCGTCGTCCTCGACCTCCCCACCGGGATACACCCAACACGTACTCCAACATCGTACACGACTCTAACAACGCAGCCAACACTGCAGGCCTGTTACATGGTCTCCGAGTGGCAGTTTCCATGGGCATCCAACGCCTAGAGGTGCGTGGGGACTCGAACCTCGCAATATCCAAAATAAATGGAGACTTCGATGCCAAGGATCCGAAAATGGCGGCTTATCGCAACGCCGTCCTCAAGATGTCAGCTCGGTTCGAGGGGCTCAATTCCACCATGTGGCTCGGGAAAATAATCAGCGGCGGATATCCTCGCATGGGATCGGCGCCAAGCGCGATCCTGTCCCACCTAACATCTTCCTAGAAAGGCTGTTTAAGACATCAGTGGTATGGGAAGGGGACACCGGCAACAATAGTCCGGACCCGGCCACAACGCCAGATACCGAACAATCTGACACAATCGGAGGCTCTACCACCGAAATAACACCTTCCGCCCACGTAATAATGGATGTTATCGCCTGCGGATAGAACCATTCCCGCATACCTAACCAGGAAGGAACCGCCTCGAGGACCAAAAATGAGGCATCGCTGCATAGTGCGGCGATCTAAAGCCTACAAGGTCCACGAGGGAGAGCTTTATAAGAAAAGCACTAAGGAGTCCTTTAAAGGTGCATCTCCAAGAGGAAGGGCTTAAAGCTTTTGGCAGAAATCCATGCCGACTCGGTGGCCACCATGCAGCCCGGCCCCGTAAGCAAGGCCTTCCGCATAAGTTTCTATTGGCCAACGGCCCGGCAGTATGCACAGACTTGGTCCAACGCGTCGGTTGCCCGACTTTTGCAAACCAAAGCCATATGCCGCCCATCACCTCCAAACAATCCCCATTACACAGCCTTTGCGATCTGGGGCTTGATATGGTCGGACCCTTAAAGGGGGAACCCATAAGAAAAAAATACTTATCGGTCATGGTGGATAAATTCACCAAATGGATAGAGGCCAAACTCGTTAAAACGGTAGAATCCCAGGACGATGATAGACTTCATATCCGGGGTTGTACACCGTTATGGCGCCCCCACAAAGATCATCACCGACAACGGCACTAAATTTACAGCCGACGAGGTGAAACTTTGGTGCAAAGAACATGGGCATCAAGCTCGATTATGCTTCCGTCTATCACCCGCAAACTAACGGTCAAGTCGAGCGAGCAAATGGTCTTATCATGAGCGGCATCAAACCCAGATTAGTGCGGTCCTTAAAGGAGTCTAACACGCACTGGGTAGAGGAGCTCGACTCCGTCCTACAGGGGCTGCGGACCACGCTGAATCGCACTACCGGATACACACCATTCTTTATGGTATACGGCGCAGAGGCGGTTCTACCCTGCGAAATAATCCATGACTCACCTCAAGTGCACATGTATGAAGAAAAAGAGGCCGAGCTTGATCGGCAGGACAGTTTGGACGCCCTGGAGGAGGAGCACGACGTAGAAAAAGCCCGTTCCGCATTCTATCAGCAACAGGCTCGAAGATACCACAGCAGAGAAGTACGGGCCTAAACTTATAACGTTGGCGAACTAGTTCTACGCTGCGGAAGAAAAAGAACAAGCTCAAGCCCAAATGGGAAGGTCCCTTCATTATTGACCAAGTGCTGACCGGTGGAGCGTACCGTCTGCGGGATGCGTCGGACAATCGACTTGAGCCCAACCCATGGAACGCAGCTAGACTCCAAAGATTCTACGCCTAGCGCCGGACTTTACGTTCATTTCCTTACATCTTTCCATTTTTCATTTTCTGTCTTTTCTCTCTTTCTTTCATCCTTTTCCTTTTCCTCAAGGCCTTCAAAGGCCAACTTGTGTTTTGCTTACACAATATAAACGCGCTAGCCGCGCTCATTATACCTGGGGGCTTCTTACACAGAAGCTTAATTATTCTACTGGGCCTCATGCCCCGCACATGCGTTATTCTTCCGCATGTACCTTTTTTCACCATTATATGCATCGATATGACTTAAGTTTTGGCCAAGCTGGGTTGTTCGGCTCTTGTATTTATGCCCTACGTTCCGTTAATTCGGCTAGGGCATAAGGGGAGCACCTTCTGCGATTGTTACTACCGGGTCACCGGATGTGTACCTCAGATCGGTGAAGCCAAAGCTAGCGTTCTTAAGGGAATATTCGGCCGCTGAACAAAAGATGACTTTTATTTATTTTGATACATGCCCCCAGATGTTTTTTCCTGCATCCCTTCTCTTGCATCCCGACATGCACATTAGGGCATGCGCATCAGGAAAGGAACCCTTAACGGAACTATTCTCCCTGGAAGATGTTTCTTACCATCCATGTAATATAACATAACTACTTGGGTACTTGTCTGTTCAAGCACTTATGACCCCTACGCCTGGTTTCCATGCATACCCCGGTTTTTACATAACTGAGCGGGTATTCGGATACGCTCCGGACTATTGGGTCCCAAGGCGGAAGCGAAAAGGTCCGCCATGACAAATGAATTACAATCCGGCTAGAGACATTATGCATGTCACTTAAATTACACAGTCACTTAGACTGACTAGATTCTTCTTCTATCCCATCCAACAAGCTGTCTAGCCTACAATCCTGTTGGGAATACTTTGCGGCTAATTCCACTTGGTCATACACCAAACTGACGGGGACCTCTTTCCCATCGGGCCCCACAGGTCCGACCTCGGCCATGTGGTTTGGCTCAGCCTTGGTATACCGCGTCTTCACCATGGCCCAGGCTTCCCTGGCACCTTGACGGCAGGCCGATATCTTCCATAATCGGAAGCGCTGCCGCGCTCCCTTGAGCTTTTCTGCAAGCTCTCCAAGGCCTCCTGGCAGGGAGACAGATGGCCACAAGGCCTGGGCAATACCCTGCATCACCTGCCGAACTTGTTCGCAAGGGCCAGAGAGCTCCGCAGAAGATCACCCGCAAAACTGGGCATCTCCTCCACGGGGCGACCCGTCGGCATACCTGCAGAAATAACTCGTTTGGCGGCTTCTTTGTAGGAACTCTTTTAAAGGTTCGCTCAAGCACTTACTAAAAATGCCGCGTCGAAGCTGCTTATTCTCCTTCACGGAGTCCGCAAGTCGGGCTCGAACATCCTTCGGCCCACGCCAGCTGGGTATTGGCATCTTGGAGATTGTTTTTCTCCCGCCTAACTTTCGTAAGAACGCGCTCGCCAGCCTTCAGCCGCCGTAGGGCATGTTGCTCATCCGGATTCACTCCGGAGTCACCTGCAATATCTATTGTTAGATTTCCAGGCATGCTGCATACTATATGGTACCTATCATTCTTTGAAACAAGTGTTACCAGAGGGGGCCTTCTCGGACTCCTTCATCGCGCAATCATGGCGTAGGCTGGGCCTTGCACTCTTCCACTCTTGAGACAATCGGGTATTCTTCTCCGTGAAGAACTCGCACAAATAATGATCCTTAAATCAGTTGTGCCAACTGTTTCAAGTCTCGAGGGGCTACCGATATATATAATCATCAAATTTTCTTACCCAGTATATCCTTTGCATCTTGATCCATGGCTCGGGGTAGAGACCATTTTGAGCGGCACGGATGTACGCGTCTCTCGAGTTGAAGGCATCAAACGCCTCTTGGGAGAAACAAGCGTCATGGAGTACGGCCCGGACGCCTGGTGGATTCATGGCGCTCTCCACTTCGAATTTGTAGCTGATATTTTATCCGCATCCTCTGTGGGAGAGGAGCATCCGGTAGCGTGCCCGTGTTAGCTTCCGCCTCGTGGTCCGCCCCGGAGCCCGGCAGTGTGGAGGCGTGATCGGCAACCTCTCCGGATATAGTCCGTGAGCGTTCTTCCTTCTAGGAAACATGGGTGTTATTATGTTTTAAAGGCGACAACCACGGAGCGAGGTTTTGTATCATACCTCTACGGCGTCTCGTCCCGGATCGCCTTCCTTTTTAGCCTCGCTCGCTTTGGCGCCCACAGTCGGGCGAGTCATCAGCGGGTTCGACATGGCGTTCCAAGGGCCTTCCTCAGAAACACCATACAGTACGGGTAGAGGGTGAAGTGCATAAAAGGGGATCCTTCTCGAATACGGGACTCGCTTTGCTTACATGCGAGGTAGGAGTAGCCAGATAGTCGGCTATAATGGCCACCATGGCATCATCACAAATTTAATTGATAGAATATCCTGTCGATCAGCTCCACAAATATATCCGGATCCTCTTCGAGGCCGGGGTCGAGGGCTCGGTCAGGATCCTCTGGATGTGGAGGTGGGCTGTTGACCTCCCTTACAGCTTTTCGCAGTTCCTGCCATGAAATAGCAAGGTAAAAACGTATGACGATGAATGCGGGAACAATGGTAGTAAAGAATGACAACTCACCCAACTTGGAGGGTTGTACATGGAGAATCCATCCCGTGGCTTAACGCGGAGGAACTCCTCTTCCACTCCCCTATACAAATCGGACAGAATTTTTGCTAGAGCAGCAACTGAGTCCGGTCCCTTACGCCCGCAGCAAGTGGCATCATCTTCCCCATTGAAGTGCCACATGGGGTGGCCTCGATATTGAAGTGGCTGCACCCTCAAGACAATGCATATTGACATAACCTCGGTCATTGTCGGTCCCCGATTGAGCGGTACCTTTTATCAGGCCCATCGTGTAAAGGGCGTCTCTGTCATCTTCCTTCCGAGGGGCTCAAGTGGGCACCAGCAGGTGTTTCTTCAAAAGGGCATTGTCGAACTCAGAAGACCGATCCGAATAGGATCCGGGAGGGGACGTCCTCCATATAAAACCACTCGAAGGCGGTCTTGGACGTCTTCTTCTGTGGTACCGGATAGGTATCCGGTCCCGGCAATGCGCCATATTTCGGCCCCGCCCACTTGATATATCTACCCCCTCTGAGTATGGGGCACAAGGCAGAATAACTTCTTCCACAGCGCAAAGTGAGCCTCGCAGCCCAGAAACAACTCGCAAAGGGCTACATAACCAGCGATGTGTAAAATGGAGGCAGGAGTGAAGTTATGCAACTGGAGGCCATAAAACTCCAGGAGCCCTCGGAGGAACGGATGGATTGGAAATCCGAGTCCCCTTAATAAATAAGGGACGAGGCAGACCCGCTCCCCTTGAGGGGTTGGGAAGCTCCGCTTGCTCCCCGCCATTATAGGTGATGAGCCCGCTCGAACGGGGACCATATAAGCTGGAGGGAGGAATCCCTGGGTCTGTAGCTCCACTAATTGGCTGTGTGGGATGGAACACTTCTTCTAATCTCCGGGCTTAGGGCTACATGAGCGAGAGGAGGAGCTGCGCTGGCCGGCCATGTTGGGATGGATTTTTTCGGGCGCGCTCCGATGAATGCTCGCTGAGGGAGGATGGTGGGATTTGGATATGAGAATCCCTGTCTCTTTAAATAGGCATTTTATTCACACAGCTAGGGTGGTAAATGTAAAAATGCCCTGGCTTCTCGTGATTCATTTCGACATGTGGAAGGTAGCCATTATTGGACGTAGAAGCCAAGAAGCGCAACATTTATGCAAAGCCGGACACCATTCAACAGGTATTCAGGATTTGGAGAAGAACCCGCCTTGCAATGCCGAAAACAATCTGCGCGCCGGACTCATCGTCATTGAAGCCTGGTTCGGGGGCTACTGAGGAGTCTGGATTAGGGTACCCGGACAAATGGACTATATCCTTCGCCGACTGTTGGACTATGAAGATACAAGATTGAAGACTTCGCCTCGTGTCCAGATGGAACTCTCCTTGGCGTGGAAGGCAAGCTTGGCAATACGGATATGTAGATCTCCTCCCATTGTAAATCCCACTGTAACCCTAGCCCCCTCTGGTGTCTATATAAACCGGAGGGTTTAGTCCGTAGGACGGACAACAATCATACCATAGGCTAGCTTCTAGGGTTTAGCCTCTACAATCTCGTGGTAGATCAACTCTTGTAATACTCATATCATCAAGATCAATCAAGCAGGAAGTAGGGTATTACCTCCATCGAGAGGGCCCAAACTTGGGTAAACATTGTGTCCCCCGCCTCCTGTTACCATCCGCCTTAGATGCACAGTTCGGGACCCCCTACCCAAGACCCGCCGGTTTTGACACCGACATCCCCATTACACAACTGCACGAGCACCAAGTTTCACATGCAACATGTAGAACCTTTCGGAATTAGCATCATAGACGGTATATAGACAGATGCATCTCATCTCGAAAATCGTCAGCGGAAGGCCAATATTGAGCCTTCATTCATGTTGAAGGTCTTTGCAACTTTAGCCCATTGCCTGTGGATGATTAACCGTTCGTCCTTCATCCTCTTCAGGAACACTTCAATATTGAACCGTGGGTGTTGTATGAAAACCTTCCTCGCCTCCTGACCATAGAGGTGGTTTGAGAGGTAATCATCAGTGAACTGCTTTGGAAAGGCCCGAAAACAAGGATGTGCATAAATATCTTCTCTATATTGGAAATGGGGCAAAGGAATAAAAAGGCAAGGTATAATAGTTAGTACCATCTTGTAGTGAATCGATGTCTTCTTCCTTTGTGCGAGACAAAGATCTTGTTGTTTTTTATCGCTAGTTTCTTTATCCTAACAATCTTTACGAGCTTCTTGACTTGATTGATATTCATGGACAACTCATTTCCCATATGCAAAAAGGGTCGAACAAAGGGTCAAACCCTCACGACAAAGGACCTACGTGTGCAAGACCAAATTGTTAAAAACCTAAATATTAGAATGGTTCCTGCAATTGCACAATAATGTGCTATTAGACAACGGAGCATGCACGTGCTAACCTCGATTGTAAACCTTAGTGCTTCCCATTGTTTCCCTGCAACACATATAAGGTAGTTAGTCATCGGGTTAAGTAAGGGTTCGCATGCTATCAGTAAAATATGTTGATGAAAAATAAGCACATTGCAGATTCATCAAATTAATTCAAGCCACATGGAAAACCCATTTATTCAAACCAAGCATGATTAATAACTAGGAAATATAGCACTTGTATATGTTTCGCATGTATTAAGTGCAGCCAAATTCGATTTATTCCTCACATGCACAACAATACAAAATTCTACCCACGACAATTGGACATCACATTGCATAATTGAACCAAGCAGTTAACTAAACACCACAACAAATGAACCAAACATTAATCGAAAGCACCACATTGCACAATATAACATACTCCTAATAGAAGATCAGATAGTTAACCAAACCAAGCATGCTTAAAAACTTGGAAATATAGCAATTGTATTTGTTTCTCATGTATTTAGTACAACCAAATTCAATTTATTCCTCACATGGTATACAATAACATAATGCACCCACAACAATTGAACATCGCATTGCAGAATTGAACCAAACAAAACAGTTAACTAAACACCACAACAAATGAACCAAACGTTAACTGAGCACCACATTGCACAATATAACATACTCCTAATAGAAGATCAGACAGTTAACCAAACCAAGCATGCTTAACAACTTGGAACTACAGCAATTGTATTTGTTTCTCATGTATTTAGTACAGCCAAATTCGATTTATTTCTCACATGGTATACAATAACAAAATGCACCCACAACAATTGAACATCACATTGCAGAATTGAACCAAACAGCCAACTGTGTAGCTTCGTTGGCGCGCGAGGCGTGGACGGTGGCCTCGACGGTGAGGTGCTCCTCCAAGATCTGGGGGTCGACACGAATGGCATCCATTGCGACCTCATCCGTAGCGCTGCACCATGATTTGAGCTTCTCCATTACGCTAAATGCTCCTTGAGATCCTGGGCTATATCGCCTTTCTACATGGCTTAGGGCGGCGCTTATTTGGTGGAGGGGTCGGTGATTTTGGTGGAAGGTGTCGCGCTTGCGCTAGCGGTTGGGGCATGTGGGATGTGGAAGGAGGAGGAGGATGGGGGTCGGGTGTGGATTACCTGCCTAGATAGGCGAGGCCTAAACAATGATGAAGGAGGGTCGCCAACGAGGAGGCGGCGCTGCAAGCAAGGAGTGAAGGTTTCAACTTGGAAAGGAAGGCGGAAATAGGGGAAATGTGGCTTTTGGTAAGGGGGAGGGGCGGGGAGGTAGTTATTTCTGCAGAAGCCGAAAATTTGGAATAGCTTCAGCGAAAAAACTGGCGCGCAAAGTGTCACTAGATATGGTCCCTTATTTAGAACTGTGTACGATATGTGAGCATCACAAACGATTCAGATAGCTTAACCCGTGTATGATGAGTTTGAACGTCAAAAATTTTGGTTCGAATTTCCTTGGTTACAGTGGTCATCCACGTCATTGCATAATTTGGGTACACAAAGGAGACTACAACACACCCACACTTCTTAATCGAGCAAGTTCAGCAATTAAATAGAGCTAGCTAGCCTAAACATTACTCTAATAAATTAAAGATCGGTGCTCTTAATTAAACAAAACAAAGAGTACTACTACGGCTGGTGCTCGTCGATCTCCGTCGCCGCCTCCATGTCCAGCTCGCGTCCGACGGTCTTCTGGGGAAGGGGTGAGGGAGTCTGGATTAGGTGGTCCTCGAACGTCCGGGCTATGTAACGTGGGCCGGACTAATGGGCCGTGAAGATACAAGACAAAAGACTTCCTCCCGTGTCCGGATGGGACTCTCCTTTACGTGGATGGCAAGCTTGGCGATCGGATATGTAGATTCCTTCCTTTGTAAACCGATTCTGTACAACCCTAGGCCCCTCTGGTGTCTATATAAACCGGAGGGTTTAGTCCATAGAGGCAATCATAATCATACAAGCTAGACTTCTAGGGTTTAGCCATTATGATCTCGTGGTAGATCAACTCTTGTAATTCTCATATTCATCAAGATCAATGAAGCAGGAAGTAGGGTATTACCTCCATTAAGAGGGCCCGAACACAGGTAAACATCGTGTCCCCCGTCTCCTGTTACCATCGACCTTAGATGCACAGTTCGGGACCCCCTACCCGAGATCCGCAGGTTTTGACACCGACATTGGTGCTTTCATTGAGAGTTCCGCTGCGACGTCAAGAATAGGACTGATGGCTCGCCTTGTTATCAAGGACAGTATCACCTCCGGAGGAGCCGTGGCCCCAGGCCAAACCCTTCGGCTGGGCAAATTTTACCATGACCAGGCGTCAAGGTAGTTAAGCCGACGATGACTACTTAGATCATCGAAAATCGTCTCTGTATCGACTCCGAATACTCCAAATGGATGGATCCGGTGGAATTGTCGTCTTTAAATGAACTCCTGGATCGCATCGCCGCAATGGGGGTCGCTACAGACTATGATCAGATTGGGCTTAAACCCGATCAGAAAGAAATCAAATCTCCGCCGATCACCCATCAGATAGCGGGCATAGAGGAGCAAAACAACAACTCTTCCTCTATGTTGAAGACGAACTATGTTCGGATTTCCGAGCTCGAAGAGCCGAATACCTGTCTGCGGAACGACACTCCCAGTCTTCCGAACCTAGAATCGGACGTTGGGCCTGAAAAATCAGTTGACATCCCGGAGCCCGAACTATTAAGCTCGGAAGTTCTTCAAACTTCGGACCCCCAGTTGGGTTAGGGTTCGGATTTAAAGCCACCCACCCACCACAAGCAATATTCGCCAAGAAATTCAGATCCTTTGGATATATGCGACCTCATGTATATACGACAGCAGTCTCAGGAAAAAGTCCATCACTTTTGGGCCAGGTTCCTCCTTGTCAAAGACAAGATTAAAGATTGCCGCATGACGAGGACGCGATTTCGATGATACGCAATAATTGCATCGAACGAAAGAATCCTCAACGCCGTTAACCGCCGTCGCGTATTACACTTCGGGCCGACTTGGCAACCATATTACGTAAGTATCAAGGCAAGAACGGAAAGCGCTGGAAAACTCAAACAGCTTTGGGAACCATCAGCTTCCACTCAACCCCAAGTGGCGAAAAGGATGCACCCTCGCTGCACCCGACCCCATATTGAAGAAAACTAAGCCCATTATTTGTCAAAACCGGCGGATCTCGAGTAGGGGTCCCGAATGCATGGCGTCTAAGGTCGATGGTAATAGGAGGCAGGGGACACGATGTTTACCTGTGTTCGGGCCCTCTCTATGGAGGTAATACCCTACTTCCTGCTTGATCGATCTTGATGAATATGAGTATTACAAGAGTTGATCTACCACGAGATCGTAATGGCTAAAACCCTAGAAGCCTAGCTTGTATGATTATGATTGTCCCTATGGACTAAGCCCTCCCGTTTATATAGACACCGGAGGGGACTAGGATTGTACAAAGTCGGTTAGGAAAAGGAATCTTCATATCCGGATGCCAAGATTGCCTTCCACGCCAAGTAGAGTCCCATCCGGACACAGGTGAGAGTCTTCAGTATTATATCTTCACAGCCCATCAGTTCGGCCCACGTCCAACAAGCCGGACGCCCGAGGACCCCTTAGTCCAGGACCCCCTCAGTAGCCCCTGAACCAGGCTTCAATGTCGATCAGTCTGGTGCACAGATTGTCTTCGGCATTGCAAGGCGGTTCCCTCTCCAAATACTCCCAAACAGCCTTCGAACACAGAGATCGTTTCCGGCTCTGCAAAACAAGTACCACACACAACCGCATAGAGTATAATATTTCACGAGTCCAATCTACTGACAACTTTTTGCAGCGTAACGCCACATCACCATCCGGTCATTATTTTGAACCGTTTTTCGGCCTGTCGCTCCATATTTCGAGATGCGGTTTTATTGGCACGTCTTGTCAAAGCAGAGATCGTGTCCCCTTATTATGGGATTCTCATCAATACGGGCGTGGGTAATCCAACCGTGTCATCTACGCGGCCCTTGGGAAACAGGCGAATTTTAAGGTGAGTGGGGAGGCGCTTGATATTCGCTGCCTTTATAAGGGGATAAGGATTCACCACCTTTCACCCACGCCTTCTCTCTCTCTGCCGACCCATCCTCGAGCTCCAGCGCACAAGTCCTTATCTTTTCTGCCTCAAGAAAGCACTCCGATCATGTCCAGATCCGGAGCGCAGGGCAAGTGGATGGTCTCCTCCGTCAAGGAGAAGGACATCAAGAAGCTCAGGAGAGTAGTATACGGACAAGGAAATCGCCCACCGGCTTTTGGCCAAGGGACAGATCGTCCCAACCCCGGAGCCTCATGAGAGGGTGGTGTTCATCCTCCACTTCGTCCGTGGGTTCGGGTTTCCTCTCCACCCTTTTGTCCACGGACTCATGTTCTACTACGGGTTAGATTTCCACGATCTAGCCCCAAATTCTTTCCTCAACATCTCGGCATTTATTGTCGTGTGCGAGGCCTTCCTCCGCATTCCCCCCCACTTCGGACTGTGGCTCAAGATTTTCAATGTAAAGCCAAAGGTGGTGGATGGCCAACACACAGAGTGCGGAGGCGCCATGGTGAGCAAGATGCCCAACATCACATGGCCCAAAGGTACCTTTGTGGAGACTGGCCAAAGGGTGGCAAAGAATCGTGGTTCTATATCACTGAGCCCCACGATGCCACAGGTCATGACTCTCAATTTAAGTCCGGAGCCCCAATGCGGCTCACCTCACAGCTAGAGAAGGGCCTTTGAATTGGGCTTCACGGACGGTCGACAGCGCTACAAACGCGCATCCAGAGCATGGCGGACAAGAACATCAAGCTCGTCAACGTGATCCAGGTGATGCTAGTTCGCCGTATCCTTCCATGCTAGAGCCGGACTTGCCATTTGTGGGAGTTTGATCCGGCTGAGCACCAGACCTTGCTACGGTTCTACGGAACCACACACGAGGACATCTGAAAGGTGCTCTTTAAGGGCCGCCACCGAGAGGCAATGAGGACCGTGGGCATGACTCAGCCCACCCCGCCATCCGATAAGTCCTTCACGCTTCAAGGTGCATCCTTTACTTGCTTATTCAGGGAATGCCTAAACCTTCCTATTTATTTTTGAAATTTGGACAAAGAAGGCGGGCGTATTCAGTAGTCCCGGCTCACGCTCAAGAACCAGCTATCCGCTTCTAACGAAGATCTTTGGTTCCGCGCCCCTATCAGCAGCCGAGAAGAAGGCCAAGAAGAAGGCCAGGGACCAGAGGTGGTCTCCGCCATAAGAGTGCTTCTGGACTGACGTCAAGACACCGAGACTCGCTCCTCCACCTTGAAGATGACGACGAGGAGGATGAAGAAAGCAACTCCCCACGAAGGGGAAGGAACAAGATGGCGGCCTCCACAGGTCTGGAGGAAGAAGCGTCCAAGAAGGGGAAGGTCTCCCTTGTGGATAACTCTGCATGGGACATCGATAGCACCCCAGAGCGGCGCCCTCGAGATAAGCCCCTGGCCGGATAGTGAGTAATCAAAAGACCCTGACGCTATATAGGACAACACTATTCTAATCCCAGAATTAGAATAACTATTTGGATGACGACCACCCTATATATGCCAGATTAGATTAGGGGTTCCCGAACTCCCGAAACGGTACAGTGGAGTGGAGGAAAAAGAAAAAGAAAAACACCTCCATCCACCCCCGACCACTCCCCCACGATCCCCACCAGCCCATCCCCACCGTCCCCGCCCCCTCCACAACCGGCGCCGCCCTGGTGCCGGCGCACCTCCCGCCGCCCGCCACCCCGGCCCGGCCCCGTCGCCGCCCGCAACCCCAACGCGCCTCCCGCCACCAGGCACCCCGACCCCGCCGCACCTCCCGCCGCCAGCCGCTCGGCCCCGTTGCCGTCCCCGACCCCAGTGCGCCTCCCGCCGCTGGCCGCTCGGCCAAGTCGACCGCTCATGGTTGCCGGCCGCCGCACGCAAACTGCCTCCACCCCAAACCGCCGGCGCGCCACCACGCCCCACATCCTGGTAACGACCGTTGCCGCACGCCTTCACTTCGCGGTCGCACACCACCCTGCAGCAGCGTCTGGCTCCACCCCCGCGACTGCCCCGCGCGTCTCCACCCCGCATCGCCGTTTGCTTGTGCCCGGCGGCTGCCCCGCACTCCCCACTGCCGGCCTCCTGTTGTGTCGTGGCAAGACAACCTACCTGGTCCCGCGACAACGCGCGTACTGTACGCCCGGGAAGATCCCCCCGCTGCCACCACCTCCCCATCACTTCAATTCAGTTCAACCTGCCCAGCCACATCAGTTCGATATTGTGTTTTGAAGAAGAAAAGAGAGATGACTGAAAATTCGTAGCAGTTCGATGGATCTCACAATGGAAGGAAATCACGTTGCAAAAAGTTGCTTCCACCCATTCCGGTGCTGCTACAAATTCTGTTGATTCTGTGTCGTCACAATTTTGTTTACCGATCATGTGGTGCTACTTCTCTCTCTCTCTCTCTCTAAATGATTCTAATCCATAGCCGGCAGTGCTCCCCAAATTCTACAGATTGAGCTCTTGCGACCAATTGCTGAAGTTCTAAATAAAAATGGAGAGAAGTCCAGTGAAGAGTGTGGTTCTGTGTGTTGTGTGCCGCTGCTGTTGCACTTTTGTGTGTTGTCTGTCGCAGACGATGGTGGCTCTGCGGTGTTGTGGCCTGCTGCCGCTGAGTGAGTCCATGTGCAGCGTTGTGTTGGGTCTTGGCTGTGTGCGTGTGATGATGGTTAATGAGTGATCTGATGTGTGTGACTGCCATGGCGCTCCACTCGAAGCACGCGACCTCTCTTCAATGTCAGGTATTGCCCCTCCCTCTCTTCACTAAACTCTCTCTCTAGGAGGATTTTAACTCCCTCACTGAACATGCTGCTGCACATGGATATCTTGGTGGGGTAAAAACTTCTATTAATTGAAGTTAACTGCTTCGACTGATTGAACTGTAGGGGATGTGTGGAGTCTGATGTTGTGCTACTGTTTGATTAGTGCAATTTGGAAGAACTTGCATCTCTAAAAATCCAACTCTGCATTTCTTTTGTGTATTTCTTCTTGAGAAGTTCAGGTCATTCATAAGTTGCTTCGGTTGAGCTAGTTACTGTTGTGAAAAGGTTCAGCTCATTATATTTGAACATCCGAAGAAGAGCTGCTATAGTCTCCTACTATATGCTTAAATAGTACATGCTCAACCGAAGCAACTAGTTATAGTCTCCTGCTATATGCTTAAGTAGTACATTTTTTGTGTATTCTTCTTCAGAAGTTTAGGTCATCCGAAGAGACGAAATAGTACAGGCTCAACCAAATAGTGACAAGTCTAACAGAGTCGCAAAAATATAATGACACGAAAATGCAACTCTGCACACTCCACAAAATGGTCATCATATTCTGAAGAAGAGCATGATTGTACTATTTGGTCGAGCTAGTACTACCAGACTGAAAAAATTGTAGAGTTGGAATTTAGAGCCTGAACATTTTCGTAAAGTGGTCAAGTGAACTGAACCAAATAGATTGACCTGAATTTCGTTTGCTTAGTTACTACTAGATTGAAAAATTGTAATAGATTGATAAGTGCTATTGTACTATTTTCTATTGTGTGGTAATGCTCATACCCCATGGCCATGGAAGGTTCATATGTTGTGCTCTTCTTTTATGGCTGATTCATGTTCTATTTTGTAGCCTTAATGATATTCTGTACACTGATGGCAAGAGTTAAACAATGGCTATACACCAAGTTCTACGATGGCTATGCGTCTGTCGTCGGGAAGTCCTACTATAGCTATATGCCAAGTTCATTTACGGCTGTATGTGTGCGCTTCTAGGCTACTGTTGAACATGTGTTGGCTTCCGTTTTTGCAGTTTATAGTCTCCTGCTATATGCTTGCTTTTACTATCAGCATGTACACGCAAGTGCCTCTGAAAAATCTGAAATTTAAACTTGTACCTGAAACTGAACTTCTACCTCTTTTGCTACAGGTGTGGCTGTCGGAGTCCTTAATCGCTTGCGCTAGTGCTTCTAACTTGTCCATGAAGGCACTGCATGGTGTGCCACCTCATGTCTGGCCGCCACGGTACCGCCTGCGACCTCTGCTGACCACCAACGCCCTTTGAGTGGCATGGGGAACATGCTAAAGTGTGTGTTGGTGCACCGGTGTGTCTTGCGTCACATCTTTGGCGTTTATCGTGCACTAGGTGTCTTTGCTTGCGTCTTTGTGGTGTATGTTGTATAGATTTTTATGAAGTTCATGTTGTGAACCCAACTAAGTTAGAACACAAAAGTTCAGATCGTAGCTTCATTGGATTTGCTCCGGTAGCAGAAATCTCGCTTCCGCCCTGCTGTATTATGTCCACTTATGTAGGTGTTTCTAAATAACTTCTTGTCTGAAGTTCAGTGTACATGTGAGTGCAAAAAATTTGGTGAATGAGCCAAAAAAAAATCTGACTTTGCGCATCGATGACTGCGTCCTCCTCACGTTCCCTTCCCCATCCTTGTGTATGCCTATTTCGATGTGGAAAATTCCATCAACTAGTTCGCATCTTACGGCTGTGTAGGTTGAGAACAAGTAAAAAAACAGCTTGAAGATTGGTGTGTTCTGATTGGGATCAACCCATAAAGGGCGCAGCATCAACAGAGGAATAAATCCCCCAAGTCTAGTGTTGTTTTGGGAGGTAGATTGTAGTGTTATGAACTTTGTTTCTGGACGAAAGTCTGCTGTTGTGCTCCTCTGATCCGTCTTTGATTCGAGATGTGTAAGCATTTCTTCTGATCCATCTTTGGTTCCCGTAGTTAGTACTAAACTTTCCTACATGTTGATGCATCCCGCATGCACATCTTCAACCTCCTTCATGTATGTTCTGTGTGTAGAAAAGTGCTCAATGAAATTTATGTTCCGAGAAGTTCATATATTATTGTGTGGAAAGGTAGTTGAAAGAGAGAAGTTCATCCTAGCTACTGGTGTCGTTCAATGTGTATATTGAAAGAAGGGGAAAACAACATGTGAGCATCAGTGTGTGGGTGTTGTTCTATTATGTGTGTGTGTGTGTGTGTGTGTAACCTTGCACAAAAATAAACTCTAGAAGTTCACAAACCCCGAAAAGACTACAAGTTAAAAGACAAAAAGCGAGACAATTTTACGTCACGAAACTAAACCAAGAAGTTCAACTTTAAGATACATAGCGAATCGATGTTTATAAGAAAATCAGAATTTTTTGTATATAAAAGAAAAGCAAGAAGTTCAAATTAACATAACACATGACTTTGATGCTTATTTTTATATAAAAAACATTGTTTTACGGTTTCAAAAAATGGAAAAGGAAAGTATTTCAAATAAGCCAAGAAGAGAGAAGTTCGATATTTATAAAAAACACAGGTTTTCATCGTCACTAAAGAATAAAATTAAAGAAGTTCAAATTAAAATAAAAGGAGTAATTTTATGTTTACGGAAAACTCAAATTCTTTCCAGGAAAAATAAAATTATGAGTTTTAATTTTTTTTAAAAGTTTGATGCTTATTTGAAAACATATTTTTATCTAAGAATAAGACTAAGAAGTTCAACTTCAAATAACATAGAAGTTCGAAGAATATAAAAAACTCAGATTTGTTGCAAGAAGTTCACGTGCACCCCCATGCACGGTTCAGAATTTATATTGCGGGACGTTCGACCTCCAATTACATGTTTTAAAATGGCAAAAAATGACGCCGGACCTTCAATTGCGTGTAATTCAACGTATACACAAAAATGTGATAGAAGTTCATAGTGAAACAACGAGAAGTTCAAGTACTGTAAGGAATGCATTTCAGGTGAGAATAAAAGTATAGAAAAATAAAAGCTTAAAAGGTTTGTTGAAAGAAGTTCAAGTGCTACGTAGGGAGAAGTTCAAAAATTCTTGAGAGAGGTTCACCTTGTATTTCCATGTTCGATTTTTTCCATATAAAAATTGAATACAATTCTTTACTCAAAATATAAAAAGGTGAAGTTCAAATTGAAATAACATAGAAGTTCGGAGTTTATTAAAACCTAGGATTTACCTGTTCAAAAAATAAAAAACACAACGCCATTTTTTGCACTTTTAAAAACAACTCATAAAAGAAAAAAATGGTTGCTAGAAGTTGAAGTGCTCGGTGAGGAAAAGTTCAAAAAATTCTTGTGAGAGAGGTTCACTGGGTGTTTAGATGTCCAAAATACATAAAACGATGTTGTTTGTTGTGTTTTAAAATAATTCACTCAAACTAGAGAGAAGTTCAAAGTGATAACATCCAAAAGTTCACGTACTACATGTTGTGTGTTTCATATAAGAGAAAAATACAATAAAGTGAAACAGCGTGAAGTTCAAACACACATGCCCCAGAAGTTCAACTACTTCACGCAGTGTAAAAAACAACAAAACAGAGTGAGGTTCAAAAAGACATGCCCGTGAAGTTCAACTACTTCACACAGTGCGTTTCCATTCGCAATGAAGGCAGAAATCATGATCTCATCATTTCTCTAATTTACTTCAAAACGACAGGAATATCATTTGTGTTTCGTATAAGAAAAATATTGTGAGAGAGATTTGTACAAAAAGAATATCATTTGTGTAACACTGACGAAATGGATGAGAAAAATTACAAACGAAAATATGTCACTGAAGTTCAATGTGAAAACAGCAGGAAGTTCGACTACTATAGTGAATGAATTTGAGATGAAAAACTATTAAAATCGGCGCGAGTATGAAAAAATTATCAACACGGTAAGGTTAGCGGCGTTTACATCGACTTTCCACCCAGTATATTACTTGCTCAATTCGGTGAGAGTTCCGTGAGTGGATGGAGATCTACGGGCAAAAAAGCACGTGAAAAGCAGAGTGAATTTCAAGTAGACATGCCGAAGTTCAGGGTTCTTCACGGTTGCATTTTCAAATAACTGCATTTTAGCGATAAAGGCAGAACGAATGATCTCGCCACTTTCGAAATTACTTGAAAACAGCTAGGAATAAGAGAAAACTATCAACATGAAAAAGCTTGGCATTTTCCTTAGCTTTTCAACGGTATATTATT
Organism: Aegilops bicornis; assembly: GCA_021605145.1. Lineage (NCBI taxonomy): Eukaryota > Viridiplantae > Streptophyta > Magnoliopsida > Poales > Poaceae > Aegilops > Aegilops bicornis. Next base: position 254,590,523 of record CM038671.1, on the reverse strand, counting down.
TGCCCCATTCCGATAAAGTTTGTAGAAATTACGGCACAAATACGTTTTTAGCTATTTTCAAAATAGACTTAAAACAGTAAGGAATTGGGAGAAATAATATGTACTAAAAAGTTTCGAATTTCGTCAAGCTTTCCAATGCCATATCATTATCTACATTCGGACGTACGGTTAAAAAATTTGCTTGAAAATACAAACTCGGTGCAACTTGTACCGTTTTATAAATCACTTTTAAACCGTTCAAAATTATAAAAAACTTTCAACATGAAAAAGTAGCGCATTTTCATAAGCTTTCCAACGCCATATCGTTTGCCTCAATTGGATTAGCCCTTTAGAAATTACATTGAAAATACGAACTTGGCTGTTCGGTTTGTGAAATTTTACAATTTTCCGAATTACTCTTTATCCATAAGGAATTAGAGAAACGGTTTAGAGAAAACTACGTCATATTATTTACCTCATTTCGATAAACGGTTTAGAAATGCGGTCAAAAATACGTTTCACGTTTTTTGTATAAAGAGAAAACGGTTTTCAAAACTGCTCTTAAACCGCTTACATTTTGCCAAAAATTTAACTTGGGTCATGATACTGGTGTCTATAGCTTTCCAACGGTATATCACAAGCCCCATTTGGACACCTTTTAGCTGAAGTTCAACCTAGTACTCGGGGAAGGTCAGGCGCATTACTCGGGAAGGTCAGCCTCTTTACTTCATAGTTGTAACGCGTTGAACCATGCACTTGCAGTCCGGCTCGTTCCGACCTCGAGCGATCCTCGTCTTTGGGGAATTCGCTGGTCCCGAAGGTGATGGATAGCGGGTCCCTTCCGGCCTCCTCTCCCGAGGCCATGGATGACACCGAGGTGTTGTCCGCAGATCGAGCCGAGGAGAGAGCGAGGAAGCCATCGGGTGGCGCCAGAGGGTAAAACCTCGACCGCCGGACACACGGGGGAGCAAATCCCCATGGAGACTGGCGATGAGGACCGTATCCAGTGCGGCCCACAGCCGAATACCATCCCGGAGGCCAATGCGGCTCCGGATTCAAGCGAGCAGCCTCCTTCGAAAGAAGGAGGTGCGCCTGTTCCGCCGGTGACCTCTGTCCCAACCCGAGGCACGGATATTTACCGGAAGCACTACGAGGTGCTTCCATTGTTGAGGAACACCGTATCCTTATAGATGCGGTGGTTGAGAAGGATTCGATCCGTTAAGAGCGGATGGCCGAAGCTCGCACTACCTGGGCAGCGGAGTTTGAGGTAAGCCACGCAATTATGTAAAAAAGAAGGTCACAGTATAGACAGTAGCCCCTGAGACTCTGTCCGGTGTTCGGAAAGAAGAGCCGAACAGAGGGTCAACTGGTTTTCGCAGGAGACTTACTATATATGTCTATGTGAATAAGCAGGCGTCGCTGCTGGCCATGACTTCTCATGCTGCCGGAGTCTCCGGACTGGAGCAGAGGCTAGAGCGGGCCGAGGATTAGCTCGGCCAAGCAAGGAGACAGCTGGAGGAGAAGCAAGGTATGTGGTGACCTGCTGTATATCAGAAAGGATTGATGATTTATGTTGACTATAGTGTCACGGTATTTGTAGGACCGGCGACCAAGGTAGAGATCCTCAAGAATGCACTGGCCGAGGCCGAGGAGAGAGCGGCCAAGGAACAAGCTGCCCGCAAAAAACATGAGGCCAGGGTCGGTGAGGTCCAGCAAGAGCTCCAGGACGCCGTGAAGAAATGCGAGTCCTTGGAGCGCGATATTGCAGATCAAAAGACCGAACTCGCCAAGGCTCGCCAAAGCGCACAAGACGCCCGTGTTGAAGCCCAGGGCGCTCTCCAGGAGATTCAAGAGGCCAAGAAGATTGCGGCGGGTAAGGCCTTCATTATGCAGAGCAAATATGTGAAGAAGAGGTATCTCTTACTAACTCGGATTTGGAGTTCTGCAGGAGCGTTTGCGGACTTGCTGCGCAATGTAGCCGATGTTTTAGAGTTCTTCCGAGCCGAAAGAGGGGAGCTCGACGGAGAAGCTGTTCTGGTCGCAATACCTTGCGCCAGAACATCCGTGCAGTTTTTAGCGACCAGCTAAAACTCTTGGTCGAATCGCATAGGGTGGCTGAACTAGCCATGAAGGATTTAATAATCCGGGCCGTGGCTGCCGAAGTTATACCCAGCACTTCTTCGCTTGTGAAGCGGCTGGTCAATATACGCCCTTTGGCTTGACGTCATCAGCGGTCAGTGCGCATCCGTGGTGTGCGCGGATGGCCTTCTCCCGCGTCAAGGTGCAGTGGGCGAAGATGAATGCCATCAAGCTTGCGACTGAGGGACCGCCCGAGGGCAAGGAGCACCATATGCCCGAGCGGTATTTTGAAGATGTCCTAGAGGGGTCCCGTATTGTGGTGGCGCAATGTGTAAAAGACATTATTTTTGAATGAATACATTCGTGTTATCTTTTGCCTTGTATGATGAAACAAAGTCGTTATGTAATATAATGCTTGTTACTTTTAAAAATTCACCTCATATGCGGCCGTTTTTATTAAATTTGAGAGTTGGCCAGTCGTCGGCTTCAGCACCCACGTAGGTAATGCGGGGTGTTCGGGATGGAATCTAAACACTCTTGATCCAAAAATTTGGTCCTTGAAGGAGGTGTTTAGCGCAACAAACCAGGCAATCGGACTATGTGGCTTTATCACCCTCACTTAGCCATGAGAGTTTGACAATAAAACATGTAGGAGCAGACCCTAGTTAGCATTTAATCCGGACTAGGGTGCTGTAAACACCTGATCGGACTGAGGCCAATTCATCGCATAATCTGGAAAAAAATCAAAAGATTTGATACCTCCGAACAATTTGACCGACTCCACGCCGCATCATGATCGGTTCGGCTTTCTCTACTGAGGTGCTCATCTGGATAAACCAGGACACAATTGTAGTAGTTCTCCCTTTACTACCTTAGACGATAGAGCGGAGCGTAAGGTAGTAAGCACAGGAGCCGGGAAACCCAACTATTGACCAAAGACATGATTCAGAGCCAATGCATATAATGCTGAAATTCAGTGCGCTGAACTATACTGTAAAAGTGTTCGGATTTTGTTGCCATAGTAGGGAGCGTAGTGAAGCCCGTGGCAAATTAAAGCGTACCAGAGTGTACGTGTGCAATCGATAAAAATAACGAGATAAAATGAAGTTGTAAGCTAGTGCCACGTAAGTTGGGCCGCAAACTGTTTTCATTATAATTAGATTAATATGTCAAAGCGTATTTGTACAAGTAGTGCGAGAAGCACTCGGGCTATTTGACATGCCAAGACCAAGGGGGGAGCTTGCGTGTGGGTCCTGAAAACAGGTAGAATGACCTTCGAGGGCGACATCCAGAAATCCCCCCACGCGTCTGTGCTACTTGCCGCCTTGGTGTATCCAACCTTCGAAAGGGCCGCTGAGCAGGCCACCGCGAGGGGCCTGTGGAAAAAAAACCCTGAAAAGGATAAAAAAGAAAAGTGAAAGTATGTGTGTCCGAAGAAGGTCGAGCCGTGTTATGGACCACAATCTTGCTATGCCTCCGTCTCTGCCCATGGTATTTTCAGTGCGTAGTTATGTACGCGTGGCATGTATGCCGCCACTTGGTCGGGATTGAGACAGAGGTCAAATTGCTAGGCTAGCTCCTGGTGAGCCGGATTGTCATGCTACGGAGTAGTCCGAACTCATTTGATAGTGTCCGGGAGCTTGGCCGTTGAATTAAAATTATGTCTTAGAAGGCCGCTCTGTACTTCTGCTGCCAGGGCCGCAGTGTGCTCCTTTGTACGGAGGGAGCGCTCCGTGTTTCCATTGACTATTATGACGCCGCATGGTCCGGGCATCTTGAGCTTGAGATAAGCGTAGTGCGGCACCGCATTGAATCGAGCAAATGCGGTTCGTCCGAGCAGTGCATGATAGCCGCTGCGGAAGGGGACGATATCGAAGATCAACTCTTCGCTTCTGAAGTTGTCCGGGGATCCGAAGACGACCTCCAATGTGATTGAGCCCGTGCAACGGGCCTCTACACCTGGTATAACCCCTTTAAAGGTAGTTTTGGTGGGCTTGATACTTGATGGATCGATGCCCATTTTGCGCACGGTATCCTGATAGAGCAGGTTAAGGCTGTTGCCCCTATCCATGAGGACTCGCGTGAGGTGGAATCCATCAATTATTGGGTCGAGGACCAGTGCAGCTGAACCGCCGTGGCAGATGCTAGTCGGATGGTCCCTGCGATCGAAAGTGATCAGACAGGACGACCATGGGTTGAATTTCGGGGTGGATCGGCTCTATAAGCGTGAAGCGTCCACTGAGTCTGCGCTCGCGCTCCTCTTGGGGATATGGGTAGCGATATCATGTTCACCGCTTTGACTCGAGGGGAAACTTTTTCTGTCCCCCTGTGTTCGGTGGACGGGGCTCCTCGTCATCGTCCTTGCTTTGCGACCCCTTCTCCCTGTTCTCGGCATTTATCTTGCCGGTCTGTTTAAAAACTCGGCAACTCCTGTTGGTGTGATTGGCTGGTTTATCGGGGGTGCCGTATATCTGGCATGGACGATCGAGTATACGGTCCAAGATGGATGAGCCTGAATTGTTCCTTTTGAACGGCTTCTTCCGCTGGCCGGACTTGGAGCCATTGAATCCGGCTTTGACCGCCGTGTCGTCGGTATTATCACCGTTGTTTCAACGCTTGTGTCTGTTGCACCGGGGCTTGCCGTTGCTATTTCTGGCTTCAAAGTGCTGTGTTCGCTTGCATTGTTATTGCTACGGGCTAGCCAGCTATCTTCGCCCGCGCAAAAGCGGGTCATATGCGCCGTGAGGGCTGCCATGGACTTCGGCTTTTCTTAGCCGAGGTGTTGGGCAAGCCATTCGTCCCGGATGCTATGCTTAAAGGCCGCTAGGGCTTCGGCATCCGGACAATCGACGATCTGGTTCTTTTTAGTTAAGAACCTAGTCCAGAATTTCCTGGCTGACTCTTCGGGCTGTTGAATTATGTGACTTAAGTCGTTGGCATCCGGAGGTCAGACATATGTGCCTTGGAAGTTGTAGAGGAAGGCTTCTTCCAAGTCCTCCCAGCTGCCAACGGAGTTCTCGGGTAGACTGTTCAACCAGTGGCGAGCTGGTCCACTACAAAAAAAAGACACATCAGTGACATTTTGGGCCGAACAAATTTTTTTTACATCATACATATGACACTTCTATGGCGATAATTGTGACAAAACCGGTATCATCATAGATGTGGTGGGCTCTAGTTCTATGACAAAAATCATGACGAGAAAATGGGCTTTTCTGGTCCGGCGGGCGGAGACGCATTTTTGCATTTGACATTCTTTGGAGCCGTCCATGACGAAAAAACCGTGGTAGAAGCAAGGGGAGGAAAATTTCGGGGAGTTGCTTGCCACGGTGGGAGGTCGGGGCGAGAGCGACGCGCTGCTTTCTCTCAGATAGGTACGCACGCGGTGTGCGAGGCGTTGGCTCTAATCGAACTCCTAGCGTAGGCGTTGGGCTCTAATCGCGAACCCGAAGCGATTGTAATCGCAGAGTTACGCAGTTACATCAACCCGAGGGATCGATCGATGGTCGTTAATCGAACCCGATGGGCGATTCTCCTTCGCCATCTAGCCGCTAATCAAGCCGATCGATTGGATGAACAGTGAGCGTTGCGGGGGGTTGGATGAACAGTGGCGGTGGCGTTGCCTCTGGATGAACAGGACCCGTCTTTGTGGAGGGCTGGATGAGCGATGAGACGGTGGAGGGGTGGCCGTGGAGGGTGGTTGAACATGACCTGCGTGGTGTGGAGGCTGGATGAATAGTAGACGGTGGAGGGGTGCCCGTGGAGGGGTGGTTGAGCGATGGCCGGTGGAGTAGCGGCCAGCGGTGGAGGCTGGATGAACGAGGAGCCCGTGGAGGCCGGAGGAGGTCGACGGTGGCCGTGGAGGCTGGAGGAGGTTGACGGTGGAGATGAAGAGTATCCTGTGGGGTCCGTTTTGCGGTCGCCACACCCCTCCCTGATGAACAGGACCCTGCTTTGACCGTAGCGCTCCAACACAAGTCCGTTTAAATCGCTTTTTGCGGGTACGCCACACCCCTCCCGATCAACAGGACCCCCTTTCACCGTAGAAGGCTTCCAACATAAGTCCGCTTTCTCCGCTTTTGCAGACGCCACACCCCTCCCGATCAACAGTAACCCCCGTTCGACCGTAGGAGGTCCGTTTCCTCCGCTTTGCGGCACGCCACACCCTCCCGATCAACAGGACCCGTTTCAAATGTAGGAGGCCATTTTCCTCCGTTGTCGCGGTATGCCAGCCTCGCTTCCATCGCTTTATTCCGTCCAAGCTCTCCCGATGAACACGACCATGCATTCCGTTCCGATCCAGCGGTTGGCTCCCCATGAATTTCTGACAGCAGCGCTGTTTCTCCGTTCCGACCCAGCCATGTATGTATGCGTGAGTAGGTGTTCGAGACCCTGCCCGTATGTACGTGCGTGGCGTATTTTCTTTCGTGCACCGCTATGCGTGACGTGTACATACATGCTACGTGCGCGCCTCTACTTTACGACACTTGCGCCTCTACATCTACGACACGTGCGTGCCTCTACATCGACCAAGATGTACGTACGCACACGTCACGACCAGAATGACAACGCTACGCACGCTTCGACCAGGTGGGTCCTCGACCGCCGTGCACTTCCTTGCGTATGAAGATGTAGCCGGTGGGTCCCAGCGGTCGGTAATCGTTTTTTTGCCCGACGCACTTCCTTGCGTGCGAAGATGTAGCTGGTGGGTCCCAGCAATCAGGAACTGCTTTTTTTTGCCGGACGCACTTCCTTGCGTGCAAAAGATGTAGCTGGTGGGTCCCAGCATCGGGGGCGAATCATTTTTTGCGAAACACGGTGGCTCGTCCGGTGGGTCCCCATGTCGGTGGAGGAATAATTATTTTGCATGTAATAAGGAGGCACTTCCTTGCTGCGGCTGATGGACCAAGGCGTATCGACCTCTCCATGTCTGATCCACGTCCGATGGAAGCCATTCCTTGACCACGTTGACCACACCGCCCGAGAGCACCAGAGCGGTGGGCGAAGGCGAGGCCTAGGAAGGGGACGACGCGAGCCGGGGAAGACGATGGAAGATGGATGCCCGCAGACAGAGGAGTCTGAGGGTTCACCGTTCGCTGCGGTGGTGAGTCGTCGGCTGCAGAATAACAGGGGTGTGGGTGAGTAGAGGGATGGCACGGCTGGCGGTGGGAGTAGTAGGGGCGGTGAGGCGCCTCATGCATCGCAGCCGACCCACGGGAGGCAGGAGCACGAGGCACGACCGGCGCTGGTTTGGGCGGCCGGAGCAAGAAGACCAGAGGTTGAAGAAGCACTACGACCGTTGGATGGACATCGAGACGGTCCTTGGAGCTAGAATCATGCATATTGACTAAGTTGACAAAGCCCTCCGTCCCGCCAACTTAGTAGGCCCTGAAGTCAGCCCGCCACTATCAGGGTCCCAGCTAACGAGCGGAGTATTCATTTTTTTGTGCGTAATAAGGAGGCACTTCCTTGCGTGCGAAGATATAGTCTGGGTCCGAGCTGTCAATGTGATAACGCTTTTTTCGAAATCTGAGGCCCTTTCGGTGGGTCCTCGATGTCGGTGGAGGAATCATTATTTTCTTGGCGTAATAAGGAGGCATTTCCTTGCGTGCGGCCGTGGACCCGGTTGTCGGCCTCTCCACGTCTGATCCACTTCAGATGCATGTCGGTCAATTGACCACGTTGACCAGGTCAAGGCCGAGAGCACCGAGGCGGTGGACGACGGCGAGGCCTAGGAAGGGAAACGACACGGCGGTGAGGGAAGACTTCGTAGTTGTTTCACGCCGAGGGGAGAGTACGATCGAACGAGGGTTTAATGGTTCTGTCTGCCGTCGCCGGAGAATAACAAAGCAGGTGTGGGTGAGTAGAGGGATGGCTAGGCCAGCGATGGGAGTCTGATGAGGCGGTGAGGCACCTTGGCAGGCAATCTGACCGGCAGCGGGGAGGAGGGAGTAGGCGATCCGCACGGCGCTTGTTTGAGCGGCTGGAGCAGGAAGAGTAGAGATTGAAGAAGACACGGTCGTTGGATGGCCATCCAACGATCAACGCTAATGCGTCATCCTTTTTTAGGAAAGCCTCAAATATGTGGAAAACAACATACACCCCATCTCGCCATTATTTCTAATAATTTACAACCCATTTGCTAATTCTTAAGGTTTTTTTGGAGCCCATATTCTTTTTGTTAGCATTACAGCCCATCTTGTGGCCGGTTAAAAATTATACGAAATTTTGCATATTTCGTGCAGTCTAAACTGTTTTAATCCCGAAATTTAGACTCACATTCAAACTGATTTTAAAAATAAATGTATATCAATATAAAAATGCAACAAATTCTCCACGCATAAAAATTAATGTAATTTAAAATCTTGAAATGAAAAAAGATATTTGAAACTAATTGCGGTTTATGTGTTTTAAAAATGTACAACCCATTTCTCATTCTTGATGGGCCATTTTCTCGGCCACCGAATGAAAGCTCTCCTCGTCTTGATAGATTTGCAGCTCCAACAGGCACGACAAAGCGACTTACTTGGCAAATAACAAAAAACTGGTTGTGGCCATGGACCCATTTGTCGGCCTCTCCATCGTCTGATACTCTTCCGATGGAAGTCATTCCTTGACCACGTTGACCACGCCCATGTGAGAGCACCATGGCGGTGGACGATGGCGAGGCCTAGGTAGGGGACGACGGAGCCGGGAAGACGCTGGCAAAGGGAAGCCCGCGCGAGAGAATCACGAGGTTCACTGGTTCCTGCGGTGTGAGGTCCAGTCCTTGCGGTGGCCTCGCCAATGGTGGGAATAGTAGGGGCGGTGAGGCCTTCGTGGCAGCCTGACCCGGCCACGGGAGGCGGGAGCATGAGGCACGGCCGGGCGCTGGTTTGGGCGGTTGGAGCAAGAAGACTAGAGGTTGAAGAAGCACTACGGCCGTTGGATGGACATAAATGCAGTCACTTTGGAGCTAGAATCGTTCATATTGACTAAGTTAACAAAGCCCTTCGTCCCGATCCAACTTAGTAGGCCCATTAAGTCAGCCTCCCACCAAGGTGGGTCCCAGCTAGGTGGGGGGAGTATTCATTTTTTGTGCGTAATAAGGAGGCACTTCCGGTGGGTCGGTACGACAATGGGGGACGTTTTTTCGAAATCGGTGGCTGTCAGTCGGTCCCGGCGGTCGGGGGCAAAGCGTTTTTTCACAAAATACGGTGGCCCGTCGGTGGAGTCCCTAAGGTCCTGTCGATTGGAGGAATCATTATTTTCAGCGTAATAAGGAGGCACTTACTTGCCGCGGCCATGGACCCGGTGAGACCCTCCACGACAAAGATACTTCCGATGGAAGTCGTTCCTTGACCACGTTGACCTCTGCGTTCCGTTGCATGCATGCATCCATGGGCGTGGTGCGTCCCCTTGTCGACCTCTCACGCACAATCATCTTCCGATGACTCTTGGTTATTGACCACGTTGACCACACCGTGCGAGCGCACCCAGTGGAAACGACCGGAGATGGGGAAGACGGGCAATGGAGTCGCAGATGGAGAGGAGGGAAACTTCTTTGGTTCGGGTGTAATGGCGGCCAGCAGCGGTGCCACGGGAGGCGTGAGCAAGAACGAGAGGTTGAAGAAGGAGCATGGTTGTTGGATTAACATCCAACGGTCCAAATTGCTAGAATCATTTGTTGATTAAGTTAACAAAGCCGTGCGTACCGCGTCCGCTTAGCAGGCCCACAAGTTAGTCACCAAATCTGACGGGTCCCAATCAGCGGGATGAATAATTTTTTTCGCCAAAACAAGAAGGCACTTGCTTCCGTGCGAAGATACAGCCAGTGTGTACCAGCTGTCTGGGGGAGGAAACATTTTTTCAGCTTAATAAGGAGGATCTTTCCTTGCGTGCGACCATGGACCTCGTGGGTCCCGGCCGTCGAGCTCTCCGCATCTGATCCTCTTCCGATGACTCTGGTTTGTTGACCATGCCGCACCGAACACAGCGAGTATTTGGGCGATGGCGAGGCCCGGGCGGGAGCGACTTCGGAGATGGGAAAACGCGGCGGTGGAGTCCGCAGTTGAGAGGAGGAGAAGGGTTATAACTGGGTTCTGCTGGCGCGTGGGGCTGTAGTCTGTGGAGAATAACAGGAGGTGTCGAGGGGTGGGGGATAGCCTGGCGGCGGTGGGGAAGCGCCACAATGGCGTGCTAAGCAGAGCCGCTTAATCGCCGGGAGAGGCGGACGACCAGCGGTCCTGACGCCTGGAGGAAGAAGACGAGAGATTGAAGGTGCATGCGGGCTGTTGATATAAATCCAATGGCTGTGGATGACACAATCATTTGTTGACCAAGTTGACAACGCTTCATGAGGCTTCGACCTATTGGCCCACATGTCAACTTCTCGCAAAAATGTGGGCATATATTTAACCCATGTTTTCTAGAATGTACAGTCCATTTCTTTGGGCTTTGGGTGAACAAATAATTTCAAGCGTCAATCGTGCCCATTTATATTTTCTAAGAAATCCCAGCCCATTTGCACTTCCTTGAAATACACATATTAGGTGGGCTTGTTATATATATAATGTTATGTTAGAAGGAGCAATTAATATCAAAGAATAAACCGGAGAGGCGATTATATATATATATATATATATATATATATATATATATATATATATATATATAATTAAGAAATTAGCGATTTATTGCTCAAAATAAAAAATGAGCACGTTATTATTAAATTGGTCCTTAAAATCTTCGCATAGCTTTTGTACACAATCACCAGGATTTTCCTTGTTCCTGTGAGTAAAAAACAACCAGGATTTTCCGTTAAACATTTACTTTTATAAGTTAATAACACGTGGGATGTTTTTATAATGTATATATAAGTCTCTATAAAATATACGTATAATAGTAATAATATAAATATATATAATGTGGTTAGAAGGAAAACATAAATTGTACACAACATTACTTTTATAAAGAGACCTGCATTTTATACCCAATAAAGAGGCATACTAACAAGTTCACACACAAATACAATGTAAAAGGTAAACATTCATATCAAACTCGGGTTCACAGGACACGTTCATATTCATATCCAACATTCACTATCAACAACTCAAAAGATTCATATATACACAAGCTCAAAATATCTATGCATCCAAATCATTGATAGATCACACGACAATATTCATACATAATTCACAAAAAGATTCATATATACACATGTCCAATATGTTTATGCATCCAAATGATTGAGATCATGTACCAATATGATCCATGGACTAACTTTAATTACCTAGGGTATAGACTGGTAAATGGTGTTCAATCGGAGGTACTTCTTGCTAAAATTAGTTCTTGTACGGAAGTAAACTTTTGAGTACATAAGAGGCAAAGATGCACAATCTGAACTTTGCTTGTAGGTTTATCCTCAAATAGTGGCCTCGTGTCGAGGGAGGTTTGAGCAACTTGGCCACTACTTTCATCCAACTAGTTTATCGCTCATCTTGGTCCTCAGATCTCGCCAAAATTCTACATTGCGCATTTTAAAAAGGAGGCGGTTGAGAAAAATGAACCACCCAAATTTTTTGTGCGCTTCAACTGAAATGGAGCATCCTTGGCGTGTAATCGATTAAGTGCGGATGAATATACGCCTCAACCAACTTGTCTCGAATCTTTAGACTCCATGCCATATAGTTCGCTACCATATGTGCCGATAACCAAAAGGCACAAGTTGGGACCAAAGATCGGATTTGCGTTTTACGGGCTATGCACCAAGCAATACTTTTTACGCTCACTCTCCTAATACTTGAGTTTGACAATTGGTTGACGCCGTTGATACTTTCGAATGAATATAGGCACTTCTTGTCAACATCATCCGTGATAGCCCTTTCGTAAAAGGGTCCGCCAGATTCTTAGTCGCCTGGATATAATCCAATGCTATTACTCGAGTTTATTGATTTTCCGATAGATTTCAATCTTCTTCTTATGTGCTTTGTGGATTTCATGTTGTCCTTTGAACTCTTAGCCTTGGCAATCACCTTTGTTTGATTATCACAGTTCATAAGGACAACTGCAACCTGGTTTATCAACCACCGCAAATCCATCAAAAGCTCTCGGCCATTCTGCTTCGACGCATGATGTGTCTAATGCTATGAGTTCCGCTTCCATAGTCGATCCGGTTGTCCGAAAGTGAACTTTGGAGTACATAGCAGCAAAGATAAGTACCTGTCCATATGATCATTTTGTGCGCTTCTACCAAATCACCCGATGTAATGATTTGCCTGTGAGTTCAGGCTCCAAATTACTCCTTTATGAAATCGGCAAATAGTAGCACAATACCAAATTACCAATACATATGACAAGCACAATAATCAGGATAAAGACCAGTACCAACCTGTGTGAGGTAGCATATCAATTACTATTTCCTCCGATTGAAGCCGAGATAAGCCAAGCGGTAATCGACAAAGAAAGGAAGAAAGCAAGCGGAGATTAGCGACTAACGGGAAAGGACTAAGCTGTCCGAGGCAATGAAGCACCCAAAGTTTTTGTGCGCTCCACCAAAATCGAGCATCTCTGTTGGCACATATATTGGAGAGAGTGAGGTTAATGTAATAGTGGGACTAGTTGATGAAACATACACTAACAAATAGAAGCACCCTCATTATCTTAATGGGTAAAGTTAGCAACATAGTAGTCTTGCTTAAAGAGAGGTATTAGTTTATTTAATCAGTGCCAATTAGCTCAACTCAACACTCAAAGCATTGCCATTTATCATAGGTTGCAAAACTTTAACGTGCAAAGATAAAGGAGTTTCTCATGACAAAGAGTAACGATGCAAGTAGAGATGACAACAAACTAATATGGATGAAGGCCTTAGGCCCATACCAACCTGAGAAAAAAGCTTATTCATGTAGTCCCATAAGAGATGATAAAGCACTCCTTTGGAATCACACAATAGTATATATTTTTGTGCACTTCAAATGTATGGTTGAAATCACTCTTGTTTACCAAAGGTCGGGATTATATCGAAGATTATCAAGAACTTCTAGAGAGTTAAAGCAATCGCTGGGATATAGTTCATTGTATTGTCTTGTGTAGTTCCACTAAAATGTATGATTGGCACAACATGATCTCTGCTTGCACAAGTAGGAACAAGGTGAAACCTTCATTAGCTTAGTGAGAAAGGATAGGAAGACATTAGCATATTACTCAAACAAGAGCATCAAATTCATGATGGACAATACGCAAAACATTGCCTCATTGAACCAATGGCAATAAATTGACATGCAAAACAATAGCACTATTATGTCATGACACTAATAATATTCCCTCCCTGCTCCACCACATGATTCACCTCCATAGACAAACATACACACGCATACATGATTCAAAGATAGGGTCCTACTAAAGATTTGTTTAACTCCAACAGGAAAATTAGGCAAGAATAAATTAGTGGTACTTAAGTACTCCTAATTAATTAAGTGAGATAGACGTAAGTGGAAGGGCCCCTCGGAGGATCGCGTCTCACATGTAAGGTAGTCGCTGCAGGAGCCCTTGAATGGCCTCGATCGAGGCCTCCAGCTTCAGCAAGATCGCCTTGGCACTGCTTATTCTTCTTCTTCTTCCTCTTCATGCTCTATCTTCTGCTTTCTCCTCACCATTGGTGAAACCAAGTACATGATTGGCCTTCTAATTCAGAATTGGTTTTGTCATGAGGGGAGTACAAGTGTACTAGTAAAAACAGCATTATTTTCTCATGGCAGTCGGAAAATAGAGATGAACACATGCATTAAATATCATTCTTACCTATAGGAAGGTTATGGCGCCAATATGGATGATGATGATTGGAACACGATCTCCCTTTGTGCAGTTCCACCAAATGAACCAACTGCTCCATTCGACATTCCAGCTTAAACAAAGACAAAAGTCACTTCTTTTAAGAAGAGTTTTGTGCAAAGGCACCAAAAGGTCACAACAACAACTGTGTGAATTGGATATCCATGTTTGCACAAAAAGGCACAGAGGAAACAAATGTCAAAGTCTCAAACAATTATAGGCAAAAAACATTTGGCTAAACTTGTCATGGCTTATAACAAAGTGGCATGGCTTCATTTTTACTGTGACATTAGATTAAGAACAGCTGGGACGGTGGGTGCACCAAAGATCCAAAGCACCATGTAATAAACAGGGGAATAAAGTGGTGATTCATAGTTTGTTGCCCCGAGAAACAAACATCCAAGAAACATATCCGGGTTGGTCCCATTTTTGTTCACTCTAGCCACCTACTCCTATGTGTGGATAGCAAATCTAGTCATGGTCATACCACCGTGTACAACGTTACCCCCTATATTTCCTTTTTCGACCAAGAGACCGTTGGATGACCATCAGTCATATTACTTTCACCCCCCTTTCCTTCCTCGCTTTGTACCAAGTCCGATGTACATACTAGATTCCCCCACCCCCACTTTATTTCTTGTTTGAACCAAGTACAAGATTCAACTCCATGAAGTAGCTTTACCTCTAACAATAGAAGAAAAAAATATGTGACGTTGGACCATCCGATCGAGAGGGGCTGAGAGGTAGAAAATGATGCACATGCAGCGACGTAGCAAGCTGGGGAAGTAGAGCTAAGGCGGTTTCGAACGAAGATATACGAAGGTCGCCAGGATGTGGATAGGTGGGCGGCGGAGGCCGGATCCGCCTACATGCAACGAAAGGGGATCGGAGGACCTTCCGCGCCAGCTTCGGGCCAGATAATGGTGCGGCCGGGTAAGGTCTCCTCCCTCATTGGCCGACGACGCTTAAACGCTGCCCTCCTCCCTTCACCGGCCGGAGGGGATACGTCCGATCTCAGTAACCAACGGTGAGGATAGAAAGCCGTTGTTTTTTGAAGGGAGAAAGAGCGGTGTTACTACCCCTATCTTGTTTAGATCTGGAGAGGATGAGACTGGTGTGAATAGAGCAGCCCTAGCAAGCAAGCGCGAGGCTCCGCCTATATATAAGTAGTGGGGTAGTTTTCCTTTTTCACTCCATCAAAACAATCGCTTTAAAATTGTGTACTACTACATGCCGTGTCATGGGTTTTTTAGTTGTTGATTGTTTTTTGAGATAGCTACTCGCTTTGTTCCAAGTGGTGTTATGGCAGTGCCAGGTCGCACTTTGTATCGCTCAAGTCCGGTACTACAAGTCCCTCCATTAAATGAACAACCACCCCTCGTAGAAAATTGTGAACAAGCCCATCGCTAAAATTAGCGGAAACGTGGGTTGCCCCAACATGCATTATTATTTATATTTTCTACTCCCTCCCTTCCTAAATATAAGTCTTTTTATTAGCCACACCTAAGACAAGAATTTTTTATTAGCAAATGAACCCCTATATATCATACACACAAAAATTGTGGCAAGATTCCTTAGGCAAGCCAAACTGTGTCTAACAATTTGAGCAACTCAAAGTTAGGCAAGTGTGGCAAGTGTGGGAAAAAATAATGTGGTAACATAAGACAAACATAGTCACAATCCAAACAGCCCCGTAATTTTTGGTGACATGCATGAAAATTTGGTAAGTTAAATTTATAGTCAAAATTTGGCAAGGTGCATCAAATCAACACATGCAAGTATCAAAAGGAAAGTCACTAAGATGCATCCATGTGTTGTAATCCCTCCGCTTTCCAAATATAAGTCTTTTTAGAGATTGCAACAAGTGACTACATTTAAGCAGAATATGTCTACTCCTACATACGGAAGTAGCCCATTTGAAATGTGTAAAAAGACTTTTATCGAGTGCAAAGGTGCTTTGATGTGTTACGCCAACTCACATACAAGACCGAGAAATTTGATTACTACGACGCCCTCTCCCTCGTGGACAAGCTCCTGCGGTTTTAATTCCACTTCGTTTTGGCTTGCATGACATTTGGGCCAACCACTGTTGGGCCCACTGTCATAGACGCAAAGGCGTGAGCAGTAGCAGAAGCTTTACACGCCATCTCTCCCGCACGAGGTGACTGGACATGCAACAGTGGATTCGAGCATCAAGAAGTAGGAGTAACATCATTGTTCGCCTTCTCGAAGAGGCATAGAGCCAAGCCGCAAACCGAACGTGGCAGTTTAAACGCTCGCGTGGTGCGGTTCCTTGGAGTACTAGCTGTGCTCTTGCATGGGACAAAATTGCTATTGTTTAACAATTAAACTCCATTATCCATTGGTTGATACTCATTCTACATAGGTCCACGCCGCTTAGCACCTGCTTTCCTCCTAGGGTCACCAATGTTTATTGCTAATTAATAGCATTCCATGCAATGAACTAGCCATTGCAAGTCATTAAAAGCATGCACACCTCTCATCTCTTATTGGTTGATACGTATGCCAAGAAACAAGAAACAAGGTAGAAATTAATGCACCGCGCCTAAGTGTTTTGGGGACTATTTGGTTTTCAGAAGATGACTTACACACCTAGACGGAGGGAGTAGTATAGACCTATAAACCGGAAAGGAGTATTTTCCTTTCTAGATATTTCAACAAGTGACTAGACTACACCGTGCAGTACTTCTCCCTTCCGGTTTTATAGGGCTCAAATTTCAAATCTCATGAACCAAGGCATTTTATGCGATTGGAGGAATGTATCAGATCTCAGTGCTTTACAAAACTACCCTAATTAAACTCATGCATTAATTACGTAGTTCACTGCTTTTCCTCTCCGCGCCGGTCAAATTAAGCGGTGCACAATATTGAGCACTCCTATATGACTAGCCGCTCTATCTACATGCGTGACATTTCAAAGCATCCGGACCGCGTGCGTACATCCACCAAATCACAGCGAGGTGCTACAATGAGACTCACTGTCACCCCTGTGGCCGTCATGACCATTATATCACAAAACCCACACCTTTACCAAAGAAGTGGTAAGGTGGCCTCAAGTTGGACTGGACGAAGCAACCATCATTTCATTGAATGCTCGCTCAAGCCCTTTCTTCCCTTTCTTGAAGAAATCCTCACCTGTGCTACTCACTTCTGCCATTTTTCTTCTCTCACCGGACGAAGGAAAGGTGGGCTAACTCAGTTATGCTGCTATATTTTCATTCCAATAATCTTCTTTATGCGAAAGCTCGACGATTCTCACATCCTATTCTTTTCCCCTGCTTTCATTGCGATTGTGGTTTCCTTTTCGATTGCTTTTTGTTTGTCGATTCATTGATGGATCCCGGAGCACTAGGCAAAGAGTTGTCAGTGACAACCCACTGGAGATGCCGATCTCCGTGAAGCGAGCACCGACCAACGAAGTTGACCATGTTGGCGGGCCAACCCATGGAGACGTAAGAACTCCAAGAAACAAGCATCGCCAAAGAGTTGAGGACGTTGGCGAGACGAACTCGTCAAAGAAAGTTGGAAGAACAGCAAAGGGCCCCACCGTGCCAACCCTGGAACTCTGATTACCACCTATGTGAGGCTCAAGACCGAGTTTGAGGAGATAGTCGCCGTTGAGAAGCGATAAGGTGATGGCCCCCATCGAGGACGAGGAGATGGCCCCTGAGGGATGAGATCCTCGGTGAGCTGCACAAGGTAAAAAATAATGGCTTATTACCATAGTTGTGGTTTTTGGATTATTTGCAATGTGCTTGCTTTTTGATTATTTGCAATGTGCATGCTAATATGTTAGGGTTGTGCAGTGCCGGTGGTTGTCCTTGATGATTCTATGTTGTGGCCCGGCCCTGCTGGCATCGCCGGAGATCGATTCGATGCCACCGCCATCCCGTGGACATCGCCCAGAGATCGATTCCGATGTCGCGGTCGATCCCGTGGGACATCGCCTGCAAATCGACTCCCATGCCGGTTGTCCGCGTGTGGTCATTGCCCGAGAGATCGATGACAAGAAATAGTTGGTCGCTACTAATCCTTTAGGGTAGTTGCATTGCCCTGTGTTTAATTACCGTAGCGATGCGTGTTATCTAACCATATTAGGGCTAGTGCAATCGCCTTGTGTGGGCGGATCTTGCTACTTTTGTTTGATAGTGAATCATGCGATGAATCATGCGAACCCTCTCCGAGTTATGGAAACTGATGTATCCTCACTAGCTTTTGATGTAATATATGGCATGCTTAGATGTAATTTTGAACTGTTTATCATATCAGCAGGGCTTGTTTGATGATTCTTGGTGTTAGTAGGCTAGCTCTTGTGCGAGCTATAGTACTTGCAAAACACTCACCGAAGAGAAAGCGTTGGGGCTGATGAGCTCGTGGTACGCTTATACTTATCCCTCGTCAGTCGACCAATAACAGCTCTAGCTCCTAAAATTGTAGGCTTAGCGATCGATCGGACAATAGTCTACATATACATTCAGGCCTCATTTGGTTCATAGGTTAGAAAATCGTAGCAAAGAAATGCTGCAGAACGTGCAACACAAAATCATAGCAAAGGCAGTAGACGTACTCCCTCCGTTCCAAAATAGATGACCTAGGCGGGCTAGTTTGGCCTAGTGGGTTTCAAAGTGATATGACGTGGGTACATGGCCGCCCAGCCTTCGCGTGCTAGTAGTATTGCGGTGTACAGTAAGTTTTCTTGAAGAAGCGGAATTCAACGAAGTCATGATGGTTCCTTCGTCTCAACAACTTACAAAGGGGAATGGTTGGGCCTGCGATACGACCAGGGTAGACCAGGATAATTTTGTGCATGGCAGGTGGACCAGGATGGTCGACGTCCCACATGTCGGCGAATGAAAAGTATTCTTTCCGATATAGAGGACGAGCAACGAGTATTCATTGTTTATTTTTGATGAAAGCTATTGTCTCCACTATTACTCCTTGACTTTGTCAATGCCTCTCTCCTCCACATAAGCGGGGACTACTTGCTATGCATGCAGCCGGGCAATTTGGCGTCTTGAGGGCTAGGGCGGTGAGAGTGGGCTCCTAAGCGGTCTGGACTCCAGCATGGCCCACCTCACATTATCACCGTATATTTCTTGGAGTCCGTATGTGGCGGGCGGGCGATCTCTTCTCCCTCCCCCATTTCTCTCTTCTCAGCCGACGCCCGCCGAGCGATTAGATTTCGGCTATCGACGGTTTATTCAATTACGGTCCCACATGTTAGTGAAATTGCAAGACAACGTGTGTCCCCTCACGGTGGCCGGCGTGCGAGCCGGACTGTCGGGGTTCGCGACGTGCAGTCGTATAAGTGTGCGCCTTTTCCTTTAGAACTTGGCGGTTGCGTAACATTTTCGTAGCGATCGATCGATAGAAATCCAGAACAAAATGACGAGGGCGGTGCTTTCCCGCCGTTAGGCGGGCTAGTTCGAGTGATATGACGTGCTACAAAGGCCGCCCACTTGCTCCATTTTATGTAAGCAAGAGTTTACACTCTTACGCTGGAGGAGTGCGAAACACCTTGAATCTGATTTTGATCGAGGGATAATCGCTTCCTTGCCAAATAATGGAGGATTGTTAGTGATTATAGCATGATAGTTAGGGCATCTCCAGCGCTGGCCCACAAAATTTACCCAAGATTCATCCGAGGACACCGATGGATGCCATCCGATGCTGCCGCATACCTTTCGACAACTATATGAACTAACCCGGACGAAATTAAATTGCAAACAAAGCAAATTTCAAATTAATGGGATGAAATTCATTACATTTCGAGAAGTTTTCCTATAAACCTGGATGAAATTCATTACATATTCGCACAAACCATACTAAAACCTCATTGTAAACCTAATCTAAACTATCGCGGGCCCCGACCACCGTAATAGAGCCATGAACCCGAGAAAGCCGGCCATTGCTTTTGCCTCCTCCTTATCCGCCTCGATAACCTCCTCCTCCGGACCACAAGGTTACCAAGATTTCCGCCTCCACGTCGCCATCAAGCGGCTAATCGCCCGCCGATTTTTATCCCACCAAGCTTGGCGTCGATCGAGTGGAGGCGGTGGCCTTCCCTAGGACCAGAGCGGTGGCGACCTACCGTGTACTACTCTTCCTCGCCGGTTGCGCCGCAGACAAGGCGCGGCCATGGTCGTGGCGGCGAGGGCGGCCGGGGGAGCCAGGCGATCTCTTCGCTTGTTCTCCTGCAACAAGATCGTCAAGAGAGCTTTGGAAGCGCGCCGAAGCGGAGCCGCCCGATGTCCCTCATCCGCTCTCGTGACAAGACGTCCAAGAGAGCTTCGGGCGCCAGAGGCCATGGTTGAAGTGGTGCCGGCAGAAGAAGGGGCCGGGAGGAGAATAAGTGTGGGTCTTTGGCTATGGTGCAGGGAGCTGGGGCTCAAGTTAATATAGTGGGCGAATGGCAATGAGCATGACGAATTCGGATGGACTACTGGCACCGGAGTAGGTTCGTTGGGCGTGAATGGGGACGCTGCTTCAGTGACTTAACTGCAGATGTGTTTGGGTTACTGACATGTGGGCAGAACGGGCGTCTGGCCCGCATGTGAGTGACACACCAATTGCACCTGCAGTTAAGTCCGGTGAATGCGGCATTGACATTTTGGAGAGACGGTGACCGTTTAAGGCGGGAAGCGCGCGCTAGCGATGGAAGGAGTTTCGGTGTGCAGTGGCACTAAGATCGGTCGCTCACGATAGTACATACTCCATACCATACTACCATAGTACCCTCTCTAGCTTAGGCTGTTTTATAGATTGTCGTTGAGATGGACGATATACATGAGCAAGGCGGTTTGAGTATGACCGTTGGTGTTGAGCCAGGTGAATACATGCTCGGCGTTCACGAAGGCCTCCATCAAGCGTCCTAAGCGGTAATGTCGCAACGCGGCGCTGGCAGGTGATGGGCTCGCCGTTTGCGTTGCGCCATGAGCAGGACTTTGATTTAGAGGGCGACGTGCATGCATTAGCATGCTTTGACAACGTGAGAGTGAGTGTCTGACGCGAAGTATTTCATTTTCATTTGGCTGACGAGGGTGCGTTGCAGCGACGAGTCCGTGGTTTGATTCCCCACATATGCATAATTTTGTTTTTTCTGATGTTCTTTCTCCATTCACGAGGTAGGCCAGCGTAGATAGATAAAGAACACAAGCTGATGAGGCGCATGCGGACTATTTGACTGGTCAATTATACAAATCTGAGCTATCGCTGAGCCGGTGACGATATAATCACCATATCTCGTATACAATGATCAAAGTGAGCTATCAAGACAAGTTCGATGACCGCCAATGCATTTTACTCGGTAATAAATGACCAGGATTGAAGGGAATCCTAATTTGCTTCGTCTTACGTCCTTGAGCTCTTGACAAACCAATGCACTATCACGGTTGTCCCGCCACTCCACCCGGAGCTCTCACCAAGCGTCCTTCATGCCATCGCGCGCACACTAACGCCGGTAAAGGCAGCGATGGCATCCCACTGTCATTGAGTTCTCGCCGCCTGAACGCACACAAAATGGTAGGGAAGCGGCGGCATCCCGCCGTGCCGAGTTCATCGCCGCTCGCGACCTCACAACTAAAGATGCCAAGGCCGAATGGGGTGAGAGCAAGAGGCGGCCAAAAGCCACACAGAGGGGAGCGGAAAAGTCGAAAGCACTCAAGAAAAGAGAGGCCCGCCGCCGCAAGAAAGAAAAGGGCGCACACGCTGCTGCTTGGAGAGGTCGGCGGAGATCCAATCACGATGGGGAATTAATAAATGCGACAAAGCCGGAAGAAGGAAAACGAGCAGCGTCGGCCAACATGTGAGAAGTAGTAGTACTAGTAGTTAGTGTGTGTGTACGTGTCATTATGCGAGTGCGAGCATGTACCGGTACTAGTACTAGTTACTACTGTAGTTTTTAGAGCAAATTACCAGTACATTAGCCTAGACTAAATGGAAACATTCCTATCCTATGCATCAAATGGCATCTCTTTCTCTGTAGGAATTGAGATGCATGTCATGTCACTTCCTATGATTTTCTTATTCCTATCCTATGAACGAAAGGAGTCCTCTGTTGGAGTAAATCATGTAGCTAGCGATGCTGCGGTACAGTAGTTTTCTTCAAGAAAGCGGAATTCAACGAAGTCATGATGGTTCCTTCGTCCGAGCAACTTCAAAGTGGGAAGTGGGCCTGTGATTTGAGGGCTCATTAGTCATTGTTATCAAGGGCGCGATTTGACCCTGGGTGACTCTCCCTTGGAGTTACTCATGCATGGCAAGTGGACCAGGGATGGTCGACGTCCCACATGTTGGCGAGCAAGTATTCTTTCCGATATCGAGGAGCAAGGAAACCGCGTGGTATAGTAACTACTGATTGGTTACTTAAAAAAATAGTATCACTTTGCCGATTTATAATTATTTTTATTTACGATGAATGCTAGCGTTTCAACTCTTGTAATGAAGGGTGCCAAACTACGGCACTTTTTGGATGTCCCTACGTCGTGAAAGGAGTGGGACATGAACAACGTGGTAGAGCCCGGTAGTAAAAACCAGCGTGGAAGAGCGTCTCTACTTCTTCCACTTCGAATTCGGAGACCACTGCGTTAGTAGTACTTAGTGGTATGAGCGATACAAAGTGCGACTGGAGAGAAAGACACGTCTAGTTGGAAGGTCTCGGGGCATACCGTAAACAAATACATAAGTTAATATGTGCCTCCAACTAATATAGTAGTAGTAGAGTACTTGAGCACGTGCTCCATAACATCACCGTGCATTGCCGTTACAACATTAGTGGTACTACGTAGTAAGAGACAAATGCCGCCCAAGAGTTCCCTTCTCGACCTACTTTTGGGTGTTTGGTAGAGTGTATGGAGGGTGCATGAGTCCACACTAGTTTAGCACAAATACACTAGAAGCATGCATGAAGAGAGAGCATGCATGAAGAGGGGTGTTGAGTTGAGCATGCATGAAGGGGGAACAACTATCTTTGAGGCGAACGCATAACCAAACACACCACTGTATGCCAGGCATGTCCATACCATTTGTGCCTTTCTACTTCACTTCTTTGCGCTACATTACTCGGGGTTAAATGCGTCCACTCCACAGGTACATGTCCGTCTACGTAGTTCCGGTCCACGTGTTCTTCATATAGATGGAGCGATCGTTTGCATAACACGTGCACCTTGATGCTAGATGTCTCACGTGTTGGCAAAAGGATGAACAAAGCTCACGTAAAAAAAAAATAGAGTGGAAGAACAATAGATTCCGGACTGACGAGAAGGAGCAAGGAACCTCGTGGTGGGCGTCTTGCACTCATAATATTTAATATTATTCAGCGATATAAAATTAACCAATCATCTCCACAGTGAATTTGGAAGAGTACGAACACGGCAACCCGGTGTAGTTACATCATACTAGTACATGGCTAACCCACGCTATCACCATATTTCTTGGCTTCCGTGCGACACCTATCTCTAGTAATCCAATGACTGTATTGCTTCTCCCTCCTCGTCTCTATCAAAGTGCGGCGGGCTGGCGTTTCTGCCGTCTATTGAGGTTGGTTAACTATCACATGTTAGCGACATGCCAAGAGCATTCTAAAAAAAATTCCTTTCACGTTCCGTTTTCAAAAAGAAAAAAATCCTTTCACGTACGAATTTGCCTGTATGCTTTGAGCAACTTGCATGTCCTATCTTGCTCACATTGATACTCTAACTTAGCTAGAGGTTAGACTAACTCATGACTAACCCTGAACTAACTGTAGCCAAAGAGGTGTTTGGGTGAGATTGACAATAAATTCACTTGATGGAGAGAGAAAAGTGATTTTTCAGTGGTCCCAATGAGAACTATCTCCAGTTAGCACCTCTTGGGTGGGATAGTTTTTTTGGTGGGTTCGTTGCAACTTGCTCCAATTTAAACCTTCATGCTTGGATACTTTAGGGATATTTGAGCCCCAACTAGCTCAAACTAACTCTAACCCATGGATCCAAACAGGGCCTATGGCCCCGATCTCGGCGTATGGCGATCGGCGTGCACCGAAGCGGCGCTCTCTCGGCCGTCGCACCACTTCAAAGCCCGGCGCCGGTGAAATCGCCTCCGCTCTGGCGGGCATTAATGCGGCCTTGACCGACGCTCGGGAGGCTCTGTTGACCCGTTTCACACAGGAAGCCTTGGCGCAAGGGAGTATAGGTTTTGAACCGTTTGGTGTAGTAGTAATGGTAGTTTGCAAAACTACTCAATTATTACTTTCGATTTCCTAAGAAATTGTGGTAAAAAGCGTTACTCCACAGCCGCTTCCCTTCTCCTTCACCTTTCCGTGATTTACGTGGCCATGTTAACGTGGTTGTGTCAAAAAAATGTCAATTCCTGCTCATGATTTGCGTTATATAATTACAAGCAAGATTCTCGTGCATTGCACGGAACATCAATATGCATTCTTTTACAAAACACCTGTTGTGATTGACCCATGCAGGAATAATCCCATGTGTAAAAACTAATGATATCTCGAGAATTTTATCGAAAAAATGAAAGATGAGAGATAAGGCGAGGAGGAGTGGAGCGTGGTGGTGACTGGTGGTCGGAATGGGCGGAGGCATGGGGATGGGCGGCGCCCGGTGCAGCGGCCACCATGCATGCTAGATTGTTCGAGACTTATTCCTTTTTTAATTGCCGAGCAATGAGGTTGCGAGGAGATAATGATGTGGAGAGAGGTGCGGTATCTTTTGTAAAATTATCATAGTTTGCTTTCTATCCGTGGGATATAGATCATACAGTGCGTACTACAAGATGGCGGGCACACCATCATCACCAACTCGCTTTTTTATAAGGTTCTGAGATGATAAGTTTGGTTGACTACTAAAGTAAAGTGGAATCTGTCCATGTTATGAAAGTAAATAAAGGTGATTGTTTATCATACGGGTAAGGTTGGATGAAGGGTGGTAGGAACAAATGCTCCGCCTAGAGCATGTTTGTGTGAGATGGAGTCTTAGTGTGTGTGTGGGGTGTGTGTGTGAGATTGCGTGAGAGTGAGAGATATGGCGTCTTTGTTGGTGTGGGTGTGAGAGAGAGTGAGAGATGGAGTCTATGTGTGTGTGGGGGTTGGGGTGCGTGCGTGTGTGTGTGTGTGTGTGTGTGTGTGTGTGTGTGTGAGAGAGAGAGAGAGAGAGAGAGAGAGAGATGGAGTCTTAGTGTGTGTGGGGGGGTGCGTGCGTGCGTGTGTGTGTGTGTGCGCGCGCGCGCGTGTGTGTGCGTGAGGTGATGTGTATGGCAGAGGCCACCAACGATGGGTTGCGAGAGAGAAAATGCCCGTAGAGAGGGAAGAGAAGGTGCGTGCGCGTGAGAGGAGTCGACATCGAGAGAGCGTGTTTGTTCGAGAGACACCGATGAGGACTACTATATATCGATGGTGCATGTAGGCGGGAATTAAACAAAGGGATGGTCTTATTGGTTTGGGGATATAGGGGAAGAGTGAGAGGCGGGGGGTAGCTAGAAGGAGATTGTTAAGTGTGAGTGTGTGTTTTGCCCATCGGTAGCGGAAGTTATGTGCAAAAAGAGGAGAACGATTCGATGTGGCGTTAGGATTGAGGGTAATTAACTACGTATGGAGACATAGAGACCTTGAGCGTGCATGTGTGAGAGGTATACATGTATCGTGGGATGCGTGTGTGTGTAGCAGCGCATGATTGAGATAAAGAAAGAAGACATAAGTCATAAGATCAGCGACATGGGAGAGCGGATCGATATGACAATACGCATGCATGTGAGAATGCAGGGAAGAAGGCCCGACAATTGAGCATGTGTTTTTGTCTTTAAGAGATAGTGGCGTGGGCTGGAGCATGCATCTATGGCGGCGAGAGGGGTGATGCATAGCGATTGTGCAAAAGAGATCAACCTATACATGCATATGTATGGAGAGACATATATAGTGTGGGTGATAGGAAGCAAGACTCCGATGCGAGAAAGAAATGTTGTGGAGAAACTTCTGAGATAGAATCTGAGAGATGGAGATGCTAGCTAGAGGGACATCCGTTAGTTTGGGTGTTGGAGATGACCGTCGAATTGGTTCAAAGGGTGAAGTTATATATGTGTGTGAGAGGGCACTTGACTGCATGTAGAGAGAAACATATGTAGTGTGCGTGATAGGAATCAAGAGTGAGGCGAGAAAGAAGGTTGATGGAGAAAGCAGGATAAATAGAAAGATAACGATGCTAGCTAGGGTGCGTTAGAGATAGGAGTCGAGTGGATCAGGTGGCTGGGTTATGTGTGTGGGTGTGAGAGAGATAGAGAGAGGGTGCATGTGAGTCACATACAAACAGATATCAGAGAGAAATGAGATCCAGGAGAGGCGGAGTTTTGTGTCTCATGAGAGAGAAAGATATTTCTAACGAGAGTGATAGCTAGAGAGACATATGAGGGAACACATGATATCTCTAGGGAGAGGGTGTGTGTTTGAGCGACATACAAAGAGAACAATGGAGAAATATGAGACCACAGGAGGCAGAGTTTGTGTTTGTGTGTGAGAAAGAGATATTGAAGAGGAAGAGTCGTAGGTTCTCATATCTAAGGAGCGAAAGACATCTCTATATGAGGGGTGTGTGAGTGGCACACATGGGAATAGTTGAGAGAAATGAGACCCCAGGAGACAAAGGTTTGTGTTTGTGTGAGAGAAAGAGATTCGACATGGAGAATCATAGCTAGAGACACATAGCAGGGGAGGCGAGATATACTTAGAGAGAGATAGAGTGATGAAGGTCGAGGAGAGAGTACGTCGGTGTGTTACGAAGATAAAAGATCATTGTCGACATGGTTGCTGTAGCACGAGAGATGCACGAGAGACGATGAACGCATTATAGGTCGAGAGAGATAGTCCTATATAAGCATGAGTGATAGCTATATGAGGCGAATATTTGGATTAAAGGGGATTCAAATATTTAAGCTGGAGATCACGACATCGATAATATCATAACGCATAAATTGGTGTATCAAACATGCATATTCATTTGAATTTGGGCACACGTGTAATGTTATATAGTTTATCAATATTGGTGATCCATAGATTCTTCAATTACAAACAATGCATGGTTTATATGCAATTAATGTTTAAACGGGATTAAACTATATGTTGCGTGTGTGAAACACATTATACATGTTTGAGAAGTTAAAAAAACCCCGCATGAAACACACATTAATTGGAGGCAGGTTAGCGAGGAATGCATACATTGCATTTCAACATAAAGTGGTTTCAAATATTTGAAAATCCAAATTAATGGATACAACCTTATGAATCTGAGATCATGCCATTTGTAAACCATATTTATGAATAAATGGTGTTGTGCTTTTGAAAGTATATAGAATGTAATTCCAATTGAAAATGGATCCGCTTGAAAAAAATAGTAGAATACAAAGCGGGATTGAATTGAGTTGGCACGATGGCGATGCCTTTGTGCAAAATTTGAACGAAAGCGGGGAAAGTCGCGAATCGCCTGCGAAACCAAAATCTGAGATGGAAATCACTCGCCTATCCACCACGCATAAAGCCTATCTGCTGGATTTATATAGGTTTCGATAGGGGTAGGTTTGTAATTTCACCCAAAGCGTGACGTAACCGCCTCTCACCCGGATTCATACGGTGGGCGCCAAAACATAGTGTGCCCTCGGCGAAATCGACTCCCTCCCGATTCATATTCATACGGTGGGCGCCAAAAACAAACTCTCGTCGGCAAATATTAGGTGTATGCTTGAGATTGCTGTCCTATCCCCAACCGACTAATGTTCTTGTGATGTAGTAGAAATTTGAAATGGGGGCTAAGTTTGTAAATTTCCTCGCATTTGAGACAAGCGCCTGAATACATGGTTTCCCCTTCCTCTCTACCTCCCTTTTCCCCATTCGTACTCCGTGGGCGCCAAAACACCCTCTCCACCCCACCTTCCTCCGTCTGCCGTCCGCCACCCCATCCACGGTGTCCTCCTCCACCATGCCGAGCGATATCCACGCAGCCGTCCATTACAAGAGATCGACCTCTCTCATCCACGCCTTCGGACCGGGATCCTTGCATCCCATCCTCTCGGTTCATCCCCGCCGCCGTCCACCTTGCCGGCGTCGCTCCTACGACCGTCTCGTCCACCGTGCCACGCCACAACCGTCTACCCTCCTAGATCTGCTTCCACACCGCCAACAGCCATCGCTACAGCAGCACCCTCAAATTCTCAGCAGATGCGCATACGGCCGCACCGTAGGCGGTACTCTTCGTATCCGCTCAACTTATTTATCGCCACAAGAAAATAGATCACCCTTTGCTTTACTCGATTTCTTGTCTTGGTTCTTGAAGTTGCCTTTTCACCGGTTTGCACCTTCAGATCCGCCATGGCACGCTCAACACTATACTCCCAATGCTTATGGTTTTCCCCTTTTATATTCCACACTAGTTAAATCACAGTAGACTAAATTTCAAAACTGGGTCAGTCGATTTTTGAGCTCACGGAGTTCGCGGTCTGCGATCAAGGGCTCGGGTGGTTGTGGGGCCTCACGAACGAAGAAAACTCGGCGGTGCAGGGTGGGGGTGGCGGAGGAACACAGGCGATGGGGGCGGTGGTCGGCCGGCGGCCCGTCTGCGGTGTTACGTATGGGAAGAATTAAGAGACGAGGAAGAAGAAGGTTTAGGAGACGTGGGATCTTCATCCAACCGCTGAAATGGTCGAGACAGTGGGAGTTGCATTCTTAATGCGCTCTGGTTCATCTTGTGTGGAACCGCGCAACCAATATTTTATTATCCAGAATTTGCTTGCTCTTCTTTACCATGTTCGATAGTCTTTGGCTGTCACGTGATCGATAGGCTTTCAATTACTAGCGGCAATACAACACCGTATTTCAAGCCAGTTCCACTTTCCCGATTTATATATCGTGGTTATGGTGTACCCTTGTTATGTACACTATGATCCGCCTAGTTCTTTGTGTGCTCTTGTTATCATGGTTTGGCAATAAACTACGTATACGGTATATTATGAACCTATCATCCGCCACTATCCTTACTTACGGAGCCTATTTTTTGTGTACTTGTGCCAGATTATATAAATGCATGCACGATATTACAAAGACACATGAGCTCTCTCATCATAATCCAGTGATAGCACATAAGTGTTTACAGGGGCGCCCCTATATTAGAATATCATATGCATTACAAAGATAATCTCACAACTATTTATGTTTTCATGGTTCTCAGATATTATACGCAATTACAGTGAATATCAGAATCCGCATCAAAAAGAATATTGTGGAACAACGCAATGACTTACAAAATTGGCACCAAGGCATTGAGTGCCATTCGAAGCAATGAAACTCGTACGCTCCCCACTGTTGATTCTTGTTAGAATATCATCCTAATGACTATTCTAACCTCGAGGAGTCAAAGGCGGATGGCACATCCTATTCACCCATCAAGGTGCCTGTTCTAATTTGGCAAGGTTTTATTGATTGTGCGTATCTTGCATATGTTGTCTTGCATTTCTTCTACTTTGTTGCACCACCATCTGCTTAGTTTACTAATCATATAACTCGAGATGCCATGCCCATCCATTATCAATACATATTCCATCTGTCGTCATACCATGTTTTTTCACCCAAATGCTGTTCTTGTGCATCAGACATCAAAAAGGAAGAGGGTGATTGCGAACTGAAGGAGCACCGGCAAAGTCCTTGAAAAAGCGTGGTGGTGCTTGGGAGAAATCAGACGGCGCCCACTTATATTGGTTGTACAACCGGTGACACAAAACATAGGACCGACTCCAAAGAGGCGTACCCATACTTCACTTGGCCACACCACTAGCCCCACCACCACAGGACCTGCACTCGATAAAAGGTATACCGATTTCATTTGCCATAGCACCGGCCGTAGTACGTAAGAAAAATCCCACTCCGGCAAAAAAATCTGACAAGTCCACCGGCCGAAGACCTATCCCAAGCTGCAGAGACGGCCAATTCCTGCAGATTGGAACCCCATTCCATTTATTCCCAGTTTAAAAGACAATGCTTTCAATGTTGTTAGGGACTACGTGCATATATTCCCATCATGGGAAGATTATAGTGAAGACAAAAACCATTTTCACATCTTCTGTCCAACTTACGTGTAAGTGCTATTATTCATGGTTATTATTTTCCTGTTTTCTGGCTGATCGAACACATCAATGATTTACATTACATTGTTGTAACTAGGTGAGGGTCAATCTGGATAGTCATGACGAGCAAAGCTTGCTTGTGCTTTTCAAGGAAGCATTGCAGCGATGTCGGTGTTACTGAGGAAATCACACTTTGATGGAAAGTCTATAAACGAATTTACGGTGAAGTCTCCTATGCTAAATTTAGAAGACATTGAATGGAAAAACCTTGTTATGCAATCGGGTCTCGTTCCAGGGATGAGGTAATGTCTATGAAATCACATGACAATTTGAACTTCTACTTTTACGCATGTGCCTTACGGATCTTTTTGCAGGAAATCTGCTTTCGAAGAAGAATTACGGTTTGAAAAGAACAACGAGGATATCGCAAATATGCTGCCCGCTGCTTTGCTCTTGTTAGTACCTGTTGTCTGTATCCTTTACTTGCATACATACCTGGTTCATTATGTGACAGCGGTATGCATGATAGCTTGCTTATCAATTGTTCGCTCAAATTATCTCGATCTGTATGAATGGTTACATTAGTGTAGATTATATACAATGCCAATGAATTTTTTAGCTCTGCATTGTTCTTGTAAGTACATCTTTGTCCTTTATCGATGTACTTATATTGTGAGTAGTTGTTCATGTACCATCACTCTGCAGCTTATTTTCCTTTGCCCTCCATTTTCTACACATCAGATCTATATTTACTCTTACCATAAGGTTGGTGCTTGAAGAAGTTTAGCTATGCATTGCTCTTGGCTTTGCCTTTTTCTGTATCGTCATGCACATACATTTATAGCTACTTGGTTATGTAGCATCACTCTTCATCTTATCTTAAATATTCTCCATTTTTCGTATATTATCACATCTATATTTACTCTTAACAAAATGTAGAATAAAGGGAATGCTTATGAAGAACATTACATGCTAAACTTCTTGAATTGCCCCCCATCGGCATGGACAAGGGCTCTATAGAGCTGTCTTCACCGATAATGTAAGTTTGTCCTTCTCAAGCCTTCAAACTTTGTTGTGTATATTTGGTTAGGCATGACTGCAACAACTGTTTATTTTTGGTGTTTGCATCAAATTGCATGTTTAAAGTTTATTATGTAGTTCATAAACAAAAGTTTGTCCTTCTCAATTTAAGTTTTCAGGTTGTACAACCAAGTTCCTTCTTCATACCATGTAAATTAAACTATCTGAGAGAAAGTGATCTTCTTTTGCACTACATGTATGCTACATTTCTTCATCCGTAATCCAGTGGTGTGGTGAACCTACCCACTACAAAGACAATGTCATATTACGCAATGTCTTAACTATGAACAATGTCATATCACCCGAAAAAAATTCTACTACTCCCTCCGTCAGAAAATACTTGTCATTGAAATGGATGTATCTAGATGTATTTTAGTTCTAGACACATCCATTTTGATGACAAGTAATTCGACGAGGGAGTATTATTTAAATCGTCTCTTTATTTGCCAATTTGAAATAGGATAAATTGACAGCACACTAACCATTGGTACTTATGAGTTCTTGATCTGTAATCCAGTGGTGTCGTGAAGCTGCCAACTCCTTCACAATGTCATTTCCTGCCATGTCTTGACTTGAACAACACCATATTGTGTTAAATGCAATTTTAAACTGTGTCACTTTATTCGTCAGTAAGAAATGTGATGAATTGTCAGCACTGATACTTTTATGAGCAAAACCTGTCATCACATGCCTTGTTTATCTTTCAGAGCGAGGAAGATATAAGTGTTGAACAAGCTGATCCTCATCATCTTGCTTTCGGTGCTTATGCCGCGGCTCCCAGCAGGGCTAACCTTTCTTGAACTCTATTGAAGTCTTGTCGGTTTTGTATATTATTTTGTCGGCGTGTTTATTTGCCTTTGGTGGCGATCTTTGATGCCCGATGTACGTAATCTCTTTCGCTTGTGCTTTATTATCATAGTGGCGAACTTTGATGCCCAATGGATGTAATATGCCGTAATTTCTTTATTGTATAGTCTAGGTTTTTTCTTATTCACGATGCTGCAGTTATTTTACTGTATATATATCCTGTCTTCGCAGTAAACCGGCCAAACCGTAAAATTACGGTACATAATCGGGCCGTCATGCAATCACGATGTATGATTCGCATCATGGGCCCCGTCAAACTGGCCCACTAGTAGATACAAGCCTTTAATAGGCCGAGTAACTCCCGGCCCTCTTTTCGCAAGAAAAACTCAATGGGCTTTTAGGAGGCTGAGAAGTAGGCTGGACCTGAAACGTGCCGAATAGCTCATGGGCTGGCAGTAGCCCGAAATGGACCCCGGCCCATGATTGTGCGAATCAATTCACGGGCTTTTAACAGGCCAAAGTTGTCTCGGTTCTTGTTTGGCCCAATCAGATATCGGTATGAAAGCGGGCGGATGCAAACAAGACGTAGTTAGGCCCAACTATATAGCCGGGCTTTTAACGGGCGAAATTAATATAGGGCGAAATGTTAAATGGGCCCTGAACAGGCGAAACTAATATCGGGCGAATTACTAAATGGGCCTTTAGCAAGTGGGCCCAAAAGCATAGCGTCCGGTCAGCGGGCGAATCGATATGGGCCATAATTGAGCCCAAAGCCTCTTAATGGGCTGGACTCGATCTGGCCGTGATTTGGCCCAGAAAGTGGGAGGCTTTTAACGGGCGGATCTTATATGGGCCATTATTAGGCCGGAGCGTGGCAGGCCATTAATGGATCGGATCAAATATGGGCGGCATTTGGCCCAAAACATGGCAGCCGGTTAATGGGCGGCCTACTAGGGTCCTCAAAATCTTGTGGGCTGACGGTTGGGTCGGCCCATTAATGTCGGCGAAATCTAAATGGGCCTTTAGATGGGCGGCCCATTATGATCCGCAAGAAGAATTTTGTGGGCCTTTACAGGCGGCCCATTATGGCACACAAAAATCTTGAGGGCCTTTCTTTGGGCAGGCCTAATATGGCCCTTGAAATCTTGTGGGCCTTTAAGCTGGGCCGACCCATTATAGTCCATAAAATCTCGTGGGCCTTTAGCTGGGCGTGCCCATTATGGTCCGCAAAATCGTGTGGGCCTTTAGGTGGGCCGGCCCATTTAAACTTGATGGGCCGTGCCACGTGTCGACGTATCATAGCCGCATATACGTCCAATGAGTGGATGACATCTGTCCCAATGATGAGCCGACCGTGTTTCCTCCGACCAATGATGATTTTACACGTGGAAATTTCCCATTGGTCGGTACATTAACGGGTTATCGGATCCAAAATCCGACCCGATAGCTTAACGACGTTACATTACGGTGGATGCCACGTGTCGGTCACCCTTGACAAAAGCACTTCGTGACGCGCGATTTATCGTCATGGAAGTGGACACTTCCGTGATGATAATTTTGGTAATGTCATGGAACACTTCTACTGACGGCACGGTATGACTATCTTGATTACATCATAAATTTGTCATGGATATACATGCATGACAAAAAACGCGACCTACTGTGACAAACACGTATCATCACGGAAGTGTATTTTTTTTGTAGTGACACCTCACCTCCTGAGGCTGTTCTACCATTGTACTAGTTCATCCATAGTCCCTCGAGGCAATCCACCACAAAGCTGGAGTAGGGTATCACACCGCAAGGTGGCCCGAACTAGGATAAATATACGTGTCTCTCGTTCTTTGGGTTCGTCGAGCTAGGCCATGGGATCGTTGAGCGGCAGCTGGGGAGAGAGAGTGTCCTTCGTGGCGCACCCTGTGAGTTCGAACCTCTCAAGGGTCTGCGGAACCCGTAATCCGACAGGATTGCACCGCATAAAGTACCCTCCTTTGTAATGGAGGCTGCCAAGTCTGCTCACCGGCCACGTACGCAACGTGCAGGTGTGCAACGGGCGATGGGCCCAAGACCCCTGCGTGCATAGGATTTAGACCGGCGTGCTGACCTCTCTGTTAGGCCTAGGTAGGGCTGCGATGTGTTGATCTTCCGAGGCCGGGCATGACCCAGGAAAGTGTGTCCGGCCAAAGTGATCAAGTGTGTCGGAAAATTGTGGTGCACCCCTGCAGGGAAAATTGGTCTATTCGAATAGCCGTGTCCACGGTAATAGGACGACCCGGAGTTGTATTCCAACCTCATGACAACTAGACCAGATACTTAATAAAACACACCCAGATAAGTTCCAGAGACAACCCGGTGATCGCTCTCTCACAGGGTGACGAGGAGAGGATTGTCGGGTAGGATTATGCTATATGTTGTTACTTGGTGAATGTACTAGCTACTCTCTTCTACATGCTTCAAGATCTAGGCTGCCAGAAGCATAGTATTCGATAGGACTAGCTATCCCCTTCTTATTCTGGCATTCTGCAATTCGGTCCACAGATACTACCCATTTCATTGATATCGATGCATACGTAGTGTAGATCCTTGCTTGCGAGTACTTTGGATGAGTACTCACGGTTGCTTTGTTCCCCCTTTTTTCCTTTTCTCTCGGGTGTCGCAACCATATGCTGGAGCCCTAGAGCCAGACGCCACCTTCGATGACACCTACTACACCGAGGGTGCCTACTACTACATGCAGACCGCCGACGACCAGGAGTAGTTAGGAGGATCACAGGCAGGAGGCATGCGCCTCTTTCGATCTGTATCCCAGTTTGTGCTAGCCATCTTATGGCAACTTGTCTAACTTATGTTTGTACTCAAATATTGTTGCTCCCACTGACTCTTTATGTTCGAGCACTTGTATTCAAGCCCTCGAGGCCCCTAGCTTGTAATACGATTCTTGTATGACTTTTATTTGTGTTTAGAGTTGTGTTGTGATATCTTCCCATGAGTCCCTGATCTTGATCGTACATGTTTGCGTGCATGATTAGTGTACGGTCAAATCGGGGGCGTCATACCAGCTCAGGTGTGGTGGCCTCCTCGATCGAGGTCCTGTTCATCCAGCGGCACCGACCTCTACTACCACGGGGTCCTATTCATCCAACCCCCAACAATGGTCACTGTTCATCAAGAGGCAACAGCTGGTTCGATCGGCTTCAGTTAGCAGCAGTAGCGAAGGAATCGCTCAGGTTCAGTTAACAGCCAAGGGATCGATCGCTCGGGTTCAACAACGTAGCTAGTGTAATCGCTCGGGCTCAGTAAGTGAACGCCTCGCTCGGGTTCAGTTAGAGCCCAACGCCTCGCACACACGCGCGTAGTGTACGAGAGAAACACGCAAACCTCCGTGCATCGCTCGGCCCGACCACCCACCATAACCGGGAACTCCCAGATATTTTCCTCGCCCTCGCTTCTACCACGATTTTTTCCATAATGGACAGCCCAAGAATGTCATGCAGGTGCGTCCCCGGCCCGCCCAGGATGAAAAGCCCATTTTCTGTCATGATTTTTGTCATAGAAGTAGGAGACCACCACATCTATGATGATACGTGCTTTTGTCACAATTATCGTCATAGAAGTGTCATAAGCATGACAGGAAAAAAAATTGTTCAGCCCATAATGTCACGGATGTGTCTTTTTTTTGTAGTGCATGGAACATTGAGTATCTTCGCAAGTTATACCTATGAGGTGCGGTTGCCGGGCCTCCTGGCAACCTCTTCTGTACAAGTTTGTTGGGAAGACATGTAATCCTTTGTACAAAGCCTCCTTTGTACAAAGCCAGGCGCAGACCCTGTGCATACTGAAATAAAGCTAAGTGTTTCACGACTTTTGTCAAAGTACATATTTATTTGTGTATGTTGCATGTGATGTTGTGTTACATTTATCCTTGTACAAAATGATTAATGAGCCATCAAGGTTTTGAGCCTCCTCTTTCCTCTTCTTTCTTTTTCTCAAAGAAAGAAGGATTCCTCGCGTACAAGTTTCCTAGGGGGTCATGGTATGGATACCCAAATGACGTTCAAGTTATCATTTTACGACAAGAAGTACAACAACGAAAAATTTAAGTTGGAAAACTCTGAAACAAATTCTTTGTTGTAGTTGCTACTTTTCCTTGAACGATTTTGGTCTTCACATGAAAAACCTACATGCGAAGGAACCTTGTCGGGACCAATTGTGCTCTTATTTTGTTTTGAGTCCGCTCAGCAACTTAAGTAGATGCAGTGAGTCTGTCAAGTATAACCTTGCCCGCAGCGGCACTTCCAGCAGCTGCTAAGGATCCGTTCCACAAGCGCTTGCATCAAGAGTGTGTGCACCGCAAGTTTACGCAAGCGTAGGGTATAAAACATGCAAAGAAATAATGAAACAAGGGATGCATCATACATTCATCCAAATACACAAACTTATATTACGTCTAAAGCATAGTGCACTTCTAATCAAAGATAAATCTGTATTTTACATGAACTACACTTGCGATAAGAGATGGCGAGGGGACTAGTGCCTGTGCTGGCACTCGGTTCTAGGTATCTGGCCAACCTTGTCGGCGATAGGAGCGGCAAGCTCTTTGGCGGCCTTGGTGTCGGCTCCCTTCGGCAAATTGGTGAAAATTTTGGACAGATCAACGCCAGGGTTCTGGTGTACCACTTTGACAAGCACCTTGAAGAGGACATCCGGCAAAACTTGAGGGATTGACGGCAAGATGGGCAGCTCGAGCTTCATGATGCTTCTCCGACGCCGATGAGGCTTTCGAAGAACAATGTGAGCCTGGCATTGGCGGCATCCCTCTTGTTGGTGGAAAAGTGGTAATCCTGCAGACCCATGACAGATAGCCACGTAGTAATACCTTCTTCGGCTGCCACAAGACGATCAGTCTAGAGCTTCATGGCGTCCTTGTACTTGTTGAAAGAGTTCACAACGCTCTCAAGCAGGGCTTTCTCATTCTGGAGATCCTTTGATAGTATCAGTTCCCTCTCTCTGGTGCCTTCAAGGGTCTTTTCCAAGGTGGTTAATTTCAGCTTATGATCAGTGGTGACGTCATTAGCTTTAGTGGGCTCTTGGTTCTTGGCAGACACTGAGGTTTGCAGCTCCGCCAAGGTGTGAGTTGTCTTCTCCATATCTTTTTTGAGTGCCAAGACCTCCTTATTGCTGACGGCGAGATCTGCTTCAAGTTTCGGTACCTTGCCCTCCAATTCATTCTTGGCGGCCTCTGCAGCTTCGGCAACATTGACGGCTTCTTTGACCTTATCGGCATGGTCCACAGCTTGAGCTTCGATTGCCTCTTTGTGCTTTCGCTCTAGTTCCCGGGTTTGTTGTGCAAGGAGGGTTGGATTTTATCATCCATGCCGCGGAGTTTGGCGGCAAGTGCTTCCTCATGAGCGGCAAGCTGAAAGTGCAACTATTCCCTGGGTGGTTTTGGTAATTCAGAACAACATATAGCTCATTGAACTAATATCCATTCATGTTGATTATTTTAGAAAGTTCAATGATTGGCATGGCATGGACTAGAGATGTGGACCCCTCAAAATGCTAAGGACAAATATTGGCAAAAGCTCAAGACTCTTCATTTATATTTTAGTGATCCAAGATCACATTGAGTCCATAGGAAAAGCCAATACTATAAAAAGGGGATGATGTGTTTCTTGATGGTCTACTTGCTCAAAATGCTTAGTGATATGCTCCAAAGCCCTCAACCACTTTCTCAAATCCTAATATGCCCTAAACCTAAAGTCAAACTCGGCCCCACCGATTCGATCCATCCGGCGCCACCGAGTTCTTTTGACATAGCCATATATAGCCAGAAACCCTAATCAGTTTGGTCTCACCGAGATGGGATTGCAAACTCTCTGTTTCCCTTCGTAACATTTTGGTCTCACCGAAATGAGCGATCGGTCCCACCGAGTTTGCAATGCAAACTCTCTATTTCCCTTCCGTAACATTTCGGTCTCACCGAAAGGAGCAATCGGTCCCACCGAGTTTGCGACCAAGTCTCTATTTGCTTATTCTTTGAAATCGGTCTCACCGAAGTTCATGCTGTCGGTCACACCGAGATGAGGTTTTGCCTAACCGTAGCACATCAGGTCCCACCGAGAATCCTAACGTTCACATTTTGAACTGAATCGGTCTCACCGAGTTCACCTATTTGGTCCGACCGAGTTGGGTCAAATGTGTGTAACAGTTAGATCTTGTGTGGAGGCTATATATACCCCTCCACCCCTTCTCTATCAAAGAGAGAGCCATCAGAATGTGCCTACACTTGCACTACTCATTTTCTGAGAGAGAACCACCTACTCATGTGTTGGGACCAAGACATTCCAATCCAACCACAAGAACCTTGATCTCTAGCCTTCCCCAAGTTGCTTTCCACTCAAATCATCTTTCCACCATAGCCAAATCTGCGAGAGAGAGTTGAGTGTTGGGGATATTATCATTTGAAGCACAAGAGCAAGGAGTTCATCATCAACAAACCATCTATTACCTTTTGGTGAGTGGTGTCTCCTAGATTGGTTAGGTGACACTTGGGAGCCTCAGTCAAGATTGTGGAGTTGAACCAAGGAGTTTGTAAGGGCAAGGAGATCGCCTACTTCGTGAAGATCTACCCAAGTTAGGCAAGTCCTTCGTGGGCGATGGCCATGGTGGGATAGACAAGGTTGCTTCTTCGTGGACCCTTCATGGGTGGATCCCTCCGTGGACTCGCGCAACCTTTACCCTTCGTGGGTTGAAGTCTCCATCAGCGTGGACGTACGATAGCACCACCTATCGGAACCACGCCAAAAATCTCCGTGTCTACATTGTGTTTGCCTTTCCAAACCCTTCCCTTTACCTTCATATGCAATGATTTACATTCCGCTGCTATACTCTTAGAATTGCATGTGTAGGTTGATTGCTTGACTT
This sequence comes from Aegilops bicornis, assembly GCA_021605145.1. Lineage (NCBI taxonomy): Eukaryota > Viridiplantae > Streptophyta > Magnoliopsida > Poales > Poaceae > Aegilops > Aegilops bicornis. The sequence goes on along the minus strand of CM038671.1, from coordinate 254,551,730 downwards.
GTGCTAAGTTGCTAAAATCTGCCAAGACTTAAAATTGGGAAAAGGCTAGATTTTATTTGGTCAAGTAGTCTAATCACCCCTCCCTCTAGACCTACTTTCGATTCTACATGTGGTATCAGAGCATTAGTGTCCATTTGCCTTGATTTCCATAGCTTTGGTGATCATAGCCTTGGTTTCACAACCTAGGAGAGTATGCGTCTAGAGAGGGAAATTACCACCGTAGAGGTCCTTACTTTGATGGTACTAATTTTGCTAGTTGGAAGCATAACATGAAAATGCATATTCTTTGACATAACCCCGCCGTTTGGGCTATTGTGTGCATTGGTTTGCAAGGTGCACTTTGAAGATGGAAGAGAACCGAATCGTGAAGCAACTACGGAAGAATTGAAGATGCTGTAATACAACGCTCAAGCTTGTAATATCCTCTTCAACGGATTGTGCCCCAAAGAATTCAACAAAATTAGCCGCCTTGAGAATGTAAAGGGAATTTGGGATACTTTGGTTGATATGCACGAAGGTACCGAGCCCGTCGAGGAATCCAAATTGGATGTGCTTCAAAGTCAACTTGACAAGTTCAAAATGAAGGATGGTGAAGGTGTCGCTGAAATGTACTCTAGGCTTGCTCTCGTCACAAATGAGATTGCTGGCTTAGGAAGTGAAGAGATGACCGAAAGATTCATCATCAAGAATGTCCTCAGAGCATTGGATGGAAAATATGATACCGTGTGCATTTTGATCCAAATGATGCCCAATTACAAAGATCTCAAGCCAACAGAAGTCATTGGTAGAATTGTTGCTCATGAGATGTCACTCAAGGATAAGGAAGAGGTTCACAACAAGTCTAATGGTTCTTACAAAGTTTCATGTGATGCTCCTACATCATCAAGTGAGAAACAAGTCTTCAATGAAGAATTGAGCCTAATGGTGAAGAACTTCAACAAGTTCTACAAGAGTAGAAACAAAGAGAGAAGTCACAAGTCAAGGTCCTACAATGACAAAAGATCTTCTAGTCGTGATCGCAATTGCTACAATTGTGGAAGACCCGGACACTACTCTAGTAAGAGAAGACTCTCCTAAAAGGAGAAGCAAAAGAGAGGAATCACCACCAAGAGAGAGAAGGAGTAGAGATGATCGTTTTGAACGAAGACACTCTCGTAGAAGCAAGGATTCAGAAAGGAAGGACAAGTCATCAAAGAGCTACACAAGACGAAGACATCAAGCTCATGTTGGTGAATGGGTATCCGGCTCCGACTCTGAGAACTACTCCGAGAGAAGCTATCACTCCGACTCTGAATATACTCAAGATGAAGGTGTTGCCGGTCTTGCACTTGTGTCATCCAACTCATACGACATATTTGATTCACCAAATGAAGGGATTGGAAGATGCTTCATGGCTAAAGGCCCCAAGGTATCACACCCCGAGTATGTTGATTTCAATAGTGATGAAGATGATTTGCTCGGTGATGATGATTTACTTGTTGACAACTCTAGTGATGAAAACTATGATGAAATTGCTACTAATCATGCTAATCAAGATAAAATGGAAGATGATGATAAGAAGGAGATTGAGCATCTAACTAAAGAACTAAACACTCTTAAATCAATGATGATCTTCGAGGATCATCGAGAACTTTTAAAGACTCATGAGAAGCTACGCTTTGAAAAGCTCAATCTAGAGCAAGAGCATGGGTTCTTAAAACCAATCAATGATGATCTTCGAAAGAAAAGTTCTTCTTACATTGCTAAGCATTTACTCTTGTCTACTTACATGCCACAAGTAAAATCTAGCAACAAGAGCAAGAAAGATTCTTCTTCTAGTAGTAACAATAATCATGTTAAATCCAATATTGTTGCTTCTAGTAGTTCTCTTGATTCCACTAATGATTCTCTTAGCCAAGTTACACTTGAGCAGCAAAATAGCTTATTCAAGGGAATTATAGAGAAAAGTGTTTACAAGAGCCTTGCCGGAAGTAAGCAATTTGAGGAAATTGTACGCAAGTAAGGAAGGCACCGGAAGAATCAAGGTGTTGGTTTTGAACGCAACTTCAATGCCAATGGAGTTGAGTGGGAAGAAGATCAATACCCCAAGACGAAGTTTGTTCCTCAACAAGAGAAGTATGATCCCACTTCTTTCAAGGGAACACAAGCTCAAGATGATCTTCCACCACAAGACCACAAGCTAAAAGGCAAGGACAAGCTTCAAGAGGAGATTGATGCATTTGAAGAAGCTCCTAAGGCCATGGTCAAGTGGGTTCCCAAGACTACATCAAGTTCTACTTCATCAAGTATGACTACAACTCCAAGGATTCCCATCAAGATGATGTGGATCCCGAAGAAGAAGAACTAGAGAGTTCTTGAGGGTGACTCCGCCAACATACTTCACTCATACTCATTTTGGCAAGGACAAGTGCAATCAACTTTCACATCTTGCACTAGTTCAAGGAGTAACAAACCCTCTTGTTGGTAAGACAAGGGACAAGGTAACCTAATGCTTTCATGGACAACATCATGTGTGAATTTCACTCTATGTCTATGGATATACTTGTATGTTCCTTGTGGGACTAACCCATTTAGGTACTGAAAGTGCAACTCACTCCTATAGATTGCTCCAAATGATCTACATAAACATTGAGCATCTACATCTTCAACACCTACATGAATTCATCATCGACAAAACCCAAGGTTAGTTCATCCCACTTAGGGGGATATCACATCTAGGGGGAGCTTTGCTCTAAGAATTGAGCTAAAGCAACTCTAATGGTGTGAACACAACAATGCTTTATGTAAAAGTGGTAACCCCACTTGTGCTTAAACGATGAATATGACCTACGATCAAATGTTCTCATTTGACTCCTCAGTCAATATACTCTTATATAGATGACCTAGTCATCGCCAATTGCTTGATAGATGCTAGAGTGTTGTGCATGCTTTGACACATATTTCATTTGCTATCTTATTGCGTGAGCATGTTGGTTGCATATTTTTCCCATTCAAGGACATCCATTTGTTGTTTTGATTGCTTGGCATTTCTTTTTGCCAAATAGATGGACAAGAATGCCTAAGTTCTCCCTCTAGCTATCTATGATTTTCTCGTCTCAAATTCTATTCATGTTACATCACAAAGCTTGATCAAGTCATATTCGGACCCTCCGAGTGAGGAGCACTTGGAGCCACCGATTCGTCATAGACTTAACTTCCAAAACCTCTTAGTGCATTTCAGTCTGACCGGTACATCCTGTTCGGTCACAACGATTTCATTAAGTTGATCTAGGTTTTAATCTCGGTGCAACTGATTTGAACCTTTCGGTCATGCCGAGTTGCAGCAACCGCTTGCGATTCTGCATCTCGGTGCCACTGAGTCGTTCTACTCGGTCACACCGACAGTGTCTAGATATATATACCCACGGGCTGAAAATTTGGAAACTCCTCCAAACGCTTTGCCCGCGCCTGTCCAGCTCTATTGACTCGAGGTCTCTGGATCGTCTCCTCATCGCCAGCGTCCTCCTGCCACTGGTCTTCACTGCCGTCAACGGGATCTTCGCCACCGTTGTCGTCGTAGCGGGTTCATCACCAAGTTAGGGTATGAACTCGTCCCTTTGTGCTTTCCCCACTCCGATTCTGAGCACAAAGATCAATGCCTATATTCTTGCCACGTTTGAGACAACTCTATCCACAACAAATTCCGATTAGATTAGATTTGATGTAGAAATTTAGGTTTAGGTTTCCGCCGAACTCATCTCGGACCGATCGATATTAGGATTTCGGTCTCACCGATTTGGCTCGGGCCATATCACAAGTATTTTTCGGTCTGACCGATACATACAATCGGTGTGACCGAGTTCATTTCTCTGTGAAACCCTAGCAACTCTGAGTCACCGAACTGTACCTTGGTCTGACCAATCTTGCATGTTTAGACTCCAGAACTGCTTCGGTGTCACCGAGTTTGTAACATCATCGGTAGCTCCGAAATGCTTTCTGTCGAAAACTAAAACTAAGTTTTTAACTCATTTGTTTTGCAAAATAGTTGTGCTTTGTGATGCTTATCCACTCTATCACAACCTATCTATTCACAGGGTCAGCTTTCAGTGTTAGAGATGTCATACAATTGTGACAGTCAGAATAGGTCAGAGGAGCACCAGAATCTCAGTGAGGGCACTAGTCCCTCAAACAGCAGTTATGATGAGGTAGCTGAAGTACCCCAAGCAATCCGCCTAAGGCTGCAACTAGGCAGAGGAAGAAGAGAACCTCAGATTCTGAAGATGAGGATTTGGTGATTGATGAGGAGGTCACTTACAAGAAGAAGGTGATCAAGAAGGAACAAATTCTTTGCTTCTTAGGCATCAAGCTGGCATGAAGAAGAAGGCTCTGCTCGAGGAGGAAGCCAATGTCCAAAGTCGAGCCTCAACTCAAGAAACTATGGCGTTCACTCTTGAACCAATAGAAGAAGAAATTTGCTAGAGGCAAGAAGAGGAAAGAAAGGGTCAAGAAGACCATAGCCAGAGTGATTGGCAGATCCTCAATGATGAAAGATCCAGAAGAAGAGGAAGAAGATGCTTTACCATCTCACAAATCTCAGAAGTTGATGGGAGATGCTATCAAGTCTGGGGCTGCTCCATCCAAGCCCAAGACAGCTCCCAAGCAATCTTCACAAGCTGAAGCTCCAAAGCCAACAACACCTAAGATAAGCACAAGAAATATCCTAGCTGCTGAGAAGAACAAGGCCCCAGTGTCTGAAGTTCAAGAAGAGGAAGAGCCCCAAGTGCTCAGGAAGCTCAAGCCTAAGATACCACATCATGATGACAACCATCCCATTGCTGAAAACATGAAATTGAGAAAAGATGCAGGTCTCAGACTATGGAGGTAGACATACCCCTATGCTACAAGGAGAAGGACTGCTGTGGATTACAGGTTTCACACTAAGGAGCAGCAGGACTTCTATGAGACAGTTCTCCTGGACAAGAAGCCCATAGTCAGTGACATGAGATGGGTAGACTTAAAGTTCATTGATGACAATGAAGACTACTTCCTTGGAGTTCATGAGAGCTTTAGAATGAATGGAGTTGACAAGTTTGTTGGTCAGAAATTAACTAAATGGAATGATGAGATAGATGGTGATGCAGTTTTACTCTACAACTCATTTTTACCCAGATGGCAAGATAGTCTGGATGACTGAGGGTACAAGGTACCAATCTTCAGTTGCTAAGTGGGCCAAGCTGATCAATGCCCGTGAAGAGGCTGAGGATGATACAGATGTATATACCAAGCTCAGGAAAGACCACAACTCCATGGCACACATGTGCAAGGAGATTCCTGATTCTGCCCTAGAAACTCACAAGTTTGGGTCCATTTAATATCTGTTGTCAGTGCTGCCAACTATCAACACTATACTGAGGCATACTTCGTTGCCCAAATCAGGAGATGACAGGATGATCAGAGGGCACTCAATCAACTTACTACATATGTTTGATGTGCCTGAAAAGTTCAAGGTGATGACCTTGATTGTTGAAACAATTAAGAGGAGTGCGGCAGATCAGAAGAGCTCATGTGGGTATGCCCCACACATTCAGATGCTCATCAACTCCAAGGTGGGCACAGGCACATATCTGCTAGACAGAGAGCACCTTCCCCTAAGGCCAGATTTTGAGGTCAATGTTGTTGTCATGGGTGCCTCACATCCCATATCTGTAGAGGCTCAGGAGAAGAGAGAGAAAGCATAGGCAGCAAAGACCTCCAAGATTCCAGATGCCTCAGCTACAAATCTCAAGACCAAGCAGGATCAGCTTATCTATCTGCTTGAGGCCGTTGTGAGAATTGAGAAAGGACTGGCCACCCTGACTCAAAATCAAGAATGTCTTAAGAGGATCATTGAAACAAAATTTTATGATCTAGACTTGAAGGTCACAGAGATTCAGACCGCAGTTGAGCAACTTCAACAAGAAGCAGAGGATAGGAGAGGAAGAACTACCACAGAGGCATATCAGAGAGTGCCTAAAGCACACAGGTCAGCAGCTATGCCAGTCCGTGATACGAGAGGTACAACTTCAGCACCTGCTGCCACTGCCCCAGTTGCCCCTCCAATGGCAACTCCTCCAGCTCCTCAGACATCATCAGAAGCTTTTGCAGATCACACACGGCTTTCAGCATAGAACTATTTGTGTTAGGCCACCTTGCACAGACGTTTCGACACAAAAAACTGTGTGTGCTATACATACGAACGGAAATGTTTTTCTGGGATTCACCGTGTGGGATGTACATACGAATGAAAACGATTGGGTTTTGATGCCTCGCCCTACCGCACATGAGCTTATTTTGCCCCAGCCTGTGTGCCAGGAGGGCCTATCCCCGACTGTTTCTGGGTCATGTGGGAAGGACCCCCCTATCGCCCACACTCATTTGCCGATGGTTCCAAACGCCATCGCGGAAAGGGGTTAAAAACCGTTTGTATAGCACATCACTGTACTAGTGAACAAATTATAGAAATTGCGAGCCTTGTCCAGCTGAAGGAATTTATGAGGGTGAAGCTGCTGCACGGTGGAGCAAAACTTAATCGGAGCTCTGGATGCATGCTTTATGCTTGTAACATTGCCATACTTAAACGCAGTATCCTTGCTAGCAACACCGACTCTACGGCCCACTATTCTAGCAAGGGGAGATACACCCTTGGCACAAGCACTCCTGGTGACTCTTCCCATTCCAGCGATCATCAAAGCAGCGTCATTGTCATTGTCTATCAATTGCACAATGGGATTCTTGGGTGTAGTGGGACTCTTTGGAGCAGCAGACGTAGAACCTTTGAGAGCACCCAACCGCCCCTTCATAACATCAGATCTTGTCTTTTCGTGAGCATACAGGCTCAAATCCATGACCACATGCTTGAGCTCCGAGAACTGCACCGCCAAAGATCCTATAGTCATGTTCCCCAAGATCCATCTACTCATCTACAACATAAAAGGAGGAGCACAAAAGGGTAAGTTCAAATCACGAGAATTCATGGCAGTACTAGTCAAGAGGTAAAGCTGGAAACAAAGACAAAAGGTCATGCATACGTACAAGGTTCGATGCCAAACAAACCACAGTAAGCATCAAACACATTGCTAGTGGCGCGGTATGCAGAGTCTTTCTAATATCAAGAATGTCTTGAAGTTTTATAGCATAAAGAAGCCACAATCATGCATGTTAACAAGATAAAACAAAGGGTGCATTACGAATTTAAATACAGGAATACAACAAAAAATTGGAAAACCACGTATTCCAGCAACAAAATCAACTAATAAATTTCGTTAAAATGGATACTCACATGTTTTCCTGCTGCGGCACACGAACAAACTCGCAAGAGAAACCATCAATATGCACCGGCGAGAATGGTTTGGCCCTATCTACACTGGAGTCCCTATAAAGCCTCTTTATATTATATGTCATAGTCCTGAAGAATCTAAGCGCATCACTCCGGGTTTCATCACGGAGTGAATCAAGACACTAGAAATAGCGGAACCTCAAATTAAGAACAACCAAGCACCGAAAGGCCCAACATCTTCACGGGCTTCATAGCAGCCACAAATGACGGCGGATCAAAAGTAGGGAAAAGAAGCTGACAAAAAAATGGCAGAGGAAAAATTAATTTGTTAATTTAACAAATTATAATGAACCTAAATATTCAGCCTCCAAAACAATAAATAAAAGAGGGAAATTGAAATTCAGAAGCACAAATAGATGAGATAGTCATAAGTTTAAATTAAGTAAGCAACTCAGTACAAAAAAATAAAGGCTACTCAAGTTTATCTCCACTGCCCAAACTTGCAAGAAACATATCAGTTCGACTTCCTTGCTATAATAAGTTCAGCTTCAAAAAAGAGCACGCGTCATTCCTAAGTACAGGGGGGAAACAGGCTATCAAGTTCATTCCCACCTTCCAGACTTGCAAGAAACACGACAGTTCCAGATCATGAGTACAATAAGTTTACATAAGAGCATGCATCTTTCTTCATCAGTACACAAAAAAAAATCAAACATTAGGATGAGTCACATACATGGTCATAACCATCAGCCCCTGATCTTGTGAACCAATGCTGCACATTGGCATCAATATTTCCATCACGGATCTTGGTCTGTTGTTCAAAAAGAACAACAGTTAGAAAATTGGATAACTTATAATCCTATGTCCAAAGAAAAATACTGACTGTCACCCATCTCGGAACAATCAACTTGTTAGTGTCTCTGTACTTCGCACGTAGAGAATATAAAACAATGTCAGCAGTGTCTGAGTTGAGCATGCCAGTTGGGATGAACACTTTAGCAACAGAACCAACACTAGCATCGCATTCCTCATTTTGGAACATCGGCTTTTCGCTATGGAAAACACAAGATAAGAGGAATTAAAACTATTGCAGTGACAACAATAATCAAATGAGAGAAATGAAAAGAGACGAAAATGACATAGGAAAAATCCCACACTAACCGTTTCCCACGGTTCGTGCACAACCTTGTAACAGCGAAGAAACACAAATCAACCTTAGCAGCATTAGCACCTTCTTCTTGCAAAAAAAAATGAAAAAACAAATAAGTTCAAGCACTACAAGGGAACATGGCCACCATGCCATAAATGAGAAGTACGCCCCATTTACAAGTCCTTACCTGCGCTTTCAGGGTTTGACGACGGAAGATCCTGTGACGACAGCAATATGTCTTTGCTTTCATGGTTTGACGACGGAAGATCTTATGATGACAACAATATGGCTGCGCTTTCAGGGACCGAAGACAGAAAATCATGGGACTACAGGAGTGCCTCCTATGTCAAGGGGCCAGAAGAAATCAACAGAATGAAATCATCATCCTCAGATGGCACCTCCTCCATGTTAGACACGTCGGCATGTTCCAATGCATCACCATAGTCAAGCCCTCCAGGCGGGAAATTTTTTGGCGGCAACTCTTCAGAATCGAGAATCGAACATTATCATTATCGGCAATACCAACACCGAAGATTTGGCATCAAGTATCTTTGGCAGCACCAACATCCTCATCCGCAACTTTACCACCAACATCGCAACCACTGCTAAATGGAACAGCACAAGCATCTGCTCCAACAGTAACGGTCGCCTCGCACTCAACATCAGCCATCTGAGAAAACAAAAATTCAGACAATGAAGAAAACTGAGAAAAACTAACAACCAAAAAAACCCACAAGAGGTACACATGCTAACGTTTACAGCTACATGAAACAGCAGCGAAAGCTGCATATAAAATTAATACAAGCACACAAAACAAACCTTAGAATCATCCACAACAACATCACCGATGTTGCTGCTGCTAACATTTAAAGGAACATCATCGATGGGCGAAGAAAGCTCATCACCAACAAGAGGATCCTAACTCATAGTAATAAAGCAAAAAACAGTGCTCTTATTACTAACAACACACAAAAAGTTAAACTACACTAACAAACGTAGATATCACCTACGATTCTTAACGACGTGGGATAGAAAAATGAACATTTAAGGCACAGAGGTGCACATGAAAATTCAAGAATCCATCTAAACACAATAAAAACAATAAAAATAGACTTGCTCTTATTTTGTAGGGTGGAACCCTAGATGGAGATCTTTCACGAATTGGAGGGGAAATCCCCAAGAACACGAAGAACACAAGAGAGGGGAAACACTCAAATTGGCTAGATCCAATCACATATATGCTAGATCCAAGAACACACAAGAGTTCACAATGATTCAAGAACAACAAAGGAAATATACAAGGTACTAGTTCATCCCAATCCTATGAGGAGAGAGGTCTTGATGATCCTATGATGGGGACCTTTCCCTAGATGGGGGGCTTGAATCCACTAGGGGTTCTTCTCCATAGGAGGTCTTGAACTCCAATGGAGTGGTCTCTCTCTCACAAGAGGAGATACAAGGAGCAAAGCTCACTAAATCATGTCATATACTTTGCTATCCTCTCTAATGAGCTAGGGGAGGTGTTTATATAGTCTAGGGATGAAGTTGGAGGGGGAGAGGGTTACAAGGGAAAAAGCCCCAACTTGCACGCAGGCAGTCGGATGGGTCCGGGCACCCGGGGTAAAGGGGCCCGGGGACCCGGAGGTGGTGTGGTGGTAGGTGGCCGGGCACCAGGGGGCGAAGGGCCGGGCACCCGGGTCGGTCAGGGAGCCTTGGACGGGGCGCTGTAGAGGGCCGGGCACCCGGGGATTGAGAGCCCGGGCACCCGGTGGGGGGCTGGGCCGCGCCCAAGAGGAGGCCGGGCACCCGGGGGTGATGGCCCGAGCACCAGTGGAAATTTGGCATGGGCAGGGCACCGGGGGTGGCGACCCGACACCCGGGTGGGCAGCTCAGCGCCCAGGCCCGGGCGGGGCAGGGCACCGGGGCCTCTGGCCGGGCACCCAGGGAGTGTGGGGCCTTGGCCCAGCTGGCCGTGGTGGTGGCCCGGCACCCGGGGGTGATGGTGACCGGGCACCCGGGTGGTCTGCGACCACTCTTGCTTCACGCCTCGCGCGTCCTTCTTCCTTCTCCTTCACCATAGGTGCATGTGTCTCCGTCCTCGCCTCTTCACTGTTCTCTTCTTGGTACCTACGAGTGCATAGAGTTTCCATTTGAGGTAGAATCCGACTCTCGAGTGAATCCGAATGAAACTCGAAGAGGAAAGAGTTAACCTCGGGTTTGACGGTGCGTGCACATGCTCTTGTCATTGGTCCACGAGGTGCTTGCACTGGTGGTGTGATGTCCATGGTGATGGTCGAGGGATGCTCCGCATCATCTCCCCCCCTTGGGAGAGATCCGTCCGCGGATCGTGTTCTTCATCACCATGGTGAAGTGTGGGCGTCGCCGTGTAGAAGTGGACAACCACCAAGCACTTGTCATCTTGAAGCTCGAAATGGGCACTCTCCAATGTCGCACCGTCTTGTAGTTCCTTCAAAAGGAGCAAAGATAACAAGCACTTGGAAAAACAAATGTGGTTGGCATTAAAGCAAAACTAAGCATCCAAGAGGTGATTCACCCAACAAGTGTTGTCATCAAGCATAGCATATGGTTTGACAAAGAAGTGTGGCATGTAATTTAAGCATCTAAATTGAGCACATGGAAAAGCATCATGGAAACAATCATGCAAAGGTGAGGAAAAGGTGCTAATATGTTGGACAGGAGAATAAGCATCTACCTCAAGCCCATAGCAAGCATGCATAAGACTCTCAATGAACGGTCTATGGTAGGCATAAGAGTCATCCACAACACCAAGAGAAATGAAATGTCTAAACACATGGGCTAAGTGCAAGACAATCCAAGCATAATGTGCATATGGTGTGGTGAAAATCGAGTGGCACTCAACACAATAGAAAGAGCAATTGTTCAGTATGTGTGAGGCAATCAATATCAATCATGTGACAAGCAATGGTACATGGCATATGTGAAGTAATGACATTGTTGCAACCAAACATATGATAGGAGCAAGTAATCCGAGAATTGGATGCAACATGAGAAAGCATAGAAATCTCGGTACGTGCAAACTAGTGGAGCGAAGATGCAACACACTAGAGGAAATCATGGCAATCATGTCATGTGTGCAAATAGTGGGCATGAATAATGCACATGACATATCACAAGCACGATTACAATGCAAGATCATAGTATCATCATAGGAATGGATCACAAAGGAAACATGGCAAGAACAAGCAATATCTCCACCAAGCTTGCAAAATACACATACAAGTACTAGAATCAATCATCATGTGTAATGCAAAGCATGGGTCACAAATGCATGGAAATGGCATATGAATAATCATGTCATGCAAAGTGAACATGGCAAGATGGGCATACAAAAAGTAATGGACGATAACCCATAACCATGCGAGACCCATGTAGAAGAAATGCGTGAATTCTTTGTGCGAAGAGAGCGGTGGGAAAGACAATCCACGGGATCCCAAGTCATCATTGCTCTCTAGAGCTCATTTTGTCAACTCGTGGGATTGCGAGGTTGACAAGTATTCATGGGTACTGAGGGAGTCCTGGACTAGGGGGTGTCCGGATAGCCGAACTATCATCTTTGGCCGGACTCCTGGACTATGAAGATACAAGATTGAAGACTTCGTCCCGTGTCCGGATAGGACTTTCCTTGGCGTGGAAGGCAAGCTTGGTGATACGGATATGTAGATTTCCTACCATTGTAACCGACCTGTGTAACCCTAACCCTATTCGGTGTCTATATAAAGCTGAAGGGTTTTAGTCCGTAGGGGCGAACAACAATCATACCATAGGCTAGCTTCTAGGGTTTAGCCTCTACGATCTCGTGGTAGATCTACTCTTGTACTACCCATATCATCAATATAAATCAAGCGGGGTAGGGTGTTACCTCCATCGAGAGGGCCCGAACACAGGTAAAAACATCGTGTCCCTTGTCTCCTGTTACCATCCGCCTAGGCATGATTAGGACCCCCTACCCGAGATCCGCGGTTTTGACACCGACATTGGTGCTTTCATTGAGAGTTCCTCTGTGTCATCACCTTTAGGCCCGATGGCTCCTTGATCATCAACAACGGCGCGGTCCAGGGTGAGACTTTTCTCCCAGACAGATCTTCGTGATTGGCGGCTTTGCCTGCTGCGGGCAATTCACTTGGCCATCTGGAGCGGAACCGAAAGCTCGCCCTGGCCATCAAGTCAGGTTTGGGAGTTTGAACTACGGTGACATCGCGGAGACTTGATCTTGACGGATTGAGACCTGACCAAGCACCCTTGCTTGTCTCGATGGGTATGATCTAGCTCTGCCGCCCGAGCAGTGTCACGGAGGCGCACCAACATCCGCTCCGACCCTTAGTTCGAGCCGAACCGCCGATCGAGGGCGAGTGGCTGGACACCGCCTGGAAGACTACGATATCTACGGCGATTGAGCGAACACCATCCTGTCCTTTGCAAAGCCCGTGACTCCGAGGTGCGGGACTCCTCTCCGTACTCGAACCTACAGCGCCCCTGCCGGTCGAATCCGATTGAGGCGCGAGGTTATGGAGTTCACCGTCATGGACATCTTCGACTCGCCCTTTGGCGACATCACGAATTCACTAAAGTCTCTCTACGTATCATGAGAGCCTGGCGGACTATGGTCGGGAAGGTTGGGATGCGGACAGCGAAGAAATTCAACGCCCACCCACCACCCACTTTGTAGCCTTGTCGATGATTTAACCGACATGCTCGACTTCGACTCCGAAGACATCGGCGGTATGGATGACGATGCAGGAGATAATCAAGAACCAGCGCCTACGGGGGCCTTTGGAAGGCCACCTCGTCATACGACATATACATGGTGGACATCCCAAAAGATGGGAATGGCGATGGAACAGCGGAGGATGACCCCTCTAAGAAACCGCCAAAGTGCCGGCGTCAGCGGCGCCGCTCTAAATCCCGCCACAGCAAAATCGGTGATTCCGGCACGGGAGATAATAACACCTCGGACAGTACCGAAGACAACCCCCTCCAGCAGGATTCAGCACGGGGAGGAGGAGAAGCCAGCCCTCATGATAGAAGCGGCGCGAGAGGTAGAGGGCGATAATTATATGCCTCCCTCCGAAGATGAGGCAAGCCTCACGACTGACGAATTTGTGCAGTGCCACTGAGGATCCCGCCGAACAAGAGCGTTTTAAGCGCAGGCTCATGGCCACGGAAGAAGCCTCAAGAAAAGCAGCAACTGACTTAAAAGCTGACCAAGACCTGCTAGGCGGCGGATGGACCGAAGTCCTTGCAGCGGTGAAAGAGTATGAACTTCGAGCGCCCCTCAAAAGCTACCCCCAAAGCGCGGAGTCGTTGCCTCGATCGGGAGGAGGAAGCACCAGCGTCACCAGCGCCTTGACATGGCAGACCCGGCCACCCGTGGCATGACGAAGAAATCTCTTGGCCCTCCGCTCAAGCCATGCCCAGCGCCCGCTCAAAAAGTACCAAGGCACGGGAGAAGCAGCGCGGACTTGCGAGATATCTTGGAGGATAAGGCAAAGCAAACAAGATCGATCTACAGATCGGCGTGGGCGCCAATGACTCGGGATGATTACCGTCACGCGGATACAGCAACCCGGCCGGGCCGAACACGATGACACAGCTCATATGAGCTGCGTCGTGATATATAGCCCAATATCTGCGCCACACACCCACTATGCTTCACGGATGAAGTAATGGATCATCAAATCCCGAGGGCTTCAAACACTGTAAACATCGAATCATACGATGGTACCACAGATCCTGTGATGCGGATCGAGGACTATCTCCTCCATTTCCACATGGCCCGCGGTGATGATCTACATGCCATCAAATACCTCCAACTCAAGCTTAAAGGACCAGCTCGGCATTGGCTCAACAGCTCGCCAGCAGAGTCAATCGGTTGTTGGGAGGACCTGGAAGCCGCATTCCTCGATAACTTCCAGGGCACATATGTGCGACCACCAGACGCCGATGACCTTAGCCATATAATTCAGCATCCCGAAGAATCGGCCGAGACAATTACGGGCAGCGGTTCCTAACAAAGAAAAAATCAGATCATCGGTATCCGGATGCGAGGCGCTTAGCAGCCTTCAAACACAACATCCATGACGAGTGGCTAGCCCGGCACCTAGGGCGGAAAAGCGAAATCCATGGCAGCCCTCACCACACTCATGACCCGCTTTTATGCGGGAGAGGACAACTGGCTAGCTCGAAGCAACAACTTGGCCAAACACCACGGTAGTTCGGATACCAAGGACAGCAATGGCAGGTCGCGTCGCAACAAGCATAAGCGCCGCGTGCGGTGACAATGCTGAAGATACGATAGTAAATGCGGATTCGAGGCTCTAAACCGGTCGGCGGAAGAAGCCATTCAAAAGAAATACCGGGGCCCGTCCAACTTGGACCGAATACTTTCGATCGCTTGTGCGGATACATGGCACCCCGAAAAACCAGCCAACCACACCAATAGTGATTGTTGGGTGTTCAAGCAGCGAGCAAGTTAAATGCGAACTCAATGACAAGGGGCTGCATAAGCGATGACGAGGAGGAGCCGGCCAGCCGAACAATAGAGACAGAAGGGCTTTCCCCACAAGTGCGGACGGTGAACATGATATCGCAACCCACATACCCAAAAGGGAGGCGAGCGTGCACTAAAGGGGCGTATATGCGGTGGAGCGGTCGCCCCAAAGTTCAACCTGTGGTCCTCCTGCCCGATCACTTTTGATCGAAGGACCACCCACTAGCATCCGCCACGGCGGATTCGCGCATTGGTTCTTGACCCAATTATTGACGGATTTCACCTCACCGAGTCGATGGGCCGGCGGCAGCCTGAACCTGATTTATCGAGGATCACGGTCGCATAAAATGGGCATAGACCCATCAAGAATCAAACCCACAAAGGCGACCTTTAAAGGCGTCATTCCAGTGTAGAGGCCAAGCTGTACAGGCTCCGTTACACTTGAAGTGGTCTTGGATCCCGGATAACTTCCGGAGTGAGGAGTTAATCTTGACATAGTCCCGTTCCGCGGCGGCTATCACGCCTTTGCTCGGGCGAACCGCATTCGCAAAATTCAATGCGGTGCCGCACTTCTGGCGTACCTCAAGCTCAAGATGCCGAGGCCCTCGGCGTAATCACGGTCAATGGAAACACGAACGCTCCCTCCGAGCGGAGGAGCATCGTCCGCCCTTATGGCGAAGTGCGAGAACAGCCTCTTAAGGCAATCCTCTGATCCGGCCAATAAGCAATCGGACAGCATCAAGCGCCCGAGTAACCTCTGACAAAGACCGCTTTGTACGTTAGAACAAGCGTAGTAATGCGGCCCCAACCCCAGCCCTCGCGAACTCACGAAGCCCGATTACTACGCGCGTAATTGCTCTACGAAGCACCATGGGCATAGGGAAGGGCCACGACCACGGCATGCCAGAATGCGGCTAGACGGCACTAGGGGCTCCGTTTGTGTCATTCCTTTTTTCTTTTTTTTTCTTTTACTTTCGGGACTCTGTTCTCCGGAAGCCTGTCCGACATTAAATGCCGACTACACGATGCAACAGCGAGGAAGCGAAAACTTCGTCAAGTGTCGGTGGTCTCTATTACGAAGCGGTACACCTGTTTTACATACCACACCGCAAACTTACCTGGAAGAGGACATGTTAAAAGTCCCATACCATGCTTATCGCCAAATTTGTATCGTTCTGCTTTTATTTGCAGTTTCTTTTGAATAAACAATATATAGCTCTTGCCTAATATTGCATTCTTTCCCATTGTATATGTTCATCTATGACATTGCGCAACCGTACAAATTGGTACGGCCACCACACCAGGGGCTTATGTACCCCAAAAAACGTGGTGTGACAAGTCCGAACACTTACACAAGTGCGGCACCCCGAACTTATAGCATTATATGAATCGGCTCCGAATCATGTCTTGGGTCAATAGTTGGGTTTGCCCGGCTCCCATGTTTTGGTACCTTACGTTCCGTTATATCGGCTAAGGTGTATTTGGGAGAACCACTTCTTGTTGTGCCCGGTTGAGCTGGGTTGAGCACCTTAGTGGAGAAAGCTAAAACTGACCGTCATGATAAGGTGAGAGCGATTACTGTTCGAGAGGTTTCTTGAGTCCTTAAAGACTTATGCCGCTTAGGCGAGGCGGCATTGTCCGGCCAAGGCGTGGACAGCGCCCAATTGATCTTCGAATACCGAGGGCTTCATGAAATTAAAATTATAGAATTCTATGGCTAAGTGAGAGTGTTCAAGCACTATAAGTCCGGTTGCCTTGTTCGTTGCGTTGGCGCCTCCCTCGAAGGACCCAAGAATGGGAAGAAGAAGCGCTCAAGTTTATCGAACACCCGGCACTTTCGTGGCATGGGGGCTGAAATAACGACTTGCCATCTCTCAAATTTTGATAAACAGCCGCACAGAAGGTAATATTTTAAATTCATAAGTGTTACTTAGCGCATATGAACAAGTTTTCAGCGTACAGGATAACAAATGCGAGTCTATTCAAAAATTACATCTTTGGAGCATTCACCCGCTATCGGTGCACCCTTCAGGACGCCCTCATAATACATTTCAGGCGATGCGATGCTCCTTGCCGGTGGTGGCCCGTCCTTCACAAGCTTCTCACCGTCCAGCTTGCCCGGTGCACCTTAGCGGGCAAGGCCCTATAGGCACCTTCAATGCAGACGGGCGCTTGATGACTTCAATCCATGTATAGGCGTCCACCGGCCGCGCACTAGACCGAAGTAGCTCGGGCATGGCTTCCGTTGGCCCAGTAGAACTATGAGGCCCTTCATGGCCTGTTCGGCGACCTTGTGGAGCTTCGACCACCGCTTGACTGGTCGCTCGAAACACCGGATGTTCGGTCTCGACATCTTTGAGACCAGAACACCTTCTCCGTCGAGCTCCCTCTTGGCTCGGTAGAAAGCGGCATCGGATACACTACGGGGCAGAACTGCGAAGGCTCCAGGAGAGCTGGGGATTCGGGTAAGTAACAGATAATTGACTTTTACATTCTTGCTTTGCATAAAGAATGCCTTACCCGCCGCTATCTTCCTCATCGCCTCAATCTCTGGAGGGCTTTACGGGCTTGGCCTTAGCGGCCTTGGCACTCTCAAGAGCCGAGGCAAGCTCGGACTCTCGGGTCTTGAGTCACGCTCCAAACCCTCGTGTTTTTCACGAGAGCACAGGAGCTCTTGTCGTACCTCCTCCAAGCGCCTCCCCTTCTCTCGCTCGGTGTGCTCGTGGCGCTTTGTTTCGGCCCGCAGCCACCGCTTCCTTCGTGGTCGCCACCTCGTTCGTGGCCCAGCATACCGTTATTCCTGTTATCTTTTGCAACCACATTTTTAACAATTCCATAAGGTATTACTTACCTTCCTTGTCCTCGAGCTGCTTCTTGGCTTGGCGAGCTCGTTCTCGGACCGCTTCGAGGCTCTCCTTCAATGCATTGACCTCCATGATCGGTCTGGCGAGAGGTTAAAGGAGGCAGCCTGTATTCCCATATTGACATAATTATGTTAGACTCATGCGTATATATTTTTAGATCCTTAGTCCGGCTTTTCTCTCCGAACACCGAACTAAGCATCAGGGGCTACTGTCTATGTGGTAATCTTCTTACATATATTGAAAACTTACCTCAAAGCCTGTTATAAGGCTGTTGCGAGCTTAGTCGGCCCGCTCATGGCGGACTGAACTTCTGGATCACCACACTCATAACGGTGCGGTGCTCCTCTTTGATGGAGGCACTTTGTTAAGCGCCTCCGATAAGCTATCCGATGCCTCGGTTGGGCCGGAGGACACTGGCGTCTTACCCTTCCTCTGAAGGGGCCGCTTGCGGACTTGAACCGCTGAAAGGTTCGGTATGGAGTCCGGACAAGGGTCGGGCTTAGAGCCCTGAGGTCTCGCTCCCCTCACGCTTTGGAGTCGGGGAGGCTGCCTTGTGGCGCCTCTGCGCCACCTCCTCTTGACCAGGCCCCCTTGGGGGCCCCACCTCGGCGTCGTCCGGGCTGGCCGAGGCGAGATGTGGCGGTGCTCTCCACGGACGAATTCAGGGACCCGCTTGGCCGAAGCGGCCAGGCTGCTTCCTTGGGCGGGCTGCATGATTGTTCGGCACTAGAGAACACTATGCAATGAATGAAAAAAAACCATCGATGTCTGGACACTTACGATCTCGCCGAGGCTTGGCCCTCGAGGCCACTCCTCCCTCGCCATTGTTGGCGTTGGTGGAAACGTCCGGAGGAAGGGTTCTTCCCTTCTTGGACCCTCCGGCCTCCCGGTCAGGCGGCCTTCCTTTTCTTCTCTTCCCCCGGGGAGAGGCTTCTTTCCTCCTCCTCGTTCTCGGGGAGAGGATTACCTGTAATCGGCGGCACACTGGTCTTGGGGAGCTCCTTCGAGTTCCGTGGCCTCCTTCTTGGCCTTCTTCTCCGTCACCACGTGAGTGCTGGAACCGGCAACCCGTCAGCGGGCGTCCGGCTGGAGTCTTCGGCAAAAGGCAGACGGTTAATCTGTCCGGGGCGTCTTGACCCGATCTGTCAAAGGTTAGGGAGTTTTAGATCCGCATAGATTCAAACTATGAAAAAGAGTCCCATAAAGGGTAAAATAACTTACCTCGGCTGGCTTGACGCTGCGAGCTGAATCCAGCGATCTTGATGGCGGATGCGGAACCAGCGCCCATAAACAGCACCTTCGGGCATCTTCGTGCGTAGTGTCGAAGAGCGGCTCAAATCGGTGCTTGTGCTTTGGATCAAACTCCCACAAATTTAAGGCCCGTTGCTTTGGCATGGGAGAATCCGGCGGATGAGCATAACACGGACTACGTTGACAAGCTTGAGCTTCTTGTCCACGAGGTTTCGGACACAGGTTTGGAGTCTGGTGACTCTTCGAATCACCCCCACGTCGGGCCCGTCTCTTTCCATGATGTGAGCCGTCTGGTGGAGCCAGATCTGGTCGGGGGCCGCCGCCCATTTGGAGTCGCGGCTCGGTGATGTAGAACCACCCCGATTGCCACCTTTATGGTCTCCACGAAGGAGCCCTCAAGCAATGTAACGTTGGGCATCACGCCGCCATGGCGCCCTCCGCACTCCGGCTTGTTGGCGCCCACTATCTTGACTTGATGCTAAAGGTCTTCAACCATAAGCGAAGTGGGGCTGGATGCGAGAGAAAGCCTCGCATACCTGACGATAAGCGTCGAGATATTGAGGATGAAGTTTGGGGCCAGATCATAGAAATCCAGGCCGTAGTAGAACATGAGCCCCCGGACAAATGGGTGAAGTGGAAAACCTTGTCCACGGAGGAAGTGGGTGAGGAACACCACCCTCTCATGGGGCCTGGGGGTGGGAATGAGCTGCCCATTGTTGGGGAGCCGACACACGATGTCGCCGGACAAGTATCCGGCCTCCCGCAGCTTTGTGATGTGCCCCTCCGTGACGAAGGAGGCCATCCACTTGCCTCCAGCTCGGACATAATTGGAGAAGGTTGAGGTAGGACGTGCGGACTTGGTGGCTGGAGCTCGAGTCTTGTGAGGAATGGATGAACAAAGGAGGAAGAAGGCGTGGCTGAAAAGGTGGATCCTTATCCCTTATATGGACGGGAATGAAGCTATCGTCCCCACCAGCCTGGTAAAACTTCGCTTATCTCCCAAGCGCCGTAAATTGATGGCGCGGTGGGGTTACCCACGTCCGTATTGATGAGAATCCCGGAATAAGGGGACACGATCTACTGCTTTGACAAGGCGTGCCAAGGAAACCGCCGCTAAACGCTACCGAGGTGGTACAGTAAAACGATTGAGCGAAGACTTGGCGTGGCGTGATGGCACTACTGCGGAATCGTCGTGATTGATTTTGTGTAAATATTATTCTCTCTACGGTGTTATGTGGAAATTATTTTGCAGAGCCGGACACTGCCATGTTGTTCAAAATCTTCTACGAAGTATTCGGAGGAGGAACCCGCCTTGCAATGCCGAAGACAATATGCGCGCCGGACTGGTCGTCATTGAAGCCTGGTTCAGGGGCTACTGAGGGAGTCCTAGACTAGGGGGTGTCCGGATAGCGAACTATCATCTTTGGCGGACTCTGGACTATGAAGATACAAGATTGAAGACTCCGTCCCGTGTCCAGGATAGGACTTTCCTTGGCGTGGAAGGCAAGCTTGGCGATCTGGATATGTAGATTTCCTACCATTGTAATCGACTGTGTAACCCTAACCCTATGCGGTGTCTATATAAACCGAAGGGTTTTAGTCCGTGGGGACGAACAACAATCATACCATAGGCTAGCTTCTAGGGTTTAGCCTCTACGATCTCGTGGTAGATCCACTCTTGTACTACCCATATCATCAATATTAATCAAGCGGGAGTAGGGTATTACCTCCATCGAGAGGGCCCGAACACAGGTAAAAAACATCGTGTCCCTTGTCTCCTGTTACCATCCGCCTAGACGCACAGTTCGGGACCCCCTACCCGAGATCCGCCGGTTTTGACACCGACAGGTACCTACACAGAAGAGACACAAAGCAAATAAAGTGTGTGCGTGGTAAATGTGCACATCATCCATCATAATGTGTATGTGCATGTGTGAGTTAGCACAAGATAAGCATCGCTCAAAGAAATTTGATGCATGCTATAAGAACATGTCACCCATCATGAAAGAGTAGTTGTTATGTATGACACGATGAGGACACAAATTGAGAATGCAAGTATATGGCACATCACTAGCATGTTTATTCATGAGGAGCATATGGTGCACACAAGTAGTGGGATCATGCAAAGTATGGAATGCATCAAAATCTCCTAATAGGTATGAGGAAAATATGGGGGTCTCCTCATGAGCATTAATGGAAACATCACATGGAGAATATTGACAACATCCAAAACAATGCATATCCGATGCTATGTAGTCATGGCATGGCATATGAGATAAATGATGCAAAGGGAGCATATCAATATCATCACAAGAAAAACACATGCGAATAACCATGGGCTTGTCATCTATGCCATATGTGCAAATTTGGTTTATGTTGATGGCATATGCATAGTCGCTATGATGATATTGCAAATATGACATATTGTTGATATCATGCATATCATATGACAAGTCAAGCGAATCATCAAACATGATGTGACCTAAAGAATTGTCACAAGAAATCCTATGTAACATGGCATCACAACTAATAGACTCCTCATGGCAATCATCAAACTCATCATAATTGGGTAAATCATCGCATGGAGAAATCATACTAGCATGAAGCATGGTAATAGGTGGATCAACATTATGCAAGCAATCAATGTCAAGAACGTCCACTAGTGGGACAAGAGCATCACCTTCACCTATGTTACCTTTGTTGTTCCACTCAAGTGGTGTAGGTGAGGTGGCAAAGACCAAATGGTGGTCATCATCTTCATCTTGATGGAACCATGTGGGGGTGCATCATATTCCACCATGGCCATCGTCTTGTCCAAAGGAAGGGCGAGAGTAAATACATGAATCGACGCGTCATCATAAATGGGACCTAGCACCAAATGAGAAGACACAATAGAGTTAGAGGTCTAGTTGTTAGAAATGCAAATGGCCTCACGTGCCCTATCAACTTCCTCACTCTCTCTATGTGGTGATGGCTCACTCACTCCATCAAGGTAGGTGCACTCAATGTCACATATGGTGGAGTCACTCATCTCACTCAAGTTGTGGGGGTTGTGTCTCTCATCACATGGGAATTGTGGCAACTCATCATATATGGGGCTAGTGGTGAAGTCACTCGCACTCTCCATATGGTGGCACAAGTCACTCAAGTCATCATACATCGCCGTGGTTGAAGGGAAAATCCCATGCTCAACCATCTCGTCACCGTCGCCGTGGATGAAGGCCGAAGATGGCACATCATCGCTCTCCTCCATGACCGAAGGGAAAATCCCATGCTCGATCATCTTCCTTGAGGGGCTTCCGAAGATGGAAGTGTCACCCTTGCTTCGTGGGTGATCGCCTTGTACTTGATGATGTCGAAGTAGAGGCGTGCTAGAAGTGGGAAGTAAGCGAAGATGTAAATGCGTCCGAAAGGTGAAGATGCCTTGATAACACTTGGCGAAGATGTCAAGTAGGCGTGGTAGCCGGAGCTTCCTCTTGGTGGAGCTTGTCTCGCAGTCTTCTATTGTGCTCATGAAGTTTGGTCGTAGCTTGATGTAGAGCTTTTTGGGACTTGTAGGTGTACGCATCGTGAGCATCTTCATCTTGATGGTGTTGTAGTGCTTGAGATCGATGGTGTTTCGAAGATTGGCCACTTGAGCGTCGCCGCCTTGAAGATGACGAAGGGTAAGAAGACTTGTAGTTGGCCACCATGTCTCGTACTTGATCCCTTTGTTTGGCCAACGTGGTGTCGAGGTAGTCCCTTATCCTTGCTTCATTTTGGCGAATGTCGATGGAGAGTCGCTCAATGCCTTGCATTGCTCGTTGTAGTCCTAAGATGGACATTTTGGTTATGTTGTTGTTCGCGTTGTCGTTGTCGTGGAAGACCGGAGATGAAATGTCTTGCCTATCCATCACAAGACTCGAGCAAATGTGAGTGGTAGAAAGAAAAGAACTAGACCAATGTACCTTATCCAATGTTGAAGATGGATCAATGATCACTCAATAATGTAACAAGGAAATAGCACAATTGGTACCGGATCTTGTCAACTCTCACACCTACACAAGTAAGGCTTATGGTGGAGCTTGGTGAGGATAGTGGCACAAAATTTTGATGCAAAATGTTAGCCAGAGTCAATAATGTTGGAAAAGATTCACAAATTCACAAGTGAAACAAGTAGACCAATAGCAATATGTGGCACACGGAAAGACACACACACAGATAGATAAATGGGGTCGTGCAACCAAGGAATGAGCACAAAATGTGGAATCCACGGAAAACGCTCGTGTTGCACAACTCAAGAGAGACGCTAGCACGATTGCTCAATAGGCGGATACAACACTTGTGCACAACCTATAAGATGCAAAATGTATGAGCTTTCTATCCCAAGTATGATATGTGTATGATGTTCCTGTTATTTTTCTCAAGATGATCTAAGATGATCGGATATGACAATCTTATGTGCAATGTGGTATGATGCTATGGCACTTGCTTACAAGCTCTTTGCTCTATTTTCTTTTGCTTAAAAGCTTATTCTGTCTTTTTTTATATGGCCACTTATGCGAAATGCACAAACCAAGATAGCAATTGTGTATATGCGGGAACAATCTTGTGGCACAAGGGATGATATGATGATACCAAGATGATACCTAGATGATACCAATATGATATGGTATGTATGCAATGGAAGGTATGGATCACTAATGTGCACAAGCAACGTTGCCGGCAATACTCAAAGGCTAGTCTCGATAGGCAAGTGACGCAAAATGGGCTAAGGGGTTAACAATGTAATAGCAAGAATTTACAATGAAGGGATACCACGATACCAAGATGATATAGAGGTTACCGTTCTTGCTTAAGGTTAGGTTGTCAAAATGGTGAAGTGGTCGATGTCGAAGACGACCTCGTGGCAATGATGAGTGGCAGTGTTCTTGATGTAGATACCAAGATGATGTAGACCCGTCCCTAAGTAGCTGAAACACCTTAGGAAACGGTAAAAATCGCAAACTCAAAATCTCCAAAGGCAAATGTCAAATGGTGGTAGCAGAATGCGTTGGTGGTTCCGGAGTTAGCAATGCGGAAGTGGTGGTAGTGGTTGATGCCTAAGCGACCGTCCCTAAGTAGCCCAAACACCTTAGGAGACTCAAGTCACCCCTCAAGTAACCACAAATGCTATAGGGATCAAAATTGGTTTAGGTTCCGGAAAGCTATGGTGGTTTGGCGGATGATATGGTGGATGGCTTAGGCAAAGATGCCAAAATGCCAAAATTTTGATGGATTCAAATGGTGGTAAAACCAATATGAGCAGCTCGGGCACGTCGCTAGCTTTTCAACGAGCCAAAAAACACCCAAATCGGAGTTCGGGAGTGAAAGTTATGAGTGAAAACGTAAAGTGCACGTGGCTAATTCTGGGGGGGTGCGGGCACCCGGGGGTGAGAGGTGTGGGTGCCCGGGGTGGTCAGGGGAGTTGGGCGGAGGAGATGGCCCGGTGGTCCGGGTGCCTGGGGGTAAGGGGTGCGGGCACCCGGGGTGGTCAGCGGGGTTGCACGGGGGTCCCGGGTGCCGGGGGTTTGAGGTCCGGGTGCCCGGGGGTCGCGGACTTGGGCGGAAAATCATGGAGAAATGGAAGAAATTGGTGGATTTCGTGGAGGGAAAGGTGGAGATGGATGGGGGAAGGCTAGATCCACTTGAAACCAAGCAACTCCATGGATCAAATCGAACAAAACCTCATCAAACCAACAAATCACAAAAAAATTTGGGGCTATTTTTGGTGTGGAAATTTTCGAAATTAGGACGAAATCACACAAAACAAGGCTAGAAAAGCGGTGGGGGACTCGAATTACGTGATAAGCGTGGCTTATGATACCAAGATGTAGTAGGGTGGAACTCTAGATGGAGATCTTTCACGAATTGGGGAATCCCCAAGAACACGAAGAACACGAAGAACACAAGAGAGGGGAAACACTCAAATTGACTAGATCCAATCACACGAATGCTAGATCCAAGAACACACAAGAGTTCACAATGATTCAAGAACAACAAAGGAAAGATACAAGGTACTAGTTCATCCCAATCCTATGAGGAGAGAGGTCTTGATGATCCTATGATGCGGATCTTTCCCTAGATGGGGGGCTTGAATCCACTAGGGGATCTTCTCCATAGGAGGTCTTGAACTCCAATGGAGTGGTCTCTCTCTCACAAGAGGAGATACAAGGAGCAAAGCTCACTAAATCATGTCATATACTTTGCTATCCTCTCTAATGAGCTAGGGAGGTGTTTATATAGTCTAGGGATGAAGTTGGAGGGGGAGAGGGTTACAAGGGCAAAAGCCCCAACTTGCACGCAGGCAATCGGATGGGTCCGGGCACCCGGGGTAAAGGGTCCCGGGGACCCGGAGGTGGTGCGGTGGTAGGTGGCCGGGCACCCGGGCGAAGGGCAGGCACCCGGGCAGTCAGGAGCCTTGGCCAGGCGCTATGGGGGCCGGTGCCGGGGTTGAGCCCGGGCACCCGGTGGGGGGCTGGGCATCGCCCAAGAGGAGGCCGGGCACCCGGGGGTGATGGGCAGCACCGGAGGGCTAGCAGAATCTGGGAGCACCCGGGTGGGCAGCTCCAGCATCGAGGCGGGCATGGCCGGGCACAGGTGGCTGGGGGCTTGGCCACCCAGTGGTGGTGGCGGGCACCGAGGGGTGTTGGTGACCAGGCACCCGGGGTGGTCCGCGACCACTCTTGCTTCACGCCTTGCGCATCCTTCTTCCTTCTCCTTCACCATAGGTGCATGTGTCTCCGTCCTCGCCTCTTCAGGTTCTCTTCTTGGTACCTACTAGTGCATAGAGTTTCCATTTGAGGTAGAATCCGACTCTCGAGTGAATCCGAATGAAACTTTAAGAGGAAAGAGTTAACCTCGGGTTTGACGGTGCGTGCACATGCTCTTGTCATTGGTCCACAAGGTGCTTGCGGTGGTGGTGTGACGTCCATGGTGATGGTCGAGGGATGCTCCGCATCATCTTATCATTAGATGGATCGTTAACTCCACGATCAACAGCAACCCTTTGAACACCATATTGGTCTCTGCATCATAAATAAACAAATGAACATGAGCAAGTTTAACTACATTACTGACAGCAGAACAACCTAGTAAAAATGCAAAGATCAATGACTGACTCACCTCAAGAACAGGGGACTCCAAACCGACATCATTCGTATGGTGGTCAGAAACATTAGCCTTAGTATCATCACCAGCCCTCCTGGCAGAAGCCTCATCCTGTTCCATCCGCTTGATAACAACACCATCACCTTCTTCATATGGCTTGCAGCGAGAGTCTTGCATAGTTTTGAAACACTTCACATTGTTCAACAGACGCACCATGTCGGGGATATACCCCGCGGTATGACCCGGCCGAGACATGGCGCTTCATCGGTAACCCGCCCGAAGACTGGCGACTCACTGGTCTAATGACTCACTGATGACCCCGACGGCGGGTCCGATATATGACAAGGCCCAAGGCCCAAAAGGCTAGCTCATGTTATGGTAGGACGGCTTAAGAGGAAAGGCATAAGGAATAATTCCCTTACAAGGGAAGCATGACTAGGATTCCACTTGTAATAGAATAGTCCTATTCCTACTAGGACTCCACATGTAACCCGCCCCTCCAACTTATATAAGGAGGGGCAGGGCACCCCAAGAGGGTAAAGTTAAGATAGACAATTCAATACCTCTCGAGGGAGAGGTAGCGAAACTTTGCCCTTGTAACCGAGATCATCATCATCATCATCAATATCAATGAAGTAGGATGTAGGCTTTTACCTCCACCGTGAGGGGCCGAACCTGGGTAAAACCTCGTGTCTCTCGTCCAACTCGACCCCTCTCAAGCTACCACGTAGATGCGTTGGCCTCATGACTAAGTCCTCACACTAGGATATCTGCCGTGAAAAATCCACGATAGTTGGCGCCCATCATGGGGCCATGCAGGATGGTGTTCAGTTCTTGGAGGGATCTCTCTTCAGGGATCGAGAAAATCACGGTTGATCGGATGAAGAAAAGTGGGCACGAAACAATCATGCAGGACAACCCGACACAAAGACAACAATGGGTTGGAATTGGTCTGCCACCCTCGTCCAGCGATCCGTCGAAACCAACAGGAAATTTAACTACGTACGACCGTGCAATTGAGAGCATGCATCAACTTTTTTCAACGATTGCTGTTTGCAGTATCTATGATAGAGGCAAAGGTGTCCCGTCTTTCGATGAGATGGTGATTATCGTTTCAGAGGAGTAGACTTTCACGATCCGACTACGAACGTGCGAGGATGTCGCGCCTTAGCAATCACTAAACCAACTCCGAGAGGTTATTGACCATGCCGGAAGACGCGATCAACTCCGACCACGAGGGTCTGTTCCTGCGTGCAAACGAAGAACAAGCAAGAAACTGAGATTGCAATGCGGATATTGCAAATATAAGAGGAAAGCTTTATTAATGAAGGTGGGGTTCTGTGGCGCCTTTAATGCGGTCATTGAACACAAGCGAAATGCATAAAGTTGCAGCTATGGCGAACTTTTGATCTAAACAAAACCCGAAGTCTAAGCGATGCCCTAAGGGCTGTATATATGGAGGAAGAGGGAATTACATTGGCCCTTGGAGGAGGGGTCCGAAACCAACCCTAACTCTTGTTTCCCCACACATACGGACTCTAAAAACAGCCTATATTCAAGTATTTCAAAATTACATGGACCTGGCCCAATAATAAGGTGACTCAACACCTAGAATAGCCTTTGGACGAAATTTATGAAGTGGCATCTTGTATATTTCGTCCAATGCTTCATGCACTCCTTATGGTGGCTTCAAAGTCCTGAAATCATCACTGGTAACTCTGTTCTTGTTCCCCTTGCGCATGCCATCAACTGCATGCTTGTTCTTGCTCCAATGTTCATCCTTCTCCAAGCTAGGCCCTTCATTTGTAAGCAAAACAAGTGTATCCAATTTAGGCAACATCATATTCTCATGAACATTAGAATCATTACCAAGAAATGAAAGTACCTGATAATTTAATTAGCGTGCGCGAACTCTAGTAATTGGTCCAGTATGTATAGCAGCAGGGGCTGTGGGTGTAACAATGTTATTGATGTCCTCATCAATCTAGCCATCCATCAACCCAAGATCCATCAATCGAGGGCATCAATTGGTCCACTAGATCAAAAAAAGGAAAAGGGGCCACGACGCGGAATTGGATACGACCATGACTCATAAACGGATACAGCCACTTTCACGGCTTCGCTTCCGGCCGCTTGTCGCTGCGGTGCCACGAATCAGCCTCCCAAGCCGCCTCGTCTCTGCATTGCCGGCCGTCTCCTCCTCCGAGTCGCTGCCTGACGCCTTATACGAGTCACCCCCGAGCACCTTGTTCCTCATCGAGCCGCCGCTGTGGATCGCCTCCACGCCCGCCACTGTGCACCCTCACCTCGGCGCTCGATCGTGCGCCGCTCCCGTGGTCTGGCTCACCTGCCGACTCATTGTCGCAAGCCGCCCCTATGAGCCGCCGCTCCGAGTTCCCCGGGCCTCGCGCTGCCTTCGCCGGAGCAGGTTTGAGCCGCCACCTCCGCCTTTTGCGTTGCCAAACCCGTTGCAGGTCACCATCACTGGCGTGTTTTGCCTCTGACCCACCCCCCGCATGGGCCCTTGCGTCGAGCCGCCGATGACCGCCGTTACCTCCGAGCCGCCCCTGGGCAGGCCGAGTCGCCGGGTGCCGCCGTGCGACCTCCCGCGCCGCCGCTCCACTTTTGGTGTGAGCCGCCCTCACACGGGCCTCGCGGTGAGTTGTAGGCCTTCACCGGCGCGCCTCCACTGCCGAGCCGCCTCGCTGCGGACCAACTTCGCTGTGGCTAGGCCATGTCCCCGCCGCATCACACTGCCTCTAGTTCCAACCCGGCACCGCGCCTTTGGCCTCCAGCTGGCTCATGTCGTACCCGGCTGTGCCGCCCCGTCTCTGAGTTACCACTGCTCATAGCGATTTTAAACCGCCGTGCTCTACATCTAATGCTACTTAAATCAAATCTTTGAGGAGGTGCAATCTGGTGACTTATTACGTAACAAGTAAAATGGACAACTTCAGGGTTATGGTTTTGTCGAGTTTGCTAGCCGTACAGCTGCTGAGCGGTTTTCTTCGGACAGTAAATGGATAAAGGATGCCAAATGTTGAGCTAGTGTGCAGACTTAACTAGGCCAGTCCTGGTGAAGAGTGTGATAATACCACGAACTAATACAATCTTTATTGGGTAGTTGAAAGCTGATATTAGAGGAAACATTCAGGGTCCATTACCCTTCAGTGAAGGGAGAAAAAATTGTAACTGACAAGATGACAATGTGTTCAAGGGATTATGGGATTGTGAAGTTTGCAAACAGAAAGGCAATGTGGGTTCCGGAGAGAGTACCAACTCCAAAGTACAAATACGCTAGGAGCCAGTTTGACCAACCCACCATATTTGATGGTCTTGACCCCAATGTCACTGAAAATACCTTTGAAACAAGTGTTTGCTTCTGTCAAAAAAGAGGAGGTGGATCATGGCAAAAAATCTCAGGGCTATCTATTGTTGCTAGCAGTAGTAGTATGCGCATCCACGCCACTGCTGGGCGTCCATATATCCAAGCTAATTTCTGGACCACGCAAAGGTCATCTTGCGTTCAGATGTACCAGGTGATATCTGTTCAGTCTATTTTAAT
Source organism: Aegilops bicornis (assembly GCA_021605145.1). Taxonomy (NCBI): domain Eukaryota; kingdom Viridiplantae; phylum Streptophyta; class Magnoliopsida; order Poales; family Poaceae; genus Aegilops; species Aegilops bicornis. The sequence goes on along the minus strand of CM038671.1, from coordinate 254,521,949 downwards.
AGCACATATTAAATTCTTTAAAAACAAGTACTCTGGCTTGTGATGTTTTTTGATATAGGACAATTGTTCACGGCAAGAGCAATGGTTGTGTCATGGATATATAGCTCGCGCCACGATTATCATGCGCTAGCATCTGACTATGCCATAATGCTCAAGGAATGTATGTGCAAGCCAAGGCCTCTACAACCCAGTCGACATCAACATGATGTGACTGAGTCACCCGTCTGCACGGCTTCCCGCGCCTGCGATTGACTTGCCCGTCCGCACCAGCTTACAATGCCGCGGTCGACTCATCTGTCCGTGCCCATGGCCCACTCGCCCGCGTCTGTGCCGCCTCTAATGTTGCGGCCGCTTTTACTGTCCCTCTCTCGTGATCTGGCCTACATCAACACACCGGGACGCACCTGTGTGCACAAGCTGCTTAATGAGCGTACGCAAGTCGCCGCTCCCGCTGCCCGGTCTATTCCAACAACTCTGAAGAAAGTCATAATATATTATCAGCCTCTTTCTGCACCGGATGGCTCGATGTGCAGGCGCACGAGTCGCCGCCACTATAGTTTGGTTAACTACAATAGCCAGTTGGGATGAACCATTGGCCAAGTTACTGACACAGCTCATACGGGATCATTTATAAACCGCCACGGTCGGCCTCAACCTTCTGTCGATTTATCTTGTGTTATCAACGCTAAGGATATACAACGAGTGTTACGAAGATCATCAACTCGCCACCTTGCCTCCAGCTTCAACATATTACAGCGATCTGCTGTTCAACTATATGTCGGTCTATATCATGCTCAAGTATGCAGAATCTCAAGACAACTCCTCGAGTGTCTTAAGACTCGGGGGCTACAATGACATGACTTAGAAAATTTTGCCAGATTAAAGAACCCCGGGCCATTAGAGAGAAAATAACCCGGTCCCGGAGGCTACTGCCATATTGGTGAAAATTCAAAAGGCTGTTAGACAATTTCCGGCTTAAAAAGTGCCTGGCAATCAAAAAAGTTCTGGTTTAATAGAAGAGTTCTGGGTTATAAGAAAAGATTTTGTTTCAATATCCGGCTAAACATCCGATTCAAGAGGAATTCATCTATCGTAAGTTTGAGTTCTAAGAAAAATTAAAGGTTGCCAAAGAGAACTTCCTGCCATGAAGCGTGGTTCAAACATGGGTATCATGCCTTATGGGCTTATCTTATTATGATCAACTTAATAAAGCCGGCATCCCTGATAATTCAGGGCCTCTGTCGTTTCATCTCTAAGTATTTGAGTCTTTATTATTTGTTCATAAGGTCACTTGGGGGCTTCCAACCCACCGGGTCTAGCTTTCATACCCTCTTGACCAAGCGTGGACGTTGAATCCCGAGTTATCCTGCCTGTTTGCATGATGCTACTCCGCCAGGTAATCATGAGTAACCCGCCGTACTCTTAACAGTCAAGTGCGTTTTTTATAATTCGGGCCATGCAACTCTGATTATATGACTCATAATTGAGCATTTTGGGTTTGGTAACACGCCCCTGTGGCAGACTTTCAGTCGCCAGGATCTTTTTGCCTTGAGCAATCAAAATCATGATATTTCATGACTCCGGGTTAACATCCGCTATGGATATTAATTATCAAGATGTCACCATAGTTTCAATCTACAGGTATGTCTTTCAATACTTATATGAATGTTCGGGGTTTGCAAACCCGCCCTGGCTATGGACTTTAAGTCGCCAACATGCTTTGGTTTGTGCAATTGGGGTCATGCGCTTACAAATCTTTGTGTTTTCACCCTCAGTGGATATGGCGATGTAAGCCGGCTATATGAGCCAATTTTACAGGTATGTTTTTTATTGTTATACAAATATGCGAGGTTTGAAACCCGCCCTGGCTTTTGACTTTAAGTCGCCAGTATATTTTGGCTTCTATGGCCTTAATTCTAGTCTTTTCCAAAATTGCATAAGACTATATTATGTCTGTGTTGTTATCCGCCCTGGCTTTTGACGTTAAGTCGCCAGGGCATATGTTGTTTAAACTTTGTGCAGGACATGCAGGGCTCTGGTTTACATAAATGATTAAGTTCAAGCCCATCATCAAAGATTAAAATTTGTGTTTCAGAAGGGTTATGAGTACTTGATTTTTACAAAGGTCGTAAGGCGTGGGAGTTAAAAATCCCGGATTACAATGAATGCCATCGGCCAAGAGCCATAGAGCATTTAACTCTGACTTTACTTGTCAACAGACAAGATATTGTGATTATTTTCATACCAGATTATATTATTCAAATCTTAATAGCCATCATGGCTGGATTTTCACTATGGTTGTTATAACCAGTATTGAATGATGGAGGTTTTCCAACTGGGTTATATTATTCAAATCTTTAATAGCCAACAGGGCTGGATTTTTATTATTGTTATCAATAACTGGTATTATGATTGAGGTTTTCAAACACCTTCAGAATAATGGCTATTATTTTCTCGTCTAATAATACCAGCTTACAACAAAGAGCATGGTTCAATATTAATATGCAGGGCTTTCAGCAACATCATCCGGACAATGGATATGGTTTTATATTATAATGGAAGGAATAGTCCTGAGTTGCTGCAAGCATACCACCCGGCACTTGGGGGCTACATTATTCAAATCAAGATTAAATCAAGTATGCAAGTCCCATGTCGCAGTAAGCATGCACCATGGCACTTGGGGGCTAATGCAAAGTCATTCTTAACTTACCTCATTGAAGAACCAACCCATCACATCGTGATGAGCCGGCCCTTGGGGGCTACTAATTGCTCCTGCCAAAGGTAACCCGAAACTTGGGGGCTACATCATATGATATTATTTTCAATGAAGTACATGTAAAGTCCCAACTCAATATTATCTATCTTGGCTTGAGGCCCTTGGGGGCTACACATGAGAAGTACATAATGTTTAGTTTATGCTTGGCGGCTTACATGAACAACCCGGTTTTCTCTAAAGTTGCAGCATTTATATTAAAGCAAGTCTTAAGCTATCACTACGTTTTCCTCTTAAGACTTGGGGGCTATATGTGATATGCATATAAGGGAGAAAGCAGGCACCAAGTCATCACAAGGTTGACCGGGGCTGAGAAAACCCGGACTGTGAGGATTCATCCTAAGGATTTGGCCTTAAAAATCGAGGAAGACAAATTATATAACCCGGCGTCTGTAACAATCATGACCCGGTATCATCAGTTTTATAATCCGGCAATTTTTGGCAATAATAACTCGGCAAGCTTTACATCTTCAAGCCGGCTCAAAATTAGATGAGTCTTAAGAGGATTGGAGCATTGTCAAGTGAGAGCATTGGACGCCGACTCAATTGGATTATTTTTTACAATATTTTTCTACAAGAGACCAATGTCAGCAAATTGACTACGAAACTGGCCTATTGACCCGGACTTTTCAGAAGAAGTGCCCGGATTTTTTTGCATTGGCAAAGTTTGAACATATCTGCTAAAGGAGATTTGCTATGAGATCATGGACACGTATCAAGAAGAAATGACAAGGACTTAAGGATGATCAGGTGCCGGCTCAGAATTTTTTTAACCCAGAGCACAACCTCTCAAATTTTTTCTTGTGTTTATTTTCTAGGATCAGGTTAACATGGATAAATCCAAATTTAACCAGGGGCTAATGTGGGGATAAACCCCGCGGTATGACCCGGGTGGATATATGACCCGACCGAGACTTGGCGCTTCATCGGTAACCTGCCTGAAGACTGGCGACTCACTGATGACCCCGACGGCGGGTCAGATAGATGTCAAGGCCCAAGGCCTAGAAGGCCATGTTATGGTAGGCCGGCTTAAGAGGAAAGGCATAAGGAATAATTCCCTTACAAGGGAAGCAAGACTAGGATTCCACTTGTAATAGAATAGTCCTAATCCTACTAGGACTCCACATGTAACCCGCCCCTCCAACTTATATAAGGAGGGGCAGGGCACCCAAAGAGGGACAAGTTAAGACAGACAAGTCAATAGCTCTCGAGTGAGAGGTAGAGAAACATCGCCCTTGTAACCGAGATCACCATCATCATCAATATCAATGAAGCATGATGTAGGCTTTTACCTCCACTGTGAGGGGCCGAACCTGGGTAAAACCTCCGTCTCTCATCCCACTCAACCCCTCTCAAGATACCACGTAGATACGTTGGCCTCATGACTATGTCCTCATACTTGGACATCTGTCGTGAAAAATCCATGACACACCGAGCTCTGAATTAGTTGAGCAGCACCATCACGCATATCACTAATTAAAAATTCTCTCCATCTCAATATAGTCCACTGCTTCCTCAGCATTAAATTGATGACCATCAGGAAGGATACCATTAATAAAGCTCAGACGCTCAACTATAGTTGGGACCTTTTCCAGCTCAGAACGCACATTAATAAAAATATGCTCAGGGCGCTTCAACGCAGATACCAAAACCCTGCCTCTATGAAGTACTAGCCTTACTAGGGCCAGGGGGAACATAACCAGCACCCTCAACATTATGACCATCTCTCAACTCATCGTGCGGAGATGGAATCTTGAGAACTTGAGACGGCAGCTCCACGACTGGCCGTTTATAGACCCAAAAAAGGACAATTTCCTCTTGAGTTTTCCACTACGAACAAGGGAAAAAAGAGTTAATTAATCCACACAACACAGAGGAGAAAATAACATTTAGTTGACAGATTTAAATCCTCAGTACTGACATGCTTTCACTGTCAGTGCCAACTTGTTAGTGTTTACAAACAGGTCATGTGAACAAGAGATTCAGTTCAACCACATATAACACAACAGTAATAAAGATCATACATAAAATCTCACAATCTTAAGAACAGACAAATCTAAACAGGTAACTCTACAGTACACATGTTCACTCCAGCAAAACAGCTGTACCTAAAAAATAAAAGGGCTGCAAGATAGGATAGAAATAAAACTTACCGGTGGCTTCCCAAAAACCCAAGTCCTTGGATCTGCATTGCCTTTTTTTAGCAAATCTGCATCAGCAAGATCAGAAAGCTTGTCCTGATCCATGAAACATAAGCGTAGGACTCCCATGTCAGCATCTGGAATCTTGCCACGGATGAGGCACTCAAGGTACATTAGTACAGGCCCTATAGCACAACCTGTGATTTCCTAACTAAGGTAACACCATCTTGGTACCTGACAACAGCCCTTCTAAGATCATCAACCATCAGCTGGCAATAATCCGTATTAGCCATGTCCACGATGGTGAGATCCTCAAACATTGCTACCTCTCTGGAACATGAGTGGCCGCACTAAGCAACACAACTTTCATGAACACAATAATGAATAACACTTTTAGAGCAAGGTCATCTTTACTAGGATCCTTGACAAGAACCTTGAGCTTATCCTCAAATCCTTCTTCTTGATATCCTGGCTCCTGCTAATGCCAAGATCCGATCTTAACTTCATCAGAGCATCGTCATATCCGTCCTCTAACGGCCTTGGCGCAGAGCGACCACCACGAGGGAACCCGAAAAGCTGTTGTATGGCATCACTAATGATGCGAAGCATCTTATTCGCCTCACCCATGTAAAGAGTCATCATATTAGGATCTATCTTTAGGTACAAAACTCCCATTAGAGGGCAGGAAATGTTAGACTTCACCTTCCATTCGAAGATAGAACCAAAACCATTTGCATGAACTCTGGCCTCATGGCGACTCTCGAGCAAACGAGCACAAGTATCTATCTCTTTTAACGAACATCGCACATTTATATTCGATCACTATAAGTCACCTTCATCCACAAAAACTTATCCCTCATTGCCACTCGCAGTCTTGACCGGACTCCTAACGCTAACAGGTTGTAAATGAAGTAAAGAAGCCACAGCTTACTTCAGTGAATATAAAAAACATATGAAGTCAAGAAGGAAAAAATGATTGCACAGGTTCAACTGTTAAAACAACTTTAGTACTACCCTCAAATGATGCAAACAATGACCAAGTCTCACCTGGCCACCATACCAACCCGGCCAGAACTAAATTATTGGAAGTATGACTAGTAAGTCACATAATGTACAAACACTTATCCCAAAACAAAATATTGTTTTCTTAATATACTTAAGCCAGTGTGCATGACTAATACAAATAAACGCAATAAATCACCAACCTACTTCAGCAAGACTAAAAACAAAGGAATATAATTAAAAAATGCCACTAACCAGAAAATTTCAAATACTAAAAACAAAAGAAAACATACCACTGTATATTCATCTTCAGAATTAACTTCAATATCATCTCCCTCAAATGCAGGATCTTCATCCTCGACATGAGCATGCTTCTTCACACCTTTGTTCACCTTTGAAGGAGGAACTTTGCTTCTTATTTCCCTTCAACAAAGAGCGCTTCGCAAGAGGAGACGAAGAAGGCTTCTTATTTGCCAAAACTCTTGGACTCCGGCGAACAGGGGAGCCACCAAGTGTGCTTGGACCAATCTTGACAGCAACACTATCTGCATCAGCTTTGCTATCACCGGGTTGGGAAGCAGCTTTCACATGTGGGCTATGCCTCTATGTGCCATCAGGATTTGGATTTGCCATCTTCCTCGTCAAAACAGTTTTCTTTGCCTTAACTACATTACGAGGAAACACTTGCGTAAACCGAGTCTGCAACAAGTTCGTCTTGACAGGTATGTCACTTCCATGAGACCCAGGATGACCAGTTGCAACGGCCTCATCACCATCTTCATCATCTCCAGCTTGAGCAACACCCTCAGCACTTGGTTGAACGCAAGCAGCCTTTCGACGCCGCTCCAACTCCTTTGTATTGTGAAAATCACTCTTCATCTTTCTTATCCTTTCGTCCTCCAGCTGTAACTCCATAGGAACATCCCCAGCTAAGTAACAGGCTCAGTACCATCCACACTCCGAGACTGAGTAATAGACAACTGCAAGCTCACATCACCATCACCAAAATTGAGAGAATAAATTCCATCATTAATATCTTTCACAACATCAGCAATGTCCTCAGCAGCAGCATGGCTGTCATTGACTGCATAAACCAAAAACATACACACAAAAATATGAATTAAAAACAATCAACATTGCGTAGACAAATAAATAAGGTGCATAGCGCCGACGAAACAAAAGGAACAACTAAGGTAACTAAACACATTTATGTATGCAAGGTTGTTAAAAAAGAGCAAATAAAGAGAAACACCAGCAACACTCGTAAGTTCTTCTAGAGGATATGATATATCAAAAATAACATTCACAAGATCTTGAAAGCGGTCTGGTTTGATAGAAAATGGGCCAAGTCCATACAAGCAACCACTACTTCAGGATGGTCCAAACATGACAGTCGAATCAGAGACCCTTCGACGAAACTGTGTGCGATGCATCAATCACAAACGGTGATGTAATAAAACCGTCAAAAAGATCACGAAACATTTGCGATGGCGGCAAGTACATCAAACACTATTCATATTAGATTTGTGTGTGCAATGAGTGGCAAACGGTTAATCCGTAAGAACTGCTTTTGCGATGATGCGGAGAACAATGTAAACGGCAGCCAGATGAGGGTGTGTGCCATATACTGCATCTGATTTACTAGGATGAACTGTGTGTGATTAGGCAACATAATGGAAGCAGTTCAACTGAACAAGATGTGTGTGATACGCGGCAAACAGGTCCGTAATCAAAATGTAAAGGAAGACCAATAATAACAGACGTATTTATTTGCTACATAAGCGGTGTGATTTGCTTTGTCTCTGAGAAGAATAACATGTGTGTGTGTGTGTCTATATATATATATATATATATATATATATATATATATATATATATATATATATATATATATAACTGAAATAAACATCTAATTACATAAGTGACTATACAGATCATTCGCTTTTACCTCAATAAACAATTGCTCGTGCATTCTAAAGTAGGAGAAACGATCGTCCTAGTTATCTACCTCTTGTGCCGCTTCCGCCATCGCCTGCGGGCTTGATCCTCGTATGGGGCACGAAGAGGACACTTCCTCATGTCAACGATCCACCTGTACATCTCGTAGCTTGTGTACTTGCGTGCTGTTCATCCAGTCTCTCATGCCAAACACGGTGCCAGGCGATCTTGTCCTTCTTGCTCTCATCCTTCATCTTCATGTAGTAGGACTCGATGATGGCCGAGACGAGGTCAACCAGGGAGTTTAGTTTGTTGTTGTCGCTGCCCCAGACCTTGTAGTGGTCCTGGATGTTGACAAGATTCCAGCATTTCAAGCCCGAAACCTTGAGCTCTTTTAGATCGTTGGTGGTGTCCACCATAGCAAAACTGTAATCGAAGCTCTTGATAAACCTAGAGAAAGGCTCGCAGGGCCTTGTGGCCAGGTGGTAGTGGTAGAAGAGGACATCATGTCGCACGCACAATTGGGCGACAACAACCTTCTGATCGTGCTCGGTTCGACCGATGGTGTACTCGAGGTCGAAGCCGACCACTTGGTACTTGTCCTCGGCAAGGAACTGCTCCATAGTTTGGATGGAGCTCTCCAATGAGACCGGATCGTTCGTGTACACCATCGAGAGGGCCTTCCCCCTCACGTCGGTGTCCACTACGTGATGCATGGTGAACTGCCCACCGTTGTCGTCGTCGGCCACTGGGAGCGCCATTGGAGCCACAGGGAGCGCCATTGGAACTGCTGGATGTCCTCTCTGTATGTGTCATCGTGGTGTGCTTATTGTGTCGTGTGGCACGAGAGATGAAGGTAAATGGCCGCAGGAATAAAAGGGGGCCAGGCGGCATGGATTCTCGGCGCGTCCGCATGGAAGTTTTTGCAGTGGGTAACTGCATCGCCGCGCCACGCTCGATGCAACCGCATGCACACGAATGTGTGTGATCATGCGCCAGCCCCAAACACTGGCAGCACGAGTGGAGGGACGAGGGTAGAGCACCCGGAGGGACGCGAGAACAGAGCGCACGCGGCTGGACGCGAGCAGAGCGTGACGCGGCCGCCTCAACCTCAAGCAACCATACACATAGAGCAATTGAACACGCAGGAAATGGTCTCCTACAAGCCCGGCCGGCGATGTCGCCATGCGAGAGAGTGGTCGTGTGCTACTACCTCCGTCTTGGTCTATAGTCCCCTTTTTATTCTGTGCCATGCTTTGCCCTTAAATTTAACCAACAAAATGTTAATGCATGTTATAAAAAATATATAATTGGAAACTATGTTCAAATACGAATCCAACTATATAATCTTAGGGGACATGCACTCTTATTTTATTAGTTAAATCCTACTTATTAACCAGGACGCAGGTATAGTAGGTAATTAAATCACAAACATTTTTTTATTAACCGTATGTGTACATGGCCTTTCGTCCTCCTCTCGCACGTCTTGTCACCCCACTGCTGCAGACGGCTTACAGCGCAAGCTTGTGCAGCGCGCGGGGGTGTTCTTTTGGCCAAAAGGTGGCTCAAAGTGGCACCAATGAATCGTCGGTGAGCCTGTTCCCGTGCAACCTCGCAGGTTCCAGCGCAAGCTTCCCGCCTGAGTCGGTGAAATCCCCCCAAATCCCATGCTTACCGGCCTGCTATATGAACCCTCAAGGCCGGCGAGTCCTACGTCGCATTTTCCCCTCCCCCCCTGTAGCTTATCCCATCTGCTTCTCCCACAATCGCCAATGGCACCGGTCCGTAGTCGTCGCCCAGGCACTCCGCCGTCATCAGAGGACAGCTCCAGCTGGGAGGCTACACCGCGGAGGCGGCGCAATCCCCGGTGTAGTGTAGTGCACGGGCGTGCCCTGTTGGGTGTGCACAGTAACACACCACACACTCCAGAAAATCGCTGCCCGTCAGCTGGCTATTGTGGCCGCCGTGCCTTCCACACCACCATCGAAGCCAGGCCATCGCCGCTCCGCCGGCCTGCCCGGCGGGAGGCAGCCGCCCGTCGCCGCCACCCCGCTGCCCGGCCACCGCGTGGCTATCACCCGCTCTGGCCCATAAGCGTAAGGCGGGAGATCTAGTGGTCGTGGGCGCCACCCCATCTTCGGCCGCCATGGCCGTGGACCCACCGTTGACCACCGGGGTCATCACCCGCTCCGCCACCGCCACCCGAAGCCGGGAGGGGGAGGTGGAGGACCGCACGTGCGTCAGCGACCTTGTGCGCTAGACCGAGTTCCCGCGGGAGGAGGAGGAGCACCTCGTCGAGCATGCAAAGAGCCTTACCGCCAGAGGCCGCGGCTGCACACGCCCGGGCCCGTGAGGCGAGGAATCAGGAGATCTACAAGGAGAACCGCCGCTTCGAGAGGGGTCGTCTAGAGCGGCAGAGGGCGTTCGAGGTGAGCGTCGGTAAAGGTGCAGCAGCGGCAGGCACAGTATTGCAGTTGTCCAGCTCATCGGTAGGCTCCTCCTCCTCTGCCTCTTACTGAGCATGCTCGGCAGAGGAGAGGCTGCCGGAAGTAGTACAAAGCCCCTCCGTAGTAGTAGTAATATTTAGGGGCTATTTTGTCCAGTTCATATAACTATAGATGTGGTGGAACTGTACAACATACTTAAAATTAGCTAGTATATATAGTTGAACTAGCTAGTTCAGTATGTGGTTGGCAACAATTGGGGAAAAGTTTGGTCAGTTCAGCTGTCTAGTTGAACTGTTTTTATAAAGAACGACCGCTTAATCTATGAATGAAATATATGCTTAATTACTAAATTTTAGTTGCAAAAATTAGATAGTGCTGGTGATTTTTAGCTACATATTTTGACAAATCGCAGTGTTACAAGGTTGACAAATGGCAATGTTACTAGATCAACAAATGTCAATCTTTCCTGTTTGACAAATGGCAACATACCGAATATGACAGATGCAAATCTTACCGAATTGTTTGTACGTGGTTACACACGGGTCATCCAGAACAACCGTTTGCGTTGAAGGGATGCACCAATCCTGCGTTGCGAATTTTCCCTTGGCTTAAGGGAAGACCATGGCTCTCACTTTGCATACGAGTGTTCTATCTAAACGTTTGCGATTAAAAGCTGCACAAATCCCGCTCGGCACATTTTCCCTTGGCTTCTTGGGGAAGCTGTCGGTTTGCACACGGGTGTTCTAACTAAAACGTTTGTGATGAGTGTTTTATATGTAAAAACATTGATGTTTTTTTCAAAAGAAAATCATATGATAGATACGTACATTAAGAGAAAAAATGCAAGTTCCTTCAAACCATATCTTTCATTCAGTAACACTGCAAATTTATATTCATATGATCGAGATACAGTATTAAAACCCCAAAAAAACTATTTCCGGCGGCGGCGGCGGCGTGGCGCGCCGTTGTTGTCGTTGTCGTCCTCCGGGACGCCGTTGTTGAAGTCTTCAAGGCAGCACAAAATGTTTTTCACAACATCATGTCGTCGCGCGATCAACGGGCGGGGCGCGGGAGGACGGCAACTTGCAGCGCTGAGAGGTAGCGGTCGATGGCGGCGTCCCATGCCGCTGAGGGGGGTGCTGCAAGGGCACAGGCGCGGCGGGTGCAGCCAAACGCACGGGGACCGACGCCGTGGTGGGTGGAGGGGCACGCACGGGCACAGTAGCCGCTGGCGAACGGCTGGCATGCACACAAGCTCGTCTTGAAGGGTCCACGGAGACCTCGGCCGACGCCTGTGGCTTCCAGCTCTCCTGCGATAGTGCTCGGCATCAGCTTGTCAATGCTACGGGGATGAGTGTTGGCCGCTGGTGCTGGGATGGGAGCTGGGACGGGAGTGGGGACAGCATCCGCCGCGGCTAGCTCGTTCAAGGTCATGTCCATGAGGCCCCATTCCTCCTTATTTTCTATCTCCTCCGGCTCAGAGTCGACTTCACCAAACTTGAAGACTAGTGGTAGATGATCATTCTTTGCCATGGCGTTGGTGGAGGTCTGCGGGAGGGAGGGGAATGGGAGGCGAACAATGAGGTCGCCGGTATTAAACAGCGGCTCGGGCGCCACTAATGGAGCGGAAGGCGGACGACCATGGAAGTCAAAGAGCTCGCTTCCCAGTGAGCCTGCACAGCGTACAGCTCACACGCTTCCTGGTGAGCCTGCGCATTGGAGGATAGCTTGCATACCTCTCGATCAACGTGTGCACCAGACTGCTCTCGCACGCCTCCCATTCACTCAAGCAGCTGTCCGCACGGCACCTCCTATGGCCATTAAAACCAAGACACGTGGCGTCACGTGAATGGTTAACAAAACGACATGATTTAAATTCTACAAACATTAGAGATATTAAAGTGGCAGCTATTTTTTCAAAATGCCTTTGTTGGCTATTATTCGAGTGTGCCTTCTCTCAAAATGGATGCGAAAAATACCACAACATGTTGGGTGCCATTCCATGATAGCATGCCAAGTTTCATGAATTTCATTTAGTTTTGGATTTACTAGAATTTAAAAACAAAGTATCACATTTTGCCGGCAATCAACAGTGCCCTGGTGTTTGAAATTCATTCCATTTCTTGCATGGGACCTAAGCATGCACCCAAGGACACAAATTCAATTTTTCAACCAATTTATATGCACTCGAGCATGTGCATGTGTCGGTGTACTAGAGTAGGGGTACCCTAGTATCCCCGAACTCAGCACGGGCAACAAGTAGCACCTCCAAGCGGCAAGGCTTGCGGATGATCACAAGGCTTCGTGGCTCCTTTGGAGCCATTCAAGAACAAAGTGTTCTCAGTCAAAGAGACAAGACCCGGCAAGAGGAGCTTGCTGGAAGGTCACTCTAGGCATCGCAGAAGGCCCCGGCAAGAGGAGCTTGCCGGGAAGGCCACTTGAGGCAGGAAGGAAACAAGGCCCCGGCAAGAGGAGCTTGCCGGGAAGGCTTGGTGAGCAACAAGCTCCAGAGCACGACAAGAACCTTGCCGCAGCAAGGCGCTTGCCGCGGCAGGTAACCTCTCTTCCTCTCCGCTCCAGCTCATCCGCCAACGTGTCGCCATGGGGCTTCCCAAAGACGCTGTCGACGGGCTGTGCAGGCAGCGGGCCGGGAGGCGGCGACAAGCGGCGCAGACAAGCCACCGTCAGGGCAAGCGGAGGCGCACTTGACGTGTCCCTGTTGCACTTTTCAAAGGCGACATGGACGGGCATTTATGGCTCTTGTCCTTTGCCGCCGAGTTAGGTATAGACCATCATTACCTTTGCATAAAGCGGTGTACCAACCTCATTTTCCTATTCTACCCCTGTCTACTTGCCACTGTGGTGACCCCTTGTGCCTATAAAAGGAGGCCCGAGTGCAACGTGAAAGGGTTCGCTCGTGCTCGGTTCAGCTCGTGACGAGGCCCACGCACTCTCAAGCTTAGGTTTTGTAGCTCCCATCGCTCCCTAGCAAGAACACAATACAACCAGACTAGCAGCAAGAGGAGTATTATCTCCTGAGAGCTCCGAAGTTGGGTAACTCTCGTGTGATAGACTCGATCTACTCTTTGTGCATCCTCCGCCCCCTGCCGAACCGAAAAGGGGCTCCGGTCCCATAGGTGTCCGTGGTGGGACAGATTTCCCCTGACATCTTTGGCGCGCCAGGTAGGGGCGCGTCGAGTTTGTGTGAACCTGATCCGCGCTCACATCGAGCTGCATCTTCATCGTCTTCATCGACATGGCGCCAAGAAGAAGACTTCGCGGCAGAGAACCGTCTGCCGATCCCACCACCTCCGAGCAAACGGGTGGTGGGTAGATGCTGTGGAAGAATGGACGGACGGGACGAGGAGCGCACAATGCTGCCAGGTCCAAGGACAAGGCAGCAGAAACCTCAGCGCCAAGACACTCACCAAGACCATCTTTGAAGCGCTGGGACCGACAGCCGTCACGGCGTTCACAGCGCCATACTTCGTTGGGCCTCGACCGAGATGGTGGGTCACGCTGACGCCGAGACCAAGATGCACTGCCAAAGATGTTGTTCGAAGCGAGGCACGGTCGCCCGGACGGGGACTGCTCTTCTAATATAAACATGTAAGTCCGAGCATATCCCGCCTCGCACTGCTCGCCGCCATCGCCACTCCACCACTCGAGAAGAAGTTTCTAGCGAGCTCAGCTACTCTTGGATTACCCTCCGGCGTCCGATAAGGTCGACGAATGGAGGCCACCATCTGTAGCCTCATTGGCTTTTGCTAACGGCGACGTTCTCGCTGACAGCAACCGCATCGCTGCTGCGGCAACACGACAAGGCACGAGCCGGTGGCGACGAGACCTGTGGAGGTGCAACTACTATGCACTTCTCCACCAAGGCACAAGATCGCTGCCGGCCGGATCAACATCGGCAATGACTCACTGGCTGAAGCCGGATCCGCGAGCACGCCGCGATCAACGCCAAGTTCTCCAAGAACGACAACAAGAAGATGCTCGAACTCGCATCGAGCGTCAAGAGAAGCGCGACTTTAATCAGACCGCTACCGGGCCCTCTGTTGATATGCATGCGCCAGGGGAACCAAAGCGGTTTACCATTATGCCGGTAGGTTGTCCCTGCCATTCGTGAGCTCACGGCAAGTCCAAAGGCCCAAAGCATCAAGAACTTTAAACCGACGCACTGCAGAAGTACGATGGCGGACACATCCGTCAATTCCTTAGCATCTACACCATCGCGGTGCAGGCTGCGGGGACGAGACGACAAGATCCTAGCCAACTACTTCCCGCTGGTACTCAAGCCCAACGCCGAGATCTTTGGCTCATGCAATTTGCCGGACAACTCCATATCTTCTTACTGACTCATTGCCATCGGGCTTGTTGGCGCCTTCACCGTGCCACAAGCCACATGGCGAGAGAGCGATCTCCATCTGCCGCCCAAAAGGAAGGAGAGTCCTCAAGTATATCCAGAGAAGGTTCAGCCGTGTACAGCGCACCATCCTGAACATCCACCCTCATTGCGGTGATTAGCGTTCCATCGTAACGCGGAACGAAAGGATGCGAGGAGATGGCGATGTGCAAAATCGAGAGATGTCATGAGCTCTACGCCTCGCCGACAAGTGTGCACTTGTGGCGAGGAAGGGAGAAGATTCCTGTGAGAGAAGGCGAAGACCGACAAGAGGAGACCGCCCGCAAGGAAGGGCCGGAGGCGGAACAACAGAAAAAAGAAGGGCAAAGATGTGCTGGTTGTCGAAAGCAGTCCAAAGAACGGAGGTGCTTAAGTAAGGTTGTCGGCCCGGCAAGGAGGTTGCCGGGCGCCAACAACTGCCGTGGCGATGCCGACAAGCGTGACAGCTCCAACAAACAGAATTGCAAGATCCACCGTATCCAAGGGCCATGACCTCCAGAGTTGTAAGAAAGTCGAGCAGCTTGTAGAACAGCAGAGAGTCGAATACGAAAGCGAAGTAGACAAGGAGAAAGCCCGGGAAGGTGCCGGAGGAGCTGGCAAAAAGCGCCTACCGGGGGACGCCGCTGCAAGGCTAGCATACAAGAAGGGAGAGACCTCCCGTGGCCGCGACAAGGATGAAGACGAAGACAGCGACGAAGACATAGATGACGATGAAGCCGACGACCAGGAGTTTCGTAGCCACGTGAGGTCCTTTATGTTGACGGTGGTGCTTTCTCGCATACTTCGCACCGCCAACTCAAGCAAAGGATGCAGGAAGTAAATGCAGCAGTAATCCATCCGTAGAGTCACGCAAGCATCTCGGTGGTCCAAAGACGCTTATCATCTTGATATTGAGGACCATCCTCGATCAAGATAATCTGCGGGTCGGGTGCTTGCCGATGTTGGTCTCACCAACTATCCGCAACCTCAAAGTCACCAAGATGTTAGTTGATCGGCGGGCTGGCTTGAATCGATCTCCTCTCGCAGTTGCTCCAAAAGCTACAGATCCCCGACAAATGAGCTCGAAGAGACCGCACATTCCAAGGAATCAACCCGGAAGGAGCAAGCCGAAGGGAAGATCACGCTGCCGGTGACATTTGGCAGCCGAGCTAAACTTCAGAGGGCCCGAGAGGGTTACGCTCGACGTTGTTGATTTCCCGTTACCTTATAATGGGATACTTGGCCGCCCAAATACCGCCAAGTTCATGGCAGCCTCTCACCACGCTTACAATGTGCTCAAGATGCCAGGCCCGATAAGTGTCATCTCCGCCCCTGGCGACAAGAAGGACGCACTTATCTCGTAAGCGACAAGATCTACCGGGAAAGCAAGAGTGGCCGTGGCGCACAGCAAGACACTTGCCGCTGAAGCTCCGGGGAAGAAGAAGACCAAGTCGGCAAGAGCTACGATGCTCCACTCCGCAAGCGCACCTCTTCGAGTGCTGCGCCACCGCCGAGGACGCACCATCGAGCTCCACCGGCAAGTGCAAGAAGAAGACAATGGCAGCTCCAGACAAGAACCAAGAAGATGTCCGCTAAGGAGGACGCAGACCGGTGGTACCTTCACCATCGGTGCACGCTTGACCCTAAATAGGAAAGCGGCTCGTTGCTTTCTCTGCTGGCGAATGTCGATGTGTTTGCATGGCAACCGTCCCGACATCCCGGTGTTCCTGTGAGTAATTGAGCACCACCTTGCCGTCAGGTCCTCACGCGGCGACCCGGCCAAGCAAAAGGTCGGGAAGGTGCGATTGGAGCGCCAAGGATTCATAGCTTGAAGAGATCAAGAAACCGGAAGCAGCAGGCCTTGTCGAGGAGTGCTCCATCCCACGTGGTTGGCCAATCCTGTAGTAGTGCAAAGCAAATGGGAAATGGAGGCTTTGTATAGACTTCACTGATGTCAATAAAGCTTGTCCCAAAGACCCATTTCCCTTGCCGCGCATTGACCAGATTGTTGACTCCACAGCCGGATGTGACTTGCTTTCGTTTCTTGACGCATATTCAGGATATCATCAGATTTTCATGGCAGAAGAGGATGAAGAAAAACCGCATTCATAACTCCATGTGGCACATACTTTATTTCATACGGATGCCTTTTCGGATTAAAGAATGCTGGTTCAACATTTGCAAGGGCAGTCCACGACGCTTTTGAGCCGCAGATGCACGAAATGTAGAAGCCTACATGGATGACATAGTGGTCAAAAGCAAAGAAAAAGCAACACTGATCCAAGATATGGACGAGACCTTTGCAAATCTGCGCAATATCAACCTCAAGCTTAACCACGAGAAGTGTGTGTTTGGAGTCCCTACCGGCAAGCTTCACGGGTACTTAGTGTCTCGTAGAGAATCGAAGCCAATCCCGACAAGATCAAGGCCATTGAGCAGATCAAGCACCAAAGCGTGGTCAAGGATGTGTTAAGACTTGCCATTGCGTAGCTGCTCTCGGCGAGTTTATCTCTAAGTCAGGCTGAAGGCGCCGCCATTTTTCAAAATCTTGAAAAGGCGGGTCAATGAAATGGACTCACGGAGCGGAGGCTGGCTGCAAGACTTGAAGAGGTACACATCCTCCCTCCAACGCTTGTCGCACCTAAACCACAAGAGAAGTTGTTGTTATATTTAGCGGCAACCAATCAAGTGGTTAGTGCTGCGTTAGTAGCGGAGAGGGAGGCGGATGATGAGCTAACAACCACGGCAAGCACGTCCAGCGACAAGCAGGGGGCTTCTCCGACAAGCCCGTCGGCAAGGACGGATCTGGGCAGGATTGCAGAAGATTCGGAAAAGGATGGTGCAGCGCCCAGTCTACTTTGTCAGCCCTTCTGCTGGGGCGAGGTCAAGGTACTACGGTGTGCGAAGTTGCTTTTCGGCCTCCTCATGGCTCCTCAGAAAGCTGCGCCATTACTTCAAGCACATGAGATAACGATTGTCACTCGCTTTCCGCTGAAGAGGATATTGCAAAATCCACGAAGCTGACAGGCGTGCAGATTGTCGAGTGGCACCGAACCGTCAAGCTTTGGCCTCAAGTTTGAAAGACTAACCATCCAAAGCGTAGCTTTGGCAGAGTTCATAGCAGAATGGACGCCAACACCAAATGAAGAAATTCCAGAGAAGAGCATTCCCGACAAAGAAGTGAGCAAAGAGTGGATAATGTACTTTGATGGTGCCTTCTCGCTGCAAGGCGCCGGAGCTGGTGTGCTGCTTGTCGCACCCACCGGAGAGCACCTCAAGTACGTAGTCCAGATGCACTTTCCCAAGGAACAAGCAACAAACAGATACACCAGCCAGCTCAAGCTCTCCAGACGATCCCTTTATCCTGGCCATTTTTGGTCTGGGGGCTCGACATCCTCGGCCCCTTCCCCCGAGCTGTCGGGGGCTTTGAGTACTTGTACGTCGCAATCGACAAGTTCACAAAGTGGCCGGAAGTGGAACCGATGAGGAAGGTAAAGACGGTCGCCAAATAAGTTCTTCAGGTCAATTGTTTGCCGCTTCGGGATCCCTAACAGGATCATCACCGACAACGGCACACAATTCACGAGCCGCACCTTCATGCACTACGCCCAAGATCTTGGCGCCAAGATCTTCTTTGCTTCTGTTGCTCATCCAAGAAGCAACGGTCAAGCGGAGAGGGCAAATGCTGAAGTGCTGCGTGGACTCAAGACCAGGACTTTCGACAGCTGCATAAGTGCGGAAGAACTGGATCGAGGAGCTGCCGGTGGTTCTTTGGTCGATCGGGGCGACGCCAAATCGAGCCAACGCCGGACACCTTTTGCTCTAGTCTATGGAGCAGAGGCAGTTCTCCCCACGGAACTTCATTATCACGGATCGCCTCGAGTGCTCGCTTATGATGAGTTTGAGCAAGAGCAGCTGCGACAAGATGACGCTACCGCTCCTTGAGGAGGATGCGTCTCAGTCAACTGCCGTACGAGCTGCTCGTTACCAGCAAGTTTTGCGCCGCTACCATAGCCGCAGTTAATGCGAAGCTTGAGGAAGGCGACCTTGTTCTTTAGCTGCTCAATCCGCCAAGAATTCAAACAAGTTGGCCTTGAAGTGGGAAGGCCCTTATCGGGTGAAACGAGTCACTAGGCTCCGGCTGTCATGCCATTGAGACCAAGATGGCATTCCGGTGAGCAACTCACGGAACATAGAGCATCTTCGCAAGTTTTACCTATAAAGCGCGGTTGCCGAACCCGTTCGGCAACCACCTTCTACAAGTCTTGCCGCTGTTGCATGTAATCCTTTGTACAAAGCCGCAAGCAGAACCTCGTGCATCGATAAAAGTTTATCTGTTGCACACATTTTGTCGGGCTTTTATGCTCTTTTATTATATTGCATATGTTATCTCGAGACTTTGTGCAGCACCCACATCCGGTAAGTAATAGCGAGCCACTGTGCTCCATAACCTTTATTTTCTCTTCTTTCTTTTCAAAGAAAGGAAGTTCCCTCGCACAAGTTAACTGGGGAAGGAGAAGGAGAAGATAATGGTGTGAACCAAGTGTCGCCGAGGAAGTCTTGTCTTCACTCGAGAAAATCTATACTTGCCGGAAAACGAAGGAAGCAAACTACGTAAAAGCTAAGTTGCCAAAGTTTGAGCAATCAGTTTTAAATTTTTGAGTTATCTTCCTCGAACAATCGTGCCTTGTATGGAAGAGCACGTGCAGCGCTGAAGAACCAACTCGTAGCTAGTCGGCGCCCTCATTTTGTTTCGAAGTCCGCTTCAACAATTTAAGCGAGCTGCGGTTAGCCGCGACAAGGTTTCTTGTCGTGAGCAACACCGCCAAGAAGTCATTTCGACGTTCACTTTTCAGCTGGCGGGTAAAGGTGTTTTGCTTACAAGTTCCCTAAAAGCGTAGGGTGAAGCATACAAAGGAAGGAGTCAAGTAGAGGAAATAACATTGCAATCATTGCCTAAGATAGAGTATATTACAAAAATAACTTGTCGCAGATCTAATAAAGTGTTCTCCTAAACATGATCTGCAGTGACAAGGGAAAGATAAACTTGGCGGCCTAGTCTACACACGGTCGCCTCAACCCTCTTCACCTTGTGGACCCTGTCACGATGGTGCCGACAAAGGCCTTGGCGCCTCTCGTCGGCATCCGGTGGGCAAGGACTTGAGGACGTTGGTGAGATCGAGGCCTGGGTTGCGGTGAGCCACCTTCACGGCACCTGAAGAACTTCCGAGCAGATTTGGCGCTGACTCCTCGGCCCGGTCGCTCGGGATCGCCGCCTCGAGTCGCCGGAGAGCCGTCAACACGCCATTGAAGAATAAGCCGAGCTTGGCACTGGTGGAGGTGCTCGTCGGAGGAGTATCCGAGATCTTCCATCCCAATTTCCGTCGGCTCCTTGTCGATGGTGGCGGCAATGTCCACAAGGCCCTCCATCCGATTGCATCACGCTTTTCTCTCGAAGGTATTATATGCGTTAAGTGGCGGTCGCCAGCAGCTCCTCGTTGGCCTTGATCTTCTCCAACAGCCCGCTTCCCGCTCCTTGGCGCCATCCAGGCGTCTCCTGTCGAGTGGTCGATTTCAGCTCCAGTCCGCTTTGACATCCTTGGCGGCGTCGATCTCTTTGATCCTCTTGGCGAGGCGGCCCCTGCAACTTCGCCAAGAGTGTAAGCGTCCTTCTCGCGCTCGTGCTTGATAACGGTGACCTCCGCCGCTCTTACGGAGGGTGGCCTCGGCTGCGCCACCTCGCTTTCCAATTCCTTCTTGGCGGCCTCGGCAGCAGCGGCGGCGTCCTTTGCTCCTCTGGAGTGCCCCTTGAAGTGATCGCTGCAACAAGATCTTCCTCATATTGCCGAGGTTGATCTTCACGCGCCAACCTCCCCTTCTCGTCGCGAAGAGCTTCTCGCGGCAAGCCTTTGCTGCTCGTCGACCTCGGCCTTCTCCAAGATGAAGGCCGTGCGCTCCTCGACAAGTTGCTCGCGCCTCCGCTATGTCCGGGAGGGTTTCGCTTGTTGGCGCGCGAGAGCTCTTCTGCGTGCTTCTCCATTTCAGCTCCACGCAGCCCGCGACAAGCGCTTCCTCGATTCGGTTAGCTTGTCGAGCGCGATAGAGCTGACACCAGCTTCTTCAATAGCTGCTCCTCCTCAGAATCGCCCTGCTGCTTGGCGTGTCAACCATGATGACAGCCCAGCGGCGTAGCAGCTCCGTCGAAGATCTCCCTTGGCCGGAGCCACAGAGCTTGACGCCACGGAAGCTTGATGAAGACCCTGTCGCCCGGCCTTGAGATAGGCGCCGGGAAGCTCTTCGGAACTGGCGCCAGATCGGTGGCGGAGGGATCTCGTGGTTGGTGCAGCGCTGGTGCTCTTGCGGCCTCAGGGCCGTCGGTATGATCACGGATCCCTCCGACCTCTGCGCCCAAGAGTCTTGGCGGCCTCTTCGCTGACAGACTCCGTCAGCGCCCGGCTTCCTCTTCCATGGTGGTGTCGGCGTCGTTGTTGCGCGGAAGGCCGTCCTCTTCGCCGGTGGCCTCGGTCTCCATCGGCTCTCCGTGAGATGGATCCCGAAGATCAAAGAAAAGAACAAGTCAAGCAAGTGTTCGAGAAGAAGAACAGAAGAAAAGAACCCAAGGGAAATTCTCAAGAAAGAAGATTACGGCAATGGGATCTCAGCAGTGGTCTCCACCACTGGAGGTTTACGGCGCTGCCCCTTGAGAAGCTCCCTTGTCGGAGAGGCCTCCCTTGCCGGAGAGTCTTCCCTTGGCGGAGATTTCTCCCTTGGCGGCGTAGTTGAAGGCAGGCTGGACTTGGGAGTGACCTCCGGGGCCTCCTGATGAGGCTGCTCTACTCCTACACAAATCAACAAATGGAGATATCGGTAAGAAGCACCTAAGCACACGAACCGTAAGAGATAATCCAAACACTTACGCTGGGCATCTTTGGAGGCGCTTTCGTTGAAGGTTGCCGGATCCGACAAAGGGAGTCTCAGACGTCCCTCCACAGCCGCCACAGAGGAATCGTCTTGACCGAAGACCAATGGAGTCTTGGCCCTCTTGGACGCCTCTTTGAGCCAGCGTCATTCAAAAAGGAAGAAATCAGAATGAAGCAAATCAGATTCAAGATGAAGCAATGGAATTGAAGAAATACAAATGCAAAGTGGGAACTTACTCTTCTTCTTCCTCCTCGTCGGGAGGCTGGCCGGAGAGATCAAACTCCGGCCGCCTCAAAGGCGAAGAGGTGGAGGGGTGGGCTCCCTTGGCGCTTGGCGGGGCTGGCGGCGGCCGGGAAGATTCCGCCTCGATTGCGGAACCGTGTGGGACGCTTCGCTGCAACTGTACTTGCAGCGGTAGAGAACTTGTCGCACGGGCAGCTGTTAGCCCGTCTGCCGCTGCTCGCCTCGTCTCCGGCCCTCGAAGACGCCTTCTTGCCGGAGCCGGGGCTCCGGCTGCCCGGCAAGTCTTTGGATGACGGAGCAGCGGCGTCCTCGGCTGGCTCCATCGGGGCTCGGCCGGGCTCGACCTGCTCCTCCTCGTGAACTCTTCTCGGTCGGCAAGGCTCGCCGCCTCGGCTGCCTCTGCCTCTTCCACGGTAAACCCGAAGGCGCCCAGTAGCGGCTGCCGCCTCCTCCAACCTTGTGGCGATCGCGCCATCTCCTGGTCGGTGGTGTCAGCGGGTGAAACCCACTTCTTCTCGCCGGCGTGGACGCGACTTCCTCCAAACCCGTTGAAGAAGCCGCCTGGCGTCTTGGAGGCTCTGCTCGCGGTCGGAACGATTCCATGGGAATCGTACGCCCGGCATCATGGCGCGGATCACGGTCCAGCCGATGATGAATTGTTGCACAAGGACGACTCTTCCGGCAACATGAACCACTTTCGGGGTGCTCGGGATCATGCTTGAACAGCTCTGCAGCATCGCCGTCGGCTCAAGGCTGTGAAGTTCCAATTGAGGCCAGGCGCAACCTCATGATGTTCTGCCGCGTTCTTGAATTCCCAAGCAGATCTCCCCCTCTCCTGCAAAGTGCGATCACGGCGGAGGAAGTCTGGCGCCAAGCTGCGCTTACGGTCAGTCCGGCAAGCCTAAGAGTGCAGAATCTGGTCACAGCAATCTGCAGCCTCTCGTCCTCGGCGCCAAGTTACTCCGATCATTGCCGCGCACTATTGCGGTTCGGTGCACTGCAGTGAAGGGCTGCGGTTCTCCTCAATGATCCAACACCAGTTGCTTCTCCACTCATCCCACTTACTGCGGAACTCCCCTTCCAAGTAAGCGTCTTTCTTACCGATCCTAGAGACCCAAGCTACTCCTCCCAAGCAAGTGGCTCTCCTCTCGGCGTGAGGCATGAAGAAGTGTGGAAGAGGGCGACATTTAGGTGGACCCGACAAAATTCTCACAAAGATGGGGCGAAAAACCGCCATGGTGAGGACGGCGTTGGGGGTGAAATCAAGGAGGTGGAGGCCATAGATGTTCATGATATCATAAAGAATTGAGAGAAGAGGCGAGAGGCAGAGCCCGCAGAGAAGAAAAGCTAAGAAGGGATACCCGACGGAGACCTTCTCGGATGTGGCGGAGATCACCCTCGTCTTGCGCAGGTGTGCCCGCGTCTGTCGCCAGAAGAGGTAGAACTCCTCCGCAACACCTTTGCGTCGAAATTTCCCGGGTCGAAGAGGGCCCGTTCCTTGCGCAGGCGGCGAGCATGCCGCTGCGCCGACGACTTCACGCCTTTCCCTTGTCGGCCTTGGGGCCATGGCGAGGCGCTAAGGTGACCGGCGGCGTTGGTGGACGCAGCGGCGTAGAGGCGGAGCGTTGTTCTTCTCGGCTCGGGAGGCGGGGGAGAGCAGATGTGGTTTTGAAGAACAAGCAGCAAAGAGCGGGGAACAGAATAATGCCCCTGCTTCCTCTGCCGCTTATAAAGAGGGAGGCGGGACGCCATGCACTTCTGCCGAAAAAGATTCCCCACGATCTTGCCCACGATTTCTCCCATAAACGCCGCTGCTCGAAAGCGCGTTGCCGTTCGTGGGGGACGTGGTGAGTCCAGTAAAGGTAACGGTGTGATTCGGGCTGCCACCATGGCAGACTGTTTGGCCTCCGCCCAACAGTCAGCCTGCAAGACCGTGTATAGGCCCCAGTTCGGGGGCTCACAGCCGAGTGTACTAGAGTAGGGTACCTAGTATCCCGAACTTCGTGCACCGGGCACAAGAGCACCCGCCGGCAAGGCTTGCAGAGATGATCACCAAGGCTCCTCGTGGCTCCTTTGGAGCCATTCAAGAACAAAGTGTTCTCGATCAAAGAGACAAGACCCGGCAAGAGGAGCTTGCCGGAAGGTCACTCTAGGCACGCAGAAGGCCCCGACAAAGAGGAGCTTGTCGGGAAGGCCACTCGAGGCATGAAGGAAACAAGGCCCCGGCAAGAGGAGCTTGTCAAAGGCTTGGTGAGCGACAAGCCCAGAGCACGACAAGAACCTTGCCGCGGCAAAGGCGCTTTGCCCATGGCAGTAACCTCTCTTCCTCTCCGCTCCAGCTCATCCGCCAGCGGTCGCCATGGGGCTTCCCCGATCCTCGCGTGTCGACGGGTCATGCACCAATGGGAGCGGCGTAAGCCGGCGACAAGCCACCGTCGTGGCAGGCGGAGGCGCACTTGGCGGTCCCTGTTGCACTTTTCGGCGACATGGGCGGGGCATTTATGGCTCTTGTCCCTTGCCGTCGAGTTAGGTATAGACCATCGTACACTTTGTACAAAGCGGTGTACCAACCTCTCGTTTTCCTATTCTACCCTGTCTACTTGCCACTGTGGTGACCCCTTGTGCCTATAAAAAGGAGGCCCGAGTGCAACGTAGAAAGGGTTTGGCTCGTTCGGTTCAGCTAAATGCGAGGCCACGGACTCTCAAGCTAGGTTTTGTAGCTCCCCATCGCCTCCCTAGCAAGAACACAATACAACCAGGACTAGCAGTAGGAGTATTATCTCTCCGGAGAGCTCCGAAGCTGGGTAAATCTCTTGTGTGATCGCCTCGATCTGCTCTTTGTGCATCCTCTGCCCCCTTGCCGAACCGAAAAGGGGCTCCGGTCCCATAGGTGTCCGTGGTGGGACAGATTTCCCCCGACAGCATGTAGTTCAAATTTGAATTATGCACATAAAATGCCAAGAAAACCCAGTTAATATAAAAAAATGTCCAAACAAACCCCGAAAAATTCCAAAATTTAACACAACACTCATGTTGTTCTATGTCAACACTAGAAAATTTTTGAAAGCAATAAGAGGCAACAGATATCGTTTCGTCCCCAAAGGTTGCACGTTCCCTACCGAAACCATCAGGCTTGTTGTGAGAAGCTTATACCCAAACCTGCCCCAAATGGGACAGAAATTTTACCATGGCATGTTGATGCCGCTCCATGACAGCATACCAAGTTTCATGAATTTCAGACGATTTTTGGATTTACTAAAATTTAAAAACCAGGTATCTCAATGTTTGCGGCCGAGTGACGGTGGCAGGGTGTTTGAAATTCATTCCCATTTCTTGCATGGGACCTAAGCATGCACCCAAGGACATGGATTTGATTTTTCAACCAATTTATATGCACTCGAGCATGTGCATGTAGTTCAAATTTGAATTATGCACATAAAATGCCTAGAAAACCTAGTTAATGTATAGAAATGTCCAAACAAACCCCGAAAAATTCCAAAATTTAACACAACACTCCTGTTGTTCTATGTTGACACTAGAAATTTTCTGAAAGCAATAAGAGGCAACGGATATCATTTCGTCCCCAAAGGTGGCACGTTCCCTACCGAAACCATCAGGCTTGTTGTGAGAAGCTCTAGTTTGTGAGAAGCTTATACCCAAACCTGCCCCAAATGGGAAAAAATTTCCACGGCATGTTGATGCCGCTCCATGATAGCATGCCAAGTTTCATGAATTTCAGATGAGTTTTGGATTATTAGAATTTAAAAACCAGGTATCTCAATGTTTGCGCCCGAGTGACGATGGTAGGTGTTTAACATTCATTCTCATTTCGTGCATGGGACATAAGCATGCAACCAAGGACACATATTTGAATTTTCAACCAATTTATATGCATTAGAGCATGTGCCTGTAGTTCAAATTTGAATTATGCACATAAAATCATTGAAAACTCAATTAATGTATAAAAATGTCCAAACAAACCCTGAAAATCCAAAATTTAACACAACACTCATGTTGTTCTATGTTGACAATATAGAAAATATTGAAATTAAGAAGAGGCAATGGATATCGTTTCGTCACCAAAGGTGAAACGTTCCCTACCGAAACCATCAGGCTTGTTGTGAGAAGCTCTGGTTTGTGAGAAGCTTGTACCCCAACCTGCCGCAAATGGGACAAAATTTTTACCAGGCATGTTGTTGCCGCTCCATGTAGCAAGATAAGTTTCATGAATTTCAGACGAGTTTTGGATTTACTAGAGTTTAAAAACATGTATTTCAATGTTTTACTTCGAAAGGATTTGCAGTGGCAGGTTGTTCGAAATTCATTCCCATTTCCTGCATGGGACCTAAGCATGCACCCAAGGACACATATTTGATTTTTCAACCAATTTATATTGACTGGAGCATGTGCATGTAGTTCAAGTTTGAATTATGCACATAAAATGCCTAGAAAACCCAGTTAATGTATAAAAATGTCCAAACGAACCCCAAAAAATTCCGAAATTTAACACAACACTCCCGTTGTTCTATGTTGACACTAGAGAATTTTTGAAAGCAATAAGAGGCAACGGATATCGTTTCGTCCCAAAAGGTGGCACGTTCCCTACCGAAACCATCAGGCTTGTTGTGAGAAGCTCTGGTTTGTGAGAAGTTTATACCCAAACCTGCCCTAAATGGGACAAAAATTTACCACGGCATGTTGATGCCGCTCCATGATAGCATGCCAAGTTTCATGAATTTCAGATGAGTTTTGGATTTACTAGAATTTAAAAACAAAGTATCTCAATGTTTTACTGGTAATCAACAGTGTCCTGGTGTTTGAAATTCATTCCCATTTCTTGCATGTGACCTAAGCATGCACCCAAGTACACAAATTTGTTTTTTCAACCAATTTATATGCACTGGAGCATGTGCATGTAGTTCAAATTTGAATTATGCACATAAAATGCCTAGAAAACCCAGTTAATGTATAAAAATCTCCAAACGAACCACAAAAAATTCCAAAATTTAGCACAACACTCCTGTTGTTCTATGTTGACACTAGAAAAAATTTAGAAGCAATAAGAGGCAACAGATATCGTTTCGTCCCAAAGGTGGCACGTTCCCTACCGAAACCATCAGGCTTGTTGTGAGAAGCTCTAGTTTGTGAGAAGCTTATACCCAAACCTGCCCCAAATGGGACATAAATTTTACCACAGTATGTTGATGCCGATCCATGATATCATGCCAAGTTTCATGAATTTCAGAAGAGTTTTGGATTTCCTGGAATTACAAAAACAAGTACCTCAACGTTTTCCGGAGAGCCACGGTGCCGTGGTGTTCGAAATTCATCCCCATTTCGTGCATCGGACATAACCATAAACCCATGGACACATATATAATTTTACAACCCATGTTGGTGCACCGGAGGATGTGCATGTAGTTTAATTTTGAATTGTGCACCTGAAATGGCTATAAAACCAATTTAATGTATAAAATGTCCAAATGAACCCTGAATAATTCCAATTTTTTCTACGACACACATATAGTTGCATCCATTGCCTTTGTGACCCCATTATGTAATTCACATAAAGATGAATAATCAAGTAGATCACACACATTATTATTACCAAACGTGTGAGATGCATTACTAAATATCCTTGCGTACCATCGATTGTATGAAATGCGCCTATGGCTTCTGTGAGAAGGTGTGTCGGCTACAGTCTACAGCGGCGTGTCAAGCACACTCATTTCGCTCCCAAATATCATTTCACTGTTCAATTGTCATTTGGTGAAAGATGGGGATCGTGGACCAGCGTCGTGAGGTGTCGGTGTACAAAAGAGGGTACACTTTTTGTTCCCCTATAACTGCAGGCGATCGAGCCACGGGCACCACCACCTTGAGCAAGGCAAGGGAGGTGAGCCAAGGTAAGGTCGAAGCTCGAAGGAGCGAGAAGCAGCCAAGACCAAGACCACAAAGAGCAATGGGGACGAAAGCGGACTCCCCGACAAGATCCTTGCCGGAGGCGGCTTTAGCAAGCCCGGCAAGACCCTTTTGCAGCTCGCCCCCACACCTACGGAGCGAGTCACCCTTGAGTCCACTCGCCCCCATGGGGCAGGATTCGAGACATCCCGTGGTGGTATGCAGATCTTTGTGAAGACATTCAAGATCAGATACACACCTACAGAAGATGACGACCCTTGGCGGGATCCCAGCCAAGGAGGACCACAAGGCCCCCGACAAGAGCCTTCTGGGGATGACAAGAAGCGCCACGGCAAGACCCTTGCCGGGGCCCCGCAAGAACCCTTGCCGGGGCTACAGGACGAGCCCCTTGCCAGGCGCCCGTAGGGCCACCATGGAGCCCACGCCAGCAAATCTCCACCACCGTTCGCCACTACCGACCCAACCAGGTTGGGTGGGCACACTGAGTGGCGGCAAGCGGATCTTCATGGAGACCCACCATCGCGCCACCTCAGTCACACTGCCTACATGGCACCGTGGGCACCGCTGGCCAGGGCGCGTGTCGACACGGAAGGAAGCGGCGACAGATGAGACAACACTCTCCCCCGCCCACGATAAAGAAAGGACACCTAAGCAAGACGCATTTAAGGCGCCTTGTATGTAATGCGAGGGATAAACTCACATAACTGTACCCTTTCCACCTCCTGTTTGCCACTGTGGCTACCCCTTTCCCTATAAAAGGAGGCCCAAGGTGACCAGGAGGAGGATTCGGCTTTTTGGAGCTCCTCACGCCCCATCGCCAGTTCAAGAACACAGATAAACAAACAACCAAAGCAGGAGTAGGGTTTTACGCATCCTCGTGGCCCGAACCTGGATAAAGAGACTGTGTGCTATCTGTTTGATCCGCTCTTCTCACGACCCCGCGCCCCGCAACCGTAGTAGGGATTCTTGTGATCGCATAGGTTTCGTTCCACATGGACATCTTTGGCGCGCCAGGTAGGGGGCGCAGTTGTGAGAATCGGCTCTAGCAGTTAGTTTGACACTCCTTCATCTTCGTGACCCTTGAAGAAGAAAGGAGGCTAGAAGATCGACACTCGAGCGATCGCAAACAGAAGCTAAGTTGCACTGAACTCTTATTTGTGCTACCCTTCTCATTTGAGGTTATTTCCCCCGGAGATGTCACGCCTTTGTATGAGAAGCCTGCACATCAGGGGGCTCTCCCACGATCGGCAACGCCCTTGCCCTGTTTCGAGTCCGCTCAACAGCTCAAGCGGCTGCGTCGAGAATGGCAGAGTAACCTTCCGCGATCAACAATGCCCTCGATTCTGACTCGAATCAAGCTCGGCGATTCGAGCGGCGCGTTGAACGCAGGAAGGTGGCTCGTCCGGCGAAGACGCTGCATTGCAAGCAGGCCTTGGGGATCCGATCCCCAAAAGCGCCGCTAGGGGCTTCCGCTAGCAAGCCTACCCGATCGGCGGGGCACGAATACAAATTGGAATTGAGCGGGAAATAACATGCATGAAAATTAAGAGTACTTCAAAGTTATATTACATCACGTCACGGCTGCGGTTCTAACTAAAGATAAAATTTGTCTTGGTCGGGAACCCGCATGGGCGAAGCAGGATGCCTAATCCGGCGCTTGTCCTTCCACCCTCTTGATTTCGGCGATGATGCGGTCGGTGATGAGCTTGATCGCTCCTTGAGCCCGTGGAGGTCAACACCATCCGGCAAAGCTCTTCATCGGCCCATGAAGTCAAGGTCGGCTTTCCGGTCGCCACCTTTGTGAGGACCTTGGTCACGACCCTCGGCAAGAAGTCGCCGGGCCTCCTTGGCCAGCGTGGCCGTCGATTGAGTGAAGATAGGCCAAGAATAAGGCGCCGCCTCGAGAACTGGGTTAGCTTGGCGTTAGCGGTCCCGCGCCCGGCGCTCGGGGCGTACCTCACGCTTGGCATCCCCATGGTGGCCAATTGCGAGGTGACCACTGCCGCAACGCGACCTCCGGATGGCTGGATCCACCTGTTCTCACCCACCACGTATTCACGGTGGGAGGCGGCCTCGGTTGCCCATAGCTGCTTCTCCTCCTCGAGGCTCCTGGTCAAGGTCTCCTCCGAGCCACAGCTCTCCGACAACATCTTCTCGAGACCCTCCAGCTTCACCTTGAGGTCTTCGATGGAGTTCTCAGCGTCGGAGAGCTCCCGAGTCCTCTTGATGGCGCTCCTTGCGCCTCTATAAAGGCGCGGTTGAGCGTGTTCTTCTCGGCCGGACAGCTTGAGGGCCTGCTCCTTCAGCTCGTCCCCGCTTTGCTTCCAGCTCCTTCACCTTGCCGGCATGGACGAGCTTGGGCATCGAGTGCCTCTTTGTGCCTCTGCTCCGGCTCGCGAGTCCGTCATACGACAAGGGCCTCGAGCTCCTCATCCTTCTTTGCGGAGGCGTTGCGATAAGCTTCGCCCACGCAGCGGAGAGGTCCTCTTCACAGGAATCCAAGCGGCTTGATGCTTTGGTTCGGGCGGCTTGACGCGGCAGCGTAAGTTCACCGCCTTTTCTGGGCCTTCTCGATATCGGCCATCTTCATGGTGAGCTCCACATCGGCTTGGCAAATTCCTCCCCGAAAGGCCCTCGCTCCTCATGGTCTGGTGGAACCAGTGTCGTGTCTCAGCGATGCGCCTTTGAAGTCCACCTCCGCGTTGTGCACCGCTGCCATCCTGGACTTGACCTTGTCGTGGTAGACGCACGGTAGAGCACTTGAGCTTCGAAATCGGCCCCCATGGCGGCGGAAAAGCTGCTCTTCGGAGAACCGTCGCCGCCAACGCCCGGCTCATCAACCACCTCAAGCCGGTGGCGGCAAGCACCTGTCAAAAGCTTCCCCTTGGCGGGCTCTCGGCTTGCGCCCGGAAAGATGGGCCGAAAAGATCGTCGCCCACCTTGAGATATCTGCGGGGCCGAGGTTGAGGAGGAGAGGAGGCTGGTCACCGCTACCTCTTCTCGGCGGAGGCCTTTGCCAGCCTCACCGGCAGAGTCCACGCTGGTGCCCTCGGCCAGTCTCGCCCGGTGTCGCCTTGGCGGCCCAGATGTGGCGTCCTCGGCGGCACCCTTGGCGGCCGTGCAGTGGCGGTCTCATCAGCATCTTTGGCGGCCTCCTCGGTGGCAATCCTGGCAGCCTCCATTGGCCTCCTCAGCAATGTCTCCAACAACGGTGTCCACGTCCTCCATGTATACATTGAAGGAGGGCACATAGCAATGGGAGCAATGAAGCCAAGAAAAGAATAAGGGAAAAACAGAGAGGCGAAGGGCAAGTGACTCACCATGCTGGGGTCAGGTAGCGGCAGTCCCCTCTCCATGACATTTGCTTGTGGCAGAGTCACCAGGCGCTAAGTTCCCCTCTTCCTCCATGGGTGTGGGCTCCGTGCACGATGCCCTTGGGGCGCCCAGCGGCGTGGTCGATGGGGTGGTGTGTTAGGAGTAGCCCTCTGTGGCTCACTTGCTGCCGCTCCCTCCTGCAAACCGGCAAGGTCAAGATCATAGCATCGAGCGCCTATCACATGTCGAGTAAGAAGAGGGTGGCGAACTTCTGTTGAGGGGCTGCGCCGGGGCTGCTGTCGGGCTGCTCGGCACCACCTGGTGGTGTCTGTGAAGCCCAGCGGGGCTGCCCGCGCCGATATCCTTGCCCTCTTCAACCTCTCAGGCCGCGTCTCTGTCTCCTGCAAAAGCAAAATGGATCAAGACAAGCGACCCGATTCTGGGGAATGGAAATAGCGATGAGGCAGTGCCTGCGTCATCCGTCTCCTCCTCTTCCACCAGTTTCCTTTTCCTCTCCGGCCGAGAGGCCCGAGATCAAGGGAGCTCCACATCATCATCCGAATCGGCCTTTGCGGAGGAGGCGAAGAAGGCGGCGGGGTTTGTCTTGGCGCCGGGTGAGGAAGGCTGTCGCCTTCTTCTTCCCAGCGGCCTTGGTGAGCCCCTTCGCTGCCGTGGCCCTCGTAGGTGGCGCTGGACCCTCGGTCAATTGAGAGCTGCGTAGCCACTGCGGGCGGACCCGGCTCGGGAGCTGAACCGCCGCCAGGACTCGCCCTCTTCCCAGGCTGGCGTCGAGCCCGGCGCCACGTCCTCCTCCGGCAATGACTCGTCGGCGGCGTCCTCGACAAGCGGAGCCCAGCGTCGACGCACTTGACCTCCTCGGTGGCCGCCGCCCACAGGGTGAACTGCTCCTCCTCCGCGGCCGTCAGCGGCCTTGTCCTCCGCCCCGGCGCTGCGGCGCCCTCCATGGCAGCTGGCCTCCCTCGCCCTGGTGGCGATGTAGTCCAGCTCCGCCTGGGTGGTGTCCATGACAAGCCACCGCTCGACGTCAGCATTGACGTATACCTCGGTCAAGGAGTCGAAGAATTGTTGCACGTCTGCGTCCGACGGCTCCTTCCAGCTCGGGACAGGCCCATGCGCGTTGCAGTCCGGCATCATAGCAATGATCTCGGACCGGCGTGAGTTATTGCACAACGGGACCACGCCCGCTGGCAACTTGAAGAACGGCCCCTTGACGGCCTTGCCAACCTTTGCGGCAGCCTTCGCGGCCTTGCCGGTCCGTTCGACCTCGCCGTCGCGGCCCACATCAAGCTGGAAAAGCCGCTGGCAGAGGTGCGCATGCGCCATCATCGTGAAGTTGTGGTCGAGGCCAGGGCGGAGCCGCATAATGTCTGCCGGGTTCGTAAAAAGCCAGGCTGGCCTCCCCTTATTATGCAACGGGGCGATCCAGCGGCGAATGAAGTCCGCCCCGATTATCTCCAGGGTGAGCCCAGCCCGGGTCAGCCAGAGGATCCTGGTGGTGGCGACAATAAGCCTCCCGTCGGCGACATCAACATCACTCCACCGCTGCAGCGGACCGGCGGCGCTCGGCGGAGACCTTGCAGAATTCCGGCGGGTCTTCATCTTCAATCCAGCACCACTGCCACGCCATTCATCCCACCTCCTTCCTTCATGGCACCGTCCGGTACGCCCTTTGGACCTTGAGATCCAGCGGCGCATCCGGAGGCGGCGCCTCCGGGCTGGATTCGAGGGAAGAAATAATGGCCAAAGAGGGCCGTGTTGGGCTGCACTCCGGCAAAGCCTTCGCAAAGATGCGCGAAGAGAGCCAGGCACGCCACCACAGTCGGAGTGAAATCCAAGAGGCGAAAGCCGAAGGTGTGCATGATGTCGCATAAGAAGTCGGAAAAAGGAGGGCATAACCCGCAAGAAAAGTAATCGACAAAAAAGGGATACCGATTTGAGCGAGGATCGCCATAACGGCAGGAATGACAGCGTCGCCGGGTGCCCAAGTTCTCTCCCCCGTCTTCACTCCCCATAAGGGCTGAAGGAGGCTGGAGCTCATGAACATCAACCGACGAGGGGAAGAAGAAGACGGATTCGTCCGGTCCCCTGACAAAGGCGCTCTCGTGGCGGCTCCATGGTCCCAGGGCCTTAGCCACCCCTGCCCTTGGCGGATTTAGGCGCCATGGCGGCCGAGAGGTCCAGAGGATTGAGGAAGAGGGTGGAGAAGCAGCGGCAATGAGGCGATGACGAAAGCTTAGGAAGGAAGGAAGAGAAACGGCGGCTACGAGATTGGAAAAGGTACGAGGGAAGAGGAGAAGGTGGAGCAGCTGCTACCGGTTATTCCTTCTTATGGGGGAAAAACGCAGGCCGCCTCCTTTCACATTAACTGCGACGTGACGCATGCACGCAGAGCTCAGCCCCACGCATGCTGCCCACGTCACGCATGCCGCCCATGTCACGCACGCCTCCCCACGCCGAGCCACGCGCGGGAAGCATGGGAAGCGCAGTGCGCGAAGAGACTTACCACGGTAAAAACCACCCTGCCTGCCCGCGCACCGTTTTGGGCCTAGCCCAACGACGCGATGCGCTTACGTGTGGCCCAGGCCGGCGCGCTCTGTCGATTGTACAAAAAAGAGGGGTACACTTTTGTACCCCTATAACAATGCACGACGAGCAGTTTGAGCCACGGGCACCACCACACCGAGCAAGGCAAGGGAGGTGAGCCAAGGTAAGGTCAAGCTTCGAAAGGAGCAGAACGACGCCAAGACCAAGACCACAAAGAGCAATGGGGACGAGCGGACTCCCCGGCAAGATCCTTGCCGGGAGGCGGTTTAGCAAGCCCGGCAAGACCCTTTGCCGTGAAGCAGCTTCCCCACACCCACGGAGCGAGTCACCCTTGAATCCACTGCCCCCATTGGGCAAGGATTCGGGAGACATCCCCGTGGTGGTATACATATCTTTGTGACGACATTCAAGACCAGATGCACCCGATAGTAGACGACGACCCTTGGCGGGATCCCAGCCAAGGAGGACCACAAGGCCCCTGGCAAGAGCCTTGCCGGGGATGACAGCAGGCGCCATGGAAAGACCCTTGCCGGGGTCCCGGCAAGACCCTTGCCGGGGCTACGACGAGGCCCTTGCCAAGAGCGCACGTAGGGCCACCATCAGGCCCACGCCAGTCAAATCTCCACCACCGTTCGCATGCAGCTCCCGACCCAACCAGTTGGGCGGGCACCTGCGTGGCGGCAAGAGGATCTTCGTGGAGACCCACCACTGCACCACCTCAGCTGCCTGCGTGCCTACATGGCACCGCGGGCACCGCTGGCCAGGGCGCGTGTCGACACGGAAGGAAGCGGCGACGGATGAGACAGGACTCTCCCCCGCCCCCGATAAAGCAAGGACACCAAAGCAAGACGCATTTAAGGCGCCTTGTCATGTAATGCGAGGTATAAACTCGCATCACTATACCCTTTCCACCTCCTGTGTGCCACTGTGGCTACCCCTTTCCTTATAAAAGGAGGCCCAAGGCAACCAGGAGGAGGATTTGGCTTTTTGGAGCTCCTCACACCCCATCGCCAGTTCAAGAACACAGATAAACAAACCACCAAAGCAGGAGTAGGGTTTTACGCATCCTCGCGGCCCGAACCTGGATAAAGAGACCGTGTGCTATCTGTTTGATCCGCTCTTCTCACGACCCAGCGCTTCAAACCGTAGTAGGGATTCTTGTGATCCCATAGGTGTCGTTCCACACCGACATGAGGGCAACTTCGGCGGCCCACTCCATTGAGAGCGTGGCCGTAGCCGCCATGC
This sequence comes from Aegilops bicornis, assembly GCA_021605145.1. Classification (NCBI taxonomy): domain Eukaryota; kingdom Viridiplantae; phylum Streptophyta; class Magnoliopsida; order Poales; family Poaceae; genus Aegilops; species Aegilops bicornis. The sequence goes on along the minus strand of CM038671.1, from coordinate 254,487,050 downwards.
GTGTGCTAACAAGTTGCATGAGCGCGGCCGCAATCTGCGACCGGACGGCCAAGGCAGCCCAAACGGCCACTGTTGCTTCTCATGTGGCGGCAGCAACATCTGCCTCGGGGATAGCAAATGGCGAGAGCGGCACAGCAGATGTCCGTTCCGTAGCGGCGGCCTTAGCCCTGATGGAGGTTGCCCACGACCATTCAAGGCCGCCCACGCCCAGCTCGTGGCGGTCACCACACAAATTGAATGAAGCTTCTCCGATAATGGTCGGCAACCCACGACCGAAGAGTTGGCAATCGCCGAGAGCATTCGAGTAGCCGTCCGCTCCTCCGCCGCATACCTTGCCACGACGAAGCCTGTCCAAGCCCAGATCGCGGCCACCCACGCCCAGCTCATGCCGGCCTTTTCCAAAGAGATGGCAGACGCAGATGGCGAGATGCTTGCTGAGTATGGTGCGATGGATGGCATGGAGCCCCTTCCCCAGGAGATCGTCGGGCGCGAGCTGGACATGGAGGCGGCGGCGGAGATCGACGAGCACCAGCCGTAGTAGTACTGTTTGTTTTGTTTAATTAAGACGCCGGTCTTTAAATTTTTAGAGTAATTTTTAGGTCAGCTAGCTCTATTTAATTGCTGAACTTGCTCGATTAAGAAGTGTGGGTGTGCTGTAGTCTCCTTTGTGTACCCAAATTATGCGATGACGTGGATGACCACTGTAACCAGGGAAATTTGAACCAAAATTTTTGACCTTCAAATTCATCACACACGGGTTAAGCTATCTGAATTGTTTGTGATGTTCACATATCATACACAGTTCTGAATGAGCAACCATGTCTGATGACACTTTGCGTGCCAGTTTTTTCGCTGAACCGTTTGAAATTTTTTGGCTTCCCCGCAAATATCTACCTCCCCGCCCCCTGCCCCTTACCAAAAGCCACATTTCCCCTGTTTTCGCCTTCCTTTCCAAGTTGAAACCTTCACTCCTTGCTCGCAGCACCGCATCCTCGCCGGCAACCCTCCTTCACGCTGCTCAGCCTCGTCTATCCAGGCAGGTAATCCACACCCGACCCCCATCATCCTCCTCCTTCCACATCCCACATGCCCTGACAGCCGACGCGACACTTCCACCGAAATCACCGACCCCTCCACCAAATAAGCGCCGCCCTATACCATGGTGCACGCGAATTAGCCGAGGAGCTCAAGGAGCATTTGGCAGCGGAGAAACAAATCGCAGAGTCAAGACGCGCGGATGAGGTCGCGATGGCTGCCATTCATGCCGACCCCCAGATCTTGGAGGGGCACCTTGCCATCTGCTAGCTATGCCGGTTAAGCATGCTCGGATCACCCGTTGCGTGTGCTGCTCCTGCCTTTCCTTAATAAATTCTAGTGAATTGTGCTATCTAATTTTACCATGCAATCTGTTGCACTAGTGTATATGTTCTATATGTCGTGCAGTGTGGTGCTCATTTATTAATTGTTTGGTTAATTAGTTGTCGTCTTCAGTTAACTGTTTGGTTCAATTATGCAAATGTGATGTTCAGGCTGCAATTTTGTATTGTCTTCCATGTGAGAAATAAATCGAATTTATCTTTACAAAATACAGGACAAATGAATACAATTGCTATATTTCCAAGTTGTCAAGCATGCTTGTTTTGGTTATAGATTGTGCAATGTGGTGCTTAGTTAATGTTTGGTTCATTTTTTGTGGTGTTTAGTTAACAGTTTGGTTCAATTCTGCAATGCGATGTTCAATAGTTGTGGGTGCATTCTGTTATTGTATACCATGTGAGAAGTAAATCGAATTTGGCTGTACTAAATACATGAGAAACAAATACAATTGCTATATTGCCAAGTTGTGAATCATGCTTGGTTTGGTTAACTGTCTGATCTTCTATTAGGAGTATGCTATATTGTGCAATGTGGTGCTCAGTTAACGTTTGGTTCGTTTGTTGTGGTGTTTACTTAACTGTTTGGTTTAATTCTGCAATGCGATGTTTAATTGTTGTGGGTGCATTATGTTATTGTATACCATGTGAAGAATAAATTGAATTTGGTTGTACTAAATACATGAGAAACAAATACAATTGCTATAGTGGCAAGTTGTTAAGCATGATTGGTTTGGTTAACTATCTGATCTTCTATTAGGAGTATGTTATATTGTGCAATGTGGTGCTCAGTTAATGTTTGGTTCATTTGTTGTGGTGTTTAGTTAACTTCTTTGTTCAATTCTGCAATGCGATGTCCAATTGTCGTGGGTAGAATTTTGTATTTTTGTGCATGTGAGGAATAAATTGAATTTGGCTACACTTAATACATGAGAAACATATACAAGTGCTATATTTCCTAGTTCATAATCATGCTTGGTTTGGATAAATGGGTTTCCGTGTGGCTTGAATTAATCTAATGAATCTGCAATGTGCTTATTTTTCATCAACATATTTCTTGATAGCATGCGAGGAAACCTTACTTAACCTGATGACTAACTACCTTATATGTGTTGCAGGGAAACAATGGGAAGCACTTAGGTTTACAATCGAGGTTAGCACCTGCATGGTCTGTTGGCTAAAAGCACACTATTGCACAATTCCAGGAACCATTCTAATATTTAGGTTTTTAATAATTTTGTCCTGCACATGTAGGTCATGCCGTGAGAGGTTTTGACCCACTATTCGATCCTTTTTGCATATGGGGAAACGAGTTGTCCATGAATATCAATCAAGTCAAGAAACTCAGAAAGATTGTTAGGATAAAGAAATTAACGACAACAAACAACAAGATCTTTGTCTGCACAATGAAGAAGACATCAGTTAACTACAAGATGGTACTAACTATTATACCTTGTTTTTTATCTCGTTGCCCCATTTCCAATATAGAGAAGATATTTATGCACATCCTTGTTTTCAGGCCTTTCCAAAGCAGTTCACTGATGATTACCTATCAAACCACCTCTATGGTCAGGAGGCGAGGAAGGTTTTCATACAACACCCACGGTTCAATATTGAAGTGTTCCTGAAGTGGATGAAGGATGGATGGTCAATCATCCACAGACACTGGCCTAAACTTGCAAAGACCTTCAACATGAATGAAGGCTCAATATTCGCCTTTTGCTTCAGCAGTTTTCCAGATGAGATGCATCTGTCTATGTACCGTCTATGATGCTAATTTCGCAAGGTACTAGATGTTGCATGTGAAACTTGGTGCTGGTGCAGTTGTGTAATGGGGTAGCTGAGTGCTGAAGCTATATCATGTTGTACTCTGATGTATTTCAATTATGAAGTCCTGCTTCCTTAATATGGAAATGAAATATATTATGTAATAAATAATATGAATGTCAATTAGATTAATAAATGGATTATTAATAATAGGGCACTTAGCCCGCTAATGGCCAATTAGCCTTCCAATTGGGTTTTTCTATTGCAAGCGGTTATTTAGAAAACACCGTGGGCGATGACCTCAGGCAACGCACACAGTTTCTAGGAATAAACCATGCTGGATCAATGAACAACCACACACGACATTCCCTTGAATTTTTTTTGCATTAGGCCACATTGCACAAACGTCTACCACATAAAACTGTGTGTGATGGACAACATTTGCCACAGCTTTCTTCTACGCACCGTGTGTGATGCATTCAATAACGAGCGATAAATTTTAATATCATGTGCAATGGCAACGCTATCACAAATGATTTAACGGGGCAAATTGTGTGTGATGTACCTCTGAGCAGGCGTTTTCCTTGGAAGCGACTGTATGCGATGTATATCTGAAGAAACGTTTAGCGAGGACTGTTGTGTGGGATGTACTTACGGTAGGAAACGATTTCGTCGTATTATTGTATTTTTAGCACTACTATCGTGATAACCGTTTTTGATCGCTCATCGCATTGCTTACACGACCTCATTTTGCCGGCGTGTGTGTGCCGAGAAGGGCATATCCACGGCTGTTTCGGTCGTGTGGGAAGTCCCTATCGCCCACACTCACTACAGCAACGGGTAATGCAGCGCTGGTGCTATACAAAAAGTTTTTAACCCCTTTCCGCGACAGCGTTCAGAACCATCGCGGAGTGAGTGACGGCGATAGGGGGTCCTTCCCACACTACCCTGTCGGGGAAACGACACCTATGGGATCACAAAGAATCCCTTCTACAGTTGACAGGGCGCGGGGCTGTGGGAAGAGCGGGATTAGAAGATCAACGCGGGGGAGTTTATCCAGGTTCGGGCCGCAAGCGATGCGTAATACCCAACACCTGCTGGTGTATGTTTATCTGGTGTTCTTGGACTTTCTACAGAGCGTGCAGGGTCCAAAAAGTTCCCATCCTCTCTTAGTACGCCGCGGGCCTCCTTTTATAGTCAAAGGGGCTGCCACAGTGGCACATAGGAGGTGGAAAGTTGTACAGTAGTCGAGTTTATCCCTGGCACAGTAGGACAAAACGCATTTAATGCGCTGCTGACGTGCCCTTCTTGCTTTATTGGGGACGACAAGGAAGCTCGTCCCACCTGTTGCCGCCTCGCCTTGCTTCGACACGCGTCCAGGCTGACGAGGCATGTAGTGCCACGCTCGCTGGCTAGCTGCTGAGTTGGTGTGGTGGTAGAGTCTTCACAAAGATCTGTATGCCACCACGCAGGTGCTTGCTGAGTTGACCTGGGAGCTGCATGCCGCCATGCAGGTGCCTGCCTAGTTGGCGGGCTGGTAGCTATGTGGGAATGGCGGTGGAGCCTTGGCGTGGGCCTGGCTGCGGCCTCGTAGATGTCCTCGGCAAGAGCCTTGGCTGAGGTCTCGCTGGCGTCCCCAGCAAGGGTCTTGCCGGGGGTCTTGTGGGCGTCTCCGGCAAGCATCTTCTGGTTCTCATCTAGTCTTGTATGCTCTTGGCCTTCGCAAAGATCTGCATGCCACCATGGAGGCGCCACCTGAGCCTTGGTTCCAATGTTGTCGATGGTGTCGGAACTCTTAGGCTCAGGGGTGGCGGCCTTGCTGGTGTTGGGCAGGTTGCCCCGGCAAGGCTCTTGCCGGGGCCGTGAAGGCCGCCCCGGCAAAGATCTTGCCGGGGGAGTTCACTTTGCCCCTTCTCTCCTCATGCTTCGGGCTTTGGGTGCTGCTCCGGTAGTCTTGCGTCCTTGCCTCCTCTGCCCCGCCAAGCGTGGTCGTAGGTGCGGCCGCAACTGTTCCGCACAAGTAAAGGGGTACCGAAAGGACCCCTACTTTTGTACACCGACAGACCCAAAAACCGTCGGGGATATTCCCTCTTGGCATACACGCTCGGCAAAATGAGGTCGTGTGCGACCGGTGAGCGCTCAAATACAGAAATACGTATAGTAGAGCTAAAAAATACAATTATAGAGGCGAAATTGTTTCCGGTTGCAAGTACATCCCACATAGTCTGTCCCCGCTAAACTTTTCCATTCCTATGTACATCCCACACAGTCGCTCCAAGGAAAACGTTTCCGTTCATAGGTATATCACACACAATTTTACCCGTTAAATCATTTGTGATAGCGTTGCCCTTGCACACGATATTAATAATTTTATCATTTGCGTTATTGAATGCATCACACGGTGCGTAGAAGAAACTGTGGTGGCAAAGGTTGTCCATCACACACAGTTTTTATGTGGTAAACGTTATGCGCAAGGTGTCCTAACGTAAACAGTTTTCAAGAGGATGTGTGTGCGGTGGAGATTGATCGCACATGTAGTGGATCCTAGAAACATTTTTGATCTCCATGTCTATGAGCGTTTAAGCTTTTACATAAGCCAAACCGTTAATGTGAGTGTGATCCCTAGTTAATCCCCAATTAATCCCTAATTAATCCCTAATTTAAAAATCACATGTTTTGAATTTGAAAGTAGGCAATCACTTATTTCATATTCAACCATCAACAGTGCTTGGCGTCGGTCCTAAACAAGCGGTTTTAACCCCTTTCCGTGGCGGCATTTGGAACCGTCGCCAAGTGAGTGTGGGCGATAGGGGGTCCTTCCCACACGACTGTAAACCGTCGGGATAGGGAGCCTTGATGCATACGATTGTCCCTATATAACTATTTTCCGATATCTCGAATATCCCAAACGCTTAATCCTTGCTACTGCTTTGTGCTCGCATTGCCATCGCAGTCGGAGTTTTGTGGTTCTGCCTAAAACCAGGCAGATTCCAGGCACGGGATTTTTCCAGGCAGATTCTAGGCACGGGAGTTTTACGATGCCTGGCACATCACAAACAGTTCATGATTATAAATGGTGTACGATAGGTAGACAATCACACATATTTAGTTTTCCCACACCGTATGTGATAGTGTTTGACATCACACATGCTTTGCAAACGGCAACTGTGTGCATGCTTGCACATGTTTCCTCTCTGTGAACCGTCTCGAATTATGGTGTATATCATAAACGTTTGTGTTTTAGCAACCGTGTGTGCCGTAATGACCTGCACAACGTAATTTCTCCCTAATTTAATTGTTGCTATTTAAAATTGTACCTAATTTAAACTTGAAAGTAGGCTATAGCTTTATTCATATCCATCAGGTTCAAACAACCAATGCATCATTCGAGTTCACAGGTACATATGTTTAAGAATTACATAAGCACCAAATAAAGAATGATGTACCAGGGTTCTATACTTGTACTATTACAGATGGTAAAGAAAGAGGCGATAGACATTCGATTCTTGCTGAACAAGGTGAAGCGGAATGGCCCTATTGTGCTCTCTCGGATGCTGAAGGCATGCAGGACTCTAGTCCAACCCCTTGTGATGGTCGGCCGCCAATCATGTAGTTTGAGAGGTAATCTTGAGTAAACCGCTTGAGATCCTTTGCAAAAGAAAAAGATTTAGATATTGTCATCTAACACAACTTATTACGGGCAGTAAAAAGAAGGCGACATGGTTCTTACTGACCATCCTGCAGTTCACTGTTGTCTTGCATAAAGTGTAAACAAATAGTTCGATTGACATGTTTTGACCCATGTTAATAACAATCTTTATCACTTTCCGCACTTGATGTTGGTTCATCAACATCTCATTGCCCCATAGGCAGAAAGGGTCGAAGTGTGGATCTTTGGCAATGATATATATACCTAGAAGCACCAAGTTAATATTAGAAGCTAAACAACAATTGGAAAATGATGTAGTACAACACTCCATCCATCCCATTATATAAGATTTTATTACATGTATATCTAGTCATCATCAGAACATTAAGGTAACACTCTTCCTTGTTGCTATGTCGCCTGGGATTGCATATTTAGTCATTCAGTACAACGTATGTTGCTAAACAACAATTGAAAAACAAAAAGGCATGTTAACTGCAATATCCTTAACAGCAACCAAATATCGTAATTCATAGTGGTATTGTTGAAACTTTTATTGATGAAATTGAACTGCACGGCAAATAGTTGCACATATAGAGCATCACATTGTGAAGAACCGAAATAAACAAGTCATAAGGACATCTCTAGGGGATCCTTAAAAAGTTAAAGGACTAAAACCCTTAGTGGATATATATATATATACTCCAGCAATTTTTGGCCTTTTCTAGTCGATCCCCTAAACTTAAGGTTGTAAACTTCAATTTCATCAAGTTCAAAGCAGGTTCGACCGAAACTAGCATGCATTCAAACATAAACATAGATAGTTTTGCATAACCTAACATAAAACATAAATTTAAACTAAGCTAAACTACTTTCAGTCGAAGTAGAGGTCGAGCCAATCCCTCCTCGTCATGTCATGGCATTGTCATGGCGAGTGGTCCGGCCAAGACCGTCATCGAGAATTAGTTGTGGAAGGCACTCCTCCACTCGTCGATGTTGATCTCCTCATCCTCGGGGCCCACCTCGATGCCCTACACGCCGCCGTCGCTGCCGCCTTCGACCTCATCATTAGAGGAGAGCGCGATAACCTCGCCACCCTCCGCGCCGCCGTCCTCGCCGCCTTCGACCTCGTCCTTGCGCTCTCCTCTGATGACGAGCTCTGGGTGCTGTTGACGGAGCTCTTGCATGTAGGCCTCGTTGGCGGCCTCGGCCTCGAGGCGCTCCCACGCCTCGCGGTCCTCCCACGCCATAGCTGAGCTCACCACCCCTGGCTCCGGTGGAACGAGGTCGACCAACGTGTGCCGAAGGGGAAATTGAGCCTAGCCGCCGCGCCGTGGTAGTGGACCTGCTAGCGGTCGTACTCCATGGCCGAGAGCTCGGTCGTGTGGAAGCTATCGAGCCACCGGCGGGTGTGGGTCTCTTGATCTGTAATCTCGGTGACCCACGTCCCCCATCACCGCTTTCGGACCCCGGGGTAGGACTTTGTTGGCTGTCGGGTCTGATGGAGGACGGGGAAGTCCTCGAACCGGTGTAGGAGCGCGGTGGCGGGTGGATCGGGGGACCGGCGACGGCAGATCGGGCCCACGGAGGACGACAGAGACACCTCGGCGGCCACCTCGCCGGCGTCTGGCGAAAGGGCCGCCAAAACCTCTTTTTGGCCATTGGATACTCGAGCTCCCTGGCACACAGGCAGAAGTTGAGGATGGAGGCGCCCGGCGATGATGGCGACCTACCAATGGTTTCGAGGTTGTGTGTGTCTGCAGGAGCGGAGGTTTTGGGTGTGTGTGTGGAGGGGGCGGGGAGGGGCAAGGTTGTGTTTGAGGAAATACTGCGGCAACCGAAAATTTTACTAGGCGGGAGTAACAAGGCGGGGCTACTGAAAATTTTGATCAAGGGCGAGCAGATATTATTGAGATTGCGAGGGATGCAGAGGCGGGAGTAAATCTGAGACTCTTGAAAAAGTTGAATCAAGGGACTGAAGCGAGCAGGAGTAGCAGACATCGCACACAGTCCGCACATACTAATCGTGTGCTATCAAACATTAAAACCTTCCAGGCGGTAGATATTTTCAAGATTACGAGGCAGTAGTATTTTCAAGATTGCGAGGGATGGAGAGGCGGGAGTTTTTGGGGAGCGAGCTAGTGTGCTTGACACGTCGGCTATGGACTATAGCCGACGCACCTTCTCGCGTAATCCATAGGCGTACTATACACCAATGGTGCTCCAAGATATTTTGTACTACATCTCACACGGTTGGTCATAATAAACTGTGTGGGATCTACTTGATTTGAATTACAAAATGGGGTCACAGCGGCAATGGACGTTGTTTGAATTGCTAGACCTTTTATCTGCAGTGAACATGCAACTATTTGTGTGTCGTAAAAGAATTGGAATTATTCAGGGTTCGTTTGGACATTTTATACATTAAAATGGTTTTCTAGCCATTTCAGGTGCACAATTCAAAATTAAACTACATGCACATGCTCCGATGTATAAAAATTGGTTGAAAAATAAAATATGTGTCCTTCAGTGCATGCTTAGGTCCCATGCAAGAAATGGGAATGAATTTTTCGGGGTTTGTTTGGCCTTTTTTATACATTAACTGGGTTTTATAGGCATTTTATGTGCACAATTCAAATTTGAACTACAAGCACATGCTCCAATGCACAAAAGTTGGTTGAAAAATAACATGTGTGTCCTTGGGTGAATTTCTAGGTCCCTTGAAAGAGATGGGAATGAATTTCAAACACTGTGGCACCATTGATTGCCCGGCAAACGTTAAGATACCTGGTTTTAAATTCTAGTAAATCCAAAACTTCGTCAAAATTCATGAAACTTGGCATGCTATCATGGAGCGGTGTCAACATGCCGTGGTGAAAATTTTGTCCCATTTGGGGCAGGTTTGGGTATAAGCTTCTCACAAACCAGAGCTTCTCACAACAAGCATGATGGTTTCGATAGGGAACATACCACCTTTGGGGACGAGACGATATCCGTTGCCTCTTATTACTTTCAAAAAATGTCTAGTGTCAACATACTACAACAGGGGTGTTGTGTTTAATCTTGGAATTTTTCGGGGTTTGTTTGGCCTTTTTTTATACATTAACTGCGTTTTCTAGGCATTTTATGGGCATAATTCAAATTTGAACTACAAGCACATGCTCCAATGCACTGAAGTTGGTTGAAAAATCACATCTGTGTCCTTGGGTGAATTTCTAGGTCCCATGCAAGAGATGGGAATGAAATTCAAACACTAGGGAACTGTTGATTGCCGGCAAAATGTTGAGATGCATGGTTTTTAAATTTTAGTAATCCAAAACTCATCTGAAATTCATGAAACTTGGCATGCTATCATGGAGCGGTGTCAACATGCCGTGGTGAAAATTTTGTCCCATTTGGGGCAGGTTTGGGTATAAGCTTCTCACAAACCAGAGCTTCTCACAACAAGCATGATGGTTTCGATAGGGAACATACCACCTTTGGGGATCTAGGCGATATCCGTCATTTCTTATTACTTTCAAAAATGTCTAGTGTCAACATACTACAAATAGGTGTTGTGTTTAATCTTGGAATTTTTCGGGGTTTGTTTGGCCTTTTTTTATACATTAGCTGCGTTTTCTAGGCATTTTATGGGCATAATTCAAATTTGAACTACAAGCACATGCTCCAATGCACTGAAGTTGGTTGAAAAATCACATGTCAGGTCCTTGGGTGAATTTCTAGGTCCCATGCAAGAGATGGGAATGAAATTCAAACACTAGGGAACTGTTGATTGCCGGCAAAATGTTGAGATGCATGGTTTTTAAATTTTAGTAATCCAAAACTCATCTGAAATTCATGAAACTTGGCATGCTATCATGGAGCGGCATCAACATGCCGTGGTAAATAATTTGTCACATTTGGGGCACGTTCGGGTATAAGCTTCTCACAACAAGCATGATGGTTTCGATAGGGAACATCCCACCTTTGGGGGCGGAACGATATCCATTGCCTCTTATTGCTTTCAATTTTTTTCTCGTGTCAACAAAGAACAACACGAGTGTTACGTCAATTTTTGTGATTTTTCGGGGTTTGTTTGGACATTTTTGTGCTTTAACTGAGTTTTCAATGCATTTATGTGCATAATTCAAATTTGAACTACATGCACATGCTCTAGTGCATATAAATTGGTTGAAAAATCAACTCTGTCTCGTTGGGTGCATGCTTAGGTCCCATGCAAGAAATGGGAATGAATTTCAAACACTAGGGCACCGTTGATTGCCGGAAAAACATTGAGATTACTGGTTTTTAAATTCTAGTAAATCCAAAACTCGTCTGAAATTCATGTAACTTGGCATGCTATCATGGAGCGGCATCAACATGTCGTGGTAAAAAAATTGTCCCATTTGGGGCAGGTTTGGGTATATGCTTCTCACAAACCAGAGCTTCTCACAACAAGCCTGATGGTTTAACGTACGTCCCACCTTTGGGAACGAAATGATATCCATTGCCGCTTATTGCTTTCAAAAAATTTCTCGTGTCAACATAGAACAACAGGAGTGTTGTGTCAATTTTTGTGATTTTTTTGGGGCTCATTTGCACTTTTATGCATTAACTGAGTTTTCAATGCATTTATGTGCATAATTCAAATTTGAACTACGTACATGCACATGCTCCAGTGCATATAAATTGGTTGAAAAATCAAATCTGTGTCCTTGGGTGCATGCTGTGACGAAAATTTTGTCCCATTTGGGGCAGGTTTGGGTATAAGCTTCTCACAAACCAGAGCTTCTCACAACAAGCATGATGGTTTCGATAGGGAACGTACCACCTTTGGGGACGGGACGATATGCATTGCCTCTTATTGCTTTCAAAAATTTTCTAGTGTCAACATAGAACAACAGGAGTGTTGTGTTTAATCTTGGAATTTTGGGGGTTCATTTGGCCTTTCTTATACATTAACTGGGTTTTCTAGGCATTTTATGTGCATAATTCAAATTTGAACTACAAACACATGCTCCAATGCACTAAAGTTGGTTGAAAAATCATATGTGTGTCCTTGGGTGAATTTATAGGTCCCATGCAAGAGATAGGAATGAAATTCAAACACGAGGGCACTTATGATTGCCGACAAAACGTTGAGATGCCTAGTTTTTAAATTCTAGTAAATCCAAAACTCATCTGAAATTCATGAAACTTGGCATGCTATCATGGAGTGGCATCAACATGTCGTGGTAAAAAATTTGTCCCATTTGGGGCAGGTTCGGGTATAAGCTTCTCACAAACCAGAGATTATCACAACAAGCATGATGGTTTCGATAGGGAATGTCCCACATTTGGGGACGAAACGATATCCATTGCCTCTTATTGCTTTCAAAAAATTTCTAGTGTCAACATAGAACAACTGGAGTGTTGTGTCAATTTTTGTGATTTTTCGGGATTCATCTGGACATTTTTATGCATTAACTGGGTTTTCTAGGCATTTTATGTGCATAATTCAAATTTGAACTACAAGCACATGCTCCAGTGCACTGAAGTTGGTTGAATAATCTAATCTGTGTCCTTGGGTGAATTTCTAGGTCCAATGCAAGAGATGGGAATGAAATTCAAACACCAGGGCACTGCTGATTGCCGGCAAAACGTTGAAATGCCTGGTTTTTAAATTCTAGTAAATCCAAAACTCGTCTGAAATTCATGAAACTTTGCATGCTATCATGGAGCAGAATCAACATGCCATGGTAAAAAAATTGTCCCATTTGGGGCAGGTTTGGGTATATGCTTCTCACAAACCAGAGCTTCTCACAACAAGCATGATGGTTTCGGTAGGGAACGTCCCACCTTTGGGGACGAAACGATATCCATTGCCTCTTATTGCTTTCAAAAAAATTCTCGTGTCAACATAGAAAAACAAGTGTGTTGTGTCAATTTTTGGGATTTTTCGGGGTTCGTTTGGACATTTTTATGCATTAATTGTGTTTTTAATGCATTTATGTGCATAATTCAAATTAGAACTACATGCACATGCTCCAGTGTATATAAATTGGTTGAGAAATCAAATATGTGTCCTTGGGTGCATGCTTAGGTCCCATGCAAGAAATGGGAATGAATTTCAAACACCAGGGTACCGTTGATTGCCAGCAAAACATTGAGATGCTTGGTTTTTAAATTCTAGTAAATCCTAAACTCGTCTGAAATTCATGAAACTTGGCATGCTATCATGGAATGGCACCCGACATGCTGTGGCATTTTTCGTGTCCATTTTGAGAAAAGGCGCACTCGAATAATGACATCCAACGAAGGCATTTTGAAAAAATAGTTGCCACTTTAATATCTCAAACGTTTGTATAATTCAAACCGTGTGTGTTCTGTTAACCATTCACGTGACGCCACGTGTCTTTGTTTTTAATGGCTGTAGGAGGTGCCGTGCATGACAGCTTGCTTCACTTGATCGAACGGAGGCGGCGAAGCGCAATCCGGCGCAGGCTGACCGAGAGGCGTGCAAGCTGTCCTCCAATGTGCAGGCTCACCGAGAAGCATGCGAAGCGCTATCACGCAGCTCACCGGGAAGCGAGCCTTTGAGTTCCATGGCCGCCCGCCTTCCTCTCTATTAATGGTGCTCGAGCCATCGCTTAATCACGGGCGACCTTACTGTCGCTTCTCCCATTCCCCTCCCTCCCGAAGACCTCCACCAACGCCATGGCGCAGAATGATCATCTGCCACTAGTCTTCAAGTTTGGTGAAGTCGACTCTGAGCCGGAGGGGTCCATCATCACCGGAGGCCATGGAGGAGGATCCCGGAGGGGACATCATCGCCACGAAGGCAGAGGACCAGAGGGAGAACCTCTCCCCATCTAGGGGGGAGGCCATGGAGGATGAAGCACAAGGGGGAGAACCTCTCCTCCTCTTTCTCGGTGGCGCCGGAGTGCCATCGGGAGGGGAATCATCGCCGCGATGATCGTCTTCATCAACATCACCATCATAATCACCATCCTCATCTCTTTTACGCGATCCACTCTTCCCGCACACCGCTGTAATCCCTACTTGAACATGGTGCTTTATGCCACATATTATGATCCAATGATGTGTTGCCATCCTATGATGTTTTGAGTAGATATCCTTTGTCTTTGGATTGATTGATGATCTAGACTGGTATGAGTTGTGTTTTATTTTGGTGCTGTCCTATTGTTCCCTCGTTTCGCACAAGCATGAGGGATTCCCATTGTAGGGTGTTGCAATACGTTCATGATTCGCTTATAGTGGGTTGCTTGAGTGACAGAAGCATAAACCCGAGTAAGGGGGCTGTTGTGTATGGGATAAAGGGGACTTGATATGTTAATGCTATGGTTGGGTTTTACCTTAATGATCTTTAGTAGTTGCAGATGCTTGCTAGAGTTCCAATCATAAGTGCATATGATCCAAGAATAGAAAGTATGTTAGCTTATGCCTCTCCCGCATATGAGATTGCAATGACGACTACCGGTCTTGTTAACGATTTCCTAGGATAATTCCGCACACCGACCCATCATGATTCCACACTCGCTATTTATAATATTTAGTAATATATTCTAAATTTATGATAACAGCACCTAATTTTATATTTTAGCTCTCCGATACCATGCAAAGTTATCCTCTTCATACCCACAACGTAGTTTTATTTCTCGTTTCTAGTTGGAAGCAAACGTTGTAATACGAGAGTCGTGTCGATGGCAAATAGGACTTGAGAGAATATTGATCTTACCTTTAGCTCCTTGTGGGTTTGACACTCCATAATTATCACTTCCACCTTTTGGAATTTCTATGATGATTCCCTGCATTTGGGGATTATCAAGCTCTTTTCTGGCGCGCTGTCTTGGGGAGCAATAGCGTGGGGTTGATATTCTCGTGTGTGCTTGTTTGCTTTCTTCACTAAGTAGATTTTGTTTTTCCTTTTTGTTTATGTTTAGTTGTGGGTGAAACATACAAAAAAAATTTAAAAAATGAAAATACAAAAAAAATTACTTGCCTCTCATGCCTAAAAAGCTTTTCAATAAGAGAAGTGATTGGAAGGTTACGCATTGGAGAAGTGAGGGTCGACCTTGAACACTTGTGTTCATGCTCATTGAAACAATGTAGAATTTTTCATGGAAGTTTCTCTGAAAATAATTACCCCCTTGTATATATCCATTGGATTATAAAAATAATGTGCCAAGCTTTGGTTTTAGGAGGATTAGATTGCTTGTTTACTATGTGCAGTACAAAAAATGTAAACTTTGGTCAGAAGCGCTGTGAATTTACATTTTTTACTGGAAAGTCAAATGGTCTGAAATTTTTTGCACATTACTTATGTAAATTTTTTTTAAATGTTCATATTTGTTTTAGAATTTTTGGAGTTACATAAGTATACTAAACTTCCAGATTACTACAGACTGTCCTGTTTTTGACAGATTCTGTTTTCTATGTGTTGTTCGCTTATTTTCATGAATCTATGGGTAGTATCGGGGGGTATGAACCATGGTGAAGTTGAAATACAGTAGATGTAGTTCTAATATTAAATTGGAATAAGTTTGCAACAGTACCTAAAGGTAGTGATTTTCTTTATTATACTAACGGATCTCACAAAGTTTTTGTTAAAGTTTTTTGTGGATGAAGTGTTCGAAGATCGAGGAGATATCAATATGAGAAGAATAAAGAGAGGCAAGAGTTCAAGATTGGGGATGCCCAAGGCACTCCAAGTAAATATTTCAAGAATACTCAAGCATCTAATCTTGGGGATGCCCCGGTTGGCATCCCATCTTTCTTCTTCAACAATTATCGGTATACCTCAGTTTTTGTTTTGTTCACATGATTTGGGTCCTTTGTGTTTTTGGTTTTCCTTTAAGAACCATGCTAGTATGAGATAGCCCTTCATTGATTTATAGAATACTTCATGTGCTTCACTTATATCTTTTAATAATGATCTTATAGAATTGCTCTTTGTGCTTCACTTAAATCTTTTGAGTATGGTTTTATAGAATGCTTCATGTGCTTCACTTATATATTTTGAGCTTGGATATTGGTTAGTCTATATTAGTTGTAGAATGCTCCATGAACTTCACTTATATCTCTTGGAGTATGAATAATACTATAATCTAAAGTGGGGTTGGAAGAGTGTCAACTTTAGGAATTAGTGATCCCACTATTTTGGAGGGTGTTGAATCTTAGTGTGATATTTATGAAAGTGGATTTGGAAGAGTGTCAACTTTAGTTAGTAATGATTCCACTGTTTTGGAAGAGGTTCCAATTGATTATGAGAACAAAGTTGCTATCTATGATGATTATTGTGATGACATGTATGCTATAAAGAATAATGTTAACTATGAAACTTGTCATCATGATTTTAATTTTCAATTGTAATATGCCTCACATGACAGTTATTTTGTGGAGTTTGCTCCCACTATTCCGAATGAGAAGAATTTTGCTTATGTGGAGAGTAGTAAAATTTCTATGCTTGTAGATCATGAAAAGAATGCTTTATGTGATGGTTATATTGTTGAACTCATTCATGATGCTACTGAAAATTATTATTAGGGAGGAATACATGCTTGTAGGAGTTGCAATAATATCAAGTTTCCTCTCTATGTGCTTAAAGTTTTGAAGATATACTTATTTTTCCTTCCTATGCGAGTTGATTCTTGTCCCTATAAATTATGTGCTCACAAAATCCCTGGGCATAGGAAGTGGGTTAGATTTAAATGTGCGAGTCATATTCTTCATGATGCTCTCTTTATGTTTCAGTTCTTATCTTTTATGTGAGCATCATTGAAATCATCATGCCTAGCTAAAAGGCATTAAAGAAAAGCGCTTGTTGGGAGACAACCCAATATTTACCCTTACTGTTTTTGTGTGTTTACATGATTAAGCCACTGTAGTAATAATGTTTTATAGCTTTTGTTTAAATAAAGTGCCAAGTAAGACCTTTGGGAAAACTTGGGTGAAAGTTATCATAATCTTGTCAGAAAAAACAGAAACTTTGTACTCACGAGATTAGCTTTCATTTTTTTTACAGAAGAGTGATTTTGAGTTGATTGTTTTTGCAGAGGATTAATAGACAAATTACTCACGTCCACCAATTATTTCATAATTTTTGGAATATCAGAAGTATGGTTGCTGTTCAGATCATTACTGCATCGTCTGCTTCGATGCATTCTATTTTCATTGCATAGTTTGCTTGTTTTCTAGTTTCTATTGGTTATATTTCTCAATATAAATTGTAGAAATGATATGGTAAAGTAGGCATTGTGTGAGAACAATTATGAACCTTGTCTTTGACAGTACCAAAGTGAATGGTTTATTCTTTATCATACTAACCTATCTCACGAAGTTCCGTTAAGTTTTATGTGATTGAAGTTTTCAAGCTTTGGGTGAGATGTCGATATGAGGAGAATAAGGAGTGCAAAAACACTAAGCTTGGGGATGCCCAAGACACCCCAAGGTAATATTCAAGGAAGACTCAAGCGCCTAAGCTTGGGGATGCCCCGGAAGGCATCCCCTCTTTCGTCTTCAAAACTATCGGTATACCTTACTTGGAGCTATATTTTTATTCGTCACATGATATGTGTTTTGCTTGGAGCGTATTTTCAATTTTACTTGATGTTTGAATAAAATCATTGGATCTGAAATCTTGAATGAAAAATAATCCTCCCATGGCTAGTTAATTATTTGACTACTCAGCGTTCTTCACTTATATCTTTTGGAGTAGTTTGTCATTTACTCATGCGCTTCACGTATATCCTATGAGTAAATGGTTGAATGAATTGAATATCATAAATCTGCATTTATATACGTTTCATATGCTTATAACATGGGGAGTAATGACTTCACACATAATAAGTATAGGTAGTAAACTTATTGAAAGTTACCAAATGCAGAATTGGTCACTTGAACAATTCATGAAAGAATATTGAAGGAAGAGAGATTTCACATGTAAATATACTATCTTGGACATCTTTTGTAATTATGAGCAATCATTAAAATATGACATGCTAAAAAGTTGATGTTGGACAAGGAAGACAACTTAATGGGTTATGTTTTCCTATATCTGAAACGTTATATTGTCTTGGATCATCCAACATGTTGAGCTTGCCCTTCCCTCTCATGCTAGCCAAATTCTTTGCACCAAGTAGAGATACTACTTGTGCTTCCAAACATTCCTTAACCCAGTTTTGCCATGAGAGTCCACCATACCTACCTATGAATTGAGTAAGATCCTTCAAGTAAGTTGTCATCGGTGCATGCAATAAAAAATTGCTCCTTAAATATGTATGATCTATTAGTGCGAAGAAAATAAGCTTTATGGGAACTTGTGATAGGGAAGAAATAAAAGCGACGGACTGCATAATAAAGGTATTTATCACAAGCGGCAATATAAAGTGACGTTCTTTTGCATTAAGATTTTGTGCATCGAACTATAAAAGCGCATGACAACCTCTGCTTTCCTCTGCGAAGGGTCTATCTTTTACTTTTATCTTCTACCCTTATACAAGAGTCAAGGTGATCATCACCTTTCCTTTTTACACTTTTTCCTTTGGCAAGCACTTCATGTTGGAGCGAATAGTTGAGTATGTGGAGTTTGCTGAATCAAAGCCCTTACATAGACCCTTCCCGAAAATAAGATGAATTGCAATTGTCTGATGACTAAGAGCACAGTTTGTTAGTTTTCAAGAAAGTTTATGATCTATACTTTAACATGTGAATAGCTTGTTACTTGATCATGAGAAGTTTCATGAGTTGAGATATTGTTATGATATATAATGATGATAGAAAAAGTGATTGGAACTATCATTGATCAAACTTATGCACTTGCTAGCATTCACACTTCATAAATTATATCTTTCATCATTTACCTACTCGAGGACGAGCAGGAATTAAGCTTGGGGATGCTGATACGTCGCCAACATATCTATAATTTATGAAGTATTCATGCCATCTTTACAATAATTTTATATGATTTTAGTATGATTTGATTAGAACTAACATGGACTGACGTTGTTTTCAGCAGAACTACCGTGGTGTTGTTTTTGCGCAGAAATAAAAGTTCTCGAAATGCGATGAAAAAACAGAGAATTGTTCTAGAAAATATAAAAAATACTGGAACGAAGAGTTACCGGAGGGGAGGCCCGTGGGCCCCACGAGGGTGGAGGGCGCGCCCACCCCCCTAAGGCGCCCTGTGCCTCGTGGGACTTCCAGTGGGGCCCTGTGCTTGTTCTCGACGCCTACCTCTCCTATAAATGCCCAAACCTCTAGAAAATAACCTAGATCGGAAGTTCCGCCGCCGCAAGCCTCTGTAGCCACGAGAAGTCAATCTAGGCCCTCTCTGGCACCTTGCCGGAGGGGGCCATCATCACCGGAGGCCATGGAGGAGGATCCCGGAGAGGCCATCATCGCCATGAAGGCCAAGGACCTGAGGGAGAACCTCTCCCCATCTAGGGGGGAGGCCATGGAGGATGAAGCACGAGGGGGAGAACCTCTCCTCCTCTCTCTTGGTGGCGCCGGAGTGCCATCGGGAGGGGAATCATCGCCGTGGTGATCGTCTTCATCAACATCACCATCATCATCACCATCCCCATCTCTTTTATGCGGTCCACTCTCCTGCACCCCACTATAATCCCTACTTGAACACGGTGCTTTATGCCACATATTATGATGCAATGATGTGTTGCCATCCTATGATGTTTTGAGTAGATATCGTTTGTCTTTGGGTTGATTGATGAGCTAGATTGGTATGAGTTGTATGTTTTATTTTGGTGTTGTCCTATTGTGCCCTCCGTGTTGCGCAAGCGTGAGGGATTCCCGATGTAGGGTGTTGCAATACGTTCATGATTTGCTTATAGTGGGTTGCTTGAGTGATAGAAGGATAAACCCGAGTAAGGGGGTTGTTGCGTACGGGATAAAGGGGACTTTATATGTTAATGCTATGGTTGGGTTTTACCTTAATGATCTTTAGTAGTTGCGGATGCTTGCTAGAGTTCCAATCATAAGTGCATATGATCCAAGAAGAGAAAGTATGTTAGCTTATGCATCTCCCTCATATGAAATTGCAATGACGACTACCTGTCTTGTTAACGATTGCCTAGGATAATTCCGCACGCCGACCCATCATCATTCCACACTCGCTATTTTTAATATTTAGTAATATATTCTAACTTTATGATACCATGCAAAGTTATCCTCTTCATACCCACAACGTAGTTTTATTTCTCATTTCTAGTTGGAAGTAAACGTTCGGTGTACGTAGAGTCGTATCAGTGGCAGATAGGACTTGAGGGAATATTGATCTTACCTTTAGCTCCTTGTGGGTTCGACACTCCATACTTATCACTTCCACCTTTGGGAAATTCTACGATGATTCCCTACACTAGGGGATTATCATGTGACTGAATGAAAAATATGGTTTGAACAAACTTGCGTTTTTCTCTCTTAATGTAAAGACTTATCAAACGATTTTCTTTTGAAAAAAACGTCAATGGTTTTTAAATATAAAACACTCATCGCAAACGTTTTAGTTAGAACACCCGTATGCAAACCGACAGCTTCTCTAGGAAGCGAAGAGAAAATGTGCCGAGCAGGATTTCTGTATCCCTTCAACGCAAACGGTTGTTTTGCATGACCCGTGTCCAACCACGTACAAACAATTGGGTAAGATTTGCATATTTGTCATTTTGGGTATGTTGCCATTTGTCAAACTGGAAAGATTGACATTTGTTTATGTAGTAAGATTGCCATTTGTCAACCTTGTAACACTGTGATTTATCAAAATATGCAGCTAAAAATCACTAGCACTATCTAATTTTTGCAACTAAAATCACTAGCACTGTTCATATAGACACCACTAGCAGGCGTGAGTTGATGGACGCATATGAAAATGTACCATTGATTACATACAACAAGTCATCAACCCACAACGGCAATGAGGATACACGTTGGATTATAGATCATTTCCAGCAAAACATTCTAGTAAATTTTTCTCACACAACAAATAACAAAGCGATGAAATGAACTTCAGCTCAACCACTCGTCGGTGTTGGAAACGCTTGCTTTGAACCAGAAGTGATTCTCTGGGAAGGGCCAGCTACTATCAATCTCGAGACCAACACAGGACTGATCATCCAGGATGAAGCGGCCTATGTCAGGACCCATATTGGGACGGTAGGGAAGCATAGCAATGTCCGAGGTATAGAAACAGTTGCTTCTCATAAATGGTAGTAATGTTGTGTCAACTGTAGCTGGATCGCCTTCCACCATCATTGGATAGTTTTGTCCAAGGAAGAGCGAGTTTCCTCCAAGACTTTCAATACTGAACCAGGGAGAAGGTGTTGGCGCTACTACACTAGTATCCATCCCAAATACCCTGCAACGGATGTTGAAATAGGTCCGGAGAGTGCGACCATGTGAGACAACACCTGCTTCCTTACTAACATCAGCAAAGGCTCTGATACATGACAAGAAGAGGTGATCCATCAGAAGAAGTTGCAAGGCGCCACTGAGTATATGGGTCCTGCTCATCCTCATGCTCGTGAGCATCAGCATCGTCATCTCCCCCTTGGTTATAAAATTCAAGTATAGGTGGTGGAATATTCACAGGACCTTGGAAACACAAGAAGGTTAATTAGTAAAGGGAAACGAGCTAACCCGCATGCATGTGGATGAAACAGTTATAATTACCGTGGAAGACAAACGTATCGAAAGCATCAGGATTCCATGCACAAACAGTGCCACGAGTGGTGGCAGCAAACACAAGACCCTCGTATTGAATCAAGATCACAAGACTCATTTATGTACAAAAATTGATTTTTGAGCAATATCCATCGAGGCATGGAAGTAAGGACGACAACAAGCTTGTCGAAGATAGCAACAACTTCACAGTTCGTGTATTCCCAAGAGCGGTTGGGAACTCGACAAATTGCTATCTTCCGTAGACGACAGTCACCATGATCGTATTTGAACTCACGTAGAATACCGGTGTACTCGACCTCTTGGCAGTCATCTAAGATTTTTGGAAGTGGAACTCAGTGACGAGTGTACACATTCACAAGTTCCCACTTGCAGTTGTACCCAATATAAACAACCCAATCTCCATTTGCGCCTGCCCAAGCCTTGCCCTCAAGCGATGGCATCTTAACATCATATGTATCGTTATCAAGCGACATCAACTTGAACAAGGTGAGGCTTCCCTCGTCCCCGCGCCAGTCAGCAGGGTCACGGCAAAGAAGATAGGGGAGATTAAACTACTCCTGGACCCTTGGGTTCCTTGTAATGATGTTATTAGTTGAGTCGAGAACGATCTTGAATGAACCTGCCATGCTAGCCGAGGTGATGACGTCGCACCGATCCATGAGTTCCTCCACCACGTCATCATTCAGATCGGGGCAAGAATAACGGGTCGCTTTCCTACTGTTCCCTCCATGGATAAGATGATCGAACAATGGCAGAAGGAAGGGTGAAGGCAAATCGAGGGAGGAAGAGCGTCCGATAGCAGTTCCAAATCGAGAGGGAAAGGCGAAGAGGCGGTGGACGGTTGCCACGATACACGAAGAGGCGCCTGGGGAGCGGATGGTTGCCACAGGGGTCACACACTGACGACAAAGGCCAAGTGAACCGCATGTGTATATCGCACACACCTTGATCTAGCTGACCATTTCTTTTGTGTTGCCTAATCACAAACAATTCATCCGAGTGAACCGTATGCTGTATATCGCACACACCTTCATCTGGCTGCCCGTTTCTTTTGTGTTGCCTAATCACAAATAGTTCATCCAAGTGATCACACACGCCTTCATCTTGCTGCTCGTTTCTTTTGTTCCTCCTCATCGCAAACAGTTAATTGAACTGAACCGTATGCCCTTCGTCGCACATGCAACTAAAATCTGAACCGTGTTTGATGCATCCGTCATCGCAAACGTTTTATACATTTTTGACGGTTTTCATACACCACCGTTTGCGATTATTGCATCGCACACAGTTTCTCGAAGGGTCTCTGATCGTAGTGTCGCGTTAGCAGCATCCTGCAGTAGTGCATGTTTATTACAAATATAGGTTCAACCACGAATGCACAATTCGATGCACAGGTACATATACTGAAGAACTACAGAAGCACCAAGTAAAGAATGATGAACCACTGTACTAAAGACTGTCAAGAGAGAGGCGCAAGACATTCTGGTCGCTAGAGAAGGTGAAGCGGAATTCCCATATTGTGCCCTCCTCCATGCGTAATGCGTGCACGACTCTAGGCCAACCCCTTGTGATGGCTGCCCATCCATCCTTCTCTGTGTTCATTACGACTTCTCGATGCTCATTGTAGTCTGGATGAAATACTTTAACCATCATTGCGTGTCCACCAATCATGTACTTTGCGAGGTAATCTTGAGTGAACTGCTTCGGGAACCACTGCGAACGAAAAAGATTCACATTGTTGTCTAACAACTCATTATGGGCAGTAAAAAGAGAAGGTTGCAGAGTTTGTAGTTACTATCGTACAGCTCACTGTTGTGTTGGATAGAGCATAAACAAATAATTTGCTTGCCACCATTCGTATCTTTTTGCTAATAATCCTTATCAATTTCCTCACTTGATGCTTGTTC
The DNA here is from genome assembly GCA_021605145.1 of Aegilops bicornis. Taxonomy (NCBI): domain Eukaryota; kingdom Viridiplantae; phylum Streptophyta; class Magnoliopsida; order Poales; family Poaceae; genus Aegilops; species Aegilops bicornis. The sequence goes on along the minus strand of CM038671.1, from coordinate 254,463,690 downwards.
ATGAATATCTCATTGCCCCATACACGCAGAAAGGGTCGACAAGCGTGGATCTCTTGCCAAGGGCATATGTACCTACAAGCAACAAGTCAATATTAGAAGCTAACAAGTGTCCAGTCCTCGGATCTATATGCACTACATTATGGAACGACGGGGAGTACAAGCGAGGGATGAAGCTAACCTCGGCGGAAAATGGTGGCCACTCGCATTGTTGTCCTGCATAAGTAGTGGAAAGGCATGATAAGTACAACAACCTTAACATCAAACAAATATAGCAAAGGTAAACAACATCATCTCCAAATGATAGTTTGAATGTGTTGGTTTCAGCATGTTGTTAAAGCAGATATAAAATGGAAGGCAATGTTACCGACAGCAGGCTTAACAACCATCAAATATTGCAATTCAAACTGGTATTGTTGAAAATGAATAAAACGTAGGTAATGCTTAAACATCACACTCGATAAATGTGTAAAATTGAAACAAAGGGCATGTGTTAACTACACCAGGAATAACTGGAACCAAATATAGCCGTTCAAACTGCTATTGATGTAGTCGAGCAGCACAGTTCTGACTTTCACATAATTAACAACACATTGTGAATGACTGAAATAAACAAGGCATAAATGACCAGTATAACAACCAAATATAGCCATTGAAAACTGGACATAGTCTCACTGCAACCAACCTAACAAGCAAATACAGATAAACATGGCATATGCTTGAGCTCGCAACCAACCTAGCAAGCAGATACATATATACAAGGCATCTGCTTGATAACTGGACAAATGCTAAAAAAAGCAACCTAACAACCAAATACAGATAAACAAGGCATCTACTTGATAACTGGACAAATGCTCACTGCAACCAAACTAAGAACCAAATACAAATAAACAAGGCATCCGCCGATAACCTGGAAAAATCTCACTCCAACCAACCTAACAACCAAATACAGAAAAACAAGGCATCTACTCACTATAAACAACCAAATATAGCCATTCGTGAAACTGAAGTGGACAATTCATACTTAAACATCACATAGCCCTATTGAACAATATATTTTTGCATAACTGGAATAATTAAACATGTCACAGTTAAAGCACCACACGGCAAATGCTACTACAACAAAGGGTACGGGTTGGCAAGCTAGAAAAGGTAAGATTTGTCGATAGAATGTTGCCTCACATTTCATGGACGGATCCTTCCAGCTTGGAAGAGCATGCACTCCATGGTGCACTCTCTGATTTCACAGATGGGCTGTTTCACCTTAGAAGAACCTTCGTGGGTGCCCTCCTCATGGTCGTGGTCGTGGTCGATGAGATCTGACTTGGCAATTGAGGTTCCCAAGCCACCGCCGTAGAACGTGTCCTTCGGCGACAAAATGGGCTCGATGGCGATAAAGCCCGCAAATCATCGACCGCTGGGCGAAGGAGATCATGGTAGGCCGTCAAGAGATCGACGGCGGTTGAACCGTAGAGGGTGGGGATGGACCACTTAACCCGTGATATGGCCCGCGTGAACTGGCCATCGCGTGGACGAGCTTGATGTCGTAGCCAACTTTCCCGAGATACAGTAATACGCTAGCCCGCTGACATGAAGCCTTCGGCGTGGCAACATAGTTAACGTCTTCGCCGGCTTCTGCAGCGTCGTGTTGCTCCGAGATCAACAGGTCGGGGCGAATGGCGGCCACCTCGCCAACCTCCGCCGGAGAGGCCATGATAAACCTCTTCTTGGCGGAACGCTCGTAGGGCTCCCCGGGATACGTGGTCGAGCTTAGGCAGCGACATTATGGAGCAGGGGATGTGGATCTAGCTGGGAGGGACACCGCAGGCTGATACGTCTCTAACGTATCTACTTTTTCTCACGCTTTTCCTCTTTTTTGGACTCTAATATGCATGATTTGAATGAAACTAACTTTGACCGACGCTGTTTTCAAATTGAACTACCATGGTGTTGTTTTTGTGTAGAAATAAAAGTTCTCGGAATGGAACGTAAACTTTGCAGGATTTTTCATATAAATAATAAGAATTTAGGGAGCCAAGACCCACCGTAGAGGGGCCCCGGTTGGGCACAACCCACTGTATGCGCGCCTCTCCTCCCATAGCGTGCCTGTGTGGGTTGTACCCACCTGGTGGCCCCGCTGACGACCCCCCTGATACTATAAAATCACATTATTCCAGAAAAAAAATCAGGGAGAAAGAATTATCCTGATCCATGAGACGGAGCCGCCGCCAAACCCTGTTCCTCCTCGGGAGGGCAGATCTTGAGTCCGCTTGGGGCTCCGGAGAGGGGGATCTTTGTTCTTCATCATCACCAACCCATCTCCATTGCCAATTCCATGATGCTCCCCAACGGGAGTGAGTAATTCCTTCGTAGGCTCGCTGGTCGGTGAGGAGTTGGATGAGATTCATCATGTAATCGAGTTAGTTTTGTTAGGGCCTGATCCCTAGTATTCACTATGTTCTTAGATTGATGTTGCTATGACTTTGCTATGCTTAATGCTTGTCACTTTGGGCCCAGGTGCCATGAACTCAGATCTGAACCCTTTATGAATTCATCATTATATGCATGTTTTAGATCCGATCTTGCAAGTTATAGTCACCTACTACGGTTATGATCCGACAACCCCGGAGTGACGACAACCTGGCCCACTCTCGGTGATAACCGTAGTTTGAGGAGTTCATGTATTCACTATGTGTTAACGCTTTGTTCCAGTTCTCTATGAAAAGGAGGCCTTAATATCTCTTAGTTTTGAATATGGACCCCGATGCCACGGGAGGGTAGGACAAAAGATGTCATGCAAGTTCTTTTAATAAGGCACGTATGACTATTTACGGAATACATGCATACATTATATCGATGAACCGGAGCTAGTGCCAGACGCTTCCTAGGTTATAACTATCGCATGATGAATATCATCCAACAAGTCACCGATCCAATGCCTACAAATTTATCCTTATTGATCTTGCTGCATTACTATTGCTATCATCACTGTTACGTTTGCTACAAAATTACTGCTATCATTGTTATCAAGCATTATTGTTGTCGCCACTACTATCAAAACTATCAAACTACTATGCTATCGATCACTTTGTTGTAGATAATTAATCTCTGTGTGGTTCAATTGACAACTCAGCTGCTAATACCTTCAAATATTCTTTGGCTCCCTTGTGTCGAATCTATAAATTTGGGTTAAATACTTTACCTCTAAAAACTTTGGCGACCCCTATACTTGTGGGTTATCAAGACCTTTTTCTCAAGGCCGCTGTCGTAGGGAGCATGGATATTTCTTGAGTCACTTGGGATTATTATCACTTTATCACTATGAAGAATCTGAAGGATCCTAAGACTAAGATATTTCCCTCAAAGACGAGGGGAGGTAAGGAACTGCCATCCAGTTCCGCTTTAGATTCACCTTCTGTTTTGAGTAAACTTGTAACACCACCACATGCTATCAATTCTAATATGTCGCAAGTTATTCATGATGCTAATTCTGCTATGGATAATGCTTATGATGATGCTAGTACCTTGCTTGATAATGATGATGTGCCACTTGGTGATTTTCTTGATGAACAAATTGCTAGAGTTATACAACATGATGTTGTTGAATCTGATGATGAGCTTGAAACTGAAACTCCTGAAATACCTACTAGAACTAGCCTTCTTAGATATGAATTGCCTAAGGTACCTGAAGGTTATGTTATGAGCGAAGAAGCAACTAGAGATATTCTTGCTTGCAATGATAGAGATGATCTAGAGAAATTACTACAACAGTATAAAGGAAAATCTCTGAATGCTAGAATGAAATGTGATCCTAAGTTTGCTACTTCACCTATCTTTATTGATGATAAGGATTATGAATTCTCTGTCGACCTAGAGTTAATTACTTTGGTTGAATCTGATCCTTTCCATGGTTATGAAACTGAAACTGTTGTGGCACATCTTACTAAGTTGAATGATATAGCCACCCCTTTTACTCATGATGAGAAAACTCGCTATTACTTTATTCTCAGATTATTTCTTTCTCATCAAAGGGTGATGCTAAAGCTTGGTATAATACTCTTACTCCTAGTTAAAAGTGAGTAGTCCCCTGTGATATGATTTATTACTTCTGAAAAATATTTTCCTGCTCATAAGAAACAAGTCGTCAGACAGAAATATTTAACTTTGTGCAAACTAAAGAAGAGAGTCTCCCACAAGCTTGGGGGAGGCTTTGCCAATTACTTAATGCTTTGCCTGATCATCCTCTTAAGAAAAATGAAATACTTGATATCTTCTATAATGGACTAACCGATGCTTCTAGGGATTTCCTAGATAGTTGTGCTAGTTGTGTTTTCAGGGAACGAACTGTTGGACAAGCTGAAGAATTATTGAATAATATATTGAAAAATTATGATGATTGGACTCTTCCGGAACCACTGCCTAATCCCACTCTGAAGAATTATGATGATTGGATTCTTCCTAAAACCAACTATACCTTGCTCTATCAAAAAGAATTATGTAAAAACTGCTTTGTGTGACTTAGGAGCTGGTGTTGGTGTTATGCCTTTCTCTTTATATAAAAGACTTGACTTGAATAAAATCACACCTACTGAAATATCTTTGCAAATGGCTGACAAATCAACTGCCATACCAATCGGTATATGTGAGGACGTGCCCGTTGTTGTTGCTAATGTTACTATTTTGACTGACTTTGTTATACTTGAGATGCCCGAGGAAAACAACATGTTGATTATCCCTGGTACACCCTTCTTAAATACTACAGGGGCTGTTATTGATTGCAATAAAAGCAAGGTCACTTTTCATATTAATGGTAATGAGCATACGATGCACTTTCCGAAGAAACAATTCCAAGTGAATGATATTAATGTTATTGAAAAATCTCCGACAATCACTATTGGAAGTTTTCAAATACCTCTACCTACTATCAAAAATAAATATGAAATGCTTATTGTTGGGGAGATGCAAATCCCCATTGAGGTAACTTAGTGATTTACGAAAGTTCTTTGGTTTCATGCTAATCGAAAGTGGTTGTTAATAAGACCTCATCAACCTTATTAATGAATCATTTCTGAGCGGTATGAAGTTGATGAATTTAGTAAGCACTACCTTATGTATTTACTTTTTGTTTTCTGTTTTTATTAGTTAAATAAAATAAAATAACATTTTTGTCTGTTTTCTGAATTTTCTGTGCAATAAAAAATGATCCAAAAATAAAAGTTCTCAAAATGCCCTAAAAATTTTATATGATTTTTTCTGAATATTTAAGAATTTTGGTGCAAATAATACCAGAGGAGGTGCACCAGTGGGCATTAACCCACCAGGCGCCAGACCCCTGTGCGCGCCTCGTGGGTTGTGTTCGCCATGTGGGCCCCCTCACTTACCTCTTAATCCCACATCATCACTCACCTCCAGAAAAAATCCCCATTGCTCTCTCTCCCGTGTACTTGAGTTCAAACCCGCGGATTTCAATCTCTTTGCTCGAAGCTCCATTTTTGAAACTATTTCGGGGGATTGTTGCTTGGTATGTGACTCCACCATTTGTCCAATTAGTTTTTGTTTTAGTGGTTTATAATTTGAATAATTAGCTACTCTTGGTGCTGCTGTAGATGTGCTTGCATGTTCAATTCTTAGTGTTCTAAGTAGGTTGAATGCTTGCTATGGCCTCTGTGTATCCCTATGAGTAGTTGCTATCAATTTTGTAAAGTTTTGTTGACAAATTTTTGTCACCCCCAAATTTTTATTTTCAAAAAATTGTACGTGGACATGATGAACCTATTTGGAAGGAGTTCTTCGAGGAGACGATCCTCGGGGGCATCTTCTAGTGATAGTTCTGGCCGCCGGTCTTATGTTAAACCAAGTGAAAGCTCCATACGAGATGCCGCCACCAAAACATTCTTATGGCCATGCGATGAGTATATGATGCGAGTGGGCATTAAGGAGGAATTTGAGCAATATGTTCACAATGTCGGCCTCGGTCCCTACCTTTCAGATAAGTGTGAACAACACCAACTTCTCATTGAATCATTTGTCAAAGGATTTAATTATTTTCCACGTGAGTCTAGGGTGTCGTTTATGCTTTATGATAATCCATATACTATTCCATTGGAGAATTTTGTTTATAAATGCAAACTTACAATTTGGGGTTCGCTTGATGAGCCACCAAAGGCTGAGTATGAATCTTTCTTGACTAGCCTTTGTTATGGTGAAAATAGGGGAGTGAGACAAGGAAGAATAAAGAGCATTCACTTTCCCGGAATTCAGTATTTTGCTTTATTTAACGGGAAATGCATAGTAGGCAAGCAAGACTGTAGCATACTTTGTGCACCAGACTTGAGCCTCATTCACACCGCCACCGGTGAAAGGAATTATAACCTTGGAGCGATTGTTGCATCGAGACTTCAGCATAACGCCAAAAGTGGTTGGTTCTATGGTGGAATTTATGCCACATGTCTAGCACGAGGGCTGAGTGTTTCACCTTTACCCTTTGATCCTATCCTACCCACTCGGTGTTTAGATTTTGATGCCTTAAAAGAGCATAAGATTCTCAAGGGAAGGGCTGATAACTTCACTTATAATTTTTTGTTTAACCAATCACATGTCGTGGACACATATTTGCCTGCTCCTGCTCTTTTTGACTATAACAGAAAGGAAATATATTTTGTTCTTGAGAGCGAGGCCCGAGCTCACAACGCAGCAGTGCTGGCGGCATGGCGTGCCGAGGCATCCACACCGAGAGCCTGTGTGAGCTACCACGCTGACTACTACCCTCCAGGCTACTGATCGATTACCAACTTAGGCCAAAAACCTAAGTTTGGGGGAGTACATGTTTCTCACCGACATTACATTCATGTTCACATATTATTCTATCTGTCGGTGTTCACATTTTTTCATTGTATCATCCATGCTTAGATTTATTTTCTTGCTTTCTTCTTGTGTGTTTGAAAAACTTTAGAAAAACCAAAAAATAGTTGTAGTAATTTACTTTCTATGCATGCTTAGTAGTAGCACTAAAAAGAAAACCCAAAAAGATTTCCTTGTTCTTCTTTTGCTTGTTGGGAGCTTTCCCGTGTAAATAGTTTTTCTTGTTTTTGCTTTTTATTTGCTTGTTGAAGAAAGTCAAAAAATCCAAAAATATTTCAGTGTGTTTCTCTGAATTTCTTTTCCTTTTATTCAAGTCTTGCCGATGAGAAGACCACGATGAAAATGTTGAGTGGCTCTCATATGAATAATTGTTGGACTGATAAAGAGCACATTTTACCTTGTCTTCTCCTGTTGAATAAAATGTTTGCAGATTCCAGCTTAGTCCACGACACTCTTGCACTATTATTATTTTCATATCATTCGGTCGTGCAAGTGAAAGGAAATAATGAATATATTCGATGAACTGGTCGTGGCAAAGAGAAACTGGTATGAACTCGACTTGTTACATTTGTGTAAATATGTTTAACCTAGTATCCGTGCTTCAAATTGTTATGATTAAACATGTTTGCAATGACAATTAGAGATTATAGTTTCTCATGCCATGCATAAGTAGCTGGAGTGGATAATGATTTATCTTGGATATCAACATAGCGTTAAGATGATCGTGATGTAGTATGATGATATGATATCCTCCTTTGAATGTCTGAGTGGCTTGACTTGGTACATGTTCAGGCATGTAGTTGAATCAAAACCAACATAGCCTCTATGATATTTATGTTCATGGTGTTCATATCCTAATCATGCTAGTGTCCAATGTTACTTATGCATAATGTGTGGTCATGATCGTTGTTGCTCTCTAGCTGGTCAGCTTCTCAATCTTAATTGCTAGCCTTCACTTTGTACTAAGCGGGAATTCTGCTTCTACATTAAGAACCTTGAACCCAAAGTTATTCCAGATGAGTCCACCATACCTACCTATATACGGCATTACCCTGCGGTCCTAAGGAAATTTGCATGTGCCACCTCTAAAAACTTCTAAAAATTTCCCGTTTTGTGTGCCTGGATTGTTCATGGAACAAGAGGAGGTGGTCCATATCTTCCGTGCTAAGCGGGTTATCCTCAGGTCGAGTGTTTATTCACTCACCATCGCATGAGGAAATGGGCGGTAATAGGGATGCCCAGTCCCAAACTATAAACATGAAAAAGAGTTCATCTCTGGATTAATCAAACAAAAACTCCCAATGGAGTCAAAACCTTTACTTTTATCTCTTGGGAACCGCCACTAGCGTGCTTAGCATGGAAGATGTTGATAACTGATGGTCGTGAAGTGAATGAGAAGGGTGCATGTCTCAAAATATCATTTATATCTGTTTTAAAAATTCAGCTCTGGCACCTCTGCAAATCCCTGCTTCCCTCTGCGAAGGGACTATCTATTTACTTTTATGTTGTGTCACCACCTTCTAAAAACAAGCGCCAGAAACTAAGTAGAGCACAACTATCATGATTTATTTATTGTGTGTAGCTAATGTTGGGTGCATCATGACTGGATCTTTTCTACCATGAATTACAATGTTTAGTCGTTGCTTGAACTTTGGAGGTGCTCTGCATTTATGTTTTGCGGTCTCAGAAAGGGCTAGCGAGATACCACTATTGTCATATTATATCATGGTTGTTTTGACAATGTGTTGCCATTTGAGATATCTTATTATTGCTCGCTAGCTGATTATGTCATTGATATGAGTCACTATAATCTTTAAGAGTTATTGTTGACATGGTTAGTTATAATCTTGGTTTGAAAACACAGGTCTTTGTTTAAGCTTATTTATGCAAACAAGAGCAAAAGAGTTTGTAAAAGTTTTTCTTTCTCACTTTCAGTTTATCAACTGAATTGCTTGAGGACAAGCAAAGATTTAAGCTTGGTGGAGTTGATACGTCTCCAACGTATCTACTTTTTCTCAGGCTTTTCCTCTTGTTTTGGACTCTAATTTGCATAATTTGAATGAAATTAACCCCGGACTGACGCTGTTTTCAACAGAACTACCATGGTGTTGTTTTTGTGCAGAAATAAAAGTTCTCGGAATGGAACAAAACTTTGCGACGATTTGTATATCAATAATAAGAATTTATGCAGCCAAGACCCACCAGAGAGGGGCCCTTGGTTGGGCACAACCCACCAGGGCGCTTCTTTCTGGCGCGCCTGTGGGTTGTACCCACCGGTGGCCCCACGACGCACCCCGATACTATAAGATCACATTATTCCAGAAAAAAATCAGGGAGAAAGAATTATTGTGATCCACGAGACGGAGCCGCCACGAAGCCCTATTCTTCCTTGTGAGGGCAGATCTGGAGTCCGTTTGGGGCTCCGAAGAGGGGGATCTTTGTTCTTCATCATCACCAACCCATCTCCATCGCCAATTCCATGATGCTCCCCACCGGGAGTGAGTAATTCCTTCGTGGGCTCGCTGGTCGGTGAGGAGTTGGATGAGATTCATCATGTAATCGAGTTAGTTCTGTTAGGGCCTGATCCCTATTATCCACTATGTTCTTAGATTGATCTTGCTATGACTTTGCTATGCTTAATGCTTGTCACTTTGGGCCCGGGTGCCATGAACTCAGATATGAACCCTTTATGAATTCATCATTATATCCATGTTTTAGATCCGATCTTGCAAGTTATAGTCACCTACTAGAGTTATGATCCGACAGCCCCGGAGTGACAACAACCGGGCCCACTCTCGGTGATGACCGTAGTTTGAGGAGTTCATGTATTCACTATGTGTTAATGCTTTGTTCCAGGTCTCTATTAAAAGGAGGCATTAATATCCCTTAGTTTCCAATATGGACCCCGATGCCACGGGAGGGTAGGATAAAAGATGTCATGCAAGTTCTTTTAATAAAGCACGTATGACTATTTACGGAATACATGCATACATTATATCGATGAACTGGAGCTAGTGCCGTATCGCCCTAGGTTATAACTGTCGCATGATGAATATCATCCAACAAGTCACCGATCCAATGCCTACAAATTTATCCTTATTGATCTTGCTGTGTTACTATTGCTATCATCACTATTACACTTGCTACAAAATTACTGCTATCATTGTTACTGTTACTATTGCTGCTATCACTACTATCAAAACTATCAAACTACTATCCTACTGATCACTTTGCTGCAGATAATTAATCTCCAGGTTTGGTTGAATTGACAACTCAGCTGCTAATACCTTCAAATATTTTTTGGCTCCCCTTGTGTCGAATCTATAAATTTATGTTAAACACTTTACCCTCGAAAACTGTTGCGATCCTGTCACATCCCTAGCTTCTGGTACTGCCTGGTGTGTGCATCTTGTAGCATCATGTTTAAATTCTATTTAATTTGAATTGGGGATGTTCAAACCCTAGCACCAGATCAAATCAACTAGGTTCAAATAAAAATATTCTCAATGAACCAAAATGCCCTTAAGAAAAGTTCATCATTTTTGGATTGGTCTAGAACCTCTCCCAAAATGGTGCACATTTTTCTAGGCCATTCTGGATTTTTGAATTAAATCATATGGTATTTGCATTTGGGCATTTAATTGCTAAATAATATTTTAAATGCTCAAAGAATCACAAATCGAAATGTTTCTTGTTGGAAATATTCCAAACAGTGATATTGAGCAGTTTCATGATTTTGGAAATGCCACGCATTTTTTATAAAGCCAAACACAATTACAGAAAATAGAAAAATAGAAATAAAAAAAGAGAGGGAGTTTACCTGGCAGCCCAATAACCTAGCCAAACCCCTGGTGTCGGTGTACTAAAGTAGGGGTACCCTAGTATCCCGAACTTCGTACCCGGCAATCGCGGAAGACCAGTAAGGCTTGCCAAATGATCACTAAGGCTCTTCGTGGCTCTTTTGGAGCCATTCAAGAACAATGTGTTCGGTCCAAAAGACAAGGCCCAGCAGGAGGAGCTTCCGGGAAGACCGCCCTAGGCACGAAGAAGGCCCCACAAGAGAGCTTGCCGGGAAGGCCACTTGAGGCATGAAGGAAGCAAGGCCCCGGCAAGAGGAGCTGCCGGGAAGGCTTGGTGAGCGACAAGCTTCATAGCGCGACAAGAACCTTGCGCTGCAAGGCGCTTGTCAAGCAGGTAACCTCTCTTCCTCTCCGCTTCCAGCTCATCCACCAACGATGTCGCCATGGGGCTTCCCCAGCAAGACGTGTCAGCCGTGCAGACCAATGGGAGCGGCGACAAAACGGCGCTGGTGAGCTGTCGTCGTGGCGATAACGGAGGTGCACTGACGGTCCAGTTGCACTTTTCGGCTGTGACGGGCATTTATGACTCTTGTCCCTTGCCATCGAGTTAGGTATAGTCCATCAGTACCTTTGCATAAAGCGGTGTACCAACCTCTGTTTTTCCTATTCTACTCCCTGTTTACTTGCCACTGTGGTGACCCCTTTGTACCTATAAAAGGAGGCCCGAGCGCAAGGTAGAGGGGTTCGGCCTGCTCGGATCAGCTTCGTGCGAGGCCACAGACTCTCAAGCTAGGGCTTTTGTAGCTCCTGCGCTCCCTAGCAAGAACACGGTACAACCGGACAAGCAACGGTAGGAGTATTATCTCTCCGGAGAGCTCGAAGCTGGGTAAATCCTCGTGTGATCGCCTCGATCCGCTCTTCGTGCAGTCTCCGCCCTCTGCCGAACCGAAAAGGGGCCCCGGTCCCGTAGGTGTACGTGGAGGTGCAGATTTCCCCCAACCACATCTTTGGCGCGCCAGGTAGGGGCTCGCGTCGAGGCTGTGTGAACCCGATCCGTAGGTCGCACGAGCAATTTCATCAACATCTTCGTCAACATGGCGCCGAAGAAGAAGCCTTCGGCAGCAGCAGAGCCGTCCGCGTTGAACCCGCCACCACCGGAGCTATCAGGTGGTGGGGGAATACAGCCGGAGGAACCGGCGTCGTCGAGAAGCCCACAATGCCGCGGATCAAGGACAAGGCAGCACAGCGTCGGCGTCCGAGACCGCAGCACCGGCCCTTTGCAGGAGGCGCGAGACCGCGGCGTCATGATGCTCGCGGCACCATACGCTCAGCTGGATCAAGGCCAAGCTGGAGGATCGAGGCCCTCGAGACCGCATGCACCCCAAAGATGCTGGTACGATCGAGGTATTTGAGCCGCCATGGATGCTGCTCCTCCTAACTGGTTAGGGAGTCCGAGCACATCCGTTCTTCGCTTCCGTCACGCCGTTGCCGCCAACCACACCAGCGGAAGCCTTGGCTAGAGCTCGATTACTTCTAGATTACCCTCCAGCGGCTGATAAGGTCGACGGTGGAGGGCCACAATTCAGAGTCTCATCGGCCGCTAACGGCGACGCCCCGCTGACAACCGAATGCTTTGCGGCGGCCAAGGGGCGACAAGGCGCGAGCTGATGGCGGCAGACTTGCGGGGGTGCAGCCACCATGCACTCCCCCTTCCCGAAGACCAAGATCGCCGACTTCGCCGGATCCACCTCGGCAACAACTCCACATCTTCGCCGGATCCGCGAAGCTTCGCCGCGACCAAGCGCCAAGTTCTCACGAGCGGCAAGAAGAAGACGCTTCGAACCGTATCGGCGAGAAGCACGCCGTCAATCGGACCAACGCTACGGGCCCATCGTCGATATGCATGCGCCCGGGGAACCAGGCGACTTGCCGTGACGCGTGATAGGTTGTCCTGCGTTCACTTTCGAGAGCTGCGGCAAGTCCGGTGGCCCGACAAGAAAAACTTCAAACCAGATGTGCGGAGAAGTATGATGGCGGGACACACCCATCGGAGTTCCTCGGCATCTACACCATCGCGGTGCAAGCTGCGGGGGCGAGATGACAAGATCTCGCCAACTACTTTCCCTTGGTGCTCAAGCCAAGCGTCGGATCTTGGCTCATGCACTTGCTTGATAGCTCTATTTCTTCTTGGGCAGATTTGTGCCACCGGTTTGTTGGCGCCTTTCACGGGCGACCACAAGCCTCATGGCCGTGAGAGTGATCTCCACCTGCTTGCCCGAGAAGGAGGAGAGTCCTTGCGCAAGTTCATCCGAGATTCGATCGAGTGCACTACAACATCCCCGGCGTCCACCACCTGCAGCGGTGATAAGTGCATTCCATCGAATGTCTGAAACCGCAGGGATGAGAGGAGGAGATGGCGATGTGTAAGGTGAAGGGCGTCGTGAAGCTCTACGCCTGGCCGACAAGTATGCACTTGTTGAAGAAGGAAGGAGACTCCAGGAGAGGATGTGGGAGCAGAGTCGGCGGTGAGGGGACCGCTCTGACAAGGAAGGGCCGGAGGCGGAATAACAGAAAAAAGAAAGGCAAAGATGTGCTAGTTGTCGAGAAGTCCGGCAACGGAGGTGCCGCCAAGGTTGTCGGCTCCGACAAGGAGGTTGCCGGAGGCGCCAACGACCAAGCCGTGGCGGTCGCCGACAAGCAGGATAGCTCCAACAAACAGTATTGCAAGATCCACCGCACCAAGGGCCATGACCTCGGAGCTGTAAGAAAGTCGAGCAGCTTGTAGAACAGCGTAGAGCTGAATCTGACGGCGAGACAAGGAGAAAGCCCAGGAAGGTCTTTGGAGGAGCCGGCAAGAAGCGCGCCTGGCCGGGGGGGACGCCATGACAAGGCCAAGCGGCGGCAAGAGGCAGAACCTCCCGTGGCGCGACAAGAATGAAGACGAAGAAAGCGGCGAGGACATAGATGACGATGAAGCCGACGACCGGGAGTTTGAAGGCCACATAGGTCCTTTGCGTTGGCGGTGGTGCTTCTGCATGCCGCACCGCCAACTCAAGCAGTGGCTGCGGGAAGTAAATGCAGAGAACCATCCATAGAGTCACGCAAGCCTGCGAAGTGGTCCAAAGACGCCTATCATCTTTGATATTGAGGACCATCCTGATCGCATAGCTGCGGTGGGATGCTTGCCGATGTTGGTCTCACCAACTATCCGCAACCTCAAGGTCACCAAGATGTTAGTTAATGACGGGGCGGCTTGAATCTGATCTCCTCGTAGTGCTCCAAAAGCTACAAATTCTGACAATGAGCTCGAAGAGACCGACACATTCAAGGGATCAACCGGGAAGGAGCAAGCCGAAGGGAAGATAACGCTGCCCGGTGACATTTGGCGTGAAGCTAAACTTCAGGCCGAGAGGGTTACGTTCGACGTTGCTGATTTCCGTTGCCTTATAATGGGATACTTGGCCGTCGGCGCTTCGCCAAGTTCATGGCAGCCTCTCATTACGCCTACAATGTGCTCAAGATGCCGGGCCCGATAAGTGTCATCTACATCCTGGCGACAAGAAGGACGCACTTATCTGTGCCGACAAGATCGGTCTAGGGAAGCAAAGCGGCCTAGTGGCGGAGACAACCAAGACACTTGCCGCTAAAGCTCTGGGGGAAGAAGAAGACCAAGTCCGGCAAGAGCTCCGATGCCCACTCCGGCAAGCGCACCTCTTCGGTGCTGCGCGCTACCGTCGAGGACGCACCATCGAGCTCCACCGGCAAGTGCAAGAAGAAGACAATGGCAGCTCCGCCAAAGAACCAAGAAGGTGTCCGCCAAGGAGGACGGCAGACGGTGGTACCTTCACCATCGATGCCACGCTTGACCCTAAATAGGAAGCGGCGCTCGTTGCTTTCCTGCAGGCGAATGTCGATGTGTTTGCATGGCAACCGTCGACATCCCGGTGTTCCTGTGAAAGTAATTGAGCACCACCTTGCCGTCGGTCCTCACGCGACCCGTGAAGCAAAAGGTCGGGGAAGCAAGCGGTGGGCGCCAAGAATTCATAGCGAAGAGATCAAGAAACTAGAAGCGAGGCCTTGTCGGAGGTGCTCCATCTCACGTGGTTGGCCAATCCTATAGTAGTGTGCAAAGCAAATGGGAAATGGAGGCTTTGTATAGACTTCAGCGATGTCAATAAAGCTTGTCCCAAAGACCCATTCCCTTGCCGCGCATTGACAGGATTGTTGACTCCACGGCGGATGTGACCTGCTTACGTTTCTTGGCGCATACTCGAGGATATCATCGGATATTCATGGCGAAGAAGAGGATGAAGAGAAAACCGCAATCAAAACTCCATGTGGCACATCTTGTTTCATACGGATGCCTTCGGATTAAAGAATGCTGGTTCAACATTTGCAAGGGCAGTCCACGACGCTTTTGAGCCGCAGATGCACGTAAAATGTAGAAGCCTACATGGATGACATAGTGGTCAAAAGCAAAGATAAAGCAACTCTGATCCAAGATTTGGGCCAGAGACCTTTGCAAATCTGCGCAAGGTCAACCTCAAGCTTAACCCCGAGAAGTGTGTGTTTGGAGTCCTCCGGCAAGCTTCTCGGGTTCTTTGTCTCAATGGGAATCGAAGCCAATCCCGACAAGATCAAGGCCATTGAGCAGATCGAAGCACCAAAGCGTGTCAGGGCGATGCGAAGACTTGCGGTTCGCGTAGCTACTCTCAAAGAGTTTATCTCTAAGTCAATTTGGTAGCCTGCCATTTTTCAAAATCTTGAAAAAGGCGGGTCCAATGAAATGGACTCGAAGCGGAGGTTTTGGCTGCAAGACTTGAAGAGATACCTGTCCTCCCTCCAACACTTGTCGCACCTAAACCACAAGAGAAGTTGTTGTTATATTTAGCAGCAACCAATCAAGTGGTTAGTGCTGCGTTAATGTAGCGGAGAGGGAGGCGAAATGATGAGCTAACAACCACGGCAGAAATGCGTCCGGCGACAAGCGGGGGCTTCTCCGACAAACTCTGGTCCCGACAAGGATAGATCTGCGCGAGGATTCCGGCAAGATTCGAGAAAAGGATGTTGCAGCGCCCAGTCTACTTTGTTAGTTCCCTTTTGCATGTGGCTAGATCAAGGTACTCTGGCGTGCTGAAACTGCTTTTCGGCCTCCTCATGGCCTCGAGAATGCTGAGCCATTACTTCCAAGCGCATGAGATAACAGTTGTCACTCGCTTTCGCTGAAGAGGATATTGCAAAATCCGAAGCGGCAGTGCGGGATTGTCGAGTGGTATTTGGGAACTGTCAAGCTTTGGTCTCAAGTTTGAAAGCACTTCAACTATCCAAAGCGAGCATTGGCGGAGTTCATAGCAGAATAATGGACGCCACACCGCATTTAAGAGATTCGAGTAGACGAGCATCCCGTCAAGGAAGCAAGTAAGAGTGGCTGATGTACTTTGATGGTGCCTTCTCGCTGCAAAGGCGCCCGGTCTTGGCGTCTTGCTTGTCGCACCCACCGGAGAGCACCTCAAGTACATAGTCCAGATGCACTTTCCCAAGGAACAAGCAACAAACAATCTGCAGAGTATGAAGGTTTGCTTGCCGGTCTCGAGATCGCGGTGGACCTTGGGATCAAGAAGCTCATTGTCGGGGTGACTCGCAACTTGTCGTCCGCCAAGTAAATAAAGATTATCGAGTCCGTTGATGGAGGCTTACGTCGATGAAGTGAGGAAGCTAGAAGAGCACTTTGAAGGCACGCAAATGGAACATGTTCCAAGAGCTCGAATGATATGCGATGGCTTTGTCAAAGTGCGCGCGACTCAAGCTACACGTGGAACCGGGATCTTTGTGCTCAAAGCTGACTCAACCGATTGTAACACCATCAACGAGACAGAATAAGAAGAGGAAGTTGATTTAAGCAACTACTTTCCGTGAGAGCTTCGAAGCCGCCGCCGCCAAGAAGGTCTCCAAGGTCAACGCCGAGAGTCTTTGAGGAGCGATCTTTCCGACAAGCCCTAGGGTTTGTTTCGTTGAAGCAAACGCTCCCGACAAGTTTTGCTCGGCAAGCTTGCCGGGAATATCAACTCGGCGTAAACTCAGGTTCTTGCCGTAGAAGCTGATGTTCCCGCAGCGATAGATGTGCCTTTAGTCCTTGTTGTCGAGCCACAGGCTCCAGCATGGGCGCAGCGGATTGTTCATTTCCTCCAGACAGGAGAACTTCCCGAAGAGCAAGAAGCAGCGGAAAGAGTAGCCCGGCAGTCAAGTATGTACCAGTTTGTTGACAACATCACATCTGGAAGAAGACTCAACGGTGTGAAATTGAAGTGCATTTGCTTGGGAAGATGGGCGAAGCTGTTGGCAGAGATACCGGAGGCATATGTGGTCACCACGTTGGCGCGAGAGCTCTTGCAAGCAAAGCTTTCGGCAAGGTTTCTTCGGCGAAGCCCTCCGGGATGCTTGCACAAGTAACCAAATGTGAAGCGTGCGGTTCCATTCCAAGCAGATACACCGGCCGGCTCAAGCTCTCCGGACAATCCCTTTATCCTGGCCCTTTTGATGCAGGGGCTCGATATCCTCGGCCCCTTCTCCGAGTTGTCGGGGCTTTGAGTACTTATGCGTAGCGATCGACAAGTTCACAAAGTGGCCGGAGGTGGAGAAAGCGATGAGGAAGGTGACAACACGGTCCGATCAAGTTCTTGGTCAATTGTTTGCCGCCGGGATCCCTAACGGGATCATTACCGACAACGGCACACAATTCCTGAGCCGCACCTTCATGCATTACGTCCAAGATCTTGGCGCCAAGGTGCGCTTAAACATTGCTCACCCGAGAAGCAGCGGTCAGCGGAGAGGGCAAATCTTTGAAGTGCTGCGTGGACTCAAGACCAGGACTTTCGATAGGCTGCACAAGTCGCGGAAGAAACTGGATCGAGGCTGCCGGTGGTTCTTTGGTCAATCGAGCGACACCAAATCGAGCCACCGGCGGACACCTTCGCTCCTAGTCTATGGAGCGAGAGACAGTTCTCCCCACGGAACTCGTATCACGGATCGCCTCGAGTGCTCGCTTATGATGAGCTTGAGCAAGAGCAGGCTGCGACAAGATGACGCTTTGCTCCTTGAGGAGGATGCGTCTTCGAGCTCTTGTCACGAGCTGCTCGTTATCAGCAAGCTTTGCGCCGCTACCATAGCCGCAAAGTTAATGCCGAGAAGCTTCGAGGAAGGCGACCTTGTTCTTCGCGCGTTCAATCCGCCAAGAATTCAAACAAGTTGGCCTTGAAGTGGGAAGGCCTTTATCGGGTGAAGCGAGTCACTAGGCTGGCGCTGTCCGCCTTGAGACCGAAGATGGCATTCGGTGAGTAACTCACGGAACATAGAGCATCTTCGTAAGTTTTACCCATAAAGGCGCGGTTGTCGGAACCCGTTCCAAGAACCACCCTTTTGTACAAGTCTTGCCGCTGTTGCATGTAATCCTTTGTACAAAAGCGGTAGCGCAGACCCCGTGCATCGATAAATCCTATGTGTTATGCATAAAGATCGTCAAATTCATGCTTTCATAACCTATTTGCATGTATTACACGACATTTTGTGCAGCATCAACACCCGATAAGCAATAACGAGCCACTAGGCTCCATGACTTTATTTTCTCTTCTTTCTTCTCAAAAGAGATGAGGAAGGTTCATCCACCCACAAGTTAACCGGGGAAGGAGAAGATAAAGGCGTGGATCGCCAAACGTCGCTTCGAGGAGATAATACCTTGCCGGAAGCAAACGACGAAAAAGCTAAGTTGCTGAATTTGAGCAATCAGCTTTTAAATTTCTAAGATTATCTTCCTCGAGCGATAAGTACTTTGCATGGAAAACTCATGCGTGGAGGAACCAACTCGTAGCTAGTGTAAGCCCTTACTTTGTTTCGAGTCCGCTCAACAACTTAAGTGAGCTGCAACTAGTTGCGACAAGGTTGCTTGTCGGAGGCAACATCGCCCGACGAGCTGCGAAGTTCTTGATTCACTTTTCGGCGCTTCGTGACAAAGGTGCTGCACCGACAAGTTCCCTAAGAACGTAGGGTACAAACATACAAAGGAAGAAATCAAGTAGAGGAAATAACATTGCTTTCGATTGCCTAAGATAGTATATATTACAGGATAACTTGTCGCGGATCTAATAAAACATTTTCCTAAATATGATCTGCAGCGACAAGGGAAAGATAAACTTGGCGGCCCTAGTCTACCTTGCGCCCTCAAGCCTCTTGACCTTGTGGACCCTGTTCACGATGGGGCGACAAAGGCCTTGAGCGCTTCTACGCCAAGATCCGGTGGCAAGGATTTGAGGGCGTTGGTTAGGTCGAGGCCACGGGTTGCGGTGAGGCCACCTTCATCGGCACCTTTCCGAGAACCTCCGAGCAGATTTGGCGCGACTCATCGGCCGATGCCGGGCTTCGGGATCGCCGCCCGAGTCGCCGGGAGAGCCACAAGACGCCATTGAAGAATAAGCTGAGCTTGGCGCTGGGCTGGAGATGCTCATCGGAGGAGTATCCGAGATCCTCCATCCCAATTTCCGTCAGCTCCTTGTCGATGGTGGCGGCAATCTCCACAAGACCCTCCGTCCAGTGCATCACGCTTTCTCTGAGGGTGTTATGGGCGTTTGTGGCGGTCGCCAGCAGCTCCTCGTTGGCCTTGATCTTCTCCAACAGGCCGTTCCTGCTCCCCAGGCGCATCCAGCGTCTCCGTCGTGGTGGTCAGTTTCAGCTCGGTCGCTTTGACATCCTTGGCGTCGATCTCTCTTTGATCCTCTCGTGGCGACCACCGCAACTCACCAAGAGTGTAGGCATCCTTCTCGGCCTTTCGTGCTTGGTAGCGGTGACCTCCTCGCCGCTCTTTTGGAGGGTGGTCTCCAGCTGCGCCACCCTCGTTTCCAATTCCCCCTTGGCGGCCTCGGCAGCCGCGGCGGTGTCCTTTGCCTCCTGGAGTGCCCCGCCAAGTGATTGCTCGCGCGCGGCAAGATCTTCCTCATAGCTGTCGAGGTTGATCTTCCGCTGCGCCATCTCTCCTTCTTGTGCAGAGAGCTTCTTGCCGGCAAGCCTTTGCTTTGCTAAATCGACCTCGGCCTTCTCCAAGATGAAGGCCGTGCACTCCTCGACAAGCTGCTCCGCGCCTCCGCTATGTCCCGGAGGGTTTCCTTGTTGGCGGCGGAGCTCTTCTGCGCGCTTCTCCATATCAGCTCCCGCCCTCGCGATAAGAGCTTCCTGCGACTCCAGCTTAGCTTGGCGGACGCGATAGAGCGACAACAATTTCTTCAATAGCTGCTCCTCCTCAGAATCGCCACTACTGCTTGGCGTGTCGACCACCGACAACCCAGCAGAGGCGAGCAGCTCCTCATCAAAGGTCTCTCCATCGGGTGCCACAGGAGCTCGACGCCCATGGGAGCCTGATGAAGACGCCTTCGCCGGCCTTGAGATAGGCGCGGGCTGAAACTCTTTGGAGTCTGCAGTGCAGCATCGGTGGCGGGGATCGGCGGTCGGTTGCAGCGCTGGCGCCTCCTGCAAGGCCTCGGGGCCGTCGCACGACCACAGACCCCTCTGACCTCTGCGCCCGGCAGCCTCGGCCTCTCCGCCGGCGGACCCGTCACCGCCGGCCTCCTCCTCCATGTTGGTGGCGTCGACATTGTTGCCGCGAGCGTCGTCCTCGCCGGCGACCTCAGTCTCCATCGGCTCTCCGGCGGATGGATCTGAAGATCAAAGGAAAGAACAAGTCGTGCAAATGTTCGAGAAGAAGAACAGAAGAAAAGAACCCAAGGGAAATTCTCAAGAAAGATGATTACCGGCAATGGGATCTGTGGCGCGGTCTCAACCACGAAGGGTTGTCGGCGCCTCTTGCGAGAAGCTCCCCTTGTCTGGGAGGCCTCCCTTGCCGGGAGAGTCTTCCCTTGGCGGAGATCTCTCCTTGGCGGCGTGGTTGAAGCAGGCTGGGCTTCGGAGTGACCTCCGGGGCCTCTGATGAGGCTGCCCTGCTCCTACACAAATCAACAAGTCGATATCAAGAAAGAAGCGCCCAAGCACACCGAACCGTAAGAAATAATTCAAACTCTTACTGTTTGGGGGCTGTCTTTGGGAACTCTTGTGTTGAAGGGTTGCGGATCCGGCAAATGAGTCTCGGACGTCCCTCCACAGCGCCACAGGAGTCGTCTTCGGCGGCGACCAATGGAGTCTTGGCCCTCTTGATGCCCTTTGAGCGGCGTCTGAAAAATGAAGCAAATCAGATTCAAGATGAAGCAGCGGAATTAAAGAAATGCAAACGCAAAGTGGGGACTCACTCTTCTTCTTCTTCCTCGCTGGAGCTGAGCGGGAGAGATCAAACTCCGGCCGCCCCGGTCTGCGAAGAGGTGGAGGGTGGGCTCCCTTGAGCGTTTAAGCGGGGCAGGCAGCGGCCCGGGGAAGATTCCGCCTCGATTGCGGCACCGTGTGGGGCGCTCTGCGGCAACCCGTACTTGCAGCGGTAGAGAGCTTGTCGCCGGCTGGCGGCTGTTAAGCGCGCCCTGGCAAATCTCGCCTGGTCTCACGGCCCTCGAAAGACGCCTCCTTGGCGGAGCCGGGGGCTCCGGCTGCGGCAAGGTCTTTGGATGATGGGGCAGCAGCGTCCTCGGTGGCTCGGCTCAGGCTCGGCCAGGCTCGACCTGCTCCCCCTCGACGGCGAACTCTTCTCGGTCGGCAAGGCTCGCCACCTCGGCTGCCTCTGCCTCCTCCACAAGAAACCCGAAGGCACCGGGCGGCAGCGGCTGCTGCCGCCTCCTCCAACCTTGTGGCGTCGCGCACCATCTCACAGTCGGTGGTGTCACGGGTGAGCCACTTCTTCTCGTCGTCGCGGACCGCGACTTCCCTCCAAGCCGTCGAAGAATCGCGCATACGACGTCACGGAGGCTCTGCCAGGTCGAGCGATTCCATGGGAATCGCACGCCCGGCATCATGGCGCGGATGCTTGATCCAACGATGAGTTGTTGCACAAGGGACGACTCCTTCCGGCAACCTGAACCACTCGGGGTGCTCGGGATCATGCTTGAACAGCTCCTGCAAACATCGCATCGGCTCCAAGGCCGTGAAGTTCGATTGAGGCCCGGCGCAACCTCATGATGTGCGCCGCGTTCTTGAATTCCCAAGCAGGTCTCCCCTCTCCTGCAAGGAGTGCGATGCAGCGGAGGAAATCTGCGCCAAGCTGCGCCTACGGTCGATCCGGCAAGCCTAAGGCGCAAAATCCGGTCCTGACAATCTGCGGTTTCTCGTCCTCCGGCGCCAAGTTACTCCAGTCATTGCCACGCACTATTGGGGTCTGGCGCACGGCCATGAAGGGCGGCGGGTTCTCCTCGATGATCCAACACCAGTTGCCTCTCCACTCATCCCACTTACTACGGAACTCCTCCTCCAAGTCTGGCGTCTTTCTTGCCGACCCTAGAGATCCAAGCTAATCCTCCGGCAAGTGGCTCTCCTCTCTCGCTGAGGCATAAAGAAGTGACGGAAGAGGCGACATTTGGGTGGACCCCGACAAAATTCTCTCTCTCAAAGGTGGGCGAAAACCGCCATGGTGAGGACGGCGTTGGGGGTGAAATCAAGGAGGTGGAGGCCATAGGTGTTCATAATATCACAAAAGAATTGAGAGAAGGCGGGCAGAGCCCGCGAGAAGAAAAAGCGAAGAAGGGATACCTGACGGAGACCTTCTCGGATGTGGCAGCAGAGATCACCCTTGTGCGCGGGTGTGCCCGCGTCTCCGTCGCCCAGAAGAGGTAGAACTCCTTCCATAAGGCCTTTGCGTCGAGCTTCCGGGGTCGAAGAGGCCCGTTCCTTCGTGTGTGTGAGCAGCGCTGCGCCTCGGCCGACCAGCGCCTCTTCCCTTGTCGGCCTTTGGAGCCATGAGGAGAGGTGGTGGAGGAGGTCGGCGGCGTTGATGGTGCCGGTGGCGATGGAGGGGACAGCGCATCGCTCTCTTCGAGCTCGAGAAGAAAAGGGGAAGCAGCGAGGGTTTCTGATACGACAGCAATGGCGAGTGGGCGTTTCGCCCCGATATCCTCTGCTTATAAAGAGGGAGGGGGGCACGCCAAGCGCCCCTAGCAAAAGATTCCCCACGATCTCGCCCACGATTTCTCCCATAACGCTTGCGCGCTCGGCGCGTCTAGTTAGTGGGGAACGTGGTGGGTCCGGGTGAGCAACGGTGTGATTCGGGCAGCCTTGGCATCATGGTACCTGTTTTGGGCCTCGCCCAATAGCGCTTCGGCAAGATGTATGGCCCAGGCAGGGGCTCTGTCGGTGTACTAAAGTAGGGGGTACCCTAGTATCCCGAACTTCGTGCCTGCAGGCAGTCGTAGCACCCCGCGGTAAGGCTTGCCAAATGATCACCAAGGCTCTTCGTGGCTCTTTTGGAGCCATTCAAGAACAAAGTGTTATCAGTCAAAAGAGACAAGGCCCCGGCAGGAGGAGCATGCCGGGAAGACCGCCCTAGGCACGAAGAAGGCCCCAAACAAGAGAGGAGCTTGCCGGAAGGCCACTTGAGGCATGAAGGAAGCAAGGCCCCGGCACAAGAGGAGCTTGCGGGAAGGCTTCAGTGAGCGACAAGCTCCCAAGCGCCGACAAGAACCTTGCCGCGGCAAGGCGCTTGCCGCGGCGGGTAACCTCTCTTCCTCTCCGCTCCAGCTCACCCACCAGCGTGTCGCCATGGGGCTTCCCCAAAGATGTCGGCAGACTGTGCAGCCCGTGAGGAGCGGCGACAAGCGGCGCTGGTGAGCTGTCGTCGTGCGTGGCGGAGGTGCACCTAACGGTCCAGTTGCACTTTTCAAGCGGCGAGGGCGGGCATTTATGACTCTTGTCCCTTGCCGTCGAGGAGTTAGGTATAGTCCATCAGACCTTTGTACAAAGCGGTGTACCAACCTCTGTTTTTCCTATTCTACCCCTGTCTACTTGCCACCTGTGGTGACCCCTTTGTACCTATAAAAGGAGGCCCGAGCGCAAGGTAGAGGGGGTTCGGCTCGTTCGGATCAGCTCGTACGAGGCCACAGACTCTCAAGCTAGGTTTTTTGTAGCTCCCTGCGCTCCCTAGCAAGAACACAATACAACCAGACAAGCAGCAGTAGGAGTATTATCTCTCCGGAGAGCTCCGAAGCTGGGTAAATCCGCTCGTGTGATCGCCTCGATCCGCTCTTCGTGCATCTGCCCCGCCGCTAAACCGAAAAGGGCCCGGTCCCGTAGAGTGTGCGTGGAGGTGCAGATTTCCCCAACGACACTGGCTGGGCCAGCCCACTGGCCGTGCGGTCATCACCTACCTGCCAAGAGGCGAGAGGAGGGAGGCAGACGCGACGCTGCTGGGCGCCACGCCTCCTCCTGCTGCTTTGCCTCACCCGAGGCGCCTCAAGCCCTCCTCTCGGCGCCGCTCTGGACCTGACCTCCCCGGTCTCCCCTTGAATCTCCCTTGCCTCTCCTCTCGCACACCAGGCGTTACCGTCGCCACCGTCCGGCTTGCTGCAGCGCCTGAGCCACCTCCTCGCCTCCCCGACGCATCCATCGGCCTCGCCACCGTCGCCTACACCGTCTGCACTGTTCCAAGCAACGCCGGAAGCCCTAAATCGCCGCCACCACCGTCGTCTTCAACTTCGGCCTCCGAGATCGCCCGGCAATGCCCGGCGTCGTCCGACCTTCCCGAGCCTTTGAAGCTTCTCTGCGTGACCGATGTGAGCTTCCTCTTGAACCCCTCTCTTCCTCGCCTCGTTTGCGCCATGTAGCCCTCATTCTCACGGAGGCCGATAGCACCTCATTGCCCGGCCAAGTTGCCCACGCCGTCGTTTTAGCCTCACGAGGCTCGCGTCCGTTGCGTCATCATCTGCTTAGAACACTTCGAAGCTTGGAACACCCAGCCTCTCGTCTGCTGCGTGCCTTGTGGCGCCCGCTTCCGTCGTTTCGAACTCGGCGGCAGCAACCGGAGCTTCGCCGCCGTTGACTCGGCAGAACCCGGGCCCAACCACGGCCACCACCACCCACGCGTCCGAGCTAGCTCTCAACGCACCTAGCGGCCACGTCATTTGGAGCACCACGGAGGAAACCGAGACACAAGAGTGCCTCGACCTCGCCCGGCTGACTAAGCATGGCCAGGGATTATTCCGTTTGAATAGGGGTTTGACCTCCCTTGGGTCCATGACATGCGGGCCCCGCCCGGCTACCTAATCTAGTTTGGGTTTAAACTTAATTAGTTTAACCTAGGTTAGTACTAATTAAACTAGGTTAGCTTAGTTAGTCAGCGACACGGGGGACCTTTGGTCGATTTGACCTGGGCAGCCCGTTGACCTGATGACGTCACTAATACGTCATCTTGTGTGATAAATATTCAGGATTTAAAATAAATCAAAAATGATTTATTTATTTGGAAAATATCCAAAACTTCTAAAAATCATATAAAATCAACCGTAACTCCAAATGAAACAAATTATATATGAAAAATGATCAGAAAAATCCAAAGAATCTGTTTATGGCATTTGCATGCATGTTAGAGCAACTTATGTCCTCTGTTTAGGACAATTTAATGAAATGACATTTAAACCTTCACATATGGAGTTTGAATTTGAATCTTAGATTCAAACTAACTCCATTTAACCTCTTTGCTAGTTGCATTATCTCAAACCATAGCATATTGCCATGTCATGATCATGCATCATATTGTGCATTGCATTGATTGTGTTCTTCCTTGTTTTAGGTGTTTGTCCCTCTCGATAGACATGGTTCCAGCGATGAGTTCGATGACACCGATGAAGAACTATACTATCTTGAGAAGTGCCGTGCAAGCAAAACCCCTTGTTCATTCGATATAATCCCACTCTCTCGCTCCTGCTCTCTTTTCTTGCATTAGGACAACAACGATTCAAGCTGTTACATCTTTGCGGTAGTTGAACCCCTTTCCTCTGCATGACTGTCATTGCCACGGTAAATAGATGAAACCCATTAGCATGAGTAGGAGTTGTTTGAGCCTGATGTGCCTACTCATTCATGCTTGTCTATCATGCACTCGCTACTTCTTAGAGTTGAGTCGAGTGCGATTCATCGAGGATGAATCGGAGGTGTGTAAACATGTTCTCACGTGTGTGAGCTAAGTGTGTGAACACGATTTGGTAAAAGGTAGCGGTGAGAGGCCATGTAGGAGTACATGGTGGGTTGTCTCATTGCAGCCGTCCTCGGGGCTGAGTTACGTGTTTGTGATCCATGAAGCTTGATTTGCTACCACGCATTAGGCCCGAAACCAATGGACCCTCTCGACTTATTAACTGCCCTTGCCCTCTGTCCGAGGAGTTGCAACTAGTTTACATTGTTTGTAGGATATGTGTTGGAGGCCGATGCGTGGCGCTGACCCTAGGGGTGAGCTATGATGCGGCAGATGCACATGTGCAGCACGGTGTGTAAGGCCGTTTGGTGTCCCGGGAACCCTGCACACATCGTTTGGGGCTGTGAGCGAAACTCCGGTCGGATCTCCTCGTGGATGGAACTCGAATAGGCGATAAACCTGGACTAGAGACTTGTGTGGTTAGTCAGGTCGTGGCCGACTCCCTCGCCAGGCTTCCGCTTGAAGGTTGCCGAGATACACGACGTGTACATGGTGGTAAGTGGCGAGAGCGTGTGTGAAGAAGTACACCCCTGCATGGTTATAAATGATCTATTCGAATAGCCGCGTCCATGGTAAAGGACTTCTGGGTTGCCTATAACAGTTCATAGACAAGTGAAAGTGAATACTCTAAAATGCGCAAGATAAGCGTGAGTGCTATGGATGGCGTTCTCGTAGGGAGACGAGAGCGGATCTATAGTGGTGTATTGATATGGTGAATATGTGGACTTGTGTGCGCCACCTCAAAAGAGTTACTTGCAGTCGTAGTTCAGGATAGCCACCGAGTCAAAGCTGGCTTGCTGCAGTTAAACCCCACCACCCTTTGTTGATACCGATGCATATATAGTTAGTTCTGATGTAAGTCTTGCTAGGTACATTTGTACTCACGTTTGCCTATTTTATGTTTTTGCAGAGAGACTTGGTCTCGCTAGTAGTTCAGCGTGGACTTGACGTTTAGCTTGTTACCTCAGCTACGATCTTGTGCCCTCGGCGGAATCTGGTAGATAGTCGGGCTTCTCGGCCTTTTTCATTTGTAGATGTCGTACTTTCCGGACATGTTAAGCTTCAGCGTGTGTTTTGATTTGTATGCTCAGAATGTTGGGTCATGAGACCCATGTTTGTAATATCTACGCTCCTCGGAGCCTAATGAATAAATACTTGAGTCGTAGAGTTATGTTGTGATGCCATGTTGTATTTACACATACTCGAGCATATTGCGTGTATGTTTGAAATGCTTGGTATGTGTGGAATCCGACAATCTAGTTGTTTATCCTTGGCAGCCTCCCTTATGGGAAATGTAGTCTAGTGCTTCCTTGAGCCATAGTAGTCCGCTACAGCCCGATGCCGGAGTCCTACTAGCCCGAGCACTCTTTGCTCCGGGACACTTGACTTGCCGGCATGTGTTTCACTTGCCGTTCTATGCGCCCATACCGAAATGTCACCGCGGTGACATCCGGAGTCTGCCTAGCCTGCTACTGACCCGGGTTCCCGAGTCTTGTTAGCCGATGCTACAGCCCGGTTTCCTGCTTCTTGACCGACATGCTTGATGTGATTCATGTATGCCCGTCCCCATGGGTTAGTCGCTTTGGGTTCACGACTAGCCATGTCGGCCGGGTTCTCTGTCATATGGATGCTAGCGACACTATCATATCGTGAGAGCCAAAAGGTGCAAGCGGTCCGGGCCATGGTAAGGCGACACCCGTGGGAATAGCGTGCGTGAGGCCGCAAAGTGATATGAGGTGTTACCGGCTAGATCTATGTGACTTGGAATCGGGGTCCTGATGGCTTTGGTATCGAGCTTTGTTGCTGTAGGATTACCAAGCCAAGCTGGTGAAGTTGAGTCTAGAAATGCTTTAGTTATATAAGGAATTGATTGTGGAAGGAGCGTAAAGGCTCTTTTTACTCCTTATCTTATGCCCTTCCGATCTGAGTTATCCTCTTCTCTTCTCACGGGGATTAAGAACTAGGCTTTCTCTTCTTTCTATCGAGGATCACGTGTTACTAATCAGTAGACTTATAGGAATGATGGATTCAAGCCCTAGTTCAGTTTCTACTACTTCGTATGTTCATAGCTAGTCTCGGAACCTTGATATTGTGATGTTGTTGAGTGGTTATGCCACCATTTTGCATGATGTCTCAAATCTTTTTGAGCATTTACAGCCAGATTATGCTTTGTCAAGAGTCATCGAGGTTTCTAAAATAGTCGATGCATTTGCAATTCCTTCCTCCCATTCCTGATGTCCTTTTGGGCCAGATTAAGCACACTAATCGGTGAGTTGAGGTACTCCATTGCCTCGACGTATATGTTGGAGTTATTATTATGACCCTAGGTGTCTTAGAGGATCACCTAGTAATCCAGCCATGCTTTGTGTTCCCAGTGTGATGATTTTGCCCATCATTCTCGAAAGCATCCCGTGATGTCATATAGTTAGTAGGCCTTCTATTTCTGGGTTCTTGAACCCGAGATTCACCCTACTTACTTCATGTTGATAGTGTTTGCTAGTTCCTTTAGGATATTAGTAACCTTGTGTGATCCTCGAGGTCCGTGGTTTTTCCTACTTCCAAATACCATGAACCATTAAGGCAGAAGTTCTTTGAACCAAAAGATCACAATCAAGAGTGCTCTCGATGGGTTGTCCATTCTATATTGTGACTTTGCCAGTTCAACCTTTCTGCATGGGTTATCCGGAAGAAATATGTTGAATTTGTTCAGCATAGTAATCCATGCATCCACAACTCAGAAAAACATATGTTCCTTTGAGTTGTCCCTCTTTAGTTGTCTTCTAACCTTCGTCTATCAATTGATAGTCAAGGGTATGTGTGCGATCGTGTTCATCGATGCCTACTATTCTTGTGGTTCGTCAAGCCGTTCTATTTTAGAATGAATAGGAGAAACAAACTCCAGTATCTCATCCATTTCTAGGATTGGATGGAAGTAGTGGTACTTCGCAGATCAAAGTGCCAATCCAGCTTTTGTTCTGTTCTACCTTGGAGTATCACCCTCTGTCATAACAAAGGGTATCATGGAATTGCACACCATCCTATGAACTCTTGATGCATTGATACTTCTAGCCCTCATTATTCATTTTTCGGCTCCAGTGTTGTTGCCACGGAATACAAGCGGGTGAACTATGATGTCTTGAAATCAATCTTGCTAGCAACCCGTTGATTGGTAGTTAATGGTCAATAATCTCATTCTTAGCGTGTTGGTATTGAATCAACATTCTAAGATAGATTGTGCAACCTAGTCCTTATTTCTGGTGCACTCTTCGATCAATGAGTTATGATTAATCAATCCCTTGCTTATTTGATCATATCTTCTTGCTCTGAAAAGCAAGATTGTTCTCGAGCTTAGTAACATATCGGTGGTTCGTGATGTTAGAATATCTTCTCGGAAGTATTACAGGTTGTCACCTGACCGCTATGTTGAGTTCGTGATCATGTTGGTTTTCCTCCAAACCACCCATTCTCCAAGAATCTGTGTTGGATAACCCTAAGCTAGTTGGTTAAGCCAAACAACAACTTGGAGAGTTGGAAGATAAAAGCTTGTCCGACTTAGTTCATTTTAAGGGATATCTTGTATGTGTGTTGAAGAAAGTTGATATTTTCATCGACTAACCCTCGTGATCAGTTAATGGACCTATCATTTTATCCAACCTTTGAGTTGAGTATGGGCTATCATCAAATCAGACCAGAACCAACGATATTCGTAATGTTGTCTTACTCGTGGTTGCTTCCTCGAGCATACACCATTATATTGTTTGGGTCGGACCAATGCTACCACCGTGTTCACGTAATTATGGAATTCCACTTATATGGAAACCTGGATGAATTGTTGTTGAGCCCATCAGCAACATTGTTATCTTCTCCATGATTTGTGTTGAACATCCAGCTAGTATTGGAAACTTTATAAGCATTATCTTCATGTCCCAAGTTAGTCACGCCTATATGCGAAGTACTCTATGGTTTGATAGGTTGGCCGCCTCCATTCCATATGTGTTTCCTAGCACACCAAGCCACTGATTGATTTGTTCAAGGAGAAGAAGTTCCTTCCTAAGAGCAAGACTTATGCAAGGACTTCAATATCCTCGATGATGGTTCCCCTTCTGAACTCGATAGCGATTTATTATAAGACTACTATGTGTTCATGCTTGTCTCGGACAACACGTTCACATGTTGTACCAGAACCAGCTCATGTTTTGGAACTTGCTATCGTAGTTCACTCCCCGAGAATCTCGCAACGTCATCTCGTCGGTTTGTGTTGCAAATTTTCTTTTCCAGACACATTGTCTGAATTACCCTATTACCAACCAGATCTGAATCTCAGGCAGATATGATGGTTGGAACTTCTCCCAAGAACTATGATATAGGTTCCAGTGAAGTGGACGCACCTAGCTGGAAACACTATTATTGTAGTATATTGTTTAAGTCGTTTGGTCACCTCCCATGAGGATCTCGCATGAATTATTCTAGAAGTTGATCCTTATAGATTTTGTGCTCCCGAAGTCTGACCTTTACTTGATGGCCATGTTGATGCTTTTTAGGCATGACTGTGGTAGATAGAACATCAAGGAGAACATTAGAAGCCAGTGCTAAATGTCTCTCTGTTGATCATCGATTTACGTTTCCTTGGCCTCGCTAAGGTGAAATCTAAGAAAGTGTTGTCCTCCTTTGCATCTGCTTTGACCATCACTATTCATCATGGTAGTAAGATGTGTTGCCAGGATCCTCGGCACGGATGTTGGTAAGACCTTGATGAGTATGGAAAGGCTCAAGTTCTTGAGAGCACACTTTCGATCACTAGGTTATATCGTCGGTATCCACTGGAATGTGCCTCCCGTTTGCCGAGTGGGCTATAACCATAGTTTCCTTTCCGATCTGAGTATGCCATTCCTTCGAACTCCTTCAAATGATCGTTGTGAATTTCCTTAAGCTGGTATAGAGAGTTTCAATGATCCCTGGACCAAAAGTAATTCTTTTTGCCACTTAAGGGAATAATTCTACGAGTCACCTCTCCCAAGGTGCCCTGTTATGGAATCATGGTAATTGTTTCCCCGCTACTTTGAAACCTCGTCCAATTGTTCTTCTGTCCCTCCTAATGCATGTTTTGCCTCTCAGCTCCAGAGATGTTTCTACGTCTCATTCCGTGAGTTGATCCTGTGATCCTTGTGATGATCCTAAGTTGCTCGAACCTCAAGGAGATAGATTCTTCTAAAATTCTCCCTTTCATCTCGTTGTCATGTTGGATGAAGTTCTCAAAGCAAGATGTCAAGATCAAGATGATGCAATGAATCAACATCTTCGAGAAGAGCAATTGGATCGCGAAGATTTTGTTAGCTTGCGTTCCCCCTTCATCTTACCCTACTCTTGAATCTCGGGACGAGATTCTTGTTTAGTGGGGGTGAGTTGTCACATCCCTAGCTTATGGTACTGCCTGGTGTTTGCATCTTGTTGCATCATGTTTAAATTCTATTTAATTTGAATTGGGGATGTTCAAACCCTAGCACCAGATCAAATCAACTAGGTTCAAATAAAAATATTCTCAATGAACCAAAATGCCCTTAAGAAAAGTTCATCATTTTGGATTGGTCTAGAACCTCTCCCAAAAATGGTGCACATTCTAGGCCATTACGGATTTTGAATTAAATCATATGGTACTTGCATTTTGGCATTTAATTGCTAAATAATATTTTAAATGCTCAAATAATCCTGGCTGAAATGTTTTCTACATTGGAAATATTCCAAACAGTGATATTGAGCAGTTTCATGGTTTTTGGAAATGCCCTGGCATTTCTAATAAAGCCAAACACAATTACAGAAAATAGAAAAACAGAAATAAAAAAAGGGAGGGAGTTTACCTGGCAGCCCACTTACCTGGCCAAACCCCTGGCTAGGCCGGCCCACCTGGCCGTGCCAGTCATCACCTACCTCTGCCAGTAGGCAAAGGAGGGAGACAGCGCACGCTGCCTTGGCGCCACGCCTCCTCCTGCCGCTTTGCCTCACCCGGGCGCCTCAAGCCCCTCCTCGGTGCCGCTCTAGACCCCCTGACCTCCTCACTCTCCCCCTTCGTCTCTCCCTTGCCTCTCCCTCTCACACACCCGAGCGTCACCGTCGCCGCCGTCCGCTGCTGCCGTGCCCTGAGCCACCTCCTCGCCTCCCCGACGCATCCATTGGCCTCACCACCGTCGCCTACACCGTCTGCACCGTTCCAAGCAACGCCGGAAGCCCTAAATCGCCGCCACCACCATCGTCTTCAACTCCGGCCTCCGAGATCGCTGGCAATGCCCGACGTCGTCCGACCTTCCCCGAGCCCACTGAGCTTCTCTGCGTGACCGATGTGAGCTTCCTCTTCGAACCCCTCTCTTCCTCGCCTCGTTTGCGCCATGTAGCCCTCATTCTCACCGGAGCCGATAGCTCCTCGCCGCCGGCCAAGTTGCCGCCGTCGTTTTAGCCTCTGAGGCTCGCGTCCGTTTGCGTCATCCTGCTTAGAACACTTCCAGAAGCCCGGAACACCCAGCCTCTCGTCCTGCCGTGCCTTGTAGCGCCGCTTCCGTCGTTTCGCGAACTCCGGCGGCCGCAACCGAGCTCAGCGCCGTCGACTCCGGCAACCCCGGGCCCAACCACGGCCACCACCCGGCCAGCGGCCCGAAACTAGCTCTCCAACGCCTTAGCCGCACGTCATTTGGAGCACCACGGAGGAAACCCGAGGCACAAGAGCGCCCGACCTCGCCCGTGACTAAGCATGGCGGGATTGACCCATTTGACCGGGGTTTGACCTCCCTTGGGTCCATGACATGCGGGCCCGCGTCTACCTAATCTAGTTTGGGTTTAAACTTCATTAGTTTAACCTAGGTTAGTACTAATTAAACTAGGTTAGCTTAGTTAGTCAGCGACCACAGAGGACCTTTGGTCGATTTGACTGGGCCGCGATTGACCTGATGACGTCACTAATACGTCATCTTGTGCCATGATAAATATTTTCTGGGATTTAAAATAAATCAAAAATGATTTATTTATTTGAAAAATATCCAAAACTCTAAAAATCATATAAAATCAACTGTAACTCCAAATGAAACAAACTATATATGAAAAATGATCAGAAAAATCCAAAGAATCTGTTGATGGCATTTGCATGCATGTTAGAGCAACTTATGTCCTCTGTTTAGGACAATTTATTTAAATGACATTTAAACCTTCACATATGGAGTTTGAATTTGAATCTTAGATTCAAACTAACTCCATTTAACCTGCTTGTAGTTGCATTATGTCAAACCATAGCATATTGCCATGTCATGATCATGCATCATATTGTGCATTGCATTGATTGTGTTCTTCCTTGTTTTCCGGTGTTTGTCCCCTCTCGATAGACGTGGTTCCGACGATGAGTTCGATGACACCGATGAAGAACTATACTATCTTCAGAAGTGCTAGGCAAGCAAAACCCCCTTGTTCATTCGGATATAATCACACTCTCTCGCTCCTGCTCTCTTTTACTGCGTTAGGACAACAACGATTCAACTGTTGCATGCTGTGGTAGTTGAACCCCCTTTCCTCTGCATGACCTGTCATTGCCACAGTAAATAGATGAAACCCATTAGCATTAGGAGTTGTTTGAGCCCTGATGTGCCTACTCATTCATGCTTATGCATCATGCACTCTCTTGCTTAGAGTTGAGTCAGTGCTGATTCATCGAAGATGAATCGGAGGTGTGTAAACATGTCCCTCTTGTGTGAGAGCTAAGTGTGTGAACACGATTTGGTAAAGGTAGCGGTGAGAGGCCATGTAGGAGTACATGGTGGGTTTTCTCATTACAGCCGTCCTCGAGGAACTGAGTTACGTGTTTGTGATCCTTGAAAGCAGATTACTACCACGCATTGGGCCCGAAACCAATGGACCCTCTCGACTTATTAATCGCCCTTGCCCTCTGTCCGGGGAGTTGCAACTAGTTTTACGGTGTTTGTAGGATATGTGTTGGAGGCCGTGCGTGGCGCTGACCCTAGGGGTGAGCTATGATGCGGTAGATACATGCGTGGCACTGCAGTGTCTGGGCGCCGTTTGGTGTCCGGGAACCACCGCACACATCGTTTGGGTGTGTGCGAAACTCGAGCCGGATCTCCTCGCGGATGGAACCCGAATAGGCGATAAACCTGGACTAGAGACTTGTGTGGTTAGTCAGGTCGTGGCCGACTCCTCGCCGAGAGCTTAAGCTTGAAGGTTGCCGAGATACCGCAGCGTGTACATGGTGGTAAGTGGCGAGGCGTGTGTGAAGAAGTACACCCCTGCGAGGTTATAAATGATCTATTGAATAGCGGCGTCCACGGTAAAGGACTTGGGTTGCCTATAACAGTTCATAGACAAGTGAAAGTGAATACTCTAAAATGCGCAAGATAAGCGTGAGTGCTATGGATGGCGTTCTCGTGAGGGAGGCGGAGGCGGATCCATAGTGGTGTATTGATATGGTGAATATGTGGACTCGTGTGCGCCACCTCAAAAGAGTTACTTGCAAAGTAGTTCAGGATAGCCACCGAGTCAAAGGCTGGCTAACTGCCGATTAAACCCCACCACCCCTTTTGTTGATACCGATGCATATATAGTTAGATTACGATGTAAGTCTTGCTTTGGGTACATTTGTACTCACGTTTGCCTATTTTATGTTTTTTGAGAGAGACTTCGGTCTCGCTAGTAGTTCAGCGTGGACTTGACGTTTAGCTTGTTACCTCGGCTACGATCTTGTGCCTCGGCGGAGATCTCGGTAGATAGTCAGGCTTCTCGGCCTTTTTCATTTGTAGATGTCTGTACTCAGACATGTTAAGCTTCCGCGTGTGTTTTGATTTGTATGCTCTGAATGTTGGGTCATGAGACCCATGTTTGTAATATCTCGCTCCTTGGAGCCTAATGAATAAATACTTGAGTCGTAGAGTTATGTTGTGATGCCATGTTGTATTTACACATATCGAGCATATTGTGTGTATGTTTGAAATGCTTGGTATGTGTGGGATCCAGGCAATCTAGTTGTTTATCCTTGGCAGCCTCTCTTATGGGAAATGTAGTCTAGTGCTTCCTTGAGCCATAGTAGTCCTTCTGCCCGGTTCACGAGTCCACTAGCCAGCACCTCTTACTCAGGACACTTGGTAGGCGGCATGTGTTTCACTTCGTTCTGTATGCATGTCCCTTGAGGAAATGTCACGTGGTGACATCCGAGTCTGCCCTAACTTGCTACAGCCCAGGTTCCCGGAGTCCTGTTAGCCCGGTCTGCTACTGACCCGGTTTCTGCTGCTTGACCGACATGCTTGATGTGATTCATGTATGCCCATCCCCATGGGTTAGTGCCGCTTTGGGTTCACGACTAGCCATGTCGGCCGGAGTTCTACATCATATGGATGCTAGCGACACTATCATATACGTGAGCCAAAAGGTGCAAACGGTCCCGGGCCATGGTAAGGCGACACCCGTGGAAATAGCGTGTGTGAGGCCGCAAAGTGATATGAGGTGTTACCGGCTAGATCGATGTGACTTGGAATCGGGGTCCTGATGGCTTTGGTATCAGAGCCTGACTGCCTGTAGGATTACCAAGCCAACTGGTCGAAGTTGAGTCTAGAAATGCTTTAGTTATATAAGGGAATTGATTGTGGAAGGGAACGTAAGGCTCTTTTTACTCCTTATCTTATGCCCTTCTGATCTGAGTTATCCTCTTCTCTTCTACGGGGATTAAGAACTAGGCTTTCTCTTCTTTCTATCAGGATCACGTGTTACTAATCCGTAGACTTATAGGAATGATGGATTCAAGCCCTAGTTCAGTTTCTACTACTTCCGTATGTTCATAGCTAGTCTCAGAACCTTGATATTGTGATGTTGTTGAGTGGTTATGCCACCATTTTGCATGATGTCTAAAATCTTTTTGAGCATTTACAGCCGTTATCTTTATGCAGTCATCGAGTTTCTAAAATAGTCTGATGCATTTGCAATTCCCTTCCTCCCGTTCCTGATGTCCTTTTGGGCCAGATTAAGCACACTAATCGGTGAGTTGAGGTACTCCATTGCCTCGACGTATATGTTGGAGTTATTATTATGACCCTAGGTGTCTTAGAGGATCACCTAGTAATCCAGCCATGCTTTGTGTTCCCGGTGTGATGATTTTGCCCATCATTCTCGAAAAGCATCCCGTGATGTCATATAGTTAGTAGGCCTTCTATTTACGGGTTCTTGAACTGAGATTCACCCTACTTACTTCATGTTGATAGTGTTTGCTAGTTCCTTTAGGATATTAGTAACCTTGTGACAGTCCTCGAGGTCCGTGGTTTTTCCTACTTCCAAATACCATGAACCATTAAGGCAGAAGTTCTTTGAACCAAAAGATCACAATTAAGAGTGCTCTCGATGGGTTCTCCATTCTATATTGTGACTCTGCCAGTTCAACCTTTCTGCATGGGTTATCCGGAAGAAATATGTTGAATTTGTTCGGCATACTAATCCATGCATCCACAACTCAGAAAAACATATGTTCCTTTGAGTTGTCCCTCTTTAGTTGTCTTCTGACCTTCGTCTATCAATTGATAGTCAAGGGTATGTGTGCGATCGTGTTCATCGATGCCTACTATTCTTGTGGTTCGTCAAGCCGTTCTATTTTAGAATGAATAGGAGAAACAAACTCCAGTATCTCATCCAT
The DNA here is from genome assembly GCA_021605145.1 of Aegilops bicornis. Lineage (NCBI taxonomy): Eukaryota > Viridiplantae > Streptophyta > Magnoliopsida > Poales > Poaceae > Aegilops > Aegilops bicornis. Next base: position 254,427,269 of record CM038671.1, on the reverse strand, counting down.
TTCTAGGATTGGATCAAAGTAGTGGTACTTCGCAGATCAAAGTGCCAATCCAGCTTTTGTTCTGTTCTACCTTGGAGTATCACCCTCTGTCATAACAAGGGTATCATGGGAATTGCACACCATCCTATGAACTCTTGATGCAGTGATACTTCTCGGCCTCATTATTCATTTCTCGGCTCCCGTGTTGTTTCCACCGGAATGCCGACAGGTGAACTATGATGTGCGAAATCAATACTGCTAGCAACCCCGTTGATTGGTAGTTAATGGACAATAATCTCATTCTTAGCGTGTTGGTATTGAATCAACATTCTAAGATAGATTGTGCTACCTAGTCCTTATTTCTGGTGCACTCTTCGATCAATGAGTTAGGATTAATCAATCCCTTGCTTATTTGATCATATCTTCTTCTTTCTGAAAAGCAAGATTGTTCTCGAGCTTAGTAACATATCGGTGGTTCGTGATGTTAGAATATCTTCGGAAGTATTACCAGTTGTCACTGACCGCTATGTTGAGTTCGTGATCATGTTGGTTTTCCTCCAAACCACCCATTCTCCAAGAATGCATGTTGGATAACCCTAAGCTAGTTGGTTAAGCCAAACAACAACTTGGAGAGTTGGAAGATAAAAGCTTGTCCGACTTAGTTCATTTTAAGGGATATCTTGTATGTGTGTTGAAGAAAGTTGATATTTTCATCGACTGACCCTCGTGATCAGTTAATGGACCTATCATTTTATGCAACCTTTGATTTGAGTATGGGCTATCATCAAATCAGACCAGAACCAACGATATTCATAATGTTGTCTTACTCGTGGTTGCTTCCTCGAGCATACACCATTATATTTTTTGGGTCTGACCAATGCTACCACCGTGTTCACGTAATTATGGAATTGCACTTATATGGAAACCTGGATGAATTGTTGTTGAGCCCATCAGCAACATTGTTATCTTCTCCATGATTTGTGTTGAACATCCAGCTAGTATTGGAATCTTTGTAAGCATTATCTTCATGTCCCAAGTTAGTCACGCCTATATGCGAAGTACTCTATGGTTTGATAGGTTGGCCGCCTCCATTCCATATGTGTTTCCCTAGCACACCAAGCCCCTGATTGATTTGTTCAAGGAGAAGAAGTTCCTTCCTAAGAGCAAGACTTATGCAAGGACTTCAAGATCCTCGATGATGGTTCCCCTTCTGAACTCGATAGCGATTTATTATAAGACTACTATGTGTTCATGCTTGTCTCGGACAACACGTTCACATGTAGTAGCTCAACCAGCTCATTTTTTGGAACTTGCTATCGTAGTTCACTCCCCGAGAATCTCGCAACATCATCTCGTCGATTTGTGTTGCAAATTTTCTTTTCCAGACACATCTCGTCGGTTTTATAGTGCACTTGCATCGCACACGGTTAAGCCAGTACCTCCGCCCTTTGCTCGCGCTTGTGCGGTCGTGGTGATTTTACAGCGCACTTGCATCGCACACAGTTGAGCCAGTACCTCCACCTTTTCTCGCGCTTGCGCAGGCGTGGTGATTCACAGGGCACTTGTATCACTCATGGTTAAGATATTATACCCATGTCCGTTGAGCGTCATCAGAGTCTTTGCAGCCAAAAATAACGTTAGAGAGGGTCAGAAGACAGCCACACTAACATGTGGCCCAAATATATATGAGTGAAAAGGGTGGTGTCTGATGTTCAGAATTCCAATGCACAACTTTGACCGCTCGGGCCCACGGTTGGGCGCGTCGTCGAAGATCGATGAAAGGGGCCAGAAGTCAAGAACCACCTGGAAGTGGCCAAATATATGTAGGAATATTAGGGATGTTTAAAACTTTAAATACAAAATGCATAACTTTGGTGGCACCTGCCTCGCAAACCCGAAAGCACCCTTGGATATATATATACATATATATATATATATATGTAATGACATAATGTCGTACCTAGATAGGATGCTTGGGCCACCACCTCCCACTTCATGTCAGCGGGGCGGATGCCCGTAATGATCAATACTTTGGTCATACATGCATGTCGTCATGACGTACCATAAGACGGACCAATGAATCTATCGTTTGGTCAAACGACATTTGTTGTTGTCGATAAACCGCTTGGGCCAATAGATTGAACCATCATAAAGATCGCATGAGAGGGACCACAAAACGAGCACCTTGCATGCAACCCAAAATGATGTACGTTGGGAAGGGGTGATGTGTGTTTTCAATATAGAATAATGTACAATTTAGATGTGGTGCCTACCTCTCGATACAGACAACAACCATGAAGGCAAGGTAGTTAAGGATGAGATATCACGAGGTATGATGTAGGTCGAACCCAGCAATCCGAGCATGTGGGAGGGAATCCTGACAACGCATGAGCTCGAGCTTTCATTGAGCGACATGTGAAGGTGACCGGCCCTAACACGAACTAGGAGGAACCCATTCATGGACAACACATACCCCTCATTATCGGTCAAAGGGATGATATATATATACACTCGGGGAGCACACAGATATGCGTGTCATCACAAAAAACCGCACAAGGGAGACATGGTCGATCTGAAGACCCCGTATACACTGCATGCGGCCCGAAAATATGTATCAGTGCGGTGGTGTGTGATGTGTTTAAATCCCAAATGCACAATTTCGATGGGCCATCAACTACATTACAAACCGAACATCGTACCCGACTCCAAGCCTGGTTCAATACGTACGATGTCAGTTTCCCAACTTCGAGGCAGCGGCAGGGGGGGTCGTCCCACGCATGCGCTCAAACTTTATTTGGTCTAGCATGGGACACATCTATATCTATACCCCTATATAGTGTGCGAATAACTTTGAAAGTTCGTCGTCGGATAAAGCCAATCCGACGGTACAGAGATGGCAAATCCGAGCACTCATGGCCCTTTGGATATCATCTAGATTTCACCAGATTCTGCCACATGTACAATCTAGAAGACTCCATGGTTGAACTTAAGCATAATGCATAAACCTCAAAACACAAGCACTTCTCCTTTGTTCTCTAGAATCTTCCATATCTTAATTTCCCAATTTTTTTCTAAATGAATTGTCACTTTTTGTTTTTTACTTTATGCTTTACAATGCACAATTCCATGAATCTTAAAATAGTTTTTTTATAAAACTACTTGATTTTGGATGAGATGAACTATAAGAATTAAACGAACATCTACATCATGCATATATGACTCAAATCTTACATGCTATAGTGTGGTGTTTCTTCATAATTTGGTTACCAAATCTCATGCGTGCAATGCACGTGTACCTTACTAGTATCAATAGGAAACCATCATGGTCAAACCCTTCTCATTGTTGGGTCAAAGGGATAGATTGTGTGTGCCCCCTAATTGTCGGTAAAGGATAGTATATATACCTCGGGGAGCCAACAGATATGTGCCGCATCTATAAGCCGCACAAGGGAGACATGCTCGAGAAGAACACCGCCCCCTATACCACGCATGCAACCTGAAAAAGGTTTATATAATCGCCATGACAGGTCAAGTCAATCATTCTTTAATTTTTTTAGAGGAAAAAATAACCCATAAAACATAGTAAGTTTATATAATCGCCATGACAGGTCAAGCCAATCATTCCATAATTTATTAGAGCAAAATATAACCCATAAAAACATAGTCTACAAATTAGCAAAACGAGGATCCCAAGGTTTATATAATTGCCATAATAGGTCACTATAGAGATATAATATATCTCGATAATGACCGTCATGGCATTTAAATGAAGCTTGAGATATGCAACTTCCACCGGGTCACCCATCCTTGGACTACTCCAGCCCGAAACACGCTTAACTTCTGCGTTCTATTTGACTAGGCTAGCGGATGGGAAGCCGGCCCTTGCTGATAAGAATTGCCTCCTTGCCATTAAGGCATTTCACGCTGGTCACCCTATGGGACCTACTCCCTCCTATCACACAAATTTGTGCTTTTAGAAACTGTGTGGGATATTTTACATGGCGATGTGTCGCCGCTAGCCTTCAATGAGCACTGACCTTTGGCGGTAGCGGAAAGCGATGGGAGAAGAGGTGGAAAAACCGATGAGATTAGTGGCGAGAAACATTAGCATGTTTAGAAAACCTAGTAGAGAAGAGGCGTGAGCTAGCACGAGGCATGCGCGGTGCTTACCCATGTCTTGCATGTCTTTGCCGAGAAGGGCTCAGGGTTGCCGTTCGATCTGGGAGCATCCTATGGTGCACATGCATGATCCGCAGTGTTTGGGTTCTGGCCAATCAGAACGCACGACTCAGATCACGCGCTGCAGGGGGATTGGGGCATCGGCCACGGTTTGGTAGGCACACAGCTTTCGTGAGTGAACCGTCTGCTATTTGAAAACATTTTGTGAGAAGAATCTCGGTTTTTAAATCCCCGTAATTCCAAAACTAAGCCAAAAATCGTGAAACCTGGCATGGTGTCACGACATGGCACATATATGTCGAGGAATTCTTTTCGACCATTTTGGCGCAACTTTTATTACATGCCTCTTACAAACCGGAGCTTCTCTCAAAGAAGCCTCGTGGTTCGATAGGGAAACATGTCCCCTTATTGTGGCGAAACATAATCACTGCCTCTTTTCGCCTTTGTATTTTCTTCTCACGGGCAACATGGAGCGACAGGGATATCCATGCTGAAATTTAAACTTATTCAGGGTTCGTTTGGCCTTTTTATACACTAATTGAGTTTCCTAGGTATTTAATGTCCATAATTCAAATCTGAACTTCAAATACATGCTCCAGTTCACCAAAATGGCTAGAAAATTTGTACATGTGTCCTTGGGTGCATGTTTAGGCCCCATGCCAGGAATGGGAACGAATTACAACCGTACCCGCGTCCTGACTCGTCCTCAAACATTTGGAATCTCGGTTTTTAAGTCCCCGTAAATCTTAAACTCACCAGAAAGTCATCAAAGGTGGCATGGTGTCACGTCATGTCACATATATGTCGTGGTAAGAACATTGTCCAATTTGGGCCAAGCTTTATTACAAACCTCTTACAAGCAGAGGCTTCTCTCAAAAGAAGCCTCATGATTCCAAGCAGGGAAACGTGTTCCCCTTAATGGCGAAACATAATCCTTTGCCTCTTTTCACCTTGTATTTTCTTCCACGGGCAACATGGAACGACATGATATCCGTGCTGAAATTTAAACTTATTCGGGGTTCGTTTGGCCTTTTTATACACTAATTGAGTTTCCTAGGCATTTAATGTCCATAATTCAAATCTGAACTTCAAATACATGCTCCAGTTCACCAAAATGGCTAGAAAATTTATACATGTGTCCTTGGGTGCATGTTTGGGTCCCATGCCAGGAATGGGAATGAATTACAACCGTACCCACGTCCTGGCTCGTCCTCAAACATTTGGAATCTCGTTTTTTAAATCCCCGTAAATTCTAAACTCACCAGAAAGTCATCAAAGGTGGCATGGTGTCACGTCATGGCACATTTATGTCATGGTAAAAACATTGTCCAATTTGGCCAAGCTTTATTACAAACCTCTTACAAATCGGAGCTTGTCTCAAAGAAGCCTAGTGGTTCCGATAGGGAAACGTGTTCCCCTTGTGTGCGAAACGTAATCACTGCCTCTTTTCACCTTGTATTTTCTTCCACGGGCAACATGGAACGACATGATATATATGCTGAAATTTAAACATATTCAGGGTTCGTTTGGCCTTTTTTTTTACACTAATTGAGTTTCCTAGGCATTTAATGTCCATAGTTCAAATCTGAACTACAAATACATGCTCCAATGCACCAAAATGGCTAAAAACGTACATGTTTCCTTGGGGTGCATGTTTAGGTCCCATGGAATGAATGGGAGCAATTCTACTGATCTCCTTTGTCTGGCTTGGCCACAAACATTGCGAATCTCGGTTTTAAATCTCTGTAAATCCAAAACTCACCAGAAATCATGAAACTTGTCATAGTGTCACTACATGGTACATATAATTGTCCAATTTGGGCGAAGCTATATTACAAGCCTCTTACAAACCGGAGCCTGTCGCAACCCTCGTGGTTTCGGTAGGGAAACATGCCCCTCTTGTGGGCGAAACGATAATCGCTGCCTCTTCTCGCCTTGAACTTTGTTTTCTACAGGCTACATAGAATAACAGGAATGTCGGGCTGAAATTTGAAACTGTTCAGGGTTCATTTGTTGATTGTATATATTACTAATTAGTAAGTTTTCTACGCATTTAATGTAGTCCGTAATTCAAATTTGAACTACAAGCACATGCTCAAGTGAAGCAAAATGGGTGGGAAATCGTACATGTGTCATTGGGTACATGTTTAGGTCTCATTTAAGGAATGGGAATGAATTACAAACTTGTCTTCGTCCTGAAACATTGAGAATCTTGGTTTTTAAATCCCAGTAAATCAAAAACTCACCCAAAAAACATGAAACTTGGCATTGTTTCATGACGTGGCACATATATGTCGTGGTAAAAAAAATCGTCCAGTTTGAGAAGAGGCGCACACATTAGTAGCCAACGAAGTCCTTTTTGAAACCAAAAAGCTGACACGTTAATATCGCAAAAGTTATATTAACCGTGTCGAAATTTAACAATACTCGGTGGCGTGCGTGCAACTGTTTGATTAGACGGGACGAGCGCGAGAAGTCCGCCGTGCAGGCTTGATGGGATGCGTGCATCCTATCCACCACGCAAGCTCGATGGGACGCGTGCATCCTGTCCACCTCACAGGCTCGATGGGACACGTGCGAGCAGCAAGGCCGCCCATGCTCACCGGGAAGCGAGCTCTTTGACCTCCATGTACCAGCCGCCGCCCGCCTCGCTCACAACTTCTCCATTAATGGGTTAATTAAAGCACCTGGATGGAGGGTGTTTGCTTGTGATCCCATGGCAGCATTTTCTTTGTTCATGTTTTCAACTCGTATCCCGCCCTAATTTAAATTGCCACATAGGGCAACGGATAATACGACCACAAATAAAATGGCAACGGATAATATGACGACAAATACAATGGCGCAGATAATAATTGTCTTACATATTCCAGATAATTTAAAATGCCACATGCGGCAAAGCCCGGAAGACACAGGGGCAAGAGAAGAAGGAAATTGCACACAACGATGCGGGTCGCCATCTGTCTCTACTACTCGTCGATGGATCGCCGGGCGACGACATCCTCCAGCTCCTTCTTCAATTCCTCACGACTTTGCTTGAAAGCATCCATGGATTTCTCCAGCTCCTGCTCGCGCTTGATCCGGAGCTTCCTCAAGCCACCCATCAGTTCCTCGACGATCGCTTTCAGCATCACCCCCGAGGCACTGTTCAGTTCATGCAGCATCTTCCAGCCGGCGGCCTCCTCCTCCTTCTCAGTGAGCAACTTGAGGAGCTTCACATTGTCACCCATGAGTTGCTCGACAAGGCCGGTCGCCTTGTCAACCGAGGCATCGCTGATCTTGAGCAGCTTCATCAAGCCGTCGACCAGCTCCTACTGCGTAGTGAGGCCGGTGAAGGACTTCAGGAATGCCGGCTTGTCAAGATGGCCGATGCCGCGAATGTGCTTGTGCGAGCCCTCGTGTGCCCGTGAGAGCTTGTTCGAGGGGCTCATGTGGCCTTGGGACATCTCTGTTGCGGCTGCTTTCACAAGTGGGACCTCTCTAGTGCTTTCGCGGCCTTGGTCTTTGCTGCCTGGTTATATGTCCACCCTAAACTCCTCCTACCGGTCAAGGCGGAACGACTTGACAGGAAAGACCAGTTTTGTTGGTGATGAGGAGAGGAACTGTGAAGTAATTTTCAAGTGGGTAGTTTTTATAGCCCGGTGCAAGTGTGAACACATATTAGTTTGATAGGTGTGAACAGATTTGCAATTACTTATTGCGTTGTAATCTGCAATGTGATGAGAAACAAGGTCAAAATTTATTGATGGTAGAAGGTTGACCACGTGGTTGCTCGCCGTTGAGTCAGCTGTTTGCCATGTATCACACACATGTTGTTAAGCTGAACCATTTCTGTTGTGTTCGCTAATCGAAAACAGTTCGTCCGAGTGAATTGTAGGCCCTATATCACACACACATTTATATGGCTAACCGTTTCTGTTGCACTCCCTAATAGAAAATAGTTCATCTGAGAGAGCTGTATGTTGTATATCACAAACACATTGATATGGCTACCCATTTCTATTTTTCTGCCTCATCGCAAACAGTTCGAACGGGTTAATTAACCGTGTGCCCTCGTCATGAGACGCAACTAAAATCTGAACCGTGTTTGATGGCTCCACCATCACAAACGTTTTGCACCTTTTTTGACGGTTTTTACATCCCCATTTGTGATTAATGCATCGCATACAGTTTAAATCAAAGGGTCTCTGATCGTAGTGTCGCGTTAGCAGCATCCTGCAGTAGTGTGGCAATGGTTCCAAATGTCGTCGCGGAAAGGGGTTAAAAACCATTTGTATAGCACCTCGCTGTACCAATGAAGATGTGACGGCACGACTATGCCAATCGATGCGGAACCAATTTTTTACTGACGACGATATTCATCAGTCCATACAAGCAAAGATGTGTCAGTATGAGTAGGCCCCTCCATGCGGTCCTTGTATTTTTTCCTAAAAGATAGATAATGGGGCAAGTCATGTTCTGGACTCGCCTCTGCATGTGATGCAGCGGCACGCCGCATCGTCGCCTACTATGGCTTGTTCCTGGCTCGGCCTCGCCAGGAAGGGGGAGGGGGTCCCGACCCCCCTTCCACACACGGGCTCGGCCTCGCGCTAACACGGCAATGCACTCGTGGGATGACGGGCCAGCGGTGTGGTTCTTCCGCCCCACGCACCCACACCACCTAAAAGATATACAATGGGGCAAGTCATGTTACAGACTCGCCTCCTACGGCTCGTTCCTGGCTCGGCCTGCGCCGAGAGGTGGTCCTGACCCCCTCCACACCCGGCTTGGCCTCGCCCTAAAGCGGCAGTGTGCTCGATTGACAGGTGCAGTGCGGTGATTTGAAAGTGCAACTAATCCCCTGGTGGTTATGGTAATTCATAACAATATATAGCTCATTGAACTAATATCCATTCAAGTCTAATATTTCAGAAAGTTCAATGAATGGCACGGCATGGACTAGTATGTGGACCCCTCAAAATTCTAAGGACACATATTGGCAAAAACTCAAGACTCTTCATTTATACTTTAGTGATCCAAGATCACATTGAGTCCATAGGAAAGCCAATACTATTAAAAGGGGATGAGGTGTTGCATAATGGTCTACTTGCTCAAAATGCTTTGTGATATTGCTCCAAAGCCCTCAACTACTTTCTCATTCCAAATATGTCCAAAACCCAAAGTCAAACTCGGCCCCACCAAAATCTTCTATCTGACACCATCGAGTTCATTTGACATAGCCACTTCCAGAAACCCTAACACCCCGGTCACACCGATACGGATCTCGGTCTCACCGAGATGGCCCTGCAAGCTCTCTGTTTCCCTTTTGTAACATTTCGGTCTCAGCGAAATGAGCAATCGGTCACACTGAGTTTGATTGGCCAAATCTCTGTTTGCTCTTTGCTGAAATCGGTCTCACCGAGTTCACGGAATCGGCGCCACCGAGATGAGGTTTTGCCCTAGCCCTAGCACATCGGTCCCACCGAGTTGTTCTAGTCAGTCCCATCAAGATTCCTAACGTTCACATTTTGAAGTGAATCAGCCTCACCGAGTTCTTCGATTTGGTCTGACCGAGTTGGGTCAAATGTGTGTAATGGTTGGATTTTGTGTGGATGCTATATATACCCCTCCACCCCCTTCTCCATATGTGAGAGAGCCATCAGAACGTGCCTACACTTCCAGCTTACATTTTCTGAGAGAGAACCACCTACTCATGTGTTGAGATCAATATATTCCAGTCCAACCACAAGATTCTTTATTTCTAGCATTCCACAAGTTGCTTTCCACTCAAATCATCTTTCCACCATATCCATATCTATGAGAGAGAGTTGAGTGTTGGGGAGACTATCATTTGAAGCACAAAAGCAAGGAGTTCATCATCAACACAACATCTATTACCTTTTGGATAGTGGTGACTCCTAGATTGGTTAGGTGTCGCTTGGGAGCCTCCGACAAGATTGTGGAGTCGAACCAAGAAGTTTGTAAGGGCAAGGAGATGGCCTATTCCGTGAAGATCTACCCGAGTGAGGCAAGTCCTTTGTCGGCGATGGCCTTGGTGGGATAGACAAGGTTGCTTCTTCGTGGACCCTTCGTGGGTGGAGCCCTCCGTGGAATCGCGCAACCATTACCCTTCGTGGGTTGAAGTCTCCATCAACATGGATATATGATAGCACCACCTATCAGAACCACGCCAAAAATTTCCGTGTCATCATTGGAATTACACTCTCGAAACACTTCCCTTTACCTTCATATGCAATGTTTTACTTTCCGCTGCTACACTCTTAGAATTTCATGTGTAGGTTGATGGCTTGACTTGTGTTAATTGCTAAAATCTGCCAACAACTAAAATTGGGAAAAAGGTTAGATTTTCATTTGGTCAAGTAGTCTAATCAACCCCCCGCCCTCTAGACCTACTTTCGATCCTACAAGTGGTATCAGACCTTTGGTCTCCATTTGCCTCGATTTCCATAGCTTTGGTGATAGCCTTGGTTTCACAACCTAGGAGAGTATGGTGTCTAGCGAGGGAAATTACCACCGTAGAGGTCCTTACTTTGATGGTACTAATTTTGCTAGTTGGAAGCATAAGATGAAAGTACATATTATCTGTCATAACCCCGCCGTTTGGGCTATTGTGCGCATTGGTTTGCAAGGTGATTTCTTCAAGGATGGAAAAGAACCGGATCGTGAAGCGGCCATGGAAGAAATGAAGATGTTGCAATACAATGCTCAAGCTTAAGATATTCTCTTGAACGGATTGTGCCCCAAAGAATTCAACAAAATCAACCGCCTTGAGAATGCAAAGGAAATTTGGGATACTTTGGTTGATATGCATGAAGGTACTGAGTCCGTCAAGGAACCGAAATTGGATGTGCTTCAAAGTCAACTTGACAAGTTCAAGATGAAGGATGGTGAAGGAGTTGCTGAGATGTACTCTAGGCTTGCTCTCATCACAAATGAGATTGCCGGCTTAGGAAGCGAAGAGATGACCGACAAATTCATCATCAAGAAGATCCTAAGAGCCTTGGATGGAAAATATGATACCATGTGCACCTTGATCCAAATGATGTCCAATTACAAAGATCTCAAGCCCACGGAAGTCATTGGTAGAATTTTTGCTCATGAGATGTCACTCAAGGATAAGGAAGAGCTCCATAAAAAGTCAAGCGATGCTATGAAAGCTTCAAGTGATGCTCCTACAACATCAGGTGAGAAACAAGTCTTCAATGAAGAATTGAGCTTAATGGTGAAGAACTTCAACAAGTTCTACAAGAATAGAAGCAAAGAGAGAAGCTCCAAGTCAAGATCCTACAATGACAAAAGATCTTCTAGTCTTGATCGTAATTGCTACAATTGTGGAAGACCCAGACACTACTCCAATGAGTGTACGGCTCCCTAAAAGAAAAGAGAAGATTCACCAAAAAGGAGAAGTAAAATAGATGAATAACTACCAAGAGAGAGAAGGAGTAGAGATGATCGGTATGAACGAAGACCCTCTAATAGAAGAAAGGATTCGGAAATGAAGGACAAGTCATCAAAGAGCAAGACGAGATGAAGACATCAAGATCACGTTGGTGAATGGGTATCGGGTTTCAACTCCGAGAGAAGCTATCACTCCTACTATGAATATACTCAAGATGAAGGTGTTGCCAGTCTTGCACTTGTGTCATCCAACTCCTACGACATATTTGACTCACCAAATGAGGGAATTGGAAGATGCTTCATGGCTAAAGGCCCTAAGGTATCACACCTCAAGATGAAGGTTTTGCCGGTCTTGCACTTATTCATTTCAATAGTGATGAAGATGATTTGCTAGGTGATGATGATTTACTTGTTGACAACACAAGTGATGAAAACTATGATGAAATTGCTAGTATTCATGCTAATCAAGATGAAACGAATGACAATGTCGGATGTGGGGTTCCGGCAAACCCTTAAGGTTCAAACACTGGGGTGCGCGTGAAGTCTTTCCCCCCTACCAATCTACGTCCTAGCTCGCTAAGATCTCGCGGATGAACTCGGCAGACTACTTAACCGCGAGAAAGACACGAGATTTATCTTGGTTAAGACCACCGATGTGGTGTAATACCCTACTCCAGTGTTGTGGTGGTGGATTGCCTCTTGGGCTGATGATGAATAGTACAGGGGAAGAACAGCCTCCTGAGGTTGAGGTGTTCTTGTGCGTATGAACTTGTGAGGGTTTGATCATGCTAAGATCAGATGCCTCTACTGTGGTGGCTAGTCCTATTTATAGAGGGCCTGGTCCTCTTCCCAAATATTGAGCGGGAAGGGAGCCAACAACGGCGGGCAAATTTGAAGGGGGACAGCTAGACAAGCTATCCCGACAAAAGCGGTCTCCGCCTGCGAAAAGCCCTAGGGTGACGTCGTCTTGGGCTCCACGATGACCTCCTCCTTGCCGTCCTCCTGGTCTTGGTCTTGTTGCACCAATATGGCAACCTTTGCCTGATGCCTCAGTACTCTTCGCGTGCGCTTGCCTCCTTAGCACCAAAGGGGAAATAAGGACGCTGCGCGCACTGGCGCCCGCCTGGCACCGTTCGTCATGGCTCACGTCACAAGAGCCTCGTGAGGTTTGCCTCGCCTTGATATCTCCGCTCCTCGTGAGCCTGCCTGGCTAGGCCACTCCAGAAGAGGTCTTGCATCGTCCGCCTCGCTAGGCTTGGACCATCGCGAGGGTCTTGGATGCCTTGTTGATGAAGATGGGCCGTACGGCCTACTACCTAGCCACGCCGTGGGCTGCAGGCAGGCAAGTCTAGGGACCCCGTTCCCCGTAACGCCGACAAGAGCCCCGGGCCCAAGGTGTGCTTTCGGGCTGAAACCCAGCGGCAAAGCCAAGGGTCAAGTTCGGGCGCGCGGGCCCCAAAAAGCCCGCCGCTTGGTCGACGCGTGGCGGTTGATTGGGCGTGGGCGTCTCGCTTCCCCACGATGCCTCGGCAACTGCACGGTTTGACAAGTCCCTGCGACATGCAAGGAAAACCATCATTATCTGCGATCATGGGAGACGTCAGTTGGCCTTCTCTTGCTATAAATGGGGAGGGGCGGAGCCCCCGTTGCCCATCTCTTCCTCGCTTTCTTGCTTCGTCCTCCTTGCTCCATTGCATGCAGTGCCATCGATGGCGCCACGAAAGAAGTTCTCTGCCGCCGAGAAAGGAAAGGCCCCTCGCGAGGGCCCCAGCTCCCCGGCGCCCAAGCGTGGCCGTGGCCGTCCGTGCAAGCACGCCGCGACCCCCACCGTGGCCCACTGTCGAGGTGGCGCCGCGGTACGCAGTGGGGATCGTCCCATGCCTGGTGGTTCAGCCGACGGGGGGAGGCGAGCGATGGTGGCGCGGCCTCCCCGCCCGGGCTTCCATTCGGCTGAAGTGTCGCCAGAGTTCGTTATCTGGTCGGAGAGCCCGGCCGGCATCTGGCTCCAACTTTCGTGCTTCTTCACCGGCGAACTGCCGGCCTCTGGTCCGGGCGGGCTCTGGCTGCAGCCGGACGGCTGCTGCAGCAGGGCCTCTTGGGTTGCGGTCGAGACTTCCGCCGCCGGCAACATAGCCCTAGCCCGCGGCTTGCAGACGTTCGCCCGCGCGTGTGGCCTGGGCAGGCGGTGCACCCTCCACTTCAGGTACGATGGTGAACCGACCCTTTACGTGAGGGTGTTTGGGGAAGATGGTCGCCGCGCCGGGTGCTGCCCCGAGACGAACGACGGTGAGGAGGTGCTCGGCCTTGGTGATGGTCGCGATGAGGACGAGGGCGAGCCTGCCCTCGGCGGCGACCGCGCCTCCTCCAGCTACGGCGGCTCTTCCTCCGGTGACAGCTCCAGCAGCGGCGGTTACGACCAGCCGCCGCGTCGTCGTGCCCGCTTCGAAGGAGGCAGCGGGTCATATCGTCGTCGCGCCCCCGTGAAGCGCGAGGAGGAGTCTGGCTAGGCTTGCGGCGTCGCCAAGGGCCTGCCTCCGCGAATTGCTGCAACGCTGCTTTGTTTAGCTTTTTCTTTCTTTCCTGCATCAGAAAACGAAACCAGTATGGGCCCAGAGGGGCGTGTATCGAACTGTGGTTCTTTGGTTAATGCATTGTGCAAGTCGTTCCCATGTCGTGCTACTATTTTGCGCAAATATAACTTAACCTGGCGTGTTTAGGAAACCCTTTCCCTCGCACGGTGTTCGCGTTGCTCGGAAACTGCAAAAAATTCGTTAGGGGGTGTACCAAAGACTTGCCGTCCACCCAAGCCTTGACTTGGCGCCGTGTCGCGGTACAGGGGCACGCAGTTTAGGAGAGGTGTGCCAGCTTCCAGGCTCGAACGAGGGTGGCTCGCGAAAAGACAAAGAGAGGAGAAACGCTCGCGAGGGCACCTGCCTAGCCCCCTCGCGAGGCATGCGAGAGAGAGGACACGAGCAAACCAGAGCCGAAACAAGCGGTAAAAGGTCGGGGAACCAAATTAGCAACGAACGCCAAGATCAACTTTGACTAAGGAAAAGCGAGCCAACTACGGAAAGCAAATGAAAAGCCGCGTCTGGCACCTAATCTAGTCTTCAAGTCTTCTCACCAGCGCGGAGCTAAGTGCTGTCCACTAGGCGTGGGAGGGATCCCCAGGGCCTGAGGCGGCGCTCACGAGACTCGGAGGCGTGTACAGCCCCAACTCATTATTACGTGAGAGTGTCCGCAGGCGGCGATTCTTCACGGGCACGGGCCTTCTTCACAGGCCACAGGCCTTTCTTCTCGAGCTCTAGGCCTTGCTTCTCGTGCTCACAGGCCTTGCTTCTCGTGCTCTAAGCCTTGCTTCTCGAGCTCACAGGCCTTGCTTCATGGATAGAATTGCGGAGGTCTTTGGATGTTCCAGGCATTCTGGATCGGTGTCCCGTCCTGCGTCTCCAGGCGCGCCGCGCCCGGACTGGAGACATGAGCGACCCTGAACGGGCCCTCCCACATGGGCGAAAGCTTGTGCAGCCCTTCCTTGGAGAGGACCCGCCTGAGGAGGTCGCCTACCTCGAGCGTCCTGGAGCGGATGTTGCGGCAATGGTACCGCCACAGAGCTTGTTGGTACCTCACCGCCCTTAATGCGGTTTAACGACGGCGCTCCTCCCCCAGCACGAGGTCCATCCCCCGCGCGGCGTCCTGCTGCACTTCGTCGAATGCCAGGACCCGCGCGGAGCGATGCTTGACCTCGTGAGGAAGGACCGCCTCAGCTCCATAGACGAGGAAGAATGGAGTCTCGCCCGTCGGCTTGGTGGCCGTGGTACGAATGGACCACAGCACGGACTGGAGTTCGTCGTGCCAGCCCCTGCCGTAGGCCTCCAGCTTCTTCTTGAAGGTCCTGGTCTTGAGGCCCCTCAGGACCTCAGCGTTGGCGCGTTCGGCGACCATTGCTCTGGGGTGGGCCACGAAGCGTGGCAGATCTGCGTTCCATGGTTAGTACATGGGTTTTGAAGAGGTTACTAGTAAACTGCGAGCCATTATCTGTGATGATGCGGTTGGGAACCCCGAAGCGGCTCCACGAGGCCCTTGATGAACTTGACGTGAGCCGGCTGGAATGGTATGGACGGCTTCCACTTCCACCCACTTGGTGAACTTGTCGATGGCGACGTAGAGATAGCGGTAGCCCCCTGGCGCTCATGGGAACGGGCCCATGATGTCCAGCCCCCAGAACGCGAACGGCCACGTGAGCGGAATGGTTTGGAGGCCCTATGCAGGCTGATGGATCTGCTTGGCGTGGAATTGGCAAGCTTCACAAGACTTCACCAGCTCGGCGGCGTCGTTGAGTCTTTGTAGAGGCCAATAGAACCCACTGCGGAACACCTTGCCAACAAGGGTCCGTGACGACGAGTGGTGTCCACAATCACCGCCGTGTATGTCAATCAGCAACTCTCTTCCTTGATCGCTGGAGATGCAGTGCAGCGTGACATCGTTCGGTCGCTTCCTGTACAACTCACCGTCTTGAATGCAGTACGCCATGGCCTGTCGTGCCACGTGCACCGCGTCTTCTTCCTTCTCCAGCACCGTCCCGTGCACCAGGTACTCCTTGAATTCCTTGGTCCATGATTCCTCCTGGGGCTCGAGCACCAGGAGCAGCCGAGCTCCTGTGGTCGGGCTGCAGGCTGGGGCTCCCGTGGCCGGGGGCTGTGGGAGCTCCTCCCGAGGCTAAGTCGTGCTTGAAAGAGATGGCGTAGCCGATGGCTTGAAGAGCCGTTCTTCGAAGACACCGGGTTCTTGCGGTTGCCGCTTGGATGCTCTCTTGGCGATGTCGTCGGCTTCCTTGTTGGTGCCGAGGGCACGTCTGCTGCAACTCGAGCCCGAGAACTGCTTTTCCATATGCGTACCTTCGTGAGGTAGGCCTGCATGTGCTCGTCCTTTGGCTCGTACACTTTGTTGGAGAAGTTGACGAGGAGCTGCGAGTCGCCCTTGATGGTAAGGCGCCTTACCCCCAAAGTCGACGCGGCCTTCAGGCCAGCTATGAGGCCTTCATATTTTGCGATATTGTTGGAGACCTTCTCGCCATGCTTTGGAAGCGAGTTACCTGACATAGTAAAGCTTGTCTTGAGTGGGCGAGATGAGCACTGCTCCAGCCCCCGCGCCCTGGTGTGCGAAGGCGCCATCGAAATACATGACCTAGCCTTCTGGTGCCTCACTTCCTAGGGAGGTGGACCGGTCTTCTCCTTCCTCGAGAGCCCGGGCATCGGTCCATTCTGCCACAAAATCGGCAAGCGCGGCTCCCTTGATGATCCTGATAGTGCTGAACTCCAGCTGGAACGCTTGCAGCTCGATGTTCCACTCAGCGACCCTTCCGGCCAAGTTCGGGCTCCTGAGTACCCTCTCCAATGCGTAAGATGAGACGACCTTGATGGGGTGGCCCTAGAAGTAGTGTCGCAGCTTGCGCGAGGCCACCAAGAGTGCGGCAGGAGCTTTGCGGCATTGGGTAAGCGTGCCCTAAGCGTCCGTGAATGCACGGTCTTGACAAAGTACACCTAGTGCTCGACGAGGGCCGGCACACTGTTAGGGCTCGGGTCTTGAGGAGATTGTGGTGTATCCTGAGGTGGAGGGTCTCCTGAGGTCTGACCGTCCTCGGGAGCTTCCGCGATGTTGACCTGCCGAGATTGGTCTTCTGCTACTAATGGCTCTGCCGCGCCTTCCTCACCCTACGCCGCATCAGCTCTGGCTCGGCGCGGCATACCCTTGTCTTGGTGCTCCTCCCGAACCGCCACCAGCGCCGCGCTGGCGGAGTACGAGGTGGCGGCAAGGTAAATAACCAGTGGCTCGAGAGGCCATGGCGCCACCATCACCGGGGGGCTGGTGAGGTACTTCCTGAGGTCATGGAAGGCCCGGTCGGCCTCCGGGGTCCACTCGAAGGGGCCCTTTTTCTTCATGAGCTTGAAGAAGGGCAAGGCGCGCTCGCCTAGCTTGGAGATGAAATGCCCTAACGCGGTCACCCGTCCTGCCAGCTTTTCCACCTTGAGGGTTTGTGGTGGGCTCATGTCTTCGATGGCCTTGATCTCCGGGTTTGCCTCGATCCCTCTGTGTGACACGAGGAACCCTAGTAGCTTACCGGAGGGAACGCCAAACACACACTTCTCCGGGTTAAGCCTCAAGTTCACCCGGCGCAAGCTCTCAAAGGTCTCCTCCAGGTCTTGAATCAACGTCTTCGCCTCACGAGATTTGACCACTATGTCATCAACATAGGCCTCTGTGTTCCAGCTGAGCTGCCGCCCCAAGGCGATGCGCATCAGCCGCTGAAAGGTTGCACCCGCGTTGCGCAGGCCGAAGGGCATGAAGGTGTAGCAGTACACCCCACACGGTGTCTGGAAGGCCGTCTTCTCCACATCCTCCACCGCCATCTTGATTTGATGTTATCCAGAGAATGCATCCAAGAAACATAACAGGTCGCACTCGGCGGTGGAGTCGACGATTTGATCGATGCGCGGAAGGGGGAACGGATCTTGGGGGCAAGCTTTGTTAAGGTTGGTGAAGTCAACGCACATCCACTCCTTCCCACCTTTCTTCGGTACCACAACAGGGTTCGCCAGCCATTCGGGGTACCGAACCTCACGGATGGTACCTACTGCCTCCAGCTTGCGCGTCTCTTGGACGATGAAGGCCTGCTTCTCAGTGGACTGCCGTCTTGCCCGCTGCTTCACGGGGCTCATGTTGGGGCACACCCTTAGATGATGCTGGATCACCTCTCTCGGGACCCCTACCAGCTGATTCGGCTCCCACGCGAATATCTCCTTGTTTGGGCGCAAAACCCTCACTAAAGCTTCTTCTTGTCTCGGGTCAAGGCTGGTTCCTATGGTGTAGGTGGCTCCTGAAGACCCGTCTTCGTCAACTGGCACCTGCTTGGTCTCGGCCTTGTCTTGGGTGAACAACTGCTTCTTCTTGGAGGGCGCTGTTTCCTTGGCCTCGGGCGTGCTGGCGCCGGCTGGCCGCGCCGCTGCCACGGTTTTGAAGGCGAGCCTGAGCGCCGTCACTGCCTCCTTAGTGTCCCCCTTGATGGTGAGGACACCCTTGCTCCCTGGCATCTTCATGAGGTTTTAGGCCGGGTGAGTCGCCGCCACAAACTGAGCAAGAGCCGGGTACCTGAGTATGGCATTGTACGGGAGACCGATGGGGGTGATGTCGAAATCCATTAGCTCTGTGCGGTAGTTGTCGCGCGTGCCGAAGGTGACAGGGAGGCGGATCTGCCCCAGAGAATGGGAGCCGGGGTGGTCTTCTGAGTCGAAGATGAGGTCGGCCTCCGGCGCAACCCAACCCGGCCGAGCCCCCTGGCGCTTGGAGGCTGCCCCAATCTGACGGAGGAAAGGCTTGACGGGGCGATCTGAAGGCGGTGCCTGAGAGCCACCCAATAGCGTCGTGACTGCGTGGTGCGCTGGCACCGCATAGCGCGCGGTGAAGAGGTTGCGGAGTTCCTCCAGAACGCCACCATGGATCCCGGGAGGTTGAGCAGCCAGACGCGCGGCTCACCGGCGAGGGCCATGGGGAACCAGTTGGCCATGATCTTGTTGTCGCCTCCGTGTTCAAGGATGGCCTCCTCATACGCCAGCAGGAACGGCGCCGGATCTGCCGCGTCGTCGTAACGCAGCAACATCTCCGGCTTGAATTTGGTTGGCCGCACTTTGCCGCAAGGCGAGGCGAGGCCCGTACCAGACTTTCCTGCCGTTGGTCTCGGTCGCAGAGGCGGTGGCGCGCACTTGCCATGGGGAGCCTTGACGACCAGGTGCAGGTTGGTTGAGAAGAGCTCCGGCGCACCCTACCTGGCGCGCCAAATGTCGGATGTGGGGTTCCGACAAACCCTTAAGGTTCGAACACTGGGGTGCGCGCGAAGTCTTTCCCCCTACCGATCTACGTCCTAGCTCGCTAAGATCTCATGACGAACTTCGATGAACTCGCATAACACGAAAGACACAAGGTTTATCTGGTTCGGGCCACCGATGTGGTGTAATACCCTACTCCACTGTGGTGGTGGTGGATTGCCTCTTGGGCTGATGATTAATAGTACAAGGGAAGAACAGCCTCCTGAGGTCGAGGTGTTCTTGTGTGTATGAACTTGTGAGGGTTTGATCACGCTAAGATCAGATGCCTCTACTGTGGTGGCTAGTCCTATTTATAGAGGCCCTGGTCCTCTTCCCAAATATTGAGCGGGAAGGGAGCCAACAACGGCGGGCAAATTTGAAGGGGGACAGCTAGTACAAGCTATCCTGACAAAAGCGGTCTCCGCCTGCGAAAAGCCCTGGGGTGACGCCGTCTTGGGCTCCATGATGACCTCCGCCTTGCCGTCCTCCTGGTCTTGTTCTTGTTGCACCAATATGGCAACCTTTGCCTGATGCCTCGGTACTCTTCGCCTGCGCTTGCCTCCATAGCACCAAAGGGGAAATAAGGACGCTGCGTGCACCGGCGCCCGCCTGGCACCCGCCTGGCACCGTTCGTCATGGCTCACGCCACGAGAGCCTCGTGAGGTTTGCCTCACCTTGATATCTCTGCTCCTCGTGAGCCTGCCTGGCTAGGCCACTCCAGAAGAGGTCTTGCATCGTCCGCCTCGCGAGGCTTGGACCCTCGCGAGGGTCTTGGATGCCTTGTTGATGAAGATGGGCCGTACGGCCTGCTGCCTAGCCACGCCGTGGGCCGGGGGCAGGCAAGTCTGGGGACCCCTGTTCCCAGAACGCCGACAGACAATGATAAGAAGGAGATTGAGCGTCGACCTAAAGAAATGAACACTCTTAAGTTAGCTCATGAAACAACGCTTGAGGACCATAGAGAGGTCCTAAAGACTCATGAGAAGCTACACTTCGAGAAGCTTAATTTAGAGGAAGCGCATGAGTTCTTAAAAGCCATCAATGATGATCTTCGAAAGAAAACTTCTTCTTATCTTGCCAAATGTCTCCTCTTGTCTACTTATATGCCACAAGTAAAATCTCGCAATAAGAACAAGAAAGATTCTTCCTCTAGTAGTGACAATAATCATGTTAAATCCAACATTGTTGCTTCTAGTAGTTCTCTTCATTCCACTAATGATTCTCTAAGCCAAGTTACACTTGAGAAAGAAAATAGCTTATTGAAGGGAATTATAGATAAAGGTGTTTACAAGAGCCTTACCGGAAGTAAGCAATTTGAGAAAATTGTACGCAAGCAAGGAAGGCACCGGAAGAATCAAGGTGTTGGTTTTGAACAGAAGTTCAATGCCAATGGAGTTGAGTGGGAATAAGATCAATACCCCAAGAAGAAGTTTGTTCCTCAGCAAGTGAAGTATGATCCCACTTCTTTCAAGGGAACACAAGCTAAAGATGATCTTCCACCATAAGACCACAAGCTAAAAGGAAGGGACAAGCTTCAAGAAGAGATTGATTCAATTGAAGAAACTCCTAAGGCCATGGTCAAGTGGGTTCCCAAGACTACATCAAGCTCTACTTCATCAAGTATGACTACAACTCCAAGGATTCCCATCAAGTTGATGGGGATCCCAAAGAAGAAGAACTAGAGAGTTGTTGAGGGTGTCTCCGCCAACATACTTCACTCATATTCATTTTGGCAAGGACAAGTGCAATCAACTTTCATATCTTGCACTAGTTCATGGAGTCACAAACCCTCTTGTTGGTAAGATAAGGGACAAGGTAACCTAATGCTTTCATGGACATCATCATATGTGTGTTTCACTCTATGTTTATGGATATCCTTGTATGTTCCTTGTGGGATTAACCCATGTAGGTATTGAAAGTGCAACACTCCAATGTGTTGCTCCAAATGATCCACATCAACAATGAGCATCCACATCTTCAACATCTACACGAAGTCATCATCGACAAAACCCAAGGTTATTTCATCCCTCTTAGGGGGGATATCTCATCTAAGGGGAGCTTTGCCCTAAAAAGTGAGCTAAAGCAACTCTAATGGTGTGAACACAACAATGCTTTATGTAAAAGTGGTAACCCCACTTGTGCTTAAACGATGAGTATGATCTATGATCAAATGTTCTCACTTGACTCCTCAGTCAATATACTCATATATAGATGACCTAGTCATCGCGAATTGCTTGATAGATGCTAGAGTGTATGTGCATGCTTTGCCACATGTTCTATTTGCTATCTCATTGTGTGAGCATGTTGGTTGCATAATTTTGTCCATTAGAGGACATCCATTTGTTGTTTTGATTGTGTGATTTTTTTGCCAAATGGATGTACAAGAATGCCTAAGTACTCCCTCTAGCTATCTATGCTTTTTCTCGTCTCAAACTATATTCATGTCACATCACAAAATTTGAGCAAGTCACTTTCGTGCCCTCCGGGTGAGGAGCACTCGGAGCCACCGATCTATCAAGGGCTAAACTTCCAAAACCTCTTAATGATTTTTGGTCAGACCAACTTATCGAACTCGGTCTCTGTTACGTCTCCAACGTATCTATAATTTTTGATTGTTCCATGATGTTATATTATCGTTCTTGGATGTTTTACAATCATTTTATAGCAACTTTATATCATTTTTTGGGAATAACCTATTGACATAGTGCCCAGCGCCAGTTGCCGTTTTCTGCTTGTTTTTTACTTCGCAGGAAATCAATACCAAACGGAGTACAAACACGGCGAAACTTTTTGTGGATTTTTTCCGGACCAGAAGACACAAGATGGGCCGAAGAAGTACCAGAGGGGTGCCCTGAGGGGGGCACAACCCACCAGGGCGCGCCTGGGTGGGTTATGCCCACCTCGGTGGCCTCCCGCACCGCCTCTTGGCACTATAAATACCCCAATATTCCAGAAACCCCAGAAGAGTCGACGAAAATCAATTCCAGCCGCCGCAAGTTCCAGAACCACCAGATCCAATCTAGACACCATCACAGAGGGGTTCATCATCCTCATTGGTACCTCTTCAATGATGTGTGAGTAGTTCATTGTAGACCTACGGGCCCGTAGTTAGTAGCTAGATGGCTTCCTCTCCCTCTTTTGATTCTCAATAAAATGGTCTCTTGGAGATCTATTTGATGTAACTCTGCGATGTGCTTGTTGGGATCTGATGATCAGATCTATGTTTTTATCCATGAAAGTTATTTGAGTTTCTTTGATCTCTTATATGCATGATTACTTATAGACTCATATTTCTTTTTCGAATCTTTGGTTTAGTTAGGCCAACTAGATCGATTTTTCTTGCCATGGGAAGAGGTGCTTTGTGATGGGTTCGATCTTACGGTGCTTGATTCCAGTGATGGGGAACCAACACGTATGTATCTTTGCTATTAAGATAACAAGATGGGTTCTATTTCTACATAAATAGATCTTGTCTACATCAGGTCATCGTTCTTATTGCATTACTCCATGAACTTAATACACTAGATGCATGCTGGATAGTGGTCGATGTGTGGAGTAATAGTAGTAGATGCAGGCAAGAGTCGGTCTACTAATCTTGGAGTGATGCTTATATAATGATCATTGCCTGGATATTATCATGATTATTTGAAGTTCTATCAATTGCCCAACAGTAATTTTTTTAACCACCATATGCTCTTTTTCTCGAGAGAAGCCACTAGTGAAATCTACGGCCCCCGGGTAACTGCTTTATTATATTTGCCTTCGCGATCTATTTTTATTTGATTTTATTTTCAGATCTATTAATCTAAATACACAAAAATACCTTGCTGCAACTTTTATTTATTTATTTTATCTCGCGTTCCCGCGAGATCTATTTATCCAATCTACTACAATTTTACGTATCTTTTTACCCGTGAGGGATTGACAACCCCTCTCTTACGTTGGGTTGCGAGTATTTCTTCTTTGTGTGCAGGAGCTGATTATGTGGTGTTGCGTGGTTCTCCTACTGGTTCGATATCCTTGGTCTCATCACTGACAAAAATACCTACCGTTGTTGTGCTGCATCATCCCTTCCTCTTTGGGAAAATAGCGACGTAGTTCAAGCCACATCAAAAGGAATTTCGGCGCCCGTTCTTGAAGGAGACATCATCAACATCTACCAGGTTCCTAATCAAAAATCTCATCTCCTTGCAATTTACATTATTTGCCATTTGCTTCTCGTTTTCCTCTCCCCCACTTCACAAAAATTTTCTGTTTTATCCGCCCTCTTTTCGTCCGCGTTTCTCGTTGGAATTTTAGTTTGCTAAGGATTTGTCACCATGACTGACTTTGGTATGGCAGAAACAGATGATGGACTAACTCCTAAAATTGGACGATCTGGCAATCTGGATGCTAGAACTTTTTTTTGGGGCAAGGGAATGTTATAGCAAAAGAACGTATCCAAGAATTTTTCAATTGTGTTGGAAATTTAAGTCTTGATGATGTTCCTATACTAAAGAGGACTAAATCTTATACGAAAGCTATGTCAACACTAGTTCTGAAAATTGCAAATAAATTTATCCATACTGATCCTACCTTGCAAAGATTTTTTTAGTTACCAAAGCCAAAAAGTTGGCCACCCTTGTTGTTATGAATGAATTTGATTACATAGTACGGGAAGCAAGGGAAATTTTTGATTTCTCTGGTATGAATCGTGAAAGCCCGGTGATAGATGAAATTATTTATAATAGTGATTATGTGCTAAGACATTTGCTTGGGGATAATAAAATCTTTGATGAGAACCTTAAGAAGGAAGTCCCTATTTTAGATGTAATCCAACAAATTTTCCATGATATTAATCAACACTATTCTTGGATTGTTTCCGGAAATCAAAAGGGCTATGATGATAAGCAACTTTATAGTGCTAAAGTCTCTATGGATAAGGTGTTTTACGTTGTTTTTTGCAAAACCTCCTGACGAAAACACCTCTAAGGAAAATAAGACTAAAGATGACAGCACTTAGATCCTT
The DNA here is from genome assembly GCA_021605145.1 of Aegilops bicornis. NCBI lineage: Eukaryota > Viridiplantae > Streptophyta > Magnoliopsida > Poales > Poaceae > Aegilops > Aegilops bicornis. Next base: position 254,402,846 of record CM038671.1, on the reverse strand, counting down.
CGCATTATGCCTAGCTAGGGGCGTAAAACGATAGCGCTTGTTGGGAGGCAACCCAATGAATAAAATTTGTTTTTGTCTTTTTTCTTTATGTTCTTGAGTGTTTGCCCAATTATGCTACTATTATGATTGTGTTTTTTGTGATTTAATTAGTGTTTGTGCCAAGCAAAGCCTTTGGATCGGTGATAGTTGATTTGATCTTGTTAAAAAATAGAAACTTTTGCGTCCAGAAAAATAATTGTTAAAAATCACAGAAGCTATGAAAAATTCTGAACTTTTTACACAAGATTGATATAAAAATTTCTCACGTTGTCCTAATTTTTCAGAATTTCTCGAGTTACAGAAGTACCCGAAATATCCAGATTGCTACAGACTGTTCTGTTTTTGATAGATTCTATTTTCTTTGTGTTGCATGCTTGTTTTGATGATTCTATGGTTTTCTTTGAAGAGTTTTTGCCATAGAAAAGTTGGAATACAGTAGATATAATGCAAAAATAAAATATGAATGGGTTTGCAACAGTATTTATATTAGTGATTTGCTTTCTTATACTAACGGATCTCACGAAGGTTTTGTTGAGTTTTGTGTGATTGAAGTTTTCAAGTTTTGGGTGAGATCGCGATGGATGAAGGAATAAGGAGTAGCAAAATGCTAAGCTTGGGGATGCCCGGGGCACCCCAAGATAATATTAAAGAAGTATCAAACGACTAAGCTTGGGGATGCCCGAGGCACCCCAAGATAATGTTCAAGAAGTATCAAGCAACTAAGCTTGGGGATGCCCCTTGTGGCATCCCCTCTTTGTTCTAACAACCATCGGTATTTTACTTGGAGCTGTATTTTTGTTCGTCACATATCATTAGTTTTGCTTGGAGCATCTTGTATGATATGACTCTTTGCTTGTTTTTCTTTTTATCATTAGTCATGAATCCTAGCTGGACACACCTATTTGAGATAGCCAAAATTATGCTTTGACTTGTTAGAATTGCTTTCTATGCTTCACTTAAATCTTTATGAGCTATGAAATTGCTCTATTGCTTCACTTATATCTTTTCGAAAGCACGATGTGCTTTATTATTTTTGAAGAAATTATCTCATGCTTCACTTAGATTTATTTAAGAGTTAGTAAAAATTTAAGAAATTCACTCTTGCTTCACTTAAATTATTTTGAGCTATCAAAAGAAACATATGGAATTAGTCCCATAGTGATAGATATTCAAGAGGGATATAATAAAAGCTTTCATGAAGATCACTGGACAAAATAAACTTGATTCTTTGCAATAGTTTTGAGATATGATGATAGTGATATGTGAGTCATGTTGATGAGTAATTATGCTTTAGTAAGAATACTAGTGTTTGTTTGTGATTCCCTATGCAAGCACGAAAGTCAATAGTTATGCAATGAAATTACATCCTAATTGTGATGCATTATTCGGTGTTAGTTATGCTTAATGCTCGCTTATGAGATTTTTCATTTCTTGGTTGGATGCTTCTCAATATTTTGCTAGCCTTCATTTGCACTAAGTATGATCACTACTTGTGCATCCAAAATCCTTTAAACCAGTTTTTGCCATATGAGTCCACTATACCTACCTACATGCAGTATTATTTTGCCGTTCTAAGAAAATTTGTATGTGACATCTCTAATTTTCAAAATAAATTTCTCTTTTGTGTGCTCGTACCGCTCATGAAACAGTAGGGGTTGGCTGATATATTTCCATGCTAGATGTGTTATACTCAAGATGAGTGTTTATTCACTTGTCATTGCACGAGATTATGACAAAGGTATTAGGGATGCCCAGTCCCGGAATGAAAAATGAATTTACTTTATGTTGTCAAATAATAAATTCCTTGGAAAGTGTTGGTATGGAAGGCACCCGTGGATACTAAGTTAGCCATGGAAAGTGAAAGTATGGTGGAAAAAGGAATAAACTTTATTTTCTGTTTGGGAACGGCCTATGATATATCTAGCATGGAAAGTATTGGGAACTACTCGATCGTTTTTGTTGACAGGAAAAGCATGCGACCCAATTTTTTTATCTCTATCTTTTTCACTTTGAGCTCTGGCACCTCTACAAATCCCTACTTCCCTCCGCGAAGGGCCTTTCTATTTACTTTATGCAATTTTTATTTTATTTTGAGTCTCCATCTTCTCGTATAAAGCACCAACTAAGGGGCACTATGATCGTACTTGAGCATTGGGTGTAGCTAATATGCGAGTGTGTTTCATGAATGAATCAATGATTGAGCATAATGGGCTAGAGATAACTTGCTTTAGTGTTGATATTTTGAAAGACATGGTTGCTTGTTGATATGCTTGAGTATTAGAGTCCACATGTCAAAACTAGACTATAGCTTTGAACCATATAAAGTCCAAATGTCCATGCCACAAAGAAAAGAATATGTGATGAACATGTTAGGCAACATTCCACATCAAAAATTTGGTTTTTATCATTTACCTACTCGAGGACGAGCAGGAATTAAGCTTGGGAATGCTGATACATCTCCAATGTATCTATAATTTTTTATTGTTCCATGCTGTTATATTATAATTTGGATGTTTTACAATCATTTTATAGCAAAATTATATCATTTTTGGGACTAACCTATTGACATACTGCCCAATGCCAGTTGTTGTTTTCTGCTTGCTTTTCACTTCGCAAGAAATCATTAGCAAACAGAGTCCAAACGCAGCGAAACTTTTTGTGGATTTTTTCCGGACCAGAAGACACAAGATGGGCCGAAGAAGTATCACAGGAGTGCCCCGAGGGGGGCACAACCCGCCAAGGCATGCCTGGGGGCCCAGGCGCGCCCAGGTGGGTTATGCCCACTTCGGTGGCCTCCCGCACTGCCTCTTTTCTCTATAAATACCCCAATATTCCAGAAACCCCAGGACAGTCGACAAAAATCAATTCCAGAGGCCGCAAGTTCCAGAACCCCCAGATACAATCTAGACAACATCCGGAGGGGTTCATCATCCTCATTGGTGCCTCTCTGATGATGCATGAGTAGCTCATTGTAGACCTATGTGTCCGTAGTTAGTAGCTAGATGGCTTCCTCTCTCTCTCTCTCTCTCTCTTTTGATTCTCAATACAATGGTCTCTTGGAGATCTATTTGATGTAACTCTTTTTGCAGTGTGTTTGTTGGGATCCGATGAACTTTGAGTTTATGGTCAGATCTATGTTTTTATCCATGAAAGTTATTTGAGTTTCTTTGATCTCTTATATGCATGATTACTTATAGCCTCGTATTTCTTCTGCGAATCTTTCGTTTAGTTAGGCCAACTAGATCGATTTTTCTTGCCATGGCAAGAGGTGCTTTGTGATGGGTTCGATCTTACGGTGCTTGATCCCAGTGACAGAAGGGGAACCGACACGTATGTACCATTGCTATTAAGGATAAGAAGATGGGGTCTATTTCTACATAAATAGATCTTGTCTACATCAGGTCATCGTTCTTATTGCATTACTCTGTTTCTCCATGAACTTAATACACTAGATGCATGCTGGATAGCGGTCGATGTGTGGAGTAATAGTAGTAGATGCAGGCAGGAGTCAGTCTACTAATCTTGGATGTGATGCCTATATAATGATCATTGCTTGGATATCGTCATGATTATTTGAAGTTCTATCAATTGCCCAACAGTAATTTGTTTACCCACCGTATGTTATTTTCCTCGAGAGAAGCAACTAGTATTTTTATTTGCTTTTATTTTCATATCTATTAATCCAAAAATACAAAAATACCTTGCCGCAATTTTTATTTATTTATTTTATCTCGCGTTCCCGTGAGATCTATTTATCCAATCTACTACAATTTTACCTATCTTTTTTACCTGTGAGGGATTGACAACCCCTCTCTTACGTCGGGTTGCAAGTATTTGGTCTTTGTGTGCAGGAGCTTATTATGTGGTGTTGCGTGGTTCTTCTACTAGTTCGATAACCATGTTCTCATCACTGAGGGAAATACCTACCGCTGTTGTGCTGCATCATCCCTTCCTCTTTGGGGAAATACCAACGTAGTTCAAGCCGCATCAGTCTCACCGAAATCAGTAAGTTGATCTAGGTTTTCATCTCGTTGCCACCGATTAGAATGATTTAGTCACACCGAGTTGCAGCAACTGCTAGCAGTTTTGCATCTCGGTGCCACCGAGATGTTCCAATCGACGCCACCGACAGCGTCTGGGTATATATTACCGTGGCTCGAAGTTTAGAAATTTCTTCAAACACACTCACTCACGCCTCCCCAGCACTGCCGCCCCTAGGTCTTCGGAGTCGTCTCTGCTAGTGAGCCTCCGCCACCGTCACTGGAGTATCTTCACCGCCCGTTGCATGTAGCGATCCGTAAGGAGTTAAGATCTTGATTCAACCCTTTGTGCTATCCTTTACTCTGATTATTGCAAGCCTTTATTCCTCCCATGTATGAAATCATTCTATCCTGCAAAGAAATTCTTTAGAATAGATTTGATGCAAAAATTTAGGGTTAGGTTTCCGCCGAACCCATCTCGGACCGACCGATCTGAGGATTTTGGTCACACCGATCTGCCCTGGCCATTGCACTAAGTACAACTCGGTCTGACCAAAGTGTACTAATCAGTGAGACCGAAATCACTCTCTCTGTGAAACCCTAGCATCTCAGAGTCACCGAATCGCATATCGGTCCGACCAAAGCGCATGTTTAGACTCTATTAGTGCTTCGTGTCACCGAGTATGTCAAATCGGTAGCTTCGAAATGCTTTCAGCAGAAAACTAAAGTTAAGTTTTTGTTTCACTTTTTTGCAAAAACCAGCTATATTTTGTGATGCTCATCTACTCTATCCACACCCATCTATTCACAGGGTCAGTTGCAGCTATGTCAGAGGATAGTGATAGTCAGCATAAGTCTAAAGAACAGGTCAATCTCAGTGAGGGCACTAGTCCCAATAGCAGCTATGATGATGGGAGTAGAAGCACTCCCAGTAACTTGCCTAAGGAAACTACTAGGCAAAGGAAGAAAACAACTTCTGAAAGTGAAGATGAAGACTTTGTGATTGAGGAGGAAGTGGCCTCCAAGAAAAACGTGCTCAAGAAAGAGTATGGTGCTGCCACAAAGCCAGGCCTTTCCAAGAAGGCTCTTGCAAAGAGGACTCCAATGTCCAAGGCCAGAGCTTCAACTCAAGAAACAATGCAGTTTACACTTGAGCCCAGTGAAGAAGAAGAAGCTGCTGCTGGTGGAAAGAAGAGGAAAGAAAGGTTCAGGAAGACCATTGCTAGAGTCATTGACAGACCATCCATGATCATGGATGAAGGAGAAGAAGAGCAGGAGGAAGAGCCTGTTGCACCTCCTGCAAAGACACACGTGGGTCGATGGCAGATGCTATCAAGACTAGGGTTGCTCCTTCAATTCCCAAGTCTGCCCCCAAGCTCTCAGCTCCAGCTCAAGCACCGAAGACAACAGCTCCAAAGAGATCAACAAGAAATAGCTCAGCTGCATAGAAGAACAAGGCCCCAGTGCCTGAAGTTCAGGAAGATGATGAGCCACTAGTGCTCAGGAAACTCAAGCCCAAGATCCCAGATCATAATGATGATCATCCTGTGGCAGAGAATATATGAAGTAGAGAAAGGATCATGGTATGAGACTGTGGAGGTAGAATGATCTTTATGCCACAAGGAGAAGGACTGTTGTGGACTATCGATTCCATACCAGAGAACAGCAGGACTTCTATGAGACTATCCTATTGGAGAAGAAACCCATTGTTTGTGACATGAAATGGGTGGATTGGGAATATATTGATGAGAATGAAGATTACTTTCCCCATGTGCATGAGAGCTTCAGGATGAATGTTGTTGACAAGTTTGTTGGACAAGAACTGACAAAGTGGAACCATGAGATGATCATGCAGTTCTACTCCACTGCCCACTTCTACCCTGATGGTAAGATAGTGTGGATGAAAAAAGGCACTAGATATCAGTCAACAATCTATGAATGGGCCAAGCTAATCAATGCCCCCAAGGAAGAAGAAAATGATCTTGATGTCTATGGCAAGCCTAGGAAGGATCACAACTCCATGGCTAACATGTACAAGCCAATCCCTGATAAAGCTTTGGAGACACACAAACTTAGTTCTATATACTATCTGCTTGCTGGCTTGACCACAATGAACACTATCTTGAGGCACACTCTGTTGCCCAAGTCTGGAGATCACACGATGATACGTGGTCACTCCATCAACCTGCTTCATTTGTTTGATGTCCCATAGAGATTCAGAGTCACGAGCTTGATTGTTGAAACAGTGAAGAGGACAGCAGCCGACCAAAAGAGGTCTTGTGGATATGCTCCACACATCCAGACATTGATCAACTCCAAGATGGGAACTGGGACATATCTACTAGATAGAGAGCATCTACCCCTGAGGCCAGACTTTGAGGACAACGAGGTTGTCATGGATGCTGCACATCCTACTTGTGCAGAGATGCCTGTGAGAAGATTGAGAGACCTAATGCGTCGCAAAAGGTGAAAGGCGACAAGTGCCCCAGAGATGCTTTCAGTTGTGAATCTCAAGACCAAGCAAGATCATATCAATTATCTGCTTGAGCCTACCGTGAGAATTGGGAAGAGCTTGGCCACCTTGTCTCAAAATCAGGAAAGTCTTGAGAGGATTATTGAGATAAAGATACATGACCTAGATGTGAAGGTCACTGAGATTCAGACAGTTTTGGAGAAGCTTAGGGATGATGCTGAGGATCGTGATGGTAGACCCACAACAGACACATTCCAGAGAGTGCCAAGTGCACAAAGATCATCAGTTGTGCCAGTTGCCAAAGACTCCAGGACTACCATCTCAGCACCTGCAACCGCTGCCACAGGTGCCCCTCCAGTGTCAACTCCTCCAGCTCCACAGACTTCCTTAGAGGCATTTGCAGATGCCCTCCTCTCCACGCCATCTATGCACATTGGAGAAACAATGCAGAAGACCACTTCAGGAGCTCCCGGAGATCGTGCTTAGAGTGTCGTATAGCACTATACATTTTCGAACTTTTTTGGTAACTTGTAGCCAAAGGGGTAGAAAGTGTATAGATCATAGGCTTCGAGAGAGAGAGAGAGAGAGAGAGAGAGAGAGAGAGTGCCTCTTGCTTTTAGTTGGTTTTATTTGCCTTGCTACTCTTGCTATTTGGTTGTTTGGTTGTTGCTTCCTACGCTACAATTTGTGTTACGCTCATGAGATACTTATGTGATCATGTGTTTGATCATATTATGCTTAATTGTGCTTGCATGATTATATCCATGAATGTTTGTGTGTGATCAATCACTTGCATCCTTGGTGATAAGTGCATGTTATTTAACTCTTATCATTTTGAGCACTCTGATATGTCTCCAACGTATCTATAATTTATGAAGTATTCATGCTGTTATATTATCATTCTTGGATGTTTTACAATAATTTTATAGCAACTTTATATCATTTTTTGGGACTAACCTATTGACCCAGTGCTCAAAGGCCGCTTGATGTTTTTTTTGCTTGTTTTTTACATCGCAGGAAATCAATATCAAATGGAGTCCAAACACCGCGAAACTTTTTGTGGATTTTTATGGACCAGACGACTCCCAATGGTCCAGAGCAGCACCTGGGGGGGTGCCCCGAGGGGGGTACAACCCACCAGGGCACGCCCAGGCATGCCTAGGTGGCTTGTGCCCACCTCTGTGGCCTCCCGCACCCCCTCTTTGCCCTACCAAATCCCAAATATTCCAAAAACCCTCGGGGTTAACCTAGATCAGAAGTTCCGCCGCCGCAAGGCTCTGTAGCCACCGAAAACCAATCTAGACTCGTTCCTAAGACTCTCGTCAAGGGGGGGAATCATCTCCGGTGGCCATCTTCATCATCCCGGCGGCCACCATGATGAGGATTGGAGTAGTTCACCCTCAGGGCTGAGGGTTTGTACCAGGAGCTATGTGTTTAATCTCTCTCTCTCTCTCTCTCTCTCGTGTTCTTGAAATGTCACGATCTTGATGTATTGCGGGCTTTGTTAATATAGTTGGATCGTATGGTGATTTCCCCTCTCTATCTTGTTGTGATGAATTGAGTTTTTCCCTTTGAGATTTCGTTGTTATCGGATTGAATACTTTTAGGATTTGAGAGCACTTGATATATTTCTTGCATATGAATACTCATGGTGAGAATGGGGTATCATGTTCATTCACTTGATATGTGTTTTGGCATTTAACTCGAGGATTCTCGCGGTGACATTGGGGTAATCTACGCATAGGGGTTGATGCACGTTCTTGTCTTTGTTTCTCCAGTAGAAATCTTGGGGCACTCTTTGAGGTTCTTTGTGTTGGATTGAGTATTATGAATCTGAAATTATTTGGTGTTATTTTAGTACGAACTCTTGGATAGATCGATCGGAAAGAATAGCTTTGAGGTGGTTTCATACCATAAAAATAATTTCTTCTTGTGTTCTCCGCTAGATAGGAACTTTGGAGTGATTCTTCATCGCACTTTGAGGGGTGGTTATATGATCCAATTATATTAGCACTGTTGAGAGGTTGCACTAGCGAAAGTACGGACTCTAGGCCTCATTTTCAAGCATTGCAATACCGTTTTTGTGCCCGTTTACTATTTGTTGCCTTGCTGTTTTTATTTATTCATATTATAAAAATATATTTCTACCATCAATATTACACTTTTATCACCATCTCTTCGACGAACTAGTGCACCTATACAATTTGCCATTGTATTCGGTGTGATGGGGACACAAGAGATTTCTTGTATTTGGTTGCAGGGTCGTTTGACAGAGACTATATTCATCGTAGCCTCCCATGGATTGATAAACCTTAGGTACTGTCCTACAAAACTCTGCCCTTGGCGGCCGAACGCGAGTCTACAAGAATAAAGTTGCGTAGTAGACATCACGCTCCACCAAGATGTATGTGACATGGAAGAGTGACCCATGATCCTAATCGATTGTGCATTTGCATCCATAAGCAAATTTTAAATAATGCACAAATCTAGGGGGAGCTCTTGCTTATCACATACTTCTCAAAGCAACAATGTATTTCATTCATATTATCATTTGTCGAATCTTTGATCTATATGTTGTCATCAATTACCAAAAAGGGGGAGATTGAAAGTGCAACTAATCCCCGGGTGGTTTTGGTAATTCATAACAACATATAGCGCATTGAACTAATATCCATTCAAGTCTAATACTTCAGAAAGTTCAATGATTGGCATGGCATGGACTAGAGATGTGGACCCCTCAAAAAGCTAAGGACACATATTGGCAAAAGCTCAAGACTCTTCATTTATATTTTAGTGATCCATGATCACATTGAGTCCATAGGAAATCCAATACTATAAAAAGGGGATGAGGTGTTGCGTAATGGTCTACTTGCTCAAAATTCTTTGTGATATATCTCCAAAGCCCTAAACCACTTTCTCGTTCCAAATAAGTCCAAAACCCAAAGTCAAACTCGGCCCCACCGAAATCTTCTATCCGGCGCCACCGAGTTCAATTGACATAGCCACTGCCAGAAACCCCAACACCTTGGTCACACCGATACGGATCTTGGTCTCACCGAGATGGCCCTACAACCTCTCTGTTTCCCTTTTGTAACATTTCGGTCTCACCGAAATGAGCAATCGGTCACACACGAGTTTGCTTGACAATCTCTCTGTTTGCTCTTTGACGAAATTAGTCTCACCGAGTTCACACAATCGGCGCCACCGAGATGAGGTTTTTCCTAGACCTAGCACATTGGTCCCACCGAGATTCCTAACGTTCACATTTTGAACATAATTAGTCTCACCGAGTTCTTCTATTTGGTCTGACCTAGTTGGGTCAAATGAGTGTGACGGTTGGATTTTGTGTGGAGGATATATAGACCCCTCCACCCCTTTCTCCATATGTGAGAGAGCCATCAGAACATGCCTACACTTCCAACATACATTTTCTGAGAGAGAACCACCTACTCATGTGTTGAGATCAATATATTCCAATCCAACCACAAGATTCTTGATTTCGAGCATTCCCCAAGTTGCTTTCCACTCAAATCATCTTTCCACCATATTCATATGTATGAGAGAGAGTTGAGTGTTGGGGAGACTATCATTTGAAGCACAAGAGCAAGGAGTTCATCATCAACACAACATCCAATACCTTTTCGAGAGTGGTGTCTCCTAGATTGATTAGGTGTCACTTGGGAGCCTCCGACAAGATTGTGGAGTTGAACCAAGAAGTTTGTAAGGGCAAGGAGATCGCCTACTTTGTGAAGATCTGCCCGAGTGAGTTAAGTCCTTCATGGGCGATGGCCATGGTGGGATAGACAAGGTTGCTTCTTCGTGGACCCTTCAAGGGTGGAGCCCTTTGTGGACTCGTGCAACCGTTACCCTTCGCGGGTTGAAGTCTCCATCAACGTGGATGTACGATAGCACCACCTATCGGAACCACGTCAAAAATCTCCGTGTCATCATTGCGTTTGCACTCTCCAAACCCTTCCTTTTACCTTCATATGCAATGTTTTACTTTCCACTTCTACACTCTTAGAATTGCATGTGTAGGTTGATTGCTTGACTTGTGTTAATTGCTAAAATCTGCCCACAACTAAAATTGGGAAAAGGTTAGATTTTTATTTGGTCAATTAGTATAATCACCCCCTCTAGACCTACTTTTGATCCTATAGGGTTGTGCCTTCAACCAATATCAATCTTGATGAGGATGTTTAATTAGTCCATACAAACAAAAAAAGATGTGTCAGTACAACTATGCCACTCGGTGAGGTGCCGCTTTTTTACAAACAAAAAAGATGTGTCTATGCCCCTCAGTGCGGTCCTGGTTTTTCCCGCAAAGATAGATCATGAGGCAAGTCCATACTAGGAAGATGTGTTAATACGACTATACGACTCGGTGCGGTATCACTTTTTACTGGCGACGCAAGATGTGTCAGTACAACTATGACCCTCAGTGTGGTGTTGTTTTTTCCCCTAAAAGATAGATAATGGGGCAAGTCATGCTACAGACTCACCTCCGCATGCGACACTACGACACGCCACGTTGTTGCCTCCTACTGCTCGTTCCAGGATCGGCCACGTCGGGATGGGGGAGGGGGTCTCGACCCCCCCTCCCCGTTCCCCCGGCTCGGCCACGTGCTAACACGGCAGTGCGCTAGTTTGACAGGCGCAGTGCAGGGGTTGTGCCTTCAACCAGTGTCAATCTTGACATGGATGTTTCATTAGTCCATACAAACAAAAAAAGATGTGTCAGTACAACTATGCCACTCGGTGCAGTGCCATTTTTTTTACTGATGACGCTGTTCATCAGTCCATACAAAAAGCAAAAAGATGTGTCAGTATGACTATGCCCCTCGGTGCAGTCCTGGTTTTTCCCCTAAAGATAGATCATGGGGCAAGTCCATACAAGGAAGATGTGTCTGTACGACTATACCACTCGGTGCAGTATCACTTTTTACTGACGATGCAAGATGTGTCGCTACAAGTATGCCCCTCAGTGCGGTGCTGGTTTTCCGCTAAAAGATAGATAATGGGACAAGTCATGTTACGGACTCGCCTCTACATGCGATGCCGTGGCACGCCACGTCGTCGCCTGCTACGGCTCGTTCCTGGCTCGGCCTCGCCATGATACGGGAGGGAGGTCCCTCCCCCTCCCCCTGGCTCGGCCTCACGCTAACGCAGCAGTGCGCTCATTTGACACGCGCAATGCGAGGGTTGTGCCTTCAACCACTCTCAATCTTGACGCGGATGTTTCATCAGTCCATACAAACAAAAAAGATGTGCCAGTACAATTATGCGACTCGATGCGGTGCCGCTTTTTTACTGATGACGATGTTCATCAGTCCATACAAAAAAGCAAAAAGATGTGTCAGTACGACTATGCCCCTCGGTGGAGTCCTGGTTTTTCCCCTAAAGATATATAATGGGGCAAGTCCATACAAGGAAGATGTGTCAATATGAAAATACCACTTGGTGCGTGATATGTCTTTGTTGTATCTACTTTTTTTAATGCTTTTGCTCTAGTTTTGGACTCTAATTTGCATGATTTGAATGAAACTAACCTAGACAGACGTTGTTTTCAGCAGAACTACCATGGTGTTGTTTTTGTTCAGAAATAAAAGTTCTCGGAATGGAACGAAACTTTTTGGAGAATTATTTCAGAATAAAAGAAAAATAATGGAGCCAAGAACCACCGAAGGGGGCCACTAGGTGAGCACAACCCACCAGGGTGCCCCCCTCCAGGCACACCCAGGTGGGTTGTGCCCACCTAGTGGCCCTCCAGACCCTATCTCCGTCTCCATAAATACCCATATTCGGAGAAAACAATCGTAGAGGAAGAATTATCTCGTTTCATGATATGGAGCCGCCACCACCTCCTGTTCTTCATCGGGAGGCCAGATCTGGAGTCCGTTCAGGACTTCGAATAGGGGGATCTTTGATCTTCGTCATCACCAACCCTCCTTCTTCGCCAATTCCATGATGCTCCCCACCGGGAGTGAGTAATATTCCTTCGTTGGCTCGCTAGTGGGTGAGGAGTTGGATGAGATTCATCATGTAATCGAGTTAGTTTTGTTCGGGCTTGATCCCTAGTATCCATTATGTTCTGAGATTGATGTTGTTCTAACTTTGCCATGCTTAATGAATGTCACCTTGGGCCTGGGTGCCATGATTTCAGATCTGAATCGTTTATGTTTTCACCATTATATCTATGTTCTAGATCCGAGCTTGCAAGTAATATTCACCTATTACGTGGTACGATCCGTAAATCCCGGAGTGACAATAGTCGGGATACTTTCCGGTGATGACCGTAGTTTGAGGAGTTCATGTATTCACTATGTGTTAATGCTTTGTTCCGGTTCTCTATTAAAAGGAGGCCTTAATATCCTTTAGTTTCCTTATGGACCCCGCTGCCACGGGAGGGTAGGACAAAAGATGTCATGCAAGATCCATAAGCACATATGACTATTTACGGAATACATGCCTACATTATATTCTGAACTAGAGCTAGTTTTGTATCGCCCCTAGGTTATGACTGTTATATGATGAATATCATCCAATGTATTCACCAATCCAATGCCTACGAATTTCCTACATATTGCTCTTGCTAAGTTACTACTGTTTTACATATTGTTACACCTGCTACAAAATCATTGCTATCACTGTTACCGTTACTAACGCTGTCACCGCTACTATCAAAACTATCATACTACTTTGCTAATGATCACTTTGCTGCAGATATTTAATCTCCAGGTGTGGTTGAATAGACAACTCAGTTGCTAATACTTGCAGATATTCTTTGGCTCCCCTTGTGTCGAATCTATAAATTTGGGTTGAATACTCTACCCTCGAAAACTATTGTGATCCCCTATACATGTGGGTTATCAAGACCTTTTTCTGGCGCCGTTGCTGGGGAGCATAGCTATGAGTCACTTGGGATTATTATCTATTTATCACTATGAAGAATCTGAAGGATACCAAGACTAAGATATTTCCCTCTAAGACGAGGGGAGGTAAGGAACTGCCATCTAGCTCTACACTTGATTCACCTTCTATTTTGAGTAAACTTGCAACACCACCACATGCTATTCATTGTGATATGTCGCAAGTTATTGATGATGCTACTTCTACTATGGATAATGCTTATGATGATGCTAGTACCTTGCTTGATGATAATGTGCCACTAGGTGAATTTCTTGATGAACAACTTGCTAGAGCTGAAGATATTGAGAATGCTGAAACTGATGAAATTATTGAAACTGATGAAGTACTTGAAACTTAAAATCTTGAAACGCCTATTAGACCTAGCTCTACTAGATATGAATTTCCCAAAAGAATTGAAGGTTATGTTATGGATGAGGAGACAACTAGAGACTTTCTTGCTTGCAATGATAGGGATGATCTTAAGAAATTGTTATGCAAACTGAAAGAAAAACTTTGAATGCTAGAATGAAATGTGATCCTAAGTTTTCTACTTCAGCTATCTTTGTTGCTGATAAGGATTATGAATTCTCTGTCGACCCAGAGTTAATTAATTTGGTTGAATCTGATCCTTTCCATGGTTATGAAACTGAAACTGTTGTTGCACATCTTAGTAAGTTGAATGATATAGCCACCCTGTTCGCTCACGATGAGAAAATTCGCTACCATTATATTCTCAAGTTATTTACATTCTCATTAAAGGGTGATGCTAAGATATGGTACAATACTCTTGCTCATGGTTGTGTGTGCAATCCCCATGATATGATTTATTACTTCTCTGAAAAATATTTTCCTGCTCATGAGAAACAACCTGCCTTACAGGAAATATTTAATTTTGTGCAAATTGAAGAAGAGAGTCTCCCACAAGCTTGGGGGAGGCTTCTCCAACTGCTTAATGCTTTGCCTGATCATCCTCTTAAGAAAAATGAAATACGTGATACCTTCTATAATTGACTGATTGACGCTTCTAGGGACTTCCTAGATAGTTGTGCTGGTTGTGTTTCCATGGAATGAACTATTGAACAAGCTGAGGAATTGTTAAATAATATATTGAAAAATTATGATGATTGGACTCTTCCTGAACCACCGCCTAAACCCACTCCAAAGAAGAGGGGTATCTTATATCTCAGTCTTGAAGATATGCAAGAGGCAAAGAAAAGTATGAAGGAAAAAGGTATTAAAGCTGAAGATGTCAAAAAATTACCTCCTATTATAGAAATACATGGACTCTACACACCACCACCAAAGGTGGTAGAGGTAAACTCTTTAATGAAATTGGATGAAAGTGACATCCCTTACAATAAACATCCTAGTAAATGATAGAGGCAAAGGTGTCCCGTCTTTCGATGAGATGGTGGCTATCATTTTGGAGGAAGTCGACTTTGACGATCCGACTACGAACATGTGAGGACGTCGCGCCTTAGCAATCGCTAAACCAACTCCGAGAGGTTATTGACCACGCCGGAGCACGATCAACCGGACCAGGAAGGTCTGTTTCCTGCAGGCAAACAAAGAACAAGCAAGAAACTAAGATTGCAATCTGGATATTGCGAATATAAGAGGAAATCTTTATTGATCAAGGTGGGGTTCTGTGACGTCTTGGTCTGGTCGTTAAACACAAACGAAGTATACGACGTTGCAGCTATGGTGAAATTTTAATCTAAACAAAACACAAAGTCTAAACGATGCCCTAAGGGCTGTATATATGGAGGAAGAGGGGGGAATTTCGTGGCCCTTGGAGGAGGGGTACGAAACCAACCCTAACTCTTGTTTCCCCACACATACGGACTCTAAAAACAGCATATATTCAAGTATTTCGAAATTACATGGGCCTGGCCCAATAATAAGGAGACGCAACACCTAGAATAGCCTCTGGATGAAATTTATGAAGTGGCATCTTGTATATTTCGTCCAAGGCTTCATGCACTCATTATGGTGGCTTCAAAGTCCTGAAATCATCACCGGAACTCCGTTCTTGTTTCCCTTGCGCATGCCATCAAATCCATGCTTGTTCTTGCTCCAATGTTCATCCTTCTCCAAGCTAGGCCCTTCATTTGTAAGCAAAACAAATGTATCCAATTTAGGCAGCATCATATTCTCATGAACATTCGAATCATTACCAAGAAACGAAAGTGCCTGGTAATCTAATTGGCGTGCGCGAGCTCTAGTAATTGGTGCAGTATGTGTAGTAGCAGGGGCTGTGGGTGTAACAATGGTATTGATGTCCTCATCATCCTCCCCTTCTTAAAATGAAGTCGTCCTCAACGGAAGCTCATCTTCCGTACCCAAATAAAGCTTCAAATCTGCAATGTTAAAAGTGGGACTAACCCCAAAATCTGCAGGCAGCTCAAGTTTATATGCATTATCATTTATTTTCTCTAACACCTTAAAGGGACCATCAGCACGTGGCATTAGCTTTGATTTAGCAAATCGGAAATCTATCCTTACACAAATGTAACCAAACAAGATCTCCAGGTGCAAACACAACATGTTTTCTACCCTTATCTCCAGCAAGTTTATATTTAGCACTCATACGCTCAATGTTTTCCTTAGTTAACTCATGCATTTTTAAGATCAATTCAGCATGTTTCTTAGCATCAAAATTAACCTTCTTCGAAGATGGAAGAGGCAACAAATCAATATGTGCACGAGGAAGGAAACCATACACAATTTCAAAAGGGCACATCTTAGTAGTAGAATGCAATGAACGATTATAAGCAAATTCAATATGAGGCAAGCATTCTTCCCACATTTTCTTGTTATTCTTCAAAACAGCCCTAAGCATGGTAGACAATGTTCTATTGACTAATTCAGTTCGTCCATCAGTTTGGGGATGACATGTAGTACTAAAAAGCAGTTTAGTCCCAAACTTAGCCCATAAACATCTCCAAAAGTGGCTAAGAAATTTAGTATCACGATCTGAAACAATAGTATTTGGCACACCATGCAAGCGAATAATTTCATGAAAGAAAAAATCAGCAATATTGATAGCATCATCGCTCTTATGACATGGTATAAAGTGTGCCATTTTCGAGAACCTATCCATGACAACAAATATGCTATCCCTCCCCTTCTTTGTTCGAGGTAAACCTAAAACAAAGTCCATAGATATATCCTCCCAAGGAACACTAGGTACATGTAAAGGCATATATAAACCATGAGGATTGAGTCATGACTTAGCTGTTTGACATGTAGTGCAGCATGCAACGAAATGCTCAACATCCTGTCTCATCTTTGGCCAAAAGAAATGTGTAGCAAGTATATCCTCCGTCTTCTTCACGCCAAAGTGTCCCATTAATCCTCCTCCATGCGCCTCCTACAACAACAAAAGACGAGCGGAGCTAGGCGGAATGCATAGCTTGTTAGCACGAAACAAAAACCATTGTTAACGCATTTAACTTGTTCCAAGTTCTCCCTTCCTTACAGATTACGCAATACATCTTTAAATTCAGCATCATGCACATATTGATCTTTGATGGTCTCCAAATCAAATATTTTAAAGTCAAGTTGTGAAAGCATAGTATAACGACATGACAATGCATCAGCAATAACATTTTATTTACCCTTCTTGTGTTTAATGACATAAGGGAAAGTCTCAATGAATTCAACCCATTTAGCATGTCTACGGTCCATCTTTGCTTGAATTTTAATGTGTTTCAAAGATTCATGATCAGAATGTATAACAAATTCCTTGGGCCATAAATAATGTTGCCATGTTTCTAAGGTCCGAACAAGAGCATATAATTCTTTACCATAAGTAGAATAGTTCAGACTAGGCCCACTCAATTTTTCAGAAAAGTATGCAGCAGGTTTGCCATCTTGTAATAACACACCTCCTAATCCAATTCCACTAGCATCACATTCAAGCTCAAAAGTCTTATTAAAATCAGGAAGTTGGAGTAAAGGAGCATGTGTCAACTTATCTTTCAATACCGTGAAGGCTACTTCCTGTGCGGTACCCCAAACAAAAGGCACATCCTTCTTTGTAAGCTCGTTGAGAGGTGCAGCAATGGTGCTGAAATCTCTCACAAAACGCCTATAGAAACCAACGAGGCCAAGGAAACTCCTCACTTGTGTGACCGTTTTGGGCTGCGGCCAACACTCAATAGCATCAATCTTGGCTTTATCAACTTCAATTCCCTGTGGAGTAACAGCCAAGAAAAGATACTCGGTCGGTGCAAAAGGTGCACTTACCAAGGTTACCAAACAAACGTGCATCACGTAGAGCAATAAAAACAGCACGTAAATGTTCCAAATGTTCTTCCAAAGATTTGCTATAAATCAGTATATCATCAAAATAGACTACCACAAATCGTCCAATGAAAGCACGTAAAACTTCGTTCATTAGTCTCATGAAAGTACTTGGTGCATTAGTTAGCCCAAAAGGTATGACTAACCACTCATATAAACCAAACTTAGTTTTAAATGTTGTTTTCCATTCATCTCCCAGTTTCATACGAATTTGATGGTATCCACTACGCAAATCAACTTTGGAAAATATTGTAGAGCCACTCACTTCATCAAGCATATCATCTAGCCTAGGAATAGGATGACAATAACGAATAGTAATATTATTAATGCCTCTACAATCAACACACATACGCGATGTACCATCCTTTTTAGGCACAAGTATAATAGGAATAGCACAAGGACTAATAAATTCGTGTATATAACCTTTGTCGAGCAACTCCTGTACTTGGCGCATAATCTCCTTCGCCTCCTCTGGATTGGTACGGTATGGTGCACGGTTGGGTAGCGATCCACCGGGAATTAAGTCAATTTGATGCTCAATCCCTCGAATAGGTGGTAATCCCGGTGGCACGTCTTGTGGAAAGACGTCGGCGAACTCCTGCAAAATGTTAGTGACAGCAGGGGGCAAAGAGGAAGGCACGTCCTCGAATGAAAATAATGCCTCTTTGCACACAAAAGCATAGCAAACAGATTTGCTGAAATTTAGCTCATCAGTATCAGATTTTGTGGCATGTAAACATGCACTTTTCAATTTAATTTCAGAAGCAACATTAGATGGTTTATTATTAGGTTTCATTTGTTGCTCAAATTCTTTTGCCACAATATGATTTTCACGCTTTTTCTCCTGTTTTGCCTTATTAGCTCTATTAATATCATCTTTCAAAATGGAATCAGGAGTCATAGGAAGCAAAGTAATATTTGTATCCTTATGAACAAGAGTATACTGATTGTTTCTGATGAGGACATCAATACCATTGTTACACCCACAGCCCCTGCTGCTATACATACTGGACCAATTACTAGAGCTCACACATGCCAATTGAATTACCAGGTACTTTTGTTTCTTGGTAATGATTCTAATGTTCATGAGAATATGATGCTGCCTAAATTGGATACATTTGTTTTGCTTACAAATGAAGGGTATGGCATGGATAAGAGGGATGAACACTGGAGCAAGACCAAGCAGGGAGATGATGGCATACGCAAGGGGATCAAGAACGGAGTTACAAGTGATGATTTCAGGAGTTTGAAGCCACCATAAGGAGTGCATGAAGCCTTGGACGAAATATACAAGATGCCACTTCATAAATTTCGTCCAGAGGCTATTCTAGGTGCTGGGTCACCTTATTATTGGGCCAGGCCCATGTATTTTCAAAATACTTAAGTATAGGCGGTTTTTAGAGTCCGTATGTATGGGGAAACAAGAGTTAGGGTTGGTTTCGGACCCCTCCTCCAAGGGCCACGAAATCCCTCCCCCCCTCTTCCTCCATATATACAGCCCTTAGGGCATCGTTTAGACTTTGGGATTTTGTTTAGTTAAAATTTAGCCATTGCAACTTTGTGTACTTCGTATGTGTCCAACGACCAGACCAAGACCGCTTCCGGATCCCCACCTTTATCAATACTTCATATTTATTCGCAATATTCAGATTGCTTTATCATATTCTTGCTTGTTCTTCGATTGCTTGCAGGAATAGACTATCGTGGTCGCTGATCATGCTTCCAAAGATCGCCAAGAACCTCGGGAGATTGGTTTAGCGATTGCTACAAGGCGCAAAGTCGCAGCATCGCTTTGTAGTCGGATCACAAAGTCGACTCCATCAAATCGATTGTTATCATCTCATCGAAAGATCGGGACACCCTCGCCTCTATTAGTTTCTACCATGGTGTACAGAATTTTTATCAAATTGCCATGGTCTACCAAGTAATAAGGAACATGCTTGCATGGTACCACATCACAATCAACATAATCAGCATATGTAGAGATACTAAAATGCACACGAACAAAGACGTGCTACCTTAACCTTGCCGTTGTTGTTGAACCATTGGAGTGCAGAAGGATGTGGATGTGGTCTTGTGGTGAGAGATAGCTTCCACCATCTCCATGCTAGCCAAGTTGTTACAGACTCCCTCCATCTATGATGACGCCAATGTAACTTTCCTTCACAACTCCCTTTGTATGGAACAAATTATGCCTCTGATTTTGCTCTGCTTGTGTGACCTGCACACTCAAAACACATTGAGCAACTAAACATTCATACCTGTTAGCATCTTCAGGAGCCATGTATTGCGTCTTATTTTCAGAATCATCTCCACCGTGTTCTTCACGTGTAATAAGAGCCAAAGTCTCCTCATCATAGTCACTAGCGGACTCATAACCACCATCCTCAAGAGCAATCATCACACGCTGAGATTTGCGCTCTCGCATAATGACCTCTTCCCTTACAACTAAGACAAATAATATCACTTGTGTGCCCTGTTGATGCCATGGAAGAAGAAGAGCTCAGACAGGCCCGGCTGTGTGTGCTCTTGGAAGATGGTGGTGGTTGTGCCTGCTTTCTTGTATCACCCGGTTGGAGGTGGCACCTGATGGAGGTGCTGGTGCAGTGGAAGTAGAGGATGCACGTGGTGTCCATGATGAAAGTCGACCTGCAGAAAAGTTAGTTCGCGCCAATGCCTGTCGATCCTACACTTCACGTTCAGCTTTACAAGCAAGATGGAATAGACGAGTGATATTATTATACTCCTTATACTCGAGAATGGTCTGAATGTCTCTATTTAATCCACCCATAAAACGTGCAAGCATAGCTTCATTCTCATCAACAATACCACATCTAATCATGCCAGTTTGTAATTCCTGATAATATTCTTCTACATAAATTTTTCCTTGTCTTAAACGCTTCAATTTTTGAAGCAATTCATGTTGATAATATGGTGGAACCCAACGAGTACGCATAGCAGATTTCAAAGCAGCCCAAGTAGCTGGAATAGGATATAATCTACAATGTTTATACCACCAAACAAATGCAAAACTAGTAAAAGCACAAACAGCAGCAGGAACACGTCTCTCCTCAGGATATTGTAAACATGTAAAACGTTGTTCAGTTTCTAACTCCCAAGTAAGATATATATCAGGAACATATCTACCCTCAAATGGTGGAATATGCAATTTTAGTTTAGGAAGATGGTCATGAGCTTGTACCTCGTGTGGTGCAGCCCTCATCACTATGATGATATGCATGAGGACGACCTGGTGGTGGTGGTGCTGGTGGTTGCACGTAGTTCTGATTTTGATCAACCTCATCCTCGTAATGGTCCTCCACCTCTGCAGTAGCAGCAGGAGCTACAGAAGCATCAACAATATGTACAACAGCACCAGAAGTTTGACCAGGCTCAAGGGGAATGCGCTGTGCTCGTCCCACTTGATTTGGAAGGCTATGTTGTTGTAGAGGTGCGACAGGTGCAGCGGGCGGTGGTTGTGGAAGACGCATGAGCAATTCATTAAACTTGTTATCGAGCTTTGCTTCGAATGCCTTCTCAATGCCATCTATCTTCTCCATGGCCTCTTCAAATCTGTTTAGCACATCTTCCACCTGTCCACTCATCATTTGCTGAAAATTATCATGTAAGTCTTTGTTCGTCATGTTCTCCCAGTCAGTCTTGTCGGCTTGTGATCCTATCATGGTTAGTAGCAATAGAAACACACAAGAATATGATCCTACAGACTACTAGGAAGCGGTGGTAGTGGTGTGGTGGACAACACAACCGCTGCTTAATCTCAAATTCTTACCAGTTCTTACCAAGCAAATAGGTGGTGATCGGCAACCGCTGAGGTCAAAACTCTCAAAGCTTGGATAGAGCGATTACTGTGGAGAGTCAAACGCACAAAGATAAATGTATGTGTAGCCGGAAGGCTAATAATATGGTAGCAAAAAGGTCAAAGAATAATCAATTCAGAGATGCAAAGTTGAATAAACGCTCAACGACGGTACCGTGCTGGTCCTAGCCTAGACCGTGCTAGAGACGCGACCCTAGAACACTAACAAAATCATGGCGCTGCGCGTAAACAAGGGAGGAGCACACTCTGAATTTTTTTCTCTTTTTTTTCACTTTTTTTTCGGCACTTTTTTGCCCTCTTTTTTTTGCTCCGCAACAATTTTTTCCCGAAAAATTCTACAAATGGCCTAAAAACTGCCTAGCCAGAATTTTCCAGACTTAGTTTTTTTGAAACTGGAACTATTTTTCTTGTACGGGTAGCATGAAAGTTCGGGAGTCCTACTGCTATTTACTCGGAGTATGGCGTGATATGGAAATCCAAAACAGAGTAACAAAATACCGGACTCGTACTAGGACCTGGGTGGCGGTGATGAATCTGGTGGAACTCGACCTGGTGGCGGAGATGAATCTGGTGGAACTTGATCGATGGCGGATATATGTTGCAGGTGGACTAGAATTGGCGATGAATATGTGGTGGTGGTATATGGCAGCGGCGATGAAGTTGGTGCGGTGGTGGTGTGTGGCAGCAGCGATGATGATGATGCGGTGGTGATATATGGCAGCGACACGTGACAACCTGTGAACAGAACTCGAAACTCTAAAGGACTAGACGCTAAGACCAGCAACATGACACGACGATGCAACCGCAAATTCAACAAAGCAAATACAGAAAAGATTATGCGAAGGCTTAGATTGGTTCAGATATGATGAACTAACCCTAATTTTTTGGCTTTTTCGTGGACTGTAGGTATGAAGAACAGACTCGATCTAGACTACGAAAAACTGTAAAATCTCACCGAGCAACCTGGAAATCTGATACCACTTGATAGAGACAAAGGTGTCCCGCCTTCGATGAGATGGTGGCTATCGTTTTGGAGGAAGTCGACTTTGACGATCCGACTACGAACGTGCGAGGACGTCGCGCCTTAGCAATCGCTAAACCAACTCCGGGAGGTTATTGACCACGCCGGAGCACGACTAACCTGACCACGAAGGTCTGTTTCCTGCAAGCAAATCAAGAACAAGCAAGAAACTAAGATTGCAATCTGGATATTGCGAATATAAGAGGAAAGCTTTATTGATCAAGGTGGGGTTCTGTGACGTCTTGGTCTGGTCGTTGAACACAAACGAAGTACGCGAAGTTGCAGCTATGGCGAACTTTTAATCTAAACAAAACCCAAAGTCTAAACGATGCCCTAAGGGCTGTATATATGGAGGAAGAGGGGGGAATTTCGTGGCCCTTGGAGGAGGGGTCCGAAACCAACCCTAACTCTTGTTTCCCCGCACATACAGACTCTAAAAACAGCCTATACTCAAGTATTTCGAAATTACATGGGCCTGGCCCAACAATAAGGTGACGCAACACCTAGAATAGCCTCTGGATGAAATTTATGAAGTGGCGTCTTGCATATTTCGTCCAAGGCTTCATGCACTCATTATGGTGGCTTCAAAGTCCTGAAATCATCACCGAAACTCCGTTCTTATTTCCCTTGCGCATGCCATCAACTCCATGCTTGTTCTTGCTCCAATGTTCATCCTTCTCCAAGCTAGGCCCTTACATTCAAATCATTACCAAGAAACCAAAGTATCTAGTAATTTAATTGGCGTGCGTGAGCTCTAGTAATTGGTCCAGTATGTATAGTAGTAGGGTTTGTGGGTGTAACAATGGTATTGATGTCCTCATCCGTAAATGCCTTTATGAGTTTGATAACTACATTAGAAAACATGATCACTTCAATGCAAATGTTATGAAACAATTGAAATACAATTCCGATATGATTGCTCGCTTGAGTAACTTGTTATTTAGAATCACTAATTATGTTAGAGGTGTAGGAAAACATGGCTCTATGGTTCATACCCAGTTAGAACAAGTTGCTAATCTCAAAAAGAAGTTCTTGATGAAATGAACAATAATATAAATGACTTTGCCGTTAGAGTAGCAACTAGAGGAGGTAAAATGACTCAGGAACCACTTTATCCTGAGGGTCACCCTAAAATAATTGAACAATACTCTCAAAGAATTAACACTGATGCACCTAGAACTTCTAAAAAGAAGAAGCAAAAGAGAAATGATAGGACTTTGCATACCTCTAGTGAACCTGAAATACAAAAACCTCCTGAAGCTAATAATGATGTTTTTATTTCTGATGCTAAAACTCAATCTGGTAATGAACATTCATCTAGTGATCATGAAAAAGATAATGATGATGTCCATGAAGATACTCAACTAGACAAAGATAAAGAACCAGATAATGATGTTGAAATAGAACCAGTTATTGATCTTGATAACTCACAACCCAAAAATAATAGTTATGATAAAAGAGACTTTGTTGCTCGAAAACATGGAAGAGAAAGAGAGAACCGTGGGTTCAAAAACCCATGCCCTTTCCACCTAAATCAACTAAGAAAAAAGATGATGAAGAATTTGAACGCTTTGCTGAAATGATTAGGCCAGTCTTTTTGTGCACTCGATTAACTGATATTTTAAAGATGGCCCCTTATGCTAAATATATGAAAGACATCACCACTAACAAAAGGAAAATACCCGAAGCTGAAATATCCACCATGCTTGCTAATTGTTTTTTTACGGATGGAGTACCTAAAAAACTTGGAGATCCAGGAATACCAACTGTACCTTGCTCCATCAAAAGAAACTATGTGAAAACTGCTTTGTGTGATTTAGGAGCTGGTGTTAGTGTTATGCCTTTCTCTTTATATAAAAGACTTGACTTGAATAAACTCACTCCTACTGAAATATCTTCGCAAATGGTTGACAAATCAACTGCCATACCTATCGGTATTTGTGAGGATGTGCCTGTTGTTGTTGCAAATGTTACTATCTTAACAGACTTTGTTATACTTGAGATGCCCGAGGACTACAACATGTCGATTATCCTTGGTAGAACCTTTTTTAATACAGCAGGGATTGTTATTAATTGCAATAAAAGCAAGTTCACTTTTCATATCAATGTTAATGAGCATACGGTGCACTTCCCGAAGAAACAATTCCAAGTGAATGGTGTTAATGTTATTGAAAAATCTCTCACACTCACTGCTGGAAGTTTTCAACTACCTCTACATGCTGCCAAAAAAGAAATATGATATACTTATTGTTGGGGACATGCATATCCCCGTTGAGGTAACTTAGTGTTTTACAAAAGTTCTTCGGTTTCATGCTAATCGAAGGTGGTTGTTAATAAGACTTGATCAACCTTATTAATGGATCATTTTTTAGAGGTATAAAGTTGATGAATTTAGTAGCCACTACCTTTTGTCCTTACCTTTTCGTTCTCTGTTTTTCTTAGTTAAACAAAATAAAATGCCATGTTTATCCTATTTTCTGGATTTTCTGTGCAATAAAAAATGACCCAAAAATAAAAGTTCTCAGAATGTCCTGAAAATCTAATACAATTTTTTTGAATATTTCTGAATTTTTAGTGCAAGTAACATGAGAGGGGGTGCACTGTGTGGGCACAACCCACCGGACGCGCCAAAGAGCTCCAGCGCCACTGGTTGGTCGTGGTCCCCACGTGGCCCCCCTCACTTACCTCTTTAGCCCATGTCATCTCCTACCTCTAGAAAAAATCACCATTGCTCTCTCTCTCTCTCTTGTGTTCTTGCTCTCGAACCCGTAGGTTTCGATCTCTTTGCTCGAAGCTCCATTTCCGAAACTGTTTTAGGGAATTGCTACTTGGTATGTGTGTCATCCATTGGTCCAATTAGTTTTTTCTTTAGTGGTTTATATTTTGAATAATTAGCTACGCTTGGTGCTGATGTAGATGAGCTTGCATGTTAAATCCTTGCAGTTCTAAGTAGTTTGAATGCTCAATATAGCCTCTATGCCTCCTTATGAGTAGTTGCTATCAATCTTGTGAAGTTCTGTTGACAAAAAAATAGTGGACTAAAAATTTCAGAATTTTATCTATAGGAATAAGATGAGTTTCTATAGGAGTTCTTTGAGGAGGAGGTCTTTAGAGGCATCATCTATTAGTAGCTCGGTGCTTGCAGTTCTAAGTAGTTTGAATAATCAATATAACCTCTATGCCTCCTTATGAGTAGTTGCTATCAATCTTGTGAAGTTCTGTTGACAAAAAATTTGTGGACTAAATATTTCAGAATTTCATTTATAGGAACAAGATGAGTTTCTTTAGGAAGTTTGCCTCCAAGAAAAGTAAGTGCCAAGGGAGTCATTAGGGAATCATCGGACAATGACCTCCAAACTCGGAGATGGCGAGGTGCGGCCGCATAATGGCCGCATAACCCCTTCATGGATGGAGCCAGAATCCTCAACAGCTTGGTACAATTTGTCGCTAATGCTGGTCTCACCAACTTCATCGCAATTGAGTGTGAACAATACCATCTCCTTACAAATTCCTTTGTGCAAAATTTTCATTTTTGAGTAGGAATAACCCCGAGGTGCGCTTTTAATTGATATGTTGAAACCCGCCGATACCACTTTCATCGATTTTGGTGATATATGCTTGATCCCTTCTAACGAGGAAATAGGAGAGCCTAGGCCTGCGTAGTTTGAGGACTTTTATCGTACTCTGTCAGTGGGAGATGAGAGAGGAGTATCGTGTGTTACCGCCACTAGCTTGCAGTTTCCTTCTTTGCATTATTTTGCTTTATTTATCGCGAAATACTTAATTGCTAGAGAGAAGGTTGGTGCACTCAAAGGTTCTCGACTTTGCTATTTTTTACGTCAGGCACTATATGGCTTATGCTAACACCTTTAGACTAGGGGCTATCGTTGCATGTCGCCTCAGACCTTAATGTAACCAAGGGCAAAACTCATGGCGGTATTTATGCTACTCGTTTAGCGAGTCATTTTAACATTCAGATCCGCCAGCATGATTATCGTTTACCCAAGGTTTATTTAGATCACCAGGCGATAAAGGATCACCATTTTACTGATATCGATAACTCTGTTATTAATATTCCTTACAACCTGATTTTCAGTGTGGATTCCCGTCATATTATTCCATTGCCTGCACCTGCTTTGTTTGATTATATTGCCAGGGGTGGATACAATATCATGCATGAGGACATTATTGCTTACCGGAATGCCTAGACAGAGGCAGAGGAGGAGCCTTAAGAGTGGGACGCTCAGGTGCCTGCTCCACAACACTTCAACATGGGACCGGATGGCTACTACGAGTGGTGATTACCAAACTAGGCCAAAAGCCTAAGCTTGGGGGAGTATGTATTTCCACCGAAATTACATTCATGTTCACACTTTTCATTCCAGTTGTCATTGTTCACACTTTTTCATTGTATTATCCATGCTAGATTTATTTTCTTGCTTTCTTCTTGTGTGTTTGAAAAACTTTGAGAAAACCCAAAAATATTTCCTGCTTCTATTCGGTTTTTCTTTCTAGTTAATTATTTGTAGTATTAAAAGAAAACCCAAAAAGATTTCTCGATTCTTCTTTTGCTTGTTGGGAGCTTTCCCGTGTAAATAGTTTTTCTCGTTTCTATTTTTCATTTTCTTTAATTTGCTTTCTTGCATGTAGTTCAATCAAAACCAACATAGCCTCTATGATATTTTATGTTCATGGTGTTCATACCCTACTCATGCTAGTATCCAATGTTCATTATGCATAATGCATGTTCATGACCATTTTCGCTCTCTAGCTGGCCGCTTCCGGACCTATTTGCTAACCTCCGCCTATACTAAGCGGGAATACTGCTTGTGCATCAAAATCCTAAAACCAAAGTTATTCGAGATGAGTCCACAATATCTACATATATACGGTATTACCCAGCCATCCTAAGTAAATTTGCATGTGCCACCTCTAAAACTTCAAATAAATATCTGTTTTTGTGTGCCTAGATTGTTGATAGAGTGACAGGGGGTAGTCGGTATCTTCCATGCTAAGTGTGTTATTCTCATGATGAGTGTTTATTCACTCGTCCTTGCACAAGAGGCGGTAATAGGGATTCCCAAATTCCAAATCAAAAAAATTGCAAATAATTAAACAAAACTCCCCCAGGATTGTTGTTGGTATGGACGGTACCCGTGGATTCGGCTAGCCGTGGAGTGCGATTGTTGGTGGAGAGGGAGTAAACCTTTACTTTTATCAATTGGGAACCTCCACTAATGTGTTTAGCATGGAAGATATTGATAACTTTCGGTCGTGACATAAACAGGAAGGGTGCATTTCCCAAAATTTCATTTACCTCTGCTTTTAAAATCGAAGCTCTAGCACCGCCAGAATCCTCGCTTCCTCCTGCCAAGGGACTATCTATTTACTTTTATGTTGAGTCATCACCTTCTCAAATAAGTGCCACATCCTGAGAGCACTATTGTCATCCATGCATTGTGTATAGTTAATATTGGATGCATCATGACTGGATCTTTTCTACCATGAATTACAATGTATAGTCACTGCTTGAACGTTGGAGGTGCTCTGCATTTATGTTTTATGTCTCGTAAAGGGCTAGCGAGATACCATTGTTGTCATATTATATCATGATTGTTTTGGCAAAGTGTTGGAATTTAAGATATCTTATTATTGCTCGCTAGTTGATTATGCCATTATATGAGTTAACATAATTTTTATGAGTTATTATTGACATGGTTAGTCACAATCTTTGCTGAAAATATGGTTGCTACTTAAGCTTATTTATTTAAACAAGAATAAAAGAGTTAGTAAAAGTTTTTTCTTTTTCACTTTCAGTTTGTCAACTGAATTGCTTGAGGACAAGCAAGGGTTTAAGCTTGGCGGAGTTTATACGTCTCTGTCGTATCTACTTTTCCTAACGCTTTTGCTCTTGTTTTGTACTCCAATTTGCATGATTTGTATGAAACTAACCCGGACTGACTTTGTTTTCAGCAAAACTACCATGGTGTTGTCTTTGTGCAGAAATAAAAGTTCTCAAAATGGAACAAAACTTTTTGGAGAATTATTTCAGAATAAAAGAAAAATACTGGAGCCAAGAACCACCGGAGGGGGGCCCTGGGTGAGCACACCCCACCAGGGCGCGCCCCCCTCCAGGTGCGCCTAGGTGGGTTGTGCCCACCTAGTGGCCCCGCAGACCCTATATCCAACTCCTTAAATACCCATATCCGGAGAAAAAATCGTAGAGGAAGAATTATCTCGTTTCACGAAATGGAGCCGCCGCCACCTCCTGTACTTCATCGGGAGGCCAGATCCGAGTCCGCTCAAGGCTCCGTGAGCGGGGATCTTCGATATTCGTCTATCACCAACCTCCTTCATCGCTAACTCCATGATGCTCCCACCGGGAGTGAGTAATCACTACTGGAGGTTGCTGCTAACGCGACACTACGATTAGAGACCCTTTGACGAAACTGTGTGCGATGCATTAATCGCAAACGGGGATGTAAAAAAACCGTCAAAAAAGATGCAAAACGTCTGTGATGGCAAAGACATCAAACACAGTTCAGATTTTAGTTATGTGTGCGATGCTGGGCATACGGTTGATCCAGCAGAACTATGTGCGATGAGGAAGAACAACAAAAACGGGCAGCCATATCAATGTAAAAGCGATAATTTACATACGCTTTGGTTCATGAACTGTGGTGCTATTAGGGAATGCAAATGTAAATGGTCAGCCAGATCTAGGTGTGTGTGATATACGGCATACGGTTCAGTCGGACAAACTGTTTTTGATTAGGCAAGAGAAAGGAAACTGTTCATCTTAACAAGATGTGTGTCATATGCGGCATTTGTGATGAGCCAAAAGAACACAAATGATTCGTGTAAACCAGATGTGTGTGATACGCAGCAAACAGCCCACTCGGATGAACTGCTTATGGCGATGAGAAATTATAACACGTATTTACATTATAGTAAGTTCGTAAAGCGATTCTATTCATACAAAAAACTTTGAAAAATGCAACCTAGTTGCTTGCAGTGGCTAGGAGTATTGCACATGATGCGTCTACGAGTACTCATGTGCAATGATTAGTAAGTTACACATAATGAACGGCCGCAAGGGTGATATGCTGATCATGGAGTCCGAGAAGACCATCGTCGGAAGGCCGCCGGCTCAGCCTTTTAGCCTATATTTGAAGGAAGTATGCCCTAGAGGCAATAATAAAGCTATTATTTATTTCCTTATTTCATGATAAATGTTTATTATTCATGCTAGAATTGTATTAATCGGAAACATAATACATGTGTGAATACATAGACAAATAGAGTGTCACTAGTATGCCTCTACTTGACTAGCTCATTGATCAAAGATGGTTAAGTTTCCTAACCATACACATGAGTTGTCATTTGATAAACAGGATCACATAATTAGGAGAATGATGTGATTGACTTGACCCATTCCGTTAGCTTAGCACTTGATCATTTAGTATGTTGCTATTGCTTTCTTCATGACTTATACATGTTCCTATGACTATGAGATTATGCAACTCCTGTTACGGAGGAACACTTTGTGTGCTACCAAACGTCACAACGAATCGGGTGATTATAAAGGTGCTCTACAGGTGTCTCCGAAGGTACTTGTTGAGTTGGCGATTTCGAGATTAGTATTTGTCACTCAGATTGTCTGAGTGGTATCTCTAGGCCCACTCGGTAATACACATCACTATAAGCCTTGCAAGCATTGTAACTAATGAGTTAGTTACGGGATGGTGTATTACGGAACGAGTAAAGAGACTTGCCGGTAACGAGATTGAACTAGGTATTAAGATACCGACGATCGAATCTCGGGCAAGTAACATACCGATGACAAAGGGAACAACGTATGTTGTTATGTGGTTTGACCGATAAAGAACTTCGTAGAATATGTGGGAGCCAATATGATCATCCAGATTCCACTATTGGTTATTGACCGGAGACGTGTCTCGGTCATGTCTACATAGTTCTCGAACCCGTAGGGTCCACACGCTTAACGTTCGGTGACGATTTGTATTATGAGTTTTTTTGATGTACCGAAGGTAGTTCGAGTCCCGGATGAGATCGGGGACATGACGAGGAGTCTCAAATGGTCGAGACGTAAAGATCGATATATTGGACGACTATATTCGGACAATGTAAAGGTTCCGAGTGATTCGGGTATTTTTCGAGTACCGGAGAGTTACGGAATTCGCCGGGAGTATATGGGCCTTATTGGGCTTTAGGGAAAGAGAGTGAGGCTGCGCGCCCCCAATGCTTAGTCTGAATTGGACTAGGGGAGGCGGCCCTCCTTCCTTCTCTTCTCTTTTCCTTTTCCTTCTCTCCTACTCCTACTACTTGGAAGGGCTCCTAGTTCTACTAGGAAAGGGGGAATCCTACTCCCGGTGGGAGTAGGACTCCCCTAGGGCGCGCCATAGTGAGGGCCAGACCTCCCCCTCCTCCACTCCTTTATATATGGGGAGGGGGGAACCCCTTGGAGACACAACAATTGATCATTGATCTCTTAGCCGTGTGCGGTGCCCCCCTCCACCATATTCCACCTCGGTAATATTGTAGTGGTGCTTAGGCGAAGCCCTACGTCGGTAGCATCATCAACACCGGCCATCACGCGTCAGGCCGATGGAACTCTCTCACAAAGCTCGCTGAATCGGAGTTCGTGGGACGCCATCGACCTGAATGTGTGCTGAACTCGGAGGTGCCGTGCATTCGGTACTTGATCGGTCGGATCATGAAGACGCATTTACGACTACATCAACCGTGTTGTCATAACGCTTCGCTTTTGGTCTATGAGGGTACGTGGACAACACTCTCCTCTCGCTGCTATGCATCACCATGATCCCGTGTGCGTAGGAAATTTTGGAATTACTACGCTCCCCAACAAAGGGCATCCGAGCCAGGTTTTATGCGTAGATGTTATATGCACGAGTAGAACACAAGTGAGTTGTGGGCGATACAAGTCATGCTGCTGACCAGCATGTCACACTTTGGTTCGGCAGTATTCTTGGATGAAGCGGCCCGGACTGACATTACGCCAGACGCTTACGCGAGATCGGTTCTACCGACGTGCTTTGCACATGTGTGGCTGGCGGTGTCGGGCTTCCAACTTTAGTTGAACTGAGTGCGGCTACGCCTTGGTCCTTGAGAAGGTTAAACAAGACTAATCGGACGAACTATCGCTGTGGTTTTGATGCGTAGGTACGAACGGTTCTTGCTCAGACCGTAGCAGCCACATAAAACTTGCAACAACAAAGTAGAGGACGTCTAACTTGTTTTTGCAGGGCATGTTGTGATGTGATACGGTCAAGGCATGATGCTATATTTATTGTATGAGATGATCATGTTTTATAACCGAGTTATCGGCAATTGCCAGGAGCCATATGGTTCTCGCTTTATTGTATGTAATGCAATCGCCCTGAAATTGCTTTACTTTATCACTAAGCGGTAGCGATAGTTGTAGAAGCAATAGTTGGCGAGACGACAACGATGCTACAATGGAGATCAAGGTGTCGCGCGGGTGACGTTGGTGATCATGACGGTGCTTCGGAGATGGAGATCACAAGCACAGGATGATGATGGCCATATCATATCACTTATATTGATTGCATGTGATGTTTATCCTTTATGCATCTTATTTTGTTTTGATTGACGGTAGCATTATAAGATGATCTCTCACTAAATTTTAAGATAAAAGTGTTCTCCCTAAGTATGCACCGTTGCCAAAGTTCGTCGTGCCGAGACACCACGTGATGATCAGTTGTGATAAGCTTTATGTTCATCTACAACGAGTGCAAGCCAGTTTTGCACACGCAGAATACTCAGGTTAAAGTTGACGAGCCTAGCATATGCAGATAATGCCTCGGAACACTAGAGAACGAAAGGTCGAGCATGAATCATATAGAAGATATGATCAACATAGTGATGTTCACCATTGAAAACTACTCCATCTCACGTGATGATCAGACTGGTTTAGTTGATTTGGATCATGTGATCACTTAGATGATTAGAGGGATGTCTACCTAAGTGGGAGTTCTTAAGTAATATGATTAATTGAACTTTAATTTATCATGAACTTAGTCCTGGTAGTATTAGCATATCTATGTTGTAGATAAATTTCTCGCGTTAGGTCCCCTGTTTTATTTTTGATATGTTCCTAGAGAAAACTAAGTCTTAAGATGTTAGTAGCAATGATACGGTTTGGATCCGTGATCTGAGGATTACCCTCATTGCTGCATAGAAGAATTATGTCCTTGATGCACCACTAGGTGAGAGACCGATTGCAGGAGCAACTGCAGACGTTATGAACGTGTGGCAAGCTCGATATGATGACTACTTGATAGTTTAGTGCACCATGCTTTACAGCTTAGAATCGGGGCTTCAAAGACGTTTTTTGAAACGCCACGGAGCATATAAGATGTTCCAAGAGTTGAAATTAGTATTTCATACTCATGCCCGTGTCGAGACGTATGAGACCTCTGACAGTACTTTGCCTAAAAGATGGAGGAGAATTGCTCAGCAAGTGAGCATGTGCGCAAAGATGTCCGAAAGTACTACAATCACTTGAATCAAGTGGGAGTTAATCTTCCAGATAAGATGTTGATTGGCAGAGTTCTCTAGTCACTATCACCAAGTTACTAGAACTTCGTGGATGAACAATAATATGCAAGGGATAACGGAAACGATTCCCAAGCTCTTCGTGATGCTGAAATCGACGAAGGTAGAAATCAAGAAAAACATCAAGTGTTGATGGTTGACAAGACTACTAGTTTCAAGAAAAGGGGCAAAGGGAAGAAGGGGAGCTTCAAGAAGAACGGCAAGTTTAGTTGTCGTCAAGTGAAGAAGCCCAAGTCTGGACCTAAGCCTGAGACTAAGTGCTTCTACTGCAAAGGGACTGGTCACTAGAAGTGAACCTGCCCTAGATATTTGGCGGATAAGAAGGATGGAGTAGTGAACAAAGGTATATTTGATATACATGTTATTGATGTGTACTTTACTAGTGTTTATAGCAACCCCTTAGTATTTGATACTAGTTCAGTTGCTAAGATTAGTAACTCGAAATGGGAGTTGCCGAATGAACAGAGACTAGTTAAGGGTGAAGTGACGATGTGTGTTGGAAGTAGTTCCAAGAATGATATGATCATCATCGCACATTCCCTATGCTTTTGGGATTAGTGTTGAACCAAAATAAATGTTATTTGGTGTTTGCGTTGAGCATGAATATGATTTGATCATGTTTATTGCAATACGGTTATTCATTTAAGAGAATAATTGTTGTTCCGTTTACCTGAATAAAGCCTTATATGGTCATACACCCAATGAAAATGGTTTGTTGGTGTCATGCTCGGGAACGGGGTAACCAGACTTGCTCGCCTCGCAGCTCGCGACGTGGCTCAAGGAGTGGCCCAAGACGGCCCATCTTCATCAACACAAGCTCAAGACCTCGTGAGGGGCTGAGATTGCAGGCGGATTTACGTAAAGCTTCCTCAGGCACGGCCTCATCAGGCTGGCTCGCGAGGAGGCGGAGAGATCAAGGCGGGGTATCTCACGAGGTGTCCATGATGCAAGCCATGACGACCGAGGCCAGGCGGGCGCGAGGCGGGCACCAGCCTGCGCAGGGTCCTTGTTTCCTCTTTGGTGCAAAGGGAGCAAGCGCAGGCAAGAGTATCACGAAAAGGCAACCATTTTGGTGCAACAAGTCCAAGACCAGTAGAACGGCAGGAAGGAGGTCATCGTGGAGCCCAAGCCGGTGTCACCATCGTAGTCTTTAAGGTGCAAGGACCGACTTTAGTCAGATAAGTGTACTAGATGTTCCCTTCAAATGGACAATTGTTGGCGCCTCTTCCCGCCAATATTAGGGAAGAGGACCAGGGCCTTGCTCTATAAATAGGACTAGCCACCACAGAGTAGAGGGATCGAAAAGAAGGCATCTGATAGAACCCTAGGAGGCGAGGAGCGAGAGAAGAGAGAAGAGGAAGAACCTTAGCCAGATCCACCACCACAAGAACTCCTCCCCTCGCGAGGCAGTTCTTCCTTGTATTGTTCATCATCCGCCCCTGAGGCAATCCACCACACCACAAACTGGAGTAGGGTATTACACCACAATGGTGGCTCGAACCAAAGATAAACCCTCGTGTCCCTTGTGTTGTTCTTTGTGTAGTTTAGATCTTGCGAGGCGATTTAGATGTAGGTAGGTTGGAGGTGTGATCTCCGCGGCACCCCTGTAGTTCGAACCTAGAGGGTCTGCTGAACCCGAATCCGGCATTTGGCGCGCTGTAGGGGTGCACCGAATCTCCTTCCTTCGCCTTCGCTTTTCGCCGCTCCTCGTGATCCATGTCGACGCTGCCGAGCCTGCCAAGCGCCAGGTTGCTCACCGCTTGCCGCCAGACAGCCCTCGCCGGCGGGTGCCGCCGCTGCTTCGTCCGCCGCTGGCCAACGCCGCCACCGCCCGGCGGGAACGAAAGCAGCAAGCGCTGCCTCTTCGATCCTTCGGCGGGCGGAAGGTCAGATCGCCACCCCTGTCAGCCGACTCCAGCCGGTTCCTCATCCCACGCCTGTCAGACTCATGTGACGCTGCGACGCTGCTGTTCTCGGGCGCGAGAGCTCCTGCACTACCGTCCCGTCGACGACCTCTACGACGAGTGGCTCGCCTGCATCACCGAAGCTGCTGGCCACCGGGGCTCCCTGCGCCATCCCTCTCACAGACCAAGGCCGCCTTTGCGCTGGCGATGAAGTTCGGGCGCCCACCGCCCCTCAAGAAGGCGCTTGGCCCTAAGGCTGGGGTCTCGGGTGGAACCCACTCCATCCAAAGACCAAAGACAAAGAAGAGAAGAGCCGCCAAGAGGTCCCTCATCCCCAAGAAGTTGCCCGAGTGCTTCAAGACCGCCCGGCTATGACCGCGCCCCGCCTGCTCGGGCCGCTGAAGACCCCGCTGCCCCGGGCGGCAGCGCATGGAGACCTCCAAGATCAAGCCTCCGTCACCAAAGGCCTCCTGTGGCTACATCGCAGTTGCCGTGTTTCACCGCCGAAGCGCAATGGTGGCTCGCCGGGCAAGTTCAAGCCGCACCTGCCCCCACGCCACGATGGCACGGCCGACTGCGGAGTTCCTCCAGCTCTATGAGCTGGGCATCGAATCCGCCAACGGAACGTAGAAGGTCATGGCGTAATTGGTTTCCCATGGCGCTGGGCGACGGTGCCCGCACTCGCTCCCCGAACTCGGCTCCTCGCACGATTTCCTCCGGAACGAGATGCGACCCGATTCATCGCCAACTTCCAAGGCACTCGTGATCGGCCCCGCCATGAGTGACTTGGCGCCAAGATCATCAAAGCAGCCTGTGGGAGACCTCGCAGGTTCATCCAACATTTCAACAATGCTCGCTTTAAGATCCCTGTGGTGTCCGAGGAGGCCATCATCTCAGCCTTTCTCCGACGGTGTGCGTGACGTCAAGATGAAAGAAGAGCTCGCGATCCATGAAGACCTCGTGCACATCCTCGAGCTGTTCAACTTGGCGACCAAGTGCGCCAGGTCGAGGAAGGACGCCTTTCCTCCTCGAGCTGCGCCGGTCAGCCACCCGTAAGAGAAGAAGCCCAAGGTCAAGGACGTGAAGCGCAAGGGGCTGCCGTGCTTGCAGCAGAGCCGACACCAAGCAAGGAAGGGATCAGCCCGAGTCATCCAAGGGCAGCTTGCATGCGTGGTACCACAACCTCCACACCCACAACACCAACGAATGCCAAGAGCTCAGGCCGTAAGTGGATAAAGGCCGGCCGACGCCACGAAAGAACGATCGGGCTATGGCCGAGGAGGAGCAAGAGGTGGAGGACGATGGGAAGACCGTGGCCTCGCTAAGGGTGGCGTGACTGACCTAGCGAGGACCGGTGGCGTGATCAGCCTCGCGAGGGAGGTTGAGGGACCCGCCGCGAGGGAGGCTGGAGGGATCAGCCTCGCGAGGATCGCCCACAAGGCAATGCATGCCTTCCTCCTCTACCACCACAGCCAAGGAGAAATGAAGACCATCATCAGGACGAGGGGGCTGGGGGCTTCTAGGAGCCGCGCACGATCGCTTGCATCCTGGGCGGAGCTCAAGCCCCAGCCTCTCAAATAAGATCTTCAAGCGTTCACCCGCAAGTGAATGCAGTCCTCCCTGTGCTCAAGCCACACGCCTCGGGTGGTCAAGATCCGCCATCACGCTCAAATTTCAATGGATCAGCTTTCATACGCCCATTTTGCATCATGCTTTTATATCGATATTTATCGCATTATGGGCTGTTATTTCACGTTATGTCACAATACTTATGGCTATTCTCTTATTTTACAAGGTTTACATGAAGAGGGAGAATGTCGGCAAATGGAATTCGGGTTGGAAAAGGAGCAAATATTGAAGGCCTATTCTCATGAACTCCAAAAGTCCTGAAACTCCATGGAATACCTTAAAATAAATTAAGAAAAATCGTCAAGATGAAGGCCAGGGGCCCACACTGCCACGACGGTGGGGGCGCCCCCACCTCGGGCGCGCTTCTACCTCATGGGCCGCCTGGTGGCTATCCGACGTCGATCTTCTCCTATATGAAGTCTTTTGATGAGAAGAAAATAATAAGCAACCTTTCGGGACGAGACTCCGCCGCCACGAGGCGGAACCTTGGCGGAACTAATCTAGGGCTCCGCAGAGTCAGGCTGTCGGGGGACACTTTTCTCCGGAGGGGGAAATCATCGCCATCATCATCACCAACGCCCTCTCATCGGAGAGGGCAATCTCCATCAACATCTTCACCAAAGACCATCTCATCTCCAAACCCTAGTTCATCTCTTGTATCCAATTCTTGTCTCTAAGTCCCGGATTGGTGCTAGTAGGTTGCTAGTAGTGTTGATTACTCCTTGTAGTTGATGCTAGTTGGTTTATTTGGTGGAAGATCATATGTTCAGATCCTTTATGCATATTATTACCCCTCTGATTATGAACATGAATATGCTTTGTGAGTAGTTACGCTTTGTTCCTCGAGGACAAGGGAGAAGTCTTGCTATTAGTAGTCATGTGAATTTGGTATTCGCTTTGATATTTTGATGAGATGTATGTTGTCTAGCCTCTAGTGGTGTTATGTGAACATCGACTACATAACACTTCACCATTATTTGGGCCTAGAGGAAGGAATTGGGAAGTAATAAGTAGATGATGGGTTGCTAGAGTGATGTAAGATTGAACCCTAGTTTATGCGTTGCTTCGCAAGGGGCTGATTTGGATCCATATGTT
This sequence comes from Aegilops bicornis, assembly GCA_021605145.1. Lineage (NCBI taxonomy): Eukaryota > Viridiplantae > Streptophyta > Magnoliopsida > Poales > Poaceae > Aegilops > Aegilops bicornis. The sequence continues at coordinate 254,365,030 of CM038671.1, read as the reverse complement.
TCATGCTATGATTAGGTTTACCTTAATACTTTTGTTGTAGTTGCGGATGCTTGCAATAGAGGTTAATCATAAGTGGGATGCTTGTTCAAGTAAGAACAACACCCAAGCACCGGTCCACCCACATATCAAATTATCAAAGTACCGAACGTGAATCATATGAGCGTGATGAAAACTAGCTTGACGATATTCCCATGTGTCCTCGGGAGCGCTTTTCCTATAATAAGAGTTTGTTCCGGCTTGTCATTTGCTACAAAAAGGATTGGGCCACCTTGTTGCACCTTATTTACTTTTGTTACTTGTTGCTCGTTACAATTTACCTTATCACAAAACTATCGGTTACCACTTATTTCAGTACTTGCAGAGAATACCTTGCTGAAAACCGCTTATCATTTCCTTCGCTTCCTCGTTGGGTTCGACACTCTTACTTATCGAAAGGACTACGATAGATCCCCTATACTTGTGGGTCATCAAGACTCTTTCCGCGGCGCCATTGCCGGGAGTGTAGCGCCTTTGGTAAGGAAAAATTTATATAGTGTGCTGAAATTTTCTCGTCACTTGTTACTATGGAAAGTAATTCTATGAGGGGCTTGTTCGGGTATCTTCACCCCTTCCAAGAGAGCAAAGAGTTGCTCCTCAACCTACTAAACCTATTGAAAATGAAACTCCTTTTGAATTTCCTTCGGTATCATGGAAAAACTGCTGGCTAATACTTTTACAGAGATGGAACAAAGCATCCTCGACGAGCATCTTCGCTATGTGGATGATATTTGTGGACTATTTAAGCTTGCAGTATACCCGATGATGTTGTTAAGAAGAAGGCTTTTCCTTTATCTTTGAAGGAAGACGATTGACATGGTATAGGCTATGTGATACGAGATCATGCAACTATAAAAAGAGTGAAATTGGAATTTCATCAAAAGTATTACCCTATGCATCTTGTTCATCGTGGATCGCAATTATATATATATAATTTTTGGCCTCGCTAAGGAGAAAGCATCGCCAAGCTTTGGGGAGGCTTAAATCAATGTTATATTCATGCCCCAATCATGACCTCTCAAGAGAAACAATTCTTCTGAATTTTTATGCTCGGCTTTCTGATAACAATCGCACCATGCTCGATACTTCTTGTGCTGGCTCTTTTATGATGAAGACTATTGAATTCAGATGGAATTTATTGGATAGAATTAAACGCAACTGAAGATTGGGACCTCGACGAAGGTAAGGAGTCGCATGACACCTAAGTTTGATTGTGTTAAATCTTTTATGGATACCGATATTTTCTCGTAAGTTTAGCACTATTTATGGACTTGACTCTGAGATAGTAGCTTCTTTCTGTGAATCTTTTGCTACTTATGTTGATCTCCCTAAGGATAAGCGGTTTAAATATCATCCTCCCATAGAAGTAAAAGTAGCTGCACCTATTAAAGTTGAAGAAAATACTATCACTTATAATGATCCTATTGTTCCCACCTCTTATGTTGAGAAACCACCTTTCCCTATTAGAGTAAAGGATCATGCTAAAGCTTCAACTGTTGTTCGTAAAAGCAATATCAGAACTTATGTACCTCCTGAGCAAGTTAAAGTAGAACCCAATATTGCAATCGTTAAAGATCTCTTGTCTGATAATATTGATGGGCATGTTATTCAGTTCAAGGTGAAACTGCTAGAATTGCTAAACCCTGTGCTAAAGATAAACATAGACCTGTGGTAGGCGTGCTCGTTATTTCGTTAAAATAGGAGATCATTGTTACCATGGCTTATGTGATATGGGTGCGAAAGTGCTAGTGTTATACCACATACTTTATAATGAAGAAATTAAGAATGAAATTGCACCTGCTGAATTAGAAGGTATTGATGTCACAATTAAACTTGCCAATAGAGATACTATTTCACCAATTGGGATTGTTAGAGATGTTGAAGTCTTGTGTGGGAAAACTAAATGTCCTGCTGATTTTCTTGTTCTTACTTCTCGCAAGATAGCTTTGTCCCATTATATTTGGTAGACCCTTCTTGAATACTGTTAATGCTAAGATAGACTGCGAAAAGAATGTTGTTACTATTGGCTTGGATGATATGGTTCATGAGTTTAATTTCTAAATTTAGTAAACAACATCGTGGAGGAAGAATTGCCTAGTAAGGATGAAATTATTGGTCTTGCTTCTATTGCCATACCTCCCAAAGGATCCTTTGGAACACTATTTGCTAGACCATGAAAATGATAATGCTTATGAAAGAAAGAAGGGAAATAGATGAAGTATTATTTAAACAAGAACCTATTCGAAACACAATTTGCCTCGTTGAAACTTAGGGGATCCTCCTCCACCCAAGGGTGATCCCGTGTTTGAGCTTAAACCGCTGTTCGATAATCTTAAGTATGCTTATCCGGATGAAAAGAAAATATATCCTGTTATTATTAGTGCCAACCTTTCAGAGCATGAAGAAGAAAGATTATTGAAAACTCTGAAGAAGCACCATGCCGCTATTGGATATACTCTTGATGATCTTAAGGGCATTAGTCCCACTCTATGGCAGCATAAAATAAATTTGGAAGCGGATGCCAAACCAGTTTGTGATCCTCAACGGCGCTTTGAATCCTAAATGAAAGAAGTGGTAAGAAAGGAAATACTCAAGCTTCGGAGGCAGGTATAATTTATCCCGTCACGATAGTCAAAGGTAAGTCCTGTCCATTGTGTCCCTAAGAAGGGAGGTATTACTGTTGTCCCTAATGATAAAGATGAATTGATTTCGCAAAGAATTATCACAGGTTATAGGATGGTAATTTATTTCCGCAAATTAAATAAAGCTACTAAGAAATATAATTACACCTTACCATTTATTGATCAAATGCTAGAAAGATTATGCAAACATACACATTATTGCTTTCTAGATGGTTATTTTGGTTTCTCTCAAATACCTGTGTCGGCTAAAGATCGATCAAAGACTACTTTTACATGCCCTTTTGGTACTTTTTTGCTCATAGACATATGCCTTTTGGTTTATGTAATGCACCCGCTACCTTTCAAAGATGCATGATGGCTATATTCTCTGACTTTTGTGAAAAGATTTGTGAGGTTTTCATGGACGACTTTTTCCGCCTATGGTTCCTTCTTTGACGCATTGCTTGAGCAATCTTGATCGAAGTTTTGCGTAGATGTGAAGAAACTAATCTTGTCTTGAATTGGGAAAAGTGCCACTTTATGGTTAATGAAGGTATTGTTCTGGGACACAAAGTTTCAAAGAGGTATTGAAGTTGATAAAGCCAAGGTTGATGCTATTGAAAAGATGCCATGTCCCAAGGACATCAAAGGTATAAGAAGTTTCCTTGGTCACGCCGGGTTTTATAGGAGGTTCATTAAGGACTTCTCAAAAATTTCTCGGCCTCTGACTAATTTGTTACAAAAAGATGTATCATTTTTCTTTGATGATGATTGTGTAGAAGCATTTGAAATACTTAAGAAAGCATTAGTCTCTGCACCTATTGTTCAGCCACCGATTGGAATTTACCCTTTGAAATTATGTGTGATGCTAGTGATTATGTCTGTAGGTGTTGTTCTAGGGCAAAGAGTTGATAAGAAATTAAATGTTATCCATTATGCTAGTAAGACTCTAGACAATGCTCAAAGAAATTATGCTACTACCGAAAAGGAACTTTTAGAAGTTGTATTTGCTTGTGATAAATTCAGACCCTATATTGTTGATTCTAAAGTAACTATTCACACCGATCATGCTGATATTAAATATCTTATGGAAAAGAAAGATGCTAAACCTAGACTTATTAGATGGGTTCTCTTGCTGCAAGAATTTGATTTGCATATTGTTGATAGAAAAGGAGCTGAGAACCCCTGCTGCATAACTTATCTAGGTTAGAGAATGTTCTTGATGACCCACTACCTATTGATGATAGCTTTCCGATGAACAATTAAATGTCATAAGCACTTCTCGTAGCACTCCATGGTATGTCGATTATGCTAATTATATTGTTGCTAAATTTATACCACCTAGCTTCACATACCAACAAAAGAAAAAGTTCTTTATGATTTGGGACATTACTTTTGGGATGATCCACATCTTTATAAAGAAGGAGTAGATGGTGTTATTAGATCGCCAGTACCGAGCATGAACAGGAATAGATCCTACGCAAGTGTCACTCCAAGCCTATGGAGGACACCACGCCGGAGATAGAATCGCACATAAGGTATTGCAATCTGGTTTTTATTAGCCTACTCTCTTCAAAGATGCCCGTAAGTTTGTTTTGTCTTGTGATGGATGTCAAAGAATTGGTAATATTAGTAGACGTCAAGAAATGCCTATGAATTATTCACTTGTTATTGAACCATTTGATGTTTGGGGCTTTGATTATATGGGACCTTTTCCTGCCTCTAATGGATACACTCATATTTTAGTTGTTGTTGATTACGTCACTAAGTGGGTAGAAGCCATTCCAACTAGTAGTGCTGATCATAATACTTCTATCAAAATGCTTAAGGAAGTTATTTTTCCGAGGTTTGGAGTCCCTAGATATTTAATGACTGATGGTGGTTCACATTTTATTCATGGTGCTTTCCGTAAAATGCTTGCTAAATATGATGTTAATCATAGAATTGCATCTCCTTATCACCCGCAATGAAAGTGGTCAAGTAGAATTGAGCAATCGAGAGCTCAAATTAATTTTGCAAAAGACTGTTAATAGGTCTAGAAAGAATTGGTCCAAGAAACTTGATGATGCATTATGGGCATATAGAATCGCATATAAGAATCCTATGGGTATGTCTCCAGATAAAATGGTTTATGGAAAAGCTTGTCACTTACCTCTCGAACTAGAACATAAGGCATATTGGGCTATTTAAGAGCTCAACTACGATTTCAAACTTCCTGGTGAGAAGAGGTTATTTGATATTAGCTCACTTGATGAATGGAGAACCCAAGCCTATGAAAATGCCAAGTTGTTTAAAGAAAAAGTTAAAAGATGGCATGACAAAAGGATACAAAAGCGTGAGTTTAATGTAGGTGATTATGTATTGCTATACAACTCTCGCTTAAGATTTTTTGCAGGAAAACTTCTCTCTAAATGGGAAGGTCCCTACGCTATCGAGGAGGTCTATCATTAGGTTGCCCATAAAATCAACAACTTCAAGGCACAACCAAGGTGGTAAACGGTCAAAGAATCAAACACTATATCTCGTGTAATCCTTTAAATGTTGAAACTAATATTATTGAAACCATAACCCCTGTGGATTACATTAGTGACACTTTCCGTAACGCTCCTGCATCTCAAAAGGAATAGGTATGTGTTACTGTAAGTAAACCGACTCCAAAACAAATTCTAAGGCAATATTTTTCCGCTTTGGAATATTTAGAAAAATAGAAAAATAAGTAGCAGTCCGGGAGGACACAAGGCCTCCATGAGGGTGGAGGGCGCGCCTACCCCCGGGCGCGCCTGCACTCGTGAGCACCTCGTGTGCCCTCCGGACTCCGCTTTTCTTGCACGATACGTATTTTGGTCGGTAAAAATTCATTATATATTCTCCCAAGGTTTTGACGAACGATCACGCAACTATCCTCCGCTGCTTTCGAGCTGTTTCGCTTGCAGATTTGAGGATTCCGAGACTCGATCATCCTTCTATGAGGGTGAGCCTATGCCATGGAAGGTGGACTACAAGCTTGCATCATCAACAACACCCCACCGCCAACAACAAAGAAGGAGACATAATCACATGGGTATGGGCACTCCTTGGCAACCGCCAAGCTTGGGGAGGTGCCCAGATCGTATCTCAATCACAACTCCTATCTTTACTGCTTTTTCTTAGTTCGATCCTATTAGTAGTATCTTGATTTAGTAGAATAAAGTCATGGCATGATCTAGTTCTGAAGTTTTGCTTTATGATCCCTCTATGCAATCGAGTCTGTGAGCTATATATAATAAAGATTAGTTTTGAGTCAATGGCTTGATTACTTTGCCATGATCTTGAGTGAATAAAAGGAAAGAATAAAAAGAAATAAAGAGTTCGTATTGATCTTAGTGAAAGTAATGACTTCACATAGAAAGAGTATGATGATTAAAAGTTGTTGGGAGTTGACAAATATAGCTTTGGTCATCGTTGCAATTAATAGGAAGTAATAAGGAGAGAGAGGTTTCACATATAGATATATTATCATTGACATCTTTTATGATTGGGAGCACTCATTAAAATATGACATGCTAAAGAGTTGATGTTGGACAAGGAAGACAACGTAATGAGTTATGTTTTCTTATATCTGAGATAAAGTATATTGTCATGGATCTCCTAACATGTTGAGCTTGCCTTTCCCCTCATGTTAGCTAAATTCTCAAAGACCAAGTAGAGATACTACTTGTGCTTCCAAATACCCTTAAACCAGTTTAGCCATGAGAGTCCACCATATCTACCTATGGATTGAGTAAGATCCTTCAAGTAAGTTGTCATCGGTGCAAGCAATAAAAATTGCTCTATAAATATGCATGACTTATTATTGCAGAGAAATAAGCTTTGTACGAACTTGTTGTGGAAGTAATAAAAGTGACGAACTGCAAAATAAAGTTCCACATACAAGGGGCAATATAAAGTGACGTTCTTTTGCATTAAGATTTTGTGCATCCAACCATAAAAGCGCATGGCAACCTCTGCTTCCCTCCCAAGGGCCTATCTTTTATTATTATCCCTTACCTTATGCAAGAGTCACGGTGATCTTCACCTTTCCTTTTCATTTTATCCTTTGGCAAGCCCAAAGATGTTGGAAAGAACATGATATATATATATCTAATTGGATGTAGGGAGCATGAATTATTATTTTTGACATTACCCTTGAGGTAAAAGGTTGTGGGGCAAAACTATAAGCCCCTATCTTTCTCTGTGTCCGATTAAAACTCCGTAACCACAAGTATTGCGTGAGTGTTAGCAATTATGAAGGACTAAGTGATAGTTGAGTATGTGGACTTGCTTTTACGCTCTAACATAGACTCTTTCCGATGTTATGATAAAATGCAATTGCTTCAATGACTGAGGGTATAATTTGTTGGTGCTCAATAAGGTTTCTGATTCATACTTTGGCTTTGTGAATGGGTCATTACTTGAACATAAGTAATCATATGACAAATCAATATATGTTGATGTTATGAGAATAATCATGATGCCTTCATGTCCGTATTTTATTTTTATCGACGCCTCTACCTCTAAACATGAGGACATATTTATTGTTATCGGCTTTTCGCTTGAGGACAAGCGAGGTCTAAGCTTGGGGAGTTGATACGCCCATTTAGCATCATGCTTTTATATCGATATTTATCGCATTATGGGCTGTTATTTCACGTTATGTCACAATACTTATGGCTATTCTCTTATTTTACAAGGTTTACATGAAGAGGGAGAATGCTCGCACTGGAATTCTCGGCTGAAAAGGAGCAAATATTGAAGGCCTATTCTCGCAGAACTCCAAAAGTCCTGAAACTCCACGGAATACCTTAAAATAAATAAAGAAAAATCGTCGCCAAGATGAAGGCCAGGGGGCCCACACCGCTCACGAGGTGGGGCGCGCCTCCCCGGGCGCGCCTCTACCTCGTGGGCCCCCGGTGGCTCTCCGACGCCCATCTTCTCCTATATGAAGTCTTCCGATGAGAAAAAATCATAAGCAACCTTTCGACGAGACTCACCGCCACGAGGCGGAACTCATGGCGGAACCAATCTAGGGCTCCGGCAGAGCTGTCATTGGGGACACTTCCTTCCGGAGGGGGGAAATCATCAACATCATCATCACCAACGCCCTCTCATCGGGAGAGGGCAATTTCCATCAACATCTTCACCAAAGACCATCTCATCTCCAAACCCTAGTTCATCTCTTGTATCCAATTCTTGTCTCCAAGTCCGGATTGGTGCTAGTAGGTTGCTAGTAGTGTTGATTACTCCTTGTAGTTGATGCTAGTTGGTTTATTTGGTGGAAGATCATATGTTCAGCATCCATTATGCATATTATTACCCCTCCGATTATGAACATGAATATGCTTTGTGAGTAGTTACGCTTTGTTCCTCGAGGACAAGGGAGAAGTCTTGCTATTAGTAGTCATGTGAATTTGGAGAGCTGGATGAACAATAGACGGTGGAGGGGTGCCCATGGAGGGGTGGTTGAACAGTAGCCGGTGGAGTCGCGCGCGGTGGAGGCTGGATGAACAGGAGCCCGTGGAGGCTGGAGGAGGTCGACGTGCACTCGTGGGAGGCCGGAGGAGGTCGACGGTGGAGATGAATAAAGATCCCGTGGAGTCCTGCTTATGCGTACACCACACCCCTCCCGGCGAACAGGACCCCTTTCGACCGTAGCGCCCAACACAAGTCCGCTTTCATCCGCTTTTGCGGTACGCCACACCTCCCGATCAACAGGACCTCTGCTTCGACCGTAGGAGGTCCGCTTTGGCCCGCTTTTGGCGGTACGCCACACCCCTCCCGATCAACAAGACTTCTGCTTTGACCGTGAGGTGGTCCGCTTCTCCATTTTGGCAGACGCTGCACCCTCCCGATCAACAGGACCCCGCTTAACGCGTGGCGGTCGAACACAAGGCCGCTTCTCCGCCAGCGGTACGCCAGCCTCGCTTTCCATCGCCTGCTCCGTCCAAGCCCTCCCGGCGAACACGACCACACATTCCGTTCCGACCCAGCCGGTTGGCTCACCATGAACACGATGACGACGCTGTTTCTCCGCTCCGACCCAGCCATGTATCGTGCGCGCGAGTAGGCATTCGAGACCCTGCCCGTATGTACGACGCGGGCCGTTTTTTCTTTCTTGCACCCTCGCTGTAATGCGTGCGTGTACATGCTACTTATGCGGCGCCTCTACTACGACACGCGTGCGGCGCCTCTACATCGACTAGTATATATGTACGCATATCGCCATGCACCGTAATGACAATGCTACGACGCTTCGACTGTGTGGGTCCCGACTGTCAAGCACTTCCTTGCCTGCGAAGATGTAGCTGGAGGGTCCCAGCAGTTAGGGGAGCGAATCATTTGTTTGTTTTTGCCCGGATGCACTTTCTTGCGTGGGAAGATGTAGCTAGTGGGTCCCAGCAGTCAGGGGGAAACCTTTTTTTTGCGAAATACGGTAGCCCGTCCGGTGGGTCCCTGCTGTCAGGTGGAGGAAAAATTATTTTGCGCGTAATAAGGAGGCACTTCCTTGCGGCCGCTGTGGACCCAAATTGTCACCTTCTCCACGACAAAGATTTCTTCCGATGGAAGTCTGTCGTTGACCACATTGACCACGCCGCGTCGAGAGCACCACGGCGGTGGACGATGGCGAGGCCTAGGAAGGGGATGACGCGGAGCTGGGGAACACGCACAGTGGATGCCCACGCGAAGAGGAGTACGAGGGTGAGGCTGCCGTCTCCGCAGAATAACAGGGGTGTGGGTGAGTAGAGGGATGGCCCGGCCGGTGGGAGTAGTAGGGGCGGTGAGGCCTCCGGCCGCATCGCAGCCGGCCACGGGAGGCAGGAGCACGAGGCACTAACGGCGCTGGTTTGGGCGGCCGGAGCAAGGAGACCAGAGGTTGAAGAAGCACTACACCGCTGGATGGACATCGTGACGGTCATCGGAGCTAGAATCATGCATATTGACTAAGTTGACAAATCCCTCCGCCCCGGCCAACTTAGTAGGCCCACAAGTCAGCTCGGCACTATATCGGGTCCCAGCTAACAAAGCGGAGTATTCATTTTTTTTATGTAATACGGAGGCACTTCCTTGCGCGTAAGATATTGTCGGTGGGTCCGAGCTGTCAGGCCGGCGTAACGTTTTTCGCGAAATGCAGAGGCCCTTTCGGTGGGTCCCGATGTCGGTGGAGGAATCATTATTTTGCGGCCAGTAATAAGGATGCATTTCCTTGCGTGCGGCCGTGGACCCAGCTGTCGGCCTCTCCACGTACAGTCCACTTCAGATGCATGTGGGTCGTTGACCACATTGACCAGGCCGCGCCGAGAGCGCCAGGGCGGTGGACGACGGCGAGGCCTAGGAAGGGAACGACACGGAGGCAGGGAAGACTCGACGGTTGTTTCCCACTCGGAGGGGAGTACGATCAGATGAGGGTTCTTGCCTCGTCTGCCCGTCGCCGGAGAATAACAAGCAGTGTGGGTGAGTAGAGGGATGGCTAGGCCAGTGATGGGAGTATGGTGGGCGGTGAGGCTCATGAGGCAAAGCAGAGCCGGCCATGGGAGGAGGGAGCAGGCAGTCCCGCCGGGCGCTTGTTTGAGCGGCCGGAGCAGTGAAGAGCAGAGATTGAAGAAGACGACTACCGTTGGATGGCCATCCAACACCACCGCTTGTGTGTCAACCTTTTTAGGAAAGCCTAAAATATGTGAAAAATAGCATACATAACATCTGCCATTATTTCCAATAATTTACAACCCATTTGCTAATTCTTAAGGGATTTTTGAGCCCATCTTCTTTTTGTTAGCATTACAGCCCATATTGTGGCCACGGTTAAAAAATTATACGAAATTTTGCATATTTCGGTGCGGTCCGAACTGTTTTTAATCCCGAAATTTGTACTCACATTCAAACTGATTTAAAAAATAAATGTATATCTATATAAAATCCAACAAATTCTCAACGCATAAAGATTAATGTAATTTAAAATCTCGAATTGAAAAAAAAATATTTGAAACTAATTGCTGGTTTGATGTGTTTTAAAAATGTACAGCCCATTTCTAATTCATCGATGGGCTATTTTCTCGCCACCAATGAATGAAAGCTCTCCTCGTCTTGAAAGATTTGCAGCCCAACAGCCTCGACAAAGCGACTTACTTGGCAAATCACAAAAACTTGGATGTGGCCGTGGAACCACTGTCAACCTCTCCATCGACAAAGACTCTTCCGATGGAAGTCGCCTTGACCACGCTGACCACGCCGCTGGAGAGCACCACGGCGGTGGACGACGGCGAGGCCTAGGAAGGGGACGACGGGGAGCCGGGGAAGAAGCGGAAGTGGAAGCCCGCGCGGAGCGGAGTACGAGGGTTCACTGGTTCGGCGGTGTGTGAGGCCGCCACCTCCGCAGGCCTGGCCAGCAAGTGGGAATAGTAGGCGGTGAGGCCTCCGCTGGAAGCACACCCGGCCACGGGAGGCAGGAGCATGAGGCACGACCGACATCGGTTTGGGCGGCCGGAGCAAGAAGACCAGAGGTTGAAGAAGCACTACGGCCGTTGGATGGACATCGACGGCCACCGGAGCTAGAATCGTTCATATTGACTAAGTTGACAAAGCCCTTCGTCCCGGCCAACTTAGTAGGCCCATTAAGTCAGCCTCCCACCAAGGTGGGTCCCAGCTAGGTGGGGAGTATTCATTTTTTTGTGCGTAATAAGGAGGCACTTCCGTGGGTCCGAGCTAACAATGGGGAACGCTTTTATGAATACGGTGGCCCGTCAGTGGGTCCTAGCAGTCGAGGGCAAACGTTTTTCGCAAAATACGGTGGCCCGGCCCAAAGGGGTCCCCGCTGTCATTGGAGGAATCATTATTTTCCACGTAATAAGGAGGCACTTACTTGTCGCGGCCATGGACCCACCGAGACTCTCCACGTACAAGATACTTCCGATGGAAGTCGCTCCTTGACCATGTCGACCTCGCCGCCCGCTGCATGCATGCGCCCATGGGCGGTGCGCCCCCACTGCCGCCTCTCACATACGCCATCTTCCGATGACTCTCGTTGTTGACCACGCTGACCACACCGTGCCGAAGCGCACCTGCATCCGGAACGACTCTGCAGATGGGGAAGACGTGGCAAAGGAGTCGCAGATGGAGAGGAGTGGGAAACTGCACTGGTTCGGTGGGCGGCAACATACGCTGCTGCCGCCCGGAGATGTGGAGCAAGAACAGAGGTTGAAGAAGGAGCACGGTTGTTGGATTAACATCCAACGGTCCAGCCGCTAGAATCATTTGTTGATTAAGTTGACAAAGCTGCGGCGTACATCGTCCGCTTAGTAGGCCCACAAGTCACCACCAACCGACGGGTCCCACTGTCAACAGGATGAATAATTTTTTTCGCAGAAACAAGGAGGCACTTCCTTCCAGTATGAAGATACACCGGGCGGGTCCCACTGCCATTGGAGGAAACATTTTTTTCAAATTAATAAGGAGGAACTTTCCTTGCGTATGCACCATGGACCTCGTGGGTCCCACCGTCAGTTCTCCACGACAAATTCCCTCTTCTTCGATGACTATCATTTGACCACGCCGCACCAAACACAGCGAGGTGGTGGACGACGGCGAGGCCCGGACGGAACGACTTTGGACATGCGAAAACGCCGGCAAAGGAGTCGCAGATTGAGAGGAGGAGAAGGGTTATAATCGGTTCATTGCGGGCGCTGGGCTGTAGTCCTGTGGAGAATAGCAGGAGGCGCCGAGGGGTGGAGGGATAGCCTGGCCGGTGGGTAGTAGCGCGTCAGCGATGCGCATAAGCAGAGCCGCTTAGTCACGGAGGCTGGACCAGGCGGTCCCGGCGACGCTGGAGGAAGAAGACGAGAGATTGAAGGTGCATGCCGGCCGTTGGATATAAATCCAATGGCTATGGAGGAGACAATCATTTGTTGACCAAGTTGACAAGGCCCTGCGTAGGCTTCGACCTATTGGCCCACATGTCATCCTGCAAAAATGTGGCATATATTTAACCCATCTTTTCTAGAATGTACAGTCCATTTGCGGCTGGGTGAACAAATAATTTCAAGGCCAATCAATCGTGCCCATTTTATTTTCTAAGAAATCCCAGCCCATTTGCACTTCCTTGAAATACACGTATTAGGTGGGCTCGTTATATATATAATGTTATGTTAGAAGGAGCAATTAATATCAAAGAATAAACCGGAGAGGCACACTTTATATATGTATAATTAAGAAATTAGCGAGTTATTGCTCAAAATAAAAATGAGCGCGTTATTATTAAATTGGTCCTTCAAAATCTCCGCAAGCTTTTGTACGCAATCACGAGGATTTTCCTTGCCTGTGAGTCAAAAACAACCAGGATTTTCTATTAAACATTTACTTTTATAAGTTAATAACATGTGGGATGTTTTTATAATGTATATATAAGTCTCTATATATACGATAATAGTAATAATATAAATATATATGTGGTTAGAAGGGAAAACATAAATTGGACACAACATTACTTTTATAAGAGACCCGCTTTTATACCCCACAAAGAGGCATACTAACAAGTTCACACACAAATACAACAGTAAAAGGTAAACATTCATATCAAACTCAGGTTCACAAGACACGCTCATATTCATAGCCAACATTCACTATCAACAACTCAAAAGATTCATATATACACAAGCTCAGCATATCTATGCATCCAAATGATTGATAGATCACACGACAATATTCATACATAATTCACAAAATGATTCAGATATACACATGTTCAAGATGTTTATGCATCCAAATGATTGAGATCACAGCCAATATGATCCATGGATCTAACCTTAATTACCTAGGGTAAAGACTTGTAAATGGTGTTCAATCGGAGGTACTTCTTGCTAAAATTAGTTCTTGTACGAGTAAACTTTCGAGTACATAAGAGGTAGCATGCATAATCTGAACTTTGCTTGTAGGTTTATCCTCAAATAGTGGCCTCGCGTCGAGGGAGGTTACAGCAACTTGGCCACAACTTTCATCCAACTAGTTTATCGGCTCATCTTGGTCCTCAGATCTCGCCAAAATTCTACATTGCGGCATTTGAGAAAGGAGGCGGTTGAGAAAATGAACCACCCAAATTTTTGTGCAGTTCAACCGAAATGGAGCATCCTTGGCGCAAGTGCCGATTAAGTGCCGATGAATATACGCCACAACCAACTTGTCTCGAATCTTTAGACTCCATGCCATATAGTTCGCTACCATATGTGCCGATAACCAAAAGGCACAAGTTGGGACCAAAGACTGAATCATGCGTTTTCCGGGCTATGCACCAAGCAATATTTTTGGCATTCACTCTCCTAATACTTGAGTTTGACAATTGGTTGACGCCGGTTGATACTCGAATGAATATAGGCACTTCTTGTCAACATTGATGCTTGTCTGAGTGAACTTTGGAGTACATAGCAGCAGCATAAGTACCTGTCCATATGATCTTTTGTGCAGTTCTACTGAAATCACCCGATGTAATGATTTGCTCGCGAAGTTCAGGCTCCAGTTACTCCTTTATGAAATCGGCAAACAGTAGCACAATACCAAATTACCAATGCATATGACAGGCACAATAATCAGGATAAAGACCAGTACCAACCTGTGTGAGGTAGCATATCAATTACTATTTCCTTTGACTGGAAGTCGAGATAAGCCAAGCGACTGACAGCAAAGGAACAAAGCAAGCGGAGATTAGCGACTGACATGAAAGGACGGAAGCTATCAAGGCAATGAAGCACCCAAAGTTTTTGTGCAGTTCCACCAAAATCGAGCATCCCTGTTGGCACATATATTGAGAGAGTGAGATTACTGTAATAGTGGGACTAGTTGATGAAACATACACTAACAAATAGAAGCACCCTCATTATCTTAATGGGTAAAGTTAGCAACATAGTGGTCTTGCTTAAAGAGAGGTATTAGTTTATTTAATCAGTGCCAATTAGCTCAACTCAACACTCAAAGCATTGCCATTTATCATAGGTTGCAAAACTTAAAAGTGCAAAGATAAAGGAGTTTCTCATGCAAGTAGCACGATACAAATAGAGATGACAAGAAACTAATATGGATGAAGGCCTTAGGCCCGTACCAACCTCGAGAAAAAGCTTATTCATGTAGTCCCACAAGAGATGATAAAGCACTCACCGGAATCACACAATAGTATATATTTTTGTGCACTTCAAATGTATGGTTGAAATCACTCTTGTTTACCAAAGGCTGAGATTATATCGAAAGATTATCAAGAACTTCCAAAGCAGAGTTAAAGACACTTTGGTTGGGATATAGTTCATTGTATTGTCTTGTGTAGTTCCACTAACATGTATGATTGGCACAACATGATCCCTGTTTGCACAAGTAGGAACAAGTTGAAACCTTCATTAGCTCAAAGGAGAGAAAGGATAGGAAGACATTAGCATATTACTCAAACAAGAGCATCAAATTCATGATGGACAATACGCAAAAAATTGCCTCATTGAACCAATGTCAATAAATTGACATGCAAAACAATAGCACTATTATGTCATGACACTAATAATGTTCCCTCCTGCTCCACCACATGATTCACCTCCATAGACAAACATTCACACGCATATGATTCAAAGATATGTAACACCCAAAAATTTAACCATGTTCTGCTTATTAAAATTTTGCCAGAAATTAAATTTTTATTTTTCCGGATTTATTTTTGATCTCGTAACCTCTCTTTTCTTCTAAGTTGTGGAGTTTTCACCCCAAGTGAAAACTTTCCAATTATTATTGGACTTGTTTACCCTCTCAAATAAAACAATTCTTTTATCAGTGGGATTATTTATATAATTATTTTTTTCCTGAACTTTACTTCTCTAAAATGGTTTTTCATAAGTTTTAGGGTCCCAGTTGCACTACAACCCTTTGATAAATTCATTTAAAAATCCCACCAAAATTTTGGGATGACATATGATGTCCCTAAATCAATTTTATGCAAAAATATCCTTTGGCCATTTGGAGATTTTTAGCTTTACCCCTAGTTTTCAAATCTGGTCCAATTTCACTTTTGCACTACAACCTATTTAAATATTTCTTTAAAACTTCCACCAAAATTAGAGGATGTTATTAGGAGTATATTATTCATCTTTGTGCAAAAACCCACTAATGTTCTTTGAAAAATTTGAGCAAAACATCCTCTTTGCTCTCTCGTCCAGCTTTGGCTTTTTTCTACAGCAACTCTAATTTTTGTTGCTCTAGTGCCCATGATCTTTCTCCTGCTTATCAACCACCCCGCAAAACCCTTAAGTACGTGAGAGAATGGACCTATTGGAGTATTTTTGGTCCATGAAACTAAGCCTTTTACTTTCTGTCCAGAAATGGTTTTCTCAAAAACTTCCACTAGCAAGTTTCTGTTTTTGCCAAACTAACCTTACCACACTCCTTTTCATCTAAAGGGATTATGATCTGGAGAGTTTGGCCACCACAAGAAATGCCTAGGTACCCTTGGCATTTTGTCAAACACCTTATGTGCATGGCCAGATTTGACATAGCTTTTAGTTTGCACACTGGACCTCGCTTGCTTGCCTAACCACCATGTCCACTAAACTTCCGCTCACCACTAACCTAGGCCTGTTTACTACCAGCAAAGATTCGAGCTCTCTAGCATGCCGTAGCATTTGGTCAACACCTCGCTGGCGCGTTCGGCATGGCCAAAGCGCTGCTTTTGCACGCCACAGGCGATCGAAGTCGCCGCGTCTCGTTGCCGCCTCCCCCGCGCCCGTTCTGATCCTCTTCCACTCGCAGCCAACGCACCTGCCCCCTCCCTCGCCGCAGAGCCGCCCCTGGAGCTCCACAGCGCCGCCGTCAGGTCGGCCGTGGCCACTAGCGGCCGGCCACAGCAGGCCCCTGCCCTGGACAGCGCCGCCTCGAAAGCCATCCGCGCCGGCTCAAGACCTAGAGCAAAGGTTCGCCGTCCTCTAGTCCTCGCCGCCATCCTCAGCCTCGACATGTCGCTCATGAGCTCTGTAACAGCGGTTCGCCGACCTTATCCATGGCCGCCATCGGAACTGACCTCAACCGCCTATATAAGGAGCCCCCGAGTCCGTCCAGTCCCTCAGGCGACCTCAAGCCACCCACCTAGCACTCCCATAGCCGCCAACGACTGTGGAAGGTCTTCTTCCTCGCCTCCGCCGCCCACCACCGCCTCCGGTCCATTTAGTCGCAACCAGACCCTTCGTCCCATCTAGCACCACCGTCCTCCTCCCCTCGACCGTGTCGAGCCGCCCGAACCCTCAGCTGCGTCGAGGAAGCACCATAGCCCAAAGCCCAAAACCTCCCGAAGCCACCGGCCACCGCCAAGTGGCTTCGCTGCAACTCACTCCATCCCCACCACCCTTCGACCACCGGAGGACCGGCCTAGATGGCGGATCCATCCTCGCCTCGAATCCCCACGGGAGCCACTGCTTGCTTACGACGATCACGGAGGCCCACCTATGTTCGGCCAGAGGAGGAAGGAGGCGGGGCGACCGTCAAACTCGACTGGGCCCCCGACCCACTGTCAAGAATCACGGCCGTCCATGTCAAGCGTAAGTGGAGGCGAACGTTAAAAGTACGTCTTCGACGTGTACTCATTTCGAAACGTTTTTCTTTTTTTCTTTTTTATTTTAAAAACAGAAAGTTAACTAAACTTTGACTGGCTATAACTTTTTAAATATAACTCCAAATGAGTAGATTCTTTTTCCTACCTCTCTCAAATATTGTCTAGTTTATTTTCAGATTTATTTGAAAAAAAAACCAGGCAACTTTTTTGTACTGTTTTGAAACTATGTATTAATTTGAATATTTTCTAAAATAGGATTTTGTTGGAGAAAGAAGAAAACTGCCTCTCCACAACTTGAGGACAAGCATTCTGAACCCTGGCATAATATTTTTCTGTGTTGTTTGACACGATTATAACACCACCTTAATACGGAGAACTCGTTATTTTATGTGGTGATACGATCATTTGCATGAATGCATATTGAGATTTCCTTCTTGTTGGAAATGGATATACTTGTCATGGTAATCATCCTCATATGCCTTTCATGCTCGCCGGAAAGAAATCTGGAAAGCCCCCGCCTTGGGTAGGCATGAGCTTGTCTCCGGTCTTCGCCAAGACGGTTCTCATCGGTATGGCATAGTAAGATAGGATGAGTGGTGATTACATTTGGTTGAAATATCTTTGTTATACATATCATGCAGAATTTTTAAACCTCCCGAGTCGACTGTAGATCGAGTCTTGTTCCAAGAACCCCATACTTGTTTTGTACTACCACTTGTCCCTCGCCGCAGTAGGGTACGGTTCAAGAAGATGTCAACCCCTTTCTAGCACACACCGCATGTAGAGGCCACGGTGGAAGATACTGGATGCATCCTAGGCGTGCCACCGTCCGGGGCATGGGTGTTTCGGTTGGGGACCGAGAGGGGGCACCCTTAGTAGCGCGGTATAAATTTGATCCCATGCTAATCGAGGTTGTAGCCTTCCCACTTAGAGTTTTGCTTGATGTGTGTCGTGGGTGATTCCGCACACCGTAGCTTAAGCCGGTATGTGAGTCGTGTGTTTTCAATTAAAATCCCGTGAGACGGAATTAGTCCCTATGGACTGAAGGAATCCGTTACATCGTGGGTAAAGAGTACCCTCCGCAGAGATTACATCTATTCAATAGCCGTGTCCATGGTTAAGGACTACATGCTGGATGGGTCAAGTGTCGGTCTTAGTGTCGGTCTTCGAGGAGAAACCGCTAAACTGTAACATGGATCATGGCGTGTGACTTATGATGATTATGATTATTATTATTATGAACTAACCCCTTTATATTCTTTGAAGTATTTAGTATCCCTGGGACGGTTCTACCTCCTGGATATTCACTGTGATTGTTTCCTTATGAGCCCTTTATGTGGTGTCGCACAGACGCCCGATTGTGGCATGTTTGTTATTTATTTACCTTATGAGCCCTTTATGTGGTGTCGTACAGACGCCCGACTGTGGCATGTTTGTTATTTAATTACCTTATGAGCCCTTTATGTGGTGTCGCACAGACGCCCGACTGTGGCATGTTTGTTATTTATTTACCTTATGAGCCCTTTATGTGGTGTCGCTCCGACGCCCGACTGAGGCATGCTTGTTATTTACTATCCTTTCGAGGCCGCCTGCATAACCCGATCGGTGCATTTTATTACTACTGTTATTACATTTTCATGTTGCATATAAATAACCTGCTTGCATGCATCAGAATTTATCTTATGACCGACGCTAGGACCATAGAATATTTCAGAGCAGGATTATCGCTTGTTATATTATAACCGTGTTCATAATGTTCGCAGTACATTCAAAGTATTCACCGGCTTGTCCTCGGCTATTGTCTTGGCCAGATTTCTTGCTTGGAGAGGAGCGTTGCGATGTCAGCCGGAACCCACGCAATGGTGACAACAGCCTGAAGATAGGAGTTAACCTGGTCACCGTTCCTCGTGGGAAATGGAGTCCCATGGCCACCGATGAACCACAAACCGCTCGCCATCAACCACTAGAAACCAATTGTTGTACTTATAGGCCATAATGGTCTTGTACTACATATTATGTAATTGGCTTGGAATTTTTGTATCAAGTTGGTGCCTCATCGCCTAACAAAGAATCCTGGGCTGGTGAGCACAAGGGCCATTTTCCGAAATGATATCCCAAAATCCCGTCCCCGACAAACTTGGTATCAGAGCCAGGCTGACCATTGGCTAATCCTATCTTAGCCAGGTCGAAAAACCTAGGTTAACCAACCCACCAGACCATAACCTAACCCCGGCCAAGGTTCTCGCGTAAGATAGCCACACAGTGGCCCCGACACTTTTGGCAGTCGGTGCCCAACCTATCAGCCTAGCCTATCGATCACGCGCCAGTGGCCGACACCCAATTTGTCTCATTCGCAAGCGTGCAAAGGAAGACTCCGTCCCCTTTTTCTATAAAAAAGGGCAGGCTAGCCTCAACACAGCATAGCACAACCTCTTCCCCAGAACCAAGACATAATGCCTGGCCCCGTCGTGCACAATGAAACCACGGCAAACAACCTTGGAGGTTTTGTGACCGTCTAGCAAACCTCACCCACCGTGCCTTTGCATTAGAAGAGCCCCCAGAGTATGATGTGTATCAAGGACCCATGAGCGGTGAGAGCCGCCAATTCCGGGGCCACAAGCACGCCTATGGTAGGGGTCTATCGCCAGAACGCCCCTACAGTGTTCACCGGAAGGACAACTTCCTTTGAACCACAAGCCATCCAACTAGCTCTCGAGAGGCTGTAGTTCAACTCCGGCACTTGTCGCCCAGAGTTAACTGCCGCTTGTTCTACTACTACCCCAGCCGTGACGGGTATGGTAGGCCACCCCAGGTTGCCAACGGAGATCACGAGACGGATCATGCATTGTTGCGTCTGGTGCGCTGTGTAAGTGCAATAGAGGATCTGTTCGATCAAATCACTCTTGGTCTGATTGCAGCTCGTGGAGGACTGATACGCCGAGCCCCGGCGAGAGGAGAAGATGAGCCCAACGCCGACAACCCAGTCGTGCGGTTCGGACAACCGATCGAGTCCTTGAGGTCTGCCCCAGTCATCGACCAAAATACTTTGATGTCCCAGAAGTGCTTCGTCGCCTTTTGGGAACACGCTCCAACGGGATTGTAGCCAACAATCCCCGGGATGGTCATCATCGCTACCCCGACCCTGCAGCCCCTCAACCCCCTCCAGCAAATCCCGACGGTGAAACCCGTGGAGAAGCCTCGATGTCCACAAGGCACGCTCGCTTAGATATTAACGAGGTAGACTAGAGTCGCTCGAGTAGTACCGAGTCTTAGTATGCCCACGCCTTGTAATTATGTGATCCTGTATCGCCATGATTAAATGCTATTTGCTTGTGCACCCCATTTTTTATATTAGCCATGCATAAGTATGTTGGTGTGCGGTTGCATTTTTAACCCGGGCGTAGCTGCCAACCCCGACGACACAAAGTTTATGCTATGAGTAAACTTTTTAGTTTCAACAGGAATGATATTTTTGAAAACAACTCTTAGCAAATCTCGAGGACGAGATTTTTCTTAAGGGGGGTAGTGTTGTAACACCCCAAAAATTTAACCATGTTTTGTTTATTAAAGTTTTGCCAGGAAATTAAATTTTAATTTTTCTCGATTTATTTTTTATCTCAGAACCTCTCTTTTCTTCTAAGTTGTGGAGTTTTCACCCCAAGTGAAAACTTTCCAATTATTATTGGACTTGTTTACCCTCTCAAATAAAACAATTCTTTTATCAGTGGGATTATTTATATAATTATTTTTTTCCAGAACTTTATTTCTCTAAAATGGTTTTCCATATGTTTTAGGGTCCCAGTTGCACTACAACCCTTTGATAAATTCATATAAAATCCCACCAAAATTTGGGGATGACATATGATGTCCCTAAATCACTTTTATGCAAAAATATCCTTTGGTCATTTGGAGATTTTTAGCTTTACCCCTAGTTTTCAAATCTGGTCCAATTTCACTTTTGCACTACAACCTATTGAAATATTTCTTTAAAACTTCCACCAAAATTTGGGGATGTTATTAGGAGTATATTATTCACCTTTGTGCAAAAACCCACTAATGTTCTTTGAAAAATTTGAGCAAAACATCCTCTTTTGCTCTCTGGTCCAGTTTGGCTTTTTCTACAGCAACTCTAATTTTTGTTGCTCTAGTGCCCATGATCTTTCTCCTGCTTATCAACCACCCTGCAAAACCCTTAAGTCCAGGAGAATGGACCTATTGGAGTATTTTTGGTCCATGAAACTAAGCCTTTTACTTTCTGTCCAGAAATGGTTTTCTCAAAAACTTCCACTAGCAAGTTTCTGTTTTTGCCAAACTAACCTGACCACACTCTTTTTTCATCTAAGGACTATGATCCGGAGAGTTTGGGCACCCCAAGAAATGCCTAGGTGCCCTTGGCATTTTGTCAAACACCTTATGTGCATGGTCATATTTGACATAGCTTTTACTTTGCACACCGGACCTGCTTGCTTTGCCTAACCACCATGTCCACTAAACTTCTGTCTACCACTAACCTAGGCCTGTTTACTACCAGCAGCATTCGAGCTCTCTAGCATGCCCTAGCATTTGGCCGAACACCTCGCGTGCATGCTCTGGGCACGGCCAGAGCCAGCTGCTTACTGCAAGGCGCGCCGAAGTCGCCAAGGTCTGGTTGCCGCCTCCCGCGCCTGCTGCTCGATCCTCTTCCACTAGCAGCCAACGACCTGCCCTCCTCGCCGCAGAGCCGCCCCTGGAGCTCCATAGCGCCGCCGTTAGGTCGGTCGTGGCCACTAGCGGCTGGCCACAACAGGCCCCTGCCCTGGATAGCGCCGCCCGAGCCACCCGCTGCCGCCGGCAGACTGGAGCAAAGGCGTGCCGCCGTCTCTAGTCCCTGCCGCCATCCCCAGCCTCAAAGACGTCGTTACGCGCTAGCTATAGAACGGCGGTTCGGCCGATCTTATCTCAAGGGGCCGCCTGGAATCGACCTCAACCGCCTATATAAGGAGCCCCCTGAGTCCGCCCAGCCCCCAAAGTGCGACCTCAAGCCACCCACCTAGCACTCCCATAGCCGCCAACGCATCAGGAATGTCTTCTTCTCGTCTCAAGCCGGTCCCAGCCCACCGCCGCCCGGTCCATTCAATGCAACCAGAGCCCCCTCTGGCCCATCTAGCACCACCGTCCTCCTCCCTCGACTGCAAGTGAGCCGCCTCAACCTCACCAAGGCCGAGGAACCACCATAGCCCAAAGCCCCAAACCTCCCGAAGCCACCGGCCGCCGCAAAGCTCGCCGCCGGCAACTCCCTCCATCCCTGCCACCCCTTCGACCACCGGGAGGACCGCCCTAGACTGGCGGATCCATCCCCGCCCTTAGCTCTACTTCCCCAGCTCGCTACGTTGCTGCATGTGCATCATTTTCTACCTCTCAGCCCCTCTTGATCGGATGGTCCAACGTCACCTATTTTTTTTCTTCTATTTTTAGAGGTAAAGCTACTTCATGGAGTCGAATCTTGTACTCCCTCCGTCCGAAAATACTTGTCATTGAAAAGGATGTATCTATATATATTTTAGTTCTAGACACATCCATTTTGATGACAAGTAATTCCGGACGGAGGGAGTAGTTGGTTCAAACAACAAATAAAGTGGGGGTGGGGGAATTTAGTATGTACATCGGACTTGGTACGAACAGGAAGGAAAGGGGGTGAAAGTAGTATAGACTGGTCATCCAACCGGTCTCTTGGTCGAAAAGGGAAATATAGGGGTAACAGCTGTACACAAAGTGGTATGACCAGGACTAGATTTGCTATCCACACATAGGAGTAGGTGGCTAGAGTGAACAAAAATTGGACCAACCCAGATATGTTTCTTGGATGTTTGTTTCTCGGGGCAACAAAATATGAATCACCACTTTATTTAATATTATTCAGCGATATAAAATTAACCAATCATCTCCACAGTGGGCTAGAAGAGTACGAAACACGGCAACTCAGTGTAGTTACATCATACAAGTACATGGCTAACCCACGCTATCACCATATTTCTTGGCTTCCATGGCGACACCTATTTCTAGTAATCCAAAGACCTCAGACGCTTCTCCCTCCTCGTCTCTATCAAAGTGCGGCGGGCTGTCGCTTCGCCGTCGATTGAGGTAGATTAACTATCACATGTTAGCGACATGCCAAGAGCATTCTAAAAATTCCTTTCACGCTCCGCTTTCAAAAAGAAAAAATCCTTTCACGCATTTAATTTGCTCAGATACTTTGAGCAACTTGCATGTCCTATAATGCTCATGTTTGATACTCTAACTTAGCTAGAGGTTAGACTAACTCATGACTAACCCCGAACTAACTGTAGCCAAAGAGGTGTTTGGGTGACAGGTTAGATTGACAATAAATTCACTTCATGGAGAGAGAAAAGTGATTTTTCAAAGTGGTCCCAATGAGAACTATCTCCAATTAGCACCTCTTGGGTGGGATAGCTTTTTTGGTGGGTTCGGTGCAACTTGCTCCAATTTAAACCCCTCATGCTTGGATACAATAGGGATATTTGAGCCCCAACTAGCTCAAACTAAATCTAACCCATGGATCCAAACAGGGCCTATGGCACGTCTCGACGCTGAGCGTCAAGCGTGCTGAAGCGGGCGCTCTCTCGGCCGTCGCGCCACTTCAAAGCCGGCACCGGTGAGAGGTCGCCTCGCTCTGGCCGGGCATTAATGCGCACCGACGCCCAGTGTGGTGACGTTGACCGTTTCACGCGGGAAGCGCTGCTACGCAAGGGAGTATAGGTTTTGAACCGTTTGTGTGTAGTATCTTGGTAGTTTGCAAAACTACTCAATTATTGCACCCGGTTTCCTAAGAAATTGTGGTAAAAACGCTACTCCACAGCCCGCTTCCTTCTCCTTCCTCTTCCACATCACCACAAGACGTCCATGGGAAGCGACCGTCAACCCTTATATAGGAGTGCTAGCACAAAAGATGCATGCATGACCACTAAAATTTCCATATTAAAGCGCCCGCTCGGTGGGAGTATGGCGTATGTTGTTACTTCCGCCGCCCATGGCTACCGGGCGACGCTGCATCAGAGAAGAGGCGGGAGGGGAATGAATGCAGCTACTGTTTGGGTTCGCCTTCCGGCTTAAATAAATGCGCAGCATCACGTGTACCCGCGGGTGCACAAATTGTAACATACTCGTGTCACGTAACTGGTGTGTGTGTGTGAGAGATTCTGAGAGACAGAGTGCGTGTGTGCGACTCTACTCTTCGGACATGTACTCAACCTTTTGCATCAGGATATAAGTATAATGGCATTTACTTTAGCTAGTGATTAACGTGGCCATGTTAACGTGGTTGTGTCAAAAAAATGTCACTTCCTGCTCGTGGATTTTATGCTATATAATTACAAGCAAGATTCTCGTGGATTGTACGGAACATCAATATGCATTTTTTACAAAACACCTGTTGTGATTGACCCATGCGAGAGTAATCCCATGTAAAAACTAATGATATCTCAAGAATTTTATAGGAAAACTGGTATCTCGAGAATGTCATCAAAAAATGAAAGATGACAGATAAGGCAGGAGGAGTGGAGCGTGGTGGTGACTGTGGTCGGAACGGGCGGAGGCATGGGGATGGATTTGCTGGCCAAAGCGGCAAATGCCACCATGCATGCTAGATTGTTCCAGAGAATTATTCCTTATTTAATTGCTGAGCAATGAGGTTGCGGGAGATAATGATGTGGAGAGATGTGTGGGTATCTTTTGTAAAATTATCATAGTTTGCTTTCTATCCGTCAGATATAGATCATACGGTCTATATTACAAAATGGCAGGCACACCATCATCACCAACTCGTTTTTTTATAAGGGTACATATGATAAGTTTGCTGACTACTAAAGTAAAGTGGAATTTGTCCATGTTATGCAAGTAAATAAAGGTGGTTGTTTATCATAATGTAAGGTTGGATGAAGGTGGTAGGAACAAATGTCTACACTTTGGAGCATGTGTGTGAGATGGAGTCTTAGTGTGTGTGTGTGGGGTGTGTGTGTGTGTATGTGTGTGTGTGTGTGTGTGTGTGTGTGTGAGAGAGAGAGAGAGAGAGAGGAGAGAGAGAGATGGAGTCTTAGTTTGTGTGTGTGTGAGAGAGAGAGAGAGAGAGATGGAGTCTAAGTGTGTGTGGGGGGGAGCGTGCGTGTGTGTGTGTTTGTGTGTGTGTGAGAGAGAGAGAGCTGGAGTCTTAGTGTGTGTGGGGGGGGTGTCGGTGTCAAAACCGGCGGATCTCGGGTAGGGGGTCCCGAACTGTGCGTCTAGGCGGATGGTAACAGGAGACAAGGGACACAATGTTTTTACCCAGGTTCGGGCCCTCTCGATGGAGGTAAAACCCTACTCCTGCTTGATTAATATTGATGATATGGGTAGTACAAGACTAGATCTACCACGAGATCAAGGAGGCTAAACCCTAGAAGCTAGCCTATGGTATGATTGTTGATGTTGTAGTTGTTGTCCTACGGGCTAAAACCCTCCGGTTTATATAGACACGGATAGGTTAGGGTTACATAGAGTCGGTTACAATGGTAGGAGATCTACATATCCAGATCGCCAAGCTTGCCTTCCACGCCAAGGAAAGTCCCATCCAGGACACGGGCGAAGACTTCAATCTTGTATCTTCATAGTCTTGGAGTCCGGCCGTGACGATAGTCCGCTATCCGGACACCCCTAGTCCAGACTCCCTCAAGAGTCTCCCTGAACTTGGCTTCAATGACGATGAGTCCGCGCACACATTGTTTTCGGCATTGCAAGGCGGGTTCCTCCTCCGAATACTTCATAGAAGGTTTTGAACACAAGGATAGTGTCCGGCTCTGCAAAACAAGTTCCACATAACACCGTAGAGAGAATAACTTTTGCACAGATCCGCTGACATATTCCGCGGCGTGACATCACCCCATGGCCAGGCCTTTATATGAATTGTTTTTTACTATTCCACCTCAGCGTATTTAGCGAGGCAGTTTCCTTGGCACGTCTTATCAAAGCATAGATCATGCCCCCTTATTTCGGGATTCTCATCAATACGGACGTGAGTAACCCATCCGCGCCATTGATTACGGCGCTTGGGGAATAAGCAAGTTTTACCAGGCTGGTGGGAGACGCATAGCTTCGTCCGTCCATATAAGGGGATAAGGATCCACCTTTTCACCTACGCCTTCTTCCTCCTTTGCTTATCCATTTCACAGACTCAGCTCCAGCCGCCCAAGTCCGCACATCCCACCTCGACCTTTCTCCAACCATGTCGGAGCAGGAGGCAGGTGGATGGCCTCCTCCCGTCAAGGAAGGGCACATCACTGCTGCGGAGGCCGGATACTTGTCCCGGCAACATCACAGCAAAGCCGCCCAAGCGGGCAGCTCATTCCAACCCCGGCCCCATGAGAGGGTAGTGTTTCTACCCCACTTCCTCCGCGGACTAGGTTTTCCACTTCACCCTTTTGTCCGGGGGCTCATGTTCTACTACGGCCTGGACTTCCACGACCTGGCCCCGAATTTCATCCTCAACATTTCGGCGTTTATCATCGTGTGTGAGGCCTTCCTCTGCATCCAGCCCCACTTCGGCTTATGGCTGAAGATTTTCAACGTCCGGCCGAAGGTAGTGGGCGGCCGCCAAGCGGAGTGCGGAGGCGCCATGGTCGGCAAGATGGCCAAGGTCCTATGGCTCGAGGGCGCCTTTGTGGAGACAATAAAGGGGTGGCAATCGGGGTGGTTCTACATCACCGAGCTGCGCGAACCCGAATGGGCGGCGGCCCCGAATTTAGATCTGGCTTCCCCACACGGCTCTCATCATGGAAAGAGACGGGCCTGACGTGGGGGGATTCGGAAGAGCTATCCGGACTCCAGTCATGCGTCCAAAACCTGGTGGACAAGAATCTCAAGCTTGTCGATGTAATCCAGGTGATGCTCATCCGCCGGATTCTCCCATGCCAACAACGGGCTTTTAATTTGTGGGAGTTCGATCCGGCACAACACCGAACCTTGAGCCGGCTCTTCGACACTACATAATGAAGATGCCCGGAAGGTGCTTGTTCAAGGCGCTGAAGCCCCAACATCCGCTACCAAAGATCAAGGGTATAGCGCGCGCGCCCAGCCGCGAGGTAACTTATTTTACCCTTTACGGACTCCTTTTTTTCTTCATAGATTGACTCTATGCGGGATCTGAAACTCCCTAATTTTTGATAGGACTGGCTGAAGACGGCCGGACAGATTAACTGTCCGGCTCCTTTACCGGAAGACCCGAAAGACGCTCGATTGACGGGGCTGCTGGCTCCGGCTCCCCATGTGGTGCCGGAGAAGAAGGCCAAGGAGGAGGCCATGGGAACTCGAAGGAGCTCCCGACGCCAGTCTTGTCCAGTTCTGAAGCGTAATCTTCTCCCGAGGATGAGGAGGAAGAAGAAGCTCCTCCCCGAAAGTGAGGGAGGAGAAGAAAAGGAAGGCCGCCCCAACGGGGGCGGCCGGAGGGTCCAAGAAGGGAAGAACCCTTCCTCCGGACTTCTCCACCAACGTCGACGACGACGAGGAGGACTGGCCAACAAGGGTCAAGCCCCTGGCGAGATCGTAAGTGTCCGGATACCCATGGTTTTTCATAATTGCATAGTGTTCTCTAATGCCGAACAATCATGCAGCCCGCCCAAGGGCGAGCTCGCCAATTCATCGAGCGGGTTCTCGGGTTCGTCGGAAATGGAGAGTGCCTCGCTTCGGCCGCCTCCTCGCCACGCCATGGAGGACACCACGGTGGGGCCCCAAGGGGGCTTTGGTCAAGAGGAGGTAGCGCAGGAGGCGCCACAAGGCGACCTCCGGCCTCCCGAGCGTCGCGGGGGGCAAGACCCCAGGGTTTAAGCTCGATCTCGTCCGGACTCCATGCCGAACCATCAGTGGTTCCAAGTCCCACAGCGGATCCTTTCGCAAGAAGGGTAAGACGCCGGTGTCCTCCGTCCAACCGGAGGCACCAGATAACTCTTGGAGGCGCCAACAGCGCCTCCATCGAGGAGGAACACCGCCTTATTATGAGTGCGGTGATCTCGAGTTCGATCCGCCAAGAGTGGATCGATCAAGCCTGCATCAGCCTTCTAATAGGCTTTGAGGTAAGTTTAAAACATATAAAATTGTTACCGTGACAGAGAGTAGCCCATGATGCTTAGTTCGGTGTTGGAAAGAAAAGCTTGACTGAGTATCTAAAAAGATATACGCAGGAGTCTAACATAAGTATGTCAATATGGGAATGCAAAGGCTACTGCTGACCTCTGCCACAGACCGATCAAGGAGGTCAATACATTGAAGCAGCACCTCGAGCGTTCCGAGAACGACCTCGAACAAGCCAAGAAGCAGCTCGAGGACAAGGAAGGTAAGAAATACCTTATGAAAGAAATACCTTATGGAAAAGGTTTTGGTTGCAAAAAATAACAGGAATAACATGGGTACCGCAGGGGCCACGTGTCACAGCCCTAGAGCTTGCTTGTAACTAGTGGCAATGCATCCATGCATCATGTTTAATTTTCATGAAATTTGAAATGGGGATGACAAACCCTAGCACTAAATGAAATGCATTTAGGATCAAAATAAAATATTCTCAATGAACCCAAAATGCTCTTGGAAAAGTTCATTATTTTTGGATTGGTCTAGAACCTCTCCCAAAAATGGTGCACATTTTCCTAGGCCATTCTCGGATTTTTGAATTAAATCATTACTTAATTGCATTTGGGCATTTAAATACTATAAAATATTTTAAATGCTCAAATAATCCCAAACTGAAATGTTTATCAGAGGATACATTTCCAACAGTAGTCATGAGCAGTTGCATGATTTTTGGGATTGATTTAGTATTTTTTAATAAAGCCACAAAGCTGCAGAAAAATAGAAAACAAGAATTAAAAGAGAAAGAGGAGAGAAACCTTACCTGGACTCACCCCTCAGCCCACCTGGCCCAATTCCAGTGGCCCAGCCCACCACAGCCGCCACCGTCTTCAACCTCCTCGCCAAGAGGGCAGAGGGCGTGTGTCCGACGCCACAGACGCACGCGCGAGGCCACCTCCAGCCCGCCTGCTTGCGCTGGACGCCTCCCGCGACGCCACGCACTCCCCCTGGACCCCCCGGACCTCTCTCCCACTCTCCTGCGCCTCTCCCCTCCTCTCTCTCGCTCTCTCCCGCGACGCCCGAACACACCGGAGCGCGCCGCCGCAAACACCGCAGCCACCAGCCACCACCTCGCCTCCCTAACGTCCCCCGAGTCGCCGTGCCGCTTCGTTTTCCGCTGCTCACGCGACCGGAAGAGCCCCGACGCTGCCCTCGACCTCATTTTCTTCCTCGGCCACAGGAGATCGCCGCCGGGATTCCGACGCCGTCAAGCCTTCCCCGAGGCCGCTTCAACGACCCCTGCAACCGCTGTGAGGCCACAGTCCTTTTCCCCCCCTAACCCGTGCTCGTTTGCCTTCCCTAACCGCTCTAACCACCTTGCCGAGCGCTCCTCGCCGCCGGCCATGGTGCCGCCGCGACCACAGTTAGCTGGCTCGTGATCCGAGCCCATCAAGACGCTTCGTAACACTCCAGAGCACGCAACACTCTTCTCGCTTCTCCTCTAGTGCAATCAGAAGGCCGACACCGTTCAAGGCCCGAACTCCGGCCGCCAGTGCAAGTTGCCGCCGCCTGTCGATTTAGGTCACCGAGCTGCTGCTGCGTGCACCACAAGACGCAGAGCGAGCTCCACCATCACAGAGAACCTCTCGTACCATCGATTTGGTCGCCGGAGGTGCGTTTCCGACGCCTCCGCCATCTTCGCATCGCCGGCGACGAGCAGCGGTCAACTCCGGCGAGTTTGACCGGGTTTGACCTAGTTTGACTTCCCAGAGCCAGCGACATGCGGGCCTTGGCTAATTAATTAAGTTAGGTTAGTATTAACTAAGCTAGGTTAGTTTAGTTAGACAGCGACACTGGGACCCACCGGTCAGTTTGACCTGGGCCGCCCGTTGACCTGCTGACGTCACTAATACGTCATGCTGACGCATTATTTGTTTCTGGGATTTTAATAAATCAGAAATGATTTATTAATTTCAGAAAATACTCCAAACTTCTAAAATTCATAGAAATTCAACCGTAACTCCAAATTAAATAATTTGTATATGAAAAATTATCAGAAAAATCCAATCTATCCATCTGTACTATTTTCATGCATGTTAGAACAACTTGTAGCTGCTGTTTAGCACAAATCAATTAAATGGCATTTGAAATGCCTCATGTGGAGTTTGAATTTGAACCTAGGGTTCAAACCAACTTCATTTAACTTGCTGCTAGTTGCATTAGCTCAAACCACAGCATATTGCCATGTCATGATCATGCATCATATTGTGGCATTGCATTGATTGTGTTCTTTCTCGCTTGCCGGGTGTTTGTCCCCTCTCAATGAGACGACGTTCGACGATGAGTTCGATGACACCGATGAAGAACTATATTATCTTCAGAAGTGCTGTGCAAGCAAAACCCCTTGTTCATTCCGATACAATCCCACTCTCGCTCCTGCTCTCTTTTTACCGTGCATTAGGACAACAACGATTCATCTGCTACTTGCTCATGTAGCTGAACCCTTTATCCTCCTGCATGACCCGTCATTCCACAAGAATTAGATGAAACCCACTAGCATGAGTAGGAGTTGTTTGAGCCCTGTTGTGCCTACTCATTCATGCTTGTTTGTCATGCCTGCCATCGCTTAGAGTTGAGTCAGTCTCGATTCATCGGGGATGAATCGGAGGTGTGAACATGTCCCACTGTGTGTGTGAGCTAAGTGTGTGAACATGATTTGGTAAAGGTAGCGGTGAGAGGCCATGTAGGAGTTCATGGTGGGTTGTCTCATTGCAGCCGCCCTCGTGAACTGAGTTACGTGTTTGTGATCCATGAAACAGTTACTACCATGCATTGGGACCAAAACCAATGGACCCTCTCGGCTTCTTAACCACCCTTGTTCTCTGTCCGTGAGTTGCAACTAGTTTACGTGTTTGTAGGATATGTGTTGGAGGCCGTATGTACCGACCCTAGGGGTGGGCTATGATGCGGTAGATACACCGTGGCGGTGTGCAAAATCGAATGCCCGTTTTGGTATCTCGAACCTCGCACACATCGTTCGGGCCGTTAGTGGAAACCTCGGCGGACTCCTGCGGATGGAACCCGAATAGGCGATAAACCTGGACTAGGGACTTGAGTGTTTAGGTAGGCCGTGGCCGACACCCACGCTGGGCTTCCGCTGAAGGTTGCCGTACATGTCGTGTAAACGGGCGGTAAGTGGTGAGAGCGTGTGAAGAAGTACACCCTGCAGGGTTAATATGATCTATTCGAATAGCCGTGTCCGCATGAAAAGGACTTCGGGTTGCCTATATCAGTTCATAGACAAGTGAAAGTGGATACTCTAAAATGCGCAAGATAAGCGTGAGTGCTATGGATGGCGTTCTCGTGAGGGAGACGGGAGCGGGTCCATAGTGGTGTATTGATATGGTGAATATGTGGACTCGTGTGCCCACCTCAAAAGAGTTACTTGCAAATGTAGTTCAGGATAGCCACCGAGTCAAAGCCGGCTTGCTGCAGCCAAACTCCACCACCCACTTTGTTGATAATGATGCATATGTAGTTAGTTACGATGTAAGTCTTCTTTGAGTACGTTTGTACTCACGTTTGCTTATTTTATGTTTTGCGAGAGACGCTGGGCCTCGCTTAGTAGTTCCGCTTGGACTTCGACGCTTAGCATGTTACCTCAGCTACGATCTTGTGCCCTCGGCAGATGTGGTAGATAGTCAGGCTTCTCAGCCTTTTTCATTTATAGTTGTCTCCAGACTTTCGGACATGTTTAGCTTCCGCTTGTGCTTTGACTTGTATGTTTCGAAAAGTGTTGGGTCATGAGACCCATGTTTGTAATATCTCGCTCCTCGGAGCCTAATGAATAAATATTTGAGTCGTAAAGTTATGTTGTGATGCCATGTTGTATTTACACATATTGAGCATATTGTGTGTATGTTTGAAATGCTTGGTATGTGTGGGATCCGACAATCTAGTTGTTTATCCTTGGCAGCCTCTCATATGGGAAATGTAGTCTAGTGCTTCCCGAGTTTATAGTAGTCCGCTACAGCCCTTGTTCACTGAGTCCTGCTAGCCCAAAGACTACCTTGCCTCGGACACTTGATCGGGTCACATGTGTTTCACTTCGTTCTCGTGTTCATCCCTTCGGGAAATGTCACGCGGTGACATCCGAGTCTCGCTTAGCCTCGCTACAGCCCGGGATACCGGAGTCCTCATAGCCTGCAAAGTGTTACAGCCCGGATTCACACGTTGATGATGTATATGCTCGATGTGATTCATGTATGCCTGTCCCCATGGGTTAGTGCCGCTTTGGGTTCACGATTAGCCATGTCGGCCCGGTTCTTCGTCATATATGGATGCTAGTGACACTATCATATACGTGAGCCAAAGGCACAAACGGTCCCGGCCATGGTAAGGCGACACCTGGGAATACCGTGCGTGAGGCCGCAAGTGATATGAGGTGTTACCGCTAGGTCGATGTGACTTGGAATCGTGGTCCCGACAGCGTTGGTATCGAGCCTCGATCGTCAGGATTACCAAGCCAAACCGGTCAAGTTGTGTCTAGAAATGCTTTAGTTATGTAAGGGAATTGATTGTGGAAGGGAACGAAGGCTCTTTTTACTCCTTATACCTCATGGCCTTCTGATCTGAGTCAACCTCTTCTCTTCTACGGGGTTTAAGAACTAGGCTTCTCGTCTATCTATTAGGATGACGTGTTACTAATCCATAGACCTTTAAGATTGTTGGTTTTACGCCCTAGTTCAGTTCCTACTATTTCGGTATGATAACTGTTGATCTCGGAAACTTGATATTGTGATGTTGAGTGGTTATGCCACCATTTTTGCAGGATGTCTCAAATCATTTTGAGCATTTACAGCCGTTATGCTGTCCGAGTCATCCCAGGTTTCTAAACTATCTGATGCATTTGCAAATTCTCCTTCCTGTTCACGGTGTCCTTTTGGTCAGAATAAGCACACTATTCGTCTGTTGAGGTAATCCTTGCCTTGACATATATGTTGGAGCTATTATTATGACCCTAGGTGTTTTAGGAAGTCACCTAGTAACTTAGCAATGCTTTTGTATCCCCAAAGGTGATGATTCTGGCCATTATTCTTGAAAGCATCCCGTGATGTTATTAGTTAGTAGGCATTCTACTCCTGGGTTTCTGAACCCGAGATTCACCCTACTTCATGTTGGTAGAATTTGCTAGTTCCTTTAGGATATTGGTAACCTTTGCATTAGTCCTCGAGGTCCATGGTCTTTCCTTCTTCCAAATACCATGAACTAGTTAAGGCGAAGTTCTTTGAATTAAAAGATCACAATCAGAGTACTCTTGAGTAATTCTCCATTTATAATTGTGACTCTGCCAGTTCTACCTTCTCTGCATGGATTATCCGAAAGAAATGTTGAGCTTCGCTCGACATACTAATCCATGCATCCACAACTCCGAAAAACATGTGTTCCTTGAGTTGTCCCTTTTTAGTTGTTTTCTGGCCCTCGTCTATCGATTGATACTCGGGGAGTAGTTATGCATTCGTGTTCAACGATGCCACTACTCTTGTGGTCCATCAAGCCGCTTCTATTTCAGAATGAATAGGAGAAACAAACTCCGATGCCTCATCCATATCCAGGTTTGGGTCAAAGTAGTTGTATCCTCGCAGGTCAAAATGCCAATCCAGCTTTTTGATTCTGCTCCACCTCAAGTATTGCCCTCTTTATGTCAGGATTGTCATGAGAATTGCACCATTTCTCATGAATTCTTGATGTAGTGATACTTCTCGCTATCATTATTCATTCCTCGGTCCCTTGTTGTTGTAACCGGAATGCCGACAGGTGAATCGTGATGTGTGAAATCAATACTCCTAGCAACCGTGTTGCTTGGTAGTTAATGGACATTAATATCATTCTTAGCATGTTGGTTATCGAATCACTATTCTAAGACTGATCGTGCTACCTAGTCCTTATTTCTGGTGCACCCTTCGATCAATGAGTTAGGATTATTCAATCCCTTGCTCTTTGATCATATCGTCTTGCCCTGAAAAGCAAGATTGTTCTCGAGCTTAGTAATATATCGGTGGTTCGTGACTTTCCAAATATCTCCTTGGAAGTGTTACCAGGTTGTCACCTGACCGCTATGTTGAGTTCGTGATCATATTGGTTTTCCTCTAAACCACCCATTCTCCAAGACTCTGTGTTGGATATCCCTGAACTAGTTGGTTGAGCTAGACAACAACTTGGAGAGTTGGAAGATAAAGCTTTTCTCAACTTAGTTCATCTCTAAGTGATATCTTCTGTGCTTGTGTGTGTCAAGAAAGATGATATCTCCATTTATTGGTCCCTCGTGATCGCTTGGTCGGACCTATTGTCTTATCAATCCTTTGATTTGAGTGTGGGCTATCGTCAAATCAAATCAGTACCAACGATGCTCGTAATGTTGTCTTTACTCGTGGTTGATCCCTCGGGCATATACCATTACATCTTTTGGTTCCGACCAATGCTATCACCGTGTTCACATGATGGTAAGTCCATTGATATGGAAATTCCGATGAGTTGTTGTTGAGCCCATCAGCAGCATTTTGTCTCCCCCATGATTCATGTTGAGCATCAACCTAGTGTTGGAAA
Organism: Aegilops bicornis; assembly: GCA_021605145.1. Classification (NCBI taxonomy): domain Eukaryota; kingdom Viridiplantae; phylum Streptophyta; class Magnoliopsida; order Poales; family Poaceae; genus Aegilops; species Aegilops bicornis. The sequence goes on along the minus strand of CM038671.1, from coordinate 254,330,110 downwards.
CTTTGTAAGCATTGCCTTCATGTTCCGTTCATGAGGTATAAGTCTGGATGGAAGAAGTGATTTCCTCGAATCCTTGTGCGTTTGGTGCAAGTTGTCAGCCAGGGGTTCGAGAAAGATTGTTTTGCTTTCCTTCGAACCATCTCAAGTCTACCACGCATATGTGCGAAGTATTCTATGGTTTGAAGACGTGCAACCTTCATTCTATATGTATTCTTAGCACACCAAGCCACCGATTGATTTGTTCAAGGAAAAGGAGTTGATGTGCGAATACTAGTTCATGCTACGACTTCGATATCCTTGTTGATGGTGCCCCACGAACTTCGGTAGTGTTGTATTATAAGACTACTACGTGGTCATGCTTGTCTGGGACAGCGTGTTCACTTGTTTGTAGCAGAACCAGCTCATCTTTTGGAGCTTGCTATCGTAGTTCATTCCCGAGAATCTCGCAACATCTTTTTGTCGATTTGTGTTGCAAACTTTCATTTTTCTTTCTAGACTCGATGAGTCTGGAATATCCTAACACCAACCAGATCTGAATCTCAAAGTGCAGATATGATGGTTGGAACCTTCCCAACATTTGCATTTTGTTCCCAGCTTGCATCCCATCGTGCCAATTTTCCATGGGCTGCTCTTCTCAGTAATTGATGTCTAGGATCATCCTCAAAAGTGGACTTACCATGGGTCCCATCCATTTCCGATGATAAGCAAATCATTCATCGCGTTGTCTTCAACAAGGTAGTCCACATCATCCATTCTAGTCCGAGTATGTCATTTTTTCGAACTCTTTCAAATGATCGATTGTGATTGCCTTAGGCTGCTATAAAGAGTTCCAACGATCTATGGATCAAAAGTAATTCTTTTTGCCACTAAAGGGAATAGTTCTTTGAGTCACTTTTCCTGAGGTGCCCCGTTTTGGAATCATGGCCACTTCCCTCGCTATTTTGAAACACTCGTAAAATTGTTTCCTCCGTCCTTGCTGATGCATGTCTTACCTCTCCGCTCCAGAGATGTTTTTATGTCTCATTCCATGAGTTGATCTTGGATCATTAAGATGATCCTAAATTGTTTGAACCTCAAGAAGATCGAGTCTTCTAAATTCCCCCTTTTACTTCTCGTTGTCATGTTGGATGTAGTTCTCAAGACAAGACGTCGAAACAAAGATGGTGATCGTGTCAACGTTCCTATGAAGTGCAACCTGGATCGTGAAGATCGTGTTAGCTTGTACCCCTCCGCCTTCTTACTCACGCCTTGAATCTCGGACGAGATTCTTGTTTAGTGGGGTGAGTTGTCACAGCCCTAGAGCTTGCTTGTAACTAGTGGCAATGCATCCATGCATCATGTTTAATTTTCATGAAATTTGAAATGGGGATGACAAACCCTAGCACTAAATGAAATGCATTTAGGATAAAAATAAAAATATTCTCAATGAACCCAAAAAGCTCTTCAGAAAAGTTCATTATTTTTGGATTGGTCTAGAACCTCTCCCAAAAATGGTGCACATTTTCCTAGGCCATTCTGGATTTTTGAATTAAATCATTACTTAATTGCATTTGGGCATTTAAATACTATAAAATATTTTAAATGCTCAAATAATCCCAAACTGAAATGTTTACTGTAGGATATATTTCCAACAGTAGTCATGAGCAGTTGCATGATTTTTGGGATTGATTTAGTATTTTTTAATAAAGCCACAAAGCTGCAGAAAAATAGAAAACAGGAATTAAAAGAGAAAGAGGAGAGAATCCTTACTTGGACTCACCCCTCAGCCCACCTGGCCCAATTCCAGCGGCCCAGCCCACCACAGCCGCCACCGTCTTCAACCTCCCCGCCAAGAGGGCGGAGGGCGTAGGTCCGACGCCACAGACGACGCCTGAGGCCACCTCCAGCCTCACCTATGCGCTGGACGCCCCGCGATGCCACGCACTCCCCGCCTCGACCTCTCTCCCACTCTCCTCGCCTCTCCTCCTCTCTCTCGCTCTCTCCCATGACGCCTTGAACACACCGGAGCGCGCGCCGCGAAACACCGCAGCCACCAGCCACCACTCGCCTCCCAACGCTGCGTCCCGAGCTCCGCCGCAGCCGCCCTCGTTCTCTCCGCTGCTCACGCTGACCGAAGAGCCTCGACGCTGTCGCCCTCGACCTCATTTTCTTCCTCGCCACAGGAGATCGCCCGCCGGGATTCCCCGATCAAGCCTTCCTCAGGCCGCTTAACGACCCTCGCAACCGGCCGTGGAGGCTACGCCCTTTTCCCCCTAACCTGTGCTCGCTTTGCCTTCCCTAACAGCTCTAACCACCTTGTTGAAGGCCTCCTCGCCGCCATGGCGCCGCGCCATGACCATTACTGATGTGGCTCGATCCGAGCCCATCAAGACGCGCTTCGTAACACTCCTGTGAGCACACATCACTCTTTTCTCGGCTTCTCCTCTAGTGCACCGTGAAGCATCGACACCGTCAAGGCCAACTCCGCCGCCGTGCAAGTTGCCACCGCCACGATTTAGGTCACCCGAGCCGCCATGCGTGCACCACAAGACGCGGACGAGCTCCAAAGATCGCCAGAGAACCTCTCAGCCATCGATTTGGTCACCGGAGGTGCGCTTTCCGACGCCCTCCGCTGCCTCTCGGCATCGGCCATGACGAGCCACGGTCAACTCCGCGAGTTTGACCCGGGTTTGACCTAGTTTGACTTCCCCAGAGCCATCGACATGCGGGCCCCGCCTGCCAATTAAGTTAGGTTAGTATTAACTAAGCTTAGGTTAGTTTAGTTAGACACCGACACTGGACCCACCTGGCTGGGCTTTGACCCAGGGCCGCCTGCTGACCTGCTGATGTCACTAATACGTCATGCCGACGCAAAGATTTGTTTCTCGATTTTAATAAATCGAAATGATTTATTAATTTGCAAAAATACTCCAAACTTCTAAAATTCATAGAAATTCAACCGTAACTCCAAATTAAATAATTTATATATGAAAAATTATCAGAAAAATCCAATCTATCCATATGTACTATTTTCATGCATGTTAGGACAACTTATAGCTGCTGTTTAGCACAAATCAATTAAATGGCATTTGAAATGCCTCATGTGGAGTTTGAATTTGAACCTAGGGTTCAAACCAACTTCATTTAACTTGCTGCTAGTTGCATTAGCTCAAACCACAGCATATTGCCATGTCATGATCATGCATCATATTGTGGCATTGCATTGATTGTGTTCTTTCTCAGTTGCCGGTGTTTGTCCCCTCTCAGTAGACGATGTTCCGACGATGAGTTCGATGACACCGATGAAGAACTATATTATCTTCAGAAGTGCCAGGCAAGCAAAACCCCCTTGTTCATTCCGATACAATCCCACTCTCTCGCTCCTGCTCTCTTTTACCGCATTAGGACAACAACGATTCATCTCATATTTGTCATGTAGCTGAACCCCTTTATCCTCTCAGATGACTCGTCATTCCACAAGAATTAGATGAAACCCACTAGCATGAGTAGGAGTTGTTTGAGCCCTGTTGTGCCCTACTCATTCATGCTTGTTTGTCATGCCTGCTACTGCTTAGAGTTGAGTCAGGTCCGATTCATCGGGATGAATCGGAGGCGGTGAACATGTCCTACTGTGGTGTGAGCTAAGTGTGTGAACATGATTTGGTAAAGGTAGCGGTGAGATGCTATGTAGGAGTTCATGGTGGGTTGTCTCATTGCAGCCGTCCTCAAAGAATCGAGTTCTCATGTTTGTGATCCATGAAAAGCTTACTTACCATGCATTGGGATCAAACCAATGGACCCTCTCGGCTTCTAACCACCCTTGTTCTCTCTCATTCAGGAGTTGCAACTAGTTTTACGGTGTTTGTAGGATATGTGTTGGAGGTCAGTGCGTGAAGGCCGACCCTAGGGGTGGGCTATGATGCGGTAGATACACCGTGTCTGCAAAATCAATGCCTGCTTATATCTCGGGAACCCTCGCACACATCGCTCGGGTCAAGTAGGTGAAACTCTCGGCGGACTCTCGGATGGAACCCGAATAGGCGATAAACCTGGACTAGGGACTTGAGTGTTTAGGGTAGGTCGTGGCCGACACCCACGCTGGGCTTCCGCTTGAAGGTTGCCGAGTACATGTCGTGTAAACGGCGGTAAGTGGTGAGAGCGTGTGAAGAAGTACACCTCGCAGGTTAATATGATCTATTCAATAGCCGTGTCCGCGAAAAAGGACTTACTGCTGCTATATATCCGGTTCATAGACAAGTGAAAGTGGATACTCTAAAATGCGCAAGATAAGCGTGAGTGCTATGGATGGCGTTCTCGTAGGGAGACGGAGCGGGTCCATAGTGGTGTATTGATATGGTGAATATGTGGGACTCGCAGCGCCACCTCAAAAGAGTTACTTGCAAATAAGTAGTTCGTGATAGCCACCGAGTCAAAGCTGGCTTGTCATCAAACTCCACCACCCACTTTGTTGATAATGATGCATATGTAGTTAGTTCGATGTAAGTCTTATTGAGTACGTTTGTACTCACGCTTGCTTATTTTATGTTTTGCAAGAGACGCCGGCCTCGCTAGTAGTTCCGCTTTTGGACTTCGACGCTTAGCATGTTACCTCAGCCCACGATCTTGTGCCCTCGGCAGATGTGGTAGATAGTCGCTTCTCAGCCTTTTTCATTTATAGTTGTCTCCACTCGGACATGTTTAGCTTCCGCTTGTGCTTTGACTTGTATGTTTCGAGTGTTGGGTCATGAGACCCATGTTTGTAATATCTCGCTCCTCGAGCCTAATGAATAAATATTTGAGTCGAAAGTTATGTTGTGATTCCATGTTGTATTTACACATATTGAGCATATTGTGTGTATGTTTGAAATGCTTGGTATGTGTGGGATCCGACAATCTAGTTGTTTATCCTTGGCAGCCTCTCATATGGGGGAAATGTAGTCTAGTGCTTCCTCGAGCGATAGTAGTCCGGCTTGCCCGGTTCACCGGAGTCCTCGCTAGCCCAAAGACTATCGCTCGACACTTGATCGGCCGACATGTGTTTCACTTCGTTCCATGGTTCCGTTCTTCGGGAAATGTCACGCGGTGACATCCGGAGTCCTGCCTAGCTCTGCTACAGCCCGGGATACCGAGTCCTGTTAGCTCAAAGTGCTACCCGGATTCACACGCTGATGATGTATATGCTCGATGTGATTCATGTATGCCTGTCCCCATGGGTTAGTGCCGCTTGGGTTCACGATCAGCCATGTCGGCCCGGTTCTTCATATGGATGCTAGCGACACTATCATATACGTGAGCCAAAAGGCACAAACGGTCCCGGCCATGGTAAGGCGACACCTTGGAATACCGTGCGGAGGCCGCAAAGTGATATGAGGTGTTACCGCTAGGTCGATGTGACTTGGAATCGTGGTCCCGACAGCGTTGGTATCGTGAGCTCGGATCGTCAGAGGGATTACCAAGCCAAACCGGTCGGGTTGTGTCTAGAAATGCTTTAGTTATGTAAGGGAATTGATTGTGGAAGGGAACGTAAGGCTCTTTTTTACTCTTTATACCTCATGGCCTTCGATCCGAGTCAACCTCTTCTCTTCTACGGGTTTAAGAACTAGGCTTCTCGTCTATCTATTAGGATGACGTGTTACTAATCCATAGACCTTTAAGATTGTTGGTTTTACGCCTAGTTCAGTTCCTACTATTTTCGGTGATGATAACCAAGTGATCTCGGAAACTTGATATTGTGATGTTGAGTGGTTATGCCACCATTTTTGCGTGATGTCTCAAATCATTTTGAGCATTTACAAACAAGTTATGCTGTCCGAGTCATCCTGTGTTTCTAAACTATCCGATGCATTTGCAAATTCTCCTTCCTGCTCACTTGGTGTCCTTTTTGGTCGTAATAAGCACATTATTCGTACATTGAGGTAATCCTTGCCTTGACATATATATGTTGGAGCTATTATTATGACCCTAGGTGTTTTAGGAAGTCACCTAGTAACTTAGCAATGCTTTTGTATCCCCAGCAGGATGATTCTGACCATAATTCTTGAAAGCATCCCGTGAAGTTATAAGTTAGTAGGCATTCTACTCCTGGGTTTCTGAACCCGAGATTCACCCTACTTCATGTTGTTAGAATTTGCTAGTTCCTTTAGGATATTGGTAACCTTTGCATTAGTCCTTGAGGTCCATGGTATTTCCTTCTTCCAAATACCATGAACTAGTTAAGGCAGAAGTTCTTTGAATTAAAAGATCACAATCAGAGTACTCTTGAGTAATTCTCCATTTATAATTGTGACTCTGCCAGTTCTACCTTCTCTGCATGGATTATCCGGAAGAAATGTTGAGCTTCGGCCGACATACTAATCCATGCATCCACAACTCAAAAACATGTGTTCCTTGAGTTGTCCCTTTTAGTTGTTTTTCGCCCTCGCCTATCGATTGATACTCAGGAGTAGTTATGCATTCGTGTTCAACGATGCCACTACTCTTGTGGTCCGCTCAAGTCGTTCTATTTCGTAATGAATAGGAGAAACAAACTCCAAAGACCTCATCCATATCCGTGTTTTGGTCAAAGTAGTTGTATCCTCGCAGGTCAAAATGCCAATCCAAATTTTTGATTCTGTTCCACCCCGAAGTATTGCCCTCTTTATGTCAGGATTGTCATGAGAATTGCACCATTTCTCATGAATTCTTGATGTAGTGATACTTCTCGCTATCATTATTCATTCCTCGGTCCCGTGTTGTTGTAACCGGAATGCCGACAGGTGAATCGTGATGTGTGAAATCAATACTCCTAGCAACCGTGTTGCTTGGTAGTTAATGGACATTAATATCATTCTTAGTATGTTGGTTATCGAATCACTATTCTAAGACCGATCGTGCTACCTAGTCCTTATTTCTGTGCACCTTCGATCAATGAGTTAGGATTATTCAATCCCTTGCTCTTTGATCATATCGCCTTTGCCCCGAAAAGCAAGATTGTTCTCGAGCTTAGTAATATATCGGTGGTTCGTGACTTTCCAAATATCTCCTTGGAAGTGTTACCAGGTTGTCACCCCGACCGCTATGTTGAGTTCGTGATCATATTGGTTTTCCTCTAAACCACCCATTCTCCAAGACTCTGTGTTGGATATCCCTGAACTAGTTGGTTGAGCTAGACAACAACTTGGAGAGTTGGAAGATAAAGCTTTGCTCAACTTAGTTCATCTCTAAGTGATATCTTCTGTGCGTGTGTGTGTTGAAGAAAGATGATATCTCCATTTATTGGTCCCTGTGATCAGTTGCTGGACCTATTGTCTTATCAATCCTTTGATTTGAGTGTGGGCTATCGTCAAATCAAATCAGTACCAACGATGCTCGTAATGTTGTCTTACTCGTGGTTGATCCCTCTGCATATACCATTACATCTTTTGGTCTCCACTCAATGCTATCACCGTGTTCACATGATGGTGGAAGTCCAGGATATGGAAATTCCGATGAGTTGTTGTTGAGCCCATCGCTATACATTTTGTCTCCCCCATGATTCATGTTGAGCATCAACCTAGTGTTGGAAACTTTGTAAGCATTGCCTTCATGTTCCGTTCAGGAGGTATAAGTCTGGATGGAAGAAGTGATTTCCTCGAATCCTTGTGCTTGGTGCAAGTTGCCGCCGTGGGTTCGAGAAAGATTGTTTTGCTTCCTTCGAACCATCTCAAGTCAGTCACGCATATGTGCGAAGTATTCTATGGTTTGAAGACGCAGCAACCTTCATTCTATATGTATTCTTAGCACACCAAGCCACTGATTGATTTGTTCAAGGAAAAGGAGTTGATGCTAATACTAGTTCATGCACACGATTTCGATATCCTTGTTGATGGTGCCCCACCGAACTCGGTAGTGTTGTATTATAAGACTACTACGTGGTCATGCTTATGCAGGACAGCGTGTTCACTTGTTTGTAGGGTAACTAGCTCATCTTTTGGAGCTTGCTATCGTAGTTCATTCCGAGAATCTCGCAACATCTTTTGTCGATTTGTGTTGCAAACTTTCATTTTTCTTTCTTCTAGACTCGATGAGTCCGAATATCCTAACACCAACCAGATCTGAATCTCAGCAGATATGATGGTTGGAACCTTCCCAACATTTGCATTTTGTTCCCAGCTTGCATCCCATCGTGCCAATTTTCCATGGGCTGCTCTTCTCAAGAATTGATGTCTAGGATCATCCTCAAAAGTGGACTTACCATGGGTCCCATCCATTTCCGGCGATAAGCAAATCATTCATCGCGTTGTCTTCAACAAGGTAGTCCACATCATCCATTCTAGTCCGAGTATGTCATTTTTTCGAACTCTTTCAAATGATCGATTGTGATTGCCTTAGGCTGCTATAAAGAGTTCCAACGATCTATGGATCAAAAGTAATTCTTTTTGCCACTAAAGGGAATAGTTCTTTGAGTCACTTTTCCTGAGGTGCCCCGTTTTGGAATCATGGCCACTTCCCTCGCTATTTTGAAACACTTTGAAATTGTTTCCTCCGGCCCTGTCGATGCATGTCTTACCTCTCCGCCTCCGTAGATGTTTTTATGTCTCATTCCATGAGTTGATCTTGGATCATTAAGATGATCCTAAATTGTTTGAACCTCAAGAAGATCGAGTCTTCTAAATTCCCCCTTTTACTTCTCGTTGTCATGTTGGATGTAGTTCTCAAGACAAGACGTCGAAACAAAGATGGTGATCGTGTCAACGTTCCTATGAAGTGCAACCCGGATCGTGAAGATCGTGGTTAGCTTGTACCCTCCGCCTTCTTACCTCACGCCTTGAATCTCGGACGAGATTCTTGTTTAGTGGGGGTGAGTTGTCATGTTTCTAGAGCTTGCTTGTAACTAGTGGCAATGCATCCATGCATCATGTTTAATTTTCATGAAATTTGAAATGGGGATGACAAACCCTAGCACTAAATGAAACGCATTTAGGATCAAAATAAAATATTCTCAATCAACCCAAAATGCTCTTCGTAAAAGTTCATTATTTTTGGATTGGTCTAGAACCTCTCCCAAAATGGTGCACATTTTCCTAGGCCATTCTGGATTTTTGAATTAAATCATTACTTAATTGCATTTTGGGCATTTAAATACTATAAAATATTTTAAATGCTCAAATAATCCCAAACTGAAATGTTTATCGAGGATATATTTCCAACAGTAGTCATGAGCAGTTGCATGATTTTGGGATTGATTTAGTATTTTTAATAAAGCCACAAAGCTTGCGTAAAAATAGAAAACAGGAATTAAAAGAGAAAGAGGAGAGAATCCTTACTTGGACTCACCCCTCAGCCCACCTGGCCCAATTCCAGCGGCCCAGCCCACCACAGCCGCCACCGTCTTCAACCTCCTGCCAGTAGGCAGGAGGGCGTGTGTTCGACGCCACAAGACGCACGCTGGGGCGAGGCCACCTCCACCCGCCATTGGCTATACTGACGCCTCCCGCGATGCCACGCGACTCCCGGCCCCCGACCTCTCTCCCACTCTCCTGCACCTCTCCCCTCCTCTCTCTCGCTCTCTCCCGCGACGCCCGAACACACCGGAGCGCCGCCGCAAACACCGCAGCCACCAGCCACCACCTCGCCTCCCCAACGCCCTCGAAGCTCCGCCGTGCCGCTTCGTTCTCCGCCGGCTCACGCGACTGGAAGAGCCTCACGACGCTGTCGTCCTCGACCTCATTTTCTTCCTCGCCACGAGGAGATCGCCGCCGGGATTCGACGCCGCTGCCTTTCCCGAGGCCGCTTAACGACTCCCTGCAACCGCTGTGAGGCCACAGTCCTTTTCCCCCTAACCTGCTCGCTTGGTTTTCCCCTAACCGCTTAACCACCTTGCTGAGCGCTCCTCGCCGCCGGCCATGGCGCCGCCGCGACCACAGCTGATGTGGCTCGCATCCGAGCCCATCAGCACGCTCAGAACACTCCCAGGAGCACACATCACTCTTCTGCTTCTCCTCTAGTGCACCGTAGCATCCGACAATCGTTACGCTTCGAACTCCGCAGCCGTGCAAGCTGCAGCCTTGACCGCCGTCGACATTTAGGGTCACCTCGAGCTGCTCTGCGTGCACCACAAGACGCTGACGAAGCCCAAAGATCGCTGCAGAGAACCTCTCAGCCATCGATTTGGTCACGGAGGTGCGTTTCCGACGCCCTCCGCTGCCTCGGCATCGCCAAGGATGAGCGCGGTCAACTCCGGCGAAGTTTGACCCGGGTTTGACCCTAGTTTGACTTCCCAGAGTTATCGACATGCGGGCCTCTTGCGCCTAACTGTTAGGTTAGTATTAATCTAAGCTAGGTTAGTTTAGTTAGACACCGACACTTTCGGGACCCACCGGTCAGCTTTGACCTAGGCCGCCTGGCCGACCTGCTGATGTCACTAATACGTCATCTTGTCGACGCTGTATTTGTTTCGGGATTTTAATAAATCGAAATGATTTATTAATTTCGTAAAATACTCCAAACTTCTAAAATTCATAGAAATTCAACCAGAATTCCAAATTAAATAATTTATATATGAAAAATTATCAGAAAAATCCAATCTATCCATATGTACTATTTTCATGCATGTTAGAACAACTTATAGCTGCTGTTTAGCACAAATCAATTAAATGGCATTTGAAATGCCTCATGTGGAGTTTGAATTTGAACCTAGGGTTCAAACCAACTTCATTTAACTTGCTGCTAGTTGCATTAGCTCAAACCACAGCATATTGCCATGTCATGATCATGCATCATATTGTGGCATTGCATTGATTGTGTTCTTTCTCAGTTGCCGGTGTTTGTCCCCTCTCAGTAGACGACGTACCGACGATGAGTTCGATGACACCGATGAAGAACTATATTATCTTCAGAAGTGCCAGGCAAGCAAAACCCCCTTGTTCATTCCGATACAATCCCACTCTCGCTACTGCTCTCTTTTACTGCATTAGGACAACAACGATTCATCTGTTATTTGCTGCGGTAGCTGAACCCTTTATCCTCTGCGTGATGACCTCGTCATTCCACAGTAATTAGATGAAACCCACTAGCATGAGTAGGAGTTGTTTTGAGCCCTGTTGTGCCTACTCATTCATGCTTGTTAGTCATGCCCGCCATCGCTTAGAGTTGAGTCAGGTCCGATTCATCGGGATGAATCGGAGGTGTGAACATGTCCCACTGTGTGAGCTAAGTGTGTGAACACGATTTGGTAAAGGTAGCGGTGAGAGGCCATGTAGGAGTACATGGTGGGTTGTCTCATTCTTGCACCGAACTCAGAACTGAGTTACGTGGTTTGTGATCCATGAAACAGTTACAACCATGCATTGGGCCCGAAACCAATGGACCTCTCGGCTTCTTAACCACCCTTGTTCTCTCTGGGTCCAGAGTTGCAACTAGTTTACGGTGTTTGTAGGATATGTGTTGGAGGCCGTCTGGCGCTGACCCTAGGGGTGGGCTATGATGCGGTAGATACACCGTGGCCCGGTGTACCGAATGCCCATTTGGTATCTCGGGAACCCTGCACACATCGTTCGGGGCCGTTAGTGGAAACCTCGGCCGGACTCCCTGTAGATGGAACCCGAATAGGCGATAAACCTGGACTAGGGACTTGAGTGTTTAGGTAGGCCGTGGCCGACACCCACGTTGGGCTTCCGCTTGAAGGTTGCCGAGTACATGTCGTGTAAACGGCGGTAAGTGGTGAGAGCGTGTGTGAAGAAGTACACCCTTGCAGGGTTAATATGATCTATTCGAATAGCCGTGTCCGCGGAAAAGGACTTCTGGGTTGCCTATATCAGTTCATAGACAAGTGAAAGTGGATACTCTAAAATGCGCAAGATAAGCGTGAGTGCTATGGATGGCGTTCTCGTAGGGAGACGGGAGCGGGTCCATAGTGGTGTATTGATATGGTGAATATGTGGACTCGTGCGCCACCTCAAAAGAGTTACTTGCGGTCGTAGTTCAGGTTAGCCACCGAAGTCAAAGTTGGCTTGCTGTGAGTCAAACTCCACCACCCCTTTGTTGATAATGATGCATATGTAGTTGGATTACGATGTAAGTCTTATTTGAGTACGTTTGTACTCACGTTTGCTTATTTTATGTTTTGCGAGAGACGTCGGTCTCGCTAGTAGTTCCGCTTGGACTTCGACGCTTAGCTTGTTACCTCAGCTACGATCTTATGCCCTCGGCAGATGTGGTAGATAGTCGGGCTTCTCAGCCTTTTTCATTTATAGTTATTCATTGTCGGTGTACTAGAGTAGGGTACCCCTAGTATCCCGAACTCGTGCACGCAGGCATTGTAGCACCTCAGCAGCAAGGCTTGCGGGTAATCGCCAAGATTCTCCGTGGCTCCTTTGGAGCCATTCAAGAACAAAGTGTTTTAAGTCAAGGAACAAGGCCCGGCAAGAGGAGCTTGCCGGAAGGCCATCCAAGGCACACAGAAGACAAGACCCCGCAAGAGGAGCTTGCCGGAAGGCCGAGCGCGACAAGCCTCCGGGCGCCGACAAAGGATTCAGCTCCGCAAGTCACTTGTCGGGCATATTCTCTCTTCATCTCCGCCTCCAGCTCATCCACCAACGTGTCGCCATGGGACCATTCCAAAGGCCACGTGTCAAGAGGCTGTGCAGCCAGCGGAGAGCAGCGATAGCGGCGCTGACAAGATAAGCCATCGTGGCGAAGCGATGGCGCCGTGGCAACCACTTTTGCACTGTTTGGGAGACTTAGACGGGCATTTATTGCCTTTGTCCCCTGCCGTCGTGGTTAGGGTATGATACACTGTGACAAGTAGCTGTACCAACCGCTACTCTTTTTCTTTTTACCCTTGCATACGTTGCCACTTGTTGGTGACCCCTTGAGCGTATAAAAGGAGGCCCATGCGCAACGTAGAAAGGGTTCGGTTCAGCTCATTCGAAACCAGAGACTCTCAGGCTAGGCTTTGTAGCTCTCATCGCTCCCTAGCAAGAACAAAATACAATCAGATAAGCAGCAGTAGGAGTATTATCTCTCCGGAGAGCTCCGAAGCTGGGTAGCCGCTTTCAGGTGTTAACCGCCTCGATGCTCTTCGTCAGGCGATCTCCGCCCCATCGAACCGAAAGGGACCCGGTCCTCCGGTCCCATAGGTGTTCAGTGGGTACGATCAGCCTCCCGACATCTTTGGCGCGCGCCGGTAGAAGCGTCGAGGTTGTGTGAACCTGATCCGGCGTTCACCACGAGCCGCATCTTCGCCATCTTCAACATCTTCATCAACATGCCACCAAGAAGAAAGCTTGGCGGCAGCGAGCAAATCGGCGTCCAGAACCCACCACCTCCGGAGCAATCAGGTGGTGGGGTAGGCACCGCGGCGGAAGAACGGACGTGGACAAGGGAGCTCACGACGCCGCTGCCAAGTCCAGGACAAGGCTGCGCGGCACTTCGGCGTCAGAGACATTCACCGCGTCCATCCAGGAGCCAGCGAGATCGACAGCATCATGGTGTCCACAACACCATATGCTCATGGACCAAGGCCGAAGTTGGTGGATCTCGCAGCGTTGGAGATCAAAGATGCGCGCCGATATGCTTGGCGCAAGCGAAGGCACGGTCGCCGGACGGGACTGCTCCTTCTAACATAAATAGAAGTCCGAGCATATCCGCTCTCCTCACCGCTCGCCACCGCCGCCCACCACTCGAGAAGAAGCTCTAGCGCGAAGCTCAGTTGCTCTCGGATTACCCTCGGCGTCCGACAAGGTTGGCGAATGGAGGCCACCATCCGAAGTCTCATCGGCTTTGCCAATGGCGACGCTCCCGGCAACCAACTACGCCGCTGCGCGGGAAGGCGACAAGGCACGAGCCGATGGCGGCGAAACCTGTGGGGGTGCAACCACCATGCACTCTCCACCTGAAGGCCAAGATCACCAACTCGTCGGATCCACCTCGACGGCGACTCCATCGTGTCGCCGGATCCACGAGCTCGTCGTGATCGGCGCCAAGTTCTTCAAGAACGGGAACAAGAAGACGCCGAACCCGCGCATCGAGCGCCGGAGAGAAGCGCGGCGTCAATCAGACCAGCGCTGGCCACCGGTCGACATGCATGCGCCGGAGAACAGCGACTTGCGTCAGACATGCAGAGGTTGCCCTACTGTTCACCCGTGAGCTGCGGCAAGAATCGATGGCCCGACAAGAAAATTTTCAAGCCCGGATGTGCGAAGCGAGAAATATGATGGCAGGACACATCCGTCGGAATTCCTCGGCATCTACACCATCAGCGATGCAGTGCTGCGAGGGGGCGAGACGACAAGATCCTCGCCAACTACTTCCCGGCTGGTACTCAAACCCAACGTCGAATCTTGGCTCATGCACTTGCGGACAACTCCATATCCTCTTGGGCAGATCTGTGCCATCGGTTTGTCGGCGCCTTCACGGTGACCACAAGCCCTCATGGTCAGGAGAGTGACCTTCATCCGCTTCGCCGGAAGGAAGGAGAGTCCCTACGCCAAGTTCCTTCAGAGATTCAGCCGTGTGCACTACAACATCCCGGATGTCCACCTGTAATCGGTAGCGTTTCATCGTAACGTGCGGAACCGCGAGAGGATGAGGAGGAGATGGCGATGTGCAAAGTCAAGGACGTCAGTGAGCTGTACGCCCTGGCCGACAAGTGTGCACGCGCTGAGGAAGGAAGAAGACTCCCAGGGGAGAATGCAGAAGCAGGATCCGACAGTGAGGAGACCGCTCCGGCAAGGAAAAGCCGGCGGCGGAACAACAGAAAAGAGAAGGGCAAGGATGTGGTTAGTTTTGTCGAAAGCACCGCAATGGAGGTGCGCTAATAAAAGCCAAAGTTGGTAGCTCCGGCAAGGAGGTTGTCGCTGAGCACCAACGACTCAGCCGTGGCAAGGCCGCCAACAAGTAGGACAACTCCAACAAGCGATATTGCAAGATCCACCGCACCAAGGGCCACGCACCTCGAGCTGCAAGAAGGCCGAGCAGCTCGTTGAACAGCGAAGGCTGAATGAGCTACGCGACAAGGAGAAGGCCCAGGAAGGTGCTGGAGGAGCCGGCAGAAGAAGCGCCTGCCGGGAGGACGCCGCGGCAAGGCCAAGCAGCGGTAAGGAGACAGACCTCCGCCGTCAGCGATAAAGACTTAAGACGACGACAAATGATGAAGACATAGATGATGATGAAGCCGATGAGCAGGAGTTTCGTGAAAGCCACGAGGTCCTCTGCGTTGACGGTGGTGCTTCTCTGCATACTTCACACCGCCAACTCAAGCAGTGGATGGGGAAGTTAATGCGACAGAACCATCCGTAGAGTCACGCAAGCCCTCGAAATGGTCAAAGACGCCTATCATCTTTGATATTGAGGACCACCCTGATCGCATAACTGCGGTCGGGTGCTTGCCGATGTTGGTCTCACCAACTATCCGCAACCTCAAGGTCACCAAGATGCTAGTTGACGGGCGGGGCCGCTTGAACCTGATCTCTCCGCGAAGTGCTCCAGAAGCTTCAGATCCCCGACAACAGCTCAAGAAACTGGCACATTCCAAGGAATCAATCCGGAAGGAGCAAGCCGAAGGGAAGATTACGTTGTCGGTAACATATTTGGCAGCGAGCTAAACTTCAGGGATCGAGAGGGTCACGTTCGATGTTGCTGATTTTCCATTGCCTTACAACGGAATACTTGGCCGTCCAAAGACTCGGCCAAGTTCATGGCAGCCTCTCATTATGCATACAACTTACTCAAGATGCGGACCCGATAAGTGTCATTTTCTGTCCATGGCGACAAGAAGGATGCTCTTATCTGCGCCGACAAGATCTACGAAGCAAGCGGCAGATGAGACACTTGAAGACGCGGCTATGAAGCTCCGGGGAAGAAGAAGTCCAAGTCCGGCAAGAGTTACGATGCCTACTCGTAAAGCACCTCTTGAGTACTGCGCTACGTCGAGGACGCACCATCGAGCTCCACCGGCAAGTGCAAGAAGGCGATGGCAGCTCCACGCAACCAAGAAGGTGTCCGCCAAGGAGGCGCTGGTGGTACCTTCACCATCGGTACACGCTTGACCCTAAATAGGAAAAGGCTCGTTGCTTTCTGCGGGCGAATATCGGCGTGTTTGCATGGCAACGTCGACATCCGGTGTTCAGAAAGTAATTGAGCACCACCTAGCTATCTGTCCTCATAGACCCGATCAAGCGAAGGTCAAAAGCAAGGTGGAGCGCCAAGAATTCATAGCGAAAGAGATCAAGAAGTTGGAAGCAACATGCCTTGTCGAGGAGGTGCTCCATCCTCGTGGTTGGCCAATCCTGTAGTCGTCGTAAAGCAAGCGGGAAATGGAGGCTTTGTATCGATTTCTTACCGATGTCAATAAAGCTTGTCCAAAAGACCCATTTCCCTTGCGGCGCATTGACCGATTGTTGACTCCACAACCGGATGTGATTTGCTTTCATTTCTTGATGCATACTCGGGATACCATCCGATCTTCATGGCGAAAGAGGATGAGGAGAAAACCGCATTCATCACTCCATGTGGCACATATTGTTTTTATACGGAGCCTTTGGATTGAAGAATGCTGGTTCAACTTTTGCAAGAGTAGTCCATGAAGCTTTTGAGCAAGAAATGCACGTAAATGTAGAAGCCTACATGGATGACATAGTGGTCAAGAGCAAAGACAAAGCTACTACGATCCAAAGATTTAGATGAGACTTTTTGCAAATCTGAAGATCAACCTCAAGCTCAACCTCGAGAAGTGTGTGTTTGGAGTCCCTCGGCAAGCTTCTCGGGTTCTTCATCTTCAGCGGGGAATTGAAGCCAATCCCGACAAGATCAAGGCCATTGAGCAGATTGAAGCACCAAAGCGCGTCAAGGATGTCACGAAGACTTGCGGTTGCGTGGCTGCTCTCGGCGAGTTTATCTCTAAGTCTGCTTGAACGCCCTCGCGATTTTTCAAAATTTTGAAAAAGCGGGTCCAATGAAATGGACTCGAAGCGGAGGCTGCGCTGCAAGACTTAAAGAGATACATCCTCCACTCCAACACTTGTCGCACCTAAGCCACAAGAGAAGTTGCTGCTATATATAGGCAACCAATCAAGTGGTTAGTGCTGCGTTAGTGGCGGAGAGGGAGGCGGAAGATGAGCCGGCAACCAAGGCAGATGCATCCAGCGACAAGCAAGGCACTTCACCCGACAAGCTCTGGTCCCGACAAAGATGGATCTGCACAGAGAATGTGAGAATGTGAAGAGAATGGTGCAGCGCTCGGTTTACTTTGGCAGTTCCTCTTGTAGAGGCTAGGTCAAGAGTACTACGGTGTGCAGAAATTGCTTTTCCGGCCTTCCATGGCCTCGAGAAAGCTAAGCCATTACTTCCAAGCACACGAGATCACAGTTGTCACTCGCTTTCGCTGAAGAGAATCTGCAAAATCCGGAAGCAACAGGCGGGATTGTTGAGTGGGCCTTTGGAATCACAAGCTTTGGCCTCAAGTTTGAAAGCACTTCAACTATCCAAAGCGAGCATTGGCGTGAGTTCATAGCAGAATGGGCACGCCGACACGGTATGAAGAAATTCCAGAAGACGAAGCATCCCCGTCAAAGAAGCAAGGCAGAGTGGATAATGTACTTTGATGGTGCCTTCTACGCTGCAAGGCGCCCCAAGGGCGTGCTGCTTATCGCACCAGCCGGAGAGCACCTCAAGTACATAGTCCGGATGCATTTTCCCAAGGAGCAAGCAACAAACAATCTTTGCAGTATGAGGTTTGCTCGGGCCGGTCTCAGATCGCGGTGGACCTTGGGATCAAGAAGCTCATTGTCGTGGTGTGACTCACAGCTTGTCATCCGCCAAGTAAAACAAAAGTTATCGAGTCCGTTGATGGAAGCTTATGTTGATGAAGTGAGGAAGCTACAAGAACACTTTGATTGCCTACAAATGGAACATGTTCCAAGAGCTCAAAATGATATAGCCGATGGCTTTGTCGAAGTGTGCTGCACTTTGCTTACCTGTGGAACCGAGGGACCTTTGTGCTCAAGTTGACTCAACCAATCAGAAATGTACCGCTTAATCGGCGGAGTAAAGAGAGGAAGTTGATCTCTGGCGACTCATTTTCCGAGCTCCCTGAGTCCGCCGCCAAGAGGGTCCACCAGATCAACGCTTAAGAGTGCTGAGGAGCAGCCTGTCTGACAAGCCCTAGGGTTTGTTTCGTTGAAGCAAGCGCTCCCGACAAGTTTTGCTCGGCAAGCTTGCTGGAGTAATACGCCCGGCAGAATCCTCAGGTCCTTGCCGTCAGAAGCGGATGTTCTCGCAGCAGCTGATGTGCCTTTTAGTCCTTGTTGTCGAGACGCAAGCTCTAAGCATGGGCACACAGAGATTGTTCATTTCCTTGAACGAGGAGAACTTCCCGAAGAGCAAGAAGAAGCGGAAAGAGTAGCCCGGCAGTCAAGTATGTACCGGTTTTGTTGACAAGACACTGTGACATGGAAGAAGACTCAACGTGTGAAATTGAAGTGTATTCGCCGAAGATGGATGAAGCTGCTGGCAGAGATACACGGAGGCATATGTGGTCACCACATTGGCGCAAGAGCACTTGCCGCAAGGCGTTCGGCAAAAGGTTTCTTTTTGGCCGACGGCCCTCCGTGATGCAAATCGCACAAGTAACCAAGTGAAGTATGCCAGTTCCATTCCAAACAGATTCACCGGCCAGCTCAAGCTCTCAGACGATCCCTTTATCCTGGCCATTTTGATGCCGGGGCTCGACATCTCGGCCCCTTTCCCGAAGCTGTCGGGGCTTTGAGTACTTGTATGCGTTGCAATCGACAAGTTCACAAAGTGGCCGGAAGTGGAAGCGATGGAGGAAGGTGACCGCGACAGTCAAGCATCAAGTTCTTGGTCGATTGTTTGTCGCCGGGATCCCTAACAGGATCATCACCGACAACGGCACTCAATTTACGAGCCGCACCTTCATGCAAGACGTCCAAGATCTTGGCGCCAAGCTCGCTTCATACATTGCTCATCCGAGAAGCAAATCAAGCGGAGAGGGCGAAATCTTGAAGTGCTGCGTGGACTCAAGACCAGGACTTTCGACAGACTGCACAAGTGCGGAAGAAACTGGATTGAGGAGCTGCCGGTGGTTCTTTGGTCGATCAGGACGACGCCAAATCGAGCCACTGGCCAGACACCTTTTGCTCTAGTCTATGGAGCAGAGGCAGTTCTCCCCACGGAACTCGTATACAGGTCACCTCGAGTGCTCGCTTATGATGAGCTTGAGCAAGAGCAGTCATGACAAGATGACGTTACCGCTTCCTTGAGGAGGATAGATCTTCAGAACTCTACGAGCTGCTCTCGATATCAGCAAGCTTTGCACCGCTACCATAGCCGCAAAGTTAATGCGAAGTCTCGAGGAAGGCGACCTTGTTCTTTCGGTAGCGTTCATAGTCCGCTTTCAAGAATTCCAACAAGTTGACGCTGAAGTGGGAAGGCCCTTATCGGGTGAAACGAGTCACTAGGCCCGGGCGCTGTCCACCTTGGAGACCGAAGATGCATGCGTTCCGTGAGCAACTCCTGGAACATAGAGCATCTTCGTAAGTTTTACTCAGAGGCCAAGCGTTGCGGAACCTGTTCCGGCAACCACCTTTTTGTGCAAGTCTTGCCGATGTTGCATGTAATCCTTTGTGTACAAAGCCGAGTGCAGGACCCGTGCATAAGTAAAACTCATGTGTTCCGGTGACACCTTTGTCAGTTTTATGCTTTCTCCATTATATTGCATATGTTATCTCGACACCTTGTGCAGCACTCCACTCGGTAGAGCACTAACGAGCCATGAGGCTCCACATCTTTATTTTCTCTTCTTTCTTCTCTTCAAAGAAGGGAAGATTTCACACAAGTTTGCCGGGGGAAGGAGGAGATAACGGTGTGGACCAAAGCGTCGCCGAGGAGGTCCAAGCTCACCGTGAAGCAAGCAACGAGCAGAAAAGCTAAGTTGCTGAGTTTGAGCAATCAGTTTTGACATTTTTTAAGTTATCTTCCTTGAACGATAAGTACTTTGTATGGAAAAAAACTCCGTATGCGGAGGAACCAACTTCGTAGCTAGTCGCGCCTTCTTACTTTGTTTCGAGTCCGCTCAACAACTTAAGAGAGCTGCAACTAGTTGCGACAAGGTTGTTTGCTCGAAGCGGCACCGCCACAGTGCCGACGTTCGCACTCAGCGTCATGGCAAAAGGGCCTCGCCGAGCAAGTTCCCTAAAAGCGAGGGGCAAAAACATACAAAGGAAGGGATCAAGTAAAGGAAATAACATTGCAATCGTTGCCCAAGATAAAGTTATGTTACAAAAATAACTTGTCGCAGATCTAATAAGTTGTTTTCCTAAACATGATCAGCAGCGGCAAGGGAAAGATAAAATGGGCGGCCTAATCTACACGGTCGCGCTCAACCCTCTTGATCTTGCTCACCCTGTCCACTTATAGGAGCTGACATGGGCCTTGAGCGCCTCTACATCAAAGCATCCGGCGGCAAGGACTTGAGAACGTTGGTGAGGTCGAGGCTCGATTGCGGAAGGCCACCTTCATCAAGACCTTTTGAGAGCTCCTGCACAGATCTGGCGCGACTTCTCGGCCGCTTTGGGATCGCCGCCTCGAGTCGCCGGAGAGCCGTCCACCACGCCTTGAAGAATAAGCTGAAGCTTGACGCTGGGCTGGAGATGCTCGAGGAGTATCCAAGATCTTCCATCCCAATCTCCGTCGCCTCTTTGTCGATGACGGCGGCGGTATCCACAAGACCCTACATTCAAAGTGCATCATGTTTTCTCCAAGGTGTTGCAGGCGGTTGTGGCACTCTGGCAGCAGCTCCTCGACGGTCTTGATTTTCTCCAACAAGGCCACCTCTCGCTCCTTGGCGCCTCGGCCCGTGGTCTCCATCAAGGTGGTCAGCTTCAGCTCAAGATCTCGCCTTTGGAGTCCTTGGCGGCATCGAGCTCTTTGATCCTTTCAATGTAGACGGCCCCGCAACTTCGCCAAGAGTGTAGGCGCCCTTCTCGGCTGCTTCTGCAAGGCGGCAAGCTCCTCGCCGCTCTTCTGGAGGTTGGCCTCCAGCTGTGTAACTCTTGTCTCCAGCTCCTTCTTGGTGGCCTCAGCAGCTGCGGCAGCATCTTTTGCTTCCGTGAGGGCCCCGCCATGTGATTGGTCGCGCGCGGCAAGATCTTCCTCGAAGCTGTCAAGATTGATCTTCCGCTGCGCCAACTCGCTTTCTTCTTATACTGATAGCTTCTCGGGCAAGCAGTTGCTGCTCCTCGACCTCAGCCTTCTCAAGGATGAAGGCATGCGCTCTTAGAAAGTCATGCGCCCGCTCTCTGCTATGTTCGGAGAGCTTCTTGGTTGGCGCCTGGAGTTCTTCTGCTGCTTCTCCATATGCGCTCCGCCTCGTGACAAGTGCCTCCACAGGACTCCAACTTGGCTTGTCGGGCGCCGAGAGAGCGACAACAGCTTCTTATTGCTCCTTCCTCGAGACTTCGCCACTTACGCTATTTGGCGCGTCAACCAGCCCAAAGTGAGGCGAAAGCAGCTCTCCGTCAAAGGTCTCCCCTTGGCCACCGGCGCCACAGGCTCGACGCCTGTGGGAGCTTGATGAAGACGCTGCCGCCGCGGCCTTCAGATAGGGCGCCGGGCTGAGGCTCTTGAGCTCGATGCGGCATCGGTGGCGGAGGGATCGTGATCGGCGTAAGCGCCTGCCGCCTCCCGCGCGCCTCGTGGTCGCCAAGACGATCGCCAGACCCTCGCCCGACCTTTGCGGCGCGGCCTCGGCGGCCTCTTTTCGCGGCGGATCCATCCAGCACCAAATTTTTTTCTTCCATGGTGGCGACAAGCAGCCGCTGTGTTACCGCCGCTGCCCTCCTCGCCGGCAACCTCGCCTATAGGCTGCGGCGGATGGATCTGATGACCAGAAAAAAGAAAGAACAGTCAAGCAAATGTTCAAAAAGGAAAACAGAAGAAAAGAAGAACCCAAGGGAAATTTCCCACGCAAGATGATTACTCGTAATGGGGATCCGTGGCCATGGTCTCAACCATCGGAGGATCACTGCCGCCCTTGTCCTTGGAGTGGTCTCCTTGCCGGAGTAGTCTCCCTTGTCGGAGAACGCCTCCCTTGCCGGAGAACCTCCCTTGGCGGCGTAGTCGGGCAGGAAGGTATCTCGGGTGACTTCCAGCCCTCCCGATGAGGCTGCTTTCGGCTTCCTACACAAATCAACAACAGATATCAAGAAAGAAGAAACACCCATGCACGCCTAACAAGAAAAGTAACCCAACACATACGCTGGGCCAGCCGGGGCTGCTTCGAGGAAAGGTTGCCGGGTCCGGCAAGGTGGTCTCGGCGCTTCCTTCAAGGGTCTCAAGTGGCTCATCCTCAATGACAACCACGGAGTCTTGGCCCTTTTGACGCTCTTCGGGCCATCCCCAGAAAAGGAAAGAGTTCGTAATAAAGCAAGTCGATTCAAGATGAAGCAATAAAATTGAAGAAATACAATGTAACATGGGAACTTACTTCTTCTTCTTCCTCCTCGCCGGAGCTGAGCGCCGGAGAGATCAAATTCGCCCGCCTCCAGTGCGAAGAGGTGGAGGAGTGGATTCTCTTGATCGCTTGGCGGGAGTGTGGCAGCGGCGGTTCGGGAGGATCCCGCCTCGCTTGTCGCAGCGCGAGTATGGGGCGCCCCAAGAAAGCTTAACAATGAATCTCTACGCGGTAGAGCTGCCGCTGGGCGCTGCGGTTGTTGGCCCGCATGCCGTCTCTGCCTGCCTCCGCCCCGCGAAGACGCTCTTGGCGGAGCCGGGCTCCGCTTATGCAAGCCGCTGGATGATGGGGCGAAGCGTCCTCGGCTGGTTCGCCGACTTCGGCCTCGGTTTCGCAAGCTCTTCCTCACCGGGCGAACTCCTTTCGCCGGCAAGGCTTGCCGCATCTGCCTCCTCCACAGTGAACCCGAAGACGCCAGCGGCAAGAATACGCCGCTTCCTCCAACCTTGTGGCAATGCGTACCCTCTCTTGATCGGTGGTGTCGCGGGTGAGCCACTTCTGCTCGTCGGCGCGGATCACAACTTCCTCCAAACTGTCGAAGAACTGCCGCACGATGTTGTCCGCAGGCTCTTGCTAGGTTGGAACGATCCCATGAGAATCACACAACGGCATCATGGCGCGGATGCGGTCCAGCGACGAGTTGTTGCACATAGGGGATCCACCTCGGCAACCTAAACCACTTGGGGTGCTCGGGTCATGCTTGAATAGCTCCCTCAAGCATCGCCGTCAACTCCGTGATAGTGAAATTTAGTTGAGGCCCGGGCGCCCAGCCTCATGATGTCTCGCCGCATTTTGGAACTCCCAAAGCAGGTCTCCTCCTCTCCGCAAGGGAGCAATGCGGGCGGCGAAGGAAGGGCTGCGCCAACCGCGCTTACGGTGAGTCCGCAAGCCTAAGGCGCAAGATCCGGTCACGGCAATCTTTAACCTAGCATCCTCCGGCGCCAAGTTGCTCCAATCGCTGCCGCAAGACTATTGGAGTTTGGCGACGGTAGTGAAGGGCTATGGGTTCTCTTCAACGATCCAACACCAGCTTGGCTCTCCACTCGCTCCACTTGTCGGCAAGCAGCTCTCCTTCCAAGTAAGCTTTTCTTGCGATCCCGGAGACCCAAAGCAATCCCTCCCAAGTGGCTCTCCTCTCTCGGCGCGGGCATGAAGAAGTGACGGAAGAGGGCTACGTTTGGGTGGACTCGACAAAGTTCTCAAGAAGGTGCGAAAACCGCCATGGTGAGAACGGCGTTGGGGGTGAAAGTCAAGCGAGGCGGAGGCCATAGGTGTTCATGATGTCGCAGAAGAACTGGAGAAGGCGGGCAGAGCCCGCAATAGAAGAACAGCGAAAAAGGGGTACCCAGTTGGGGCTAATTCAGAGGCAGCGGTCGAGAGTACCTTGGTGCGCTGGATGCGCCGAGTCTCCGTCGACCAAAACAAGTAATAGCCCTCCCTCAGATCTCTTTGCGCCGAGCTGCATGGGAATACGGCCCGCTCTTTGCGCGGCGCCGAGTCGCTGCGCTTGACCGACTTCACGCCTTCCCCTTGTCGGCTTTGGAGCCATGGCGGAGGCGGTGGAGGTGACCGACGGGCGTTGGTGGAGACGGTGGCGACGAGGGCGTGAGCGCTGCTCTCGCCTCGGCTTGGGAAGCAGGGGAGAGCAATGGTGGTTTTCGAGATCAAGCAGCAAATGGCGAGGTGAACGGAATGCCCCTGCTTCTCCGCTTATAAAGAGGGAGGGGCGGACGTTCGCCTTTCCGGATAAAGAAATTCCTGACGATCCGCCCCGACGATCTCCCACGACGCCGCGTTCGACGCATGCCGTTCGTGGAGGACGTGGTGGGTCCGGGGTAAGTAACGGCGTGATTTAAGCCGCGCGTGCCCGTGCACTGTTTTGGGCCTGGCCCAACAGCGCTCGGCGTCGTGTGTGGCCCAGTTGAGCCGGGGCTCTTGCCGGCAGTGTACTAGAGTAGGGGTACCCTAGTATCCCGAACTCAGACATACGGCAGTTGATTATACCACCTCATGCAAGGCTTGCCGGTAATCGCTTAAGATTCTCCGTGTCTCCTTTGGAGCCATTCAAGAACAAAGTGTTTTAAGTCAAGGAAACAAGGCCCGGCAAGAGCAGCTTGCCGGGAAGGCCATCCAAGGCACGCATGAAAGACAAGACCCCGGCAAGAGGAGCTTGCAGAAGGCTCGAGAGCGACAAGCCTCCGGGCGCGACAAGGATTCAGCTCCAGCAAGTCACTTGCGGCAGAGCTACCTCTCGTCAGCTCCGCTCCAGCTCATCCACCAACGTGTCGCCATGGGACCATTCCAGGTGCGCGTGTCAAGAGGCTGTGCAGCCAGCGGAGAGCAGCGGTAAGCGCCTTTGACAAGATAAGCCATCGTGGCAGGCGATGGCGCCCGTGGCGGCCACTTTTTGCACTGTTTGGGAGACTTAGATGGGCATTTATTGCCTTTGTCCCCTGCCGTCAGGGTTAGGTATGATACACTGTACAAGTAGTTGTACCAACCGCTACTCTTTTTCTCTTTTTACCCTTGCATACGTTGCCACTTGTTGGTGACCCCTTGAGCGTATAAAAGGAGGCCCATGCGAAACGTAGAAAGGGTTCGGTTCAGCCTATTCAAACCAGACTCTCAGTTAGGCTTTGTAGCTCTCATCGCTCCCTAGCAAGAACACAATACAATCAGATAAGCGGCGGTAGGGAGTATTATCTCTCCGGAGAGCTCTGAAGCTGGGTAAAATTGCTGCAGTGTTTAGCCGCCTCGACCGCTTCTTCGTGCGATCTCCGCCCCCACCGAACGAAAGGGACCCGGTCCTCCGGTCCCATAGGTGTCCGTGGGTACGATTAGCCTCCCCGACATCTTTTAAAGAAGAACCCAAGGGAAATTTCCACGCAAGATGATTACCTGCAAAGGGATCCGTGGCCATGGTCTCAACTATCGGAGGATCACTGGTGTTGTCCCTTGCCGGAGTGGTCTCCCTTGCCGGAGTAGTCTCCCTTGCCGGAGAACGCTCCCTTGCCGGAGAACCCTCCCTTGGCGGCGTAGTCGAAGCAGAAGGTATCTCGGGGGTGACTTCCGGGCCCTCCTGATGAGGCTGCTCTGCTCCTACACAAATCAACAAATGATATCAGCAAAGAAGAAACACCCATGCACGCCTAATAAGAAAAGTAACCCAACACTTACGCTGGGGCTGGGCTGGGGCTACTCTGAGGAAAGGTTGCCGGTCCGGCAAGGTGGTCTCGGCGCTTCCTCCTGCGGTCTCGGCGGGCTCATCCTCGGTGACAACCACTGAGTCTTGGCCCTTTTGACGCCTCTCGCCAGGCGTCCTGAAAAGGAAAGAGTTCGAATGAAGCAAGTCAGATTCAAGATGAAGCAATAAAATTGAAGAAATACAAAGCGCAACATGGGAACTTACTCTTCTTCTTCCTCCTCGTCCAGAGCCGAGCGGAGAGATCAAATTCCGGCTCGCCTCCGGTGCGGAAGAGGTGGAGGAGTGGATTCTCTTGATCGCCATGGCGGGAGTGGCAGCGGCGCCTAGGGAGGATCCCGCCTCGGTTGTCATGAGCATAGTGGGAGCGCCTCAGCGAATGTAACTTGCCATGGTAGAGCTGCTGCTGGCGCCGCTGTTGGGTTCAAGATGCTTCCGCCTTCGCTCTCCGCCCTGCGAAGACGCCTCCTTGGCGGAGCCGGGGCTCCGTTTGCGGCAAGCTGCTGGATGATGGGGCAAGCGTCCTCGCCCGGTTCGCTTCGACTCGGCCTCGGTTTCGGCAAGCTCTTCCTCACCGGTGAACTCCTTTCGCTCGGCAAGGCATGCCGCCTCTGCCGCATCTGCCTCCTCCACAGTGAACCCGAAGACGCCAGCGGCAGCAGCTACTGCCGCCTCCTCCAACCTTGTGGCAATGCGTACCATCTCTTGAACGGTGGTGTCGCGGGTGAGCCACTTCGCTTTCGCCGGTAGCGGATCGCGACTTCCTCCAAACTGTCGAAGAACTGCCGCACGATGTCGTCCGCAGGCTCTTGCCAGGTTGGAACGATCCCATGAGAATCACACAACGGCATCATGGCGCGGATGCGGTCCAGCGACGAGTTGTTGCACAAGGGGACGACCCCCCTCGGCAACCTAAACCACTCGGGGTGCTCGGGGTCATGCTTGAATAGCTCCTGAAGCATCGCCTGGCCGTCAACTCTGTGATGTTGAAATTCCAGCTTGAGGCCCGGGCGCAGCCTCATGATGTCTCGCCAGATTTTGGAACTCCCCAGCAGGTCTCCTCCTCTCCTGCAAGGGAGCAATGCGGCGGCGAAGGAAGTCTGCGCCAACTGCGCCTACGGTGAGTCCAGCAAGCCTAAGGCGCAAGATCCGGGTCACGACAATCTTTAACCTAGCATCCTCCAGCGCCAAGTTGCTCCAATCGTTGCCGCGCACTATTGGAGTTTGGCGCACGGTAGTGAAGGGCTGCGGGTTCTCTTCAACGATCCAACACCAGTTGGCTCTCCACTCGTCCACTTGTCTGCAGCTCTCCTTCCAAGTAAGCTTCTTTCTTGCCGATCCCGGAGACTCCAAGCAATCCCCTCCGGCAAGTGGCTCTCCTCTCTCGGCGTGGGCATGAAGAAGTGACGGAAGAGGGCTACGCTTGGTGGACTCAGACAAAGTTCTCGCAAAGGTAATAGCGAAACCGCCATGGTGAGAACGGCGTTGGGGGTGGAAGTCAAGGAGGCGGAGGTCATAGGTGTTCATGATGTCGCAGAAGAACTCGGAGAAGGGCGGGCAGAACCCGCAATAGAAGAACAGCGCGAAAAAGGGGTACCCAGTTGGGGCTAATTCAGAGGCAGCGGCTGAGAGTACCTTGGTGCGCGGATGCGCCCGAGTCTCCGTCGACCAAAACAAGTAATAGCCCTCCCTCAGCTCCTTTGCGTCGAGTTGCGGGGGGAATACGGCCCGCTCCTTGCGCAGCACCGCGAGCCGCTGCGCTTCGGCCGACTTCATGCCCTTCCCCTTGTCGGCTTTCGGAGCCATGGTGGAGGCGGTGGAGGTGACCGACGGCGTTGGTGGAGATGGTGGCGACGAGGGCGGAGCGCTTGCTCGTCTCGCTTGGGAAGCAGGGGAGAGCAATGGTGGTTTCGAGATCAAGAAGCAAATGGCGAGGTGAACGGAATGCCCCTGCTTCCTCTGCTTATAAAGAGGGAGGCGGACGTTTAGCCCTTTCCGGATAAAGAAATTCCCTGACGATCTCGCCGACGATCTCTCCCACGACGCTGCGTTCGACGGTGCCGTTCGTGGAGGACGGGTGGGTCCGGGGGTAAGTAACGGCGTGATTTAAGCCGGCGTGCCCATGCACTGCTTTTGGGCCCGCCCAACAGCTTCCGGCAAGTGTGTAGGCCAGGCCCGGGGCTCTGCCGGTGTACTAGAGTAGGGTACCCTAGTATCCCGAACTCGCACGGCAGTTGTAGCACACCCGCAGCAAGGCTTGCCGGGTAATCGCCAAGATTCTCGTGGCTCCTTTGGAGCCATTCAAGAACAAAGTGTTTTAAGTCAAGGAAACAAGGCCCGGCAAGAGGAGCTTGCTGGAAGGCCATCCAAGGCACGCAGAAGACAAGACCCGGCAAGAGGAGCTTGCCGAAGGCTCGGAGCACGACAAGCCTCCCAAGCGCGACAAGGATTCAGCTCCGGCAAGTCACTTGTCGGGCAGGCTATTCTCTTCATCTCCGCTCCAGCTCATCCACCAACGTGTCGCCATGGGACCATTCCAGGCACGCGTGTCAAGAGGCTGTGCAGCCAGCGGAGAGCATAGGTAAGAGGCGTTGACAAGATAAGCCATCGTGGCAGCGATGGCGCGGACGCTGCCAGTTTTTTGCAATCGCTGTTTGCGTAGACTTAGACGGGCATTTATTGCCTTTGTCCCCTGCCGTCAGGGTTAGGTATGATACACTGTACAAGTAGCTGTACCAACCGCTACTCTTTTTCTCTTTTTACCCTTGCATACGTTGCCACTTGTTGGTGACCCCTTGAGCGTATAAAAGGAGGCCCATGCATAGCGTAGAAAGGGTTCGGGTTCCAGCTCATTCGAAACCACAGACTCTTAGGCTAGGCTTTGTAGCTCTCATCGCTCCCTAGCAAGAACACAATACAATCAGATAAGCAGCAGTAGGAGTATTATCTCTCCGGAGAGCTCCGAAGCTGGGTAAGCTGCTCGTGCTTAACCGCCTCGATGCGCTCTTCGTGCGATCTCCGCCTTCACCGAACCGAAAGGACCCGGTCCTCCGTCCCATAGGTGTCCGTGGTACGATCAACCTCCAAACATCTCTACTTTCAGGACATGTTTAGCTTCCGCTTGTGCTTTGACTTGTATGCTCACAGGTGTTGGGTCATGAGACCCATGTTTGTAATATCTCGCTCCTCGGAGCCTAATGAATAAATATTTGAGTCCTAAAGTTATGTTGTGATGCCATGTTGTATTTACACATATTGAGCATATTGTGTGTATATTTGAAATGCTTGGTATGTGTGGGATCCGACAATCTAGTTGTTTATCCTTGGCAGCCTCTCATATGGGGAAATGTAGTCTAGTGCTTCCTGAGCGATAGTAGTCCGCTACAGCCTGGTTCACCGGAGTCCTGCTAGCCCAGCACTACTGCTCTGGACACTTGACTGGCCGGCATGTGTTTCACTTCGTTCCTGTGTCTGTCCCTTCGGGGAAATGTCACGCGGTGACATCCGGAGTCCTGCCTAGCCTGCTACAGCCCGGGATACCGGAGTCCTGTTAGCCCAGTGCTACAGCCCGGATTCACACGTTGATGACCGGCTGTGCTCGATGTGATTCATGTATGCCTGTCCCCATGGGTTAGTGCCGCTTTGGGTTCACGACTAGCCATGTCGGCCCGGGTTCTCTATCATATGGATGCTAGCAACACTATCATATACGTGAGCCAAAATGCGCAAACGGTCCCGGGCCATGGTAAGGCGGCACCCGTGGGAATACCGTGCGTGAGGCCGCAAAGTGATATGAGGTGTTACCGGCTAGGTCGATGTGACTTGGAATCGGGGTCCTGACACCTGTTTAACGTGGTGGAGACCCCCGAGGAGGCGTGTGGCCGTGGCAAAAACAGCGGCCGGGTGAACGCAGCGAGCGAGAGAAAGGGGAGGCGCAAGCTGGCGGAGGTGCGACAAGAGCTCCATTCTCGTGAAAAAACACGAGGATTTGGAGCGTGACTCAAAGACCCAAGAGTCCGAGCTTGCCTCGCTCTTGAGAGTGCCAAAGCTGCTAAGGCCGAGGCCCAAAAAAGCCCTCCAAGAAATCAAGCACTAAAGAAGATAGCGGCGGGTAAGTCATTCATTAAGCAAAGCAAGAATGTAAAAGTCAATTACCTATTACTTAACCGGATTCGGAGCTCTCCGGGAGCATTCGCAGATTTGCCCGTAGTGCGCCCGTCTTGACGCCGATTCTACCGCGCCGGGAGGGAGCTCCACGGAGAAAGGTGTTCTGGTCTCGGTATGCCGAGGCCGGACATCCTGTACCCCTAAGCGACCAATTTGAGCGACTGGTCGAGCTCCACAAGGTCGCCAACAGGCCATGAGGGGCCTTTATAGAGCATTTGTGGCCATTGAGCCGTACCGGGAGCTACTTTGGCTTGGTGCAGTAATTTGGTGGATGCCTGTCCGCGACTTGAAGTTATCAAGCGCTCCGCTGCATTGAAGGGGTCCGTCGGGCCCTTGCCCATGCTAAAGTGCTGCTTTGGGGCAAGCTGGATGCGGAGAAGCTTGTGGCAGACGGGCCACCGAAGGCCCATGAGCATCCTTGCCTTGAAATGTATTATGAGGGCCTCCTGAAGGGTGCTTTCGCCGAATAGCGGATGAGTGCTCCAAGGATGTAATTTTTGAATAGACTTCGCGTTTGTTATTCAGACGCTGAAAATTTGTTCATATGCGCTAAGCAACGCTTATTAATTTAAAATATTACCTTATGTAAATACGTTTATCAAATTTGAGAGATGGCAAGTCGTTGGCTTCACCCCCATGCCCGCGAATCTTTGAGGTGGTCGGGATAAACTTGAGCACTCTTGGTCCCAGTCGTGGGTCCATCGAGGGAGGCGCTCAACACAACGAACAAGGCAACTGGACTTATAGTGCTTGAACACTCTCACTTAGCCATAGAATTCTATAATTTTAAATTTCGCTAAGCCCTAGTATTCTAAGACCGAAGTTCGGGCGCTATCCACGCCTTTGGCCGGATAATTCCGGTTCCTCGCTCTAAGCGGCATAAGTCTTTATGACCCAAAAAACCTCTCGAACAGCGATCGCTCTCGCTTTATCATGACGGTCAGTTTTAGCTTTCTCATCGAGGTGGTCGACCTGTAATAACTGGGGCACAATCGCAGGTGGTTCTCCAGTGCTACCTTAGTCGATATAGCGGAACGTAAGGTACCAAAACACGGGAGCCGGGCAAACCCAACTATTGACCGAAGAATGATTCGGAGCCAATTCACATAATGCTATAAGTTCGGGGTGCCGTACTTGTGAAAGTGTTCGGACTTTATCACACCATAATTTTGGGATACTCAAGCCCCTGGTGTATTCGTCGTACCAAAGTGTACGGTTGCAACATGTCGTGAAATGAAGATATGCATATATATATATAAAGGAAGTAGAGCAATAATAAGCAAGAGCTGTGTATTGTTTATTCAAAAAAAGGTACTGCAATGGAAGCCGAACGATACAAATAGTGCGGTAAGCAAGGGATGGGACTATCTAACATGTCCCCCTCCAGGGGTAAGCTGCGGATGGTATGTAGAACAGGTATAATGCTCATGTAATAAGACCACCGAGCACTTGACGTGGCTTTCCGCTTCCTGGCTGTTGCATCGTGAGTTTGGCGATTCAAGTGCCGGACAGGACTTCTCAAGACGGAGTCCTGAAAGTAAAAGAAAAGAAGAAAGGAAAAAAGAAAAGAAATGACACAAACGGAGCCACAGTGCGGTCGAGCCGCATTCTTGGCGTACTGCCTTGCCCCTCCCCATATGCCCATGGTATCTCCAGAGCGTAATTATGTACGCATAATACTAGTTTCGCAAGTTCGCGAGGGCTGGGGTTGGGGCCGGATTGCTACTCCTGCTTGAATCATGCCAGGTGGTCTTGTTGCAAGTTACTCCGGGAGCGCTTGGCAGTGTCCGGACGCTTAGTGGCCGGACTCGAGAATTGCCGTGAGAGGCTGCTTTGCACCTCCGCCGCGAGGGACGCTGCGGTGCTCCTCCGTCCGGAGAGAGCGTTCGTGTTTCCATTGACCGTGATTACTCCTCGAGGGCCTGCATTTTGAGCTTGAGGTATCGTGGTCGGCACCGCATTGAACTTAGCAAATGCGGTTCGTCAGAGCAAAGGCGTGATAACCGCTGCGAATGGGACGGCGATGTCAAGATTAACTCTTCGCTTCGGAAGTTATCCGAAATCCGAAGACCACCGAGTGTAACTGAGCCTGCATACAACTGGCCTCTACACCGGTATGACGCCTTTAAAGGTCAGTCTTTGTAGGTTTAATCCTTGAGGGTCAATGCCCATTTTGCGCCTTTGTATCACGATAAAGCGGTTAGCTGCTGCCGCCCAAAATCCATCGGGACTACGGTGAGGTGAAATCCGTCGATAATTGGGTCAAGAACCAATGCGGCGAAGCCGCCGTGGACGGATGCTAGTGGGTGGTCCCTTGATCGAAGGTGATCGGGCGGAAGACCATGGGTTGAACTTTGGGGCTTAATCGGGCTCCATCGCATATACGCCCCTTAGTGCATGCTTCCGCTCCCTTTTGGGTATGTGGGTTGCGTATATCATGTTCACCGTCCGCACTTGCGTGTGAAAACCCTTCTGTCCTTTATTGTTCGGTGGCCGGGCTCTTCCTCGCTATCGCTATGCAGCCTTGTTATTGAGTTGACACTTAACTTGCACCTTGCTTTGAACACCCAACAGTCCCTATTGGTGTGATTGGTACGGGTTTCGGAAGGGTGCCATGTATCCGCACAAGCGATCGAGTATTCGGTCCAAGTTGGGCCGGGCCACGGGTATTTCTTTTGAATGGCTTCTTCACGCGACCGGGTTTAGAGCCTCCGAATCCGGCATTGACTTACCGATCTTCAGTATTATCGCCATTAATGCGGCGCTTGTTCTTGCTGTGACGCGACCTGCCATTGTTGTCCTTGGTATCCGGACTATCAGGATGTTTGGCCCAGTTGTTGCTTCGAGCTAGCCAGCTATCCTCTCCCGCACAAAAAGCGAGTCATGAGGGTTGTGAGGGCTGCCATAGATTTCGCTTTTCCTGTCCTAGGTGCCGGGCAAGCCACTCGTCATGGATGTTATGTTTGAAGGCCGTAAGGGCCTCTTGCATCCGGACGATCGACAATTTGATTTTTCTTGTTAGGAACCGAGTCCAGTGAATCGCCTGGCCGATTCTTAAGTGCTTGAATTATGTGGCTAAGGTCATCGGGCGTGTGGTAATTCGCACATATGTGCCCCGGAAGTTATCAAGGAATGCGGCTTCCGTGTCCTCCCAACAACCAATTGATTCTGGCGGCAAGCTGTTGAGCCAATGCCGAGCTGGTCCTTTAAGCTTTAGGGGAGGTATTTGATGGCATGTAGATCATCACCGCGGGCCATGTGGATATGGAGGAGATAATCCTCGATCCAGACTGCAGGATCTGTGGTACCATCATATGATTCGATGTTTACGGGCTTGAAGCCCTCGGGGATTTGATGATCCATTACTTCATCCGTGGAAGCATAGTGGGTGTCTGGCGCCTACATGTATTGGGCTATGTCACGACGTAGCTCATATGAGCTTTGTTCATCTTTGTGTTCGGCCCGCCGGTTTTGTCATGTATCCGGCGCGACGGTAATCATCCCGTGTTGCTTTGGGCGCCCACGCGACCCGTGGATCGATCTTGTATGTTTTGCCTTGTCCTCCAATATATCTACATAAGTCCGGCACATTTTCCCTTGCCTTAGCACTTTTGAACGGCGTCGGGGTGTGGCTTGAGCGGAGGGCCGAGAGGCTTCTACATTGGCCACGGGTGGCCGGTCTGCCATGTCATGCTTGGTGACTTGGGTGCTTCCTCCTCTAGTCGAGGCAAGCGGCCTGCGTTTGCGGTAGCTTTTGGAGGGGCGCTCGAAGTTCATACTCTTGGCTGCAAGGACTTCAGTCCATCTGCCGACTAGCGAGTTTTGATCAGCTCTAAGCTGCCGCTGCTTTTTCTTGAGGCTGCTTGCCGTGGCTATAAGCCTGCGTTTGAAACACTCCTGTTCGGCGGGATCCTCGATCCACGACAAATTAAATTAAGTAAATGAGGCTGGCCTCATCTTGGAGGAGGCGCGTAATTATCGTCCTCGACCTCTCTTTACGCGCCAGACCGTCAGACGGACTTGCTTCTTCCTCCTCCTGCGCTGAGTCTCATTGGAGGGGTTCTCTTCGCACCTTGTCAGGGGGTTCTATTATCTCCCGTGCGGAATCACCATTTTTATTGTGGCCAGGATTTAGAGCGCTGGCCACGACGTCGGGCGCTTGACTGTTTCTTGGAGGTGTCATCCTCCGTTGCTCCATCGCCGTTCCCATCTTTGGGATGTCTACCATGTATATGTCATATGGCCGAGGGTGGCCTTCCGGTGCCTCGTAGGGCGCTGGGTCTTGAATTGTCTCTGGCGCTGCGTCCATACCGTCGATGTCTTGAGTCATAGTCCCGAGCATGTCGGTTAAATCATCGGCGGTGGCTACAAAGTGGGTGGTGGGTGGGCGTTGAATTTCTTCGTCGCCCCGCCTTCCCAACCTTCCTGTCCGTAGTCCGCCAGGCTCTCCGGATAGAGAGAGACTTTAGTGAATTCAGGATGTCGCCAAAGGGCGAGTCCGAAAGATGTCCGCGGTGACGATGAACTCCATGACCGGTGCCCAACCGATTCGATTGGCGGGGCGCGGAGGGTTCGGAGTCCGCAGAGGAGTCCGGCACCCTAGAGTCGAGGTTCGCAAAAGGGCGGGGATGGAGTTCGGCTCGATCGTCAGAGAGATTGCGCCCCCGAGGTGGTGTCCAACCACCCGTCCTCGATCGGGGAATCCGGCTCGGATTAAGGGTCGGAGCGGATACTATCACGCGGCCTCTCGGGGAGCCTTTGTACGCTCGCCGCATGAGCGAGATCATGCCCATCGAGACAAAGGCAAAGACGTTAATTTGCTGCGGCGAATCCGTCCGAAGATCAAGTCTCCGCGGATATCGGCCGCATAGTTCAAACTTCCAAATCTGACACGATGGCGTGGGCGTAGCTTCGATCTGCTCCGGATGGCCAAAGCGAATTGGCCCATGATGCAAAAGCCGCCCGAACACGAAGATCTGTGGGGAGAAAAGTCTCACCACTGGACGCGTCGTTATTGATGATCGGAAGGAGCCATCGGACCTATCGATGACGACCACGGAGGAACTCTCAA
Organism: Aegilops bicornis; assembly: GCA_021605145.1. Taxonomy (NCBI): domain Eukaryota; kingdom Viridiplantae; phylum Streptophyta; class Magnoliopsida; order Poales; family Poaceae; genus Aegilops; species Aegilops bicornis. Next base: position 254,295,202 of record CM038671.1, on the reverse strand, counting down.
TGAAAGCACCAATGTCGATTGTCAAAACCGGCGGATCTCGGGTAGGGGGTCCCGAATTGTGCGTCTAGGCGGATGGTAACAGGAGACAAGGGACACAATGTTTTTACCCAGGTTCGGGCCCTCTCGACGGAGGTAAAACCTTACTCCTGCTTGATTAATATTGATGATATGGATAGTACAAGAGTAGATCTACCACGAGATCAAGGAGGCTAAACCCTAGAAGCTAGCCTATGGTATGATTGTTGATGTTGTAGTTGTTGTCCTACGGACTAAAACCCTCCGGTTTATATAGACACCAGATAGGTTAGGGTTACATAGAGTCGGTTACAATGGTAGGAGATCTACATATCCGTATCACCAAGCTTGCCTTCCACGCCAAGGAAAGTCACATCCGGACACGGGGCGAAGTCTTCAATCTTGTATCTTCATAGTCTTGGAGTCCGGCCGTGACGATAGTCCGGCTATCCGGACACCTCCTAGTCCGGGACTCCCTCAGGGGGGGTGTGCATGCGTGCGCGCGCGTGTGTGTGTGTGTGTGGTGCGTGCGTGCGTGTGTGTGTGTGTGTGTGTGTGTGTCGCGGGGTCCTCTGTGGCGGATGTAATTTAAGTGTGCATGGCTTCATCATAGAGAGGTGATGTGTATGGCGAGAGAGGCCACCAACGATGGGGTGCGAGAGAAAATGCCCAGAGAGAGGGAAGAGAAGGTGCGTCTTGGCGTGAGAGGAGTCGACATCGAGAGAACGTGTTTGTTAGAGACACCGAGGAAGACTACTACATATCGATGGTGCATATGTAGGCGGGAATTAAACAAAGGGATGGTCTTATTGGTTTCGGGGATATAGGGGAAGAGTGAGGAGGCGGCAGGGGGTAGCTAGAAGGAGATTGTTAAGTGAGGTGTGTGTTTTACCCATCCAGGTGGTAGTTATGTGCACAAAGAGGAGAACGATTCGATGTGGCGTTAGATTGAGGGTAATTAACTACGTATGGAGACATAGAGACCTCAAACGTGCATGTGTGAGAGGTATACATGTATCGTGGGATGTGTGTGTGTCTTGTGGCGCATGATCGAGATAAAAGAAAGAAGACATAAGTCATAAGATCAACGACATGGGAGAGATAGATTGGTATGACAATATGCATGCATGTGAGAATGCACGGGGAAGAAGGCCCGCAATTGAGCATGTGTTTTTATCTTTAAGAGATAGTGGCGTGGGGTTTGGAGCATGCATCTATGGCGAAAGCAGAGGGTGAGGCGAACGATGGTGCAAAAGAGATCAACCTATAAATGCATATGTATGGAGAGACATATATAGTGTGGGTGATAGGAAGCAAGACTCCGATGCGAGAAAGAAATGTTGGGAGAAACTACCGATAGATACAGAGATGGAGATGCTAGCTAGAGGGACACCCGCTAGTTGGGTGTTGGAGATGATCGTCGGGTTGGTTCAAAGGGTGAAGTTATATATGTGTGTGAGAGGGCACTTGACTGCATGTAGAGAGAAACATATGTAGTGTGCGTGATAGGAATCAAGAGTGAGGGCGAGAAAGAAGGTTGATGGAGAAAGCAGATAAATAGAAAGATAAAGATGCTAGCTAGTGTGCGTTAGAGATAGGAGCCGAGTGGATCGAGAAGGCTGGGTTATGTGTGTGGGTGTGAGAGAGATAGAGAGAGAGGGTGCATGTGAGTCACATACAAGCAGGATATCGAGAGAAATGAGATCCAGAGAGGCGGAGTTTTGTGTGCGAGAGAGAGAGAAATATATTTCACAACGAGAGTGATAGCTAGGGAGACATATGAGGGAATGCAAGATATCTCTAGGGAGAGAGGGTGTGTGTGGCGACATACAAGAGAACAATGGAGAAATATGAGACCACAGGAGCCAGAGTTTGTGTTTGTGTGTGAGAAAGAGATATTGAAGAGGAAGAGTCGTGGGTTCTCATATCTAAGGAAGCGAAAGACATCTACTGTATATGAGGGGGTGTTGAGTGGCACACATGGGAATAGTAGAGAGAAATGAGACCCCGGAGACAAAGTTTTGTGTTTGTGTGTGAGAAAGAGATTCCACATGGAGAATCATAGTTAGAGACACATAGCGAGGGGAGTGAGATATACTTAGAGAGAGATAGAGTGATGAAGGTCGAGGGAGAGAGTACCGTGGGTGTGTTACAAAGATAAAAGATCATTGTCGACATACAGTGTACGAGAGATACACGAGAGACGATGAACACGTATAGGTCCGTAGAGATAGTCCTATATAAGCATGAGTGATAGCTATATGGGGACGAATATCTGGATTAAAGGATTCAAATATTTAAACTGGAGATCACGACATTGATAATATCATAGCATAAATTGGTGTATCAAACATGCATATTCATTTGAATTTGGGCACACGTGTAATGTTATATAGTTTATCAATATTGGTGATCCATAGATTCTTCAATTACAAACAATGCATGGTTTATATGCAATAAATGTCTAAACGGGATTACACTATATGTTGCTTGTGTGAAACATATTATACATGTTTGAGAAGTTAAAAAAAAACCCGCATGAAACACACATTAATTCGAGACAGTTAGCGAGGAATGCATACATTGGATTTCAACATAAAGTGGTTTCAAATATTTGAAAATCCAAATTGATGGATACAACCTTATGAATCTGAGATCATGCCATTTGTAAACCATATTTATGTATAAATGGTGTTGTGCTTTTGAAAGTATAAATAAAAAATGATGTATATAGAATGTAATTCCAATTAAAATGGATCCTTAAAAAAAAAAATAGAATACAAGCGGGATTGAATTGAGTTAACACGGAAAACATGCACTCGCAAAAATTTGAACGAAGCGGGATAAGTCGCGATGTACTTGAAAACCAAAATCTGCGAGATGGAAATCACCACTTTGCCTATCCCTGCCACACAAAGCCTATTCTGCTGCATTTCTATAGGTTTCGATAGGGGTAGGTTTGTAATTTCACCCAAACATGGCGTAACCACCTCTCACCTGGGATTCATACCACGGTGGGCGCCAAAACACAGTGTGTCCTCGGCGAAATCGACTCCCTCACCGATTCATATTCATACACGGTGGGCGTAAAACAAACTCTCGGGCAAATATTGATTGTATGCGAGATTACCGTCCTATCCCCAACCGACTAATGTTGCTTTGTGATGTAGTAGAAATTTGAAAGCAGGGGCTAAGTTTTTAAATTTCCTCGCATTTGAGACAAGCGCGCCTGAATACATGGTTCCCTTCCTCTCTACCTCCTTTTCCCCATTCGTACTCCATGGGCGCCAAAACACCCTCTCCACCCCACCTCCTCCTCCGTCATGTCCGCCACCCCATCCACCGCTGTCCTCCTCCACCATGCTTTGGAGCTGATACCCGACGCCGCCGTCCATTACAAGAGATCGACCTCTCTCATCCACGCCTTGGACGGGATCCTTGCATCCCGTCCTCTCGCTTCATCCCCGCCGTAAATCAGCTTGCCGGGCGCCGCTCCTCTGACCATCTTCATCCACCGCGCCCACTTGCCACCGTCTACCCTCCTAGATCTGCTTCCACGCCGACAGCCATCGCTACCGCCAACACCGTCAAATTCTTAGCGAGATCGTGCACGGCGCCACACACGTAGGCGGTACTCTTCGTATCTCCTCAACTTATTTATCACAGCAAGAAAATAGATCGCCATTTGCTTTACTATTATTTCTTGTCTTGGTTGCGAAGTTGCCTTTGTCTGGTTTGCACCTTGAGATCCGCCATGGCACGCTCAACACTATACTCCCAATGCTTATGGTTTTCCCCTTTTATATTCCACACTAGTTAAATCACAGTAGACTAAATTTCAAAATTGGGTCAGTCGATTTTTCAGAGCTCGCCGAAGTTCGCCGATGCGATCGAAGGGGCTCGAGTGGTAGTGGGGCTTCGCTGAACGAAGAAAACTCGATGCAGGTGGGGGTTGGGGCTCGGGTGGTTGTGGGGCCTCGCCGAACGAAGAAAACTTCAGCAGCGGTGGGGTTGGGGCCTGCAGGTGGGGGTGGGGGTGGCGAAGGAACACGGCGGTGGGGCTGTGGTCGGGCATGACCCGTCAGGCGGTATTCTGTATGGTAATAATCGAGACGAGGAAGAAGAAGGGTTAGGAGGCGTAGGATCTTCATCCAACCACCTAAAATGGTCGAGAGACATTGGAGTTGCATTCTTAATGCGCCGCAGTTCATCATGTGTGGAACGCAACCAACATTTTATTATCCAAAATCTGCTTGCTCTTCTTTACCATGTTCGATAGAGAGCTGGCTGTGCGTGATCGATAGGCTTTCAATTACTAGCGGCAATACAACACCGTATTTTTAAGCCGGTTCCACTTTCCGATTTATATATCGTGGTTATGGTGTACCACATTATGTACACTATGATCGGCCTAGTTGTTGTTGTGTGCTCTTGTTATCATGGTTTGGCAATAAACTCTCTATACGATATATTATGAACCTATCATCCGCCAGCTATCCTTACTTGGAGCCTATTTTTTTGTGTACTTGTGCGAGATTATATAAATGCACGCACCATATTACAGCACACATGAGCTCTCTCATGAGAATCCAAAGTGATAGCACATAAGTGTTTCTGAGGGCACCCCTATATTAGAATATCATCTTCATTACAAAGATAATCTCACAACTATTTATGTTTTCATGGTTCTCGGATATTATACGCAATTACGGTGAATATCGAATCTGCATCGAGAATAATATTGTGGAACACTGCAATGACTTACAAAATTGGCACCAAGGCATTGAGTGCCATTCTGGAAGCAATGAAACTTGTACGCTCCCCACCTGTTGATTCTTGTTTAGAATATCATCCTAATTACTATTCTAACCTCGAGGAGTCAAAGGCAGATGGCTTGTCCTGTTCACCCGTCAAGGTGCGTATTGTAATTTGGCAATGTTTTATTGATTGCGCGTATCTTGCATATGTTGTCTTGCATTTCTTCTACTTTGTTGCATCGCCATATGCTTAGTTTACTCATCATATAACTCGAGATGCCATGCCCATCCATTATCAATGCATATTCCATCTGTCATCATACCATGTTTTTCCACTCAAATGTTATTCTTGTGCATCAGACATCAAAAAGGAAGAGGGTGATTACCGAACCTGAAGGAGCACCAGCAAAGTCCTTGAAAAACGTGGTGGTGCTGAAGAAATCAGGGAGCGCCCCACTTTTATTGGCTGTACAACCAGTGACACAAAACATAGGGCCGACTCCGCAGAAATTTGTACCCACACTTCACCGCCACACCACTAGCCCCACCACACAGTACCTGCACTCCGACCAAAAGGCAGAGCACTCGATTTCATTTTCCATAGCACCAGCCGTACCACGTAAAAAATCCCACTCCAAAGAAAAAGTACAAAGAAGTCCACCGACGAAGACCTATCCCAAGCTGCGAGAGACGGCCAATTCCCTCGCAGATTGGAACCCCATTCCGTTTATTCCCAGCTTTAAAAGACAATGCTTTCAATGTTATTAGGGACTACGTGCATATATTCCCATCATGGGAAGATTATAGTGAAGACAAACACCATTTTCACATCTTCTGTCCAACTTACGTGTAAGTGCTATTATTCATGGTTATTATTTTCCTGTTTTCGCCGATCGAACACATCAATGTTTTACATTACATTGTTGTAACTAAGCGAGGGTCAATCTGGATAGTCATGAAGAGCAAAGCTTGCTTGTGCTTTTCAAGGAAGCATTGCAGCAGATGTCGGTGTTACTGAGGAAATCACACTTTGATGGCAAGTCTATAAGCGAATTTTCGGTGAAGTCTCACAATGCTAAATTTAGAAGACATTGAATGGAAAAACCTTGTTATGCAATCTGGTCTCGTTCGGGATGAGGTACTGTCTATGAAATCACATGACAATTAGAACATCAACTTATCCGCATGTGCCTTACGGATCTATTTTTGCAGGAAAACTCCTCGAAGAAGAATTACGGTTTGAAAAGAACGACGAGGATATCGCAAATATGCTGCTTATTTGCTTTGCTCTTGTTAGTACCTCGCTGTCTCAGTATCACCGCATTTTGCATACATACCTGGTTCATTATGTGACAGCAGTATGCATGATAGCTTTCTTATCAATTGTTCGCTCGACATTATCTGATCTATATGAATGGTTACATTAGTGTAGAATATATCCAATGCCAATGAATTTTTTTAGCTCTGCAATGTTCTTGTAAGTACATGATGTCCTTTATCAATGTACTTATATTGACAGGTAGTTTTTCATGTACCATCACTCCGCAACTTATTTTCCTTTGCCCTCCATTTTCTACACATCAGATCTATATTTACTCTTACCATAAGGTTGGTACTGAAGAAGTTTAGCTGTGCATTGCTCTTGGCTGTGCCTTTTGCATGTATCGCTGCACATACATTTATAGCTACTTGGTTATGTAGCATCACTCTTCATCTTATCTTAAATATTCTCCATTTTTTCGTATATTATCACATCTATATTTACTCTTAACAAAATGTAGAATAAAGGCAATGCTTATGAAGAAGATTACGTGCTAAACTTCTTGAATTGCCCCCCCATCAGCATGGACAAGGGCTTTATAGAGCCTGTCTTCACCAAAGAATGTAAGTTTGTCCTTCTCAAGCCTTCAAACTTTGTTGTGTATATTTGGTTAGGCATGACTGCAATAGCTGTTTATTTTTGGTGTTTGCGTCCAAATTGCATGTTTAAAGTTTATTATGTACATAAACAAAAGTTTGTCCTTCTCAATTTAAGTTTTCAGTTGTACAACCAAGTTCCTTCTTCATACCATCTAAATTAAACTACTCTGAGCAAGTGATCTTCTTTTGCACTGCATGTATATACATTCTTCATCCGTAATCCGGTGGTGTGGTGAACCTACCCACTACTGCACAATATCATATTCTCGCAATGTCTTAACTATGAACAATGTCATATCATTCTACTATTATTTAAACCGTCTCTTTATTTGCCAATCAAATGGGATAAATTGAATGACACACTAACCATTGATACTTATGAGTTCTTGATACATTATCCGGTGGTGTCGTGAATCTGCCAACTCCTTCACAATATCATTTCCTGCCATGTCTTGACCTGAATAATACCATATAGTGTTAATGCAATTTTAAACGGTGTCACATTATTCGTCAGTAAGAAATGTGATGAATTGTCAGCACTGATACTATTATTTGCAAAACCTCATCATCTGCTGCTTGTTTATCTTTTCGTGAGTGAGGAAGATATAAGTGTTGAACAAGTGCGATCCTCATCATCTTGCTTTCAGCTACTTGCTTGCTGCAACTCCCAATGAGGCTAACCTTTCTTGAACTCTATTGAAGTCTTGTCGGTTTTGTATATTATTTTGTCGGCGTGTTTATTTGCACCGTGGCGATCTTTGATGCCCAAAGTGTATGTAATCTGTTATGCCGCTTGTGCTTTATTATCATAGTGGCGAACTTTGATGCCCAATGGATGTAATATGCCGTAATTTCTTTATTGTATAGTCTAGGTTTTTTCTTATTCACGATGTTGCAGTTATTTTACAGTATATATCCTGTCTTCGCAGTAAACCGCCAAACCGTAAAATTACGGTACATAATCGGGCGATCATGCAATCACGATGTATGATCCGCATCATGGGCCCCGTCAAACTGGCCCACTAGTAGATTCAGACCTTTAATAGGCCGAGTAACCCCCGGCCCTCTTTTCGCAAGAAAACTCAATGGGCTTTTTGGAGGCTGAGAAGTAGGTTGGGCCTGAAACATGCCGAATAGCTCATGGGCCGGCAGCAGCCCGAAATGGACCCGACCGATGATTGTGCGAATCAATCCACGGGCTTTTAACAGGCCAAAGTTGTCTCGGTCCTTGTTTGGCCCAATCAGATATCCGCTGCGAGCAGGCCGGATGCAAATAGGGCCGTAGTTAGGCCCAACTATATGACGGGCTTTTAACAGGCCGAAATTAATATAGGGCCGAAATGTTAAACGTGCCCTTAACATGCCGAAACTAATATCAGGCCGAATTACTAAATGGGCCTTTAGCAAGTGGGCCCAAAAGCATAGCGTCCAGTTAACGGGCCGAATCTGATATGGGCCATAATTGAGCCTGAAGCCTCTTCAAGGGCCGGACCTGATCTGGGCCGTGATTTGGCCCAGAAAGTGGGAGGCTTTTAATGGGCCGGATCTTATATGGGCCATTATTAGGCCCGGAACGTGGCAAGCCATTAATGGACCGGATCAAATATGGGCCAGCATTTGGCCCAAAACATGGCAGCCAGTTAATGGGCCGGCCTACTAGGGTCCTCAAATCTTGTGGGCCTACAGCTGGGCCGGCCCATTAATGTCGATGAAATCTCATGGGCCTTTAGCTGGGCCGGCCCATTATGATCCGAAAGAATTTTGTGGGCCTTTACCTGGGCCGGCCCATTATGGCACACAAAAATCTTGTGGGCCTTTAACTGGCCAGCCTATTATGGCACGAGAAAACTTGTGGGCCTTTAGCTGGGCCAGCCCATTATGGTCCGCAAAATCTCGTGGGCCTTTAGCTGGGCCGACCCATTATGGTCCGCAAAATTTTGTGGGCCTTTAGTTAGGCCGGCCCATTTAAACTTGATGGGTCGTGCCACGTGTCGATGTATCATAGGCGCCTTCTGTCCAATGAGTGGATGACATCTGTCCCAACGATGAGCCGACACGTGTTTCCTCCAGCCAATGATGATTTTACACGTGGAAAATCCCCCATTGGTTCGGGCTGATAACGGGTTATCGGATCCAAAACCCGACCCGATAAGCTTAACGGCGTTCCGTTCACGGTGGATGCCACATGTCGGTCACCCTTGACGAAAGCACTTACAGGACGCTTGTGATTTATCGTCATGGCGATGGACACTTCTGTGATGATAATTTTCGTAATGTCATGGAACACTTCTCTGACAAAGACGTGTATGACTATCTTGATTCTGTCATAAATTTGTCATGGATGTACATGCATGACAAAAAACGCGACCTACTGTGACAAACACGTATCATCACGGAAGTGTATTTTTTTTGTAGTGAGTGCAAGTGGGAGACTGAAGGAAATATGCCCTAGAGGCAATAATAAAGTTATTATTTGTTTCCTTATGTCATAATAAATGTTTATTATTCATGCTAGAAATGTATTAACCGGAAACATAATACATGTGTGAATACATAGACAAACAGAGTGTCACTACTATGCCTCTACTTGACTAGCTCGTTGATCAAAGATGGTTAAGTTTCCAAACCATAGACATGAGTTGTCATTTGATAAACGGGATCACATCGATGAGGAGAATGATGTGATTGACTTGACCCATTCCGTTAGCTTAGCACTTGATCGCTTAGTATGTTGCTATTGCTTTCTTCATGACTTATACATGTTCCTATGACTATGAGGTTATGCAACTCCCGTTTACGGAGGAACACTTTGTGTGCTACCAAGCGTCACAACGAATCGGGTGATTATAAAGGTGCTCTCTGGTGTCTCGGAAGGTACTTGTTCGGTTGGCGTATTTCGAGATTAGGATTTGTCACTCCGATTGTCGGAGAGGTATCTCTGGGCCCACTCGGTAATACACATCACTATAAGCTTTGCAAGCATTGTAACTAATGAGTTAGTTAAGGGATGGTGTATTACGGAACGAGTAAAGAGACTTGCCGGTAACGAGGTTGAACTAGGTATTAAGATACCCACGATCGAATCTCGGGCAAGTAACATACCGATGACAAAGGGAACAATGTATGTTGTTATGCGGTTTGACCGATAAAGATCTTCGTAGAATATGTGGGAGCCAATATGAGCATCCAGGTTCCGCTATTGGTTATTGACCGGAGACGTGTCTCGGTCAAGTCTACATAGTTCTCGAACCCGTAGGGTCCGCGCGCTTAATGTTCGGTGACGATTTGTATTATGAGTTTGTGTTTTGATGTACCTAAGGTAGTTCGGAGTCCTGGGTGAGATCGGGGACATGACGAGGAGTCTCAAAATGGTCGAGACGTAAAGATCGATATATTGGACGACTATATTCGGACATCAGAAAGGTTCCGAGTGATTCGGGTATTTTTGAATCTTAGGAGAGTTACGGAATTCGCCGGGAGTATATGGGCCTTATTGGGCTTTAGGAAAGAGAGAGGGAGGCTGCGTGCCCCCAATGCTTAGTCCGAATTGGACTAGGGAGGACGGCGCCCCTCCTTCCTTCTCTTCTCTTTTCCCTTTCCTTCTCTCCTACTCCTACTACTTGGAAGGGCTCCTAGTTCTACTAGGAAAGGGGGAATCCTCCTCCCGGTGGGAGTAGGACTCCCCTAGGGCGCGCCATAGAGAGGGCCGGCCCTCCTCCCCCCCTCCACTCCTTTATATACGGGGAGGGGGCACCCCTTGAAGACACAACAATTGATCATTGATCTCTTAGCCGTGTGCGGTGCCCCCCTCCACCATCCACCTCGATCATATCGTAGCGGTGCTTAGGCGAAGCCCTGCGTCGGTAGCATCATCAACACCGTCATCACGCCGTCGTGCTGACGGAACTCTCCCACAAAGCTCTGCTGGATCGGAGTTCGTGGGACGTCATCGAGCTGAACGTGTGCTGAACTCGGAGGTGCCGTGCGTTCGGTACTTGGATCGGTCGGATCGTGAAGACGTACGACTACATCAACCGCGTTGTCATAACGCTTCCGCTTTCGGTCTACGAGGGTACGTGGACAACACTCTCCCCTCTCGTTGCTATGCATCACCATGATCCTGTGTGTGCATAGGATTTTTTTTTCAAATTACTACGTTCCCCAACAATATTTTATTATAATTGTATGCGTAAGTAGGTCATGAGTGTTTTGTCCCTTGCCGCATGTGGCATTTTAAATTATCCTGAATATGTAAGACAATTATTAATCATTGCCATTGTAAATTTTCCTCAACGGCGAGCAGAGCGCTCGCATGGACGCCACGGCAAGCAACCACATGGTCAACCTTCTGGCACCCCGTGGGAGACGCGACGACGCATCCATAGGACGCGATGGTGATATCATGACCGTGTGCGATAGTGGGTAGACACGTACACGTACATCCAGAGTAAGGGCCCATGTTTTGGGCTTCCGATGCGTGGCATACGGTTGATCCAAAAGAACTATTTGCGATGACGCAGAGTAACAGAAATGGGGCTTTGTAGTCCCAGAACCATCAATAAATTTTGACTTTGTTTCTCGTCACATTGCAGATTACAACGTAATAAGTAATTGCAAATCTACTCACACAGATCAAACTAATATGTGTTCACACCGATCAAACTAATATGTGCTCACACTTAGCACCGGGCTATAAAAACTGCCCATTCAAAAATTACTTCACAGTTCCTCTCCTCATCACCCACGAAACTGGTCTTTCCTGTCAAGTCGTTCCGCCATGACCGTTAGGAGGAGTTTCGGGTGGACATATAACCAGGCAGCAAAGACCAAGGCCGCAGAAGCACTAGAGAGGTCCTGCCGCGAAGCGGCAGCCGCAGCAGATGTCCTGGCGTCGCGGAGCCCTCGAACGAGCTCTCACGGGCACACGAGGGCTTTCACAAGCGCACTCGCCGCGTCGGCGATCGCGACGAGCTGGCGCTGCTGAAGTCGGCCGGCGACGACGACATTCTCGCTGGCCTCATTAAGCAGCAAGAGCTGGTCGACGGCTTGATGAAGCTGCTCGAGATCAGCGATGCCTCGGTTGACAAGGCGACTAGCCTCGTCGAGAAACTCATGGGTGACAATGCGAAGCTCTTCAAGGCGCTCGCCGAGAAGGAGGAGGAAGCCGCCAGCTGGGAGATGCTACATGAGCAGAGCAGTGCCTCGGGGATGACACTGACAGCGGTCGTCGAGGAACTGATGGGTTACTTGAGGAAGCTCCGGATCGATTGCGACCAGGAGGTGGAGGAATCTGTGGCTGCTTTCAAGCAAAGTTGTGAGGAATTGAAGAATGAGCTGGAGGATGTCGTTGCCTGGTGATCCATCGACGAGTAGATACAGTAGCGATCCAGATCGTTGTCTGCGATTTCCTTCTTCTCTTGCCCCCATGTCTTCCGGGCTTTCCGCATGTGGCATTTTAAATTATCCAGAATATGTAAGACAATCATTATCTACGCCATTATAAATTTGTTCTCGTATTATCCGTTGCCATTTTATTTGTGGTCATATTATCCGTTGCCCTATGTGGCTATTTAAATTAGGCTAGAATACGAGTTGAGAACACGAACGAAGCAAATGCTGCCATGGGATCACAGGCAAACACCCTCCGTCCAGGTGCTTTAATTAACCCATTAATGGAGAAGTTCGCTTCTCGGTGAGCATGGGCGGCCTTGCTGCTCGCACGTGTCGCGTCAAGCCTGCGAGGTGGACAGGATGCACGCATCGTCGTCGAGCTTCTTGGACGACTCGCTTTCGCATGCGTCCGTCGAGCTCGCAATGCCGGACTTCTCGCGCCGTCTGTCCTAATCAAACAGCTGCATGCATGCCACCGAGTATGGTTAAATTTTGACATGGTTCATATAATACAACTGTTTGTGATATTAACATGTCAGCTTTTTGTTTCAAAAAGGACTTTGGCTACTAATGTGTGCGCCTCTTCTCAAACTAGACGATTTTTTTACCACGGCATATATGTGCCATGTCATGAAAACATGCCAAGTTTCATGTTCTTTGGGTGAGTTTTTGATTTCTAGGATATAAAAACTGAGATTCTCAATGTTTCAGGACGACGACAAGTTTGTAATTCATTCCCATTCCTTAAATGAGACCTAAACATGCACCCAATGACACATGTACGGTTTCTGACCTATTTTGCTTCACTGGAGCATGTGCTGGTAGTTCAAGTTTGAATTATGGACTGCATTAAATGCGTAGAAAACTTAATTAGTAAAATATACAATGGCCAAACGAACCCTGAACAGTTTCAAATTTCAGCACGACACTCCTGTTATTCTATGTTGCCTATAGAAAACAAAGTTCAAGGCGAGAAGATGCAGCTTTTATCGTTTCGCCCACCAAAACAGGAGGGTTGCCAGAAGCATTGGTTTGTAAGAGGCTTGTAATATAGCTTCCCCCAAATTGGATAATTATATGTACCATGTAGTGACACCCTGCCAAGTTTCATGATTTCCTGGTGAGTTTTGGATTTACAAATTTTTGAAAAACGAGATTCGCAATGTTTGTGGCCAAGGCAGGACGGCGAGACGGTTGAATTCATTCCCATTCGTTCCATGGGACCTAAACATGCACCCCAAGGACACATGTATATTATTTCTAGCCATTTTGGTGCACTGGAGCATGTATTTGTAATTCGGATTCGAATTATGGACATTAAAAGCCTAGAAAACTCAATTAATGAATAAAAAGGGCTAAACGAACCCTGAATAATTTCAAAGTTCAGCGCAAATCTCCCATTGTTCCGTGTTGCGTGTACAAGAAAATACAAGGCTAGAAGAGGGAGCGATTATCATTTCGCCCACAAGGGGACACGTTTCCCTATCGAAACCACGAGGGTTCTTCCGACAGGCTCCAGTTTGTAAGAGGTTTTTAATAAAGCTTGGCCCAAATTGGCAATGTTTTTACCACGACATATATGTACCATAATGTGACACCGTGCCACCTTTGATGACTTGCTGGTGAGTTTTGGATTTATGGGGATTTGAAAACCGAGATTCCAAATGTTTGAGGACGAGCCAGGACGCCGGTACGATTGTAATTCGTTCCCATTCCTGGCATGGGACGTAAACATGCACCCACAGACTCATGTACATTTTTTCTATCCATTTTGGTGAACTTGAGCACGTATTTGTAGTTCAGAATTGAATTATGGACATTAAATGCCTAGGAAACTCAATTAGTGTACAAAAAGGCCAAAGAACCATGAATAATTTTAATTTTCAGCATGGATATTCGTTCGATGTTGCCCATAGAAGAAAATACAATGCGAAAATAAGGAGCGATTACCTTTCTCCACAAGGCAAACACGTTTCCTTATCGAAACCAAGAGGCTTCTTTCAGAGAAGCTCCGGTTTGTAAGAGGTTTGTAATAAAGCTTGGCCCAAATTGGCAATGCTTTAACCACGACATATATGTGCCATAACGTGACACCATGCCACCTTTGATGACTTTCTGGTGAGTTTTGGATTTATGGGGATTTAAAAACCGAGATTCCAAATGTTTGAGGACGAGCCAGGATGCCGGTACGGTTGTAATTCATTCCCATTCCTTGCATGGGACCTAAACATGCACCCAAGGACACATGTACAAATTTTCTAGCCATTTTGGTGAACTGGAGCATGTATTTGTAGTTCAGATTTGAATTATGGACATTAAATGCCTAGGAAACACAATTAGTGTATAAAAAGGCCAAACAAACCCTGAATAAGTTTAAAATTTCATCATGGATATCCTGTCGTTCCATGTTGCCCGTAGAAGAAAATACAAGGCGAAAAGAGGTAGTGATTATGTTTCGCCACAAGGGGAACACATTTCCCTATCGGAACCACAAGGCTTGTTTGAGAGAAGCTCTGGTTTGTAAGAGGTTTGTCATAAAGCTTGGCCCAAATTGGACAATGTTTTTACCACGACATATATGCGCCATGATGTCACACCATGCCAACTTTCATGACTTTCTGGTGAGTTTAGGATTTACGGGGATTTAAAAACCAAGATTCTAAATGTTTGAGGACGAGCCAAGACGCCGGTACGGTTGTAATTCATTTCCATTCCTTAAATGAGACCTAAACATGCACCTAAGGACACATGTATAATTTTTCTAGCCATTTTGGTGAACTGGAGCATGTATTTCAAGTTCAGATTTGAATTATGGACATTAAATATTCCTAGGAAACTCAATTAGTGTATAAAAAGGTCAAAAGAACCCTAAATAAATTTAAATTTCAGCACAGATATCCTGTCGTTCAATGTTGCCCGTAGAAGAAAATACAAGGCAAAAAGAGGCAGTGATTATGTTTTGACAACAAGGGGAACACGTTTCCCTATCGGAACCATGAGGCTTCTTTGAGAGAAGCTCTGGTTTGTAAGAGGTTTGTAATAAAGCTTGGCCCAAATTGGACAATGTTTTTACCACGACATATATGCACCATGACGTGACACCATGCCTACTTTCATGACTTTCTGGTGAGTTTAGGATTTACGGGGATTTAAAAACCGAGATTCCAAATGTTTGAGGATGAGCCAAGACGTCGGTATGGTTGTAATTCGTTCCCATTCCTGGCATGGGACCTAAACATGCACCCAAGGACACATGTATAATTTTTCTAGCCATTTTGGTGAACTGGAGCATGTATTTGTAGTTTAGATTTGAATTATGGACATTAAATGCCTAGGAAACTCAATTAGTGTATAAAAATGACAAACGAACCCTAAATAAGGTTAAATTTTAGCATGGATATCTTGTCGTTCCATGTTGCCAGTAGAAGAAAATACAAGGCGAAAAGAGGCAGTGATTATCATTTCCCCCACAAGGGGGAGATGTTGTCCCATCGGAACCACGAGGCTTCTTTGAGAGAAGCTCCGGTTTATAAGAGGCATGTCATAAAACTGGCGTCAAAATGGACGAAAAGAATTCCTCAACATATATGTTCCATGTCGTGACACCATGCCAAGTTTCACGATTTTCGGGTGAGTTTTGGATTTACTGGGATTTAAAAACCGAGATTCTTCTCATGAAATGTTTTTAAATAGCACACGGTTCACTCACAAAAGCCTTGTGCCTACCAAACCGTGGCCAAGACACCCCCCTTCCTCCCTACTGCGCACGCGATCTGAGTCGTGTGTTCTGATTGGCCAGAACCCAAACCCCACAGATCGTATGTCTGCACCATTGGATGCTCCCAGATCGAACGGCAACCTCGGCCCTTTTCGATA
This sequence comes from Aegilops bicornis, assembly GCA_021605145.1. NCBI lineage: Eukaryota > Viridiplantae > Streptophyta > Magnoliopsida > Poales > Poaceae > Aegilops > Aegilops bicornis. The sequence goes on along the minus strand of CM038671.1, from coordinate 254,279,243 downwards.
GCATTATGTCGATACATGGGTAAGCACTATGCGCATGCGTTGTGCTAGCTCACGCCTCCTTCTCTACTATGTTTTCTAAACAGGCTACCTGTCGGGGAGGCTGATCGGACCCATGAACACCTATGGGACCGGCGGACCGAGTCCCTTTCGGTTCGGTGGGGCGGAGAGTCGCACGAAAGAGCGGATCGAGGCGATGCACACGAAGCAGTTTACCCAACGGAGCTCTCGGGAGATAATACTCCTATTGCTGCTTATGCGATTGTATTGTGTTCTTGCTAGGGAGCTGAGCTACAAGACCTAGCGTGAGTGTTCTCTGGTTTCGAATGAACAGAACCCCTTCTCACGTTAGCATGGGCCTCCTTTTATATGCTCAAGGGGTCTCCAACAGGTGGCAACGTAGGCAAGGGTAAAAATGGAAAAGGAGGTGCGGTTGGTACAGCTACCTGCACAGTGTATCATACCTAACTCTGACGGCAGGGGACAAAAGCATTAAATGCCCGTCTAAGTCGCCCAAACAGTGCAAAAAGGGACCGTCAGGGGCGCCACCGTTCGCCACGATGGAAATCTTGTCAGCGCCGCTTGCCACCACGCACCCCTAGCTGCACAGCCTCTCGCCATCCTGTAGCGCTGGAAGGGTCGAGGCGACACGTTGTTGGATGTCTTTGGAGCCGGAGGAAAAGAGTGGTAGGCGGGCGCGGCAAGCGCCTTGCCGCATGGCCGTCGTCTTGTCGGCGTCCGGAAGCTTGTCGCTCATCGGGCCTTCCCGCAAGCTCCTCTTGCCGGGCCTTGTTTCTAGGTGCCTTGGCTGGCCTTCCCAAGCAAGCTCCTCTTGCCGGGCCTTGTCTCCTAGGCTTAAATACTTTGTTCTTGAGTGGCTCCAAAGGAACCACAGAGGATCTTGGCGGTCGCTTTGGCAAGCCTTGCTTGTGAAGTCTAACTGGCCCCGCCCGTGCTGCGAGTTCGGGATACTAGGGTACCCTACTCTAGTACACCGAAGCAGGAGCCCGAACTTCGGCCACCTACACGGTGCCCGGCGTGGGCGGAGCCCAAACAGGCACGCAGCACACGCGGCTGGTTTACGCCATAACTCACCCCGGACCCACCACGCCCTCCACGAGCGGCACGTCCGTGAGCGCGGCGTCGTGGGAGAGATCGTGGCGAGATCATGGGTGGCTTCTTTATTCGGAAGAAAACGTCGCCCCTCCCTCTTTATAAGCAGAGGAAACAGGGCAGTCCGCCCACCTCGCCCGATTGCTGTCAATCTCGAAAAAAACCTCCGCTGCTCCCCCTTCTTCCCAAGTCGAAGAGAGCAGCGCTCACTTCATCGCCACCAGCGCCACCAACGCCGTCGAGTTTCCCCACCACCTCCGCTATGGCTCAAAGCTTACAATGGGAAGGGCGTGAAGTCGGCCGAGGCGCGGCTGACTCAGGCGCCATGAAAGGAGCGGGCCATCTTCCTCCCCGCTTGCCGCAAGGGGAGCCGAGGAGAACTACTACCTCTTACAGGTCGATCGAGACGCGCATCCGCCGCACGGTACTCCCACCGCTCGAATTAGCCCCAATCGGGTACCCTTTCTTCGCGCTCTTCTTCTCGCGGGCTCTGCCCCGCCTTTCTCTGAATTTTTTCTGCGATATCATGAACACCTCGGGTTCCACCTCCTTGACATCACCCCAATGCTGTCTCGACCATGGCGGTTTCGCACATCTTTAAAACTTTGTCGGAGTCCACCCAAACGTAGCCCTCTTCCGCCACTTCTTCATGCCTCGAGTTGAGAGAGGAGAGCCACTTGTCGGGAGGCATTGCTTGGATCTCAAGGATCGGCAAGAAGGAAGCCTATCTGGAAGGAGAGCTCCGTAGCAAGTGGGAGGAGTGGAGGGCAGATTGGTGTTGGATTGTAGAGGAGAACCCGCAGCCCTTTACCGCCCAGTGCCAAACCCCAATAGTCTGGCAACGATTGGAGCAACTTGGCGCGGAAGATGCTAGATTGAAGATTGTCGTCACCCGGATCTCGCGCCTCAGGCTTGCCGGACTCACTTGTAGGCGTCGTTGGCATGAGATTTCCTTCGCCAGCCGACGCTCCCTTGCAGGAGAGGAGGAGACCTGCAGGAGTTCCAGTATCGCGGCGGATATCATGAGGCTGCGCCTGGCCTCAACTTCAATTTCACTGTCTTGGAGTTGGATGCGATGCTTGGAGCTGTTCAAGCACGACCACGATCATCCCGAATGGTTCGAGGTTGCAGGAGTCGTTCCATTGTGCAACAATTCCTCGCTTGACCGCATCCGTGCAATGATGAAGGCATGCGACTCGCATGGAATTGTCCCAACTTGGCAAGAGCACTGCAGAAGACTTCGATGCGGCGGTTCTTTGACAACTTGGAAGAAGTGCCGATCCGCTTCGACGAACAGAAGAGCCTCACCGCGACACCACCGATGATGAGATGCAGCGCGCCACCAGCTGGAAGAGGCGGCGAAAGGCCGCTGCGCGAGTTGGATTCACCGTGGAGGAGGCAGAGGCAGCAGAGGCGGCAAGCCTTGTCGAGCGAGGGGAGTTTGCCGGCGAGGAGGAGCCTGCCGAGCCCGAAGCCGAGTCGAGCGAACCCGCCGAGGGCGCCTCCTCCCCACCTTCAAGTAGCTTGCCGCGAGCGGAGCCCCCAGCTCCACCAAGAAGGCGTCTTCGCAAGGCTGGAGATGAAACGCGGCAGAGGCAGACAGCCGTCGTTGCCCAGCTGACGGGCTTCCACCGCTGCAAGCACCGCTGCCGCTGGAGCGCGCCTCACGCCCAGCTGCGACGACCGGAGCGGGTCTTCCCGGACCACCGCTTCGCACTCCGCCAAGCGGCCAAGGGAACCACCTCCTCCTCGTCGCACCGGAGGCGAGCCAGAATTTGATCTCTCCGCGCTCAGCTCCGACGAGGAAGAAGAAGAGTAAGATCTCTTGTTGTACTTGTAGTTCTTCGATTCTGTTGCTTTGTCTTGTATATGATTTGCTTTACTCTGAATCCATTCCTTTTCAGGACGCTGGCCCAGAGAGCGTCGAAGAGAGCCAATCCACCGGTGAAAGTCATCGAGGCGATCCCACCGCTGACGACAAGGGGTGCTTGAGACCACCTTGCCGGACCCGCAACCATTATCCAAAGCAGCCCAGCGCAGCCCCCAAATGTAAGTGTTTGGTTTACTTCCCGCTGTTAGGCGTGCTTGGGTGTTTCTTCTTTGTGTATATCTCGACTTACGGTTTGTGCAGAGGCGAGCAGCCTCACCAGGGAGGGCCCGGAAGCCACTCCCGACATGCAGATCTGCTTCCACTACTCCGCCAAGGAGGATCCCCGGCAAGGGAGAAATCTCGGCAAGGACAGTTCTCCGGCAAGGGCGTGTCGATCCTAGCACAGGTACTCCTCTTGCTTGAGAACTTCCCTTGGCTTCTTCTTGATCTTCTTTTTGAATATTTGCTTGACTTTTCTTCCTTTTCGGTCTTGAGGTCCATCGCCACGGAGCCGATGGAGACCGAGGTCGCCGGAGAAGGAGCCGGCGCTGATGAATCCGCCGGCGGAGAGGCCGCCAAGGCTGCTGCCGCAGGAGCTGGCGAGGGGTCTGGCGATCGCACTGACGGCCGTGGGGCCGCAGGAGCGACAGGCGCTATACCGACCGCCGATCCCTCCACCGCTACATAGCGTCGAACTCAAGAAGAGCCCGGCAGCCTATATTTGAAGGCCGTGACGGCGTGATTCATCAAACTCCCACAGGCTTCGAGCTCCGGGCGCGGTTGAAGGAGAAACCTTCGGCGAAGAGTTGTTTCGCTTCCGCTGGCCGACGCTGGTTGACGCCGAACAGCAGCAAAGAAGGGCGAAGCTCGAGGAGGAGCAGCTTCGCAGAAGTTGCATCACTCTACGCGCCCGACAAGCCAAGCTGGCTTCGAGAAGCGCTTGTCGCGAAGGCGGGCGAGGACATAGAGAAGCGGAGGAGCTCCGGGGCATCAATCAGAAGCTCTCCGGTCTTTGGCAAGAGGAGGCGGGAGCGACTTCGCCGAGGAGCGCAAAGCCTTCCTCCTCGAGAAGGCCAAGCTGAAGAACAACAAAGGCTTGTCGCCGAGAAGCTGTCCGCGTAGGAAGAAGCGAGCTGGTGCAGCGGAAGGTCAATCTTGACAGCAGCCACGTAGGAGGAGCTTGCCACGTGCGAGCAAACATTTGGTGAGACTCTCAAGGAAGCAAAGGATGCTTGCATTGCCGAGAGCCGCCAAGAAGGAGTTGGGGACGCAGGTGACGCCTTGCTTTGGAGGCCAATCTGAAGAAGAAGAGCGGCGAGGAGCTTGCTGCACTCAAGCATGAGCGCCGAGAAGGACGCCTACACTCTTGGTGAGCTGCAGGGCCGTCTACCGAGAGGAGCAAGGAGCTCAAGCGCCAAGGACTCCAACGCAGATCTCGAAATGAAGCTGCCCACCTTGACCTGTGACGCTGGACGGCGCCGGGAGCAGAGATGAAGGCCGACGAGGCGCTGGCGAGTGAAAAGCCGTTACCCAAAATACTTCGGGGATAACGTGGAGCACTTTCGACCGAGGGTCTCGTGGATATTGCCGCCGCCATCGATAGAGGCCGCCGGAGCTGGGGATGGTGGATCTTGGATATTCCTCCGACGAGCACCTCCAACCCAGCGCCAAGCTCAGCTTGTTCTTCAAAAGCGTGGTGACGGCTCTCAAATGACTCAGAGAAGAGATCCCAAAGCGATTGGCCGAGGAGTCGCGCGGATCTGCTGGTGCTCTCCAAAAGGTCTTGATGAAGGTGGCCTTCCGCAATCCAGGCCTCAACCTCACCAACGCCCTCGTGTCCTTGTCACGGATCTTGATGTGGAGGCGCTCAAGACCCTTGTTGCTCCCATCGTGGATAGGGTGAGCGGGATCAAGAGGGTTGAGGGCGATCGTGTGGACTAGGCCGCCCATTTTATCTTTTCCTAGTCGCTGCTGGTCATGTTAGGAGAACAATCTATTAGAGCCGCGACAAGCTATCTTGTAATATAACTCTATTTCGGGTAGTAATTGCTATGTTATTTCCTTTACTTGATTCCTTCCTTTGTATGTTTTTGCCCCACGCTTTTAGGGAACTTCTTGGCCAAGAGCACCTTGGCTTATGAGCTAGTCTTGAAAAGTGGACGCCAGCTGACTTCTTTGTGCCGCCCTCCGACAGCAACCTTGTGCATAACTAGTCGCAGCTCACTTAAATTGTTGAGCGGACTAAAACAAAGTAAGGCGCAACTAGCTCTGAGTTGGTTCCTCCAGCACATTGTGTTTTCCATACAAAGTGCGGTCGTTCGAGGAGAATAACTTAGAAATTTTAAAAATGATTGCTCAAACTTTGGCAACTTAGCTTTTCTGTTGTTTGCTTCCCGGTAAGGCTAAACCTCCTCGAGCGACGCTTGGTCCACACCGTTATCTTCTCCTTCCCTCCCGGCAAACTTGTGTGCGAGGGAACCTTCCTTTCTTTGAGAAAGAGAAAGAAGAGAAAATAAAGATATGGAGCCTCATGGCTCGCTATTGCTTACCGGGGTAAGTGCTGCACAAAGTGTCGAGATAATGCATGCAAAAATAAAGAGTAGAAAGCATGAAATCGATAAGATGCGCGGAACACATTGGCTTTACTTTATGCACGTCGGGGTTCGCTCATACCGCTTTGTACAAAGGATTACATGCAACATCGGCAAGACTTGTACAAAAAGGTGGTTGCTTGGAACAGGTTCCGCAGAACCGCGCCCTCTGGTAAAACTTACGAAGATGCTCAATGTTCGAGGAGTTGCTCACCGGAATGCCATCTTCGGTCTCAAGGCGGACAATACTGGCCTAGTGACTCGTTTCACCCGGTAAGGGCCTTCCCACTTCAAGGCGTCAACTTGTTGGAATTCTTGGCGGACTGAACGCAGCGAAGAACAAGGTCGCCTTTCCTAGAGACTTACGGCATTAACTGCGGCTATGGTAGCGGCGCAAAGCTTCTTTGGTATCGAGCAGCTCAGACAAACAGCCTGAAGACGGCCTTCCTCAAGGAGCAGCGCGTCATCTTGTCGCAGCTGCTCTTGCTCGAACTCATCATAAGCGAGCACTTTCGAGGTGACCGATATCACGAGTTCCGTGGGGGAACTGCCTGCTCCATAGACTAGAGCGAAGGTGTCTCGCCGATGGCTCGATTTGGCGTCGTCTGATCGACCAAAGAACCACCGGCAGCTCCTCAATCCGATTTCTTCCGCACTTGTGCAGCTGGCCGAAAGTCCTGGTCTTGAGTCCGCCGCAGCACTTCGGCATTCGCCTCTCTGCTTGACCGTTACTTCTCGGGTGAGCAACAGAAGCAAGCAGACCTTGGCGTCAAGATCTTGGGCGTCTTGCATGAAGGTCGCGGCTCGTAAATTGGGTGCCGTTGTCGGTGATGATCCTGTTAGGGATTAAAAGCGGCAAACAATCGACCTGAAGAACTTGGTCTTGACCGTGTTGTCACCTTCCTCCTTGCTTCCACTTCGGCCACTTTGTGAACTTGTCGATTGCAACGCATAAGTACTTCAAAGCCCAAACAGCTCGGGAAAGGGGTCGAGAATGTCGAGCCCTGGACCGAAAATGGCCGTGATAAAGGGATCGTCCAGGAGAGCTTGAGCTGGCTGGTGTATCTGCTTGGAATGGAACTGGCACGCTTCACACTTGGTTACTTGTGCGATTTGCATCTCGGAGGGCTGTCGGCCAAAAGAAACCTTCTTGCGGAATGCTTTGCTTGGCAAGTGCTCTTGCGCCTATGTGGTGACCACATATGCCTCCCGTATCTCTACGCCAACAGACTTACGTCCATCTTCCCGTGAATACACTTCAATTTCACACCGTTGAGTCTTCTTCAGTAGATTGTGTTATCGATAAACCGGTACATACTTGACCGCCGGGCTACTCTTTCCGCTTTCTTCTTGCTCTTCGGAAGTTCTCACGTCTCAAGGAAATGGACAATTTGCTTGCGCCCATGTTGGAGCTTGCGGCTCGACAACGAGGACTAAAGGCACATCTGCTGCTGCGGGAACATCCACTTCTCGACAAGAACACCGCGGCTGGCGGAGCTTGATGTTCCCGACAAGCTTGCTGCAGCAAAACTTGTCGGGAGCGCCCGCTTCAACGAAACAAACCCTAGGGCTTGTCGGAGCAGCATCGTTCCTCAACACTCTTGGCGTTGATCTTGGGGACCTTCTTGGCGGACTCGGAGAGCTCGGCGGAAAATAGTCGCCGTAAATCAACTTCCTCTTTTTGTTCTGTCCGGTTGATGGCGCCACGATCGGTTGAGTCGCCTTGAGCACAAAGGTCCTCGGTTCCATTGTGTAACTTAAGTGCAGCGCTTTCGACAGACCATCGTTAATATCGTTCTCGAGCTCTTGGAACATGTTCCATCTGTAGGCCGTCAAAGTGCTCTTCTAGCTTTCTCACTTCATCAACATAAGCTCCCATCAACGGACTCTGATAACTCTTGTTCTCTTGGCGGATGACAAGCTGCGAGTCACCCCTGACAATGAGCTTCTTGATCCCAAGGTATACTGCGATCCTGAGACCGGCAAGCAAACCTTCATACTCTGTAGTATTGTTTGTTGCTTGCTCCTTGGGAAAGTGCATCTGGACTACGTACTTGAGGTGCTCTCCGGTGGGTGCGACAAGCGACACGCCAAGACCGGGCGCCTTTGCAGCGAGAAGGCACCGTCAAAGTACATCAACCACTCTTTGCTTGCTTCCTTGACGGGATGCTTGTCTCTGGAATTTCTTCATCTTGTGTTGGCGTCCATTCTGCTATGAACTCCGCCAATGCTCGCTTTGGATAGTTGAAGTGCTTTCAAACTTGAGGCCAAAGCTTCGACAGTTCCAAAGGCCCACTCGACAATCTTGCCTGTTGTACGGATTTTGCAAGATCCTCTTGCGGAAAGTGAGTGACGTTGTGATCTCGTGTGCTTGGAAGTAATGGCGCAGCTTTCTCGAAGCCATGAGAAGGCCGAAAAGCAATTTCTGCACGCAGTACCTTGACCTAGCCCCCTGCAAGAGGGAACTGACAAAGTAAACTGGGCGCTGCACCATTCTCTTCTGCACCTTCCCACACTCCTGCGCAGATCCATCTTTGTCGGGACCAGAGCTTGCCGGTGAAGTCCCATGCTTGTCGCTGGATGCATCTACCTTGGTTGCCGGCTCATCATCTGCCTGCCTCTCCGCCACTAGCGCAGCACTAACCACTTGATTGGTTGCCGCTATATATAGCAGCAACTTCTCTTGCGGTTTAGGTGCGACAAGTGTTGGAGTGGAGGACAGTATCTCTTCAAGTCTCGCAGCGCAGCCTCCGCCGGAGTCCATTTCATTGGACCTGCCTTTTTCAATACTTTGAAAAATGGCGAGGCGCGCTTCAGCAGAACCTAGAGATAAACCTGCTTTGAGAGCAGCTACATAACGGCAAGTCTTCGTACATCCTTGACGCGCTTTGGTGCTTCAATCTGCTCAATGGCCTTGATCTTGTCGGGATTGGCTTCAATTCCCGCTGAGATGACGAAGAACCCGAGAAGCTTGCGGAAGGGACTCCAAACACGCACTTCTCGGGGTTGAGCTTGAGGTTGATCTTCTTGCGCAGATTTGCAAGGTTTCATCTAAATCTTGAATCAGAGTAGTCTTGTCCTTGCTCTTGACCACTATGTCATCCATGTAAGCTTCTATATTTCTGTGCATTTGTGGCTCAAAAGCGTCATGGACTACTCTTGCAAATGTTGAACCGGCATTCTTTAACCCGAAAGGCATCCGTACAAAATAGTATGTGCCACATGGGGTGATGAATGCGGTTTTCTCCTCATCCTCTTACGCCATGAAGATACGATGGTACCACGAGTATGCATCAAGAAATGAAAGCAAGTCACATTCGGCCGTGGAGTCAACAATCTGGTCAATGCATGGCAAGGGAAATGGGTCTTTGGGACAAGCTTTATTAACATCGTTTAAGTCGATACAAAGCCTCCATTTCCCGTTTGCCTTGCGTACGACTACAGGATTGGCCAACCACGTAGGATGGAGCACTCCTCGACAAGGCTGCTTTGCTTCCAATTTCTTGATTTCTTACATAATGAATTCTTGGTGCCCCACCGCTTCCTTCTACGACTTTACGCTTGACGGGCCGGCGCGCGAGGACAGACAACTAGGTGGTGCTCAATTACTCACAGGAACACCGGGATGTCGACGGTTGCCATGCAAACACGCCGACGTTACGCCCATGAGGAAAGCAACGAGCGCCGCTTTCTATTTAGGGTCAAGAGTGGCAATCGATGGTGAACGTATCACCGCGCTGCCCTCCTCATGGCGGACACCTTCTTGGTCTCTCGTGGAGCCGCCATCGCCGTCTTCTTACACTTGCCGGTGGAGCTCGATGGTGCGTCCTCGACGGTAGCGCAGCACTCCGAAGAGGTGCGCTTGCCGGAGTGGGCATCAGAACTCTTGCTGGACTTGGACTTCTTCTTCGCCCCGGGAGCTTCAGACGCAAGTGTCTTGTGATCCTTCAAGGCTCGTTGCTGCTTCCGGTGAGATCTTGTCGGCGCAGATAAGAGCATCCTTCTTGTCGCCAGGGACAGAGATGACGCTTATCGGGCTGGCATCTTCAGCAAGTTGTATGCATAGTGAGAGGCCGCCATGAATTTGGCGAGTCTTTGGACGTCAAGTATCCCATTGTAAGGCAATGGGAAATCAGTGACGCCAAATGTGACCTCTCAGTCCTGAAGTTCAACTCACGCCGAATGTGACCGCAACGTGATCTTCCCTTCGGCTTGCTCCTTCCCGGATTGATTCCTTGGAATGTGCCGGTTCTTCTTGAGCTCACCGTCGGGGATCTGGAGTTTCGGAGTACCGCGGAGGAGATCAGGTTCAAGCCGCCCCGCCGTCAACTAGCATCTTAGTGACCTTGAGGTTGCGGATAGTTGGTGAGACCAACATCGGCAAGCACCCGACCGCTGATTATGCGATCAGGGTGGTCCTCAATATCAAAAGATGATAGGCGTCTTGGACCATTTCGTAGGCTTGCGTGACTCGACGGATGGTTCTGCGCGCATTGACTTCCCGCATCCACTGCTTGAGTTGGCGGTGTGAAGTATGCAGAGAAGCACCGCCGTCAACGCAGAAGACCTCTATGGCTTTCTGGAACTCCTGCTCATCGGCCTCGTCATCATCCATGTCTTCGTCGATGTCGTCATCTTCATCCTTGTCGCGGCCGCGGGGAGGTCTGTCTCCTTGCCGCTGCTTGGCCTTGCCGCGACGTCCTCCCGGCAGGCGCTTCTTGCTAGTTCCTCGGCACCTTCACAGGGCCTTCTCCTTGTCGCGCTCGTATTCAGCCTTCTGGCACATTAGACAAGCTGCTCAACCTTCTTGCAGCTCTGGAGGTCATGACCCTTGGTGCGGTGGATCTTGCGAGTACTTGTTTGTTGGAGCAAATCCTGCTTCGGCAACCGCCACTGACCACGGCAATTGGTGTCGTGACAACCTCCTTGCCGAGCTTCCAACTTTGGCTTTCTTGGCGGCACCTCCGTTCTTGCCGGACTGCTCGACAACTAGCACATCTTTGCCCTTCTTCTTCTTTGTTTCGCCACCGCTTTTCTTGTCGGGCAGTCTGCTCACTATCAGATCCTCCTGCTTCTACATTCTCCCGGGAGTCTCCTCCCTTCCTCGGACGCGCACACTTGTCGCCCGGGGCATATAGCTCATCGACGTCCTTGATCTTGCACATCGCCATCTCCTCCCTCATCTCGCGGTTCCGCGACGTTCGATGGTGGAACGCTTGACTGATTACTGCATGGCGGGGTGGACATCTGGGATGTTGTAGTGTACCTGGCTGAATCTTCCGAATGTACTTGCGCAGGGCTCTCCTTCATACAGGCGGCAGATGAAGGTCGCTCTCTTGGCCATGAGGTTTGTGGCCGCTCGTGAAGGCGCCGATAAACCGATGGCATGAATCTGCCAAGAGGATATGGAGTTGTCCGGCAAGTGCATGAGCCAGATCGACATTGGGCTTGAGTACCAGCCGGGAAGTAGTTGGCGAGGATCTTGTCGTCTCGCCCCGCAGCTTGCACCGCGATGGTGTAGATGCCGAGGACTCGACGGATGCGTCTTGCCGTCGTCGTACTTCTGCAGCACGTCGGGCTTGAAATTCTTCTTCTTTGGGCCACTGGACTTGCCGCAGCTCACGAGTGAACGCAGGGCAACCTACCGCGTACGGCAAGTCGCCTGGTTCCCTGGTGCACGCATGTCAACAGAGGGCCCAGCGCGCTGGTCTGATTGACGCCGCTTCTCTTCGACGCCGATTCGAAGTTCAGCGTCTTCTTGCTGTCGTTCGTGAAGAACTTGGCGCTGATCGCTGACGAGCACCGTGGATCCGACGATGCGGTGGAGTCGCTGTCGAGGTGCATTCGGTGAGTCGGCGATCTTGGCCTTTGGGGTGGAGAGTGCATGGTGGTCGCACCTCCACGGGTTTCGTCGCCATCGGCTCGTGCCTGGCAGTCCTGCCGCGGCAGCGATGTACTCGGCTGCGGAGTGTCGCCGTTAAGCGAAGGCGATGAGACTCGAATGGTGGCCCTCCATTCGCCGATCTTGTCCGACGTCGGAGGGTAATCCAGAGCGATTGAGCTTGCGCCAAAGCTTCGCTCAAGTGGCGGGAGGCGATGGCGAACGGCGAGGAGCGGATATGCTCGGACTTCTATCTATGTTAGAAGGAGCAGTCCCCGTCCGAGGCGCATCGTGCCTTGCTCGCGCCAAAGATGTTGGCGCAGCATGTTGGTCTTGAGCATCCCGGATCCACTAGCTCTATCTTGGCCCAACGGCGTATGGCACTGCGGAATACCATGACGGCTGTCGGTCGCGCCTCCCCGAGATGGGCGCGGTGAATGTCTGACGGCGAGGTCTGCGCAGCCTTGTCTCTTGGACTTGGCAACGTCGTGGGCTCCTCGTCGACGTCCGTTCTTCCGCTGGCGTCTACCCCACCACCCGCTTGCTCCGGTGGTGGTGGGTTCGACGATGGGCGGATCCGCGCCGCCAAGCCTTCTTCTTGGGTGGCATGTCGATGAAGATGATGAAGATGCAGCTTCGTGTGAGCGTCGGATCAGGTTCACACAGCCTCGACGCCCTACTGGCGCGCCAAAGATGTCGGGAGGCTGATCGGACCCACAAACACCTATGGGACCGGGCGGACCGAGTCCCTTCGGTTCGGTGGGGGCGGAGGTCGACGAAGAGCAGATCGAGGTGATGCACACGAGCAGTTTACCCAGCCGGAGCTCTCCGGAGAGATAATACTCCTACTGCTGCTTGTCCGATTGTATTGTGCTCTTGCTAGGGAGCGCCGAGCTACAAGACCTAGCGTGAGTGTTCTCTCGGTCAATGAACCGAACCCCCTTCACGCTATGCATGGGCCTCCTTTTATATGCCAAAGGGTCACCGACGGTGGCAACATAGGCAAGGGTAAAAGGGAAAAGGACTTGCGGTTGGTACAATGCACTGCATGCGATTATTATCATACCTAACCACGGCGAGGGGGACAAAAGCATTAAATGCCCGTCTAAGTCACCCAAATAAGCGGTGCAAAAAGGGACCGTGGGAAGCGCCACATTCGCCCGCGATGGAAATCTTGTCAGCGCCGCTTGCCACCACGCACCCCTGGCTGCAAAGCCTCTCGCCACGTGCGCCTGGAAGGGTCCCAGGGCGACACGTGGTTGGATGTGCTGGAGCGGAGGAAAAGAGTGGTAGCTGGCAGCAAGCGCCTTGCCTTGGCCGTCGTCTTGTCGCGTCCAGGAAGCTTGTAGCTCACCGGGCCTTCCCGCATGCTCCTCTTCTTGGGGCCTTGTTTCCTAGAGTGCCTTGGCGAGCCTTCCGGCAAGCTCCTCTTGCCGAGGCCTTGTCTCCCTAGGCTTAAATACTTTGTTCTTGAGTGGCTCCAAAGGAACCACGGAGGATCTTGGCGATGCGCCTGGCAAGCCTTGCCGCGGTCTGCCGTGCCGGCACGTGCGAAGTTCGGGATACTAGGGTACCCCTACTCTAGTACACCGACACTACCGTTTCCCGGCACTCCTCTCATCGGTTTCCCGCCTCTTCTCCCATCGGTCTCCCGCTACCAGTGTCAGTGCTCATTGAAGGCTAGACGGCGACACATCAGCCATGTAAATATCACACACAGTTTCTAAAAGCACATATGTGCGTGATAGGAAGGAGTAGGTCCCGTAGGGTGACCAGCATGAAACTCCCTAAAGTCAAGGAGGCAATTCCTATCAGCAAGGTGTCGCTTCCCATCCGCTAGCCTAGTCGAATAGAACGCAGAAGTTAAGCGTTCTCGGGCAGGAGTAGTCCAAGGATGGGTGACCCGGTGGGAAGTTACATATCTCAAGATTCATTTAATCGCCATGACATGGTCATTATAGAGATAAAGAGACAAAAAACTCTATAGTTACCTTATCTCCATAATGACCTGACATGCTGATTATATAAACCTTGGGATCCTTCTTTTGCTAATTTGTAGACTAGGTTTTTATAGGTTATTTTTTGCTGTAAAATCACCACGACTGCGCAAGCGCGAGCAAATGGTGGAGGTACTGGCTTAATCGTGTGTGGTTCAAGTGCGTTGCAAAATCACCACGACTGCGCAAGCTAAAGGCGGGTAAGTTTATTAAGAAATTAGGATGAACCGTGCGATAGACCAGCTAGCTAGAAATATAAAAACAAACTACCCGCCTTGAGCGTTGCAAAAATCGGCAGATCCGCCACTTTTCCTTATTATCATACACGCATACTCTTATTGGACCGTGCACGATCTTGGGCACTCCTGCCCCACATCAATTCCTTTACCCAAATTTTAGTGGCCGCCGTACTTCAACCGTCGCCCACACTCCTCCAGCACCGACCTTATAGTAAAATTGCAGTAGCCCAGGCATTTGAACCGTCGCCCTCCCTCGTCCACCACCATCTCCACCCACCATTACTAAAATTTTCAGTAGCCGCAGCGTATCCTCAAACACCACCATCCCCCCCTCCACAGTCCCCCACCCGGTCCCCTCCCCCATTTGAACCCTAGCTCGCGGCCGCCGCAAACTCATGCCGGTCTGCCCGTTCCTCCTAGCTTAGATAATAAAGTTCAGGAGTTACCCAGCGATTCCCATATCGTCGCCCCCACTCCCTGAGTTTTTAGATGAGGCTGCGGTGTCCCTCCCTTGAGATCCACATCCCCTGCCCGAAAGTCGCAGCCTAGGCTTGACCACGTATCCCGGGGAGCCCGACGAGCGTTCGACCAAGAAGAGGTTTATCATGGCCTCTCCGGTGGACGCTGGCGAGGTGGCCGCCGTTTGCCCCGACTTGTCGATCCCGGAGCAACACGTCGCCACGGAAGCCAGCGAAGATGTTGACTACGTTGCCATGCCGAAGGCTTCATGTCGGCCGGAGCTTGCGTATGACATCAACTTTCGGGAAAGCTAGCTATGACATCAAGCTTGTCAACAGCGATGCCTTCACGCGGGCCATGTCACAAGTTACGTGGTCCATCCCCAACCCCTCTGGTTCAACCGTCGTCAATCTCTTCTTGGCCCCTACCGCTAATGTCCTCCACCAAGCGGTCAAGGATTTGCGATCCTTATATGCCTTCGAGCCCATTTTGTCATTTCTGAAGGACCACGTTCTACGGTGGCAGCTTGGGATCGCTAATTGCCAAGTTAGATCTCGCCGACCACGACCATGAGGAGGGCACCCACAATGGTTCTTACAAGGTGAAACAGCCCATCTATGACATCAGAGAGCGCACCATGGATCTGTGCTCTTCCAATTGGAAGGATCTCGTCCATGAAATGTGAGGCAACATCCTATTAGCAAATCTTACATTTTCTAGCTTGCCAACCCGTACCCTTTGTTGTTGTAGCATTTGTCGTGCGGTGCTATAACTGTGTTTAATTATTTCAGTTATGCAAACATGTATTGTTCAAGAGGGCTATTCGATGTTTAAGTATGAATTGTCCACTTTAGTATCACGAATGGCTATATTTGGTTGCTTATAGTGAGTAGATGCCTTGTTTATCTATGTTTGGTTGTTAGGTTGGTTGCAGTGAGCATTTTTCCAGTTATCGAGCCGATGCCTTGTTTATATGTATTTGGTTCTTAGTTTGGTTGCAGTGAGCATTTTGTCAAGTAATCAAGCAGATGCCTTGTTTATCTGTATTTGGTTGTTAGGTTGCTTTTTTTAGCATTTGTCCGGTTTTCAAGCAGATGCCTTGTTTATTTGTATCTGCTTGTTAGGTTGATTGCAGTGAGCATTTGTCCAGTTTTCAAGCATATGCCTTGTTTATCTCTATTTTCTTGTTAGATTGGTAGCATTGAGACTCTGTCCAGTTTTCAATGGCTATATTTGGTTGGTATACTGATCAGTTATGCCTTGTTTATTTCAGTCATTCACAATGTGTTGTTCATTATGTGCAAGTTTAAACTGTGCCACTCATCATCAATACCAACGAACGACTATATTTGGTTCCAGTTATGCCTGGTGTAGTTAACACATGCTCTTTACTTCAGTTTTACACATTTATCCACTGTGATGTTTAAGCATGACCTACGTTATATTCATTTTCAACAATACCAGTTTGAATTTCAATATTTGATGGCTGTTAAGCCTACTGTTGGTAACATTGCCTTCCATTTTATATATGCTTTAACAGCATGCTGAAACCAACACATTCAAGCTATCATTTGGAGATGATGTTGTTTATCTTTTCTATATTTGTTTGATGTTAAGGTTGCTGCACATATCATGCCTTTCCACTACTTATGCAGACAACAATGTATGGCCACCGCTTTTCCGCCAAGGTTAGCTTCATCCCTCGGCTTGTACTCCCCCCATCGGTCCATGATGTAGTGCATATAGATCCAAGCCTGGACACTTGTTAGCTTCTAATATTGACTTGTTGCTTGCAGGTACATATTCCCTTGGCAAGGATCCACGCATCGACCCGTTTTGCATATGGGGCAATGAGATATTCATGAACAAGCATCAAGTGAGGAAACTAATAAGGATTATTAGCAAAAAGATACGAATGGTGGCAAGCAAATTATTTGTTTATGCTCTATCCAACACAACAGTGAGCTATAGGATGGTAACTACAAACTTTGCAGCCTTCTCTTTTTACTGCCCTAATGAGTTGTTAGACAACAATGTTTGAATCTTTTTCGTTCGAAGTGGTTCCCGAAGCAGTTCACTCAAGATTACCTCGTAAAGTACATGATTGGTGGAAACAGAATGAAGGTTAAAGTATTTCATCCAGACTACAATGAGCAACGAGAAGTCATAATGAAGACAGTGAAGGATGGACGGGCAGCCATCACCAGGGGTTGGCCTAGAGTCGTGCACGCACTACTCATGGAGGAGGGCACAATATGGGCATTCCACTTCACCTTCTCCAGCAACCGGAATGTCTTTCACCTCTCTCTTTACAGTCTTTAGTAAAACTGTGGTTCATCATTCTTTACTTGGTGCTTCTGTAGTTCTTTGGAATATGTACCTGTGCATCGAATTATGCATTCATGGTTGAACCTATATTTGTAATAAACATGGCTGGATATGAAATAAGTGATTGCCTACTATCAAATTCAAAACATACGATTTTTAAATTAAGGATTAATTAGGGATTATACTCCATAGGGTTGGCGAAAGTGAAACGCGTCACGATAGACACGGAGATCAGACACGTTTCTAGGATCCGCTACGTGTGCGATCAATCTCCACTTCACACACACGATCAGCCAAGAAAAAACGTGTGCGATTAACAACAACATCGCACACAGTTCTTTAATAAATGTTTGCGATAGTCACTTTATCACATATGCTTTCAAATTATGGACTGTTTGTGATGTTGCGCGCATCGCAAACGTTTGGTCATAGAAGAACTAAACGTTTGTGATAATTGCCTTATCATACTTGATTCGCAACCATGAACTGTTTCTGATGAAGTATGCATTGTAAACATTGCACCCCAGAATAGCGTGTGCGATAGTTGTCGTGTACGATGATGTTACGACGGTCCGACGTTTCGTAATCCTATCCGACACTCGTACGACAATTAGCTAATATTCTCAATTATTATCACATACGGTTTGGGACAAGCGAATGTGTGTGTTTGTATGCTTATCATACACGTTCTATAATAGTGAACCGTTTGTGATGGGTCGTGCATCGTAAACGTAGCACCAAAGAATACCGATTGCGATGGCAATGCGAGCACAAACAAGTAGGAGTATTGTATATGCATCTTGGCTCCCTATCCCCGATGGTTTCTGGGTCTTGTGGGAAGGACCCCACTATCGCCCACACTCACTTGGCGACGGTTCCAAATGCCGTCGCGAAAAGGGGTTAACAACCATTTGTATAGCACCGACGCGTACCAGTGAATTCCTTCGTAGGGCTCACCGGCCGGTGAGGAGTTGGATGAGATTCATCATGTAATCGAGTTAGTTTTGTTAGGGCTTGATCCCTAGTATCCATTATGTTCTGAGATTGATGTTGTTATGACTTTGCCATGCTCAATGCTTTGGTCCTGGGTGCCATGATTTCAAATCTGAACCGTTTAAGTTTTCACCATTATATCTATGTTCTAGATCCGATCTTGCAAGTCATATTCACCTATTACGTGTAATCATCCATAAACCTCGGAGTGACAATAGTCAGGATACTTTCCGGTGATGACCGTAGTTTGAGGAGTTCATGTATTCACTATGTGTTAATGCTTTGTTCCGGTTCTCTATTAAAAGGAGGCTTTAATATTCCTTAGTTTCCTTGTGGATCCTGCTGCCACGAGAGGGTAGAACAAAAGATGCCATGCAAGTTCTTTCCATAAGATGTATGACTATTTATGGAATACATGCCTACATTATATTTATGAACTGGAGCTAGTTTTGTATCGCTCTAGGTTATGACTATTATATGATGAATATCATCCAACGAATTCATCGATCCAATGCCAATGAATTTCCTACATATTGCTCTTGAAAAGTTACTACTGTTGTTGTTACTTTTACACTTTCTACAAAATCATTGCTATCACTGTTACCGTTACTATTGTTGTCACCACTACTATCAAAACTAACATACTACTTTGCTACTCATCACTTTGCTGCAAATATTTAATCTCCACGTCGGTCGAATTGACAACTCAGCTGCTAATACTTGCAAATATTCTTTCGCTTCCCTTCTTTCGAATCTATAAATTTGGGTTGAATACTCTACCCTCGAAAACTATTGCGATCCCCTATACTTGTGCGTTATCAGTCCGGTATCACTTTTTAATGACGACGTAAGATGTGTCAAGATTACAACTATGCCCCTCGATGCGGTGCTGGTTTTCCCCTAAAAGATAGATAATCTTGGGGCAAGTCATGTTACGACTACGCCTCCGCATGCTGACGCCATGGCACGCCACGCCGTTACTGCTACGGCTCGTTCTGGCTCGACCTCACGCTTAAAGCGGTCGCGCTCGCTTGATAATCGCTGATGCGGTTATTCATCCCCGCCCCACACACACACCCACACCCCCCGCAAAGATAGATAATGGGCAATGTCATGTTACGGACTCGCCTATGCATGCGACACCGCGGCACGCCGCCTCGTCGCCTGCTATGACTCGTTCCTAATCTGACGGCCTCGCTTGAGAGATGGGGTCAGGCGACCCCTCCCGGCTCGGCGTTACTAACGGCAAAGTGCACTCGTTTAACAGGCGTAGTGCGGGGGTAGTGCCTTCAACATCTGTCAATCTTGACGCAGATGTTTCATCAGTCCATACAAGCAAAAAAGATGTGTCAGTACAACTATATCACTTGGTGTGGTGCCGCTTTTTTTTACTGATGACGTTGTTCATCAGTCCATACAAAAAGCAAAAAGGTGTGTCGGTACCACTATGCCCCTCGGTGCGGACCTGGATGTCTTACCCAGATGTTCGTCAAATCCAAAAATGCTGAAAAAATGAGAACAAGAAGAAAGGGAGAAAAACACATTATAAAAAAGATGTCAGTCCAAGAAGAGGAGAACATTCAGTACTAATAAAAATAAATGCTTATATCATGAAAAAAAGGACTTCGTAAAAACTAGAGCAAAAAAATGCTAAGAAAAACTAGGGCAAAAATGGCATAGAAGAATCAACCCCACAATGCGGTCCTAGATGTCTTACGCATGTTCATCAATCCAAAATGCTGAAAAATGAGAACAAAAAGAAAGGGAGAAAACACACTACAAAAAGATGACAGTTCAAGCGAAGGAGAACATTCAGTACTAATAAAAATAAGTGCTTATATCAGGGAAAAGAAAATATTAAAAACTAGGGCAGAAAATTCTAAGAAAAACTAGAGCAAAATAATGCTAAGAAGAATCAAAAAAATTGACCGCCCAAGGGACTGGCCGGCCCAACGCATGTGGATGTTAGGACTCAAGCCAACAGCAAACCACTAGCAAATTCATTGCAAACCATACTACACAGGCAAACCGACCAGGGCCCAATGGTCATGCCACAGAGCGAGTGTCGTGTATAAGCTCTCAGGTAAATATTTAGAGGACTTCAATCGGTATGCCTCGGCAGCACTTATAAACAGGTTGAGAGCCCCCTCGGCTAGCGAGGTGGGACTAAATGCATAGCGCACGTGCACACGGCACTGCACAGCCACGCGGACGGGCTATTTGGGCCGAAAACAATGGCTCCCGGGGGCGGCCCAATACAACAGAGCGGCCCATTACAAAATTCCTTCGGATACCACACAACCAATCGAAGGAACAAATGCTGATATTTTTTTGAAATAAACCACATAAATAAATAAGTTCAAATAAAGAAGGTAGAAAAGTTCAAACACATGTTCGTTGTAAAAATAAAAAAAATAAACAAAATTTTAAAAGGATACTTCAACGTAGAAGATTGTAATAAAAAATTTTGAACAATCTTTTTAAAAGTTCTCTTTTTATTTAAAAAATTACTAGAACTATCAGTAGTCAACTAAAAACTAATTTGTGCTTTAAATTCTTGTCAATAATAAGAAAAAATGTTGTGCAACGAACAAGTGCGATATGGCATTGACATTCAAAGTACTTCAGTACTATCATTATCAGCATGCATGTTCAACAAACTCAACCCAAGGGGTGCTACATCCATCATCAGCATATATTTTTCGTGTTCGATCTATCTACATGAAAATATGCCAGTAAAAACAAAGGATGCACATCAGTTCAACTATAGTTGTTCCAAACCAAATATAAAAAATATAAAAAATAGAACCGTCGCGCTTGAGCCAAATAGGAAGCATTACATTAAAAATATAGCGCATACATTAATATACGAACAAAATCTTCTAATCCATATGGTAAAACATAAAGTTCAACCATCTCATACACATTGTTTTAAAAAAATACTGCAACATAATCAAACGCAGACAAATCTCACAACCAGTCTCATTTGCCACATTTAAACCCACAACACATAAATCCTGAACGTCAGGAGTCATCTTTCCTGAAGAACATAACCATAACCATATCTCCATCCTCCGTTCCAGACTCTGCCACAAACTCCTTCCACCCAGTAGTTAGGTTGATGCAACCATCAAAGTCGATGTGGTAGGCAACTTCCATCAACTGATACCCGTTCTTGTCTGCCATCTCCATCTTTAGTATCCTTGAAGTAGGAGCAACAATCCTGATAATGGATGTCATTTTCTGCAAATGGGCATGGGAGTAGGAAAAAAAGTGAACACCTGACATAATTGAATATTTGCATAGATCTAGCAAACATTACATAACAAGTGAACATATCTGAACCCAAAACAAAACATAGGACTACCTACTGCTATGTCCTAACCAAACTGAAGAAATATACATATGAATCCCTACAGTAAACTTCTGAAAAAATGGAACAAGAATTATACAAAGGAATAAATATTGTTAACTACTGAAAAAATATATGTACGAATCACTACTGTTAACTTCTAAAAAAACCCAATTAAGAATTATAGACAAAACTATTGATAAATCTAAAATATAGATTCAGTCCATGGGATTCAAAATAAGACCTACAAAGCAGAAAACAAAAAAATAGGAAGCACATACCCATGATTCCTCCAAGTCCCCAGCCGTCAGGCGACAAACATAGGGAGCACGAAACCCGTGTTTGCTATACAGCAGCGATGAAATTTGCCCATGGCACTAACTCTGGGTGAGCTCCAAACCAGATTCGTACACACAAGCGTCAGCTATGGGCACCATCCTTGCGAGGCACGCGCATGAACCATCCTCCATGGGCACCACAAGAAATAAAAAGAAAAGAAGCTGAGAAGAGGGAGGAACCTAGATCTGATCTTTGGAGGAAGGAAGAAAAGGAGGAGGAGACTGAGCCACAAATCACACATAGATGGATAGAATTTATAGCCGGATGACTCGCATAAATTATAAAAATAATAAATAGGCGAGGGGCAGCCAGCCGGTAGAAAATAGTTATTATGACGATGTCATCATACAAGTCATACAACATTGACATAAAACAGTTCAAGAAATCTGAGATAAGGTAGCAGTTCAAAGGATCATGGGAGAGCACATATGGTAGCAGTTCAAAGGGCACATACCAAAATGTGTAGATAGAATATCTCATTCAGAGATAGACAGATGCATTCATTTAGTCACTCAACTCTTTGCTCTCTCCCAACATAATCTTAACAACATAAAATTTAAGTACTTCAGTCATAACGATCAATGAACCGACGCCACTTGGCCTTGGTGGATGGGTGTGGAGCCATGACTGCTCTCCCCTAGCCCACACGATGATCAGTAGAGAGTTCCTTCTCCTGCCGTCTGGCAAAACTAGCTCCAGTTCAGTGGAGTTGTAAGTCTCCAGCACTTTGTTGGCAAGGCGTCTGTTGAACTCTGCATCCACTTCTTCCTCGGCCGCATGTTGTGCAATCTACCTGCGCCTGCACCTCCTCCTCACCCTTTGCTCTGCTGCTACAGGCCTCACCTTGACGGCATCCTCCTCCTCTGTGACCTCTTCCAGGTCAGGATCCATCTGGCTTTTCTTTGCTGGCAGCTGGTGGAATGAAAGCGAGAGAGGGTAGGGGATGGGGAGAGGTTTATATTGATAGTGCAGATGGTTGGGTAGGCAGCCGGTAGAAACTACTTACTCTGATGTCTACGCACAGTAATACAACTTTGACCAAAAGTGGGTACCAACTACACATACTCAAGAAGCATGGATGTGCGCCCAAAAATTTAACAACACAGAAAAACACGAAACTTAATTACACCGTTTGACCAGATTTTAAGAAATCGTAGGCTACAGTCAGCCATGATACACCACCTCCGCCGACGACCAAGTCACATGGGAACCGGTTAGAAACAACTCAAGGAGCAAAATTGACAATGCAAAAATGTTCATACGATCCTCATCGCTCTCCCTGAAACGCCAATGTGAAGACAAAACATCCGGAAAAAAAGAACACACTTGCATGGCGGCCATGGCCGACGACCAAGAATGGAAAATCTTCTCATCAGAAATTACAGTAAAAAAATCTCCAAGCGAACATAAAGTCGACGGCTATGAACACCATGCCAAACACCAGTGCCTGCAACACCTCCGCCGCCAAATGCCCACGTCGTCACCTCCGGTGAGTTGAGCCTGGAAAACCCGACCAGGTGAGCGCGCGCACGTGCAGAATCCCAAACATGTCTCCTCTGGCAAAGAATGGCCTGCAGCAGCGTGCTGGAGAACCCGCGGAACCTCCCCGTTGAAACCACAATTTTCGTCCCTCGAAGACACATGAAGAATAGTTCACATGGCAAAGCCTATCAGTCCAACGTCTCAAGGCCGTCCGTTCAACTTTGAGTAACAGAATAATATTTTGTTATATATATATATATATATATATATATATATATATATGTGTGTGTGTGTGTGTGTGTGTCTATATATATATATATATAGACAGAGAGAGAGAGAGAGAGCGCGTGCACGTTCATGTGCATGGGAAACATAGGGCGATATTTCTACTAGATGGAGTGATCGATAACGGCCGGTTGATGCCATAGTCTGCCCGGATGGCGTGTTTTGACCCCGCGTGCTCAACCTTTCGATGTTGCACCTAAATGGATGACGGTTTTGGAATATCTGCTCGGCCTTAGTACGCTACGGCTGTACGTTCTCGCTGACCGTCGCTTCCTTCTACTCCTATGCTTTTTGGTGGGGGTGCATGGTTTCAATGGTTTAGGTCAATTCCCGTGGGCAAATAGCTTATAGTGGAGCTCGATGGGGCTAGTGGCACAAAATATGAAGAAAATTGAAGTCCAAGATGTTGTAAAAGTTTAGATCAATCCAAAGGACGCAAAATGCAAAGCAGGTGATTACAAATATAGAGGAAGGAAATAAAGAAACACACGTGGTGGGATAATGGGGCTTGTGTGCAGTGGCAGAGCAAGCCAGGTGAAGGAGCTGGCGCAAAGTATTTACACGGCGATGTTGCCCAACATTTTCCCAAGTAATTAGTAATGATAATCATGGTTTCTTTGTATTGTTTAGTGAAGAGTGGACAGAGTAATCCGGCGGCTACCCTGTGTCAGCTGGGAGCTAGCTCCACCACTGGGCTTGTGCAACTATAAGGATGAGCAATACAAAATTGCCTAACGAAGACTAAGCTCTTGTTGCACAAACACAAGAAGAGACGGTAGATTGATTGCACGTTTGTCCATGATTCACCACTTGGCACCAACCTATATGCATGCAATCAAAACATTTCCTATTCCATGTATCCTCATGCACAAGTATATCTTTTAGGCTCAACTGTCTTTTGCTTATAAGCTTTGATCTTTCTTTCTTGCTTAAAAGCATTATTTTCTCTTTTTCTTCCTTTCAACTGTACTTATTGAGCCTCAACCAAATATTCAAGACAGGTATCACTATGCACGGGAGTAATCTATGATATGATATACCAAATGATGAAACAAGATATCGTATCACTATGGTGCTCAAGTTTTTGTGGAGCTTGAAAATACTCGAATACCTAGTCTCAAAGGGTATGAAGGTATTCGCAAAGATGGTGGTGTTATCAAGATGTAATGGCAAGGAAGTAAAAGTTTATGACGGGATGGATACCTTCGTCACACTTAACCTTTCATGAAGTCAAGAGTAATCGTACTTTCTTTCGGTTGAAGGTGATCTCAAAGAATGGATGATTGCCGTCGATGATGAACTTCGGTGGTTGATGTTGATGATGGACTAAGTCGCCTAATGGTTGATGAAGTACTAACCGTCCCTAAGTAGACAAAACACTTTCGGAGACTCAAACAACCAAAAATGCAATGGTAACCAAAATGAGTTAGGTTGCGAAAGTTTTGGATGGTGGTGCGGAAGTTATGGTGGAAGGCCTAGGCAAACATGCCAATTTTTTGAAAAAAATGATGGAGTCTGATGGTGGTGAGAGTATTTTTAGTCTAGAGATAGCCGGATATCCGGGAGGAGATCCAGATGATCCGGGTTCGCTATCCAGAATCGGTTACGCGGGGGGGGGGGGGGGGGCAGACGTCTGAGAGGGTGTCCAGGTGGTCCGGGTGATGCCCAGATGATTCTGTACCTTGTCCAGATTATCCGTACAGGTCAACACTGCACAGATTCGAGCTCGGGACTGAGATTTTGGGTGGGATTTTCGATTTTGTGGGTCAAATTAGATGGGGAAAATGGAGGTAGAGAATGCCATGGGAGGTAGATCCACTTGCCAAACACTATATCCACGGATCAAAATCAACAAAAACACACAAGAAACATCAAAATGCACGAAATTTTTTTGAGCTCCTTTTTGTGGAAATTTTTGAATTGGGGAGAAAAATTCGAACTAAGGCAAGAAAGTGGGGATTTGGGGCTCCAAATTCATGTCAACCTTGCTCTGATCCAAGATGATGTAGGGAAAAACCCTAGGTGGCCCGATGTTCCCGAATTGGAGGTGGATTTGTGGAGGAACATGAAGAGCACGAGGGGAAAATGTGGAGAAATCAAAGGGGAAAACACTATGTTGCACAAGATTCACTCCAAGTACTTCTCAAATCACAAGCAATACAAGAGGTGCATCAAGATCCAAGAACAACAAGGGAAATAAAGACACATGGTAGTTCATCCAAATCACATGGAGAGATGGGTCTTGAATGCATGGGTGGTTCTTCCCTAACACGGGTCTTGAATCCCTAAGGATCTTCTTCAATGGAGGTCTTGAACTCCAATGGAGTGTCCCTCTCTCAAGAGAAATCCCACAAGGGGAGGTACATGAGCTAAGCTCTATGATATGAGATCTAATTTAGCTATCCTAGAAATAAGGAGGGGGAGGCCTATTTATAGTCCTAGCTGATGTGGTCACCTATTACAGGTAGGGTCAAGGACCAATCATTTGGGACCCACATGGGGCCCATCACCAACATGGGTAGGTCCCTGGACCATGCCAGCATTCAGATGCTTACATCAGGAAGTCCACTCAGACAGCTCGACGGCACTCTAACGACCACACGCCACTCGGCTGATGGACCACCACTCGGACCAAGAAGACAAGAGGGCGTCGTGGGAGCTGCAACGGTTAAAGAATCATAAGTCGTCCTTTAACAAGATTCAAGGCTACTGTTACCAGTAACTGCCGTAGTAGAGGCTCATCACACATGTAACTAAAGCATTCAGTGTCATTTAATGCCTCAGCGGCATGTGAGACATGGGGCTGCACCGCACTCTATATAATCTGTACCACCTCCATAGCCGGGCACGAGCACTCTTTGTAACCATACGCATCAAATCAAAGCAAGCCTTAGGGCACGAGACATAGGGATTTTACCTCCGCCGAGAGGGGCCTGAACTCGCTAAACACCGAGTGTTACACCTGCGCCGTAGAAAGGCTCTGCCCCTCTTATCGTAACCCCGATAGTTGGCGCCCATCGTGGGGCTAGGCGTCTAGCGAAATTTCACGGCGTAGGTGGAATTCTTCATCATTATGTCGGTCAGCGGCAAAATCTGTTTTGGGACACTCTCCTTCAACACCTATGACTCAGCGTGGCTTTGTGAGGCCCCACTGGACGTGCAGGCACTGCCCGTACGCGGTGCGATGCATTTCCGCACATCATCCTACAAATTCCTTCTCCTGCAGCCGTCGGCTCCGTGCGGAGTGGCCGCTCGCCCTACCATCGCACGCCGCCGCAAGCGCTCTGGGCGCTTGCGGCAACAACGCTAGATCAAGCACGATGTGGCCATCCAAGTCATGGAGGAGCACGTGGCGGCTCTCGAGTTTGACGAGCATGTTCTCGACCGCTCCTACGGGTCACTCGGCGATTCCTCTTAGGAGTCCGAGTGCGAAAGTATCGAGTCGACCGCCGAGATTCTCATGGTGCACAAATCCGAGCATCACGCGCCCCCAGGGTACACAGGTGCCCGGGACGGCCACGCAGGCGCGTCACATGGCAACACTAATGGCGACTCTATGGGCCACGGGCCGTACGTGCCTCAGGATCTCACCCGGGATCAGCAAGACGAGCTTCGTCGTAAGAATGAGCAGCTCCCGAACACCCCCATCACCGGGACAACCCTCGAGGCATTGGCCATGGAGTCAACTTGCCTGGCCACCCTGGCCGAGCGCGGTTGCCTCGGACGACTTTAGAGGGAGCTAGACGATCGTGAGCACCATCAACCAGTTCCAGTCGGCATAAGCGCCAGCTTTTCTCGAGTGACCAGCCTCGTAAGTATCAAGTCTAAGTACTCCACTAGAAAATCTCACAGCCGACACTCAGATCGCGAATTCCATCCAGCCCTCAGGCTCAGCAGCTGGAGAAGGGATTCGGCAGATCCAGGAGCTCCTGAAAATGGCGTGGTCACAGAATGTGGCAGTGTCCCAGCCTAGAGATCGGATCCACAGTGCATCAGTGCACACGGAGATTGTTCAGTCGGCTCATAGCCCACTCAGCTCCGGCAGGCCCCGAGCCACTCTCTCCTCAAGAGATCACCACGAAGATCGGTGGTGCAATCGAGTTGCTTCTCCCCAGTGTGACGACGACTACGATCGCGCTCGGATGCCTCCACCACGAGATGGCGCGTATGGGCGCCATCCCTACGATGACAGGCGGACACATGGTGGCGATCGCATGCCGAGTCCCACTTGTCACATGAGGGACACTCGAGACCCGCAGTTCAATGCGAGATCCATTCTCACTCAGAACCTGGTTGACAGAGGCCGAGCCCTGCGAAAAGTCTAAGATCATGACATCCTGAGTGGTTCCGTACCATCAGGTCCCGAGTGCTTCAGCCATTACATACGAGCGGCTGGGATTCCCATCAACTTCAGGTTGGCCATGGGGATCAGCAAATTCACTTGCGAGTCCAAGCCTGAGATATGGCTAGAAGATTACCGAGTGGCGGTTTAGATTGGCGGCGGCAACGACAGTGTGGCCATGAATCCTAATGCTTGAGGGCTCTGCTTGGGCCTGGCTTACACAGCTCCCGCCAGGTAGCAAATTCTGTTGGGATGATTTGGCGAAAGTGTTCGTGAAAACATTTGAAGGCACTTACAAGAGACCGAGTGGTCTAGCCGAGTTGCAACACTGTGTACAGAGGCAAAATGAGACTCTCCGTGAGTTCATTCAGCGGAGGACCACCTTGCACAATACGGTGGAGAACGTCACCGAGCACTAGGCGATCTGCGCCTTCAAGGCCGGAGATAGATATCGAGAGTTGGACATGAAGTTCAGCTGAACTGAGACCCTGACTCTCAATCGGGCTATGGAGATAGCCAATAGGTACACCAATGGTGAAGAGGAAGACCGACTGAGAAGTGGAAAAAGCCGAGCAGGCGTTGCTCATCAGTCGGACAAAAAATTAGGGAAAGAAGCACAAGCGGAAGGCTGAAGCTGGAGGGAGTGCTGAGGTAGCGGCCCTGGTCGGCCAAGGCAAAAGCAAAGGTTCCCAAAAGCAAAAGAAAGGCTGGAAGGGGAAGAAGCAAGTGGCCATGAAAAGTGACATCCTCAATCAACCCTGCCAGATCCATGCGAAGAAAGACAAGGAGGGAAACTTGATTTTGCCCAAG
Source organism: Aegilops bicornis (assembly GCA_021605145.1). NCBI lineage: Eukaryota > Viridiplantae > Streptophyta > Magnoliopsida > Poales > Poaceae > Aegilops > Aegilops bicornis. Next base: position 254,251,165 of record CM038671.1, on the reverse strand, counting down.
CATACCACTCTGGAGTGCCGGCTCCTGAAGCAAGAGATGCGGCAAGATTCCTCCTGGGACAAGGATTTGGAGCATGATGACGGAGGCAAAGGTACTTCCAGGTACCCCAATGTCGAGACAGTCCTAATGATCTTCCCCGATGTCGAAAGCAAGAGTCACCTCAAGGTTATTAACCGAGAGGCCAACATGGCGGTTCCGACTGTCACCAAGTACCTCGACTGGGCCAAGACACTAGTGACCTTTGATCAGTCGGATCACCCGGCCCACATTCCGACCTCCAGGCGGCTGGCTTTGGTGGTTGACCCGGCCATTGGTGGAGTCCGATTGCGCAAAGTCCTAATGGACGATGAAGCGGGCTCAACATCATTTACACCGACACACTGGAGGCAATGGGCATTCCGATGACCCGGCTCGGCAAGAGCAACATGCAGTTTCACAGGGCAATCCCTAGGAAGAAAGCCAAATCACTCGGACAGATCGCCCTCGACATCGTATTCGGCGAGGACAAGAACTTCCGAAAGGAGCAGCTGACTTTCGAAGTGGTAGACTTCCGGGGCGCTTACCGCGCTATCTTGGGTAGGCCAGCCTATGCACGATTCATGGCCCGACCATGTTACGTGTATCTTAAGCTTAAGATGCCAGGGCCGATAGGCGTGATCACTATCACGGGCAATCGGAAGTTGGACAAAGAGTGTCTCCAGAAGGGCTCTCAGATTGCCAACGAGCAGATGGAGATGGCCGAGCTGGACAAGTACAAAAAGGTGGTCGATTCGAGTGAGATGCTGTAGTCCAAGAAGCCGACTATGGAATCCCCTTTCCAATCGGCAGGGGAGACGAAGCTAGTACACATTCATCCCGATGACCCGAATGTCACCCCGACCAACATCTCCACCACCCTTGATAGCAAATAGGAAGGCGAGCTCGTCCAGTCCCTCTGTGAGAACTGGGACATCTTCGCATGGAAGCCCTCTGACATGTTGTGTATTGCCAGGGATCTGGCCGAGCACAGACTCCGTGTCGACTCGAAGATGAAGCCTTTCAAGGAACACCTTCAATGATTTTCCACCGAGAAGCGCAAGGCGATTGGCGAGGAGATAGTGCGGATCTTGGCCACTGAATTCATTTGAGAGGTGTACCACTCCGAGTGGCTTGCAACTTTGTCATGGTGCCAAAGAAAAATAACTCCCTCTCCGGATGTATATCGATTTTAAGCAGATCAATCGGGCCTGCCCAAAGGATCATTTCTCACTCCCTCACATAGATCATATAGAAGGTTCTACTGCCGAGTGTGAGCGGTTGTCATTTCTAGATGCGTACTCCGGGTACTACCAGATCTGAATGTATGGCCCTGATGAAATAAAAACAGCGCTCATCGCCCCATTTGGGTGGTTTTGCTATATCACTATGTCGTTCGGGTTGAAAAATGTTGGGGCGATGTTTCAGAGCATGATCCAGAAGTGCTTACGGAAGCAGATTAGTTGGAACGTGGAGGCTTATATGGATGATATTGTGGTCAAGTCTAGGAAAGGTTCCAACCTCCTGACTGACCTCACCGAGGCTTTTGCAAACCTACACACTTTTGATCTCAAGCTCAACCTAGCTAAGTGTACATTAGGCGTACCCGGAGGCAAATTACTTGGTTTCCTCATTTCCAAATTTGGCATTGATGCCAATCCTGAGAAGATAGGGGATATCATTCAAATGAAACAACTAGAGCATCTCCACGACATACAACGCCTCACAGGTAGCCTGGCAGCCTTGAGTAGATTCATCTCAAGACTCGGAGAAAAATCCCTACCTCTTTACCGATTGATGAAGAAGTCTGACAGGTTCGACTAGACTCCCGAAGCGCAGGCTGTGTTCCAGGAACTTAAAGCCCTGCTTTCCACCCAGCCGGTGCTAGCTGCTCGGAGCAGCAAAGAGCCTGTGCTCCTATTCATCACGGCCACGAGCCGAGTTGTTAGCACAGTTCTTACATCTCCGAAGTCCCGACCCCTTCCAAGTAGAGGTATCCGCATTATCAGAAGCTAGTATATGGAATCTATCTAACTGCAAAGAAGGTGGCGCATTACTTTCAAGAACACTAGGTCACGGTGATAAGTGACGCCCCTCTATCTAAGACCATGAACAACAGAGATGCCATAGGCCGAGTGGCAAAGTGGGCCACCGAGATCGTTCCGCTGGACATCAAGTTTGATGCCAAGAATCCTGGCCGAGTGGATTGAGCAAGAGCAACCCGTCCCAAGTGTCCCCGAACACTGGACAATGTTCTTTGACGGCTCCAAAATGCTCCACGGCTCCGGAGCTGGAGTGGTCTTGGTGTCTCCTGAAGGCGACCAACCTAGTTATGTGCTTAGATTCACTTCGACTCCTCCAACAACGAAGCCGAATACGAAGCTCTCCTGTATGGGCTGCGAATGGCAATTTCTCTGGGAACTCGCCGACTGATGGTCTATGGCGACTCGGATCTGGTGGTCAACCAAGTCATGAAAGAGTGGGATATCTGCAGTCCGGCGATGACTGGGTATTGCAATGCTGTCAGAAAGTAGGAGAAACACTTTCAAGGGTTGAAACTCCATCACGTGCCACGCCTCAGGAACTAAGTAGCTGATGATTTGGCCAAGATGGGTTCCACTCGGAAGACAGTACCCAAGAATGTGTTCCTGGAGCACCTGCACTCACCCACAATCAAGGAAGACCCTTTTGTCCTAGATCCCCTGCAACCAGTCAATCCTTCCAATCCGACTAAGTAGACGTCCCTTTGGTAATCGACCTGGTCTAAGAGATCCTCGTTATCACTCCCGAATGGATTGAACCATACCTGGCGTACCTGGTCCAAGATGAAGCTGAGGCCCGTTAGATTGTCCGTTGATCCAAAGCCGTGAATGTCATGGGAGAGCAGTTGTACAAGAAAAAGCACAACCACGTTCACTCAGCAATGCATATCGCCGAAGGAAGGGCAACAAATTCTGTAGAAGATTCATTCAGGAACATGTGGACATCATGCATCCTCTCGGAACCTGGTCGCCAAAGCATTCAGAGCCAGGTTCTATTGGGCCCGAGCCTATGAGGTTTGCCGAGATATAGTGGATCAATGCATCGGGTGCCAGTTATATACAAATCAGTCGCACAAGCCGGCGTCCGCTCTAAAGACTATTCCCCTCATTAGTCGTTCACCTTCTGGGGACTTGACATGGTCGGCCCATTCCAGACCGGATCGAGCGGTTTCACGCACCTATTGGTGGCGGTCGATAAGTTCACCAAGTGGATCGAGGTCAAGACAATAAACAAGTTGGACTCGTCCACTGCCATTAAGTTCATCAAAGAGATGATCTTCAGATTCAAAGTCCCACATGGCATTATCACCGAAAATGGATCTAACTTCGACTCGGACGAGTTCCTGAGTTTTGCTACACCCAAGGCACTCGGGTCGATTACGCCTTCGTGGCGCACCCGCAGTCGAATGGGCAATCCGATTGGGCGAATGGACTCATACTCAAGGGGTTGAAGCCTCGCCTCATGCGCGACCTAACCCATGCGACACGGGCCTGGGTAACCGAGCTACCGTCGGTCCTATGGGGCCTACGAACGACCCCGAATCGATCCACCAATCGCACCCCATTGTTCATGGTGTACGGGTCAGAAGCAGTTTTGCCAAGTGACTTGGTCCACAATTCCCCCCGAGTGGATCTTTACTCGGAAGCCAAAACTGAAGAGGCAAGGCAGGATGGCTTAGATCTCCAGGAGGAGGAACGGGAGCTAGCGCTTATAATATCAACCTTATACAAACAAGACCTACGCTGCTACCACGACAGACACATCCGAGGGCGCACTTTTCAGGAAGGAGACATGGTCCTCCGAGTGGATCAGCAGAAGCCTCACAAGCTAGCACGCCCTTGGAAGGGGCCATTCGCCATATCAAGGTCCTGCATAACGGAGCATACAGACTCTACAACTTCGCCGGAGAATCAGGAGTGCCCAAAGCTTGGAACGCGGACCTAGTCCGCGAGTTTTACACTTAAAATAAAATTTCTCCCTTGTAATTGTTAGTCCGAATGAACTTAGATGAATAAAAGTCTTGCTTTTTCCGTATATTGTCTGGTTCGGCCCATGGCCGCGTCCTCACTAAGGTGAATAACTGCATTTAGAAGCTAACACATCCCAAGTGGGTGATATAGGAGTGAGCTTAGCTACGAACCAATTTTTTCCTAATTTAAAAAATAATCCAGGTGAGGATCTTCTCCACACTCGGCGGCTTAGCTGCGAACCAGCTTTCGCCTAAATTAAAAAATAATCCGAGTAGGGATCTGCTCCACACTCGGGGGCTTAGCTACGAACCAGCTTTCGCATAAGTTAAAAAACAATCTGAGGAAGGATCCGCTCCACACTCGAGGGCTTAGCTACGAACCAGCTTTCGCGTAAGTTAAAGAATAATCCGAGCAAGGATTTGCTCCACACTCGGGGGCTTAGCTACTAACCAGCTTTCGCCTAAGTTAAGAAACAATTCGAGGGAGGATCTGCTCCACACTCAGGGGCTTAGCTGCGAACCAGCTTTCGCCTAAGTTAAAAAATAATCCGAGTGAGGATTTGCTCCACACTCGGGGGCTTAGCTGCAAACCAGCTTTCACCTAGGATAAAAAATAATCCTAGTGAGGATTTGCTCCACACTCAGGGGATTAGCTGCGAACCAGCTTTTGCCTAAGTTAAGAAAACAATCTGAGTGAAGATCTTCTCCACACTCGGGGGCCTAGCTGCGAACCAGCTTCCGCTTAAGTTAAAAAATAATCCGAGTAAGGATCTGCTCCACACTCGGGGGCTTAGCTGCGAACCAACTTTCGCCTATGTTAAAAAACAATCTGAGTGAAGATCTGCTCCACTCGGGGGCTTAGCTGCGAACCAGATTTTGCTTAAGTTAAAAAATAATTCGAGTGAGGATCTGCTCCACACTAGGAGGTTTAGCTATGAACCAGCCTTCACCTAAGTCAAACAAAGCACAAGAGGCTAATGAAAACTCAAAAGTACGCAAAGCAAAGATTTGATCCGTCCGAATTTTTCAAGCGAAAGTAAAATGAGCCCAAGGCTCGACAAAGTATGTAGTTACAACAACCACACGACATTCTGGGGCAAATTTAACCAAGTGTTTTCACGCATCAGGCTGAGGGCTGGCTGGCTCGACTAAGCTCTCCAAGTCTATCCCATCTGCGATGCGTATGGCAGCCTCAGCAAAGGTCTCCATAAAGTCCTCGAACTTGAGGTTCTACTTGTTCATCACTCGAAGCCCTTCAGCTTCTCCTCATCCACATTCTTGAAATGAACATGGACGAGTAACAACACCACATCGGCACCACTCCGGGCAGCCGAATTCTACCAAGCTGTCGGTATCAAAACCGGCGGATCTCGGGTAGGGGGTCCCGAACTGTGCGTCTAGGCGGATGGTAACAGGAGACAAGGGACACGATGTTTTTACCCAGGTTCGGGCCCTCTCGATGGAGGTAATACCGTACTCCTGCTTGATTAATATTGATGATATGGGTAGCACAAGTGTAGATCTACCACGAGATCAGAGAGGCTAAACCCTAGAAGCTAGCCTATGGTATGATTGTTGTTCGTCCTACGGACTAAAATCCTTCGGTTTATATAGACACCGAATAGGGTTAGGGTTACACAGTCGGGTTACAATGGTAGGAAATCTACATATCCGTATCACCAAGCTTGCCTTCCACGCCACGGAAAGTCCTATCCGGACACGGGGACGAAGTCTTCAATCTTGAATCTTCATAGTCCAGAGTCGGACAAAGATGATAGTTCGCTATCCGGACACCCCTAGTCTAGGACTCCTCGGTAGCCCCTGAACCAGGCTTCAATGACGACAAGTCCGCACGCATATTGTCTTCGGCATTGCAAGGCGGGTTCCTCCTCGAATACTTCATAGAAGATTTTGAACACAAGGGCGGTGTCCCGCTCTGCCAAAATAATTTCCACATAACACCGTGAGAGAGAATAATATTTACACAAAATCAATCTGGCGGCGTATTAAGCAGCGTGCCATCACGCATACGGGTCAAGTCTTCGTTGAATCGCTTTTCTTGTACCACCTCGGTAGCGTTTAGCGGCGGTTTCCTTGGCACGTCTTGTCAAAGCAGAGATCGTGTCCCCCTTATTCCGGGATTCTCATCAATACGGACGTGGGTAACCCCACCGCGCCATCAATTTACAGTGCTTGGGAGATAAGCGAGTTTTACCAGGCTGGTGGGGCGCGATAGCCGTCTTCAATCCATATAAGGGGATAAGGATCCACCTTTTCACCTACGCCTTCTTCCTCCTTTGCCCATCCATTCCTGCGCACTCGAGCTCCAGCGCCCAAGTCCGCACATCCTACCTCAACCTTCTCCAATTATGTCCGGAGCGGGAGGCAAGTGGATGGCCTCCTCCGTCACGGAGGGGCACATCACAAAGCTGCGGGAGGCCGGATACTTGTCCGGGCGACATCGCTGCGTGTCGGCTCCCCCAACAATGGGCAGCTCATTCCCACCCCCAGGCCCCATGATAGGGTGGTGTTCCTCACCCAATTCCTCCGTGGACTGGGTTTTCCACTTCACCCCTTTGTCCGAGGGCTCATGTTCTACTACGGCCTGGATTTCCACGATCTGGCCCCAAACTTCATCCTCAATATCTCGACGTTTATCGTCGTGTGCGAGGCTTTCCTCTGCATCCAGCCCCACTTCAGTTTATGGTTGAAGACCTTTAGCGTCAAGCCGAAGATAGTGGGCGGCCAACAAGCGGAGTCTTGAGGCGCCATGGCGGGCGTGGATGCCCAACGCTACATGGCTTGAGGGCTCCTTCGTGGAGACCATAAAGGGGTGGCAATCGGGTGGTTCTACATAACCGAGCCGCATGCTGACTCCAAAATGGGCGGCGCCCCGAATTCAGATCTGGCTCCCCCACACCACTCACATCATGGAAAGAGATGGGCCCGACGTGGGGGATTCGGAAGAGCTGACCGGACTCCAAACCTGTGTCCGAAACCTGGTGGACAAGAAGCTCAAGCTTGTCAACGTAGTCCAGGTTATGCTCATCCGCCGGATTCTCCCATGCCAGCAACGGGCCTTCAATTTGTGGGAGTTTGATCCGGCACATCACCGGACCTTGAGCCGGCTCTTCGACACTACGTACGAAGATGCCTGGAAGGTGTCTTTGTTTAAGAGCGCGAAGCTCCCGCATCCGCCATCAAGATCGCGGATTCAGCTCGCAGCGTCAAGCCAGTGAGGTAAGTTATTTTACCCTTTATGGGACTCTTTTTCATAGTTTGACTCTATGCGGGATCTAAAACTCCCTAACCTTTGACAGATCGGTTGAAGACGTCCGGACAGATTAATCGTCTGCTCCTTTGCCGAAGACCAGCCGGACGCCCGCTTGACGGGCTGCTGGTTCGGCACCTCACGTGGTGACGGAGAAGAAGGCCAAGAAGGAGGCCACGGAACTCGAAGGAGCTCCGGCGCCAGGTCTTGTCGATTCTCAAGCGTAATCCTCTCCCCGAGAACGAGGAGGAGGAAAGAAGCCTCTCCCCGGGCCGGGGAAGAGAAGAAAGGAAGGCCACCCCACCGGGAGGCCGGAGGGTCCAAGAAGGGAAGAACCCTTCCTCCGGACGACTACACCAACGACAACGACGACGAGGAGGAGTGGCCCTAGACGGCCAAGCCCCTGGCGAGATCGTAATTGTCCAGGATACCCATGGCTTTTTTTAATTCATTGCATAGTGTTCTCTAATGCCGAACAATCATGCAGCCCGCCCAAGGGCGAGCTTGCCGCTTCGTCAAGCGGGTCCCTGAATTCGTCCGAAGTGGAGAGCACTTCTCTTCCGGCTGCCTCCTTGCCTCGCGCCGCCGACGACGCCGAGGTGGGGCCCCAAGGGGGCCTGGTCAAGAGGAGGTGGCGTAGGAGGCGCCACAAGGCAGCCTCCCGGACTCCAGGCGCGAGGGGAGCAAGACCCCGGGGCTCTAAGCCCGACCCTTGTCCGGACTCCATACCGGAACCTTCAGCGGTTCCAAGTCCGCAAGCGGCCCCTTCAGAAGAAGGGTAAGACGCTGTTGTCCTCCGTCCCAACCGGAGGCATCGGATAGCATCGAGGCGCTTGGCGCCTCCATCGAGGAGGAGCACCGCCCGTTATGAGTGTGGTGATCTGCAAAGTTCGACCGCCAAGAGCGGGCTGGTGAAGCCTGCAACAGCCTTCTAACAGGCTTTGAGGTAAGTTTTCAATATATGTAAGAAGATTACCGCATAGGCGGTAGCCTCGATGCTTGGTTTGGTGTTCGGAGAGAAAGCGGACTAAGGATCTAAAAAGATATACGCAGGAGTCTAACATAATTATGTCAATATGGGAATGCAGGCTGCCTGCTGACCTCTGCCAAGACCTTGACGCTGGAGGTCAATGCGTTGAAGGAGAGCCTAGAGCGGTCCGAGAACGAGGCTCGGCCAAGCCAAGAAGCAGCTCGAGGACAAGGAAGGTAAGTAATACCTTATGGGATTGTTAAAATGTGGTTGCAAAGATATAACAGGAATAACGGTGGTACTGCAGGGGCCACTTAACGAGGTGGCGACCCTGAAGGAAGTGGTGACCCATGGGCCGAAAATAAAGCGGAGCGTGAGCGCACTGAGCGAGAGAAGGGGAGGCTGGCGGAGGTACGGCAAGAGCTCCGGTGCTCGTGAAAAACACGAGGGTTTGAGCGTGACTCGAAGACCCGAGAGTCCGAGCTTGCCTCGGCTCTTGAGAGTGCCAAGGCCGCTAAGGCCGAAGCCCAGAAAGCCCTCTAGGAGATTGAGGCGATGAGGAAGATAGCGGCGGGTAAGGCATTCTTTATGCAAAGCAAGAATGTAAAAGTCAATTATCTGTTACTTACCCGAATCCGGAGCTCTCCAGGAGCCTTTCGCAGATCTGCCTCTGCAGTGTATCCGATGCCACCGCTTTCTACCGAGCGAAGAGGGGAGCTTCGACGGAGAAGGTGTTCTGGTCTCAGATATCTTGAGGCCGAACATCCGGCAGTTTCGAGCTGACCAAGTGATGCACCGGGTCGAGCTCCACAAGGTCACCGAGCAGGCCATGAAGGGCCTCATAGTTCAGCTAACGGAAGCCATGCCCGGGAGCTACTTCGGTCTAGTGTAGCGGCCGGTGGACGCCTTTGTCCATGGATTGAAGTCATCAAGCGCTCCGTCTGCATTGAGGGTGCTCAGAGGAATACCCTTGCCCATGCTAAGGTGCACTTTGGGGCAAGCTGGATGGTGAGAAGCTTGTGAAGGACGAACCACCACCGGCAAGGAGCATCGCACACCTGAAATGTATTATGAGGGCGTCTACGAAGGGTGCCACTTTGATAGCGGGTGAATTCTCCAAAGATGTAATTTTTGAATAGACTCGCATTTGTTATCCCTGTACGCTGAAAACTTGTTCATATGCGCTAAGCAACACTTATGAATTTAAAATATTACCTTTTATGCGGTCATTTGTTTATCAAAATTTGAGAGATGGCAAGTCGTTGGCTTCAGCCCCATGCCACAGTCTTTGGGGTGTTAGGGATAAACTTGAGCGCTCTTGTTCCCATTCTTGGGTCTTTTCGAGGGAGGCGCTCAATGCAACGTAACAAGGCAACCGGACTTAAATAGTGCTTGAACACTCTCACTTAGCCATAGAATTCTATAATTTTAAATTTGTGAAGCCCACAGTATTCGGAAGACCGAATTCGGGGCGCTATCCACGCCTTGGCCGGACAATGCCGGCTCCTCGCTCTAAGCGGCATAAGTCTTTAAGGACTAGAAGAAACCTCTCGAACAGCGACCGGCTCTCGCCTTATCATGACGGTCAGTTTTAGCTTTCTCCACTGCGGTGCTCAACCCAGCTCAACCGGGGCACAATCGCGGTGGTTCTCCCAGCGCTACCTTAGCCGATATAACGGAACGTAAGGTACCAAAACATGGGAGCCGGGCAAACCCAACTATTGACCCAAGACATGATTCGGAGCCGATGCATATAATGCTATAAGTTCGGGGTGCCGCACTTGTGAAAGTGTTCGGACTTGTCACACCACGTTTTTTGGGGTACATAAGCCCCTGGTGTGGTGACCGTACCAATTTGTACGGTTGTACAATGTCATAGATGAGCATATACAATGGGAAAGAATGCAATATTAGGCAAGAGCTATATATTGTTTATTCAAAAGAAACCGCAAATAAAAGCGAGCGATACAAATTTGGCGATAAGCAAGGTGCGGGACTTTTGACATGTCCCCCTTCGAGGATAAGTTTGCGGTGTGGTATGTAATACAGGTGTACCGCTTCGTAATAGAGACCACTGGACACTTGACGCATTTTACTGCTTCCTGGCTGTTGTATCGATGTAATGCTAATGCCGGACAGGGCTTCTGGAGAGCAGAGTCCTGAAAGTAAAAAGAAAAAAAAGAAAAAAAGAAAGAAAGGAATGACACAAACGGTAGCCCCTAGTGTGGTCTAGCCGCACACTGGGCATGCCGTGGTCGTGGCCCGTCCCCTATGCCCATGCTGCTTCAGAGCGCAATTACGTGCGCGTAGTACTGGTTTCGCGAGTTCGCGAGGGCTGGGGTTGGGGCCGGATTGCTACGCTTGCTCGGATCGTGCCAGGCGGTCTTGTTGTAGGTTACTCCGGGCGCGCTTGACGGTGTCCGGTCGTTTAATAGCCGGACTCGGGAATTGCCTTAAGAGGCTGCTTTGTACTTCCGCTGCTAGGGCCGCCGAATGCTCCTCCGTTCGGAGAGAGCGTTCGGTGTTTCCATTGACCGTGATTACTCCTCGAGGGCCTGGCATTTTGAGCTTAAGGTATGCGTAGTGCGGCACCGCATTGAACTTTGCGAATGCGGTTCGCCCGGCAAAGGCGTGATAGCCGTTGTGGAACGGGACTATGTCGAAGATTAACTCCTCACTCCGGAAGTTATCCGGGATCCGAAGACCACTTCAAGTGTAGCGAGCCTGTCTGATTGGCCTCTACACCTGGAATGACGCCTTTAAAGGTCGTCTTTGTGGGTTTGATTCTTGACGGGTCTATGCCCATTTTGCGACCTTTGTATCCCGATAAACCAGGTTCGAGGCTGCTGCCGCCGTCCATCGGGACTACGGTGAGGTGAAATCCGTCAATAATTGGGTCAAGAACCAATGCGGCGAAACCGCCGTGACGGATGCTAGTGGGGTGGTCCCTTGATCAAAGGTGATCGGGCGGGAAGACCATGGGTTGAACCCGGGCGGCTGGCTCCATCGCATATACGTCCCTTAGTGCACGCTTCCACTCCCTTTTGGGTATGTGGGTTGCGTATATCATGTTCACCATCCGCACTTGTGGGGAAAGCCCTTTGTCCTCTATTGTTCGTGCGCCGGGCTCCTCCTCGTCATCGCTTATGCAGCCCTTGTCATTGAGTTCGACATTTAACTTGCCTGCTTGCTTGAACACCCAACAATCCTCACAGGTGTGGTTGGCTAGTTTTCGGGGTGCCATGTATCCGCACAAGCGATCGAGTATTCGGTCCAAGTTGGACGGGCCCTCGGCTATTTCTTTTGAATGGCTTCTTCCGACCGGGTTTAGAGCCTCTGAATCCGGCATTCTTGTCGTATCTTTAGCATTGTCACCGTTAATGCGGCGTTTATGCTTGTTGCGGCGTGACCTGCCTTTTGCTGTCCTTGGTATCCGAACTACCGTGGTGTTTGGCCAAGTTGTTGCTTGAGCTAGCCAGCTGTCCTCTCCCGCCGCAAAAAGCTGGTCATGAGTGTGGTGAGGGCGGCCATGGATTTCGGCTTTTCCTGTCCTAGGTGCCGGGCTAGCCACTCGTCGCGGATGTTGTGTTTGAAGGCTGCTAAGCGCCTCGCATCCAGGACGGTCGACGATCTGATTTTTCTTTGTTAGGAACCGTGTCCGTAATTGTCGGCCGATTCTTCCGGCTGCTGAATTATATGGCTAAGGTCATCGGCGTGCGGGTAATTAGCACATATGTGCCCTGGAAGTTATCGAGGAATGCGGCTTCCAGGTCCTCCCAACAACCGATTGACTCTGCTGGCGAGCTGTTGAGCCAATGCCGAGCTGGTCCTTTAAGCTTGAGTGGGAGGTATGTGATGGCATGTAGATCATCACCGCGGGCCATTTGGAAATGGAGGAGATAGTCCTCGATCGGACCGAGGATCTGTGGTACCATCGTATGATTCGATGTTTACAGGTTTGAAGCCCTCGGGGATTTGATGATCCATTACTTCATCTGTGAAGCATAGTGGGTGTGCGGCGCCTCTGTATTGGGCTATATCACGACGCAGCTCATATGAGCTGTGTCTATTGTGTTCGGCCAGGCCGGGGTTGCTGTATCCGGCGTGTGGTAATCATCCAGTCGTTACGCCCACGATCTGTAGATCGATCTTGTTTGCTTTGCCTTATCCTCCAAAGATATCTCGCAAGTTCTGCGCGTTCTCCCGTGCCTTTGTACTTTTGAGCGGGCGTCGGGGCTTGGCTTGAGCGGGAGGGCGAGAGGCTTCTGTCGCTGACCCGCAGGGTGGCCGGTCTGCCATGTCGTGCGCTAGTGACGCGGGTGCTTCCTCCTCTGATCGAGGCAACGGCCTGCGTTTGGGGTAGCTTTCGGAAGGGCGTTCGAGTTCGTACTCTTCGGCTGCAAGGACTTGGTCCATCTATCACCTGGCAGGTCTTGGTCAGCTTTAAGCTGTTGCTGCTTTTTCTTGAGGTTGCTTGCCGTGGCCATGAGCCTGCGTTTAAAACGCTCTTGTTCGGCGGGATCCTCAGGCACGACAAATTCGTCGTCGTCGAGGCTTGCCTCATCTTCGGAGGGAGGCATATAATTATCGTCCTCTACCTCTCTGTCTGCCGCTCTATCACGAGGGCTGGCTTCTCCCTCCTCCTGTGCTGAATCCTGCTGGAGGGGGTTGTCTTAACCTTTGTCCGGGTGTTATCATCTCCGTGCGGAATCACCGCTTTTCTTTGTGGCGGGATTTAGAGCGGCGCCCGACGCCTTGGCCTTGGTGTTTCTTAGAGGGGTCATCCTCCGCTGTTCCATCGCCATTCCCATCTGTTGGGATATCCACCATGTATATGTCGTATGACGAGGTGGCCTTCCAGTGCCCTATAGGCGCTGGTTCTTGATTATCTCCTGCATCGTCATCCATACCGTCGATGTCTTCAGAGTCGAAGTCGAGCATGTCGGTTAAATCATCGACAGTGGCTACAAAGTGGGTGGTGGGTGGGCATTGAATTTCTTCGTCCGTCTGCATCCCAACCTTCACGACCATAGTCCGGCCAGGGCTCTCGATAAAGAGAGAGACTTTAGTGAATTCAGGATGTCGCCAAAGGGCGAGTGCTGAAAGATGTCCGCGGCGGTGAACTCCATAACCGGCGCCCAATCGGATTCGACTGGCAGGGCGCGGGAGGTTCGGAGTCCGGAGAGGAGTCCGGCACCTCGGAGTCACGGGCTTTGCAAAGGACAGGGATGGTGTTCGACTCGATCGCCATAGAGATCGTAGCCCTCGAGGCGGTGTCCAGCCACTCGTCCTCGATCGTGAAGTCGGCTCGAACTAAGGGTCGGAGCGGATCTTTGATCTTGACCTCCAGGACACTGTTCGTGGCAGAGCTAGATCATACCCATCGAGGAGCGGCGTGGCGCTTGGCTGTGGCTCGAATCCATCGAAGATCAAGTCTCGCGGATGTCGGCCGTGTAGTTCAAACTCCCAAACCTGACACGATGGCTGGGGCGAAGCTTTCGACCGCTTCCAGATGGCCAAGTGAATTGGCCCAGCAATTACCAAAAGCCGCCCGAATCGAAGATCTGTCCGGGAGAAAAGTCTCACCGGACTGCGTCGTTGTTGATGATCAAGGAGCCATCGGGCCTAAAGGTGACGACACGGAGGAACTCTCAATGAAAGCACCAATGTCGGTGTCAAAACCGGGCGGATCTCGGGTAGGTGGTCCCGAATCATGCGTCTAGGCGGATGGTAACAGGAGACAAGGGACACGATGTTTTTACCCAGGTTCGGGCCCTCTCGATGGAGGTAATACCCTACTCCTGCTTGATTAATATTGATAATATGGGTAGTACAAGAGTAGATCTACCACGAGATTAGAGAGGCTAAACCCTCGAAGCTAGCCTATGGTATGATTGTTGTTCGTCCTACGGACTAAAATCCTTCGGTTTATATAGACACAGAATAGGGTTAGGGTTACACAGAGTCGGTTACAATGGTAGGAAATCTACATATCCGTATCGCCAAGCTTGCCTTCCACGCCAAGGAAAGTCCTATCCGGACACGGATCTAAGTCTTCAATCTTGTATCTTTATAGTCCAAGAGTCCGGCCAAAGATGATAGTTCGGCTATCCGGACACCCCCTAGTCCAGGACTCCCTCACAAGCCTTCACTCGAGCTAGGACTTTGTTCAACCACGTCATGACAGACTCCAGGTCCATCCGAGTCTCCTCGTCAGGTTGCAGTTCCTTATCGATCCAGCCCAAGGCGCCCCTCGTCCAAGTGTTATAGCATAAGGCATTCTCCAAGCGGTCTTCCAGCCATAGGATGGCGAGGGCTGCTATTTCGGCGATGATTGACTATGAAGGATCCAGATCCCTCTCAAGCCCCTCCAGCTCCAGCTCCGTGTTGTAGCAGTGCTTTGATTGAAGGAAAGCAGTCCGTGAGCGAATGGTTGAGGAAAACTTAGCAACACATGGATTCCATTCGGCTAAGGAAAAACATACCAACAATCTTCTCACTAAACTCCATGAAGAACTCCTCAATATACGACTCCAGGGCATTATTCTTCTCCATGAGCCGCGCAACCTTCTCCACGATTAGGTTCCGCTTTCTCCCCGCCAAGCAAAGGCACCGACTTAATCTTCCCATTTCTTCTTCCATTTGGAAGATTCGCCTTGTGCAGCGGCTAGGGCAGCCTTGAGGTCCTTGATCTCTTCATCTAACTTGCCGACTGAAGCCAGCTTCTCGTCGACAAGCTTGGTCTTGGTCCTGGCTTCCTTCTAAGCCAACGCATGGTCCTTGTCCTTGTTCTCCAGGGCCTACTTCATGGTTTCTAAAGAAATAGAAGTCCTGAGCCTCGTTACGAGTTGGGTGTTCTCGCTATGAACATCTGTCTAAGCGGAATGACTCGGATCAGACGGGGAAAGTAGTATGCAACTACCTGACGTAGGAAATGAATTCCCTCCCAAGGTTTTCTTATCTTTCTCCAGTCGGGCACTCTTGAGCTTCTCAGCATCCAGATCAAGTTGGAGGGATATCACCTCCTTCTCAAGTGAAGCATAGTGGGACCCCAATACACAAGTATTCTGCAGCACACAAGAGATAGTCAGTTGGAAAACATAAAGGAAAAACCAAAGCACTAACTCACAAACACCGGTCAAGCACTACCGAGTGGAACAAGATGGATCACTACCATATCCTGTAGTACCCTTGGTACTGAGTGGAACAAGCTAGATCAGTATCAGATCTCAAACTACCCTTGGGCTACCCACTCGGTCATACGCCCCCAAGAGCAACAAGCTTGACCAGTACCAAATCCTCAAGTACCCTCTCGTTACTGAGTCGGCCAAGTACCCCCAAGAGGGACAAGCTAGATCGGTACCAGATCCTGAAATACCCTATGATGCACCTACACCCGGTTGGTTTTCGAGTCAACAATGAAGAAGATAGAGGACAACAACACACACTGATCTACTTTCATTCGGCTCACTTCTGAGTCAGTGATGAAGAAGATCCTACCTATTATCTCAACATCGTACAAGTGCTGCCAGGCATGCCGAGTACCCAGCAACCATTCTAAAGACCGTCATCGATTGCCCACAATCGACGACACTCTCAGGGACTACACCCAGTGGGTGCACTCAGCATGCCCCCACTGAAAAGTGACTCGTCGATGAGATAAAAAAATGGCAAACAGCCCAGGGCGAAGCAACCACAAGTTCTAAGACTACCACCGACTGCATCCAGTCATTCGTAGACTCAGGGACTACACCCAGTGGGTGCACTCAGCGTGCCCCCACTGGACCGTAATCACTCGGATACGCCCCGGCTATACCCCGAGTGAGAGCGACAAAATAACACAAAAAGTTCAAAGACTCCCGCCGACTGAATCAGGTCAACAAGAGCCTCGGGGACTACACCTAATGGGTGCACTTAGAGTGCCCCCACTAGATCATGAACACCCAGTGGGTGTGCCCTGCGCAAACCCACTACAAAAATTATACCGAACAAAAATAAAAAAACTTCGATTGGAAACCGTACTCACAATGGTACTTACTCAGACATTGGTCTGCAGCGCCTCACTGGCGTCATAAACCTCCTTTAGCCGGCCACACATCAGCCCCACCTGGATCAAAGCATCCTTACTCGCCCCCACTTGATCTTTAGGAACATGGTACAAGGGGAAGGAGGTGGCTGGGATCGACGGAGACGTGGATGCAAACCTCGGAGCCGGAATCACCGCCGATTCACTTGGAGGAGTTGGCGTAGACCCTGTGGTCGGGACCACTTCAGTCGAAGATGCCGAACCGCCCTAGGCCAGAGGACTCGGCGCCGTAGCTCTTGCAGTGGCCTTCGCTGGAGAAACACGAGCCACTCGGCGAGGGGAAGCGTCCTGCATCGGCACATCGACACCTGACATTTTCTCCTTGATGGCTTCCAGGTTGGGCAGGTCAATCCTCTCATCATCATCCAACTAAATGATCTCGGGAGGGGATGCATGAATACATGTGGAAAATTAGTGGACATCACTCAGAAAAAATCTAACCTTCTAATCAGTCGGTGCAAAATACCTCTGGAGGTGGCGACGTCCACCGCGTCAGCGTCACTCGATCCCTGCTTGCGAGCATGCAGGTCCACCGAAGTCATCGAGGCGCCGTTGCTGCAAGGGTCAAACAGCACTCGGTCAGCAACCTAGTCAGCACAAAAATGAGAAAAGGATTGACAAGGACACTCATGTCGAAGCCACGGGCAATACCACCTTGATCCGAGGCACCTCGATAGGCAGCTTGGGCTGCTTCTCGGCTGAGCTCTCGGCCTTGGCGCGAGCACGCTTGGAGCTGCGAGTAGTTTTCCCCGATGCAGTTGGTTGTGGAGCCCCGCCTGCCTTGCCACTCGGATCGTGATGTGCCTTCGTGCGGGGATCCTTGGGGGCATCATAGGACGGAGAGGACTCGGCCTCCTCCCATCCTCGGAGCTCTCGTCGTCGTCTCTCACCTCTTTGTCATCGTCATCGCCAGACTCTTCGGAGTGGTGGCGCTAAGCGTCACTCTCCACGTCCTCGAGTACTAATTGACGGCTGGGATATTCTGAGATCATGTTGGAATTCTGAAGAGCAAGCGCTTGTCGAGACAACTTTGGAATCGGATGTACGGAAAAACACACCAACGAGCCGATTGGACAGAAGCACTTTACCTCGATAGTCGGCGGGACTTCTTTGGAGTAAGCTGGCACCAATGAAAGTGCAACTAATCCCTGGGTGGTTTTGGTAATTCAGAATAACATATAGCTCATTGAACTAATATCCAATCAAGTTGAATATTTTAGAAAGTTGAATGATTGGTATGGCATGGACTAGAGATGTGGACCCCTCAAAATGCGAAGGACAAATATTGGCAAAAGCTCAAGACTCTTCATTTCTATTTTAGTGATCCAAGATCACATTGAGCCCATAGAAAAAGCCAATACTATTAAAAGGGGATGAGGTGTTGCTTAATGGTCTACTTGCTCAAAATGCTTAGTGATATGCTCCAAAGCCCTCAACCACTTTCTCAATTCCAAATATGTCCTAAACCTGAAGTCAAACTTGGCCCCACCGATTTGATCTATCCGATGCCACCGAGTTTCTTTGACATAGCCATAGCCAGAAACCCTAATCAGTTTGGTCTCACCATAGGGATTTCGGTGTCACCGAGCTGGGATTGCAAACTCTCAGTTTCCCTTCGTAACATTTCGGTCTCACCGAAATGAGCGATCGGCCCCACCGAGTTCGCAATGCAAACTCTATGTTGCCCTTTTGTAACGTTTCGGTCTTACCGAAAGGAGCAATCGGCCCCACTGAGTTTGCCTGACCAACTCTTTGTTTGCTCATTGCTGAAATCGGTCTCACCGAGTTCATGCAATCGGTCACACCGAGATGAGGTTTTGCCCTAACCCTAGTGCATCGGTCCCACCGAGTTGATCATGTTGGTCCCACCGAGAATCCTAACATTCACATTTTGAACTGAATCGGTCTCACCGAGTTCACCTATTCGGTCTCATCGAGTTGGGTCAAATGTGTGTAATGGTTAGATTTTGTCTGGAGGTTATATATACCCCTCCACCCCTTTCTCTATTCAAGAGAGAGCCATCAGAACGTTCCTACACTTCCACTACTCATTTTCTGAGAGAGAACCACTTACTCATGTGTTGAGACCAAGACATTCCAATCCAACCACAAGAATCTTGATCTGTAGCCTTACTAAGTTTCTTTCCACTCAAACCATCTTTCCTAGCCAAATATATGAGAGAGAGAGAGAGAGTTGAGTATTGGGGAGACTATCATTTGAAGCACAAGAGCAAGGAGTTCATCATCAACACACCATCTATTACCTTTTGGAGACTGGTGTCTCCTAGATTGGTTAGGTGTCACTTGCACTACAAAAAAAGACACATCAGTGGCATTCTGGGCCGAACAAATTTTTTCTGTCATGCTTATGACACTTCTATGACGATAATTGTAACAAAACCCGGTATCATCATAGATGTGGTCGGCTCCTACTTCTATGACAAAAAATCATGATAGGAAATGGTCTTTTCGTCCTGGGCGGGCCAGAGACGCATATGCATGACATTCTTTGGGCCATCCATGACGAAAAAAATCGTGGTAGAAGCGAAGGCGAGGAAAATTTCGGGGAATTCCCGGTTATGGTCGGTGGTCGGGGCCGAGCAATGCACGGAGGTTTGTGCGTTTCTCTCATACACGTACGCGCGTGTGTGTGAGGCGTTGCGCTCTAACTGAACCCGGCGGCGTTGGGCTCGCTCAATCGAACCGAGTGATTGCACTAGCTTCGTTCTTTGAACCCCGATCAATCCCTTCACATTAATGAGAACCCGAGTGATTCGCCGCTACTCGCTAATCAAGTCGGTCAAAGCTGCCTCTTGATGAACAGTTCCCAGTGGGGGTTGGATGAACAGGATCCCGTGGTAGTAGAGGCCGTTGTCATTGGATGAACAGGACCCCGATCGAGGAGGAGGTGGGGTGGATGAGCAGAGCCGATGGAGGGACCCTGTGGATGGCTGGTAGAACAGGACCCCATGGAGGGCTGGTTGAACAGGACCCCGTGGAGGGCTGCTTGAATAGGAGCTAGTGGAGGCTGGATGAACAGGACCCCATGGAGGGCTGGATGAACAGTAGCCGGTGGAGGCTGGATGAACAGGACCCCGTGGATGAATAGTAGCTGGTGGAGGCTGGAGGAAGTCGACGGTGGATGAACAGTAGTAGGTGGAGGCAGGAGGAAGTCGAAGGTGGATGAACAGTAGTCCGTGGAGTCCCATTTTGCGGTACGCCACACCCCTCCCGATGAACAGGACCCTGTTTCGACCGTAGGTGCTCCAACACAAGTTTGTTTCACGTTTTGCGGTTATGTCACACCCTCCCGATCAAGCGGGACCCGTTTCGGCCAAATGCAGCGGTCGAACACATGTCTATTTCCTCCGTTTTGCGGTACGCCAGACCCTTCCCGATGAACAGGACCCCGTTTCGACCGTACGCGATCACACAAAAGGCCCATTTCTTCCGTTCTGCGGTACGGCAGACCTCGTTTCGGCTGTTGCGTCGAAGCCGGTTGGCTCCCGATGAACACGATGTATTCCATTGCCTCCCGATGAATACGACACATTTTGTTGCCTCCCCATGAACACGACGCAGTTTCTCCATTCCGACCTAGCCAGTTGGCTTCCGATGTACATGATGCCGTTGCTGCCGTCCGTGGCCTCTCCATGTACATGAGCCCTGGCCGTACATATGCATGACTACACGTTTGAGACCCCGCCCATATGTACATATGTGGCCATATTTTTTGGCATCTGGTTGTACGTACGTGTACACGGTTTTGACTGGACTGCCTGAACTGCTACCGCTCCTTACTCAGCCACGGTTCATCATGGCAGACAGACCGATCGACCGGTATGTACACAGACAACGCTACGTACGCTTCGACCGGGTGGGTCCTAGCTGTCAGGGAGGATAAGGAGGCACTTCCTTGCGTGTGAAGATATGGCTGGTGGGTCCCAACTGTCAGGGGGAAGAATTATTTTTTGCCCATAATAAGGATGCACTTCCTTGCATGCGAAGATGTAGCTGGTGGGTCTCGGTACATCGGGGAGAAATCATTATTTTAAGGGTAAAAAGGATGCAGTTGCATGCACGTGTCCATGGGCGTGGTGCGTCCCCACTGTCAGCCTCTCCATGTACAATCATCTTCCGATGACTCTCGTTTGTTGACCATGCGGACCACACCCCGCACCAAGCCGGTGGACGACGGCGAGGCCCTAGACTGGAATGCCTCAAAGATGGGGAAGACGCGACAGTGGAGTCACAGACGGAGAGGAGTGGGAACTTGACTGGTTCGGTGCGGGGTGGGCCTACACTCGGCAGAGAATAACAGGAGGTGCGGAGGAGTGAAGGGATGGCATGGCCATCGGCGAGGTAGCGTTTCGCTGTGAGGCACGCAAAACATCGTCGCTGGACGTTGGAGCAGGCGGTCCCGGCAGAGTTGGGGGAAGAAGACGAGACATTGAAGAAAAATGTCGGCCGTTGGATGTAACTCCAACACCTTGCTTAGGCTTCGACCCTTGTATTTGTTTTTCTATGAAAGTGCTTAGGCAAGCCGACCTCTTGGCCCACATGTGGCCCGGTCCATTTGTTTTTAGTCCGTTTGGTTGGCTGGGTGAAACAATGATGTAGCATCTATGCACCCCATTCATATATTATGGTAGAATTTAAAGCCCATCTACATTTTTCTCGAAATCCTTGGACTTGCTGGGCTAGGAGAAAATATCATGTTGGGCCGGACGGAGAAATGTTATAAAAACATGAACACATCATTGCACGTCTATTACTGCATTGGGCAGTAAAATCTTTGCAAGCTTATGTACGCAATCACTAGGAGTTAACTTGCCAAGTTATATATAAACAATTATTATTATTTTGTAAGAACTTTCGATTTACAGAATAAAATATCATTTTAACTTGATGTGTTAATAGGACGTGGGTATTATTATTTTTTAGGCTAGACGTGGGATAGTTGAGTTGGTTCTAGGGAGAAGTACTGGGAGAAAACTCAGATTACATCGAAAAAGAAACTGGGAGAAAATTCAGATGTAGGATTAATGAAAACAAAAAATAAAGGAAGTGGGAAGGTCTATAAAATGGTTGGACGAACGAGAGGTTTAACGGAACCTTATGTTGTTTCTATTATATATATGTAATAAAATAAGATATAAAAAATATACTATTATAGAAGGGAAAACATAGGTTAAGTTTTGCATTCTTATAGAAAAACAGAACTGAGTTGTGCATCGTCTTAAAAGAAACATAGCTTGGGCTACTGAGACAAGCTAGGCTGGGAGGCCCAGAGGCCGCTTGACACCTGCTAGATCCAAAAAAAAGTTGAAACATGTCGTGGGCTGCCCATGTTAAACAACAAAACCTAGGCCATGGACACAGGTGGGCCGGGGTATCGGCCTCTAAACGAGCGATCGTCTCCCGATTCCTCTTGTTTTCTTGACCATGTTGGGAACAAGGGCAATGACGCCGCAATAGGAAACACCAAAAGGCGGAGGACGGCGTGAGACCTCGGACCAAACAAACCGAGGCAGGGAAGACGGTGAGGGAGTACGAGGTTGACTTGTTTCGGTTCAGGGTGGGCCGATGGAGCTGCCGCCGCCGGACAATGTGTGGGAGTAGAGGGATGGGCTGGCCAATGCCATAGGCTATGATGGGTCACCGAGGCGTGCACGGCAGCGCCGCCAGCCGCTCTACAGGAAGAGGACGAAAGATTGAACAAAATAAAGAAATACAAATGGATAGGAGGTTGGTCCCATATGTCTGTGTACGAGACCTGGTGGGTCCACATGAGAAGGGAATATGTTGGGAGGAAGGAGATTCAAAGCACAGCAACCGAGTGAACTAGTTACATACATAAGCAAATAGTCACTAAAAAAGCAAACATGTTAATGGGTTCTTAGAATAAATATTTCGAACAAAACAGATAATTACGACACATAGGCTAATGCATGAAACACTCAGATGATAAAGGTTCTTAAACAGATGAAGTACAACATCTAGACCTTCCTGGCATGTTTGATCATAACTCCACGGCTGTCCGTGTACTGTCGATTACGGGAAGCATACACGCCCTCATGTCCAAGATCCGCCTGTACATGTCGTAGCATGCGTATGTGTCCTTGGCCGCGTAGGTTATGTAGGCTAGATTCAGAGGTACCTCCCACGTGTTCAGGTCCTTGGTATCATTGTCTTCTTTCCATGTTGGCGTAACAGGGGTCGATTATGGTCTCGGTGAGGTCAACCATGGAGTCCTTCTCCTGCCCATTGCCGATGATCTTGTATTGCTTCTGGATGTCGACAAGCTTGTTGCACCAGATGCCTGAATCATCCCGTTCTTCCTTCTCTCCACCATAGCGAAGGTGTAGTCGGCGCTGCCGATGAAATGAGTGAATGCTCCAGAACCTCTGATGGCCCTACAGCAGTGGTAGAGGAGAACCTCGTCCCGCACGCGTACCTGGGCGACGGTTGTCTGTTGGTCCCTGTCAGGAGACGAATGGATGGGCACAAGGTCTAGTCCTGCGACATTGTGCTTTCTCGTCCTATAGGTACTGCTTGTACTCGGCGAGGCAGAGCTTCACCAAGTCGGGATCATTCGTGTACATCACATTCAACTTGGTGCAGCCATGGGACTGAACGGCGAACTCAAAGGTGAACTCCTTACTGAATTCCATATCCAGCAGGCTTACCCCTCGGATCTCCATTGGAGTCTCTTCAAGTAAACGAGTGGGTGGGCGGCGACAGCTTCGTTTTTCAGCTCTTGGGGAACTGGATTCAACAGTGAACTGAGTGTGTACAGGCAACCACAGTTACTACCCCTCCCTCGCCCGCTGCATGCCCGGTAGAACATGCGCCCTCGGCGCATTCAAATGCCTCTATTAGGAAACCTACTCCGGCCACACGTCGGTTCACGAGCGGGTCAGTATTGGTACTGTAATAACAAGTGTTAGTGGTCACTTTACTTAAATTTAGTTAGCTTTAATTGAAATTTATTCTTAAATCAAGCAATGCATTGGCTCGTTCTATAAGTGCCACAGGATCAACATGCACAACAATTAGAGTTATTATTCTCGTGGATTTTACAATCAAAGCACATTTGTCGCACTTCCACCACGTATAATACTTCCATGAACTGTTTGTTATGGTTGCTATCCTCCGCTTCATCATGTCGTGTTTCCCAAATTTGCAAGATTCGTAACCAACAAATAAGATTCAAATAATAAGTAAAACAAAGATGCCTACACATCTCATTGATTCCCAGCTTGCAAGATTCAGAACCAACAAATAAGATTCAAATAATAAGTACAACAAAGATGCCTAGACATCTCATTGATTCCCAGCTTGCAAGATTCAGAACCAACCCATTAGAGCCTTTTGATAAAGTGAGTATCGGGATTAAATCCATCTTGGCTAGCCATGTCATACAACCAAAGAACTTGGCGAATGCACTTGACCATCACAACATCTGTAGTTCAGTATTCCTATTTGCACAACACAGCTAATAAAGAGCATGATTACTATAATAGTGGCACTAGTGGAAGTCAACCTGCAGCTCCACTCGATGATTCAATTCATGCGACTTTTTTTGCAGTTCACTTGAAATGAAGCAAAGATTTCATCATTCAGCTAGCAAGAAGTACTTGCTCTCGTGAGCTGGTAGGTGCTTCTTTAATAGTTGCACAAAAATTGAGCAACATTAGGTTGGCTGTCCTGCTCATGTAAGGTGCAACTATAATTTCCTTATCCTTTTGTGTAGTTCCACTAAAATAAAGTACCATTGTGGTGATAGTGACGACTCATCTTGCAAAGGCTAATAAAATGTTGCACGAGATTACCAGCAGAATTTGACGGAGATTTTGGAAACTCCAATCGCCATTTTGTGCAGTTCCACCAAAATTGAGAGATGTTGCCCACGTGACATTTTAGTTGAACTGCACGAGACAATCCTTCAAAAAAAAGTGTTTTATGCAGTTCACTAAAAGGTCACAATAGCAACAAGCTAAAATGGATATCCCTATCTGCACAAAAAGATAGAAAGAAAACAGTTGTTTGTCAATAAGAAGATACAAAACATACACGAAATGAAAAGAAGCATCTTAATTATGTTCATGGCAATCACGCAAGGACAGTAGAAATTTTAAAACATCAGCAATGCTTCATGCTACCAGAAGCATTACGATCAACAATGACATTCGTCAAATATGGGATTATTTTAATGGCGGCATTGCTTGCTACCAGATACAGTAAATCAACACCAGCTAAAGAGTTGGTTTAAGGGCATGGGACCATGGGGACACCAGGACACTCAGCAGCGTAAAGAAGCAACTTACTTATCATACTGGGAAAACAGCAGGAGTACCATTTGTAACACAGTTTAATTGCATCATATCACTGGAGGCACTAGATTAACAATAACACTGGTTAGACATGTCCTTAAGGTAACAGTGTGATCACTTTATTTTACATGCGCCCTTACATCAACAACAGCAAAAAGTTGGTATAAGGACATGCGATAGTGGACGCATCAGCACAATGTACCTACAAGGAGGCATAAACTGGTGATGTCGAGTTTGTTCATACTCTGTGAGGGCAGCAAATCCAATCCTGGAGACCTTTTACTATGTGAGGACAGCAAATCTAATCCTGGACATTCTCTGTTGACTTATCCACCAGCCGCCACTTTCTATCCTTTTTTCAACCAATAATAGATCTGTTCCTTATCCAGTTTCTACTGTGTTTTCCCATTATTTCCCTTTTCAACCAAGAGAACAGTTGGGTATCCGGTCTCTACTACTTCCCCCTGTTATTTCCTCTTTCAATCAAGTCCTAGATTCATGCTACGACTTTTCCCCCTTTCTTCGTTGTTTGAACCAAGTCCTAGATTCGACTGCATGAAGTAGCTTTACCTCTAATAATACTAAAAATTTAGGTGGCTTTGGAAGAGCTGATGGAAGTAGAAAAAGAGACACATGCAGACACATGGGGAGCTGGGGCAGTAGAGCAAGGCCTCTTTCGAAGAACTTACACCTGAGGGCCGTCGGGATGTCGGCGGCATAGGTCGGATCTGCGCACAATACAACAGGGAGGAAGAATGGTCAGAGGACCTCCCGAGCAGGTGCTCTGTCAGAGAGAACGGCACGGGCAGAGGATCGAGACCCACCGGCAGCTCTGGGTTTCCTCCCTCGTCGGTGATGACCGCGTGAATGATGCACCTAGTCCTCTACACACACACACCGGCCGAAGGGATCCGGTCGGATCTGTGACCAGTGGTGAGCAGAGAGAAAATGTCGCTACCTCTGTCTTGTTTAGATCTCGAGAGGATGAGAGAATGAAGAGAGCAACCCTAGTAAAGCAAGCGCTCAGGCCCCTGCCTACATATATAGTGGAGTGATTATCTTTTTCTCTCCACAACAAGCTTTTCAATTTGTGTACGTGGGATTAAAGAAAAGAAACTCTCTATTTAACATGACTAACTGTATGACTCCTACTTACTAGTAGTAGTATTGTTCACTTGTGCTCTCCGACCCTCCATTCATTAAACAACCCCATGGGTGAAAAACATACAGTACTAGTATTTATATAGAACGAACAAGCTCGAACTATTTTCGTGTAGTTAAAAGTTGAGGGCGGGGCTTTTCCCGGGCAGTACGTGTGGCAGTTTTCGCGTAGGCGGTTTGAGAGAGAGGCGAGGAGGGTGAGGGAGTAGCGGATTCAACTTACTTACTGCTGGAAAGGTAGGGTTGTGCGATTTGACGGCCCGTTACTGCTGGAAAACGGGGTCTTGTGATATGACTACTCACTATAGTCATGAATTACTGGCGCTACGACCGGGGTGATGCCCTGATGCAGAGCATCCTACGATCATCCCCATGTACACTATGACTATTCCCCAAGCCCCAAGTGGACATACGCCGAGACCTCCAACATGCCCCATTGGACATACGGTGAAATCTCTCCTTGTTCAACTTCCCTTGGACCCACATGAGACATGGCTACTACCTCAAACAAAGACACTTTGTGTGCCTAGGTACCAAGGAACCAACAAGGATAAGGAATGGTGCAAGATGGACACCTAGAGCATGGACAGGGATTTTCCCAGCGCAGAGATAGAGGTACTACTGGTTCAACTACCGCCCAAACTACCGGTCCACCGGTACTACCGCCCAACTACCGGTCAACTACCGGTCAAGCTTCTGTGATGAGACCGGTGCAAGGCCGGAACAGCACCGGAACAACCGCTATATCCGCTAAAACCGGTACTACCGGCCCCATGACCGGTACTACCGCCCTGCCTACGTGCAGTTGAAGGGGTTTCACCCCATGTATCCCCGAACTTACCCCTTGGACTATATATACTTGTCCCTTAGCTCCGTAGTACGGTTAGCAAAGGATTAGCTCATGTTTGTGTGAGAGCTTTTGATGCGGAGCATCCTACAGTCATCTCCATGTACACCTTCATAGCACCTCAAGCCCCAAGTGGACCTACCGGACGTAAGGTGAACCCATTCCTCTTTGAGATTTACATGAATATCAATTGGACTTGGTTGCTACCTCACCATGGAACGTTGTGCATCATTAGGTACAAGGGCAACCACCACCAAGCAGCTAGGAAGCTTCCCCGAGGCCAAGGAGAAGGACCCCCAAGACCCAAGAGCTGACCAGGAGGTGTCAAGATGAAGAAAGCAAGCGTGCAGAAATTGCACTACCGGGACAGTCAGTCGACCAGAATTGCACTACCGGACAGTCCGGTCCCAACAGCGGACAGTCCGGTGGCACCCGAAATTGCATCTGTCCTCACCGGACTGTCCGGTCCTTACCAGCGGACTGTGCGGTCCGCCCAGTTTCGCTACGAATCGGGCTAAAAAGCCCATGTAAACCACTGAGGCCCATACCCTTTCACCCCTAGACTATATATTCTGTGCTCCTCTCAGTTTTTAGGGTTAGCTAAGATTAGAACTAGACATTAGAGCTTAGCTCATGTATCTCCCCTTATGGGTTTCCTCTTGAGGGAGAAGACTCCATGGAGTTCAAGGCCTCCATTGGAGAAGATCCCTAGGGATTCAAGACCCCCCTTGAGGGAAGGATCTATCTAGATCATCAAGACCTCATCTCCTTCATAGGATTTGGGATGAACTTTACCATGTATCTTGTTTCCCTTTGATTGTGCATGTACCTTTGTGGATCTCATGTGTTTGTGAGTCTAGTGGATGTGTGATTGGACTTGTTCTAGAGTGTTTTCCTCTTGTGATATCCCCTATTGTTCTTCGTGTTCTTCGCGTTCTTCATGGATTCCCCTCCAATTCGTGAAAGATGTCCACTTAGGGTCTCCACCCTACAACATCTTGGTATCATGAGCCACGTTGATCAAGAATTTGGAGTATCCCCCACCGTTTTCTAGCCTTGTTTTGCTTGATTTCGTCCTAAAAACCGAAAATCCCCACCAAAAATAGCCCCAATTTTTTTGTGATTTGTTGGTTTGATGATTTTTTTGTTGATTTTGATCCATGGATTCATTGTGTTTCGTGTGGGTCTAGCTTCCCCACAAGTTCCCCCACCTTCCATCCACGAAATGTCCTCAATTTTGACCCCAAAATCATCCATTTCCGCCCAAAAATTTCAATTTCGTGCCTTCCCAACCCGCACCAGACTGTCCGGACCCCCGTACCGGACCGTCCGCTCGCATCAGGAGCAAAACCGCTCACAGACCGGACTGTCCGCTCCCAACACCAGACTGTCCGCTCGAATCAGAAGGTTTTCGGATGTAGACCGGACTGTCTGCTACACCGGACCGGACTGTCCGCTAGTTCAAAAACTGCTCCGGCTGATTTCTTGTTTTGGCCATATCTTCCACATCCGGAGTCCGATTTTGACGTTCTTTAGCTCGTTGAGTAGCTATTGACATCCCCCATACATCTAGATATGTTCCAACATCATTTGACTCCATCAAAAATTTGACATTTTGACACCTTTGCCTAGGCCCTCCACCATATCATCCGCAAAACCAACATAGCTTTCCGCAACCTAACCCATTTTGACCCATATAGCATTTGTGGTTGCTTGAGTGGTGACTTGAGTCTCCTAAGGTGTTTCGGCTACTTAGGGACGATTGCTTCTTCGTCAACCACTACCACCACTTCTGCATTGTCAACTCCGGAACCACCATCGCATTCCGCTACCTCCATTTGACATTTGAGATTTTGAGTTTGCGGTTTTTCCATTTCCTAACGTGTTTCAGCTAATTAGGAATGGTTCTACATCGAGAACACCGCCACTCATCATCGCCATGAGGTCTTCATCGACATTGACCACTTCACCATTTTGACAACCTAACCGTAAGCAAGAACGGTAACCTCTTTATCATCTTGGTATCGTGGTATTCCATTCATTGTACATTCTTGCCATTACATTGTTAAACCCTTAGCCAATTTTGCGTCACTTGCCTATTGAGACTAGCCATTGAGTATTGCCGGCAACGTTACTTGTGCACATTAGTGATCCGTACCTTCCATTGCATGCATACCATATCATATTGGTATCATCTTGGTATCATCATACCATCCCTTGTGTCACAAGATTGTTCCCGCATATACACAATTGCTATCTTGGTTTGTGCATTTCGCATAGTGGCCATACCAAAAAAGAGAATAAGCTTTTAATTAAAGAGAAAAATAAGAGCTTGTAAGCAATAGCCATAGCATCGCCACATTGCATATCATACTACCATATTGATCATCTTGGATCGTCGTGTGCGAAATACCGGGAACCATACATAATAGCATACTTGGGATAGAAAGTTTATCCATTTGCATCGTATAGGTTGTGCACAAGTGTCGTATCCGCCTATTGAGCAATCATGCTAGCGTCTCTCTTGAGTTGTGCAACACGAGCGTTTTCCGTGGATTCCACATTTTGTGCTCACTCCTTGGTTGCTCGACCCCATTTATCTATCCGTGTGTAATGCGTTTCGTGTGCCATTCGTTGCTATTGGTCTACTTGTTGCACTTGCGAATTTGTGAATCTCTTTCAACATTATTGACTCTTGCTAACATTTTGCATCAAATTTTTGTGCCACTATCCTCACCGAGCTCCACCATAAGCTTTACTTGATAGGTGTGAGTGAACAAGTCCGGTACCAATTCCACTATTCTTTCATTTCACATTGAGTGAAACAGGATACATCCTCTACTTTGGGAAAGGTAACTTGGTTTTGTTTATCTCATTTCCTACTCACCTCTACTCGAGTCTTGTGATGGATAGGCAAGGCATTTCACCTTCGGTCTACAACAACGATGAGTTTGATGCCAGGAACAACAACTTGAATGCGAAGATGTAAGCTCAAATGGAGGAGATCAAAGCCCTCATCAAGTCCTACAAGCGATCTTCCTCATCTTCGAGAAGACGCTCAAGAGCACATCCTTCCGAGTTACCATCTCCGGCAAGATCACATCGGCATCGACACCATCACCACCAAGAACGTGAAGGTCAAGAGCTCAACACCAACTACCGCTCAACGACTTCACCATCTCCCTTGGCATCTTCACCAAGCAACTTCAAGGTATCTTCTCCTACGGACATACGGCATCTTCGCCAACAAGCACCCCAAGAATATGCTCAAGAGAAGCTCCCCAAGCTCAAGTCCGCGACTTCCACAAGCTACTGCGACCTCGACATCGACCATGCGATTCCTTTCTATGGGACTCAAGAACCCAAGGAGTATCTCGAGTGGGAGCGCCTCATGGACGACTACCTCAAGCTACATCAAGTTCCCCGTGAAGATCAAGTGAAGTTCGCAACAAGAAACTTCCACGACTACGCATCAACATGGTGGGTTCACACACCTTCGGAGAGCTACGACATGAGTTGGCCCAAGATGAAGAGAGCTTTGCGGCGAGAGTTCGTGCCTCCAACCTACACGGAACAACATCTACGCCAATTGGAGAACACCACCCAAGGATCCAAGTCCATCGATGCGTACTTCAAGGAGATGAAGATTGCCTTGCGACGAG
Organism: Aegilops bicornis; assembly: GCA_021605145.1. NCBI lineage: Eukaryota > Viridiplantae > Streptophyta > Magnoliopsida > Poales > Poaceae > Aegilops > Aegilops bicornis. The sequence goes on along the minus strand of CM038671.1, from coordinate 254,220,805 downwards.
CCGGCATGGAAGACCCCATTTCGATGGAGTTCCACTTAATGATGGGATTGCACAACGACATCTCCAAGACTATCTTCCTCGAGAATTACAAGCCCCTCGACGACAACTACATTGGTGCTCTCAAGGCGGAACAAGAACTCATGAAGGCCAAGGCTTCTTCACCCCAAGCACACTTTTCTGCCACCAAGCTCCATGAGATCGAGCATGAGGATAGTACCACCAAGATGTCCAATCCCGACGAGCTCCAAGACGATGCTCCCAAGTTTCACTCCATCGCCATCCCTCTTTGTGGAATTGATGATGCCGAGTCTTCCTCGACTCTTTTTCAAGATGGTGCGGCGACGATTACGACTGCGGAGACCTACAAGGAACAAGCTTTGGAGGCGAGCAACAAGGTGGCGAGCAAGGATGATGCTTCCATCTTTGGAGGCGAGAGTGATGACGTGCCATCTTCGGCCTTCATCCACGGCGACGATGATGAGATGATCGAGCATGGGATTTTCCCTTCGGTCATAGAGGAGAGCGATGATGTGCCATCTTCAGCCTTCATCCACGGCGACGGCGATGAGATGGTTGAGTATTTCACTTAGACCACGGCGACGTATGATGACTTGAGTGACTTGTGCCACCATATTGAGAGTGAGAGTGAGTTCACCACTAGCCCCATATATGATAAGTTGCCACAATTCCCATGTGAGAGAGCCACAACCCCCACCACTTGAGTGAGATGAGTGACTCCACCATATGTGAGTTTGATTGCACCTACTTTGAGGGAGTGAGTGAACCACCACATAGAGAGAGGGAGATAGTTGATAGGTCTCGTGAGGCCATTTGCATTTCTAACAACTTGACCTCTACCTCTATTGTGTCTTCTCATTTGGTGCTAGGTCCCATTTATGATGACGCCACGATCCCCGATTTAATTTCGCCCTCCCTTTGGACAAGGCGATGGCCATGGTGGAATATGATGCACCCCCCACATGGTTCCATCAAGATGAAGATTACCAACATTTGGTCTTTCCCACCTCACCTACACCACTTGAGTGGAATGAGAATGGTAACATAGGTGACGGTGATGCTCTAGTCCCACTAGTGGACATTCTTGACATTGATTGCTTGCATGATGTTGATCGACCTATTTCCATGCTTCATGCTAGTGCGACTTCCTCATGTCTTGACTTACCAATTTATGATGAATATGGTGATCATCATGTTGAGTTGCCTAGTTGTGATGCCATGTTACATAGGATTTCTTGTGGCAATTCTCCATGTCACATCATGTTTGACAATCCGCTTGACTTGTCATATGCTATGCATGAGATCAATCATATGTCATAATTGCAATCTCATTGTAGTGACTATGCATATGCCATCAACATAAACCCAATTTGCACTTATGGCATAGATGACAAGAAAATGGTTATTGGCATTTGTTTTTCTTGTGATGATATTGATATGCTCCCTTTGCATCATTTATCTCATATGCCATGCCATGACTACCTAGCATGGGATATGCATTGTTGTGGATGTTGTCCATTTTCACCATGTGATGTTTACAATATTGCTCATGAGGAGACCCCCATAGTTTCATCATACTTTTTAGGAGATTTTGATTCATCATATCCATTGCATGATCCTAATACTTGTGTGCACAATATGCTCCCCATGAATGAAAGTGCTATTGATGTGCCATATACTTGTATGCTAAATTTGCATCCCCATCGTGTCATACATAACAACTATTCTTTCATGATGGATGACATGTTCTTATACCATGCGTCAAATTTCTTTGAGCGATGCTTATCTTTTGCTAACTCACACATGCACATACACATCATGATGGATGTTGTGTACATTTACCACACGCACAATTTCTTTGGTTTGTGTCTCTTTTGTGTAGGATACTTGGACTTTGTGTCGACTTCCACTTCTCGTGAGTTGACCATTCGAGCTCTTGAGAGCGAGCCTCATACATTCTACCATGACTCGCTTCTACACCGCATTTGCTTGCGCTTCGGCATTGTGAAGAATGCACAAGGACATGCCTTCAAGGTGACATCTTTCTTGAGCATGGATATTGCGGATCATACTACTTGTGTTGCTTACACCATGAGACTTATTGGTCATCTTGGACTACTTGATTGCGCAGTTGTTAGAGATCTTACTTTGACTTGCCATTTTCACATTCCAATGCATCATGATATATATGCCTTGTGTTTTGCATCTAATTCTTGGATTACTTGCTCCTATGATATGCTTGGTTGCAACAATGCCATTTCTTCGCATATGCCATGCCCCATTGAACGCTACATGCTTGACTTGATTACCTCACACATGCTGAACAATTGCCCTTTCTATTGTGTTGAGTGCCACACAATATTAACTACACCCTATGCACGTTATGCTTGGATTGTCTTGCACTTGACCCATGTGTTTAGACATCTCATCTTCTTTGGTGCTGTGAATGATTCTTATGCCTACCATAGACCTTTCATCGGGCACTTTGTGAATGCTTGCTATGAACTTGAGGTAGATGCTTATTATCTTGTCACACATATTTGCATCACAACCTCACATTTACATGCTTGTACCCATAATATCTTTGCTTGTGCTCGATTGATATGCTTACATGCCATGTCACAATCCTTTGTCAAACCATATGCTATGCTTGATAACGACACTTGTGTGGTGAACCACCTCTTGAATGCTTGGTTTTGCCCTAACACTAACCACATTTCTTTTTCCAAGTGTTTGTTGTCTTTGCTCCTTTTGAAGGAATCACTAGACGGTGCGACATTGGAGGGTTCCCATTCCGAGCTTGAAGATGACGAGTATTGGGTGATCGTCCACTCCTACATGGCGAAGCCATCTCTTTCCCATGGTGATTTGGTTTTCGATCCGAGGTCGGATCTTTCCCAAGGGGGAGGGGATGATGCAAAGCATCCTACGGTCATCTCCATGTACACCGTCATAGCACCTCAAGCCCCAAGTGGACCTACCGGACTTAAGGTGAACCCGCTCCTCTTTGAGATTTACATGAATATCCATTGAACTTGGTTGCTACCTCACCATGGAACGTTGTGCATCAGTAGGTACAAGGGCAACCACCACCAAGCAGCTAGGAAGCTTCCCGGAGGCCAAGGAGAAGGACCCCAAGACCCAAGAGTTAACCGGAGGTGTCAAGATGAAGAAAATGAAGCATGCAGAAATTGCACTACCGGACAGTCCGGTCCTCACGGCGGACAGTCCGGTCGCACCAAAATTGCACTACCGGACAGTCCGGTCCCAACAGCGGACAGTCCGGTGGCACCCGAAATTGCATCTGTCCTCACCGGATTGTCCGGTCCTTACCACCGGACTGTCCGGTCCGCCCAGTTACTCTACGAATCGGGCTAAAAAGCCCATGTAAACCACTGAGGCCCATACCCTTTCGCCCCTAGACTATATATTGCTCCTCTCAGTTTTTTGGGTTAGCTAAGATTAGAACTAGACATTAGAGCTTAGCTCATGTATCTCCCCTTGTAGGTTTCCTCTTGAGGGAGAAGACTCCATGGAGTTCAAGGCCTCCATTGGAGAAGATCCCTAGGGATTCAAGACCCCCCTTGAGGGAAGGATCTATCTAGATCATCAAGACCTCATCTCCTTCGTAGGATTTGGGATGAACTTTATCATGTATCTTGTTTCCCTTTGATTGTTCTTGTACCTTTGTGGATCTCATGTGTTTGTGAGTTTAGTGGATGTGTGATTGGACTTGTTCTAGAGTTTTTTCCTCTTGTGATTTCCCCTCTTGTTCTTCGTGTTCTTCGCGTTCTTCATGGATTCCCCTCCAATTCGTGAAAGATCTCCACTTAGGGTCTCCACCCTACAACAGCTTTGCTCATCCACTTGGTTACCTTCTCCTCGGATATCGGGCCTCCTCGGATAAGATCCTTCCGAGCGGATTCAAGACCCCCTGTTGGGTGGCCCCATCAAGACCTCCTCACGGAGAAGAACCGGTTACCCTTTGTATCGTCCTTTGTTGGATTCAGATCTTGTATCTCCCCTTGTATTTCGAGGATCTAGCGCATGTGTGATTGTAGCTTGTTGTTTTGGAGAGTTCCTCTTGTGTTTTCCCTCGTTTTCCCCTCGTGTCCTTCATGTTCTTAGTTGGGATCTGTCGGATTTCGGGTTCCGGCAGACCCTCTAGGTTCGAACATTGTTAAAAGCGCATGCGGAGATTTCGCCCCCCACCTACCTGCACCTCGCCACCTCGCTAGGATCTAAGCTATGAAAAGAGCAACACAAGAGACACAGGGTTTATACTAGTTCGGGCCACCATTGTGGTGTAATACCCTACTCTAGTTTGTGGTGTGGTGGATTGCCTCTTAGGCTGATGGTGATGAACAATACAAAGAAGAAGAGCCTCGCGAGGGTCTGTTCTTGGCTGGTGCGATGAACTGCTAGGGAGTTCAATCTCTCTCTCTCTCTGGATGGTGCTCTGGGTATCGATCCCCTTATCTGATGCCCCTACCCTGTGGGTGGCTAGTCCTATATATAAGCAAAGGCCCTGGGCCTCTCCCCAAATATTGAGCGGGGAGGGCGCCAACAATTGGCCATTTTGAAGGGGAACATCTGGTACACTTATCCTGACTAAAGTTGGTCCTACTTTGTCAAAGGCTCACGGTGGTGGCCCTGCTTGGGCTCCACAATGACTTTCTTCCCGCCGCTATGCGGCAGTCTTGGTCTTGTTGCACCGAAATGGATGCCTTTGCTTGATGCTCTCGCTGCGCTTTCTCCCTTTGCAATCAAGAGGAAAAGGAAGACACTGCTGCGGGCTGGCGCCCGCTGGCGCCCTTAATTAAATCATGGCTTGCGTCATGGGCACCTCGTGAGGTACCGCCTTGATCTCTCCGCCTCCTCGTGAGCCAGCCGACGAGGCCATGCCCGAGAAGCTTCCTGCCGTCCCACCCTCGAGGCTTGGCCCCTCGCGAGTCTTGAGCTTGTGTTGAATGAAGATGGGCCGTGGCTGGGCCTCCCTTGAGCCACGCCAGAGCCGCAGGCGAGCGAGCAAGTCTGGGACCCCATTCCTGTAACGCCGACAAGAGGCCCCGGCCCAAAGGCGCCGGACTTGGCTGAGCAGAGAAGCGAAGGGGCAAGTCTGCGAAGCGCATGAGCCCCTAACAGCCTCTTGGCCTTGGGCGCCGATGGCGGTAGATTGGACGATGGCGGCTCCGGCTCCCCACAGCGCCTCTACGCTGCTGCGTGGACTGACCAGTCTCTGCGCGCTAAGCGGGTCATGATTACCTGTGATCGTGGAGGTCGATGGTTGGCCTCCTTTGGTTATAAGTACGGAACGGCGCGTGCCCTTCCAGTCTATCTCCTCTTGCTTCTCCTTTTCCTTCATGGCTCCGTCAAAGAAGTTCTCGGCCGCAGAGAAAGGGAAGGCCCGCCAGGTTGAGCCTGACTCTCCCCCGCCCAAGCGCGGCCGAGGCCGCCCTCGCAAACACCCTGTGGCTCCCATGGTGGCTCCCCGCGGCCGCGGAGGTGACCTCCCGCGCGGTGACGGGCGGCAGGCCGTTGCCGGGGGGCGCGCACTGGCCCGTCGACCCCCTAGGTCAAGGCTTCCGCATGGGCGAGAGAGGTGCTGCCGGAGTTTGTTGTGTGGTCGGCGGAGCCGACTAGCACCCGGCTCCAACTTCCTCGCTTCCTCCTAGGTGAGCTTCCGGCTGGTGCCTCGGATGGCCTCTGGCTTCAGGTGGATGGATGCTGCAGCCGGGCCTCCTGGGTTTCGCTGGAGGTCTCTGCAGCCGGGAGCCTGGCCCTGACCCGTGGCTGGTAGACGTTTGCCTGCGCGGGTGGTCTGAGCCGGCGGTGCACCCTACACTTCAAGTTCGACGGCGATGCCACCCTCTATGTGAGGGTGTTCGCGGAGGATGGTGGCCGCGCTGGGTGCTGCCCTGAGGACGACGACCGTGGCCGTGAGCCCAGCCCCGGCGATGATGAAGATGACAGCGCGCGCGTGGTCGGCGGCGCTCGGTGTTCCTCGAGCTTCAACGGTTCTTCCTCGGGCAGCGGCTCTTCCAAAGAAGGGCGCGATCAGCCTCCGCGTCGCCGCGCCCGCCTGGAGGGAGGCAGTGGGTCCGCCCGTCGTCGTGCCCGGTGAAGCGCGAGAGGGAGTCCGCCTGAGCTCCGGAGGCAGCTTGAGTCCCCCCTGCAGGCTGGTGTTGGGCGAGTCGCGCCTGTTTTGTTCCTTTCCTTTTCCTGCGTAAAGAGACAGTAGTGTGGGGCCCCGTGGGGGCGTGCTTGGACTATTGCTGTTAGTTATCGTGCTTTCGTGCTGCTCGCCCGCGCGTAGGTAGTTCCCGGCCTCAGCCGCGGAGGCGACCGACCCAGGTCATGTGTTTGCGTCGCGGTGCCCGTGAGTCACGGACCGGAGGGGTGCTCCTGTAGTGGACCCAGGTAGGGAAGCCTCGACCGGAAAGGGCAGAAAACACTCGCGAGGGTGCTCGCGTTGCTCCCTCGCGAGTGTTTGCGCGAGAGAAATCGAGGCAGGAGAGCGAAAAAGGCAAAGAGTCATAAGCCAAAGACGGCATCAGCTTCAATAAAACCTCGAATGGGGATGAACAAGCCAACTGCAGAAAGCAAACGAGAAAAGCCGCGTCCGGCACCTAGTCTAGTCTTCGACGTCTTCTCACCAGCGTGGAGCTAAGTGCTGCCACTGGGCGTGGGAGGGAGCCCCAGGGCCTGAGGCCGGGCCTCGAGACTCCGGGCGTGTACAGCCCCAACTCATTATTACGTGAGAGTGTCACGGGCAGCGAAGCCACAGGCATTGGCCTTCTTCATAGGCTCTGGGCCTTTCTTAGAAAGATAAACTTCACAGGCGTTTGCCTTCTTCACAGGCACCGGGCCTTTTTCCAAAATGCGACAGCTTCACACGCATTGGCCCTCTTCACAGGCTCCGGGCCTTTTCCAAAACGCGACAGCTTCACAGGCGTTGGCCCTCTTCACAGGCTCTGGGCCTTTTCCAAACGCTGACGACAGCTTCATGTGCGCGTTGGCCCTCTTCACAGGCTCTGGGCCTTTTCCAAAACGCGACAGCTTCACAGGCGTTGGCCCTCTTCACAAGCTCTGGGCCTTATCCAAAACGCGACAGCTTCACAGGCATTCGCCTTCTTCACAGGCTCCGGGCCTTTTTATGGGTAAAACCTTCAGAGGTGTTGGATGTTCCACGCGTTCTGGACGGGCACCCCTTCCTGAGTCTCCAAGCGCACGGAGCCAGGCCTGGAAACATGAACAAGCTTGAACGGGCCCTCCCACATGGGAGAGAGCTTATGCAATCCCTCCCTGGAGAGAACCCGCCTGAGTACGAGGTCCCCTACCTCGAGAGTCCCGGGGATGTTGCGGCGGTGGTATCGCCAGGGCCTGCTGGTATCTCGCTGCTCGTGGCGCTGCTTCCGACGACGTTCCTCCCCGACGAAGGTCCGTCCCCCGCATGGCGTCCTGCTGCGCCTCGTCGAACGCCAGGACCCGTGCGGAACGACATCTGACCTCGTGAGGGAGGACTGCTTCAGCCCCATAAACCAGGAAAAACGGGGTCTCGCCAGTTGGCTTGGTTGCGGTCGTGCGGATGGACCATAACACGGATTGAAGCTCGCTGCCAACCTCGGGCGCAGGCCTCCAGCTTCTTCTTGAACTTCACGGTCTTGAGGCCTCTCAGACCTCGCGTTGGCCCGCTTCGGCCGACTGCTGTTCGAGTGGGTGCGCCAATCAAGCGTAGCATATCTGCGTCCCAATGTTAGCTTACGGTATGTTTTGAAGAGGTTCTTTGGTGAGCTGCGAACCGTTGTCGGTGATGATGCGGTTCGGCACCCGACCGGCTTCTGATGCCTGATGAACTTAACGCGAGAACTGCGGGGATGGTGCGGACGGCCTCCACCTCCGCCCACTTGGTGAACTTCTCCACGGCGACGTAGAGGTAGCGATAGCACCCGGGCGCCCGAGGAAACGGGCCCAGGATATCCAGCCCCCAGACCGCGAATGGCCACGAGAGGGGTATAGTTTGCAGACCTCCCGCCGGCTGATGGATCTGCTTGGCATGGAATTGGCAGCCTTCATGAAGCCTTCACTAGCTCGATGTAATCATTGAGCGTCAGAGGCCAATAGAAGCAGGCCATGAACGCCTTGCCCACGAGGGTCCGCTGATGATGAATGATGCCCACAGTCTCCACCGTGTATATTTGTCGCCAGTTCCTTCCCTTGCTCCTCGGAGATGCGTAGCGAGACACATCATTTGGTCGCTTAGACAGAGCTCTCCATCCACGATGCAAGATGTCACGGTGGCTTGCCGTGCCACACGCTCCGCTTCCTCCTCCTTCTCCGGCAGGGTCCCTTGTGTCATGTAGCTCCGGAGCTCTGGGATCCAGCACCCTTCCTGATGCTCCATCGTCAAGAGCAGGCGCGCTCCTGAGGCCGGGCCACAGACCGGGGCTCCCGAGGCTGGTGGCTGGGGGAGCTCCTCCCGAGGCTACGCCGCGCTTGATAGTATTGGCATGGCCGAGGGCTTGAAGAGCCGCTCCTCGAAGACGCCGGGGTCCTGAGGTAGCCGCCTGGATGCTCGTTTGGCGATGTCGTCGGCCTCCTGATTGGTTCCACGGGGCACATGCTGCAACTCCAACCCCCAGAACTGCTTCTCCATCCTGCGGACCTCCGCAAGGTAGGCTTCCATGTGCTCGTCCCTTGGCTCGTGCATTACACCTTGTTGGAGAAGTTGGCGAGGAGTTGCGAATCGCCCTTGATGGTAAGGCGCTTCACCCCTGGCGGCCGCGGCCTTGGGCCCGCTTATCAGACCTTCATATTCTATTATGTTGTTGGATACCTTTTCTCCCTCTTTGGAAATAGAGTTGCACGGGCGTAGTAGAGCTTGTCTGAGTGGGAGATATGAGCACTTGCTCCGGCCCAGTGCCGTGCACAGAACGCCCACGTCGATTACATGACCCAGCCTTCCGGCGCCTCGCTTCTTGGGGTGAGGGATCGATCTTGATCAGCTTTGAGGCCCGGCGCCTCCGTCCATTCTGCCACGAAATCCGCTAATGCGGCCCCCTTGATGACTCTGGTTGTGCTGAATTCGAGCTGAAATGCTTGCAGCTCAATGTTCCACTCGGCGACTCTTCCGGCTGAGTTAGGGCTCCTGAGCACCCTTTCCAAGGGGTACGCTGAGACAACCTTGATGGGGTGACCCTGGAAATAATGCCGCAGCTTGCGCGAGGCCACCAATAGCGCGAAGAGGAGTTTCTGAGGCATGGGGTACCGTGTTCTCGCAGATCCCGCAGAAGACTGCGGCCGAGCAAGTACAGGGTGCTCAACGAGGTTTGGAGTATCTGATGTCGATGGCGTCCTCCGGAGACCGTGGCGCCTCGAGGGCAATGGGGCCTCCAGAGGCGGTCGCCGAGGAGGGTCTCTTCCGTCAAAGTCGCTTCCTTGCGGTGGCTGGTCCTTCTCGACCGTGGTAGTGGTTTCTGTGGGTCTTCCTTGATCCCGCTTTCAGCCTTTGGCACCGGATGCTGCGGTGGTTTTGGTCTCGACGCCCTCCCTAACTGGCCACCAGGGCCGCCTTTGGCGGAGTAGGGAGTGGCTGCGAGGTAGAGCACCAGGGGTTCTTGTGGGCGCGGGGCCACCATTACCGGAGGGCTGGTGAGGTACCTTTTGAGATCTTGGAACGCCTTGTCGGCCTCCTCAGTCCATTCAAAGGGCCCTTTTTCTTCATCATTTGGAAGAAAGGCGCGCTCCCCCAACTTGGAGATGAAGCGTCCTAGTCTGTCACGCGCCAGTGAGCTTACGCATTTCTCACGAGGGTCTTGGCGGGCTCATGTCCTCGACTACCTTGACCTTTTCTGGGTTAGCTTCAATGCCTCGGTGGGACACGAGGAAACCCAAGAGCTTGCCTGAGGGGACCCCAAACACACACTTCTCTGGGTTGAGCCGCAGGCTCACTGCATTGCGGCTCGCGAAGGTTTCCTCCAGGTCTTGTATCAAGGTCTTGGCCTTGCGAGACTTCACCACAATGTCGTCGACGTAAGCTTCCACATTCTTCCCGAGCTGCGGGCCCAAGGTGATGTGCATCAGCCGCTGGAAGGTCGCCCCTGCGTTGCGCAGTCCGAACGGCATGCATGTGTAGCAGTACACCCGCGACGGGTCAGGAAAGCCGTCTTTTCCACGTGTTCTACTGCCATCTTGATCTGGTGATACCCGGAGAAGGCATCCAAGAAGCATAACAGGTCGCACTCGGCGGTGGAATCGACGATCTGATCGATGCGAGGGAGCGGGAATGGATCTTGCGTCAGGCTTTGTTGAGGTTGGTGAAATCGACACACATGCGCTCCTTCCCCCTCTTCTTTGGCACAACAACAGGGTTGGCCAGCCAATCTGGATATCGGACCTCGCGAATGACCCCTGCAGCTTCCAGTTTGCGGGTCTCTTGGACGATGAAAGCCTGTTTTTCAGTGGACTGCCGTCTCGCTTTCTGCTTCACAGGGCGCACGTTGGGGCACACATTGAGGTGATGCTCGATTACACCTTTGGGGATCCCCGCCAGTTGATCAGGCTCCCAGGCGAATACCTTCTTGTTCGCGCGTAGGAACTTGACCAGGGCTTCCTCCTGCTCGGGCTCGAGGTTGGCGCCTATGGTGAAGGTGGCGTCAGTGGATCCGTCCTCATCGACCGGTATCTGCTTGGTTTCTGCCTTGCCTTGGGTGAACAACTTCTTCTTCTTGGTTGGTGCAGCCCCTTGGGCTTGTGGGCATCTGAGTCGGCGGGCTGCACGCCGACGCCATTGCCTTGAAGGCGAGCTTGAGCACTTCTGCAACGCGTCCCGGTGTCCCCGGGCACGATGAGGACGCCCGTTGCTCGGCATCTTCATGAGGTTGTCTGTTGGGTGAGTCGCGGACCATGAATCGGGCCAAAGGTGCGGATAGCCGAGGATGGCCTTGTACGGGAGGCCGATGGGGGCGATGTCGAAATCGACCAGCTCCGTGCGGAAGTTGTCGTAGGTGCCGAAGGTTACCGGGAGTCGGATCTGCCCCAAGGAGCTGGATGATCCGCCCTCGACACCCAAGAAGGGCTGGCTGGGCTGAAGCCGTCCTAGGGTATGTGGAGGAGGCTGAAGGCTTCAACCGAGAGCACGCTGAGACCCGCGCCGCCGTCGATGAGAGTCCTGCTGACGGCCACATGGCAGATGGTGGGGGTGCACAGCATTGGGAGCGCGCCCGGGCAGGCTGAGTTGGAGGGGTGGTCCTCCGAGCTGAAGGTCAGACTGGCCTTTGGCGCCAACCGGCCCTGCCAGGCATCGATGAGAGTCCTGGTGACGGCCACCTGGTGGATGGTGGGGGTGCACAGCATCGGGAGCGCGCCTGGGCAGGCTGAGTTGGAGGGGTGGTCCTCCGAGCTGAAGGTCAGACCGGCCTTTGGCGCCGACCGGCCCTGGGGAGCTCCTTGCCGTGCAGAGGCGGCGCCGACCTGGCGGACGATTGGCTTGACGCGGCGGCTTGATGGCGGCGCATGCGAGCCGCCCAGGAGCGCTGATGACTGGGCGCGGCGCAGCGTCTTTGGGCGAGGAAGAGGCCGCACAGCTCTTCCCAAGAGGCCACGGAAGCCGCCGGCAGGTGGAGCAGCCACATGGCTCTGTCGTCCCCTCCCGCTTCGAGGACGGCCTCCTCGTATGCCAGCAGGAAGGCTAGCGGATCGGTTGTGCCGCTGTAGCGCGGCGGCGTCGCCAGCTTCAACTTGTCCGGCCACTGCACCTGTTGCAAGGCTAGTGCCAGGGCTCGGAGCCACTGCCTGCGTGGCCGGGACACGGAGCGGGCGGCGCGTTGCTCATCGTAGGGCGAGCCGTGGTGTCGGCGGAGAGCGGGTCGGCGGAAGGGAAGACTCCGGCGCACCCCTACCTGGCGCGCCAAATGTCGGATTTCGGGTTCCGGCAGACCCTCTAGGTTCGAACACTGGGGTGCGCGCGGAGATTTCGCCCCCCACCTACCTGCACCTCGCCACCTCGCTAGGATCTAAGCTATGAAAAGAGCAACACAAGAGACACAGGGTTTATACTAGTTCGGGCCACCATTGTGGTGTAATACCTTACTCTAGTTTGTGGTGTGGTGGATTGCCTCTTAGGCTGATGGTGATGAACAATACAAAGAAGAACAACCTCGCGAGGGTCTGTTCTTGGCTGGTGCGATGAACTGCTAGGGAGTTCAATCTCTCTCTCTCTCTGGATGGTGCTCCGGGTCTCGATCCCCTTATCTGATGCCCCTACCTGTGGGTGGCTAGTCCTATATATAAGCAAGGCCTGGGCCTCTCCCCAAATATTGAGCGGGAGGGCGCCAACAATTAGCCATTTGAAGGGGAACATCTGGTACACTTATCCTGACTAAAGTTGGTCCTCGCCTGTCAAAGGCTCTGGTGGTGACGCCTGCTTGGGCTCCACAATGACTTCCTTCCTGCCGTTGCAACGGTCTTGGTCTTGTTGCACCGAAATGGATGCCTTTGCTTGATGCTCTCGCCTGCGCTTGCTCCCTTTGCACTCAAGAGGAAAAGGAGGACCTTTGTGGCTGGCTCACCTTGGCGCCTCTTTGGTAAATCATGGCTTGCATCATGGGCACCTCGTGAGGTACCCCGCCTTGATCTCTCCGCCTCCTCGCGAGCCAGCTGACGAGGCCGTGCCTCGAGAAGCTTCACATCGTCCGCCGCGCGAGGCTTGGCCCCTCACGAGGGTCTTGAGCTTGGGCTGATGAAGACGGGTCGTACTGGGCCACTGCCTAAGCGACGCCACAGGCGCGGGCAGGCAAGTCTTGGGACCCCCGTTCCCAGAACGCCGACAGGATCCGCTCCTTTCGTGAAAGATCGGCCATATAGGGTTCCACCCTACATCATCTTGGTATCATGAGCCACGTTGATCACGATTTCGGAGCCTCCCCTCTTCATTTTCTAGCTTCATTTTGTTGTTTTTTCGTCCTAATTCGGAAATCCCCACCAAAAATAGCCCCAATTTTTTTCTGATTTCTTGGTTTGATGATGTTTTGTTGATTTTGATCCATGGATTAGTTGCGTCTTGAGTAGATCTAGCATCTCCCCAAGTTTCCCCACTTTCCATCCATGAAATCCATCCAATTTTGCCCCCGAAATCATCCTTTTCCGCCCCAAAATCACCATGATCCAGATTTTGCGAACAATCCCGACACCAGGGTACTTCCGCCCTATCAAGCGGTACTACCGGTGAGTACCACAAGCGGTACTACCGCCCATCCTAGCGGTACTTCCGCCCCTCCCAATTTCAGCCTCGGCTGATGGACAGTTTCGACCATAACTTTCACATACAGAGTCCGATTTTTGCGTTCTTTAGCTCGTTGAGTAGCTATTGACATCCCCCATCCATCTAGATAGGTTCCAACACCACTTGAGTCCATCAAATTTTTGGGATTTTGGCATATTTTCCTAGGCCCTCCACCATATCATCCGCATAACCACCGCCGACTTCCGCAACCTAACCAATTTTGTTCCCCATAGCTTTAGTAGTTGCTTGAGAAGTGATTCGGGTCTCCTAAGGTGTTTCGGCTACTTAGGACGGTTGCTTCTTCATCAACCACCACCACAACTTCCGCATAACCTTGCCCACCTTACAATTCCACCACCCCAACTTAACCCAATTTTGTTTTTGTTGTGAGTTGTGTCTCCTAAGGTGTTTCGGCTACTTAGGGATCGTGCTTCCAACTCCGACACCGTGTATAGTCCACCACCTAACCCTCCACTTCCGCATTGCATACTCCAAAATCCGTCATTGCATTTCCGCAATCCCATTGAGCTTTCGCAACCACCACTGCATTCCCGCTACCACCATTTTGTGCTCATTCCTTGGTTGCACGACCCCATTTATCTATCCGTGTGTGCGTTTCCATGTGCCACATATTGCTATTGGTCTACTTGTTTCACTTGCGAATTTCTGAATCTCTTTCAACATTATTGACTCTTGCTAACATTTTGCATCAAATTTTTGTGCCACTATCCTCACCGAGCTCCACCATAAGCCTTACTTGTGTAGGTGTGAGAAATTGACGAGATCAGTACCAATTGTGCTATTTCCTTGTAACATCATTGAGTGATCATTGATCCATTTTCAACATCACGGTACATTTGGTATAGTTCTCTCATTTCTTCCACTCATATTTTCTCGAGTCTTGTGATGGATAGGCAAGCATTTCACCTTCGTCCTACAACAACAACGAAGAGTTTGATGCCACGAACAACTCAAAGGATGCCAAGATGAAAGCTCAAATGGAGGAGATCAAAGCCCTCATCAAGTCCTACAAGCGATCTTCCTCATCTTCGAGAAAACGCTCAAGAGCACATGCTTCCGAGCTACCATCTCCAGCAAAATCACATCGGCATCGACACCATCACCAACAAGAACGTGAAGGTCAAGAGCTCAACACCAACAACCGCTCAACGACTTCACCATCTCCCTTGGCATCTTCGCCAAGCGTCTCCAAGGCTTCTTCGCCTACGGACATACGACATCTTCGCCAAAAAGAACCTCAAAGCTACGCTCAAGATAAGCTCCCCAAGCTCAAGTCCGCGACTTCCACGAGCTACTACGACCTCGGCATCGACCACACGATTCCTTTCTATGGGACTCAAGAACCCGAGGAGTATCTCACGTGGGAGCGCCTAATGGACGACTACCTCAAGCTACATCAAGTTCCTCCCGAAGATCAAGTGAAGTGCGCCACAAGAAACTTCCACGACTACGCCTCGACATGGTGGCTTCACATACCTTCGGAGACCTACGACATGAGTTGGCCCAAGACGAAGAGAGCTTTGCGGCGAGTGTTCGTGCCTCCAACCTACACGGAACAACTTCTATGCCAATTGGAGAACACCACCCAAGGATCCAAGTCCATCGACGAGTACTTCAAGGAGATGAAGCATGCCTTGCGATGTGCCGGCGTGGACGACCCCATGTCAATGAAGTTCCACTTCATGATGGGATTGAACAACGACATCTCCAAGACTATCTTCCTCGAGAACTACAAGTCCTCGGCGACAACTACATTGGTGCTCTCAAGGCGGAACAAGAACTCATGAAGGCCAAGGCTTCTCCACCCCAAGCACACTTCTCAAGACCAAGCTCAAAGACGACGAAAGCATGAGGCTAGTACCACCAAGATGTCCAAGCCCGATGAGCTCCAAGACGATGCTCCCAAGTTCGACTTAGCCGCCACCCTCTTTGTGGCATTTATGATGCCGAGTCCTCCACGACTGTTTTTCAAGATGGTGCGGTGACGAGTACGACTACGGAGACCTTCTAGGACCAACCTTTGGAGGCGAGCGACAAGGTGGCGAGCAAGGATAATGCTTCCATCTTAGGAGGCGATGTGATGTGGAGCATCCCTCACTCATCCCCATCGACGTACCTACATCTTCCTCAACACCACGTGGACCCATGACTCGAGCTCGAGCTAAGGCTATTGAAGATAAGGTGAACTCGCTCCTCTCCGAATTCCCTCTTCCTAATCACGAGACATGGCTACTACCTCATTGGAAACTCTATGTGTAATCCAGTACTTGGAGGCAGGCAAGGAACAGCTACTTGCAAGAGCCAAGACGACGAGGACCCCAAGCATGATGGAGAAGAAGAAAAGCTGCTGCTGAAGCTACAGGCGTCGGATGACCGACCGAGTCCGAACGTCCGGTGAGTTCCAGGACACGGACGACCAAGCTTTCCGGACGTCCGGTACTTCACCACCCGAACCGAATCTACGGACGCCCGAGGCGCACCGGACGACCAGGCGACAAGCAACCGAGCCGAATCTACGGACGACCGACGGTCTCCGGACGTCCGGACCGTCACGAAGCTCCGGACGACCGGACCACTCCGGACGTCCGATGGCATACAACGAGCTGAATCTACGGACGTCCGAGCCCGGCCGGACATCCGGACCGTCCCGAGGCTCCGGACGTCCCACGACTTCCGGACGTCCGGCCCCTGAGTGACCGCGCGCGCGGGCTGGAGCCCTTGTACCCCTTCACTTCGCCCCCATTTGCACTAAGACTATAAATAGACCTCCTCCTCCTCCTAGTTAGTTAGGGTTAGCATTGGTTTAGCTCATATTTTGTGTGAGGCGTTGCTCATCCACTTGGTTACTTCTCCTCGGAGCTCAGGACCTCTTGGAGAAGATCCCCAAGCGGATTCAGGACCCCTTCAAGGGAAGACAATCAATACCTACTCACCGAGAAGAACGGCTACCGTGTATCTTTCCTTTGTTGATTTGAATCTTGTGCTACCTTATGTGTTCGGTGATCTAGCCCTTGTGTTATCGATACTTGTCGGTTGAGTGTTTCTCTCATTCTCCTTGTGTCTTACCTTGTGTTTTCCGCGCGTTCCTCGTATTCTCCCCCCCCCCCCCCGTAGGATCCACTCCAAACGTGAAAGATCTGTCCCTAGGGTTCCGCCCTACATCATCTTGGTATCATGAGCCACGTTGATCACGTTTTTGAAGCCCCTACACCGTGTTTTCTAGCTTGATTTTGTTGTTTTCATCCTAAATTCAAAAATTCCCCACCAAAAATAGCCCCAAATTTTTTTTTGTGATTTGTTGGTGAGTTGAGATTTTGTTGGATTTGGTCCATGGATTTGATTTGCTACGTGTGGATCTAGCTTTCCCCACCCTCCCCACCCTTTTCCATACATCAATCCGCTCAATTTCGACCTCACCATCTTCTTTTTCCCTGAAATCTCGCAGTTCATCCCGAGCCTGATTTTCGCCCAGGCTTCGGACGACCGGAAAAGCCGGATGTCCGATGACGAAGACGACCGCAGCACTGGACGTCCGTTAAACCTGATGAAACTGAATTTTCAGTTCAGCCACCACCACAACCCCACCTTCCACCACATCTTCCAAACGTGCATACTCCACCATCTTCCACGATACATCCTATGACGATTTTGACACGTTTTGGTCCTTGAGATTTTGAGTTGTGGCTCCCGTGTCCTATTGTGTTTCGGCTATCTAGGTATGGTGCGACTTCATCACCACCACGGCTCATCTTCGCAAGGGTCTCATCATCGCCAAGGACGGTAACTTCGACGACATCTTTGTCATACCTTTCAATTGCATTGATACCCCACATGGCCTTACTTTTGCGTAGCTTACCCATCGATACTAGCCATTGAGTATTGCCGGCAACGTGACTTGTGCACATTAGTGGTCATACTCCATAGCATACATACCATACCACCGTGGTGCATATCTTGGGATCCACTTGTGTGTCACAAAGTTGTCATAGCATACACAATTGCTATCTTGGTTCGTGAAGTTTTGCATGAGAAAAGAGCTCAAAAGTGAAAGAGCCACCGAAGCTTTTAAGCAACGAGGAAAGATAAGCAAAGAGCTTATGAGCAAGAACCATAGCATCAAACAACATTAAGATTGTCATATCGGATCATCTTGGATCATAGCACCGAAATACCATACATATAGCATACGTGGGATAGAGATAGTTGCATTTTGCCTAGTAGGTTGTGCACAAGTTCCGTATCCGCCTATTGTGCAATCGTGCTAGTGTCTCTCTAGTATTGTGCAACAAGAGCATTTTCGTGGATTCCACATTTTGGCTCACTTTTGGTTTGCACAATCCCACTTATCTATTTGTGTGTGTGTTTCCGTGTACCATTATTTGCTTGGTCTACTTGTTGCATTTGCAAATTTGTGAACCTTTTCCAACATTATTGAAGCTCACTTACTATTGCATCAAATTTTGTGCCACCATCCTCACTAAGCTCCACCATAAGCTTTTACTTTTGTAGGTGTGAGAACCGACAAGGATTGGTACCAATAGTGCTATTTCATTGTCCGCATTTGAGTGAACTTGACTCATCATCAACATCGGTCAAAGGTACATTGGTATAAGTTCTTTTCCTTCTACCACTCACATTTTTGCTTGGAATAGCGGATAGGGCCAGTACTTCTACCAACCCACTCTTCCTCGAGCAAGACGACGACATGTCTTCATACGTCACCAAGAGCCACCTCTTTGGTGCCTGACAACAAGCGTTGCACCAAGAGCAACAAGCAATGAGCGACCGCGATCGACAACCTCGCCACCGACTTGCGACTCTCAGCAACAGCGTACAAGAGACTACTTCGATAACAAGTTCGACGCTCACAAACAAGAGAATGATGCAAGAATGGACGAGATCCGGCGCCTTTGATGAGGAGCCGGCATCATTCCACTTCTTCATCCTCAAGGCCAGCCGCTCGAGTCGACACTCCAGAAAGACGACTTACCTTCTACGACTCAAGTACACCGTCATCAAACACTCTTCGACAGGCCGCGCGTCAAGACCGTCATGCATCTCGCAACCCGCTACATGACAAGCATTCACAAGAGCAAGTCGATGAACAAGTCCCTCGTCCTCAATCAAACCAAGTCGCTTTTGCCCAAGCTCAAGAACGACAACGACTACGGCGCCAAGAGGAAGAACGAGCGCGTCTACACTAAGAGGAACGAGACGCCGAGGCTCAACGTCTTCACCAACAACAACGAGAAGTGCAAGCTCTTGAGGCGCAACGTGCCCTTCAAGAATCAAGTCGAGTTATCGCCAACCGCAACCGCGAACGGCGCAATCAAGAGGAAGCCCTTCGAGAGGAAATCCAAGAGAGGAACTACCAACCCCATGTGCAACGTCAAGTTCCTCAAGCTCCTCCACAAGCTCGTCAAGCTCCACCTCAACCTCAAGTTCAACAAGAGCAAGTTGATCATGGTCTTCCTCCACACCAAGAGCAACATGAAGACGATTGCAATCCACGTCAAGGGCGTCATCATCACCATCGCCAACAACACAATAAAGAGCAACGCTATGGAAAGCTCAAATTCACCATGCCCAAGTTCAATGGAAGCAATGACCCCGAAGAGTACCTTTCATGGGCATTGAAGGTCGACAAAATCTTCCATTTGCACAACTATGAGGAAGAAAAGAAGATCGCTATGGCATCACTTGAGTTCCAAGACTACGTGCTCATATGGTGGGAACAAATCCTTGAGCGCCGACAAGCAAGAGGCGAACCTCCAATCACCACTTGGGCTCAAATGAAGGATGTCATGCGAGCACGTTTTGTGCCAACTTACTACAACCGCGACCTCTTCAAGAAACTCCAACTCCTCAAGCAAGGAACAAAGAGTGTTGAAGAATACTACAAGGAAATGGAGATAGCCATGATTCGAGCCAATGTAAAGGAAGATGATGAGCAAACAATGGCACGTTTCTTGAATGGACTCAATCATCCCATCAAGAAGATCGCCGACTTCCAACCCTACTCCAACCTCATTGAGCTCGTGCATCAAGCTACAAAGGCGGAACGTCAAGTGCAAGATGACTTCAAGTACGCCAAGTACTCGTCCAAGACCTACGGCTTCTCCAACAACCAACCTTCAACAACTCCTCCAACATCTACATCAACCAAACCTTCTCCAAGCAATGACGACAAGTCAAGTTACAAGAAGACTTCGACAAGTTCAAGTTGTGCTCCTCCTACTACAAGCAACTTCAAGCCGCGTGCTTCATCATCTACTCTGATCGATGAGACCATCAAGACAAGCTCCTTCAAGTGTTTCACTTATGGCGGACGAGGCCACAAGTCCTACGAATGCACCAACAAGCGCACCATGATCCTCAACGACGATGGCACCTATGACTCAATGAGTGAAGAGGAGATGGAAGCCCTTGAGCAAGTGGCCATGCACCGGCGAGTGAACGAGGATGAAGATGATCAAGTCTTTTGTGATGAGGATTCGAGCCCCGCTATCGTTGTCTCCAAGGTTTTGACTCTTCAACATCAACAAGAAGAAGACCAACGATGCCACATCTTCCACACAAAGGCCGGCATCAATGGAAGGTCCGTCAAGGTCATCATCGATGGAGGTAGTTGCCACAACTTGGCAAGTGAAGAACTATGCTCCAAGATTCAATTGGTCAAGAGGAAGCACCCGCACCCTACAAGGTTCAATGGCTAAGTGACTCGGCACTATACTGAGTGGAGCATAAGGTCCAAGTCTCCTTCAAAATTGGTGCATATGAGGACACTTTGGAGTGTGATGTGGTCCCAATGACTGCTTTGCCACCTCCTTGGCTTCCACCATGGCAATTCGACCATGGTGTCTTCCACAAGCCAGGCGTACCAATCACTATAGTTTCAAGATGAAAGGGAATGAATATGTGCTACGACCTATGTCCCCTAGTCAAGTGATAGCCGACAAGCAAGCCACCCATCATGGAGAGAAGAGTGAGAAAGTGATCCACCAAAAAGTGAGTGAGCGCCACAAGCCAAACTTGAGAGCCTCTTCACCTAGAGAGATAAACCTCATCCTATTTGCCACCAAAAGTGAGATGAGAGAAGTGTGTGAGAACACATCTAGTGTGATGCACTTTGTCCTTGTGTGCAAGGATGGAGAGCCAACAACTAACACCTCTCATGAGCTACCTTTAGTGTTTCAATCTCTTTTGCAGGAATTCCAAGATGTTTTCCCCGATGAGCTACCTCCGGGCCTACCTCCTCTTCGAGGCATTGAGCATCGAATCGACCTCATCCCCGGAGCGCCTCTACCAAACAAAGCTCCATACCGAGTCAATCCCGAAGAAACCAAGGAGATTAAACGGCAAGTACAACAACTCATCGACAACGGTCATGTACGTGAAAGCTTAAGCCCATGTGCCGTTCCGGTTATACTTGTGCCTAAACCCGACGGAAGTTTCCGTTTGTGTTCCGATTGTAGACCTATAAATGCTATTACCGTTTGCTATAGGAATCCCATTCCTCGCTTAGATGATATGCTTGATGAACTTAGTGGAGCCAACTTTTTCTCAAAAATTGATCTTAAAAGTAGCTATTATCAAATTTGCATACAAGAGGGTGATGAATGGAAATCGCTTTCAAAACCAAATTTGGCTTGTATGAGTGGTTAGTGATGCCTATGGGTCTATCGGAGGCTCCCGGTACTTTCGTGAGTCTTATGCATCATGTGCTTCGCCCTTATATTGGAGTCTTTGTTGTGATTTACTTCGATGATATCCTTGTGTTTAGCAAAACCATGAAAGAACATCTTAATCATGTTAGGGCTGTTTTGCAAACCCTTCGCAAGGAAAGCTTTTATGCAAACATGAAAAAATGCACGTTTGGTGTTGACAAAGTGGTTTTCTTGGGTTTTGTTGTATCCTAAAAGGGTGTCCATGTTGATGAATCTAAAATTGAAGCAATTAAAACTTGGCCCCAACCAACCAATTTGCAAATAAGTGCGTAGTTTTCTTGGTCTTGCAGGTTTTACCGCTGCTTTGTGAAAGACTTTAGCACTATTGCCGCTCCTTTGCATGCTTTGAGTAAGAAGAATGCTCCTTTTGTTTGGGGATCTTTGCAATCCACCGCTTTTGATGAGCTCAAGTCTTTGCTTACTCATGCTCCGATTCTTGCTTTGCCCAATTTTGACAAAACTTTTGAGGTTCATTGCGATGCAGGTGGTACCGGAATTAGCGAAGTTTTGATGCAAGAAAAACGAGCCATTGCTTATTTTAGTGAAAAACTATCCGGTGCTCAACTTAATTGTCCCATCTATGACAAAGAATTGTATGCTCTTGTGCGTGTGTTACATACTTAGGAACATTATCTTCGACCTGATGAGTTTGTCATCCATACCGATCACGAAACACTTAAGTACCTAAAAGGCCAAACTAAGTTGAACAAGCTGCCATGCCAAATGGAGTGAATTTATTGAATCTTTCCCCTATGTGATCAAGTACATTAAGGGTAAGGAAAATGTAGTTGCGGATGCACTTTCACGCATATGCACGCTTGTCAATAAACTTGAGTTGAATGTTATTGGTTTTGAGCACATCAAAGACTTGTATGCTAATGATCCATCTTTTGCTATTCCTTATGCTAAGTGTTTGACGCATACTTCTTGGGAACAATATTATATCAAGGATGCTTATCCTATGAAAGCTAACAAACTATGCATTCCCGAGTCTTCTATTCGTTTGCTACTTTTGCAAGAGGCTCATGGAGGCGGACTCATGGGACATTTTGGTCGAGATAAGACATTTGCCACGCTCTCCAAGAACTACTTTTGGCCCAAGATGTTTTGAGATGTCTCACGCTTCACCAACCGGTGCTCTACATGTCGCAAAGCTAAGTCTAAAGCTCAATCTCATGGTCTTTACATGCCTCTTCCTATTCCTTATCAACCTTGGGAAGACATTAGCATGGATTTTGTACTTGGTTTGCCTAGAACTCAAAATGGAAAAGATTCCGTGTTTGTTGTTGTGGATAGATTTTCTAAGATGGCACATTTCATTCCTTGCAACAAGATAGACGATGCTTCACACATTGCAAATATATTTTGTAGGGAAATCTTGCGACTCCATGGAGTACCAAAGACAATCGTCTCCGATCGTGACGTCAAGTTCTTGAGTTACTTTTGGAAGAACCTATGCGCCAAGCTCGGAATCAAGCTCTTGTTCTCATCCGCATACCATCCTCAAACCGACGGCCAAACGGAGGTGACGAGAGTACGATCAAGAAGAACATCAAGGAGTGGGAGGCATGTCTACCCATCGCCGAAAGCACGCCTACAATCGCGAAGACACTCGACTACCGCAAGTCCCCCTTCGAGGTCGCTCACGGCTTCAACCCGTTGTCACCATTGGACATTCTACCACTTCCTCTACAAGAGCGCACCAACATGGATGCAAGTGCACGAGCAAGCTACATCAAGAAGATGCATGAGGATACAAGGCACACCATCGAGCGCCAAGTACAACGACTAGCGACCAAGCTCAACATCAACAAGCAACCCATGGTCTTCAACATTGGTGATCTAGTGTGGCTACACCTTCGCAAGGACCGCTTCCCCAACGAACGCAAGTCCAAGCTTCTCCCTCGAGCCGATGGACCTTTCAAGGTGCTAGCACACTACAACGACAATGCCTACAAGATCGCCCTACCACGAGACAAGTACAATGTGAGCGACATCTTCAACGTCAAAGACCTCGCGCCATACCATGGAGATGACGAATTTGATCCGAGGTCGGATCTCTCTCAAGGGAGGGGGGAGATGATGCGGAGCATCCCTCACTCATCCCCATCGACGTACCTGTATCTTCCTCAACACCACGTGGACCCATGACTCGAGCTCGAGCTAAGGCTGTTGAAGATAAGGTGAAATTGCTCCTCCTTGAATTCCCTTTTCCTAATCACGAGACATGGCTACTACCTCATTCGAAAACTCTATGTGTAATCAGGTACTTGGAGACGAGCCAAGGAACAGCTACTTGCAAGAGCCAAGACGACGAGGACCCCAAGCGTGATGGAGAAGAAGAAAAGCTGCTGCTGAAGCTACAGGCTTGGACGACTCGATCTAAGTCCTGGACGTCCGACGAAGTTCCAGACACGGACGACCAAGCTTTCCGGACGTCCTGCATTTCACCACCCGAATCAATTCACGGACGCTTCGAGGGCGCAGACCGGACGACCAGCGATAAGCAACCGAGCTGAATCTACGGACGACCGACGGTCTCCGGACGTCCGACCGTCACGAAGCTCCTGGACGACCGGACCACTCCTGGACGTCCGACGCTACGCACGACAGAGCTGAATCTACTTGACGTCCGAGCCCGGCCGGACATCCGGACCGTCCCGAGCCTCCGGACGTCCGACGACTTCCGGACGTCCGGCCCCTGAGTGACCGCGCGCGCGGGCTGGAGCCCTTGTACCCCTTCACTTCGCCCCCATTTGCACTAAGACTATAAATAGACCTCCTCCTCCTCCTAGTTAGGGTTAGCATTGGTTTAGCTCATATTTTGTGTGAGAGCCTTGCTCATCCACTTGGTTACTTATCCTGAGCTAAGGACCTCTTCGGAGAAGATCCCCCAAGCGGATTCAAGACCCCTTCAAGGGAAGAAAATCAATACCTCCTCACGGAGAAGAACAGCTACTCGTGTATCTTTCCTTTGTTGATTTCGAATCTTGTGCTACCTTATGTGTTCGGTGATCTAGCCCTTGTGTGATCGATACTTGTCGATTGAGTGTTTCTCTCGTACTCCTCGTGTCTTACCTTGTGTTTTCCGCGCGTTCCTCGTATTCTCCCCCCCCCCCCCCCGTAGGATCGACTACAAATGTGAAAGATCGGCCCCTAGGGTTCCGCCCTACATCACGATGTGCCATCTTCGGCCTTCATCCATGGTGACGGCGATGAGATGGTTGAGTATTTCACCTCGACCACGGTGACGTATGATGACTTGAGTAACTTTAGCCACCGTATTGAGAGTGAGAGTGACTTCACCAGTAGCCCCATATATGATGTGTTGCCCCAATTCCCATGTGAGGAGAGCCACAACCCCCATAACTTGAGTGAGATGAGTGACTCCACCATACGTGAGATTGAGTGCACCTATTTTGAGAGAGTGAGTGAACCACCACATAGTGAGAGTGTGATAGTTGATAGGTCATGTGAGGACACTATGATTTCTAATGACTTGACCTCTACCTCTATTGTTTCTTCTCATTTGGTGCTAGGTCCCATTTATGATGACACACCGATTCCATGACGACTCAAATCCTCCAGATTGGTCAAGACGATGGCCATGGTGGAATATGATGCACCCCCCACATGGTTCCATCAAGATGAAGATGACCACCATTTGGTCTTTACCACCTCATCAACACCACTTGAGTGGAATGAAAAAGGTACCATAGGTGACGGTGATGCTCTAGTCCCACTATTGGACATCCTTGACATTGATTGCTTGCATGATGTTGATCCCCCTATTGCCATGCTTCATGCTAGTATGATTTCCCCATGCGATGATTTGTTGCCCATTTATGATTAGTATGATGATTGCCATGTGGAGTCCAATAGTTGTGATACTATGTTACATAGGATTTCTTGTGATAATTCTCTCGGTCACATCATGTTTGCCAATCCGCTTGATTTGTCATATGCTATGCATGAGATCAATCATATGTCATATTTGCAATCTCTTCATAGTGACTATGCATATGCCATTAGAATTAACCCAATTTGCACTTATGGCATAGATGACAAGCCCATGGTCATTGGCTTTTGTTTTTCTTGTGATGATATTGCTAAGCTTCCTTTACATGATTTGCGCAATTCATCTACTATACCATGCCATGGTCACATAGAACCAAATATGCTTTGTTTTGGATGTTGTCAATATTCTCCATGTGATGTTTCTACTATGCTCATGAGGAAACCCCCATAGTGTCCTCATACATATTAGACGATCTTGATGCATTCCATACTTTGCATCACTCCCATAATTGCTTGCACCATATGCATACCATTCATAACAATGCTCTAGATATCACTAGTGATGCATTACACAATTGAATCTCCGTTATGCTATACATAATAACAAACCTCTCATGATGGATGACATGTTTCTATATCACGCATCTCATTTATTTGAGCATTGGATATTTTGTGCTAACCAACACATGCACGTATGCATCATGATGGATGATGTGTACATCTACCATGCACACACAATTTTTCCTTTGCCTTTGTTTTGAGTAGGTACCCATGAATATTTGTCAGCTTCACAATCCCACGAGTTGACAAAACGAGCTCTTGAGAGCAATGACGATTTGGGATCCCGTGGACTATCCTTACCACCGTTCACTTCGCGCAACGACTACGCGCATCTTTTCTACTTGGCTCTCACACGGCTATGGGATATATATCACTTCTTACCTTATGCCCATACTATCGTGTTCACTTTGCATGCTATGCCTCTTTACATGATTTTGCCATGCAATTCTGACCCTTGCTTGCATTTAACAATGATGCACCATTATGATACTCCTATGTGTATTTGCATGCTTGATGGAGATCCTTGTTGCTATTGCTATGTTTATCATGTGCCTCATGCTATTGTTGATTCTTGTGTTAGGAGAGTCATGATGTTCCATTGCTATTTACATAGGACTTCTTGCCAATACAATGATGATACTTTTCTCATATCTTGCTCTCATCCTTGTGCTATGTCATGTGAATTATTCATGCACACTATTTGCACCCATGACATCTTTGCCATCATTCCTTCTAGTACGTTGCATCTTCGCACTACTAGCTTGCTTGACTTGATCTCTATGATTGATTGCTTTGTCGCATCACCCATGTTCCATTCTTACTCGCTTTCTTGGAACCCCAATTTCTATGGCTCAGAAAATTCTGAGATAATTCACAAATATTCTAGGAACCCTAGGGCACCTCCCGAGCAAAAATATTTCATCACTTTTTGGAATATTTTTGCTACATAAAATCTTTTCTGTTCTGGATAGAAATGGTGGTTTCTACAGCAACTACCATTTTACTTGCTCATTTGACCTGAACTTTCTTGTGCTTATTAACCTTAGTAACTCTAAGCTAGCCTCCAAAGCACAGCTTCAAACTCCCAGCCATTTGACTACAGTAACATCACAAAGTTATCGCCGTAAACTTACTTGGTGGGTGAAAACTTCTCACCGCACTGGATCCAAACGAAATCGTGATAATACTCAAAACTACCACTTAACAACATGCCGACATCGAAGTTTATGCTTAGATCGACCTGATGTCATAGTTCACGCTGGTGACTGCTCATTCAAAGGCGTGTTTCAAGATGCGGCCGACGCGCTCTGCGACGCGCCCGAGCCTCTGTTGCTCGCGTGCTCGCTTCCCCGCCTGCCCAACCTTGCCAAAACTCGCCACCATCATCGTCTCGACACCCTTAACTCCTCCTCCTCGGCACTGCCCGACACCGAGTTTCGCCAGCCGAAGCACGGGCAAGGTCCGCCAGCCCAACAAAGGGTACAGCGTGACTGCCAGGCTCGCCGCCACACTCTTGATCCTGTGCTCGCCTCCGGCCGCCCACAAAGTGGCTGCGGACCTCCGCCGCCTTCTCCCCCTCTCATCGACGCTGTCACGCCGGTCACCATGGACAGGTGTCCACCGACAGAGCCCGAAGCACCCTCGCCGCTCGCCTATAAATAAAGCCCCCCCCAGCCTCCTCGAGAATCATCCAGCACTCACACACACTCCACGATCGAGTAGGAAACCGTAGCCCAGCCGGGCAGGCCTCGGCCTGGCCCCCGAGCTCGAGCTCGCCGGGCGATCCCTCCGTCGCTGCAGAGGCTCCAGCCCTCCCAGCCTCGGGCGGCCCCTCCAGGCCTCCGCCTCTCTCCGGTGAGGCCGCCTCGCCCGCTTGAGCCTCCGAGTGGCTCTCCTAACTGCCTTCTTCAACTCCGCGACCCTCGTCTGCCTCCTCCGCTATGAAGCTAGATTCCGATGCCGTCCGACCACCCCTAGCCACGCTACGGGTACGGGCAGGTGCGCCATCTTCCCCTCTCTCAATCCCTCCCTCTCGTTTTGGCCAAGGAGCCCTCGTCACCGGTGAGAGCTCCGGCTGGCTGCCGCCTCTGTTCTCTCTCCTCTTCCCCACCTGACTGCGGGGCCTGCTTAGTCAGCCCACTCAGACGCTGGCCTGTGGCAATGCAGTGGTGGCTCCCCTGGGCTTTACGCCTGACGCCACCCCCCAGTACTATTTCTTTTTATTCAAATTCATTTGAATTTACAGAACACTTCAAACAGTTATAACTTTTTAACCATAAGTCCAAATGAATTGATTCCTTTTGCATTGTCTTCTTTGAAAAGAAATCTAGCAGCTCACCAAAGATGATATTTTTCTGAGCTGTTTAGAATTTATGGTGATTTTCAGAAGAGTTCTTGATATTTTATTTTTGTGCTTAAAATTATTTTCAGAAGGTGAGGCTTGTCTTGAGGATCACCAGGAGGCTTGCGAACCTCATCTGCACTAAGGCAAGCCACAGCAACATTTTCATGAAGCCATTTCAATATTTGTGATTTTTCTTACTTGAATGAAATAATTAATCCATGCATTTAAATAATTATTGAGTTATTCGTATTCTATTAAATGTTGGTTAAGTTGTTATGCTTGATTTACAGAATGGTTGAAACTAGTTTAGTGGATAAAGCAAGATAAGATTTATTTGAGGTGATGTTAGAAATAATTTTGTTATGCATGTTAGTAATTATTCTAGCTATGTTTTTGCCTTCATAAATTGATAAAACTTTGTTTGAAAATATTACGTTAAATACTTGTTAAATCATATTACTTGTTTTACAGAATGTTTGAACCCAACTTAGAGATAAAGAAATTAAGAGTTGTTGATAGTGAATCTTTTTGTTATGCATATGAAAAAGTTATCGGAGTTACTTTCTTGCGTAAGAAATTAATAAAACTTGTGCAAAATATTTTGGTTATGTGGTGAGTCAATTTGAGCAAGTAGAGTAATGTGAGTTGTTGACGTTTATGCTTGGTGTGTATATGGATGACATCGGTCATTTTATCATTATATGATGCATGTGTTGTTTTGCATTTCATGGCATGCTATGACACCGGTCTTTTTTAGTTTAAAGGTTAACCTGAATATAACTCAACTTGAATATACCGTTGACTGGGTCATGGTGCCGCTGAATCGAGTTTCTTTCTACTGCAACCACATTTGCATTTATGTGAAGGCCTTGATTCAGTCCATTGACACGGCCTCTGGTCGGTGCCTCCATCTAGGGAACGTTATGTCGCGGCTTGCCCTCGCCCGCAATGGCGCATATAATCTTGTGTGCTCGTTGATGAGATTATGGTACCGAGTCCTCGAGTGGGAGTGTCCCCGAGTGGGAGTGTTTTGACCACGACGGTGGTCGGGGTGTCTTTGGTAGACATGGGGCCACCCAGGACCAGCCCATTGGGGATTTGGGTCGGAGTGGCCGGGAGAGTGCTGTGGCAATGGAGGGGTTTTGTCGGAATGTCGTTGGCCCACGCGAATGGGAGTGCGAGGCCATGGGTTCCGTGGTGTGGGTATAGTGTGCTACCTCTGCGGAGTGTGTAATCTATCGATAGCCGAGTCCACGGTCACGGACACCTCGTAGTAGGTCCCACCATGAGTCAACGATTAATAAAAATTGCACACTAGGTTGTAAACCTTGCATTGTTGAGGATGGCAGAAAGGCCATCGAGGAAATTGGGACCAGATATTGGTCGTGGTTGTGATCGCCGTAAGGATCACGAGTCATTTTGTTAAAGACCATGTTGGTGGTGTGTTTATGATACCACGTTGGTGGTGTGTTTGTGATCCGAGGATGATCATAGCTTGGTAAGTTGTCCCGAGGACGCTCGAGCATGATCACAAAGATGTTGACATATAGTGTTGCATTATTAATAATTGGTTAACTATCATGATATTGTTTGTCATTATGATTATGCCTGTTGTGAGCTTGCAAGTACATTCAATGCACTGACCTGGCGTGTCATGCCAGATTTTAGGAAAGTCTCATTGGAAAGGAGCGCTGTTCGAGTCTAGATCATGTCCACATCGGTGTTCCTGTGATATGGAACTTCCACTACGACGTTATTCCGCTGCGACGTAGTTGTTCGGATCGAGGCCCCTTTATGTTCACTAAATAATGTACATATTGTTCAGCCGCACCGAGTGTGCCGCTTAGCCTCAACAGCTGTTGTAATGTAAACCCTGTTCTGCTAGCATCAATAAAGCGGTTGTTTTCTATACCAATATGTTGTGTGTTGCCAGAAGACATGATCTCTGGGCTGGCAATGCAGGGTAAACCGGTCACTCTGAGCCGGGGTGCCACAACGATTGGTATCAGAGCCACGCAGACTGTAGGCCACGCTAGACTACGACGTGTTAACTGGACGCTAGGCGCGAGTAAATTTGAGTGCCGATAGCAGTTATAGCTGGTTGTTGCATTGTAGTCATTTGATTATTATTGATATGCTAACCTGCTAATGGTTGTGAGTGTAGATGGCTCGTGCCGTGTCAGATCCGCGCGGGCTTGCAGTACCGATGTCAGACATGTCACCCCCACCTTCTCCGCGAACGCAGGTGCCGTCGCATGTACCCTCACGGAGACGAATCCAAAGATACCGGTGTGTACCGGGAGCATCTAGCGTACTCAATGTATGAGTATCAAGCAGTGGTTACTCTCACGCACCAGCCGATTCCGGCTCTTACACTCAGATTTTGAGCGGTTACGCCTCCACCGCTTCTTAGGCTGTCCAGTTTGCCGCATTTGAGGTCCTTGTCGAGCTTCGTTATACCGAGGTCCAAATGCAGCACTACCCAGGTTTCTATTACTACCCATCTCTACACGCATAACGGTCAGGTCCGCTTCCCTCTCGCTGATCCGAGTCTGATAGTGTTGCTAGCCATCTTGCTCGCTATATCACTGCTAGCTATCTCGATGATCCACGAGGCCGGCTCGAGAGCCGACTGCGTGCTGCATTTCTTTAGCCACTACTTTGGTCACTTCTAGATCCGACACTACTCCTTCCTCACTGGGATTTACCCCTTATGTCCCAGTTAGCTCTAGCTCCCCTATTTCGCCGGTTACTCCCCCAAGTAGCATGGGCGTCTCGGCCGTGAACCCTCTTAGTGCTCCTGCCGAGTGGGTCTCACTTCTCGCTACTCCTGCAGCCCCGATGCTTCATCCTACCCCTGCCCCTGAGGGAGAGCCCTCGCGGAAGCGTCGTCGTGTTACCTTTAACCCGGAGGTTTCCGTTAACCACGTCAGTTCAGGATCCGAGACCGCTTCAGGGGAGGACACCGCAGCACCAGCAGAGCAGTAGTGTCTTTGAGTATTTGCAGTCATCTGGATGATGTACGGATGTACTTGTAGGAGTCATGATGCTTCATGTATGAGAGTAGTGGAACCCATCATGTTGTTTACTTTTCATGTATGAGTCTATGTATAATTCTGTTGGGACTTTAATCGCCGTATTTTCTTTGCTCTTTTGTCTTTTTCGAGATTTGTTGCTGGCTTTTCCCCAATTTTATTCTTGGATGTCTCTCATCTCGATTGCGTTGTCTTGGGAAAAATACTCAATAGGATGACGCGGGGAGGCAGCAGTAGCAACGTTCGTGAGGGAACTCCTGTTCGTCGTTCCGCACGAGAGGCGGGATATTCTCCCGAGCCGTACGTTCCACCACCACCTCCACCGCCTAATCCTCCCTCCACCGAGCAAGTTCTGCATATGTTTGAAGAGAAAAGGAACAATGATCTGATTGAAATATTGAGAAGTGTGCAAGCTATGGTTGGACAGATCGAAATCAGAATGGTCATCACTCAAAGTCGCCGATTTTCAGAGGACCAATCCACCTGGGCCAGTCAGATTGTTGATCCATTGGATGCGTATTTATTGGTTGCGCACCATGGAGAAAAATCTTGAGATTGATAATCAAGGAAATGATAAAGTTCCATTTGCAACTCATTACCTCGGCTACGAATCGCCATATGGTGGGAAAATACAAAGGCCATGTGGCCGATTGATGAGGAAATCACCTGGGAAAAATTTAAGGATAAGTTCCGAAAATATCATATCCCTACTGGAGTTATGAAGGCCAAGCAGCGTGAATTTCTCGCGCTCGTCCAAGGAAATCAGTCTGTGGCTGAATATCTGCAAAAATTCAATCATTTGGCCTGTTACTCTCAGATGACGTACATCAAGAAAGGAAGATTGACAGATTTCTTGGAGGTTTAAATCCGCAACTTCGGTGTGCTCTCAGTATGTTTGATTTCACAGATTTCCAAACTCTGGTGGACAAGGCATTCATTGCTGAACGAGAGCACAAGCTTATATCAGATAATAGGCCTGCTAACAACGACAACAAGTGCAAGTTTGAGCCACAGAAGGATGGGCAACCTGTGCAAAAGGCTCGTACCTGGCAGCAGACTCAGGTGGAATACAGGCCAAATTGGCAGCAGAATGTTAACAGGACCACCACTCAAGTCAAGAATATTGTGACCAAACCAACACATGAGGAGCGCCAGTGCAATAATTCTTGTTTCATTTGCGGGCAGCACGGACATTATGCCAAATAAAGGCCCCAAGAACCACAAGATGAATGCCCTAAGCAGGCCACAAGTCAACTTTATGGAGTCAGGGCCAACCCAGCAAAACTTCATCACAAGACGTGCATCATATATCTCCGCCGATGAAGCCCAAGAGAAGCCAGAAGTCGTAATTGGTAGGTTTTCTGTTAACGACATACCTGCCATAACTTTATTTGACTCTGGGGCTACCCATTCTTTTATTTCTCGGAGTTTTGCTGCCCAAAACAATTTTCCTTGCACAATTTTGGGCAAAAATATGCTTGTACAAACCCTGGGATCTATAATCAAGAGCAATCTAGTCTGCCGTGACCTGGAGATCAATATCAACGGAATCTACTTTCCAACATCTCTCGATAATCATTAAGGCTCGAGCAGTTGGATATTATATTGGGTATGAATTGGTTGACCAAATATCAAGTTTGCATAAATCAAGAACCCGAGAAGTCAATTTGACCAGTCTGAATGGGCAGCTCACTCAAATTCTATGCTCACAAGCATATACCCAAGCCAGAATCTAGTTTGCTCACCGTGGTTGAATTGGAATTTATTCCTGTGGTCGATGAGTACCTCGATATGTTTCCGTAAGAACTGCCAGCATGCCACCAGATCGAACTGGAGTTTGCAATAGATCTTGTGCCCGGGACCGCACCGCTATACAAGAAGTATTACCGGATGCCCTCATCAGAATTAGTGGAGCTAAAGAAGCAGCTTGACGAATTACTCCAGAAAGGTTATATTCGTCCCTGCTCTTCACCGTGGGGATCACCTGCTATTTTCATGAGCAAAAAGTATGGTAGCCTCCGTATGTGCATAGACTACCGCCAACTGAATGAGGTCACCATCAAAAATAAATATCCGCTACCAAGGATTGATGATCTGTTTGATTAGCTCAGTGGGGCTAAAGTATTCTCAAAAATCGATTTACGGACCAGATATCGTCAGCTCAAGATTAAAAAGGAGGATATTCCAAAGACCGCATTCACTACACGGTACGGTCTTTACGAATATACAGTGATGTCCTTTGGTCTCACCAATGCCCCTGCCTTCTTCATGCATATGATGAACAAAGTGTTCATGGACTTCCTCGACAAATTCGTGGTAGTCTTCATCGACGACATCCTCATTTACTCCAAGGGTGAAGAAGAGCATAAGGATCACCTTCGAGCAAAGGTGCTACAACGGCTCAAGAACCATCGCTTATACGCCAAGTTCAAGAAGTGCGAATTTTGGCTCAAGCAAGTTGGGTTTCTCGGACATGTACTATCCAATCAAGGTATAGCCGTGGACCTGAGCAAAGTAAAGGATGTGCTCGATTGGTACCGCCTACCATCAGTAACACAGATCCGGAGTTTCCTCGGATTAGCTGGATACTATCGTCGTTTCATTGAAGGGTTTTCCAAAATTGCTAAACCCATGACGGAGGTGCTAAAAAAGGATAGAATGTTTAAGTGGACAGAGGACTGTGAGAAGAGCTTTAATGAGCTAAAGACACGTCTGACAACCGCACCTGTATTGACTCTTCCAGACATTTATCGCAGCTTTGATGTGTACTACGATGCCTCCAGACAAGGTATTGGTTGCGTGCTGCTGCAAGACGGCAAGGTAGTAGCATATGCATCGCGACAGCTACGACCCCATGAGGGAAATTATCCTACTCATGATTTGGAATTGGCTGCAGTGGTTCATGCATTAAAAATTTGGAGACACTACCTCATTGGAAAAAGGTGCCAAATGTTTACCGACCACAAAAGTCTCAAGTACATTTTCACTCAGCCAGATTTAAATCTACGTCACTGACAATGGCTAGAGTCGGTCAAGGATTATGACCTTGGAATAAATTACCATCCAGGCAAGGCCAACGTCGTTGGCGCGCCAAATGAAATCCCATCGCCTTAAAATGTCATGTTAAAATCATTGCTCATCGAACTTCAAGAGGAGATCGCCAGCTCAACTTGGTCATCGTGGATGCTGGCCTCGCTAATATTTTGGAAGTTACCCCCACACTTGAGATGGAAATCCGCAAGGCCCAGCCAGGTGATGCCGAGCTACAAAAACGTGCCAAGGGCCAGATGGCAAGGCAGCCCCCAGATTTCTTCAAGGACAAATTCGGTACCCTCTGATTCCGTGGACGAATTTGTGTACCAAATCAACCGGACTTGAAGAAGAAAATCTTGTCAGAAGCACACGAATCCGCGTATTCCATTCATCCGGGGGGTACAAAAATGTATGAGGACCTTAAACAAATATTCTGGGTGGGATGAAGAAAGACATTGCCTATTTTATAGCTTGTCATGACATCTGCAACAAGGTGAAAGCAGATCATCGTAAGCCACCGGACTTCTCCAACCACCGCCAGCTTACAAAGTGGAAATGGGATGACGCTTGCATGGATCTCATCACGTGATTGCCTCGGACTCCAGCGAGGCAAAGATGCAATCTGGGTTTTAGTAGACACGCCACCAAGGTTGCTCACTTCATCCCGATCAGCACTCGACATGTAGCAGCTTTGAACTTGCACAATCAGTATGTATCCGTAATCGCTGGCCCGCGATAGAGTACCCTGAATTATCACTTCCGATCGAGGTTCTTTGTTTACCTCCGCTTCGGTCCCGCCTCCATCAAGCCTTGGGGACAACATCGAAATATAGTATCGCTTATCACCCTCGGACCGATGGACAGATCGAGCGGGTAAATCAAATACTCAAGATATGTTGCGAGCCTGTGTAAGCAGCCAACGGAGCTTAAATGGGAAGATTGCTTGCCATATGTCGAAGTTCCTCTTATAACAACAGCTTCTGCACCAGTTTAAAGATGTCACCATACGAAGCTCAGATGGCCATAAGTGCCAAGACTCTCTAAATTTGTCTCAAGTCGAGATAGCCGATTCTTCAAACAGATCTCATGATGGAAGCTGAGAGACAAGTTAGGGAAATCAGAGACAGACTACAATTGGCCAAGTCCCGTCAGAAGAGTTATTATGATGCAAAGCATCGGCAGGTCAGTTTTGAACCCGGAGAACACGTATATTCTCGAGTCACTCCTATGAAAGGAGTTAAGAGATTTCAGACTTCGTGGAAAGTCGGCACCCAGATTCGCTGGTCCATTCCCGATTATGTCTCAAGTGGGTACGGGTTGCATATCAACCTGGAACTACCCCCGGAATTGGCAGACATACACAACGTGTTCCATGTTTCGCAATTGAGACGATGCATATCCCCGCCTGAGAAAAGGACTGCAATGGCTGAGATAGAATTGGCAAGAGATTTAACTTATGAAGAAAGACCATTCAAAATTTTGGATCAGATGGAAAGGGTCACTCGCAGCAAAGTCAGAAAATTTTACAAGGTTCAGTGGGAGCATCACACAGAGTCAGAAGCAACTTGGGAGCAGGAAGAATTCCTTTAGGATCAATATCCAGAGTGGTTTTCCCAAGCAACCGAATCTCGAGGACGAGATTCATTCTAAGTAGGGGAGGTTTGTGACAGCCTGGTTTTTGCCCTCTCTTAATTGCTTGATTTTTCATTTGAAATTTTTGAAACTTGGATTTCTTGAATCTTTTCATTTGGACTTAAACACTTGGGCATCCTTGGCTTTCACCCAAGTGCTTCACTTATCTACCAAATCATCATTTCACTTCGGATCCACCCCAAAATAATCTTTGGAATATTTTTCTTAAATGAAAAACATTCATTTTCTCTCAAAAACCCTAAGCCAAATCTGTTTGCTTCAAAGCAACCCCAATTTCTATGGCTCGGAAAATTCTGAGATAATTTACAAATATTCTAGGAACCCTAGGGCACCTCACTGAGCAAAAATATTTCATCACTTTTGGAATATTTTACATGTAAAAATCTTTTTCGTTTCCGGACAGTAAATGGTGGTTTCTATAGCAACTACCATTTTACTTGCTCCATTTGACCTGAACTTTCTTGTGCGTATTTACCTTAGTAACTCTAAGCTAGCCTCCAAAGCACAGCTTCAAACTCCCTGCCATTTGACCACAGTAACATCACAAAGTTAATGCCGTAAACTTACTTGGTGGGTGAAAACTTCATCGCACCTGGATCCAAACCAAATCGTGGTAACACTCAAAACTACCACGAACAACATGCTAGACATCGAAGTTTATGCTTAGATCAACCTCGATGTCATAGTTCATGCGCGGTGACTGCTCGTCTGTGCACGCCGGCATGCGGCCGACACGCTCTGCGACCCGCCCGAGCCTCTGTTGCTCGCGTGCTCGCTTCCCCGCCTGCCCAACCTTGCCAAAACTCGCCACCATCATCATCTCCACACCCTTAACTCCTCCCTGGCACTCGCCGAAGCCGGAGCTCACCGCAGCAAGCACGGGCCAGATCCGGCCAGCCCAACAGTGCGGAGCGCACTGTGCTCGTTGCCACCCTCTTGATCCTGTGCTCGTCTCCGCTCGCCCACATTGTTCGCGTGACACCGCTCGTCGCCGGGCGCAGTGGACAGGTGTCCACCATGAGCCCGGGCACCTCGCCGCCTATAAATAGAGCCCCCCACCTCCTCGAGCATCATCCAAAGACTCACACACACTCGACGATCGAGTAGGGAAGTCAGAGCTCAGCCGGGCAGGCCTCGGGCCGCTGCCTCGAGCTCGAGCTCACGGGCGATCCTCTGGTTGTCTGCAGTAGCTCCAGCCCTCCCAGTTCGGGCGACCCTCCAGGCATCTCGCCTCTCTCCCGTGAGGCTGCCTCGCCCCACTTGAGCCTCTCGAGTGGCCTCTACTGCTGCTCTTCCTCAACTCCGGCGACCCCTCGTTCTGCCTCCGCTATGAAGCTAGATTCCGATGCCGTCTGACCACCCCTAGCAACGCTACGGGTATGGGCAGGCGCGCCTTCCCTCTCTTAATCCCTCCTCTCGCTTTTGGCCAAGGAGCCTCGTCACGGGCGCGAGAGCTCCACGGCCGCTGGCCGCCTCGCTTCTCTCCTCTTCCCACCTGACTAGCGGGGCCCGCTCATAGTCGCCACTCAGACGCTTGTGTGGCCACTGAGTGGTGGCGCCTGGGCTTTACGCCGACGCCACCCCCCAGTACTATTTCTGCTTATTCAAATTCATTTGAATTTATAGAACACTTCAAACAGCTTATAACTTTTAACCATAAGTCCAAATGAATTGATTGCTTCTGCATTGTGTTCTTTGGAAAGAAATCTAGCAGCTCACCAAAGATGAGATTTTTCTGAGCTGTTTAGAATTTCTGGTGATTTTCAGAAGAGTTCTTGATATTTTCTTTTTGTGCTTAAAATTATTTTCAGAAGGTTAGGCTTGTCTTGAGGATCACCAGGAGGCTTGTAAACCTCATCCGCACTAAGGCAAGCCACAACAACATTTTCATGATGCCATTTCAATATTTGTGATTTTTCTTACTTGAATCAAATAATTAATCCATGCATTTAAATAATTATTGAGTTATTTGTATTCTGTTAAATGTTGGTTAAGTTGTTATGCTTGATTTACAGAATGGTTGAAACTAGTTTAGTGGATAAAGCAAGATAAGATTTATTTGAGGTGATGTTAGAAATAATTTTGTTATGCATGTTAGTAATTATTTTAGCTATGCTTTTGCCCTCATAAATTGCTAAAAATTTGTTAGAAAATATTCTATTAAATACTTGTTAAATCATATTACTTGTTATACAGAATGTTTGAACCCAACTTAGTGATAAAGAAATTAAGAGTTGTTGATAGCAAAATCTTTTTGTTATGCATATGAAAAAGTTATCGGAGTTACTTTCTTGCGTAAGAAATTAATAAAACTTGTTGCAAAATATTTTGGTTAAGTGGTGAGTCCTTTTGAGCTAGTAGAATAATGTGAGTCGTTGAAGTTTATGCTTGGTGTGTATATGGATGACATCGGTCATTTTTATCATTATATGATGCATGTGTTATTTTGCATTTCATGGCATGCTATGACACCGGTCATTTTTAGTTTAAAGTTGAACTGAATATAACTCAACTTGAATATACCGTTGACTGGGTCATGGTGCCGCTGAATCGAGTTTCTTCCCAATGCAACCACATTTGCCTTTATGGGAAGGCCTTGATTCGGTCCATTGACATGGCCTCTGGTCGGTGCCTCCATCTAGGGAAGGTTATGTCGTGCTTGCCCTGGCCCGTAAGCAGACATAATCTTGTGTGCTCGTTGATGAGATTATGGTACCGAGTCCCCGAGTGGGAGTGTTTTGACCACGACGGTGGTTGGGGTGTCTTTGGTAGACACGGGCCACCCAGACCAGCCCGCTGGGGATTTGGGTCGGAGTGGCTGGAGAGTGCCGTGGCAATGGAGGGGTTTTGTCGGAATGCCGCTGGTCCACCCAATGGGAGTGCGAGGCCATGGGTTCCGTGGTGTGGGTACAAGCAGTGCTACTCGCAGAGTGTGTAATCTATCAATAGCCGAGTCCACGGTCACGGACAGCCCGTAGTAGGTCCCACCATGAGTCAACGATTAATAAAAATTGCACACTAAGCTGTAAACCTTGCATTGTCGAGGATGGCAGAAAGGCCATCGAGGAAAGTGGGACCATATATTGGTCGTGGTTGTGATCGTCGTAAGGATCACGAGTCATTTTGTTAAAGACCACGTTGGTGGTGTGTTTATGATACCACGTTGGTGGTGTGTTTGTGATCTGAGGATGATCACGGTTGGTAAGTTGTCCTGAGGGACGCTCGAGCATGATCACCAGCATGTTGACATATAGTGTTGCATTATTAATAATTGGTTAACTATCATGATATTGTTTGTCATTATGATAATGCCTGTTGTGATCTTGCAAGTACATTCAATGTAATCGACCGGGCGTGGTCATGCCAGATTTCAGGAAAGTCTCGTTGGAAAGGAGCGTTGTTCGAGGCTAGATCGTGTCCACATCGGTGTCCCTGTGATATGGAGCTTCCACTACGATGTTATTCCGCTGCCACGTAGTTGTTCGGATCGAGGCCCCTTTATGTTCACTAAATAATGTACATATTGTTCAGCCGCACCGAGTGTGCCGCTTGGCCTCAACAGCTGTTGTAATGTAAACCCTGTTCCGCTAGCATCAATAAAGCGGTTGTTTTCTGTACCCAATATGTTGTGTGTTGCCAGAGAACATGATCTCTGGGCTGGCAATGCAGGGTAAACCGGTCGCTCTGAGCCCACACTTGTACACTTCCTTAGAAAATTTGTTGTGATCTTTCTTGATGGCATATTCATACATCATGATCATCTTGACCACCATCAATTGCATGACAACATAGTCACATTGAGCACCAATTACCATGTTCATGCTTTTGATAAACCATCCCATTATGACATCATTTTGCACAATGGTTGCATTGATCACATTCACAATACATTTGTGTGCACAATGAATGCTTTTGCTTCCATGATCGCTTTGCATATCATTCTATATCATCTTGTTAAGCTTCATGCTCTTTGTTACGAACAATCTTGTTGCACGGACTCGGTCCTACATGATGGACACTTTGTGTGCGCTAACCATTGTATTTCCGAGTGTCGCTTGTGTTTGCTCTTTTTGCATGTACACCACTCCGGAGACACCTTGGTGTATTTGGATTGCGCAATGTCTTCTACTTCGTCCTACTACAAGTCCGTCCACGACAACCGTTTCCATGGTGATGAGGTTTTTCATCCGAGGTCGGATCTTTCCCAAGGGAGGGGAGATGATGCGGAGCATCCTACGATCATCCCCATGTCCACTATGACTTTTCCCCAAGCCCCAAGTGGACATACGGCGAGACCTCCAACATGCGCCATTAGACATGAGGTGAACTCTCTCCTTGTTCAAGTTCCTTGGACCCACATGAAACATGGCTACTACCTCAAACAAAGACACTTTGTGTGCCTAGGTACCAAGGAACCAACAAGGAGAAGGAATGGTGCAAGATGGACACCAAGAGCATGGACAGGGATTTTCCCAATGCAGAGATAGAGGTACTACCGGTTGAACTACCGCCCAAACTACCGGTCCACCAGTACTACCACCCAACTACCGGTCAAGCTTCTGTGATGAGACCGGTGCAAGGCCGAACAGCACCGAACAACCGCTATATTCGTTAAACCGGTACTACCGGCCCCATGACCGGTACTACCGCCTCGCCTACGCTGCATATTGAAGGGGTTTCACCCCATGTATCCCCAACTTACCCCTTGGACTATATATACTTGTCCCTTAGCTCCGTACTAGGGTTAGCAAAGGATTAGCTCATGTTTGTGTGAGAGCTTTTCTCATCCACTTGGTTACCTTCTCCTCTGAGATCGCGCCTCCTCGAAGAAGATCCTTCCAAGCGGATTCAAGACCCCCTCTTGGGTGGCCCCATCAAGACCTCCTCACAAAGAAGAACTGGTTACCCTTTCTATCGTCCTTTGTTGGATTTAGATCTTGTATCTCCCCTTGTGTTTCGTGGATCTAGCGCATGTGTGATTGTATCTTGTTGGTTTGGAGAGTTCCTCTTGTGTTTTCCCTCGTTTTCCCCTTATGTCCTTCGTGTTCTTAGTTGGGATCTGCTCCTTCCGTGAAAGATCGGCCGTATAGGGTTCCACCCTACATCATGCCCCCCTTCTGTTCCCCACTCTAATCTGGTGCATGACATGTCGACCTAGATGCTGGCTCTCCCACATGTCGGCGAAGTACGTAAGAAGGAGCAAAGAATCATGCGGTATATATAGTGTATATATTAGTACTACTACTCACATCGGAGGAGTGCGAACCACGGCAGCCTAGTGAACCAACAGACGATAGGCCATAGTCATCTTTGTTTGGATCCCTGAGTGAACCAAAGAAGGCGAACCACGGCAGCCCAAAGTGCACCAAAGAGTAGAAAACAATGTGGTGATATGGCCATAAAAACAATGTGCTACAAATTCATCAGAGCACGACAAAGATTACTCCTCTTTGTTTGGATCCCTGAGTTAGAGCTAGTTTGGGCTGAAATAGCCTCAAAGTGTCCAAACAGGAGAGGTTAGTTTGAGCTAGTTTGCTCTAACCTAGCTAAAAACTAGCCTGGTGGAGAGGTTCTAATTGGGTTAGTTCTCCTCGGGCCCACTAAAAGAGAACTAAAAAATCCCCCCTGCCCACACCAGATCGCTCCCTCCGACCCCCCTCGCACGACTCCTCTCTGTACCCCATCGCGCGGCCCGCCCAAGTGCCGCTCTGCCGCTCGCCCTCTCCCTCCTCCGGCTGCCCTCTCCCTCCAGCCTCTAACGCCCTCCTCCGGCCGCCGTCGCCCTCTCCCTCCGGCCTCCGAAGCTTGCCCCGCTCCCCCTTCACCTGTCGGTTTTCTCCCTCTGTCGTGCGCGGTGGTGGTGCATCTACCAGGGAGGTCGCAAGAGCGGTGAGTTTGTCCGTTCCTTCTATGTCTCATAGCCATATCATTGATCTTGCTCGCTCTAGCGCTAATTCTGATTTGTAAAAGTAGATCCTGATTAAACTTAGTATAGATTTGTGGTGCACACATGGAATTGTTTGATGTTGCTTGAGGAGGTAATAAATCTTTCTAGAGGCCCAAAGATTCAGCCACCTTTCTAGGTATTTCAGTTTCTTGTGTATGCATTATTTCTAGAGGCCCAAAGATTTAGTTCACCTTTCTAGGTATTTTAGTTTCTGTGCTTGGATTATTTCTAGAGGCCCAAAGATTCGGGTTCGCAATGCCGCAAGCTGCCCTCGCTACCCATGTCGGTCTCGACCTCAACTCGCAAGCGTCGGCGTCGGAGGGGTTCCCGGGGCTTGGGCTCAACAGAGCCTTTCTCCAGAGTGACGATGACGGGCTCCTCCCTGGGCGCGTCAGGGGCTCCAGGCACCCTCCTGTAGGACCTTGAAGTATGTCTAGAGGGGGGGTGATTAGACTACTTGAACAATAAAAACCTAACCTTTTCCCAATTTAAGACTTTGGCAGATTTTATCTATTTTTGAACAAGTCAAGCAATCTTCACACAATTCAAGCAACCATGCAAAGAGTATATAGGCAGCGGAAAATAAATCATGCAACTTGCAAGAATGTAAAGGCAAGGGTTTGGAGGATTCAAACGCAATTGGAGACAAGGATGTTTTTGTCGTGGTTCCGATAGGTGGTGCTATCGCATCCACGCTGATGGAGACTTCAACCCACGAGGGGTAACGGCCACTTGCCGAGTCCACGGAGGGCTCCACCAACTAAGGGTCCACGAAGAAGCAACCTTGTCTATCCCACCATGGCCGTCGCCCACTAAGGACTTGCCTTTCACTAGCGGTAGATCTTCATGAAGTAGGCGATCTCCTTGCCCTTACAAACTCCTTGGTTCAACTCCACAATCTTGCTCGGAGGCTCCCAAGTGACACTCTAGCCAATCTAGGAGACACCACTCTCCAAGAAGTAACAAATGGTGTGTTGATGATGAACTCCTTGCTCTTGTGCTTCAAATGATAGTCTCCCCAACACTCAACTCTCTCTCACAGGATTTGGATTTGGTGGAAAGAAGATTTGAGTGGAAAGCAACTTGGGAAGGCTAGAGATCAAGATTCATATGGTTGGAATGGAATATCTTGGCCTCAACACATGAGTAGGTGGTTCTCTCGTAACTTTTAAGTTGGAAGTGTAGGTTTGTTCTGATGGCTCTCTCCACGAATGAAGAGGAGGTGGAGGGGTATATATAGCCTCTACACAAAATCTAACCGTTACACACAATTTACCAAACTCGGTGGGACCGAATCATCAAACTCGGTCGGACCGGTTTAGTAAATCAAGTGACCGTTAGGATTTTCGGTGGGACTGACATGCATCTCGGTAGGACCGATGTGGTTAGGGTTAGGGCATAACGTAATCTCGGTGAGACCAATCACACAAACTCGGTGAGACCGAATTTGGTAATTAGCTAACCAGAGAGTTGGTCAGGTAAACTCGGTGGGACCGATTTTCTTTCGTGAGACCGAAAAGTTACAAAAGGAAACAGAGAGTTTACATTGTAATCTCGTGGGACCGATCACTCACTTCGTTAGACCAAAACGTTAATTAAGGGAAACAGAGAGAGATTATAATACCATCTCGGTGAGACTGAGATCCCTATCGGTGAAACCGACGGTTGCCTAGGGTTTGTGGCAAGTGTTGGCTATGACATCTGAACTCGGTGGTGCCGGATAGAAAGAATCGGTAGGGCCGAGTTTGACTTTGGGTTTAGGTCATATGTGGATGTGAGAAAGTAGTGGAGGGTTTTGGAGCATATCACTAAGCACATGAAGCAAAAGGCTCATTACGCAACACCTCATCCCTTCTTGATAGTATTGGCTTTTCCTATAGACTCAATGTGATCTTGGATCACTAAAATATAAAATGTAGAGTCTTGAACTTTTGAGCTTGAGCCAATCCTTTGTCCTTAATGCTTTGAGGGATCCACTTTCATCATCCATGCCATGCCATTCATTGAGCTTTCCTGAAATATTCATCTTGGTGTAGTATTAGCTCAATGAGCTATATGTTGTTATGAATTACCAAAACCACCTAGGGATAGTTGCACTTTCACCTCCCTGTCGTGAATGCCTTCCATGATGAGTTATCTCATGTTTTGTTTCATGGAGTGTTTTTTTTTTTGAAGCTTGATTGGCGACTTGTTTGTTTAAGTGGGATATCTCATTTGTAGAGCCCACACATAAAATTTATCATGTTTTGCATGCTTGATTTGTAAAGATGGTTCGTTTATGTCAACTGTGAGTGGGAGGAGGCCACACAAGAGCCGGCCAGACCAAATCTGGAGGACATAGGGCCCAAAGTAGTCAAATGATTGAGAAAGAGCATTTATTGTGAATCTAACCCTGCCATCCAAACACCTCTTTGGTTAGAGTTGTTTAGGGTTAGAATCTAACTCTAACCTCTAACTGAGTTAGAGTCCTCCTCGTCTCGGTTCATCGCCGTCATACTTTCCCCATTCCTGTGTTCTCAGTATCCTGCGAATCAAAGAGGCCCTTAGACCGATTTAGGTCCGATTGTTTTTTATAAATGTGTTATGTCCAAAATTTAATGAACGTGCTGCGGTTTCAACGAAAATAATCCGATTTCACGTAGTAATTCATTCATTTATTTATTCTTCTGCGGGGGCTTTGCATGTAATTCGTGGGGTCTGAAATGTAAAGTACCCCGCATGGTTGCATATGCTTCGAGTCATGCATGCACTATGACCCAGATGCTCTATGTCCCACATGTCGGCGAAAGGGAGCACGTGCAGATAGCCTAGGAGTACATATAGGAGGATAAAATGCGTGAAAAAATATGTACTATGAAGCGTAGCTGTGGTTCAAAAAGGAGACCTAAAGCGATGACTGGTATAGGTTGCACGCACCCAACTAGTGTACTAGATGTACTACTACTTTTTCCCAAAAAAACAGGTACGAGTGCTCAGTACTCCTATTCTATCAACATGAGTCCCATCTGACAACAAATGTCTGCGTAAATGGCCTAGCTCTTCTCCTCGCTTCATCTTCTAATTCTAAACTCAGCCGACGTGCGGTGGGCGGGGTGGGGATTTGCCGATGGTCGGTTTGCTCAACTGCGGCCCCACCTCACAG
This sequence comes from Aegilops bicornis, assembly GCA_021605145.1. Lineage (NCBI taxonomy): Eukaryota > Viridiplantae > Streptophyta > Magnoliopsida > Poales > Poaceae > Aegilops > Aegilops bicornis. The sequence goes on along the minus strand of CM038671.1, from coordinate 254,176,244 downwards.
AGAAAATGTTACGACTGGAATAAAAATGCCATATACTAATAAAACATTAAGGCCATAAGGCGATGCAGTGCTGGTTGCAGGAGGCAAGAAGAAAGATGCATCCATCAACGATGTCCACCCTCGACTGTATGCCCGCCTAATCGAACGGCGGCTAAGTAGTAGCCACAGCTTTCGTGGCTGTGTCGACGTAAGCTTCAACAATGGCGCCCAAAGATTCCAGCTACCGACGAAGGCCAACGCTCTTTCTCATCTCGCTGGCCTTGTAGTGGCCTATGTAGACGATTTCCTCATAGACGTGGATGTGCAGGTCGACTATTTCTTGCATGGCGAGGCGCTGCGTGACGAGCGCGGCCTCGAGGTGTACATTCTTCGTCGTGACCTCCGGCATCTGCAGGGCCACCAGGGATTGAAAGAGTTCGTCACCATGGAGGCCGATGAGGGTGGCAGGCAATGAGGAGCTTGGTCGCATGGGCTGGAGCAGTACGGCAAGGTCGTTCGCGCGCTTCTTGACAGCGGTGAACTTGTGGATGGAGTGGACCATCATGTTGTCCATGCCAGAGGCGAAGACGCCGTCGGCGAGGGCTATGACCCCGGCGGTCACCAAAGATCATCTCGAAACGAAGCATGGAAAAGTGGGAGCAGGCCGGGCGTTTTGGATGATCTCGCATGACCTAACTATCGCCGGCCCATCGCCTCCTTAGGTGCTTGTGGCTTCCGGTCACTTGGTCTTGGATTGGAGTGAGCAAAGGTTGCGAAGAGACTAGGAGTAGATGGATTGGAGTGGTGGGCGCCTTTATTTGAGAGTCCAAACTCGCTGTATCTACATCGCGGCCGGCTCTATTATGCTTCTCCAATTAATTCTCTCTCGCATGCTAATTGAGGATGCATCATTGACCGCTCAACGCCTCGTGAACCTCTACCCTCTCCTCCATGGCATTCAAGCCGTGATCAATGTAAATGCGGGTCAAGAAGAGACTAGTTACTACATTGTGCACCGCATGATCGTGGTGGGGCTGCGACGCTTAACGGCATTGCATGTTGTACTTGTTCCACTTTCTCGTTTTGAACTTGTGACTTGTAGTAACGCTCGGTTTTGAATATATAAGTTCGGTTGTCGCGCCAATATATACAGCACTACCTCCATGTAGGTTGGGTCGCTGAAGTCAAAATTAGACACAAAACACGATGGTGACAGACCAGTCTACCTCCGTCCTAGTTTATTGCTCCCCGTCGTAATCTGTGCAAAATTTTGACCTTAAATTTGACTAACAAAAGGTTCATGCATGTCACCAAAATTATTGTAACATCCCAAATTTTCAATTTGGAATGTTATACATAGATCATCATTTTCATAACATATTTTATTGCATTTTGGCTCGATCCAAGAAATTTCACGCAACTCAAGGACCCACGGAGAGAGTTGGAGATTTCGTTATTTTCATATTTGAATTTTCTCAAATTCTGAAAATAGGATCATTTGATTTTATTTATTTTATCTTCAATTATTTCTATTATCAAAATATGAGAGAGGGAATAAAATGACTTTCCCAAAATAAAGAAATATTGAAGATTTAATAAAAAAATCAAACATGATTTTTATTTGGAGTTTATCGCTATTTTATTTGAATTTAGGAAAAATGCGCGTTTTTCAAAATTGCATTTAAGCACCAAATAAATTTTCATCTTGTCCGGCTTGATTTTAGAAGCCGGGGAAAATTTATTTCGGGATTTTTGGAGTCCATTTAGTATTTCTTTCATTAGTTTTTCTGCGCGTAATTATTTTTTTTAAAAAAAATCCGAACCGACCTATTGGGCCGTGACTGCCAGTGACTCCGCTCGGCTGGGTTTTATATAGCGCCGGGCGAAGCGCCGCAGCCCAAGCCGCCACACCAGCCACACAAGGGCGCCGCCGCCATTGCTGCCTGCCGACCATTGCCGAGGTAGACCCTCACGCTTATTTTTTTTTTTGAAAACTGATCGGTTTTTCCGCCGGTTTTCGCCGGTTTTTTAGATCCGCTTTTTTAGATCTGTTTTTTCGGGTTTAGGTTAATTAGCGAGCCGCTCATTGCTCATTCGCTTTAACGAACGCGTTCATCGTTTAGATTCGGATAACGAACGCTCGCTCGTTAACTGCTCGCTGCTTTTTCTTTTTCTCGGATTTATTCCGCGATTTTTCCGATCGCGATTTCTGATCCGATTTTCGATCTAGTATAACTTTTCGCTGCTTATCGGAATTAGGTGATTCAAGCGCCTAGAGTTTCGTCTCGAAACCCTCTTTCCGAATAATCAACTCAAACAAGTTTTTGTTACTGTAAAATTTGACTTAGGTCCAGATTAGTAAACGAAGTCTGTTTCTTTCGCCATTTGACTTTCGTTGCTTCGTTCGAGTTGATTCTTTTTGCAAACCGGAGTTCTTCGTGGGAGAATTACACGGCCACACGCCCTATTAACACTGTCACATGGGATCAGTTTCAGCAAGCTTTCCATACTGCATACGTATTAGCAGGAGCTATGGCCATGAAGAAGCGTGAGTTTCGCAACTTACGCCAAGGAGGGCGATCAGAAGCCAAAGATGTGGAGGATTTTAGTAAGTTAGCACATTATGCCCCGGATGACGTTGCTACAGATTCAGCTAAGCAGGAGAAGTTTCTAGAAGGACTGAATGATGAGCTCAGCATGAAGTTGATGGTAGCCACTTTCAATAACTACCAGGAGTTGGTAGATCGTGCTCTTATGATTGAAGGGAAGCAGCAACAGATTTAAAACTGCAAGAGGAAGTATGGACAGGGGAAGTACAATTTCGAGCACATGAAGCAGGTTACGCTTTACCTCAAACCGGAGGACAATTTCAGCATACTCATGGAGGAGGTAGCTCAGACAATCATAATGGTTCCAAGAATGGAACGGGAATGGAGGAAGCAATGGACAAAGCCGCACCAACCTGGCCAACCCCAGCCAAGAGAGACCTGAGCCAAGTCACTTGCTTTAAGTGTCAAGATCGACATTATGAAAATGAATGTCCTGAGTCCCAGAATGGAAATGGCAATGGAAGCTCAGGGAAGAAGCTGAACCCTTTCAACAGGGGACAGGTGAACAACGATACCGTGGAGGAGGTTGAAGCTCTGCCAGATGCATTAATAGGTAAGTTCTTGGTTAACACATTTATCGCAGCTTGTTCTTTTGATACCGTGCATCGCATTCATACATATAAAGGGGATTTGTGGATAAGTATAAGTTGCCAACCCAAGCCCTTAGGTCACCAATGTTAGTAACCTCGCTTGGAGCAGAATATATGGCTAGTCTATGGTGTGATCGATTACCATTAAGGATTGGTAACTACGTGTTTCCCTCGGACCTAATAGTTTTGGAATCGCAAGGATTGGATGTGATATTAGGCATGGATTGGTTGTCAAAGTATGGAGGGAACATTGATTGCGCCAGTAAGTCGATTTTGCTTACCACCCCAGAAGGAAGAAGAATCAAGTATGTGTCACGGCATGAGCCGAGGAGGACACAGGCAAATTCCTTATCAGGAGTTGTGCAGGAGGAAGTACCAGTGGTGAAGGATTACCCGGACGTATTTCCAGAAGAGTTGCTGTGCATGCCACCGGATAGAGACATTGAGTTTCGATTGAGTTGCCAGCATGGGCCGATATCTAAGAGACCGCACGGATGCCCGCACAAGATTTGGAAGAAATTAAGAAGCAGATTAAGGAGTTACCGGATAAAGGTTTTATTCGCCCAAGTTCTTCGCCTTTGGGGATCGCCAAGATTTCTAGTGGAGAAGAAGGATGGGTAATTGAGAATGGTTGTTGATTATCGTGGATTGAATGAAGTGACCATTAAGAATAAGTACCCGTTGCCAATGATCAACGACTTGTTTGACCAATTGCAAGGAGCTAAGGTATTTTCCAAGATCGATTTGCTCTCAAGATACCATCAGTTAAAGATTCGAGAGCAGGATATACCCAAGACGGCTTTTACCACCAGGTACGGGCTATATGAGTATACCGTTATGTCATTTGGTCTGACTAACGCACCTGCCTATTTCATGGACATGATGAACAAGGTGTTTATGGAGTTTTTGGATAAGTTCGTCGTGATGTTCATTGATGATATTTTGGTCTACTCAAAGAATGAAGAAGAGCATAAGGAGCATTTGCGTTTGCTACTTGAGAAGCTTAGAGAACATCAGTTATATGCCAAGTTTAGCAAATGTGAGTTTCGGTTGAAGGAAGTTGGATTTCTCGGACACGTATATCCGGAGAAGGTATAGCAGTGGATCCCACCAAAGTTGTCACTGCGTGACAAATCGGGAAGCACCAACAATCGTTGAGAGATCCAGTTTCCTTGGACCGGCCGGATACTACCGGAGATTCATTGAGAATTTCTCAAGATTGCAAAGCCTATGACGGAGTTATTAAAGAAGGATACCAAGTTCAATTGACTGAAGAATGTGAGGCTAGTTTCCAAGAGTTGAAGAAACGCTTGGTTACATCACCATGTTGATTCCGCCAGATCGCCGCAAGGATTATGAGGTGTATTGCGACGCTTCATGTCGAGGACTTGGAGCAAAGCTTATGCAGGAGGGAAGAGTTGTTTCAGTATGTCGCACTCTACGGCTTAAGCCCCATGAGTTGAATTATGCTACTCATGATTTGGAGTTAGCAGCCGTAGTACACGCATTGAAGACTTGGAGACATTTTCTCATTGGAAACCATCGTGAGGTGTACACGGATCACAAGAGTTTGAAATACATCTTCACGCAGAAGGAGTTGAATCTCAGGCAAAGAAGATGGTTGGAGCTCATCAAGGATTATGATATGAGATTGCATTATCACCCCGGAAAGGCTAACGTAGTAGCGTATGCGTTGAGCCGAAGAGCCATGTCAACACACTAATGACCGGAGGATTACCAAAGGAGTTAATGAGGAATTTCGAGAGCTACGTTTGGAGATAGTTCCGAGAGGCTATGTAGCAGCATTGGAGGTACAGTCTACATTGATGGATAAGATCGTGAGAAGCTCGTAAGATCGACAAGGAGATTGCCTCTATAAAGGAGAAAATGAGCAAGGGAAAAGCTAAGGGATTTCGTGAGGATGAGCACGATACCCTATGGTTTGAGGACCGCGTTTATGTGCCTAATGATCTGAAGATCAGGAAGTTGATTTTGCAAGAGGCCCATGATTCACCGTACTAGATTCACCCAGGAAATACCAAGATGTATTTGGATTTGAAGGATACTTTCTGGTGGACCGGAATGAAGAAGGATATTGCAGAGTATGTAGCAGTTTGTGATGTATGTCAGAGAGTGAAGGCAGAGCATCGGGCCACCGATTGTTACAGCATTACCGATACCCGAATGGAAGTGGGAAAGATTAGGCATGGACTTTATCACTGGATTGCCCAGGACTCGTTCAGGCTATGACTCGATCTGGGTTGTAGTTGATCGCTTGACGGAGGTAGCTCATTTCATCCCAGTGAAGACCACTTACAGTAGTGCCAAGTTGGCTAAGATATACATGACCAGGATCTTATGTCTGCATGGAGTTCCGAGGAGTATCAGACGATAGACGAACCCAGCTTACCTCAAAGTTCGAATCAACAGACGAAACTTTGGGTACCAAACTAGAGTTCAAAGATAACTTTTCATCCGCAAAATGATGGATGTAATCGAGAGAGTCAATCCGATTTTGGAGGATATGCTGAGAGCTTGTGCACTAGATTATGGATCTAGTTGGGACGACAATTTGCCGTATGCAGAGTTCTCTTACAACAACAGTTATCAATCTAGTTTGAAGATGGCCCCTTTCGAAGCCTTATACGGAAGGAGGTGCAGAACCCCGCTGTAGTGGGATGAAGTTGGAGACCGCCGGTTGTTTGGACCAGAATTGATTAAGGAGTCCGAACAGAAGGTGAAGTTGATTCGCGATAGACTCAAGGTAGCCCAGTCTAGGCAGAAGAGCTATGCGGATTCAAAACGCAAGGAGACAGTTTTCGAAGCCGGAGATAGAGTATATCTTCGAGTATCTCCACCTCGAGGAGTTAAGCGCTTTCGAGTTAAAGGAAAATTAGCGCCACGTTTTGTGGGACCATACAAAGTTTTGGAGCGCATGGGAGAAGTTGCTTACAAGTTGGAATTGCCGAAGGATTGTCAGGAGTTCACGACGTGTTCCACGTTTCCCAGCTTGAAGAAGTGCCACGCAGAGATGGGTGATATACCGAGGGATCTTTGTGTCACCGGAAGCAATTCTGTTGGGTAATGATTTGACCTATGAGGAGAAACCAGTTAAAATTCTCGAGTTTGCCAGCCGAGTCACCCGCAGCAAGGTCATCAAGTTTTGCAAAGTCCAGTGGAGCCACCACACCGAGGATGAAGCCACCTGGGAGCGAGAGGAAGATCTGCTCAAGGACCACCCTCACCTATATTCTAGCCAACCCGAATCTCGAGGGCGAGATTCATCTTAAGGGGGGTAGGTTTGTAACATCGCAAGTTTTCAATTTGGAATGTTATACATAGCTCATCATTTGCATAACATATTTTATTGCATTTTGGCTCGATCCTAGAAATTTCACGCAACTCAAGGACCCACGGAGAGAGTTGGAGATTTCGTTATTTTCATAATTGAGTTTTCTCAAATTCTGCAAATAAGATCATTTGATTTTATTTATTTTATATTCAATTATTTCTATTATCAAAATATGAGAGAGGGAATAAAATGACTTTCCCAAAATAAAGAAATATTGAAGATTTAATAAAAAATCAAACAAGATTTTTATTTGGAGTTTATCGCTATTTTATTTGAATTTAGGAAAAATGCGCTTTTTCAAAATTGCATTTAGGCCCCAAATAAATGTTCATCTTGTCCGCTTGATTTTAGAAGCCGGGAAAATTTATTTCGGGATTTTGGAGTCCGCTTTAGTATTTCTTTGGTTAGTTTTTCGCGGGTAAGTATTTAAAAATCGAACCAATTTATTGGCCGTGACCGCCAGACTCTGCTCGGCCGGGCTTTATATAGCACCGGGCGACCGCCGCCTCAGCCTAAGCCGCCTGGGCCGCCTCAGCCCACCGCCGCTTCACAAGGCCGCCATAACGCCGCCGGCCGCTTTGGAGTCATTGCCGAGGTAGACCCCGCCGCCGCCGTTTTTTTTTGAAAAACCGATCGGTTTTTCCGTCGATTTTCGCCGGTTTTTTAGATCCGTTTTTTTAGATCGCTTTTTTGGTTTAGGTTAATTAGCAAGCTCGCTTGTTCGCTCGTTTTAACGAACGCTGCGTTCATTCTTTAGATTCGTATAACGAACGCTCGCTCGTTAATCTGCTCGTCGCTTTTTCTTTTCTCGGATTTATTCCGCGATTTTTCCTCGATCGCGATTTCTGATCCGATTTTCAATCTAGTATAACTTTTCGCTCGTTTATCGGAATCAGGCGATTCAAGCGCCTAGAGTGTCGTCTCGAAACCCTCTTTCTGAATAATCAACTCAAACAAGTTTTTGTTACTGTAAAATTTGACTTAGGTCCAGATTAGTAAACGAAGTCTGTGTCTTTCGCCATTTGACTTTCGTTGCTTCGTTCGATTTGATTCTTTTTGCAAACCGGAGTTCTTAAGTTGAACTTTCTGGTTAGATCTTTTATTTGAGTTTTACCTGTGCATTAGATGAGTACTTATTGTATGTTTGTTTTTTTGCATGATAGACTATCTTGAGTGCGCCGCTTGCTAGTTCGGAATCTCTAGGTTTCATGGATCATCAACAAGGCAAGTAACACTTTGATCATATCCCTTCCATACCCAGTTTTATTGCATTAGATCAATCCTCAAACATTGCATGACTAGGATCTAATTAAACTGTGGGTTTTGGGAAAGTAGTTGAGGTAATACCTATTACCTGTTTCATTATCAAATCCTTGGGAGTTACTTCTACGTTTGCTTATTATGCCATGCTATGCTAGTAGACGTGGATTGGGTGAGTGTATCCATGATGTATGTGAGATTGTAATAAATGGTTTATTTAAGGTGGCAACTTAAACACACATCCTGGGTGGATTGAGGTACTGGGTATTCCAGATTGGCTGTTTCTTTTTGGACCGCCACCTGTGCTCAAAGGGATCATGAGATTATTCATACTAGAAACTTCCGTGTGCAGCCACAAGCTACTATGGGCTCTAGCATAGTTGACTAAGTTGTGCGAACTCTTACAGTGGTAGACTAGCTGATGTAGGGGATGTAGGTTGGTACGGTCTACCCATTCGTAAGGTGCTAGCCCTTCTGAAAGACTATGTCTCGGTCATCCATTTCTCAAACATCATGTAGTGTGAGAAATCAAACGGAGGAGATTGAGTCTTGTGGGGAAAAGTGCACAAACCTCTGCAGAGTGTATCAAACAAATCATGGTTAGCCGTGTCCCCGGTTATGGACGTCTTGAGTATCTAGTACTTGGATATCATGTGAATCTCATCATGTTACTCTAATTAATGTTGTTGGGTTTTTAATTGATGATGCTTAATTGGGATTGAGAATGCTGTCAACCATTCTCAATGTTTAACAACCACCATGATAGTGAAATAAAATTTATTCCTTTGCAGTAGGGAAAAGTTGGCTTTATGCAAAGTTGTAACCATAGAGCTTTCCACCAGCCATATATGCATGTAGTATAGCATTACTCTTTCATATTACTCTCTATGTGTTACCTTGCCAAAGATATTCCATGTCTTGACCCGTTGCTGGGCTGCAACGCTTCATGTTGCAGACTTTTTCAGACGATGAGCAAGGTGCCTTAGGTCGTGGTTCTATACTCGGTGATGCCGTTGGAGTTGATGGACTCGCTTATCTTCCAAGCCTTCCATTGTTATCGTTATTAGATGGCCTTAAGCCATATTTATTGTAATAAGTTCTCTTTTGAGACATCCGATGTAATAAGTGTGTGATTGCTACTCTGTTATAAATCCTTCGAGTACCGTGCGTGTCAGCATTACTGATCCAGGGATGACACTAATGCACAGAGATCAGACTGTTTGAGGTCTGGTCGCTACAATTATATCATTGAAAACTATGTCCAAATACAAGTCAAATGATATAATTATTGTTGACATGCACTGACATTTTGTCAGTTAAATCTTTGGTTAAAATTTAGCACAAATTACAAAAGGTACTAATAAACCTGGACCTAGGTAGTACACCAGGTCGAAGACAGTGATACTACATATAATTAATGCCAAATAAGAGCAAGGGATCACACATGTCATTTATGACTGGAATAAAAATGCCATACACTAATAAAACATTAAGGCCACAAGCCGATGCAGTGCTGGTTACAGGAGGCAAGAAGAAAGATGCATCCATCGACGATGTCCACCTCCTTCCGAACAATGGTGTCCAAAGATTCCAGCCGCTGGAAGAAGGCCAACATCTTTCTGTCCTGGTTGGCCTTGTAATGGCCTATGTAGATGATTTCCTCGGAGACGTGGATGTGCAGGTCGATGGTTTCTTGCATGGCGAGGCGCTCTGCCGCGAGCGCGGCCTCGAGGTGCACATTCTTCATCGCGACATCCGGTAGCTGTAGGGCCACCAGTGCTTCAAAGAGTTCGTCACCTTAGAGGCCGATGAGGGTGGCAGGAAACGAGGAGCCTGGGCGCGTGGGCTGGAGCAGTATGGGAAGGTCGTCCGCGTGCTTCTTGATGGTGGTGAACTTGCGGATGGAGTCGATCATCATCTGGCACATGCGACAGGCAAAGCCGACGTCGACGAGGGCTATGACGCCGGCGATCGCCAACACCGTCTGTAAATGATGCGCGGTACGGGGTCGCAAGCCAGCGTCTTGGATGATCCGACATAGTCGACTGCCGCTTGCGTCCATCGACGCCATGGGTGCTTGTGGCTTCTGGTCACTTGGTCTGCGTCTTGGTCTTGGATTGGAGTGGGCAGTGTTGCGCAGAGACTAGGAGTAGATGGATTGGAGTGGTGGGGCGCCTTTATGAGAGTCCAAACTGCGTTGCATTCACATCGTGCTGGCTCCATTCTGCTTCTCCAATTACTTACTCCTACCTCTGCATGCTAATTGAATGCGGAGGCATCATTGACCGTTCAACATTTCGGGAACCGCTACTCTCTGCGTCATTGGCATTCAAGCCGTATCAATGTAAATGTGTGTCAAAAAGAGACTAGTTAGTAGTAGTATGCTCAATATTGTGCACCACGACCAAGGCAGAGAGGAAAACGAGAGAACTACGTATTTATTTACGGTGTAGATTCACTCATTTTTCTCCATATGTACTCATTTAGGGTGTAGTCACTTGTTGAAATCTCTAGAAAGGCAAATACTCCTTTCCGGTTTACAGGGCTATACTAGCAAGTACAATAGTGGGCTTATAGCCTGCTTACATGGCAATTTTGTCTCATGCAAGAGCCTGGCTATATGCGTGCTCCAAGGCTCTGCACCACGCCCCACCCCTACATTAAAGATCGCCACGAGCTGCTCATAGAATCGCCACGTTCGAGTTGTGCTTGGCTCTTCGCCTCTTCCAAAAGACGAACAATGATGTTACTACTTCTACAGTATAGAATCAACTGATGCATGTCCATCCACCGCATGCGGGAGGGATAGCTTGTTGTAGTAAGCAAAAGCCTGTCCTCATCGGCGAGAAACCGCGCACATGGGCGAGGGAGAAGGCTTGTAGTAGTAAAATCAAGCTTCTCCTCGTTGTACGAGTTGACGCGACACATCATAGCACTGGCCCCACATGCTTGCCTCTAAACTTGGCTAAAAGACCCGCAGTGTACAATATATTTGCTGCAACCTCTAACATTTACCCCACCACAAATTAAAATATATATTCCTATCTTGACCAGATGAGCGTGCAAACTACAATCACCAGGATGACAGGTAGGGCCAGAAGATTATTTTAATCAAAAAAGTGCTTCGAGACGGCCTCATAGCATGGAGCCGACTCCAATGATTTTAAGCTTAGAGGCACGGTACACGCTATCCTAGACTATGTCACTATACTACCTCCCCTACACATGAAACTGCCACACGAGCGTCCGGGTTGCGCTTGGCTCTTCGCCTCTTCAGGAAGCTGAACAATGATGGTACTACTGCAGTGGAGTACTACTACTATGCTTCTGGCCATCTGACACCGAATGAACTGCTGCATGTCCACCGCGTGCGGGAGGGATAGTGTGTAGCGAAATCTTCTCCTAGTCCTGCGAGCCACCACGCTCATGGGTGAGGGAGAGGGTGTTGTAATAAAACTTCCCCTTGTTGTACGAGTTGACGCGACACATCAAAGCAGTGCACTCGATATATTTCAATAATTTGCGTTTACCGATGCATTAATTACAATGCATGCATGCATGCCGTGACTTTCCTTTTGATACTTGCATGGGTTGATTAATGCACCTTGAAGTAGTATGAATATGTGATGGTAAAACTTTGTAATGCCTTAGCCCTAAAGCGTGAGATGGTTGTGCACGAGGAGGACGAGATCATGCCGACGGGACAGGACCCGACGAGGAGGACGAGATCAGCAGTTAAAGTAATTCCAACAGTCGAACGGATATTTTGTGTCTGTTGGATATAAAGATCCTTTGGGTAAGAAGTATAAGCAGCTTAGTATATGCTTGTTTCAGAAAGTGTTGCATACTTGTGCGAGTTGACGCGACACATCAAAGTAGTACTACTACTAGTAGTACTCACCCGACTGCGCACCAGGCAGACGAAGCTCGTGTCGTGTTGGTGCCGTGTGCGGTCCGCACATTAACCAAAACCTCGCGCCTCCAGAGTACAAGTGTATGTGGGTGGCATCGACCTAGGGAGCTAGAGATGGTGCGTGCGAGAAGTCCCGAGAGACTAGGTGTGTGCGTGGGTGTCGGTGTCAAAACCGGAGGATCTCGGGTAGGGGGTCCCGAACTGTGCGTCTAGGCGGATGGTAACAGGAGACAAGGGACACAATGTTTTTACCCAGGTTCGGGCCCTCTCGATGGAGGTAAAACCCTACTCCGCTTGATTAATATTGATGATATGGGTAGTACAAGTGTAGATCTACCACGAGATCGAGAGGCTAAACCCTAGAAGCTAGCCTATGGTATGATTGTTGTTCGTCCCACGGACTAAAACCCTCCGGTTTATATAGACACCGGATAGGGTTAGGGTTACATGTAGTCGGTTACATCAGAGGGAGATCTACATATCCGTATCGCCAAGCTTGCCTTCCACGCCAAGGAAAGTCCCATCCGGACACGTGACGAAGTCTTCAATCTTGTATCTTCATAGTCCAGAGTCCGCCAAAGATGATAGTTCGGCTATCCGGACACCCTAGTCCAGGACTCCCTCAAGAGTCTCCTGAACCAGGCTTCAATGACGCATTTAGTCCGGGCGCGATATTGTCTTCGGCATTGCAAGGCGGGTTCCTCCTCCGAATACTTCATAGAAGATTTTGAACACAAGGACAAAGGTCCGCCTCGCAAAATAATTTCCACATAACACCGTAGAGAGAATAATATTTACACAAAATCTGTCGACGATTCCGCAGAAGCGTGCCATCACGCCACGGCCAAGTCTTCGCTCAATCGCTTTTACTATACCACCTCAGCGTTTAGCAAGGCGGTTTCTTGGCACGCCTTGTCAAAGCAGTAGATCGTGTCCCCTTATTCCGGAATTCTCATCAATACGGATGTGGGTAACCCAACCGCCGCCATTGAGTACGGGCGCTTGGAAGATAAGAGTGTTTTACCAGGCTGGTGGGGGCGCTTAGTTGCGTCCGTCCATATAAGGGGATAAGGATCCACCTTTTCACCCACGCCTTCTTCCTCCTTTGCTCATCCATTTCCACGCACTCGAGCTCCAGCGCCCAAGTCCGCACATCTCTCCTCAACCTTCTCCAATTATGTCCGGAGCGGGAGGCAAGTGGATGGCCTCCTCCGTCACGGAGGGGCACATCGAAAGGCTGCGGGAGGCCGGATACTTGTCCGCAACATCGCGTCGGCTCCCCAACAAGGGGCAGCTCATCCCCACCCCCAGTGCCCCATGAGAGGGTGGTGTTCCTCACCCACTTCCTCCGCTGGACTAGGTTTTCCACTTCACCCATTTGTCCGGGGCTCATGTTCTACTACGGCCCGGATTTCCATGATCCGCCCCAAACTTCATCCTCAATATCTCGACGCTTATCGTCGTGGTGCAGGCCTTCCTCTCGCATCCAAATTTCACTTCGCTTATGGTTGAAGACCTTTAGCGTCAAGCCAAAGATAGTGGGTGGCCGACAAGCTGAGTGCGGAGGCGCCATGGCGGGCAGGATGCCCAACGTCACATGGCTTGAGGGCTCCTTCGTGGAAACCATAAAGGGGTGGCAATCGGGGTGGTTCTACATCACCGAGTCAGCGCTGACTAAATGGGCGGCGGCCCCAATTCAGATCTGGCTCCCCACACTGCTCACATCATGGAAAGAGACGGGCCTGACGTGGGGTGATTCGGAAGAGCTGGCCGGACTCCAAACCTGTGTCCGAAACCTGGTGGACAAGAACCTCAAGCTTGTCAACGTAGTCCAGGTTATGCTCATCTGCCGGATTCTCCCATGCCAGCAACGGGCCTTCAATTTGTGGGAGTTTGATCCGGCACAGCACCGGACCTTGAGCCGGCTCTTCGACACTATGTACCAAGATGCCTGGACGGTGCTGTTCAAGCGCTGCTCCCGTGATCCGCCATCAAGATCGCTGATTCCGCCGCAGCCAAGCCAGCGAGGTAAGTTATTTTGCCCTTTATGGGACTCTTTTTCATAGTTTGACTCTATGCGGGATCTAAAACTCCCTAACCTTTGACAGATCGGCTGAAGACGTCCGGACAGATTAACTGTCTGCCTTTTGCTGAAGGCCAGCGGACGCCCGCTGACGGGCTGCTGGTTCCGCACCTCACGTGGTGTCGGAGAAGAAGGCCAAGAAGGAGGCCACGGGAACTCAAGGAGCTCCCTGCACTGTGCCGCCGATTGAAATGTAATCCTCTCCGAGAACGAGGAGGAGGAAAAAGAAGAAAAGGAAGGCCGCCTGACCGGGAGGCCGGAGGGTCCAAGAAGGGAAGAACCTTCTCCCGGACGTCTCCACCAACGCCAATGACGGCGAGGGAGGAGTGGCCTCGAGGCCAAGCCCCTAGCGAGATCGTAAGTGTCCGGATACCCATGGTTTTTTATTCATTGCATAGTGTTCTCTAATGCCGAACAATCATGCAGCCCGCCCAAGGGCGAGCCTGCCGCTTCGGCCAAGCGGGTCCCAATTCGTCCGAAGTGGAGAGCACTTCTCTTCCGCCGCCTCCTCGCCACCGCCGACGACGCCGAGGTGGGGCCCCAAGGGGGCCTGGTCAAGAGGAGGTGGCGCAGGAGGCGCCACAAGGCAGCCTCCGGACTCCAGCGAGAGGGAGCAAGACCCCAGTGGTTTCTAAGCCCCACCCTTGTCCGGACTCCATACCGAACCTTCAGCGGTTCGAAGTCCGCAAGCGGCCCTTCAGAAGAAGGGTAAGACGCCGTGTCCTCCGTCCCAACCGGAGGCACCGGGACAGCTTATCGCAGCGCTAACAGGCTTCCATCGAGGAGGAGCATCGACCGCTATGAGTGCGGTGATCCAGAAAGTTCACCCGCCAAGAGCTGGCTGACTGAAGCCTGCAACAGCCTTCTAACAGGCTTTGAGGTAAGTTTTCAATATATGCAAGAAGATTAGCGATAGACAGAGCCCTCGATGCTTAGTTCTTGTTCGGAAAGAGAAGCCAGACCGAGGATCTAAAAAGATATACGCAGGAGTCTAACATAAATATGTCAATATGGGAATGCAGGCTGGCTGCCGACCTCACCAAGACCGATCATGCGGAGGTCAATGCATTGAAGCAGAACCTCGAGCGTCCGAGAGCGAGCTCGGCCTTGCCAAGAAGCAGCTCAAGGACAAGGAAGGTAAGTAATACCTTATTAAAGTAATACCTTATAGAAAGGAGTTCAAGGTAAAAAAAGACAGGAATAACATGGGTATTGTAGGGCCACGAACGAGGTGGCGACCCTAAAGGAAGCGGTGACTCATGCCGAATAAAGCGGCGCGGAGCGCACCGAGCGAGAGAAGGGGGAGGCACAGCTGGCGGAGGTACGGCAAGAGCTCCAGGCTCTCGTGAAAAAACACGAGGGTTTGGAGCGTGACTCGAGGACCCGAGAGTCTGAGCTTGCCTCGACTCTTGAGAGTGCCAAGGCTGCTAAGGCGAAGCCCGTAAAGCCCTCCAGGAGATTGAGGCGATGAGGAAGATAGCGGCGGTAAGGCATTCTTTATGCAAAGCAAGAATGTAAAAGTCAAGTATCTATTACTTACCCGAATCCGGAGCTCTCCAGAGCCTTCGCAGATCTGCCTGCAGTTGTATCCGATGCCGCCGCTTTCTACCGAGCGAAGAGGGAGCTCGACGGAGAAGGTGTTTTGGTCTCAGATATCGAGGCCGAACACCCGGTGCCCTTGAGCGACCAACTGAAGCAATTGGTCGAGCTCCACAAGGTCGCCGAACAGGCCATGAAGGGCCTTATAGCGCGGCTGTGGCCAAATGAGGCCATGCCTGGGAGCTACTTCGGGCTAGTGCGGTGGCGGGTGGACGCCTGTCCATGGATCGAAGTTATCAAGTGCTCTGTGCGCATCGAAGGTGCCCGTAGGGCCCTTGCCGGTGCTAAGGTGCAGTGGGGCAAGCTGGAAGGTGAGAAGCTTGTGAAGGACGGACCACCACCGGGCAAGGAGCATCGCAAGCCCGAAATGTATTATGAGGGCGTCCTGGAGGGTGCCCGCCTTATAGCGGGTGAATGCTCCAAAGATGTAATTTTGAATAGGCTCGCATTTGTTATCCTCAGACGCTGAAAACTTGTTCATATGCGCTTAAGCAACGCCAGAATTTAAAATATTACCTTCAGGCGGCCGCTTATCAAATCCGAGAGATGGCAAGTCGTTGGCTTCAGCCCCCATGCCACGAGTGCTGGGGTGTTTGGGATAAACTTGAGCGCTCTTGTTCCCATTCTTGGGTCCTACGAGGGAGGCGCTCAACGCAACGAACTGTGCAACCGGACTTATAGTGCTTGAACACTCTCACTTAGCCATAGAATTCTATAATTTTAAATTTCGTGAAGCCCCTAGTATTCGGAAGACCGAAGTTCGGGCGCTTATCCACGCCTTTGGCCGTAGACAATGCCGGTTCCTCGCTCTAAGCGGCATAAGTCTTTAGGGACCCGAAAAAACCTCTTGAACATCGATCGCTCTCGCCTTTATCATGACGGTCAGTTTTAGCTTTCCACCGAGGTGCTCAACCCAGCTCAACCGGCACAATCGCAGTGGTTCTCCCAAAGGCTACCTTAGCCAATATAACGGAACGTAAGGTACCAAAACATTGGAGCCGTGCAAACCCAACTATTGACCCAAGACATGATTCGGAGCCGATGCATATAATGCTATAAGTTCGGGGTGCCGCACTTGTGAAAGTGTTCGGACTTATCACACCATTCTTTGGGGGTACTTAAGCCCTCGGTGTATTGACCGTACTAAAGTGTACGGGTGCAACATGTCATAGATGAACATATATGGAAAAAGGGAATGCAATAATAAGTAGAAGCTATGTATTGTTTATTCAAAAAGATACTGCAATGAAAGCAGAATGATACAAATAGTGGGTAAACAAGGGATGGGACTATTTAACATGTCCCCCTCCAGGGTTAAGCTGCGGGGTGATATGTAAAACAGGTATAATGCTCGTAGTAGAGACCACCTGGACACTCGACGTAGCTTTCTGCTTCCCTGGCTGTTGCATCGTGAGTTCGGCAATTCTAGTGCCGGACAGGGCTTCTGGAAGAAGGTGTCCTGAAAGTAAGAGAAAAGAAGAAAGAAAAAGAATGACACAATCGGGAGCCCCTGGTGCGGTTGAGCCGCATTCTGGGCGTGCCGTGGTCGTGCCCCTCCCCTTATGCCCATGGTATCTCCAGAGCGTAGTTATGTACGCGTAATACTGGCTTCGCAATTTCGCGAGGGCTGGGGTTAGCCGCATTGCTACGGCGATGTTCGGAACGCGTGCCAGACGTTCTTGCTGTAGGTTACTCCGGGCGCGCTTGACGGTGTCCGGTTGTTTATTGGCCGGACTGGAGGATTGCCTTAAGAGGCTGTTCTGCACTTCTGCCGCAAGAGCGGCCGTATGCTCCTCTGTTCGGAGAGAGCGTTCAGTGTTTCCCTTGACCGTAATTACTCCTCGAGGGCCTGGCATCTTGAGCTTGAGGTATGCGTAGTGCGGCACCGCATTGAACTTTGCAAATGCGGTTCGTCCGAGCAGTGCGTGATAGCCGCTACGGAACGGAACTATGTCAAAGATTAACTCTTCGCTTAGGAAGTTATCCGGGGATCCGAAGACCACTTCGAGTGTAACTGAGCCTCGCATGCTTGGCCTCTACACTGGAATGACGCCTTTAAAGGTCGCTCTTTGTGGGTTTAGTCCTTGAGGGTCTATGCCCATTTTGGCGACCGTATCCCGGTAAAGCAGTGTTCAAAGCCGCCGCCATCCATCGTGACTTCCAGTGAGGTGGAATCCGTCAATGATTGGGTCAAGAACCAATGCGGCGAATCCGCCGTGTCGGATGCTAGTGGGTGGTCCCTTCGATCAAAAGTGATCGGGCAGAGGACCACGGGTTGAACTTTGGGGCGACCGCTCCATCGCATATACGCCCCTTTAGTGCACGCTTCCGCTCCCTTTTGGGTATGTGGGTTATGATATCATGTTCACCGTCTGCACTTGTGGGGAAAGCCCTTCCGTCCTCTATTGTTCGGGCGGCCGGGCTCCTCCTCGTCATCGCTATGCAGCCCCTTGTCATTGAGTTCAGCATTTAACTTGCTCGTCGCTTGAACACCCAACAATCCTCGCTGGTGTGGTTGGCTGATTTTCGGGGTGCCATGTATCCGCACAAGCGATCGAGTATTCGGTCCAAGTTGGACAGGCCACAGGTATTTCTTTTGAATGGCTTCTTCCACGACCGGGTTTAGAGCCTCCGAATCCGCATTTATCGTCGTAACTTCAGCATTGTCACCGCACGCGGCGTTTATTCTTGTTGCGACGCCGACCGCCATTGCTGTCCTTGGTATCCGAACTACTGTGGTGTTTGGCCAAGTTGTTGCTTCGAGCTAGCTAGCTGTCCTCTCCCGCAGAAGCGGTCATGAGTGATGTGAGGGCTGCCATGGATTTCGCTTCTCCCGCCCTAGGTGCCGGCAAGCCACTCGTCGTGAATGTTATGTTTGAAGGCTGCAAGGGCCTCTCGTGATCCCGGACAAATAACGATTTGATTTTTCTTGGTTAAGAAACGTGTCCGTAATTGTCCGGCCGATTCATCCGCCGCTGAATTATGTGGCTTAGGTCATCGGCGTCTCGTGGTCGCACATATGTGCCCCGAAGTTATCAAGGAATGTGGCTTCCGTGTCTTCCCAACAACCAATTGATTCTGGCCGGCAAGCTGTTGAGCCAATGCCGAGCTGGTCCTTTAAGCTCGAGTGGGAGGTATTTGATGGCGTGTAGATCATCACCGCGAGCCATGTGGATATGGAGGAGATAGTCCTCGATCCGCATCACAGGATCTGTGGGTACCATCGTATGATTCGATGTTTACGGGTTTGAAGCCCTCGTGATTTGATGATCCGTTACTTCATCCGTGAAGCATAGTGGGTGTGTGGCGCCTCAGTATTGGGCTATATCACGACGTAGCTCATATGAGCTTTGTTCATCGTGTTCGCCCGCCGGGTTGCTTGTATCCGGGCGTGACGGTAATCATCCCGAGTCATTGGGCGCCCACGCGATTTGTAGCTCGATCTTGTTTGCTTTGCCTTATCCTCCAGTATATCTCGCAAGTCCAGCGCGTTCTCCCGTGCCTTGGTACTTTTTGAGCGGTGTCGGGGCGTGGCTTGAGCGGAGGGCCGAGAGGCTTCTCTGTCGCGGACACGGGTGGCCGGTCTGCCATGTCGTAATCGGTGACGCTGGTGCTTCCTCCTCCGATAGAGGCAACGGCCCGTGTTTGGGGTAGCTTTTGGAGGGGCGCTCGAGTTCGAGACATTTTCGGGCTGCAAGGACTTCAGTCCATCTCACCGCTAGCAAGTCTTGGTCAGCTCTAATCTGCTGCTGCTTTTTCTTGAGGCTGCTTGCCGTGGCCATAACCCTGCGTTTGAAACGCTCCTGTTCGGCGGGATCCTCAGGCACGACAAATTCGTCGCCATCGAGGCTTGCCTCATCTTCGGAGGGAGGCATATAATTATCGACCTCTACCTCTATGTCTGCCGCTCTATCATGAGGGTTGGCTTCTCCCTCCTCCTGTGCTGAATCCTGCTGGAGGGGGTTGTCTGCGGCACTGTCCGGGGTGTTATTATCTCCCGTGCCGAAATCACCGCTTTTTGCCGGTGGCGGGATTTAGAGCGGCGCCACGACGCCGGGCGCTTGGCTGTTTCTTAGAGGGGTCATCGTCCGCTGTTCCATCGCCATTCCCATCTTTTGGGATGTCCACCATGTATATGTCAGATGACAAGGTGGCCTTCCAGCCTCAGTAGGCGCTGGTTCTTGATTATCTCCTGCATCGTCCCATACCGTCGATGTCTTCGAGTCGAAATCGAGCATGTCGGTTAAATCATCGATGAGCTACAAAGTGGGTGGTGGGTGGGCGTTGGATTTATTCGGCTCGTGATCCCAACCTTCCCGACCATAGTCCGCCAGGCTCTCCTAATAAAGAGAGAGACTTTAATGAGTTCGTGATATCGCCAAAGGGTGAGTGCCGAAAGATGTCCGCGGGCGGTGAACTCCATAACCGGGCGCCTCAATCGGATTCGGACCAGGGGCGCTGGAGGTTCGGAGTCCGGAGAGGAGTCCGCACCGGAGTCACGGGCTTTGCAAAGGACAGGGATGGTGTTCGCTCAATCGCCAGAGATCATAGCCCCGAGGCGGTGTCCAGCCACTCGTCCTCGATCGGCGAAGTCGGCTCCGAGCTAACGGTCGGAGCGGACGCTGGTGCAGCCTCCAGGACACTGTTCGGCGGCAGAGCTAGATCATACCCATCGAGACAGTGTGGCGCGCTTGGCTGTGGCTTGAATCCGTCGAAGATCAAGTCTCCGCGGATGTTAGCCGTGTAGTTCAAACTCCCAAATCTGACCTGATGGCCAGGGGCGTAGCTTTCGATCTGCTCCAGATGGCCAAGTGAATTGGCCCACAGTGCAAAGAAGCCGAATACGAAGATCTGTCCGGGGAGAAAAGTATCACCCTGGACCGCGTCGTTGTTGATGATTGAAGGAGCCATCGGGCCTATAGGTGACGGCTACTGCAGGAACTCTCAATGAAAGCACCAATGTCGGTGTCAAAACCGTGGATCTTGGGTAGGGGGTCCCGAACTGCGCCTAGGCGGATGGTAACAGGAGACAAGGGACACGATGTTTTTACCCAGGTTCGGGCCCTCTCGATGGAGGTAAAACCCTACTCTGCTTGATTAATATTGATGATATGGGTAGTACAAGAGTAGATCTACCACGAGATCGTAGAGGCTAAACCCTAGAAGCTAGCCTATGGTATGATTGTTGTTCGCCCCACGGACTAAAACCCTCCGGTTTATATAGACACCGGATAGGGTTAGGGTTACACAGAGTCGGTTACATCGGTAGGAGATCTACATATCCGTATCACCAAGCTTGCCTTCCACGCCAAGGAAAGTCCCATCCGGACATGGGACGAAGTCTTCAATCTTGTATCTTCATAGTCCAGGAGTCCGGCCAAAGATGATAGTTCGGCTATCCGGACACCCCCTAGTCCAGGACTCCCTCAGTGGGAAAGAGGGGGAGAGATGATATGTGTCGATGTAATGCGTGTGAAAAAAAGACTAGTCTATAGCTCGCCACGAGGCTATTCCTATCGAACGCCCCAATAACCGTAAGATATGTATCCGACGGTGCCAGTTATTGCACGTACACAGCAGTAGAAAAAGAAGTACCATGGCATATTACAAAACTGCTACACCATGGCCGAGAACACGTGCCCACGTTACGCCATCCGGGAATAGTGCCGCACTTCGAAACTAGAACCGTCAATAAATTTTGAGCTTGCGTCTCGTCACATTCCAAATTACTACCACGCTATATTTAATTGCAAACCTGTTCGCGCTGAACACAACCTAAACAGTTTCCCACTTAGGAGTGTATTAGTACTCGGTTATAAATACTACTATGCCAAGATGACTGCACATTCCTCCTCAACTCCTCATCCACAAAAACAAACAAGTCATTCAGCATCCTTCCCTTGCGTCTGCCATGGCCAGTGTGAGTTATGGCTCGAGAGATTACCACCAGGGAGAGGCGAGCATGGAAGCGGAAGCACGAGATATGTCCCGCCTCGCTGCGAAAGCAGCCGACATGTCCCGCCGCACGGCAACATCAGCACAGAGGTCTCGCCGTGCCGCCGAAGCAGCACAGAGGTCCCGCCACGCCGTCGATGCAGCAGACTGGTCCGGCCGCGCCACGGAAGCAGCTGAGATGTCCCGCCGCGTTGCGAATGCAGCAGAGATGTCCTCCCGCACCACGGCGGCCTGGGAAAATGTCTCGCGGGTAGGCGAGGACTCTTACAGGCGCATGCATGCGATCGTCCATAGCCAGATGGATCAGATCGCTAGCTGGGCGAGGTTGCAGGACGACATGAAAGCCTCGTTTGAACAGGCTACCGGTGTCATCCGGCAACTAGGGAGGGAAATGCAAAGCTCCGGGCCGAGCGCGACCTGCTGAGGGCGAAGACCGCCGGAACGGAGGAGTACCCTGCCTTGTTGAAGAGGACGGGCGTCATCATCAAGAAACCTATGGACGAGAATTCCATGCTCCGCACCAAGCGCGAAAGGCTGGTGAAGGAATCCGTGAATGCTGCCAAGCAGTGTATTAAGTACATGAAACTGATGAAAGAGATCATCGCCGCTCGCCGCGAGAACTAGTCTCTGCGACTGCAACAAGATCAAGAAAGTAGAGATCAGCGAGCCAGATCATTGTATGTGTCTTCCTTCTTCTTTTGCCCTTGTGTTTCGGGCGTAGCCACATGTCGTCCTTATATTTAAGACAATCATTATCTTCCTAAATATTTAAGACAATTATTATCCACTGTCGTCCTTATATATTCATCAGTCTTGCTATAAGTCGTAGTAGATGCTATATAGGTCCAACGGATTTTACCTCAAGATCCATGCAAAATTTTCTTTTCAGATTTTCTTTTTTCTCTCTTAAATCTCAGTCGAGTGAGACATAGCCATGCCATTAAACAGAGGCTCGGGACCTTGGGAGAGATGTGGATGGAAGATAGAGGTCAAAGTGCTCTCATCCCTAAGCACGTGCAGGGGTCTGATCGCACGCCTCTCGTACTAAAATAGCTACCCTGCACAGCGCCTCCTAGCTAATAAAAAAAGGGGCACGTGGCGGCACGTAAATGGTAAGTAGAATGCCTACGGTTTCAATAATACTACTTGTGTTTCCAATTGTAACGTGACAGCACTTGTTCCAAAATGACTTTGTTGATTTTCAATGTGTGCGCCTTCGCAAATCGGACAGCAAAATTACCACATCATGTTGGTGCCATGTCATGACACCAAGCCAAGTTTCATGATTTTCATGCGTGTTTTGGATTTACAGGAATTAAAAAACAAAGTTTCTCAATGTTTTCGGCCGAGCCACGACGCCCAGATGTTTGAAGTTCAATCCCATTTCTTGCATGGGACCTAGAAATTTACCCGAGGACACACATGTGATTTTTCAACCAACTTTGGTGCATTGGAGCATGTGCTTGTAGTTCAAATTTGAAGTATGCACATTAAATGACCAGAAACTCAATTAATGTATAAAAAGGCCAAACGAACCCAGAATAATTCCAGAATTTAACACGACGCTCATATAGTTCTATGTTGCTTCTGTAAAGAAAATCAAGGGGGGCAGCGTATATCGTTTCGCACACAAAGGTGACACGTTCCCTCTAAGAAAAACGAGCCTTCTTGAGAGAAGCGCCGGTTTGCAAGAAGCTTATACCAAAACTTGTTCCAATTCGGCCAATTTTTTACCACAGCATGTTAGTGCCATGACATGACACCATGCCAAGTTTCATGATTTCCAGGCGAGTTTTGGATTTACACGAATTTAAAAACCAAGTTTCTCAATGTTCTCGGCCCAGTCATGATGCCCAGATGTTTGAATTTCATTCCCATTTCTTGCATGGGACCTAGAAATTCACCCGAGGACACACATGTTATTTTTCAACCAACTTTGGTGCACTGGAGCATGTGCTTGTAGTTCAAAATTGAATTATGCACATTAAATGACCAGAAACTCAATTAATGTATAAAAAAGGCCAAACGAACCCGGACTAATCCCAAAATTTAACATGAACTCATATAGTTCTATGTTGCCTCTGTACAGAAAATCAAACGGGGCAGCGTATATCATTTCGCACACAAAGGTGACACTTTCCCTCTCAGAACCACGAGCCTTCTTGAGAGAAGCTCCGGTTTGCAAGAAGCTTATACCAAAACTTGTTCCATCTCGTCCAAGTTTTTTACCACATCATGTTAGTTTCATGACATGACACCATGCCAAGTTTCATGATTTCCAGGTGAGTTTTGGATTTATAGGAATTTAAAAACCAAGTTTCTCAATGTTCTCGGCCGAGTCATGACGCCCAGATGTTTGAATTTCATTCCCATTTCTTGCATGGGACCTAGAAATTCACCCAAGGACACACATGTGATTTTTCAACCCACTTTGGTGCACCGGAGCATGTGCTTGCAGTTCAAATTTGAATTATGCACATTAAATGTCCAGAAACTCAGTTAATGTATAAAAAAGGCCAAGCGAACCCAGAATAATTCCAAAATTTAACAGAATGTGAACTTAATTAATATCTTCTCTATGTGGGGCATTTAATAAATGTCTATTATATATGTTTTCTACCCTAGTAGATATGACATTTTGATGCTCTCACATAATCTATTATTGGCACTATAGGGGATGTTGATTCCTATCAACTACCATATCCTAAAGGTTAAAACAGGTACATAATCATCTTCTCTGTTTTGCACAGCGCACTACCAACCCCTATACGATGATGCACATTAAACTGTTGATAGGAGTTTTATGTAAACCAGTGGCTTAAAGTTGATTTTCATATTGTTCGAAATTGTGTCAATAAATATATTTTTAAGAATATTGTTTGCTGATGTTGTTGGATGTGTGTATGAAAGATGCTTTCTTTTCCTCCTGTTGCAACGCACGGGCATGGTTTGCTAGTGTATAAAAAAGGCCAAATGAACCCGGAATAATTTCAAAATTTAACAGGGCACTCATATAGTTCTATGTTGCCTCTATAAAGAGAATCAGGGGGAGGCAGCGTATATCATTTCGCACACAAAGGTGAAACGTTCCCTCTGGGAACCAGGAGGCTTGTTGAGAGAATCTCCGGTTTGCAAGAAGCTTATACCAAAACTTGTCCCAATTCTGCCAAAAATTATATATATGAAAACAGGGTTTAGATTATTCCGAACATCTCGCCACCTAGACCAACATACTATGACTTGAATTCAACATAAAATGGATACAAACATTTGAATTGGAGATCGTATGGTACATGTAGTTCATAGTGAAATATGATTACTGCTATATGCATGTTTTCTATTATCAAGATAATATATAAATGATGGTATAACTTGACAACAATCATATTCAAATAAGGAAAATTGATTCAAATTTAGTCCATATGGTAGACGACAATATATATGTTCATAGGGTGGAGTAAAATATTCATATAAGATGGAAGATCAAAATGTAGGACTACGTCCATTATAAACCGCAAGGTCACCTAACGATATATTCAATTCAACATAACGTGGATTCAAAATTGAAATTCGAGATCCCGGCATTTTAATCATATAAAAAGGGACATGATCTTTCTTGTGGTGGAAATTGATTTGTTTTTGTTGTTGTTGAGGGAAGTGCGAATTGATTTGGTAATCGCATGTGGTAATCTTGTTCTCCCGATTTTTTTACATTTTTCTTGTAGTTTTTTCAATGGCATTTATAGCAATATAGTAAAAGGGGACATGAATCTCTTGTGTTTGTATGAATTGTTTTTTTGTATAGGTTAAGTTTGTTCTGCCAAACATGGAATCCGCGCCTTGTTATCCTGAAATTTTCAAGCTCGAGTATATTTTGTCTCTTCTTCTGTGGAACTCCCGCCTCTTCAACCCGTGCCGTGCCTTGTTATCCTGAAATTTCGACGCGTGCGAAAACTCCCTCCTCTTCTGAAATCGGTCCCGCAGCCCAGACACGCGAAATCCCCCTTCTACCCCTCAACCGAAAATCCTGCCTCGACGTCGCGTGGTCAACACCGGTGGGGGTACATTCGTAACTTACCCTACATTTTGGACAAGCGCGTCCCTAAGCCATGGCTCCCCCCTACCTTCCCCTTCGTCCCGCCCATTCATACATCGGGGCCGCCAAAACCCATGAAACCCCACGCTCCTCCGTCGGCCTCCCGACCGCCGCCCAGCTGGAGACTCTTCCCCGACGACGTCGTCCACCGCAATAGCTCGCCGTCCACATCCGCCGCACCGGATGAGGATCCTTCGTTGATCTCGTCATCCCACCGGTTCAGCCGCCCCGTCCTCTACCTCCAAGGGGTTGCCCCGATGTTCGCGTCGTCTATCGCGCCACCTCCATCCCCACAGCACCGTCTTGACCTGCCCCACCGGAACCGCATCACCCTCACCAATTCCTCCGATGAAGTCGAGGCCTACTCGGCGCCACTAAGGAGGTTCTACACTCACCGCTGCATTTTATCTTTTATTCGATCTCATGGGTCTGCCGGTGCTTGATACCGAGCAGCCATGGCGGGTCTCCATCGACGGCGCCGTCGCCGGCCACTTCATCCACAGCGTCTCTCCCTCATGTCGTTGCTTCCTCGGCGGTGACTTCCACACTGGCACTAGCTGCAGCTGCTCTGGCTCTCGCTCGTACTGCTACTGCTGCTGCTCCGGCTCTCACTCGCGCTGCGTGATACGTCTCCAACGTATCTATAATTTTTTATTGTTCCATGCTATATTATATTCTGTTTTGGACATTATTGGGCTTTATTATACACTTTTATATTATTTTTGGGATTAACCTATTAACCGAAGGCCCAGCCTGTAATTGCTGTTTTTTTCCCTATTTCGTAGTTTTGCGTAAAAAAGAATATCAAACAGAATCCAAATGGAATGAAACCTTCGGGAACGTGATTTTCGGAACGAACGTGATCCAAAGGACTTGGACCCTACGTCAAGACATCAACCAGGAGGGCACGAGGTAGGGGGCGCGCCACCCCCTGTATGCGCCTCCACCCTCGTGGGCCTCACATTGCTCCACCGACGCATTTCTTCCTCCTATATATACCTCACGCACTTCAAACTACCAGATACGGAGCCAAAAACCTAATTCCAGCGCCGCAACCTAATGTACCCGTGAGATCCCATATTGGGGCCTTTTCCGGAGCTCCGCCAGAGGGGGCATTGATCATGGAGGGCTTCTACATCAACACCATAGCCTCTCCGATGATGTGTGAGTAGTTTACCTCAGACCTTCGGCTCCATAGTTATTAGCTAGATGGCTTCTTCTCTCTTTTTGGATCTCAATACAATGTTCTCCCCTCTCTTGTGGAGATCTATTCGATGTAATCTTCTTTATGTGTGTTTGTTGAGACCGATGAATTGTGGGTTTATGATCAAGTTTATCTATGAACAATATTTGAATCTTCTCTGACTTCTTTTATGTATGATTGGTTATATTTTCAAGTCTCTTCGAATTATCAGTTTGGTTTGGCCTACTAGATTGATCTTTCTTGCAATGGGAGAAGTGCTTAGCTCTGGGTTCAATCTTGGGGTGTCCTTTCCCAAAGGATGAGGGGCGACAAGGCACATATTGTATTGTTGCCATCGAGGATAACAAGATGGGGTTTATATCATATTGCATGAGTTTATCCTCTACATCATGTCATCTTGCTTAAAGCGTTACTGCTCTTATGAACTTAATACTCTAGATGCATGCCGGATAGCGGTCGATGTGTGGAGTAATAGTAGTAGATGCAGGTGAGTCGGTCTACTTGTCTCGGATGTGATGCCTATATACATGATCATACCTAGATATTTTCATAAATATGCTCAATTCTGTCAATTGCTCAACAGTAATTTGTTCACCCACCGTAATACTTATGCTCTTGAGAGAAGCCACTAGTGAAACTATGGCCCCCGGGTCTATTTTCCATCATATTAATCTCCCATCAACAAGTTATTCCTAGCGTCGTTTTTATTTTGCTTTCTTTACTTTGCATCTTTATCATAAAAATACCAAAAATATTATCTTATCATATCTATCAGATCTCACTCTCGTAAGTGACCGTGAAGGGATTGACAACCCCTTTATTGCGTTGGTTGTGAGGATTTATTTGTTTGTGTAGGTGCGAGGGACTCGAGCGTGGCCTCCTACTGGATTGATACGTTGGTTCTAAAAACTGAGGGAAATACTTATGCTACTTTGTTGCATCACCCTTTCCTCTTCAAGGGAAAACCAACGCAGTGCTCAAGAGGTAGCAAGAAGGATTTCTGGCGCCGTTGCCGAGGAGTCTACGCAAAAGTCAACATACCAAGTACCCATCACAAACCCTTATCTCCCACATTACATTATTTGCCATTTGCCTCTCGTTTTCCTCTCCCCCACTTCACCCTTGCCGTTTTATTCGCTTCCTCTTTTCCGTCCGCCTCTTTTTCGCTTGCTTCTTGGCTCGTGTGTTGGATTGCTTGCTTGTCGTTATGGCTAGTCCCCTATCTTCTCCGTTGTCTCCCGAGAATGACTTTCTTAATTTTAAACAAAGGGAAGGAGAAAATCTAAAAGACGCTTGGTATAGAATTTGCAATGCTCAAAATAGATCTACTAGGAAGCAATCTACTTCTGTTATTCTCCGCAATTTTTATGTAGGCGCTAATCCTTGGTACAGATATATCCTTGATACCATTAACGGAGGGAATTTCCTGGGTAGCCATACTTTTGATTCTTATAATGCTATGATACATTTGTTTGGCTCACCCCCTCTTATGATTAATGGAACTATGTTAACTTTGGAGCATGTAATGCAAAAACTTGAACTTCTTGAAAATAAAGTTGCTACCGTAGAGTTAATTGAAAATTTGGATAAGAAGATCCACAACCGAATTACTCAATACGGATCTAAAGTAGGAGTCACTTTGCAAAATATTAAGGAGAAGGAACCCTTAGGTAATGAAAGAATAAATCAGGATTCCACTAGAATCGATAAACTTGAGAGTATCATTACCAACTTGGGGGCCTCTTTTCTTCCGTAAAAAATACTCCAAGTACCCCAACTAAAATTGCCAAGCTTATGTATGTTCCTAAAAATAAGGGTGAATCATCTAGTAAGGAAACTGCGGATCTCAAGTCTATAAGTATTCATCCCAATCTTTCTACTATCATTAAGGAACCATTTGTTACAAATGAATTCTTTGATTTTGTGCCTAAAAACTTGACAATCAATAAAAAGAAAGAAACTCCTAAGGATGATAGATGTCTCATTGAAGAATTGCCTACCAAATATGGCAATACCTAGATCTATCCTTGCTTTTATGCCTAGCTAGGGGCGTTAAACGATAGCGCTTGTTGGGAGGCAACCCAATTTTCTTTTTAGTTTTTTTTGTTTTTGCTTCTATTTAGGAATAAATGTTTGATCTAGCCTCTGGTTAGATTTGTTTTTATGTTTTAATTAGTGTTTGTGCCAAGTTAAACCTATAGGATCTTCTTGGATGATAGTTATTTGATCTTGCTGGAAATTGCAGAAAATTTCTGTTCACGAAAATAATTGTTAAAAATCACCAGAACGTGATAAAATATTGATTCCTATTGCTGCTGATCAATAAAAAAATTGTCTAAGTCGTCCTATTTTGGCTGAATTTTTGGAGTTCCAGAAGTTTGTGTTAGTTACAGATTACTACAGACTGTTCTGTTTTTGACAGATTCTGTTTTTGTGTGTTGTTTGCTTATTTTGATGAATCTATGGCTAGTAAAATAGTTTATAAACCATAGAGAAGTTGGAATACAGTAGGTTTAACACCAATATAAATAAAGACTGAGTTAATTACAATACCTTGAAGTGGTGTTTTGTTTTCTTTCGCTAACGGAGCTCACGAGATTTTCTGTTAAGTTTTGTGTTGTGAAGTTTTCAAGTTTTGGGTAAAAAATTTGATGGATTATGGAACAAGGAGTGGAAAGAGCCTAAGCTTGTGGATTCCCATGGCACCCCAAGATAATCTAAGGACACCGAAAAGCCAAAGCTTGGGGATGCCCCGGAAGGCATCCCCTCTTTTGTCTACTTCCATCGGTAACTTACTTGGAGCTATATTTTTATTCACCACATGATATGTGTTTTGCTTGGAGCGTCTTGTATGATTTGAGTATTTGCTTTTTAGTTTACCACAATCATCTTTGCTGGACACACCTTTTGAGAGAGACACACATGATTCGGAATTTTTTAGAATACTCTATGTGCTTCGCTTATATCTTTTGAGCTATATAGTTTTTGCTCTAGTACTTCACTTATATGTTTTAGAGCACAGTGGTGGATTTGTTTTATAGAAACTATTGTTCTCTTACACTTCACTTATATTATTTTGAGAGTCTTAAACAGCATGGTAATTTGCTTAATCCTAATATGCTAGGTATTCAAGACTAGTAAAAACTTTCTTATGAGTGTGTTGAATACTAAGAGAAGTTTGATGCTTGATGATTGTTTTGAGATATGGAGGTAGTGATATTAAAGTTGTGCTAGTTGAGTAGTTGTGAATTTGAGAAATACTTGTGTTGAAGTTTGCAAGTCTCGTAGCTTGCACGTATGGTAAACGTTATCTAACAAATTTGAAACATGAGGTGTTCTTTGATTGTCCTCCTTATGAGTGGCGGTCGGGGACGAGCGATGGTCTTTTCCTACCAATCTATCCCCCTAGGAGCATGCGCGTAGTGCTTGGTTTTTGATGACTTGTAGTTTTTTGCAATAAGTATGTGAGTTATTTATGACTAATGTTTAGTCCATGGATTATACGCACTCTCACCTGTCCATCATTGCTAGCCTCTTCAAGACTGCATTGCCCTTTCTCACATTGAGAGTTGGTGCAAACTTCGCTGCATCCAAACCCCGTGATATGATACGCTCTTTCACACATAAACCTCCTTATATCTTCCTCAAAACAGCCACCATACCTACCTATTATGGCATTTCCATACCCATTCCGAGATATATTGCCATGCAACTTTCCAAAGTTCCATTTATCATGACACGTTCATCATTGTCATATTGCTTTGCATGATCATGTAGTTGACATAGCATTTGTGGAAAAGCCACCCTTCATAATTCTTTCATACATGTCACTCTTGATTCATTGCATATCCCGGTACACCACCGGAGGCATTCATATAGAGTCATACTTTGTTCTAGTATCGAGTTGTAATCATTGAGTTGTAAATAAATAGAAGTGTGATGATCATCATTTTCTAGAGCATTGTCCCAAGTGAGGAAAAAAATAAAAAAAGAGAGAGAAAGGCCATAAAAAAAGAGAAGGCCCAAAAAAATGGGAGAAAAAGAGAGAGGGGACAATGTTACTATCCTTTTTACCACACTTGTGCTTCAAAGTAGCACCATCATCTTCATGATAGGGAGTTTCTTGTTTTGTCACTTTCATATACTAGTGGGAATTTTTCATTATAGAACTTGGCTTGTATATTCCAACAATGGGCTTCCTCAAATGCCCTAGGTCTTCGTGAGTAAGCAAGTTGGATGCACACCCACTTAGTTTCTTTTGTTGACCTTTCATACATTTATAGCTCTAGTGCATCCGTTGCATGGCAATCCCTACTCCTTGCATTAACATCAATCGATGGGCATCTCCATAGCTCATTGATTAGCCGCGTTGATGTGAGACTTTCTCCTTTTTGTCTTCTCCACATAACCCCCATCATTATATTCTATTCCACCCATAGTGCTATATCCATGGCTCACGCTCATGTATTGCGTGAAGGTTGAAAAAGTTTGAGATTACTAAAGTATGAAACAATTGCTTGGCTTGTCATCAAGGTTGTGCATGATGAGAGCATTCTTGTGTGACGAAAATGGAGCATGACTAAACTATATGATATTGTAGGGATGAACTTTCTTTGGCCATGTTATTTTGAGAGGACATAATTGCTTAGTTAGTATGCTTGAAGTATTATTACTTTTATGTCAATATTGAAATTTTATCTTGAATCTTTCGGATCTGAATATTCATACCACAATTAAGAAGAATTACATAGAAATTATGCCAAGTAGCATTCCACATCAAAAAATTCTATATCATTTACCTACTAGAGGACGAGTAGGAATTAAGCTTGGGGATGCTTGATACGTCTCCAACGTATCTATAATTTTGATTGTTCCATGCTATATTATATTCTGTTTTGGACATTATCGGGCTTTATTATACACTTTTATATTATTTTTGGGTTTAACCTATTAACCGGAGGCCCAGCCTGTAATTGCTGTTTTTTGCCTATTTCAGTTTTGCGTAAAAAGAATATCAAATGGAGTATAAACGGAATGAAACCTTCGGGAACGTGATTTTCGGAACAAACGTGATCCAGAGGACCTGGACCCTACGTCAAGACATCAACCAGGAGGGCACGAGGTAGGGGGGCGCGCCCTCCACCCTCGTGGGACCCATGTTGCTCCACCGACGTACTTCTTCCTCCTATATAGACCTACGTACCCCCAAACTACCAGAAATGGAGCCAAAAACCTAATTCCACCACCGCAACCTTATGTACCCGTGACATCCCATCTTGGGGCCTTTTCCGGAGCTCCGCCGGAGGGGGCATCGATCACGGAGGGCTTCTACATCAACACCATAGCCTCACGATGATGTGTGAGTAGTTTACCTCTGCACCTTCGGCTCCATAGTTATTAGCTAGATGGCTTCGCTCTCTTTTTGGATCTCAATACAATGTTCTCCCCTCTCTTGTGGAGATCTATTCGATGTAATCTTCTTTTGCGTGTGTGTTTGTTGAGACCGATGAATTGTGGGTTTATGATCAAGTTTATCTATGAACAATATTTGAATCTTCTCCGACTTCTTTTATGTATGATTGGTTATCTTTTCAAGTCTCTTGAATTATCGCTTTGGTTTGGCCTACTAGATTGATCTTTCTTGCAATGGGAGAAGTGCTTAGCTCTGGGTTCAATCTTGGGGTGTCCTTTCCCAAGTGATGAGGGGCAGCAAGACACGTATTGTATTGTTGCCATCGAGGATAACAAGATGGGGTTTATATCATATTGCATGAGTTTATCCCTCTACATCATGTCATCTTGCTTAAAGCGTTACTCGTTCTTATGAACTTAATACTCTAGATGCATCTTTGGATAGCGGTCGATGTGTGGAGTAATAGTAGTAGATGCAAGGCGAGTCGGTCTACTTGTCTCGGACGTGATGCCTATATACATGATCATACCTAGATATTTTCATAAATATGCTCAATTCATCAATTGCTCAACAGTAATTTGTTCACCCACCGTAATACTTATGCTCTTGAGAGAAGCCACTAGTGAAACCTATGGCCCCCGGGTCTATTTTCCATCATATTAATCTCCCGTCAACAAGTTATTCCTAGCGTCATTTTTATTTTGCTTTCTTTACTTTGCATCTTTATCATAAAAATACCAAAAATATTAACTTATCATATCTACCAGATCTCACTCTCGTAAGTGACCGTGAAGGGATTGACAACCCCTTTATTGCGTTGGTTGCGAGGATTTATTTGTTTGTGTAGGTGTGAGGGACTCGAGCGTGGCCTCCTTGCTGTGATTGATACCTTGGTTCTCAAAACTAAGGGAAATACTTACGCTACTTTGCTGCATCACCCTTTCCTCTTCAAGAGAAAACCAACGCAGTGCTCAAAGAGGTAGCACTGCGGCTCTGTTCTTGCTGTCGGTCGCGCTGCACTGCTCTTGCTTTCGCTCGCGGCCGCTTGCTCGCTCGTTATTACTGTTGGTCGCGTTGCTTTGCTCGCTATTGCTGTTGGTCGCTATTGCTGCTCCGCTCTTGCTCTCGTTCGTGTTGCTGCTCTACTCTTGCTCTCGCTCGCGCTGCTATTGCTGCTGCACGCCTCCGGCAGCTACAGGAGTTGCTGCTTTAGCACTCGCTCGCGGTGCTGCTGCACGACTTGCTCTCTGCTAGTGCGTTCCCTGCTCGAGCGGCTGCTGATTTAGATCACTGCTTCTCTGCTACTAGTGCTCGAACGCCCTAAACTTCTATTGCAATGCTCGGCTAGTAGTTCAATCAGTTTCGATAGTATAATTCAGTTTCGACTTTAAAGTTCAGTTTCTTCAGTTAAGTTCAGAGTGAACAGTATTTACAGCATCTGTCGGAGCGATCGGGGCGTGGCTGATGTGTTTTACATCTAGCACTTTTTGGTGATGTATTTTACATCATCTATTGCAGATGATATTAGAGTCCCACTTCAGATGAACGTTGTCTGTCATGTCCTGCTTCAGCCTCCCCGCCGTACACCTCACTGGAGCTGCTCCAATGACGGAACCGTCCATCACAGCAGAGCAGTACCCTCGGCGTTGTTTCCAGAGGCCTCAGATCTTCTTCCCCGCCTCTGATGGTCACACCAGCATCACTATCCTCCACGTCCAACCCAATGATGTTGAGGCCGACAAGGCTATGCCAAAGAGGTTGTACACTCATCACATCACTTTGTTAGTCTCCATTCATGTCGATCCCTCAGGGATCCTTTGCTATGGAACTACTATGGTACTACTATTCATGCCTTTGGTTAGAAGGAGTGGAGCAAAGCAAAACTAGAGGATTTTTTTCCTTTGGTGTCTCTTTCAATGAAAAAACGTAGGAATTTTAATATCCACTTGGACGTCCTTTTCAAATTAATATGCATGAAGAACAGGACTAATTGCATTACTGGCATAATAAGATTCTTATTTTTTTCATTTTCACGTGGTTTGACTTTAATTTGACAATGTTTCTCCATTCCTGTGTTCTTCCAATTCATGTGAACCAAACACCCAGGTTGATAGAAACCCTATGTTTGCAAATGCTCTATTTTGCACGTGCATTCCTATCCTATTCACATGTTTTTCACATCCTTTGTGTTTTATAGAATCCTCCAATTCTAAGGAGCCCTTACATATTTACTTCATTTTCAGATAAGCGTCAAAGAAAACTCAGGTGTTATGTCCTGCTCCTGCCGTGCGTCATCCACCCCACCGAGGTGCACCATCGACGGAAGGCGTTCGCTATAGCAAGTAGATTCCCCCGCAGACTTTCTTTCGCCACCTCGCATCATCTTCCACGTTCCGGCAGCCACGCCTAACTGCATTACCATCATCGGCTGAGCATATGAACATGACGACTAGACAGTTCCGGAAGAGAGGTTGCACTCTTTCGTGTCTTCTTACGTTATACATCGGTTATTATTACCTGCTACTTTATCGTTCAAGCTTGACTTTTAAAGTGCCCGTGGGGCACATATCGAGGCAGCAACGAATAGTATTTGTCTACTATCTGGTTCATCTGGGGTCTTCTATGTGGTTCATGTTGGGTGGGCAACAAACAGTAGATGATCCATTGTCTATCTTTTTAAACTGAAGCTGTCGTGGAATTGTCACAGCAGATATCCTCTTGCAAGGACTTAGTCGTGGAGCCATCGCAACTAGGAAGCTTAAAGGGGTTAATCGGGACAAAGGACACGGGAGAGTTTATACTAGTTCGGCCCCTTACGATGAAGGTAAAGCCTACGTCTAGTTGGGTTGGTATTGCTGGGGTTCCAATGACCAGGGAGTGAGGTACGCTATGCCCGGCTCTCGATGAGTTGTTTCTTACCCTAAGCCGTCAGCGGGTCGTCCCCTTATATACACGGGTGGACGCCTGCAGTTCATAGTAGAGTCCCGGCCGGCTCATAAACAGTGTCCGGCTCGGTGACTAGCTAATTCTACCTTACGATACAAGTCATGTCATCATGGCGGTTTACCACTATGGGCCTTAAGCCGCCTGCGGGCCTTAGACCCTTTATTGAACCACCATCTTCATGCTTGGCCTTGGGCTTCTTTCTGATGAGTCTTCTTTACGTAACTCGGCCCCTCATGGCCGGCTTACACAAATAGTTATATCCCCAACATTAGGCCCCAGATTGATTTGAACCGGTTCATGTCAATCTTAAAATACCTTAAGAAATAAACCTTCAGCCTTCTACCTGTGCAAAGGATTTTAACCAGCCATGATGTCATCTTTCTGGATCCGCGTTAACCCGCCGTGATGTCATCTTTATTTAAATTCATATTTTACTCCGCCATATCTTCCAACGGATCTTTGCTTTTACTGACCGTTCCGAAAACCGAGGCGTCAGGGCCGCTGGATAATGATGTTTAGTCTCCTTGTTTCTCGCGCCGTCTCAGTCAGCCCTTCCTTGTAAATAGGCACGACCTAGGTCTTTTTCATTCTCCCCCTTCATTCGTCTTCTTCCTCTTCTTTGTCTCTTCGCTGCTCGAGCTTCGCCGCCGCCGCCCAGAGATCTCTCGTTTTCACCAACTCAGGGCCTTTGCATCAACCTCGACTTAACCAAAACGCTGACGGACCTCCGCAGCAACTCCGCATCTGTAATTTTCTTCCTCCACATTCCTCGAGATCTGCATTAGGATTTTCGAGTTCGTCGGTGTTCGCCACCGTCCGTCACGAACCCTTGATGATTCCACTGACGCTTCTCTTTCTGATCTTCAGATAGTATAAAACTGCTGTGGTAGCTGTTTCGCACTCATTTCGAATGCAAATAGATCCCTTTTCGCTTGTTCAAAGGCTTTCTTCGAGCGTATGAACTTTTTTGCACTGGTTTTAGGTCTAGAAATTTTTCTTTTCCGAACGACCATTTGATCAAAAATAATAGATGTTCCTTGTGAAACCTGTTTGTTCCACACTTAGCTAAAAAGCTGCATCTGTTAAATCTATTTCACACGGTAGCTCATGCGGCCGGTTTAAGAAGACAACATTGATTGTCAGCCTCGCCTGCTTCCGGCGACTTAAGATAACTTAACTGCTTTTGGAACCCGTAGCGGCTTAAATGTCAAAACATAATTAGCCACATGTCATTAGGCCCCTTCTTAAGCCGCCATCTTGAATAGACTTAAAGTTTTTTCTTCCCAAGTTAAATTTGAACCGGAAACTCTTATTTTGTCATAGGCTCCAATTTATACAATGGCACCCAAGGCTCCCAAAGCTCCCGTGACCTGCAACTGGGTCAAATCCACTGTTACAGAGAGCACTTTGTCTGAATTCGTGAAGTCCGGCCATCTGCCGAAGAAGAAGGTCATGTCTTATCGTTCTCCTAATCCGTCAGAGGAGAAACCTCAACCCAAGGAGGGGGAGGTGATCGTGTTTACTGATCACATGAACCGGGGCTTCGCTCCACCCGGTTCAAAATTCTTCGTGGATGTTTTGCATTTCTTTGATCTCGCACCTCA
Source organism: Aegilops bicornis (assembly GCA_021605145.1). Lineage (NCBI taxonomy): Eukaryota > Viridiplantae > Streptophyta > Magnoliopsida > Poales > Poaceae > Aegilops > Aegilops bicornis. The sequence goes on along the minus strand of CM038671.1, from coordinate 254,139,641 downwards.
AGACATCGGGCCTAATTTCATGTCAAATATTTGCAACTTCCAAGTTTTCATGAGGTGTACCTTGGAGAAGAACCCAGCTTACTTTTATTCAGAGAATTGTTTTACTTAAACCGCGTAATCGAATGTGCTAACGGGCCCAGACTGATCTGAACTTGGTGGCATCTCGATTCAGCAAGTGAGACCGCTTTTCCCTTATGCTGAACTGCCAAGTCATCCAAAGGATTGGAATCAGACGTGGTTTTACTGCCAGGACATTTCTCCGGCTGAGGAAAATCCTTTGCCGGCTTCCGTGCCTTGTGCCTTGAATCCAACCACCCGCTGCCGGATAAACTGACTGTTGTTGAGCGTCTGCCGCTTGCTCCCACCATTAGTAAAATCAAAGCTCTTTTGGGAAATGGCTTAGATGGCATTGACCTGGTCCGGGTCTGGGTCGCTTGGCGAGTGATTCCGTTAAGCCGCCGCTTAATGTGCACCTACCAAAGTAGAAGAATGACCCATCAAGGCCATAGTCCTGACGACTTACCAGATGATGTGGTGAAGGCTACAACCTAGACGTTGTTGAAAGAGGGCACGATAACTAGTAATGCCTTTGGCTTACTTCCCTTCTTCAAGAAGAACCCTGCTCCTGCAGTAAGTCATCAATCTCAATAATTACTCCGTACTGTGTTATACCTTGCCTTTATTTATAACCATTTACCGCTTTTTCTCAGGCCAATGACAACTTCTGGAAAGTCAAGTATGACCATGAGGCGGCCAAACAAGCCAGAGCGGCAAAAAGAGCCGAAAGGAAAGCCGCTAAGACTGGAACTTCGAAGAAGAGGAAACCAAGCGCTTCAGATATGTTTAAACTTGACGATACTGATGATGATGAAGAAGAGGTAACCTTTAACTCCCTTGACTCTTTATCATCACCTTACTGACATTAAATCTTTTCAGGAAGACACGGGGAACAGCCAAGCCGTCGAGGAAGAGGTAACTAAAATCTCCTCCGACTCGAAAGCCCCCGCCAAGGCGTCGAGAAAATTCAAGAGTAACCCGAAAGTAAGATTTTCACATCCTTTGGCTTACCAAGATCCTCAATTTCTTTTGAAGCAACAAAGAATTTGAAAGCCGGAGATGCACCTGCATCAAGAAAGATGTAGAGCTCTCCTCCGCTTACCTCGACGTAACTGTGAAGCGTCGGGCTGAGGTTATCTCCGATTTAAATTGGCTGACCCTTTGGCGGGTTTAATTCGTCAACCTCTCAATCCATCTGACTCCAATTGTCAGGATACCTCTCCTTCCTCCGGCGATCTATGCAATCCAACATGCCGGCTTTTAAAACCGCCCCCCGGTAATGTAAACTTATTTACTTTATACTTTACCTTACCCATGTTTTTGTACTCACCCTTCCGCTTTGTCCACAAATGCAAGTGAAGCCCAAAGAAGAGGGCAAGAAAGAATAAGCCGTCCCAAGATCCTGTCAAGAATCGAACCGGAGCTTGGCACAGCCTGTTCTCGACAGTTCTACCCATCACCACCGAACCAGCCTATGACATTCCAACACCAACCTCCGATCCACCCACCGAAGATACTCTGAACAGCTCTGATAACCTGGAAGTTCCTAGCCCGGCCAAGACAATTGACCCAGAAATTGAGATTCTGAAGACTCAATTTGTTGAGCCGGGGCAGCCCACTATCCTTGCCAAGTGCTCTGCCAAAGAGGAGTTTCTGGAACGCCGAAAGGTCAAACTAGACATTGCCGACTATACTCATTTGAGCATTGGAGAGATAGTCTCTGGCTATATCAATCAAGACATAGCAGCCGTGACCTGGAAATTGACATGGTGAAGCATATACAGCAAAAATCTGAGGTATAACTTATGCTACTTTTCTTAACCATACTTACTGTACCAGCCCCCAAGTCTATTGCTTATGAATAAATATATTGTAGACTTAGAAAACTGCTTAGCAATCGCTTTGTCCGCTTAGAAAGAAGATATTTAACCCGTTGTAACATGATACCTTGAACTTGCGATATACATTAGCCCCCAAGTGTCTAGTATCTTGCTTGCAAAGTGCTTGGGACTTAATTTCCATGAACCGGCATTGTGAGTTAAAATTCTTCAGTATACATTAGCCCCCAAGTGTCAAGTATCTTTGCTTGCAGAGTGCTTGGGACTTAATGTTACCTTACTATGATTCTAACCATAACCTGGCATCAATGCAGGCCACCATAAGTCAATTTGAGTTGGATATTGCTGAACTGAATAGCCGCCTGGCAGCTCAAGAACTGGAAATTCAGAAGGCCAACTCTAAATTTGAATTCAGCATCTCTGAACAAGAGAAATTGAAGAAGAATTTTGAGGCGGAGAAGAAAATCTGGCTGATGAGAAGGCCTCATCGGTGACCCGGCTGAGACAAATAGAAACGCTACTTGCGTATAACAACCGAGTCTGTCTGGCTAAAGCGCCAGATATCTCAAATGGTCTCAGCAATCTTCGGTAAGTCACTATATATAACCTCAAATATTGCAATCCTTCCTTTGATGACTACTTTAATTGTTATCTCCGGCTCACTTTATGTTTATGAACGCAGGCCCCAGGAGCACAAACCTCAAGTAGAACATGTTAATCAAACTGAAAGCGGTTTACACTCTAGTGGAACAACTGTACACCGGGTCACAACATGCTTTGGCCATTGTGGCTTTATCAAATGACGTTCCCCATCTCCTGCAAGATGTGCTGAAGCGGCTTGCTTTGCTACCCCAGCGGATCCAAGAGCTAAGACGGGCATCTGCCAGAACCGGGGCTATAGCTGCATTGAGCCGGGCCAAGGCGTTGCTTCCAAAATTAGACCTAGCAGACATTGCTCTTGGATATCCCAGCTTGAAGGAGACGGCTCTTTATTCGACGAGATGACTTTACCGCTGGTAAAATCAGACGTCCGTGGCTACCCTCATTGGGAACGATATTGACCTTACCAAGTATCACTGGCTATGACAACAGAACCGGAGAATTCCAACACCTCACTATGATGACGCCACCTGATCCCTCCAACTCGTAAGCATACCTTTGCCCCTCAAGTCGACTCCAGCCGGTTTAATAGATGATGAAGCTGAATTTGAAGCCTTGAGCGGCATTGACTGGGCCTCGTCAACCTTCCAGGACAGGGCAGCAGACGGAGAGGCGGAGAAGGATAACCCGGAATCTTCAAGCCAACCAAAGGAGTGAACCGCCAGGCGTTTATGACTTTGCAAAAACAATGCTTCTTTATTCAGACTCGGGGAGTCTTGTAATAGGGTAGAAAAACCTCTTGATTTTTGTCATGCCTTCGTGCATGTTGGTGGTGCTTAATACTTTCGTAAGCCGCCATCGCTATATACTTCCAGCTTATGTTGATCTTTCCTTGATGTTAAAAATTTGCTTGCCTTACCCTGCATATAAAACAAGCAGAATTCCCTTGGCGGCTTATCGCATCAGGGGTCACATAAAGTATTGATAACCCGGCGAACCAAAACATCATATAAAAGCCGGTTTATGATTATACTCGTGAAACATAATCACAGTAGCATACCTGCAATCCTTTTGGTAATCTCGCCGGCTTATGTGACCCAAATCATGAGAGTGAGTTTAACTCCTGAAAGTTGGCACATACGATGTTCACTTGGCCCTTAACAACATTTACACTTACAAAGTATGATGAATAATAAACTAAATTTAAAGGCCTCTGATTCGAATACGATCAGTGAACCGTTCCAAAGGGGTTAAGCTAAGATTCGGATACGATCACATAGCCCCCAGTGGCTTTGGCGATGCCGATCAAGTGGGTATCGACAGCTATGTTCTCTTTGGTTCGAATACGACCTATGTTTGAACAGAAGCCCCAAGTGACCATAAGAGTTGTTTAATGACGCTGATTCAATACGATCCACGCCGCACCCAAAGGAGTTAAGCTATGATTCAAATATGATCAAGAAGCCCCAAGTGGGTTTGGCAAGATGTCTATCAAGTGGGTATCGACAGCTATGTTCTCTTTGGTTCGAATACGACCTATGTTTGAACAGGAAGCCCCCAAGTGATCATGGCTAGATTCAGATATGATCATAAGCCAGACCAAAGGAAAGCCGGATTCAGATATGATCCGCTCCCCGTTGGTTGTTTCCACCACCTGATAAAGAAGACATGTAAACTTTTGAGGGTGAAAAGAATGAGGTCCCGCTTTATTGCTTCATATAATATATACATCGTCAAAAAATATATATTGCCTTGAGAGCCGGTGGCTCAAGTATAGTAAGGTCAAGATGGGCGATATATTCCACGGCTGGCGGGTCTCCTCCTCCGACTTACGTGAGTCTTTGTGCTCTCGAACATCGATAAGGTAGTATGACCCGTTGTTCAGATTCTTGCTGACCACAAAGGGTCCTTCCCAAGGAGGGGATAGCTTGTGCATGTCAGATTGATTCTGGATGAGCTGGAGCACTAAGTCGCCTTCCTGAAAGGTTCTGCTTCTAACCCAGCGGCTGTGATAGTGGCGCAGGTCTTGCTGGTAAATCGCCGAGCGGGCTATTGCCAAGTCTCGCTCCTCATCCGACAAGTCAAGTGCGTCCTGACGAGCTTTTTCGTTATCAGCCTCAACGTAAGCCGCCACGCGGGGTGAGTCGTGCGGATGTCACTTGGTAGGACTGCTTCTCTGCCCGTACACCATGAAGAAAGGTGTGTAACCTGTAGATCTGTTAGGCGTAGTGTTGATGCTCGATAGCACAGAGGGTAGCTCCTCCACCCAGCAACCCGGAGTCCGCTGTTAGGGGACCAAGATCCGGGGTTTGATACCCTTCAGGATCTCCTGATTAGCTCTCTCTACTTTCCCATTAGATTGAGGATGAGCAACAGCCGAAACATCAAGCCAGATATGTTCTCGCTGACAGAACTCTTCCATGGCACCCTTGGAGAGATTAGTGCCATTATAAGTTATGATGCTGTGTGGAAAACCAAAACGAAAGATCACCTTTTTCATGAACTGAACCGCTGTGGCTGCATCACACTTTATCGACCGGCTCGGCCTCAACCCACTTTGTAAACTTATCTATCGCCACCGTGGAGGTGTGTCTTTTTATCCTTAGACCTCTTTGAAAGGTCCAACCATGTCAAGCCCCAGACTGCAAATGGCCAAGTAATCGGAATCATCCTCAACTCTTGAGCAAGACGTGAGCACGTCGTGAGAATTTTTGACATCCGTCACATTTGTTGACTCAGATCCTCCGTGATCGCATGAGCCGTCAGCCAATAGAAACCATGACGGAAAGCCTTGGCCACAAGAGATTTTGAGCCGGCATGATGACCACAATCTCCTTCATGGATCTCACGAAGTATCTCCTGACCCTCCGCAGGCGACACACAACGCTGAAATGCCCCAGTGACATTGTGGTGATGTAACTCGCCATGAACAATCGTCATAGATTTGGACCGCCTAATGATTTGTCTCACCAAGGTCTCATCCTCAGGCAACTCTCCCCAGGTCATATAGGCCAAATATGGCACTGTCCAATCTGTGATGACGTGAAGAGCTCCCACCAGCTGTGCCTCCGGGTCTGGCATTGCTAGTTCTTCCTCTCAGGTACCTTCTGGAAAGGATTATGCAAAATGTCGAGAAAGGTGTTAGGCGGCACCGCTTACGCCGAGATCCCACCGCTTAAAGCATCAGCCGCCTCATTCTTCCTTCGATCAATGTGCTCCACTTGATAACCTTTGAAGTGCCCACCACAAAGACTAACTTCACGACGGTAAGCCGCCATAAGGGGATCCTTGGAATCCCACTTGCTCGACACCGTTGAGCCACGAGATCTGAGTCGCCCAAGCACCTTACCCGGCTCAAATTCATCTCTTTAGCCATCTGGAGACCATGGAGTAAGGCCTCGTACTCTACTGCATTGTTAGTACAGGGAAACATAAGCCAGAGCACATAACAAAATTTGTCACCTCGAGGGGAAGTTAAAATAACTCCAGCCCCCAAGCCTTCTAACTGCCTGGACCCATCAAAATGAATAGTCCAATATGTGTTATCCGCTTCTCCTCGTGTTCCCGCAACTCTGTCCAATCATTGATAAAATCCACTGGGCTTGAGACTTGATAGCAGTCCAAGGCATGTATTTCAAACCATGAGGCCCAAGCTCAATGGCCCACTTGGCGACTCGTCCGTGGCCTCTCTATTCAGATGATATCTCCTATAAAGCGTAGCTTACCACGTGATAGGATGACCTTGGAAGTACTGCTTCAACTTCCGGCTTGCCATGAACACTCAGTAAACAAGTTTACGCCAATGTGGATACCTTTGTTTAGACTCAATGAGCACCTCACCGATGTAGTAAACCGCCGTTGAACCGGGATGCTCTCGCCACCTCCTTGCGCTCCACCACGATGGCAACACCGACGGCAGCGTTAGCAGCCACATATAACAGTAATGGCTCCTTATCAATGGGGGCCGTAAGGACCGGCGGCTCGATAATTGTCTCTTTAAATCTTCAAAGGCAGTATTAGCAGATCACCTGCATACAAAAGTGTTTGTTTTTCTTCATCATCCGACATGGGTAGGGCCTTCTCACCTAGCTGGCTTACGAACCGGCTTAAAGCAAGAATACGACCATTCGCCCGCCGAACATCATTGATGCACGCCGGTTTAGCCAAAGAGGTGATTGCCTTGATCTTCTCGGGTTAGCTTCAATGCCTCTCTTCGAGACCGTAAAACCTGTAAGCTTGCCTGCAGGTACACCAAATACACACTTGGCCGGGTTAAGAATCATCTTATAAACCCGGAGATTATCAAAGGTCTCCTTTAAATCAAATATCAAGGTTTCTTTCTCCCTGGATTTCACTAGGATGTCATCCACATAAGCATGAACATTGCGCCCAATTTGATCGTGGAGACAGCTTCATACACATCACGATAAGTCGCCTGGGCACTCTTGAGCCCAAATGGCATAGATACATAGCGTAAGGCTCCAAACGGAGTGATGAAAGCCGCCTTCTCCTGGTCCTTAATCGCCATTTTGATCCGATGATAGCCGTAGGCATCCAAAACACTCAATCGCCGCAACCCGCCGTAGCATCAATGATTTGATCAATACGGGAGGGCAAAGGGATCAGCCGGACAAGCCTTATTTAAGTCCGTGTAATCCACACACATCCGCCAGGTGCTGTTCTTCTTTAGCACGAGCACCGGGTTAGCTAACCACTCCGGGTGAAAAACTTCAACAATGAACCCAGCCGCTAAGAGCCGGGCGACCTCCTCTCCAATAGCTTTCCGTCTTTCCTCATTGAACCGTCAAAGAAATTGCCTGACCGGCTTATACTTTGGATCAATATTAAGAGTGTGCTCAACGAGTTCTCCCGGGACACCCGCATGTCGAGAAGGTTTCCATGCAAAGATGTCCGTGTTCTCACGGATGAACTCGATGAGCGCCTTCCTATTTAGGATCCAAGTTGGCAGTGATGTTGAACCGCTTAGAAGAGTCACCGAGTAAAGTCAACAAGCTTCGCTTTCTGGGCCGATTTAAACTTCAACGCCGGGTCATGCTCAGAGTGGCTTCTTCAGGAGGTCATATCCTCCGGTCAACATTATCTTGATAAAACTTTAGCTCTTCCGCTGCACAAACAGACTCAAGATAAGCCGCGTCGCCTTCTTCACACTCCAAGGCTACCTTTCGACTCCCATGCACAAAGGATGGTGCCCTTGTGACCCGCATCTTGAGCTGCAGATAAACATAACACTACATGCCATGAATTTGGCATAAGCCGGTCGCCCAAACAGAGCATGATATGGACTCTTGATTTTGACCACCTCAAACGTCAATTTCTCAGCCCTGGAATCATATTCATCTCCAAAGGCCACCTCCAATTCAATCTTACCGACCGGGTACGCCGACTTACCGGGCACCACCCCATGGAAAAAGGTGTTGGATGTCTTTAAATTTTTGTCACCAAACCCATGCGCTTTAAAGGTCTCAGTAATAGAGGATGTTGATATCGCTACCTCCGGCCCATGAGTACCTTTGGTAAATTTATATCTACCGACCGAGGCGCCACCACCAACGCTAATTGACTTGGATTATCAACCCGGGCGGGTGATCTTCCTGCTCCATACAATAGGCTGCTCGACCACCTTAAGTAACGGAATCGCTGCTCAACAGAGTTCACAGCCCTCTTATGAATCTTTCTCGTCACTCTTGCATAAGCTAGTGGTGAACACATGATATCGCTTACTATTCACCGCTTGGATGACTTTGGTAACCCGACCGCTTCTGTTGTTGTCCCCTTGACCAGTTCTTTGTTGATTATAGCCGCTTTGATTTCCCGAAAGCTGAACTTGAACCGCCGCCAGCCATGAAAGCCGCCGCCACGAGTCAGCCGCCCGATCCATGATTGCCATCAAACGTGTTGGAATTCTTGAAAGCTTTCATGATCGCGCAATCTTTCCATAAGTGGGTGGCGGGTCGTTCCCGGGTGACGTGTCTCGGGCAGGGCTCATTGAGTAGCTGCTCAAGAGATGGGCCTGACCCGCCAGATCGAGGGGGCGGTTTTCCCTTACGTCTTTGATTGTTACCCTGCGCATTGGCATTGGCCACAAACTCCGGGTTACCCTCAGCCTTACGCTCGTTGCTTCCTTGATTCATCGGGTTATGCTGCTGACCCTTTCCATTGCCATTCTTCTTTCCCTTCCCTGTCTTTTCCTCATCAGACGCGGGATCCTTGGTACTATCAGAGTCGGCGTATTTGACTAAAGCTGCCATCAGCTGCACCCATATCATCGCAATCACGCTTAAGGCGCCTCAGTTTTCTTAGCGGCTCAAAGTGGCAATTCTTCTCCAACATGAGGATCGGCAGAACCGACATCCATCTTATCGCATTTAATGTATTATCTCCTTGACCCGGCGCACCCAATGGGTCATAGATTCACCCTCCTCCGCTACATAGCTTTGTCAAGTCCACAATCGATATAGATTGCTTGCAAGTGTCCTTGAAGTTACGGATGAATCGGCCTTTAGCTCGCCCATGAACTAATGGAATTGAAGGCGGCAAGCCCTTTAACCAAGACCGGCCGTTCCATCCAACATCATGGTGAAGTATTTAGCCATTGCTGCGTCGCTGACCTCCAACAGCTCCATGGCCATCTCATAACTTTCGATCCACGCTCCGGGCTGCAAGTCGGCAGTGTAATTCGGCACCTTTCGAGGTCCCTTGAAGTCCTTTGGTAGACGTACATCACGCAGAGCCAGCACCAAACAAGGAACACCGCCGGTTCTAGTAGCCACTCCCGCCTCAACGGAAGTTGTCGGATACTCTGGGAAATCTTTATGAGTCGTTTGTTGAGCCGCTAGTTGAGCCGCCCGCTCGTTCTCCTGACGTATTCGGTCTTGTACGGGGTTATAGCCACCGAGCTGGTTACGGCGCTGAGCGTTGCTTGACAAAGCTTCTGACTCCATGTGCCTGCTGTAACTTGGACTCCGGTTTTGTCGAGGCGGTGCTAACCAAGGCGGAGGAGTTGAATGAATCCTATCCCAACTATAAGAATAAGTCTCTTGCTGAGCCAGGGCCGTCTGGACAAGTTCTCTGATCCTCCGGGTCTCCACCGCTGTCGGATCATCACCGTCCACTGGGAGAGCCGCCAAACGCGCCGATGCTGCGATTAAATTCTCCATGGGGTTGGAAAAGTGGCCCGGTGGTATTGGTACATAGCGGGGCGGGGCCATACTCCCATGAGGAGGTGCCATCTCCCGAGGCTGAGCCGTTCCTCCCGCTCCGGCTGTCATGAACTGATTTGCTTCGGGCGGGTTGCTAGGACCGGCACCGGGTGTAGTGAAAAGGTTCCGAGGGTTGTAAACCGGAGGCAACCGGGATTGAGTTTTCTGGTGCCTCCTTCTCATCACCTCACTAGATGCGTTCAGGCTCATATTAAGTTGGAAAGCCTCTGACTGGAGCTGCTGCGCCCGTGCATCCAAAGCCGCCCGTTCTATAGCTAACCTGATGTCCTCAGCTGCCAAGGCCTCCTTGGCCCGAGCTATCTCCTCACGCACCTGTGCCACCTCCGCATTATGCTCATCTTGATTTGCAGGAATAACCGTGGCGGTTAACAGGGCCGTAAGTTTATCCATGAGATCCATCAGTATCTTGTCAAGGGCGACAGGTGGCCTCCTCGCCTCGCCGCCTCCTCGACCGGGACGTAATTTCTCAGCGGTTGTAGAGTTTTGGCGGGTTGAGTCCCACCATGAAGACTCATGCCCAGCTTGGCGGCTCATAGGGGTCCGGAATACTGGAGCCATCGGAACAGCCCCCAAGCGCGCAATCTTGCACTTGATACAACGAATCTGTTGAACCGGTGGACGAATCACCATCAGAGAGGACGGACGTCTCACCACCATCTTCAGATCCTTCCGAAAGTTCCTCTCCGTGGATGCAGCCCACGAAGGCACGCTTCATGACGGGTTGAACTCGGGCGGGTCTCGCACGCTAAGCCGTCTCGACGAGGTCGGTGCGGCTTGTCCTACCAGGTCCGGCTCACCAATCCGCCGATGAAGACGTGGATTCCGCCAAGGGGACCCGTACCGTACTCAATTGAGCCGGCGTCGGGCCCCAAATTTCGTCATCGATGTAGATCTTGCCGCTGGCGACTCTTGGTCATCCGTCGATCACGTATCCCTTGAGCCCTTGAAGCTGCCCTTTAAGGACTCAACCACTGCATACCGGCCCCACATTGGGCGCCAACCGTCCGTGGAATTGTCACGGCAGATGTCCTCTTGCAAGGACTTAGTCGTGGAGCCATCGCAACTAGGGAAGCTTAAAGGGGTTAATCGGGACAAAGGACACGAGAGAGTTTATACTAGTTCGGCCCCTTACGATGAAGGTAAAGCCTACGTCTAGTTGGGTTGGTATTGCTGGGGTTTCGATGACCAGGGAGCGAGATATGCTATGCCCGGCTCTCGGTGAGTTGTTTCTCACCCTAAGCCGTCAGCGGGTCGTCCCCTTATATACACGGGTGGACGCCCTGCGGTCTACAGAGTCCCGGTCGGCTCATAAACAGTGTCCGGTTCGGTGACTAGCTAATTCTACCTTACGATACAAGTCATGTCATCATGGCGGTTTATCACAATGGGCCTTAAGTCACGCTGCGCCTTTAGACCCTTTATTGAACCGCCATCTTCATGCTTGGCCTTGGGCTTCTTTTCTCTCTCGATGAGTCTTCTTTACGTAACCCGTCCCTCCCCGGGCGGCTTACACAAATAGTTATATCCCCAATGTAAGCTATAATCTACCTGCTATCATTAGTTTTGGATCTATCCACTGCTTGCTACCATTAGTATTGATTTACGCATGCACCCTTATGCCTTACATAATCTAACTATGTTTTTCTATTATGCATGTCAGTTATTGTAAACAATCGTACTGAACATGTAGAGAAAAAGAGAAGACTGTTGCGTGGGATTATAATGTCATGCAGACGCCGCTCCATGGAGGGAGAAGTGCCCCCTCCCGCCATTCCAGATTGTATTCCAGAGGAAGATAACTGTTCAGAGGGGGATTCAAAGGGAGCGGACCACTCCTATTTACCCCCTGAGCTGTTTGCTCTAACCTGGCATGCTGATGTTGGTCATATCATGCATATGGTGCCTCACATTTCTTACATTATACATCTTATATGTCATCAGCTTAGTTCAGATTTGCTTTGTGTGAATGTGATGCGGAGCATCCTACGATCATCCCCATGTACACTATGACTATTCCCCAAGCCCCAAGTGGACATACGGCGAGACCTCCAACATGCGCCATTGGACATAAGGTGAACTCTCTCCTTGTTCAACTTCCCTTGGACCCACATGAGACATGGCTACTACCTCAAAAAAAGACACTTTGTGTGCCTAGGTACCAAGGAACCAACAAGGAGAAGGAATGGTGCAAGATGGACACCAACAAAGATAGACAAGGATTTTCCCAAATACAGAGATAGAGGTACTACTGGTTAAACTACCGCCCAAACTACCTACCTAATGGTACCACTCGATCAACTACCGTCAAGCTTCTCGTGATGAGACCGGAGCAAGGAAGGAACACGACACGGAACAACCGCTATATCCGCTAAAACCGGTACTACCGGCCCCATGACCGGTACTACCGCCCTGCCTACGCGCAGTTGAAGGGGTTTCACACCATGTATCCCCCAACTTACCCCTTGGACTATATACACTTGTCCCTTAGCTCCGTACTAGGGTTAGCAAAGGATTAGCTCATGTTTGTGTGAGAGCTTTGCTCATCCAGTTGGTTACCTTCTCCTTGGAGATCGCGCCTCCTCGGAGAAGATCCTTCCAAGCAGATTCAGGACCCCCTTTTGGGTGGCCCCATCAAGACCTCCTCACGGAGAAGAACCGCTTACCCTTTGTATCGTCCTTTGTTGGATTCGGATCTTGTATCTCCCCTTGTGTTTCGAGGATCTAGCGCATGTGTGATCTATTCTTGTTGGTTGAGTGATTTCTCTTGTGTTTTCCCTTGTGATTCCCCTTGTGTTCTTCGTGTTCTTAGTTGGGGTCCGCTCCTTTCATGAAAGATCGGCCGATAGGGTTCCACCCTACATCATCTTGGTATCGAGCCACGCTGATCACGCATTTGAGCCTCCCTCTTTGTTTTCTAGCTTGATTTTGTTGTTTTTGTCCTAAATTCAGAAATCCCCACCAAAAATAGCCCCAAATTGTTTTGTGACTTGTTGGTTTTGATGAAGTTTTGTTGAATTTGATCCATGGATTTGCTTAGTTTCGAGTGGATCTAGCATCTCCCCAAGTTTCCCCACTTTCCATCCATGAAATCCATCCAATTTTGCCCCTGAAATCATCCTTTTCCGCCCCAAAATCACCCCGATCCGGATTTTGCGAACAATCCCGACACCAGCGGTACTTCCGCCCCTCCCAGTTTCAGCCTCGGCTGATGGACAGTTTCGACCATAACTTTCACATCCGTAGTCTGATTTTCACGTTCTTTAGCTCGTTGAGTAGCTATTGACATCCCCCATCCATCTAGATAGGTTCCAACACCACTTGACTCCATCAAAGTTTTGGGATTTTGGCATATTTGCCTAGGCCCTCCACCATATCATCCGCATAACCACCACCGACTTCCGCAACATAACCCATTTTATTCCCCTTAGCATTTGAGATTGTTTGAGTAGTGGTTCGTGTCTCCTAAGGTGTTTTGGCTACTTACAGACGGTTGCTTCTTCATCAACCACCACCATAACTTCCGCATAGGCTTGCCCACCATACACTTCCGCCATCCCAACTTAGCCCAATTTTGTTTGTGTTGTGAGTTGTGTCTCCTAAGGTGTTTAGACTACTTGGGGACCGTGCTTCCAACTCCGACACCGTGTATAGTCCAGCACCTAACCCTCCACTTCCGCATTGTGTCTCAAAACCCATCATTGCATTCTCGCAATCCCATTGAGCTTCCGCAACCACCACAGCATTCCCGCTCCCACCATTTGACATTTATCATTAGATTTTGAGTTCGCGGTTTTTCCGTTTCCTAAGGTGTTTCGGCTACTTAGGGACGAGTCTCCATCATCTTGGTATCTACATCAAGAACACTGCCACTCATCATCGCAAAGGACGGTAACCTCGACGACACCATTGTATATTCCCCTTGCATTTGCATTGATAACCCCTAGCCCATTTTGCGTCACTTGCCTATCGAGACTAGTCATTTGAGTATTGCCAGCAAGGTTACTTGTGCACATTAGTGATCATCCCTTTCATTGCATACATATCGTATCATATTGGTATCATATCATCTCTTGTGTCACAAGGATTGTTCCCGCATATACACAATTGCTATCTCGGTTTGTGCATTTCGCAAAGTGGCTATACAAAAAAAAGAAAGAGAATAAGCTTTTAAGCAAAGAAAAAGAGTGAACAAAGTGCTTGTAACCAATAGCCATAGCATCATACCACATTGCATTTAAGATTTCCATATCCGATCATCTTGGATCATCTTGAGAGAAACACCGGGAACCATACATACATAGCATATTTGGGATAGAAAGTTTATCCATTTCGCATCTTATAGGTTGTGCACAAGTGTCGTATCCAACTATAGAGCAATCGTAAGCTAGCTGCCTCTCTTGAGTTGTGCAACACGAGCTGCTTTTCCATGGATTCCACATTTTGTGCTCATTCCTTGGTTGCACGACCCCATTTATCTATCCGTGTGTGTGTTTCCGTGTGCCACATATTGCTATTGGTCTACTTGTTTCACTTGCGAATTTGTGAATATCTTTCAACATTATTGACTCTTGCTAACATTTTGCATCAAAGTTTTGTGCCACTATCCTCACCGAGCTCCACCATAAGCCTTACTTGTGTAGGTGTGAGAAATTGACGAGATCGGTACCAATTGTGTTATTTCCTTGTTACATCATTGAGTGATCATTGATCCAATTTCAACATCGGTCACGGTACATTTGGTATAGTTCTCTCCTTTCTTCCACTCATATTTGCTCGAGTCTTGTGATGGATAGGCAAGGCATTTCACCTTCGGTCTACAACAACAACGACGAGTTCGATGCCACGAACAACTCAAACGATGCCAAGATGCAAGCTCAAATGGAGGAGATCAAAGCCCTCATCAAGTCCTACAAGCGATCTTCCTCATCTTCGAGAAGACGCTCAAGAGCACATGCTTCCGAGCAACCATCTCCGGCAAGATCACATCAGCATCGACACCATCACCAACAAGAACGTGAAGGTCAAGTGCTCAACACCAACAACCGCTCAACGACTTTACATCTCCCTTGGCATCTTCGCCAAGCGTCTCCAAGGCTTCTTCGCCTACGGACATACGGCATCTTCGTCAACAAGAACCTCAAAGCTACGCTCAAGATAAGCCCCCCAAGCTCAAGTTCGCGACTTCCACGAGCTACCACGACCTCGACATTGACCACGCGATTCCATTCTATGGGACTCAAGAACCCGAGGAGTATCTCGAGTGGGAGCGCCTAATGGACGACTACCTCAAGCTACATCAAGTTCCTCCCGAAGATCAAGTGAAGTGCGCCACAAGAAAATTCCACGACTACGCCTCGACATGGTGGCTTCACACACCTTCGGAGACCTACGACATGAGCTGGCCCAAGATGAAGAGAGCTTTGCAGCGAGAGTTCGTGCCTCCAACCTACACGGAACACCACCCAAGGATCCAAGTCCATCAACGAGTACTTCAAGGAGATGAAGCATTCCTTGCAACGTGTCGGCGTGGACAACCCCATGTCAATGAAGTTCCACTTCATGATGGGATTGAACAACGACATCTCCAAGACTATCTTCCTCGAGAACTACAAGTCCCTCGACGACAACTACATTGGTGCTCTCAAGGCAGAACAAGAACTCATGAAGGCCAAGGCTTCTCCACCCCAAGCACACTTCTCGAAGACCAAGCTCAAAGACGACAAGCATGAGGCTAGTACCACCAAGATGTCCAAGCCCGATGAGCTCCAAGACGATGCTCCCAAGTTCGACTTCACCGCCACCCCTCTTTGAGGCATTGATGATGCCGAGTCCTCCAGAACTCTTTTTCAAGACGGTGCGACGACGAGTACGACTATGGAGACCTTCAAGGACCAAGATTTGGAGGCGAGCGACAAGGTGGCGAGCAAGGATAATGCTTCCATCTTAGGAGGCGAGAGTGATGATGTGCCATCTTCGGCCTTCATCCATGGTGACGGCGATGAGATGGTTGAGTATTTCACCTCGACCACGGTGACGTATGATGACTTGAGTAACTTTAGCCAACATATTGAGAGTGAGAGTGACTTCACCACTAGCCCCATATATGATGTGTTGCCCCAAATCCCATGTGATGAGAGCCACAACCCCCACCACTTGAGTGAGATGAGTGACTCAACCATACGTGAGATTGAGTGCACCTATTTTGAGAGAGTGAGTGACCCACCACATAGAGAGAGTGTGATAGTTGATAGGTCATGTGAGGACACTATGATTTCTAATGACTTGACCTCTACCTCTATTGTTTCTTCTCATTTGGTGCTAGGTCCCATTTATGATGACACACCGATTCGCGACGACTCCGTCCTCCCGTTGGTCAAGACGATGGCCATGGTGGAATATGATGCACCCCCCACATGGTTCCATCAAGATGAAGATGACCACCATTTGGTCTTTACCACCTCACCTACACCACTTGAGTGGAATGACAAAGGTACCATAGGTGACGGTGATGCTCTAGTCCCACTAGTGGACATCCTTGACATTAGTTGCTTGCATGATGTTGATCCCCCTATTGCCATGCTTCATGCTAGTATGATTTCCCCATGGAATGATTTATTGCCCATTTATGATTAGTATGACGATTGCCATGTGGAGTCCAATAGTTGTGAAACTATGTTACATAGGATTTCTTGTGATAATTCTCTCGGTCACATCATGTTTGCCAATCCGCTTGACTTGTCACATGCTATGCATGAGATCAATCAGATGTCATATTTGCAATCTCTTCATAGTGACTATGCATATGCCATTAGAATTAACCCAGTTTGCACTTAAGGCATAGATGACAAGCCCATGGTCATTGGCTTTTGTTTTTCTTGTGATGATATTGCTAAGCTTCCTTTACATGATTTGCGCAATTCATCTACTATACCATGCCATGGTCACATAGAACCAAATATGCTTTGTTTTGGATGTTGTCAATGTTCTCCATGTGATGTTTCTACTAATGCTCTTGAGGAGACCCCCATAGTTTCCTCATACATATTAGGCGATCTTGATGCATTCCATACTTTGCATCACTTCCATAATTGCTTGCACCATACGCATACCATTCATAACAATGCTCTAGATATCACTAGTGATGCATTACACAATTTGAGTCTCCATTATGCTATACATAATAACAAACCTCTCGTGATGGATGACATGTTTCTATATCACGCATCTCCTTTATTTGAGCATTGGATATTTTGTGCTAACCAACACATGCACGTATGCATCATGATGGATGATGTGTACATCTACCACGCACACACAATTTTTCCTTTGCCTTTGTTTTGCGTAGGTACCCATGAATATTTGTCAACTTCACAATCCCACGAGTAGACAAAACGAGCTCTTGAGAGCAACGACGATTTGGGATCCCGTGGACTATCCTTACAACCGTTCACTTCGTGCAACAACT
Source organism: Aegilops bicornis (assembly GCA_021605145.1). Lineage (NCBI taxonomy): Eukaryota > Viridiplantae > Streptophyta > Magnoliopsida > Poales > Poaceae > Aegilops > Aegilops bicornis. The sequence goes on along the minus strand of CM038671.1, from coordinate 254,122,440 downwards.
ACGCGCATCTTTTCTACTTGGCTCTCACATGGCTATGGGATATATATCACTTGTTACCTTATGCCCATACTATCGTGTTCACTTTGCATGCTAGGCCTCTTTACATGATTTTGCCATGCAATTTTGACCCTTGCTTGCATTTAACAATGATGCACCATTATGATACTCCTATGTGTATTTGCATGCTTGGTGGAGATCCTTTTTGCTATTGCTATGTTTATCATGTGCCTCATGCTATTGTTGATTCTTGTGTTGGGAGAGTCATGATGTTCCATTGCTATTTACATAGGACTTCTTGCCAATACAATGATGATACTTTCCTCATATCTTGCTTTCATGCTTGTGCTATGTCATGTGAATTATTCATGCACACTATTTGCACCCATGACATGTTTGCCATGATTCCTTCTATTACGTTGCATCTTTGCACTACTAGCTTGCTTGACTTGATCTCTATGATTGATTGCTTTGTCGCATCACCCATGTTCCATTCTTACTCGCTTTCTTGGGTTGATGACATATATGTTCATGCCTCTCACATGCTATATCTTGATCATTGTCTCTTGTGCCCACTAGTCGCCTCTCTCATATCTTCTTGTAGGGAGTGCAACCATACTATGCTTATTAATCTTGGAGACTTTGGCACTTTACTAGTGATGCATGCTTGTTTGATTGAGCATATTGTCTTTGGTTGTTCTCGCATCTTATGCCTCCATACTATGCACTACTCCCTTGTCCTTTCTTATGATGAGCATGATGCATACACTTGTTGGGTATATTACCACACGAATGATAGGTTTTGCACTTCCGCTAACCTCATTTGTTTTTCCGAGTGTTTGTCATGTTGTTTCGTTTTGAAGGATCCACAAGGCGGTGCCGTCATGTGACAACTTGGTCATGTAAAGGAGTACACGATGCGCGACACAAACATTCTCCACATCCTCATAAAGGTGAACTCATTCCCTTTGAGCCATCCTCACATACGCATATTGGATGGGTCATTCTTTCATTGTTGTCTCCTTATTCTTGTCTACATGATACATATATTGGATGGAGGACCAACATTGGAGGTGGACCCTATGGACCTTCAAGTTGAGGAGTGCTCGGACTTAGTGGATTCGCCACCGGACCACCACATCTACCACGACATCGAGCTATGGTACAACAATCCCCATAACACATTTGAATCTTATGCATGGATTGACTCACATTATGCTTTCCTTGTCGCATCTTCCATTTCTATGTCATCCATGATATATGAGCTTGTACACTTCCTTAGCAAATTTGTTGTGATCTTTCTTGATGGCATATTCATACATCATGATCATCTTGACCACCATCAATTGCATGACAACATAGTCACATTGAGCACCAATTACCATGTTCATGCTTTTGATAAACCGTCCCATTATGACATCATTTTGCACAATGATTGCATTGATCACATTCACAATACATTTGTTTGCACAATGAATGCTTTTTCTTCCATGAACGCTTTGCATATCATTCTATATCATCTTGTTAAGCTTCATGCTCTTTGTTACGAACAATCTTGTTGCACGGACTCATTCCTACATGATGGATACTTTGTGTGCGCTAACCATTGTATTTCCGAGTGTCGCTTGTGTTTGCTCTTTTCGCATGTATACCACTCCGGAGACACCTTGGAGTACTTGGATTGCGCAATGTCTTCCACTTCGTCCTACTACAAGTCCGTCCACGACAACCGTTTCCATGGTGATGAGGTTTTCGATCCGAGGTGGGATCTTTCCCAAGGGAGGGGAGATGATGCGGAGCATCCTACGATCATCCCCATGTACACTACGACTATTCCCCAAGCCCCAAGTGGACATACGGCGAGACCTCCAACATGCGCAATTGGACATAAGGTGAACTCTCTCCTTGTTCAACTTCCCTTGGACCCACATGTGACATGGCTACTACCTCAAACAAAGACACTTTGTGTGCCTAGGTACCAAGGAACCAAAAAGGAGAAGGAATGTGCAAGATGGACACCAAGAGCATAGACAGGTATTTTCCCAACAAGAGATAGAGGTACTACCGGTTCAACTCATCACCAAACTACCGTCCACCGGTACTATCACCTAACCACCGTCAACTACCGTCAAGCTTCTGTGATGAGACCGTGCAAGGCCGAACAAAGACCGGAACAACCGCTTATATCCGCTTAAAACCGTACTACTGCCCCATGACCGTACTACCGCCTCGCCTGTGGCGCAGCTTGAAGGAGTTTCACTTGATGTATCCCCAACTTACCCCTTGGACTATATATACTTGTCCCTTAGTCTGCATTAGGGTTAGCAAAGGATTAGCTCATGTTTGTGTGAGAGCGTTGCTCATCCACTTGGTTACCTTCTCCTCGGAGATCGCGCCTCCTCGGAGAAGATCCTTCCAAGCGGATTCAAGACCTCTTTCTGGGTGGCCCCATCAAGACCTCCTCACAGAGAAGAACCAGTTACCCTTTGTATCGTCCTTTGTTGGATTCAGATCTTGTATCTCCCCTTGTGTTTCGAGGATCTAGCGCACGTGTGCTCTATTCTTGTTGGTTGAGTGATTTCTCTTTTGTTTTCCCTTGTGATTCCCCGTGTGTTCTTCGTGTTCTTAGTTGGGATCCGCTCCTTTCATGAAAGATCGGCCATATAGGGTTCCACCCTACATCAGAATGCCACCTGTTTGGTTTCTATATCATACTCCCAACATTCCTAAATATTTGTCTTTTTAAAGATTTCAACAAGTGACTACATAAGGAGCAAAATGAGTGAATCTACACTCTAAAATATGTCTATATACATCTGTATGTGGTAGTCCATTTGAAATCTCTAAAACGACAAATATTTTGGAACGGATGGAATATATGGGAATTATGCAATGCCATCTTATTTAGCTGTGCATCATATACGTGAATCATGCAATGCCATCCTGCTTAGCTAGTCATCGTATATGTGAATTGTATCGCGCCATATTTTTTTCATAATGTATTCCATTTGTCAACAATGGTTATACATTCATCTACTCTTCCTGTGCATCAACCATTTGAGTCGGTCATGGGAAAATCTGGAGGAAAACAAGGTCTTCGAGCGATCGATTGCATACCGTCGATGCAGATTTCTTGCTGGTTACAGATAGCTCCTCAGAGGAGGATTCAGAGACAGATGATCAGTCGTATTAGCCCCCCGAGGTTCATGCTCTAACTTGGAAGGGTTATATTGCTCATATCATACATATGGTGTCTTGCATTGCCATGCCATCTGCTTAGATTAGACATGTTTTGTGTGAATGCCTCGTGTTTGCTTTCTATATCAGATATGTGAATTATGCAATGCCATGTTTTTCAGCCAGTTATCATATATGTGAATTATGCACCTCCATGTAGCCAGGCATCATATATGTGAATTATCTCATGCCATTTTTTTCATTATGTATTCCATTTGTCGATAATCTGTGTATATTGAACTAATCTTCATGTGTATCAGCCATTTGAGCCGGTTATGGAAAAATTAGGAGCGAAAACAAGGTCTTCAGAGCAGGCAATGGTACATGTTTAAGCATATATCTCGATGGTTACAGGTAGCTCACCAGAGGAGGATTCAGAGACAGGTGACCAGTCATATATCCCACCTAAGGTGTATGCTCTAGGTTGCAATGTTTATATTTCTCATATCATGCATATGGTGTCTTGCATTGCTTAGTTTAGACATCATGCACAATATTGAATTCCATCTGCTTAGTTTAGAGATCATACATGCGAAAGTGCCACCGCTTAGTATATGAATCAATTATGTCAATTATATCATGCCATCCTGTATACTTAGACAACATGTATGCCAATTATTTCATCCCAACCTATTTTAGAAAGACATCATATAGTTTTGTCATATCATCCTGTTTAGATATTCATCATATGTTGAATTATGCCATTATATCCTGTTAAGTCATCCATCATATATCTGAAACTGTGTCATGCTATCCTGTTTAGTTAGTCATTATATATGTGAAATTGTGCCATGTCATTCTGTTTGGTTAGACAACATATATGTGAATTACCACATCTCGCCTATGATACAATGTCTCAGTATGTTCAATTTTCTTTCTTGTTTATTAGACATTTGAATTGGAGGGGTGATGGCAGTATCTAAGGGAGCAAAACCCGTTCTTCACAAAAGACAAGTATACCCGTCAATGCAGATAGAACAATGGTTGTACTGGCCCACGAACTAGCCCCAACACACATAATCGAGACTCTTACAAATTGCACACTTACACCGTTGGACAGAGAACCAGCTACAACCCATCTAACCCCAACCCCAGCGGATAGTAACCCACTTCTAGTTGACACAAAGACCATGTCCACCACAGAGTAATTCCGACACGGCAGCTTTGTAAGCAACTGCAGTGCCCAAAGCACGAAGACCACCACAGCGAACCCAAACTCCACGTTTAAAGCAGAAGAGCAACTGTTCTCAGATGAGACTCTGTAGCTATGGTCCATACTCCTTTGTTGTTGCATCAATTTATTTACTCATACAAACTACTTTCGAATTTCAAGGATCCAACTGAGACTCCAATGGCGCAACAGGTATGTTTTAAACCTATTTCTTTAACTGGATTTCTATTCTAACTTCTTGCTCTATGTTGATTTCAGTTTCAGTTGTATAAATAGGTATGTTCTCATGTGATGCACATTACAAGTGTTTCCAATGTTGTGTAGTTTCTCACACCTATATTCTGTCTATGTTGCTGTGTCTTAAAAATATATGGTTTGAACTGTGTCTCTATCTTGATTTGGCAACATAAACTAGAATGATATGGACAATACAAAGGACTATAGTACATAGATATATGTTTGTTTCATGTTGTTATCCTGTCCACCTTACTACTGAACCGGTTTACCAAAATGAGTTTCATACACTACATGCTAAACCTGTGATGTGTCTGCTTGTTTCTCTTGTAGAATGCGAACAGAATATTGGAGAAGAGCACCCCCACTATGCAATGGTATAGAAAGTAATGCAGATAAGGTTCAAGATAGTGAGACAACCCTATTGATCTCCAAGAAAGGTGATAAAAATGATCTTGTAGACAGTGAGACAACCCCACAGTCCTGCGTTGTTGTAGTGTTCGAAAGCATCGGGTTAGTACCAAAGAGTACAAGCTCTTCGAACTCGCTGTTCGAATCACTTGGCTTCTTCAAGACGCCTACAAGCTGAAAGGCATCGATTAGCTGTGCCAGAAGAAGCCAAAGGACTAAGGAAGTCCCCGCAGAATTCAGATGCATACTTTCTTGTCTGTGCAACAAAGAAGTTACTGGAGGATTTAAGCACCAAACAAGAGAAAGTTAATAAGCTTGCTAAGCATCTTGCCAACATTGTGGGTACCTGTGATATTGTTTCTTGAGCTCTTCCAAGTGGTTTCAGTTCTAGACTTGTTTTTCATGGGCGTTTATTTGCACTGGTCGCCAACTTTGACAACCAGTATATGTGATATGCTGCTTTGTTCCCGATATTTGCACTGGTTGTGAACTTTGAAGCCCAGTGGATGTAATATGTGTAATAGTCGTGATAGCCTAGCGTAAGTTGCTTGCTTATTTATTTCCTTGTTTTCTTGTTTATTTGTTTGCTTGTAGTCAGTGCAATTCTTTTTCCGCGGTTTGCTAGTGGCTGCAATAACCTATTTTTTAAAACTAGGCCACAATAACCATGGGCTACATATTTTTTAGTGACCCTGGGCCTCCTACGGGCCATAGAAACAATGGGCCTTCTTCGGGCCGTAGAAACAATGGGCCTTCTACGGGGCGTAGCATCATTGGGCCTTCTATGGGCCGTATGATCAATTGGCCAAACATGGGGCAATAACGGACCGCATTATGGGCCGTAAATGGGCTAGAGTTGGAATCGTCCGTTCACCGGGCCGACCATAATGGGTCGTCATTAAACGGTCGTATTTGATGACGCTATGAAAACGGCCCAATGGTTTAACGGGCCACAAACGGGCCGACTGTAACCACGGGCTGAATTTGGCCCACAAGCAGAAAAGGACAGTAACAGGTCGTAAGTAACCAAATGCTGGAAATGAGCCCAAAAATAAATGGGCCCTGAGAAGGCCGAAAGATAACATGGGCTGGAAACGGCCCAATGGAATAATGTGTCGTTAATGGGTATAAAACGATACACTGTTCATTACCGCGAAGTTTCTCGGCGCGGTGTGACACCGCTGATCGATAATCCCATCGAACTCGAGCCATTTAATGAGTCAAGTCATGAAAAAGTTGCGAAAAATAATGTAAAGCATGCGACCAAATTATGTCAAGGAAACGATGGTCGTGTGCGTCAGCTTTCTGGACCAAAAATTGCTCCTGTATTTGAGAAGGAATTAGTACATGTTGATTCTCTTCATACCGTGCATGTACCAAGAAGAATATACAACAAAAGGTTCAGATCGGACGCTAATGAGGTACCGAAGCCAGAAGATGTATTTCCTACATTTCGTACACCTCCAGAGAAGATCAGGATCGGCACCTTCCTTTTTAAACTCCATGCAAGCCAATACATTTGATGGGATATGCTAAGGATAAGTTTCCATGTTTTATTTAATCAAGTATATTTATCTGTAGAGGCAGGTCACGTGAATTCCATAGACTTGTAGTTTTCCGTGGTAATGCGGCAGCCGTGGAGTGATGAGGACATCAATAACATTGTTACACCCACAGCCCTCGCTGCTATACATCTCGGACCAATTACTAGAGCTCACAAGACGCCAATTAAATTATTATGTACTTTCCTTTCTTGGTCATGATTCTAATGTTCATGAGAATATGATGTCGCTTAAATTGGATACATTTGTTTTGCTTACAAATGAAGGGTCTAGCTTGGAGAAGGATGAACATTGGAGCAAGAACAAGCATGGAGTTGATGGCATGCGCAAGGGGAACAAGAACGGAGTTACAAGTGATGATTTCAGGACCTTGAAGCCGCCATAAGGAGTGCATGAAGCGTTGGGCAAAATATACAAGATGCAACTTCATAAATTTCGTCCAGAGGCTATTCTAGGTGCTGCGTCACCTTATTATTGGGCCAGGCCCATGTAATTTCGAAATACATAAGTATAGGCTGTTTTTAGTGTCCGTTTGTGTGGGTAAACACTAGATAGGGTTGGTTTCGGACCCCTTCCCTAAGGGCCACGAAATCCCCCCCCCCCCCCCGCTCTTCCTCCATATATACAGCCCTTAGGGCACCGTTTAAACTTCGGGTTTTGTTTAGATTAAAGTTCGCCATAGCTGCAACTTTTATGCATTTCGCTTCGCTCAACGACTGACAAAGGCGCCACGTAACCCCACCTCGATCAATAAAGCTTTCCTCTTATATTCACAATATCCAGATTGCAATCTTAGTTTCTTGCTTGTTCTTCATTTGCTGCGGAAACAGACCTTCGTGGTCGGAGTTGATCGTGCTCGGCGTGGTCAATAACCTCTCGGAGTTGCTTTAGCGATTGCTAAGGCGTGACATCCTCGCACGTTCGTAGTCGGATCGTCAAAGTCGACTTCCCCCAAAATGATAGCCACCATCTCATCGAAAGATGGGACACCTTTGCCTCTATCAAGTGGTATCAGATTTCCAGGTTGCTCGGTGAGATTTTACAGTTTTTCGTAGTTTAGATCGACTCTGTTCTTCATACCTACAGTCCATAAAAAAGCCAAAAAAATAGGGTTAGTTCATCATATCTGAACCAGTCTGAGCCTTTGCATAGTCTTTTCAGTATTTTGCTTTGTTGAATTTGCGGTTGCATCGTCGTGTCAAGTTGCTGTTCTTAGCGTCTAGTTTCCCTTAGAGTTTCGAGTTCTGTTCACAAGTTGTCACGCCGGCCGCACCATCGCCATCGCTCCCGCCATCTACCACCACCGCTTATCCGCCACCAATTCGTATCCATATACCAACACCAATCCGTATCCATATACCACCACCAATCTGTATCCATATACCACCACCGCTGCCATATACCATCCCCGCTGCCATATCTTACCATCCTATATCCACCACCAATCCGAGTCTTTTCATGTTAGGTTTGTTTTCGAGATCCATCTATTTTCCGTTTCGTGTTTCCTTGCCTGAGTAGGTCTCGAAAAAAAAAGAGTCTGGAGACCCCCGGGAAGTTTTTAGGCCAAAATTTTGGCGACCAAAAATATTTTTCCCTGTCCTATTTTTAGGTCCCAGTGAGTGTTTTGGGACACTCGCCATCATAGTGATTTTTTGTCGCACTTTTTCGTCGTCGAAGCCCTGATTTCCGGAAAAAAAATCCAAAAAAAATTTCGTGCCCATCCTGTCAGTTTGACCTGGGAAGAGTTTTGAGACACTTGCCATTATAGTGTTTTTCGCAAAAAAAAGGAGCGCAAAAAAGAGAGCAAAAAAACAATTTCAGAGTGTGCTTTTCCCTTGCTTACGCAAGTAGCGTGATTCTCGTTAGTGTTCTAGGCTCGCGTCTCTAGCACGGTCTAGCCTAGGACCAAAGACAAAGCATCGTTGAGCGCTTATTCAACTTTGCATCTCTGAATTGATTATTATTGACCCTTTTTGCTACCATATTATAAGCCTTCCCAGCTCCACATACATCTACGCCAGCGCTTGACTCTCCCCGGTAATCGCTTTATCCAAGCTTTGAGAGTTTTGACTACATCGGTTGCCGATCATCACCTTCTTTGGGTAAGAACCGGTAAGAATTTGAGATTTGCTTGACGGATTTGTGACACCCACCACCACCACCACTTGTTAGTAGTCTGTAGGATCATATTCTTGTGTGTTTTTATTGCTGCTAACCATGCTAGGATCACAAGCCGACGAGATTGACTGGGAGAACTTAACGAACAAGGAGCTTCATGATAAGTTTCAGCAAATGATGATTGAACATGTGCAAGATGTGCTGAACAATTTTGAAGAGGCTATGGAGAAGATCACTGGCCTTGAGAAGACATTCGAAACAAAGCTCGATAACAGATTTAATGAATTGCTTGCGCGTCTTCCACCACCTGCTGCACCTTTCACACCTCTACAAAAAGAACAACAACAACATCGCCTTCCAAATCAAGTGGGACGTGCACAACGCGCTCCCCTTGAGCCTTGTCAAACTTCTGGTGCCGGTGTACCTACTGTTGATGCTTCTATAGCTCCTGCTACTACTGCAGAGGTGGAGGACCATTACGCGGATGAGGTTGATCAAAATCAGAACTACGTGCAACCACCATCACCACCACCACCAGGTCGTCCACATGCATATCATCGCAACGGTAGGGCTGCACCACACCTGAGGTACAAGCACATGACCATCTTCCTAAACTAAAATTGAATATTCCAACATTTGAGGGTAGATATGTTCCTGATATATATCTTACTTGGGAGTTAGAAACTGAACAACGGTTTACATGTTTAAAATATCCTGAGGAGAGACGTGTTCTTGCTGTTGTTTGTGATTTCACTAGTTTTGCATGTGTTTGGTGGTCTGAACATTCTAGATTATATCCCATTTGAGCTACTTGGGCTGCTTTGAAAACTGCTATGCGTACTCCTTGGGTTCCACCTTATTATCAATGTGAATTGCTTCAAAAATTGCAGCGCTGAAGACAAGGAAAAAATTCTGTAGAAGAATATTATCAGAATTACAAACCGGCATGATTCGATGTGGTATTGTTGAGGAGAATGAAGCTATGCTTGCACGCTTTTATGGGTGGATTAAATAGAGAGATTCAGACCATTCTAGAGTATAAGGAGTATGATAATATCACTCGTTTATTCCATCTTGCTTGTAAAGCTGAACGTGAAGTGCAGGATCAACAGGCATTGGCGCGGACTAACTTTGCAGGTCGACTTTCATCATGGACACCGCGTGCATCCTCTACTTCCACACATTCTATCGCACCGACACCTCCATCACCTGCCACCTCCGGTAGTGATACAGTGAAGGTGCACAACCACCACTATCTGCCAAGAGCACACCTATTGGGGTTGCACAGAGTTCTTCTTCCATGGCATCAACAGGGCACACAAAGTGATATTATTTGCCGTCGTTGTAAGGGACGAGGTAATTACGCGAAAGAATGCAAATCTCAGCGTGTGATGATTGCTCACGAGGATGGTGGGTATGAGTCCGCTAGTGACTATGATGAGGAGACTTTGGCTCTTATTACACATGAAGAACACGGTGGAGATGATTCTGATCATGAGACGCAATATATGGCTCCTGAAGACGCTGACAGGTATGAATGTTTGGTTGCTCAACGTGTTTTAAGTGTGCAGGTCACACAAGCTGAGCAAAATCAGAGGCATAATTTGTTCCATACAAAGGGAGTCGTGAAGGAACGCTCTGCTCAAGGCCATCATAGATGGAGGGAGCTGCAACAACTTGTCTAGCATGGAGATGGTGGAGAAGCTATCTCTCACCACACGACCACATCCACATCCTTACTACATCCAATGGTTCAACAACAGCGGCAAGGTTAAGGTAACACCTACTGTTCGTGTGCATTTTCGTATCTCTACATATGCTGATTATGTTGATTGTGATGTGGTACCTATGCAAGCATGTTCCTTATTACTTGGTAGACCATGGCAATTTGATAAAAATTATGTACACCATGGTAGAAACAATCAGTATACTCTTGTTCATAAGGATAAACATATCACTTTACTTCCTATGTCTCCTCATTCCATTTTGAAAGATGATATTAATAGAGCTAATAAAGCAAAACAGGAGAAAAATAAGAGTGAAAATCAGATTGTGGCAAAAGAATGTGAGCAACAAATGAAGCACGATAATAAACCATCTAGTGTTGCTTCAAATTAAATTGAAAAGTGCATGTTTACTTGCCACCAAATTTGATATTGATGATCTAGATTTCAGCAAATCTGTTTGCTATGCTTTTGTGTGCAAAGAGGCATTATTTTCATTCGAGGACGCATTCTTCCTCTTTGCCTCCTGCTGTTACTAACATTTTGCAGGACTTCGCTGACGTCTTTCCACAAGACGTGCCACCGGGATTACCACCTATTCGAGGGATTGAGCATCAGAATGACTTAATTCCCGGTGCATCGCTACCCAACCGTGCACCATACCGTACCAATCTAGAGGAGATGAAGGAGATTATGCGTCAAGTACAAGAGCTGCTTGACAAAGGTTATATACGCGAATATCTTAGTCCTTGTGTTGTTCCTATTATACTAGTGCCTAAAAAGGATGGTACGTCGCGTATGTGTGTTGATTGTAGAGGCATTAATAATATTACTATTCATTATCGTCATCCTATTCCTAGGCTAGATGATATTCTTGATGAATTGAGTGGCTCTACAATATTCTCCAAAGTTGATTTGCGTAGTGGATACCATAAAATTCATATGAAATTGGGAGATGAATGGAAAACTGCATACAAAACTAAGTTTGGTTTATATGAGTGGTTAGTCATGCCTTTTGGGTTAACTAATGCACCTAGTACTTTCATGAGATTAATGAACGAAGTTTTATGTGCTTTCATTGGATGATTTGTGATTTATAGCAAATCTTTGGAAGAACATTTCAAACATTTACGTGCTGTTTTTATTGTTCTACGTGATGCACGTTTGTTTGGTAACCTTGGGAAGTGCACCTTTTGCACCGACCGAGTGTCTTTTCTTGGCTATGTTGTTACTCCACAGGGAATTGAAGTTGATAAAGCCAAGATTGAAGCTATTGAGAGTTGGCCGCAGCCCAAAACGGTCACACAAGTGATCAATAAAGCTTTCCTCTTATATTTGCAATATCCAGATTGCAATCTTAGTTTCTTGCTTGTTCTTCATTTGCCAGCAGGAAACAGACCTTCGTGGTCAGGTTGATCGTGCTGCGGCGTGGTCAATAACCTCTCGGAGTTGGTTGAGCGATTGCTAAGGCGCGACATCCTCGCACGTTCGTAGTAAGATCGTCAAAGTCGACTTCCTCCAAAACAATAGCCACCATCTCATCGAAACACGGGACAAGTTGTACTACTAGTTACGTACACGTTTTGAGTCAAGGTTAGTTGGAAGGTAATCAATGTGGCTGGATAATTAATTAGTTAAATCCTTAGTTAGTTGGTTATAGAAGAGTCCATTTCACAAGTTTGCATCGCCTATAAAAAGGGCTCGGCTACGGCCGATGTATGGATCAGTTTTGGGTTTTATTTTTGAGTATGATATATACAGAAAAATGTCCGAGTTACGGGTGGCCATATCTTGTGTATTATCTGTGATTTTCCCATAGTGGAAATTTACGTTTACGGAGGGTTGATCATAACATCGACGCCTACGTGCTGATCCGAGGGGGTCATTATGTTCGTTTGTGTATTTTCGTACACAGGTGAAAATTATCTTGAAGGTCGCGAGGAGGAACAAGGGGACGAACTGTTGATCAAGCATCGTCGTGAAAGATCGGCCCATGTACACGCGCGAATTAGCATCTCGCTAGTCCGCGCCTCATCAAGTGGTATTCAGAGCAAAGGTTAGTCACGGCGACTCAGATTATAATATCGTCTGCGGAGTCAAGCATCAACATGTTGAGCAGGAATATATTGATGGAGGATGAAGCCATTGGCGAGGTCACTCTTTTTCACACTCGTTGCATCGTGAACGAACGACGTGTCAATCTGACAATCGATGAGAGTACCGCAGTCAATATGGTGAGCATCGAGGTGCTGGAAAAATTGGGGCTGAAGATGGCGCCTCTTGAAAGACCGTACACGCTGAAGTGGTTCAAAGGTGAAATCAAAATTACGCATCAAATTTTGCTAATTTTTGATCTGGGAAAATATTGTTGTGCGGAATTTTTTTCATGTTTTCCTATGTCCATGGTGTCATGCCATCTGCTACTTGGGGACCCATGGTGCAAGCGTGTTGGGTCTGTTCGAGATGTCAAGAAAAATAATTATTATTTATCACAGAAGGGCAAACAAATTTGTTTTATTCCCATGCCAATGGATGTGTTCGCTGCTAATTGGAAAGATCGTTTGTGAAAAAGAAGAGAAGAGGTAGAAGAAATAAAAGAAGAAGTTGATGCACCGATGAAGGGTCTAAATCTCTTAGTGAAGAAGGTGCAAGAGGATGGTGATCCTAAAGGGCAGCGATGGAGTGTTTTAAAACACGGTGTAAGATCAACAATCGTGCTTGCAAGTTGATAATTGATGGTGGTAGCTTTACAAATGTCATTAGCAAAGATCTTGTGCAGGCATTGGGTTTGTCCATGTGGCGACACCCACAACCGCCACCACGTAGAGTGGCTATACAACTCCGGAAAATTAAAGATCAGACATAAGGTATGTGTGAAGTTTGTAGTTGGAGATTATATTGATAAGGTGGACTGTGATGTTGTGCCGATGGATACGTGTCAGCTGTTGTTGGGAAGACCATGGCAGTATGATCATGATGCAGTCCATGCTGGAAGATCCAACACATACACGTTCATGCATGATGGAAGGAAGCACGTGTTGAAACCAATCGCAGACAGTGCAATCATCATAGAGCTGCAAGTTCCGGAGAGTAAGGTTGTACAAAAAATAGACTTGAAACCGAGGACGCTTTCTCTTCAAAGAAGGGAGGATGATGCGGGCATGCCACCATTGATCGATAATCCTACTGAACCTGAGCCATTTAATGAGTCAACTCACGAAAAAGTTGCGAAAAATAATGTAAAGCATGCGACCAAATTATGTCGAGGAAACGATAGTCGTGTGCGTCAGTTTTGTGGACCAAAAATTGCTCCTCAGATTTGAGAAGGAATTAGTACATGTTGATTCTCGCCATACCATGCATGTACCAAGAAGAATATACAACAAAAGGTTCAGATCGGATGCTAATGAGGTACCGAAGCCAGAAGATGTAATTCCTACATTTCGTACACCTCCAGAGAAGATCGGGATGGCAGCTTCCTTTTTAAACTCCATGCAAGCCAATATATTTGATGTGATCTGTTAAGGATAAGTTTCCATGTTTTATTTAATCAAGTATATTTATCTGTAGAGGCAGGTCACGTGAATTCCATAAACTTGTAGTTTTCCTTGTACGTGGCAGCCGTGAGGGTCAAGTTGTACTACTAGTTACGTACACGTTTTGAGTCAAGGTTAGTTGGAAGGTAATCAATGTGGCCGGATAATTAATTAGTTAAATCCTTAGTTAGTTGGTTACAGAAGAGTCTGTTTCACAAGTTTGCATCACCTATAAAAAGGGCTCGGCCACGGCCGATGTATGGATCAGTTTTGAGTTTTATTTTCGAGTATGAGATATACAGAAAAACATCCGAGTTATGGGCGACCATATCTTCTGCATTATCTGTGATTTTCCCATAGTGGAAATTTACTAGCGATGGAGGGTTGATCATCACATCGACGCCTACGTGCTGATCCGAGGGGGTCATTATTTTCGTTTGTGTACTTTCGTACACAGGTGAAAATTATCTTGAAGGTTGCGAGGAGGAACAAGGGGACGAACTTTTGATCAAGCATCGCCGTGAAATATCGGGCCATCTACACACGCGAATTAGCATCTCGTTAGTCCGCGCCTCATCAGTTTCACCATGGGCCGTTAATGGGCCAAGAGTTACAAAGGGCCTCATATGGGCCGAAAGACGTCATGGGCCATACATGGGCCGGAAGTTACAACGGGCTAGAATCATATTGGACGGCCCATATGATGCTACTGGGCCTAATTCGGATAGGCCGTAACGGGCCCTAGGTTAGCAGGCTGTAAATGGGCTATATGCGAACAGGCCGTGAGCACACTTTCCGTGGGCCGGCCCGCTACCTTTTGACCAACTCAAATGGGCCGGCCTTTTCATAGGAATGGGCCTTTGTTAAGGCATGCTACGTGTCGACGTATCATAGGCACCTTCGGTCCAATGAGTGAATGACATCTATCCCAACGGTGAGCAGACACGTGTTTCCTCCAGCCAATGATGATTTTACACGTGGAAAATCCTGATTGGTCTGTGCTGTTAACGGGTTATCGGATCCAAACCGGAACCCGATAGCTCAACGGCGACCCGTTACGGTGGATGCCACGTGTCGATTACCCTTTGAAAGGAACGAGAAGAGGTGTCTGGAGGGGGGTGAATAGACTCTAATCAAGAAAAGTTGCAGTTTTTAATCTCTTGAGTTGAAATGGAGCATTAGCACAAGTTTAAACATTCACAATACATATCAAGCAAGCATGCAAGCATACAAAGAGTATATGAGCAGCGGAAAGTAAGGCATGCAAGTTGCAAGAACGTAAAGGGATGGGATTGGAGTGTGCAAACGCAATTTGAAGACACGGAGATTTTTTATCCGTGGTTCCGATAGGTGGTGCTATCGTACATCCACGTTGATGGAGACTTCAACCCATGAAGGTTAACGGTTGCGCAAGTCCACGGAGGGCTCCACCCACGAAGGGTCCACAAAGAACCAACCTTGTCTATCCCACCATGGCCGTCGCCCATGAAGGACTTGCCTCACTCGGGTAGATCTTCACGAAGTAGGCGATCTCCTTGCCCTTACAAACTCCTTGGTTCAACTCCACAATCTTGACGGAGGATCCCAAGTGACACCTAGCCAATCTAGGAGACACCACTCTCCAAGAAGTAACAAATGGTGTGTTGATGATGAACTCCTTGCTCTTGTGCTTCAAATGATAGTCTCCCCAACACTCAACTCTCTCTCATAGGATTAGATTTGGTAGAAAGAAGATTTGAGTGGAAAGTAACTTGGGGAAGGCTAGAGATCAAGATTCATGTAGTTGGAATGGAATATCTTGACCTCAACACAAGTGTAGGTGGTTCTCTCTCAGAAAATATGTGTTGGACGTGTAGGCATGTTCTGATGGCTCTCTCCGCGAATGAAGAGTGGGTGGAGGGGTATATATAGCCTCCACACAAAATCTAACCATTGCACACAAATCACCAAACTCTGTGGGACCGATTCAAATAACTCGGTCAGACCGATTTGGTTTATAATGTGACCGTTAGGGTTTTCGGTGGGACCGACATGTCAACTCGGCGGGACCGATTTTATTAGGGTTAGGGCATAACGTAATCTCGGTGAGACCGATTACACAATCTCGGTGAGACCGATTTTGGTAATAGTCAAACAGAGAGTTGGTCAGGCAAACATGGTGAGACCGATTCGCTCATCTCGGTTAGACCGAAACGTCACGAAAAGGAAACAGAGTGTTTGCATTGCAATCTCGGTGGGACCGATTGCATATTTCGGTGGGACTGAAATTATTGCAATAGGCAACAGAGGGTTTGCAATCCCATCTCAGTGAGACCGAGATCCCTATCGGTGAGACCGAAAAGACTAGGATTTCTAGCAGTGGTTATGTCAACAGAACTCGGTGGCTCCGGATAGAAAGAATCGGTGGGGCTGAGTTGGACTTTTGGTTTGGGACATATGTGGATATGAGAAAGTGGTTGAGGGCTTGGAACATATCACTAAGCACTTTGAGCAAGCAAGCCATTAAGCAACACCTCATCCCTTCTTAATAGTATTGGCTTTTCCTATGGACTCAATGTGATCTTGGATCACTAAAATAGAAAATGTAGAGTCTTGTGCTTTGAGCTTGAGCCAATCCTTTGTCCTTAGCATATTGAAGGGGTTCCACATCCTCTTGTCCATGCCACTCCATTGTTGAACTTATCTGAAACATACTAGTAGAAGCATTAGATATGTTGACATTAATTACCAAAATCACCCAGGGAGCACTTGTGCTTTCAATCTCCCCCTTTTTGGTAATTGATGACAAAATACATCACAGCTTTTAGATAAGGATATAGAGAGTAACAAGTAAAACTTTGGAAAGATATGTAACATGCAAAGGCTCCCCCTACATGTATGCAATCATATAACTATGGAATATAGGATCATGTGAATGCATAAGCATGTCAGAGTAGTGCATGTGTTACATGTATCTTGGCTGTATGCATCAGAGCAAATGATGTGAATATAGGAAATGTAATCTCATGCCCATGAGTCCTTCTTGCAAACAGTTTGTACATCAGCAAGAAATCCTCATACACATGACTGTGATGCATATACTTACCTTGTGGTCTTGAGTTGGCTTAGGAAGGAATGAACCTGAGTAAACAAGGTTAGACAACACAGATACACCTACTAGCCAGAGCAAACAAAAGAAACCACAAGAGAACCAAGACTGGGATGACATGTATAGAGTGAGTACTGAGTACCCCATTGGGTATTGACATGTCCCCAAAGGTAAAGATATGCAATAAAATCAGAGATTTCCTTCCCTTAGATGTCTTGCTCCCCCTGAATCTTGCATGGGATATTGGGAGAAGACAGGGAACAGAAAATCAGAGCAAAAGAAAAGAAACAACATAATTAATGCAAGCAATCAAATATGAACATGTATTTCCCCTCTAAAGACATGTAACTTCTCTCCTCTTGAACAGCAAACATCTGAGGTCTGAGGATTCTTACACACACTCCCCCTGAGTATCCTCTCCCCCTATAGAAATGATTAAGCATAGAGCTTTGATGTGATACCTCTCTCCCCCTTTGACATCAATTTCCAAGAAGGGCTCTTCTGGATTTTTGTTTTATTGCAAAAGGGTTTGGTCCCCGAGTCACAGAGCAAAGCAGCATGTTGCACATGATGCTGGTAGAGGACAAGAATCATTGAGTGGAGCTGGAGCAAAAATACTGCAGAAATAAGTGGCAAGTTGGCTTTTCTGTAGTGAAATCGGTAGCACCGAGTTGTGTGGTTCGGTGGCACTGAGAGATTTCGGTTGGGCCGAAGAAAATAGACCGGTATGACCGAGTTCATCACAGTAAAACACTTGTCACCTCAGCTCACTAGGCACTTTAAGATCTCACAAGGATTTGCAAGGAATTAGCTGAAAGATTTGCAATGAATTGGATGCAGAAAATGCAGAACAGAAAAGAGAAGAAAAGATCTAGATGAAGTTTTTTTTTGAAAGAGGAAACAAAAATGTATGAGACAACTGCAAGAGGAAACACAAGAGATCTTCATCTAGAATTGGTCGGTGACAAAGTCATCTATGTTAGAGTATATTGACTTAGGAGTCAAGTGAGATCACTTGATCTTTGGTCATACTCATCGTTTAAGCTCAAAATGGGGTTACCATTTTTCATTTAAGCTGCTTGATGTATTCACATCTTGTTGAGTTGCTTTATCCCATGACTTGGAGTAAAGCTTATCTAAGATGGAATAGCATACCTTCGGTGGTGGTGTTGATCTTGATCATGTAGTCGAACTTGTGTGGGTTGCTCAAGGTTGATGTAGCTCATTAAGAGTTGGGAGCACCACTTGGAGTTTGAGTTCATCTTCCTACATGGGTTAGCGTTGCAAGGAAGAGCACTTGTGTATCCAAAATGACAATCATAAAATTTAACATAGAATGAGTCAAAGGATATATTTGAGGGGTTTTGTGCTTTCTTGACTTCAACCACCATTGTATAGAGACTTGGTGATGTAGAGATTGCTCAAGATGTGAGGGAGATGCAATCTCATGGATTTAGATTCATACAAGTACCTACAAGGGTTAGATAGCATGCAAGGGTGCAAAAGTATCCAAGACATATAGATAGCATCATGAAAGAAATATCAAGGATTAGTCAAAGGCTCATGCCATGCATGTATCCAAATGGAGTTCCTACTCCAAGTTCGAAGCATCAATGATGTTCAATTCACCTCTCAAACGGCAAAAGACTTTCTCATCAAGCGGTTAGGCAAATATATCCGCTAATTGCTTATCGGTATGTAACATGCTTAAGATTAATGTCCCCTTTGGCAACATGGTCTCGAATGAAATGATGACGAACTTCAATATGTTTAGTTCGAGAATGTTGCACGGGATTGTGAGCAATCTTAATAGAACTTTCATTGTCACATAGCAATGGAACATGTTTCACATATATCCCATAATCCTTAAGAGTTTGGGTCATCCAAAGTAATTGAGCACAACATGAACCAGCGGCAATGTATTCCGCGTCGGCGGTGGATAAGGATACCGAGTTTTGTTTCTTGGAGGAGCAAGACGCAAGAGATCTACCAAGAAATTGACAAGTACCTGAAGTGGACCTTCTATCAACCTTATCTCCGGCATAGTCCGAATCGGAGTAGCCAACAAGATCAAAGGAAGACATCTTAGGATACCAAATGCCAAAATTTGGTGCATGTATTAAGTATCTCACTATCCTTTTCACAGCCTTAAGATGACATCCTTTAGGTGCCTCTTGATATCGTGCACACATGCACACACTTAGCATAATATCGGGACGAGAGGCACATAGATATAACAATGAACCAATCATAGAGCGGTAAACCTTTTGATCAACCAGTTCACCATCTTTGGTCAAATCAAGATGTCCACTAGTAGGCATGGGTGTAGTCATACCATTGCATTCTTGCATATTGAACTTCTTGAATAAGTCCTTGGTGTACTTTGTTTGAGAGACAAAGGTACCTTCCTTAGTTTGCTTGATTTGCAAACCGAGAAAGAATTTGAGTTCACTCATCATAGACATCTCAAACTTCTCCGACATTAGCTTTCCAAACTTCTCACTAAAATGAGGGTTAGTCGAACCAAATATAATAACATCAACATAAATTTGGCACACAAATAGTTCTCCATTAACCCTCTTAGTAAAAATAGTAGAATCAATTTTACCAATTTCAAAGCCTTTTTCAATAAGGAACTTGGTCAAGCATTTATACCACGCTCTAGGAGCTTGTTTAAGACCATAAAGGGCTTTGTGAAGTTTGTAGACATGATTAGGTTTCTTAGGATTGACAAAGCCGGGAGGTTGCTTAACATAAACTTACTCCTCAATTTCACCATTTAGAAAAGCACTTTTAATGTCCATTTGGTACAAGGTGATGTCATGGTGATTAGCATAAGCAAGTAAGATGCGAATGGACTCAAGTCTAGCAACGAGCATGTGTCTCACCATAGTCCATACCTTCGACTTGAGTGTAGCCTTGGGCGACTAGGCGTGCTTTGTTGCGGACGACTTGACCATCTTCATCTTGCTTGTTGCGAAACACCCATTTGGTACCAATGATGTTGTGGTTGTTGTCGAGCTTCTCGACCAATGTCCATACTTGATTTCTCTCAAAGTTGTGTAGCTCTTCATGCATAGCGTTTATCCAATCTGGATCTTCCAATGCTTCTTCAGCCTTCATAGGTTCAGTGCTAGAGATGAATGAGTAATGTTCACAAAAATTAGCCAAACGAGTTTTAGAGCGAGTTATTCTCCCGGTTTGGATATCATTGTAGATTTGCTCGACGGGATGATCTTTGGCGATTCTTGCTCGAACTCGTGGGAGTTTTCGCTTGGCTCGGGGTGGAGCATTTTCTTCACCTTGTTCTTCTTCTTGGCCTTCTTCATTGTTGATGTTGTCATCCTCTTGTCGTGGTGGAGAAGGAGGTTGTTGATGTTCACCTTGGTGTGCTTCCTCGTTTTCTTCGTTTTGGTGTGTCCCACTTGTGGATGCTTCCGTATCAATTCTTGGTTCACCTTGTCGTCAGGTAGAAGCTTCCACTTGGACGGACGAGGTACTCTCCTTCACCTCCATTGGACGAATCTTGCCAATAGACAAGTCTTGGATTGCTTCCGGAGGGTCTTTATCTCCTACATCAATTGGCAATTGCTCTACTTGCAAGCCGTTAGATTCATCAAACTTCACATTTACCGTCTCTTCAACCTTTCGGGTGAAATTGTTGTAGACACGGTAAGTGTGAGAGTTTGAGCCATAACCAAGTAGGAAACCTTCATGAGATTTAGGAGCAAATTTAGAACGACGATGCTTATCAAGAATGTAGCATTTTGAGCCAAATACTCAAAAGTATCCAACTTGGGGTTTGTTACCGGTGAGGAGATCGTATGCCGTCTTGCCGAGTAGCTTGTGAAGATACAAGCGATTTGTTGCATGACAAGCTGTCTCAACCGCTTCGGCCCGAAAGTGTTTTGGAGTCTTGTACTCATCAAGCATCATTCTTGCCATCTCAATAAGAGTCCGGTTCTTCCTCTCAACGACTCCATTTTGTTGAGATGTGTACGTAGCCGACAACTCATGTGATATCCCTTCTTCGTCAAGAAAGGTATCCACATTTGCATTCATGAACTCCGTTCCGTTGTCGCTCCAAACTTTCTTG
Organism: Aegilops bicornis; assembly: GCA_021605145.1. Lineage (NCBI taxonomy): Eukaryota > Viridiplantae > Streptophyta > Magnoliopsida > Poales > Poaceae > Aegilops > Aegilops bicornis. Next base: position 254,101,266 of record CM038671.1, on the reverse strand, counting down.
ATCTTCACGTCAAATTGATTTTGGGCCTTCCTAGCGAAGTTTTTGAAGATATTTTGGACTTGTGATTTGTCATCAAGAAAGGACACCCACGTAAATCTTGAAAAATCATCAACTATGACTAGTCCAAATGAGTTACCACCGAGACTCTTGTAGGCATTTGGACCAAAGAGATCCATGTGATGTAGCTCGAGTGGTCTTCTCGTGGTCATGATGTTCTTCAGCGATGACTTCCTCCAACTTGTTTCCTGCTCGACAAGCACTACAAAGTCTATCCTTGTCAAATATGACATCTTTACTCCAAGGATATGATCACCTTTAATAAGCTTATCAAGATTTCGCATACCCACATGACCTACCTTCTATGCCACAACCAACCCCTATAAGATTTAGCAATTAAGCAAGTTCTAGGTTGAGCCTTTTTAGTGAAATCAATAATGTAAAGATCACCTCTACGATATACCGTAAAGACCATTTTATGATTGTCTCTTGAAACACTTGGCAATCTACTTCATGAATAGGACATTTAAACTGAAATCAGCAAGTCTAGAACCGAAAGTAAATTGTACCCAAGAGATTCAACGAGCATGACATTTTGTATGGAGCTATCATGTGAGATGGCCACCTTACCGAGGCCAACCACCTTACCCTTTGAATTATCACCAAAAGTGACATATTTTCGAGGGCCGTCATTTTCAGGAAGCTCATGGAACATATCTTTATCTCTGGTCATATGATCAGTACATCCACTATCAAGGACCCATTCCTTTCCTCCAGCCATGTAGCCGCGAAGATTTGCCATAAGACCAAAGTGTCTCATTGCATCATCAAGATCATAGTCACTATCATGATCCTCAACATAGTATCCGTGTTCAACATCATCTTGTGATTGATCAATTCCTAGAGAGGGTAATTCATTAGATAAATGATCGCTTCTATGGTTATCTTTATGGATTCTAATAGCTTCGGAAATGATATTGCTAATGATCCCAACATCCCCTATGGCATGCAGGAGATTGGTAAGCTCAAATAAACAATCACCAAAGCTAGGATCACTAGAATTCATCTTACTCAAGGTAATAGACTTATGGAGAATTTCGTCTAAATTTTTCAAGGAATAATCTGGAAATCATTCCTCAAGAAATCTCCATATGGTATAGGCACAATCAAGAGTGGGCAAACTAGCAATCAAATTTTTGGGCAATCCTCTTGATAAGATTGATAGTTCTAAGATTGCGAATCATGTCAAGATCCTCTTCGGGTGTGGGATGCAAAGGATCAATATGAGGTGCACAAGGGCTAGTAATGTACTTGTTCAAATGATATTCATTGAAAATCTCAATCATCTCATTTTTCCACTCATGAAAATATTCTCCATCAAGAATAGGCACTCTACGTCTAAGACTCCCCAAAGTAGACACATCCATCTTCCTCCAAAGGTGTTTAAACCAAGGCAATGGAGACCAAAGCTCTGATACCAATTGAAAGGATCGAGAAGAGGTGTCTAGAGGGGGGGTGAATAGACTCTAATCACGAAAAGTTGCAGTTTTTAATCTCTTGAGTTGAAGTGGAGCATTAGCACAAGTTTAAACATTCACAATACATATCAAGCAAGTATGCAAGCATACAAAGAGTATATGAGCAGCGGAAAGTAAGGCATGCAAGTTGCAAGAATGTAAAGGGATGGGATTGGAGTGTGCAAATGCAATTTGAAGACACGGAGATTTTTTATCCGTGGTTCCGATAGGTGGTGCTATCGTACATCCACGTTGATGGAGACTTCAACCTACGAAGGGTAGCAGTTCTTGTGAGTCCACGGAGGGCTCCACCCATAAAGGGTCCACGAAGAAGCAACCTTGTCTATCCCACCATGGCCGTCAGCCACGAAGGACTTGCCTCACTCAGGTAGATCTTCACGAAGTAGGCGATCTCCTTGCCCTTACAAACTCCTTGGTTCAACTCCACAATCTTGACGGAGGTTCCCAAGTGACACCTAGCCAATCTAGGAGACACCACTCTCCAAGAAGTAACAAATGGTGTGTTGATGATTAACTCCTTGCTCTTGTGCTTCAAATGATAGTCTCCCCAACACTCAACTCTCTCTCTCATAGGATTGGATTTGTTAGAAAGAAGATTTGAGTGGAAAGCAACTTGGGGAAGGCTAGAGATCAAGATTCATGTGGTTGGAATGGAATATCTTGACCTCAACACAAGTGTAGGTGGTTCTCTCTCAGAAAATATATGTTAGAAGTATAGGCATGTTCTGATGGCTCTCTTCACGAATGAAGAGTGGGTGGAGGGGTATATATAGCCTCCACACAAAATCTAACCGTTACACACAAATCACCAAACTCGGTGGGACCGACTCAAATAACTCGGTCAGACCGATTTGGTTCATAATGTGACCGTTAGGGTTTTCGGAGGGACCGACATGTCAACTCGGTGGGACCGATTTTATTAGGGTTAGGGCATAACGTAATCTTGGTGAGACTGATTAGACAAACTCGGTGAGACCGATTTCGGTAATAGTCAAACAGAGAGTTGGTTAGGCAAACTTGGTGAGACCGATTCGCTCATCTCGGTTAGACCGAAACGTTACGAAAAGGAAATAGAGTGTTTGCATTGCAATCTCGGTGGGACCGATTGCATATTTCGGTGGGACCAAAATTATTGCAATAGGCAATAGAGAGTTTGCAATCCCATCTCGGTGAGACCGAGATCCCTATCAGTGAGACCGAAAAGACTAGGGTTACTGGCAGTGGCTATGTCAACAGAACTCGATGGCTCCGGATAGAAAGAATTGATGGGGCCGAGTTGGACTTTTGGTTTGGGACATATGTGGATATGAGAAAGTAGTTGAGGGCTTGGAGCATATCAGTAAACACTTTGAGCAAGCAAGCCATTAAGCAACACCTCATCCCTTCTTAATAGTATTGGCTTTTCCTATGGACTCAATGTGATCTTGGATCACTACAATAGATAATGTAGAGTCTTGTGCTTTGAGCTTGAGCCAATCCATTGTCCTTAGCATATTGAAGGGGTTCCACATCCTCTTGTCCATGCCACTCCATTGTTGAACTTATCTAAAACATACTAGGTAGAAGCATTAGTCCAACAAGAGATATGTTGACATTAATTGCCAAACACCCATGGAGCACCTGTGCTTTCACCCTTGACGAAAGCACTTCCATGACGCGCCATTTATCGTCATGGAAGTGGACACTCCCGTGATGATAATTTTGGTATTGTCATGGAACACTTCTACGACAAAGACAGTGTATGACTATCTTGATTACGTCATAAAATCGTCATGGATGTACATGCATGACAAAAAACGTGACCTATTGTGACGAACACGTATCATCACAAAGTGTATTTTTTGTAGTGTTGGGAGCCTCTGTCAAGATTGTTGAGTTGAACCAAGGAGTTTGTAACTGCTAGGAGATCGCCTACTTCGTGAAGATCTACCCAAGTAAGGCAAGTTCTTCATGGGCAATGGCATGGTGGGATAGACAAGGTTGCTTCTTCGTGGACCCTTCATGGGTGGAGCCTTCCGTGGACTCGCGCAACCATTACCCTTTGTGGTTTGAAGTCTCCATCAACGTGACGTACGATAGCACCATCTATCGGAACTACGCCAAAAATCTTCGTGTCTACATTGTGTTTGCCTTCTCCAAACCCTTCCCTTTAACTTCATATGCAATGTTTTACTTTCCGCTGCTATACTCTTAGAATTGCATGGGTAGGTTGATTGCTTGACTTGTGCTAAGTTGCTAAAATCTGCCAAGACTTAAAATTGGGAAAAATCTTGATTTTATTTGGTCGAGTAGTCTAATCACCCCCACCCCTCTAGACCTACTTTCGATCCTACAAGTGTTATTAGAGCTTTGGTCTCCATTTGCCATGATTTCCATAGCTTTGGTGATCATAGCCTTGGTTTCACAACCTAGGAGAGTATGGCATGTAGCGAGGGAAATTACCACCGTAGAGGTCCTTACTTTGATGGTACTAATTTTGCTAGTTGGAAGCATAAGATGAAAATGCATATTATTGGACATAACCCCAGCGTTATGGTTATTGTGTGTATTGGTTTGCAAGGTGAATTCTTCGAAGATGGAAGAGAACCAAATCATGAAGCAACCACAGAAGAATTGAAGATGTTGCAATACAATGCTCAAGCTTGCGATATCCTCTTCAACAGATTGTGCCCCGAAGAATTCAACAAAATCAGCCATCTTGAGAATGCAAAGGAAATTTGGGATACTTTGGTTGATATGCACGAAGGTACCGAGTCCGTCAAGGAATCCAAATTGGATGTGCTTCAAAGTCAACTTGACAAGTTCAAAATGAAGGATGGTGAAGGAGTCGCTGAAATGTACTCTAGGCTTGCTCTCATCACAAATGAGATTGCCAGCTTAGGAAGTGAAGAGATGACCAACAGATTCATCATCAAGAAGATCCTAAGAGCCTTGGATGGAAAATATGATACTGTGTGTACTTTGATCCAAATGATGCCCAATTACAAAGATCTCAAGCCAACAGAAGCCACTGGTAGAATTGTTGCTCATGAGATGTCACTCAAGGATAAGGAAGAGCTTCACAACAAGTCTAGTTGTGCTTACAAAGCTACATGTGATGCTCCTAAAATACCAAGTGAGAAACAAGCCTTCAATGAGGAACTGAGCCTAATGGTGAAGAACTTCACCAAGTTCTACAAGAGTAGAAGCAAAGAGAGAAGTTCCAAGTCAAGGTCCTACAATGACAAAATATCTTCTAGTCGTGATCGCAATTGCTACAATTGTGGAAGACCCGGACACTACTCTAGTGAGTGTACGGCTCCCTACAAAAGAAGAGAAGACTCACCTAAAAGGAGAAGTAAAAGAGAGGAATCACCACCAAGAGAGAGGAGTAGAGATGATCATTATGAACGAAGACCCTCTCGCATGAAGCAAAGATTCAAAAGGAAGGACAAGTCATCAAAGAGCTACACAAGACGAAGACATCAAGCTCATGTTGGTGAATGGGTATCCGGTTCCGACTCCGACAACTACTCCGAGAGAAGCTATCACTCTGACTCAGAATATACTCAAGATGAAGGTGTTGCCGGCCATGCACTTGTGTCATCCAACTCCTACGACATATTTGATTCACCAAATGAAGGGATTGGAAGATGCTTCATGGCTAAAGGCCCCAAGGTATCACATCCCGAGTATGTTGATCTCAATAGTGATGAAGATGATTTGCTAGGTGATAATGATTTACTTGTTGACAACTCTACTTATGAAAACTATGATGAAATTGCTATTAATCATGCTAATCAATATGAAACGAATGACAATGATAAGAAGGAGATTGAGCGTCTAACTAAATAACTAAACACTCTTAAGTTAGCTCATGAAACTACCTTAGAGGATCATCGAGAGCTTTTAAATACTCATGAGAAGTTACACTTTAAAAGCTCAATCTAGAGCAAGAGCATGGGTTCTTAAAAGCAATCAATGATGATCTTCGTAAGAAAAGTTCTTCTTACGTTGCAAAGCATTTACTATTGTCTACTTACATGCCACAAGTAAAATTAGCAACAAGAGCAAGAAAGATTCTTCTTCTAGTAGTAACAATAATCGTGTTAAATCCAACATTGTTGCTTCTAGTAGTTCTGTTGATTCCACTAATGATTCTCTTAGCCAAGTTACACTTGAGCAAGAAAATAGCTTATTGAAGGGAATTATAGAGAAAGGTGTTTACAAGAGCCTTGCCGGAAGTAAGCAATTTGAGGAAATTCTACGCAAGCAAGGAAGGCACCGGAAGAATCAAGGTGTTGGTTTTGAACGCAAGGTCAATGCCAATGGAGTTGAGGGGCAAGAAGATCAATACCCCAAGATTGAGTTTGTTCCTCAACAAGAGAAGTATGATCTCACTTCTTTCAAGGGAACACAAGCTCAAGATGATATTCCACCACAAGACCACAAGCTAAAAGGCAAGGAAAAACTTCAAGAAGAGATTGATGCATTTGAAGAAGCTCCAAAGGCCTTGGTCAAGTGGATTACCAAGACTGCATCAAGTTCTAATTCATCAAGTACGACTACAACTCCAAGGATTCCCATCAAGATGATGTGGATCCCAAAGAAGAAGAACTAGAGAGTTCTTGAGGGTGACTCCGCCAACATACTTCGCTCATATTCATTTTGGCAAGGACAAGTGCAATCAACTTTCACATCTTGCACTAGTTCAAGGAGTCACAAACCCTCTTGTTGGTAAGACAAGGGACAAGGTAAACTAATGCTTTCATGGGCAACATCATTACATGTGAATTTCACTCTATGTCTATGGATATCCTTGTGTGTTCCTTGTGGGACTAACCCATGTAGGTATTGAAAGTGCAACTCACTCCAATGGATTTCACCAAATGATCTACATCAACATTGAGCATCTACATCTTGAACACCTACATGAAGTCATCATCGACAAAACCCAAGGTTAGTTCATCCCTCTTAGGAGGGATATCACATCTAGGGGGAGATTTGCTCTATGAATTGAGCTAAAGCCACTTTAATGGTGTGAAGACAACAATGCATTATGTAAAAGTGGTAACCCCACTTGTGCTTAAACGATGAGTATGACCTACGATCAAATGTTCTCATTTGACTCCTCGGTCAATATACTCATATATAGATGACCTAGTCATCGCCAATTTCTTGATAGATGCTAGAGTGTTTGTGCATGCTTTGCCACATATTTCATTTGCTATGTTATTGTGTGAGCATGTTTGTTGCATATTTTTTCCCATTCAAGGACATCCATTTGTTGTTTTGATTGTTTGGCTTTTCTTTTTGCCAAATGGATGGACAAGAATGCCTAAGTACTCCCTCTAGCTATCTATGTTTTTCTTGTCTCAAACTCTATTCATGCTACATCACAAAGTTTGATCAAGTCGAATTCGGACCCTCCGGGTGAGGAGCACTCGGAGCCACCGATCCTCCAAGGGCTTAAACTTCCAAATCATCTCAATGGTTCTCAGTCTGACAGATTCATTCCCTTCGGTCTCACCGAACTCATTGAGTTGATCTAGGCTTTCACCTCGGTGCAACCGATTAGAAAAGTTCGGTTTCACCGAGTTGAAGTAACGGCTTGTGATTTTGCATCTCAGTGCCACCGAGTCGTTACACTCGGTCACACTGATAGTGACTAGGTATATATATCCATGGGTTGAAAGTTGGAAATTACTTCAAATCTCCAACCGTGCCTGCCCAGCTATGCCGCCCCTCCTGGTCTCTGGATCATCTCCGTCATCGCTAGCGCCCTCCTGCCACTAGTCTTCGCCGCAGTCAACGGGAATCTTCACCGCCGTTGTCGCCGTAGCGAGTGTGTCGTCGAGTTAGGTTACGAACTCGACCCCTTTGTATATTCCTTAACTCTGATTCCTGCACAAAGGTTAATGCCATGTTTCTAGCCATGATTGAGATCATTCTATCTAACCAAAACTTCCTCTATATTAGTTTTGATGCAAAAACTTAAAGTTAGGTTTCCGCCGAACTCATCTCGGACCGACCGATTTGAAGTATTCGGTCTCACTGATTTGGCCTAGGCCATTGCACATGTACTACTCTGTCTGACCGAACTGTAGAAATCGGTGTGACCGAGTTCACTTTCTCTATGAAACCCTAGCATCTCGGAGTCATCGAACTATGTCTCGGTTTGACCAAAATCACATGTTTAGACTCCAAAGCTGCTTCGGTGTCACTGAGTTTGTCATATCGGTAGCTCCGAAATGCTTTCTGCAAAAAACTAAAATTAAGTTTTTGACTCAATCTTTTGCCAAAATAGTTGTGCTTTCTGATGCTCATCTACTCTACCTATACCTATTTATTCATTGTGGTCAAGGTCGCATGTCGGCCAGTGATAGCGAACAGGTCGAGGAGCATGGAAATCTTAGTAAGGGCACCAAATTCCCTCAAATAGCAGCTATGATGAGGGTAGCGAAGCACCCCAAGCAATCTGCCTAAGGCTGCAACTAGGCAGAGGAAGAAGAGAACCTCAGAATCTGAAGATGAGGACTTTGTGGTTGATGAGGATGTCACTTCAAAGAAGAAAGTGATCAAGAAGGAGCAAGTTGCTGCTGCCATCAAGCCTGGCATGCATAAGAAGGCTCCTGCTCAAAGGAAGCCCATGTCAAAAGTCAGAGCCTCCACTCTTGAAACTATGAAATCAAAAGAGGAAGAGGCTGTTGGAGGAAAGAAAAGAAAAGAGAGAGTCAAGAAGACTATGGCCAGAGTATGTCTTCAATGATGAAAGGATCAGATGAGGATGATGAAGAGGATGAAGAAACCGCTGCACCTCTACCAAAGTCTCAAAAGCTTATGGGAGATGCTATCAAGTCTGGGGCTGCTCCATCTAAGCCCAAGACAGCTCCCAAGCCATCTTCACAAGCTCAAGCTCCAAAGCCAATAGCACCCAAGAGATCCGCAAGAAACATCCCAGCTGCAGAGAAGAACAAGGCCCTAGTGACTGAAGTACAAGAGGATGAGGAGCAGCAGGTGCTCAGGAGGACTGTTTTGGATTACAGATTTCACACCAAGGAGCAGCAAGACTTTTATGAAACAGTTCTTTTGGAAAAGAAGCCCATAGTCAATGAGATGGGTTGACTGGAAATTCATTGATGACAATGAAGGTTACTTCCCTGGAGTTCATGAGAGCTTCAGAAATGGAGTTGACACTTTTGTTGGTCAGAAGCTGACTAAATGGAATGATGAGATGGTGATGCAATTTTATTCAACTGCACATTTTTATCCAGATGGCAAGATAGTCTGGATGACAGAAGGCACAAGATACCAATCATCCATTGCTGAGTGGGCCAAGTTGATCAATGCACCTGAAGAAGGTGAAGATGACACGCTTGTTTATGCCAAGCCAGGAAAGATCATAACTCCATGGCTCATATGTACAAGGAAATTCTTGATGCTGCCTTGGAGAGTCACAAGTTTGGCTCCATCTACTATCTGTTGTGGGGTTGCCCACAATAAACACCATCTTTGAGGCACACTCACGCCCAAATCGAGGAGATGACAGGATGGTCAGAGGTCACTCAATCAACCTGCTGCATATGTTTGATGTGCCAGAGAAGTTCAAGGTGATGACCTTGATTGTTGAAACTATCAAGAGGACTGCTGCAGATCAGAAGGGGTCATGTGGATATGCCCCCCACATTCAGATGCTCATCAACTCCAAGATGGGAACATGCACATATCTACTGGACAGAGAGCACCTTCCCCTGAGGCCGGATTTTGAGGACAATGTTGTTGTCATGGATGCATCACATCCAACTTCTGTAGAGGCCCAGGAGAAGCGAGAGAAAGCAAAGGCAGCAAAGACTTCCAAGATGCGAGATGCCTCATATGTAAATCTCAAGACCAAGCAGGATCTGCTCATCTATCTGCTTGAGGCAACAGTGAGAACAGAGAAAGGACTAGCCACCATGACTCGAAATCAAGAGAGCCTTGAGAGGATCTTTGAGACAAAGCTGCATGACATAGATGTGAAGGTCACTGAGATTCAGACCTCAGTTGAGAAGATACAGGAAGACCTTGAGGACAGGAGTGATAGGCTGTCGGTGTACAAAAAGAGGGGTACACTTTTTGTATCCCTATAACTGCACGGGCCTGAGCCACGGGCACCACCAGACCGAGCAAGGCAAGGGAGGTGAGCCAAGGTCAGGTCGACGCTCGAAAGGAGCATAACGACGCCAAGACCAAGACCACAAAGAGCAATGGGGACGAAGCGGACTCCCCCGGCAAGGGTTTTAGCAAGCCCGGCAAGACCCTTGCCGTGGCAGCTCGCCCCACACCTACGGAGCGAGTCACCCTTGAGTCCACTGCCCCCATAGGGAAAGGATTCGGGAGGCATCCCCGTGGTGGTATGCAGATCTTTGTGAAGATATTCAAGATCAGGTACACACTATAGAAGATGACGACTCTTGGCGGGATCCCAGCCAAGGAGGACCACAAGGCCCCGGCAAGAGCCTTCTTGGGGGATGACAAAGAAAGCGCCACGGCAAGACCCTTGCCGGGGCTACGGCGAGGCCCTTGCCAAGAACACCCGTAGGGCCACCATCAGGCCCACACCAATCAAAACTCCACCACCGTTCGCATGCAGCTGCCGACCCAACCAGTTGGACAGGCACCTACGTGGCGGCAAGCGGATCTTCGTGAAGACCCACCACTGCGCCACCTCAGCTGCATGCCTGCCTACATGGCACCGGCATGGCACCGCTGGCCGGCGCTGTTTATCGAAAGGAAGCGGCGACGGATGAGACAGGGCTCTCCCCCGCCCCCGACAAAGCAAGGACACCTAAGCAAGACACATTAAAGGCGCCTTGTCATGTAATGCGAGGGATAAACTCGCATCACTGTACCCTTTCCACCTCCTATGTGCCACTGTGGCAGCCCCTTTCCCTATAAAAGGAGGCCCAGGGCGACCAGGAGGAGGATTCGGCTTTTTGGAGCTCCTCACGCCCCATTGCTAGTTCAAGAACACAGATAAACAAACCACCAAAGCAGGAGTAGGGTTTTACGCATCCTCGCGGCCCGAACACGGATAAAGAACCCGTGTGCTATCTGTTTGATCCGCTCTTCTCACGACCCCCGCCCAAGAATCGTAGTAGGGATTCTTGTGATCCCATAGGTGTCGTTCCACACCGACATCTTTGGCGCGCTGTAGGGCGCGAGTTGTGAGAATCGGCTCTAGCAGTTAGTTCGACACTCCTTCATCTTCGTGACCCTTGAAGAAGAAAGGAGGCGGAAGATCGACATTCGAGCGATAAATGCGAAGCTAAGTTGCAATCGAACTCTTATTCGTGCTACCCTTCTTATTTGAGGTTATCCCCCGGAGATGTCACGCCTTTGTATGAGAAGCCTGCACGCTTAGGGGCTCTCCCACGATCGGCAACGCCTTTGCCCTGCTTTCGAGTCCGCTCAACAGCTCAAGCGGCTGCGTCGAGAATGGCGAGTAACCTTCCGCGATCAACAACGCTCTCAATTCGACTCGAGTCAAGCTCGACAGTTCGAGCGGCCGCGTCGAACGGGAAGGTGGCTCGTCCGGCAAGACGCTGCATTCGCAGGCCACAGGGATCCATCCCCAAAACGCCGCTTAGGGGTTTCCGGCAAGCAAGCCTACCCGATCGGCGAGGGCACGCATACAAAGAGGAATTGAACGGGGGAATAACATGCATGAAATTAAGAGTACTTCAAAGTTATATTACATCACGTCATAGCTGCGGTTCTAAATAAAGGTAAAATTTGTCTTGGTCGGGAACCCGCAGCGGCGAAGAAGAACGGGATGCCTAATCCCGGCGCTGGCCTTCCACCCTCTTGATTTCGTCGATGCAACGGTGATGGGCTTGATGCGCCTTGAGCCCCATGAGGTCAACACCATCCGGCAAGCTCTTCATCACGGCCGCGAAGTCAAGGTCGGGATTCCAGTGCGCCACCTTGGTGAGGACCTTGGTCACGACCCTCCGGCAAAGTCGCCGGGCCTCCTCGGCCAGCGTGGCCGTCCTGTTGGAGTGAAGATAGGCCAAGGCTCCGAGGACGCCCTCGAAGAACTGGGTCAGCTTGGCATTGACGGTCCCGCTGCGCTCGGGGGCGTACCTCACGTTTGGCATCCCCATGGTGGCCAATGCGAGGTGACCCGCTGGCAACGGCCTCCAGATGGCTGATCCTCCTGTTCTCACCCACCACATATTCTGGTGGGAGGCGGCCTCGTTGCCCGCAGCTGCTTCTCCTCCTCAAGGCTCCCGGTCAAGATCTCCTCCCGAGCCCCGCTCTCGACAACATCTTCTCGAGATCATCCAGCTTCAGCTTGAGGTCTCTGATGGAGTTCTGTGCGTCGGAGAGCTCCCCAGTCCTGCTGATGACTGCTCCTTGCGCCTCTATCAAGGCGCGGTTGAGCGTGTTCTTCTCGCCGGACAGCTTGAGGGCCTGCTCCTTCAGCTCGTCCCGCTCTGCTTCCAGCTCCTTCACCTTGCTAGCATGGGCCTGAGCTTTGGCATCGAGTGCCTCTTTGTGCCTCTACTCCAGCTCGCGAGTCCGTCGCGCGACAAGGGCCTCGAGCTCCTCCTCCTTGTCATGAGCATTGCGATAAGCTTCGCTTCACGCGGAGAGGTCCTCTTCCGGGAATCCAAGGCGGCTTGATGCTGGTTCCGGGCGGCTTTCACATGGCAATAAGTTCGCCGCCTTTTCCCGGCCTTCTCGATGTCGGCCATCTTCATGGTGAGCTCCACATCGCGCAGGCCAATTCCTCCCGAAGGCCCTCTGCTCCTCGCGAGTCTGGTGGAACCAGGTCTGCGTCTCGGCCGGCAGCGCCTTGAAGTCCACCTCCGCGTTGTCCACCGCTGCCATCCTGGACTTAACCTTGTCCAGGCGGGCACGGTAGAGCACTTGGAGCTTCCGGAAATCGGCCCCCATGGCGCGGAAAAGCTGCTCTTCTGGAGAACCGTCGCTGCCAACGCCCGGCTCATCAACCACCTCAAGCCCGGTGGCAGCAAGCACCTCGCCGTCAAAAGCTTCCCCTTCGGCGGGCGCCGCTTGACGCCTGGAAGATGGACGAAAAGATCGTCGCCCACCTTCAGATATCTGCCGGGGCCCGAGGTTGAGGAGGAGGGAGGCTGGTCACCCGCCACCTCTTCCTCGGCGGAGGCCTTGCCGGCCTTACCGGCAGGTCCACCGCTGGCGCCCTCGGCAGAAGCCTTGCCGGTCGCCTTGCCGGCCCCCGCAGCAGCGTCCTCGGTAGCACCCTTGGCGGCTTCGTCAGCGGCGGCCTCATCGGCATCTTTGGCGGCCTCCTCGGCGGCAGTCCTGTTGGCCTCCGCCGCGGCCTCCTCAGCAATGTCTCCGACAACAGTGTCCACGTCCTCCATGTCTGTTGAAGGAGGGCCTGGGCAGCAATGGGAGCAATGAAGCCAAGAAAAGAATAAGGGAAAAAAAGAGACGAAGGGCAGGCGACTCACCAAAGGTGCCAGGAAGCGTGAAGTCCCTCTCCGCCAAAGATTCGGCGCCGTGGCAGAGTCACCAGCCGCCCAAGTTCCCCTCTTCTTCCATGGGTGTGGGCTCCGTGCACGATGCCCTTGCCAGGGGCGCCCAGCGGCGTGGTCGATGGGGTGGTGTGTTAGGAGTAGCCCTCTGTGGCTCCTCCTGCCGCCGCCTCACCCGCAAACCCGACAAGGTCAAGATCATAGCATCGGCGCCTACCACATGTCGAGTAAGAGGAGGGTGACGAACTTACGCTTTGGGCTGCTGTCTGCTGCTCAAAGGCACCACCAGTGGTGTCTTTGAAGCCCCAGCCGGGGATCGATCGCCGCCAAGGTCTCGCCCTCTTCAACCTCTGGGCCAACGTCTCTGCATCCCTGCAAAAGCAAAAATGGATCAAGACAAGTGACCCGATTCGGGGAAACGGAAATGACAGTAAGGAATGGAGTACTTACTCGTCATCCGTCTCCTCCTCTTCCACCAGTTTCCTTTTCCTCTCCGGGCTGAGAGGCCCGAGATCAAAAGGAAGTTCCACATCATCATTCGAGTCGACGCCTGCCGGAGGAGGCGATGAAGGCGGCGGGGTTTGTGCGTGCCCGGGTGAGGAAGGGGCTGTCGCCTTCTTCTTCTCAGCGGCCTTCGCTGCCGTGGCCCTCGTGTGGCGCCCGGACCCCTCCAGGGTCAATTGAGGCTCCGTAGCCTCGCTGGCCGGGACCCGGCTCGCGAGCTGACGCCGCAGGACTCCGCCTCTTCCCAGGCTGGCGTCGAGCCCGCCGCCACGTCCTCCTCCTCCGACGACTTCGTCGGCGCGTCCTCGACGAAGCGGAGCTCCAGCGTCGGCAGCTGCCGACCTCCTCGATGGCCGCCGCCCACGTGGTGAACTCCTCCTCCGCAGCCGTCGCGGCCTTGTCCTCCACGCCCCGCGCTGCCCGGCCTCCACGGCAAGCTGTGCCTCCCCTCACCACAGTGGCGATGTAGTCCAGGCTCCGCCCGGTGGTGTCCATGACAAGCCACCGCTCGACGTCAACGTTGACGTATACCTCGATCAAGGAGTCGAAGAATTGCTGCACATATGCGTCCGCCGGCTCCTTCTAGCTCGGGACAGGGCCGTGCGCGTTGCTGTCCGGCATCATAGCAATGATCTCGGACCGGCGTGAATTATTGCACAAGGGGACCACCCCCGCTGGCAACTTGAAGAACGGCCCCTTGACGGCCTTGCCGACCTTGCGGCAGCCTTCGCGCCTTGCCGGTCCGTTCGACCGCCGCCTCGGCCCACATCATTTGGAAAAGCGGCTGGCAGAAGTGGGCATCGCCATCACCGTGAAGTTGTGGTCGAGGCCGTATGAGCCGCATAATGTCGGCCGGGTTCGTAAAAAGCCGGGGCTGGCCTCCCCTTATTATGCAACGGGCGATCCGGCGGCGAATGAAGTCCGCCCGATCATCTCCAGGTGAGCCCAGCCGGGTCAGGAGGAGGATCCCGGTGGTGGCGGCGGTAAGCCTCCCGTCGGCAGCATCGACATCACTCCAATCGTTGCCGGACCGGCGGCGCTTCGTGACCTTGCAGAATTCCGGCGGGTCTTCGTCTTCAATCCAGCACCACCGGCCACGCCATTCGTCCCACCACTCCTTCATGGCACCGTCCGGTTACGCCCCCTTGGATCTTGAGATCCAGCGGCCTTATCCGAGATGGCGCCTCGCTGGATTCGAGGGAAAGAAATAATGGCGAAAGAGTGTCGTGTTGGGCTGCACTCCGGCAAAGCCTTCGCAAAGATGCACGAAGAGAGCTGTGCACGCCACCGCATTCGGAGTGAAATCCAAGAGGCGAAAGCCAAGGTGCATGATGTCGCAGAAGAAGTCGGAAAAGGAGGGCATAACCATAAGAAAATTAATCTACAAAAAAGGGATACCGATTTGGAGCAGGATCGCCCATAAGCGGCAGGAATGACGCTGCATCGCCGGGTGCCCAATTCTCTCCCCGTCTTCACTCCCATAAGGGCCTGAAGGAGGCCCAGAGCTCATGAACATCAACCGACGAGGGGAAGAAGAAGGCGGACTTCGTCCGGTCCCCCGACAGCGCGCTTTTCCAACGGCTCCATGGTCCCAGAGCCCTTAGCCACCCCCTTGACCTTGGCGGATTTGGGCGCCATGGCGGCCGAGAGGTCCAGAGGATTGAGGAGGAGGGGTGGCGAAGCAGCGACCAATGGCGACGGAGAAAGCTTAGGAAGGAAGGAAGAGAGAAGCAGCGGCTCGAGATTGGAAAAGGTACGAGGAAGAGGAGAAAGTGAGCAGCGGCATACGATTATTCCTTCTTATGGGGAAAAGCAGGCGGCCCCTTTCACATTAATCGCGACGTGACGTGGCGCGCGCAGAGCCCAGCCCCACGCATGCCGCCCACGTCACACGCCTCCCCACGCCCGAGCAGCTGCTGGAGGCGTGGGAAGCGCAGCGCCAAGAGACTTACTGCGTAAAACCACCCCGCCTGCCCGCAAGACATTTTTGGGCCTAGCCTAACGACGCGATTGCGCTTACGTGCAGGCCCAGGCCCGGGCTCTGTCGGTGTAGACAAAAAGAGGGGTACACTTTTGTACCCTATAACTGCACGGGCCGCAGTTCTGAGCCACGGGCACCACCAAGACCGAGCAAGGCAAGGGAGGTGAGCCAAGGTAAGGTCGAAGCTCGAAAGGAGCGTAAGCACGCCAAG
Source organism: Aegilops bicornis (assembly GCA_021605145.1). Taxonomy (NCBI): domain Eukaryota; kingdom Viridiplantae; phylum Streptophyta; class Magnoliopsida; order Poales; family Poaceae; genus Aegilops; species Aegilops bicornis. The sequence continues at coordinate 254,085,549 of CM038671.1, read as the reverse complement.
ACCAAGACCACAAACAGCAATGGGGAATGGCGGACTCCCGGCAAGATCCTTGCCAGGAGGCGGTTTTAGCAAGCCCGGCAAGACCCTTGCCGTGGCAGCTCGCCCCACACCTACGGAGCGAGTCACCCTTGAGTCCACTGCCCCCATGGGGCAATGATTCGGGAGGCATCCCCGTGGTGGTATGCAGATCCTTGTGAAGACATTCAAGATCAGGTACACACTATAGAAGATGACGACCCTTGGTGGGATCCCATCCAAGGAGGACCACAAGGCCCCTGGCAAGAGCCTTGCCGGGGATGACAACAGGCGCCACGGCAAGACCCTTGCCGGGGCCCCGGCAAGACCCTTGTCGGGGCTACGGTGAGGCCCTTGCCAAGAACACCCGTAGGGCCACCATCAGGCCCACGCCAATCAAACCTCCACCACCGTTAGCATGCATTGCCGACCCAACGGTTGGGCGAGGCACTGCGTGGCTGACAAGCGGATCTTCGTGAAGACCCACCAGCTGCGCCACCTCGGATGATGCCTACCACCGCCTACATGGCACCGCTGACCGGCACTATGGTGTCGACACGAAAGGAAGTGGCGACGGACGAGATAGGGCTCTCCCCCGCCCCCAATAAAGCAAGGACACCTAAGCAGGACGCATTAAAGGCGCCTTGTCATGTAATGCGAGGGATAAACTCGCATCACTGTACCCTTTCCACCTCCTATGTGCCACTTTGTGGCAGCCCCTTTCCCTATAAAAGGAGGCCCAGGCGACCGGAGGAGGATTCGCTTTTGGAGCTCCTCACGCCCCATCGCCAGTTCAAGAACACAGATAAACAAACCACCAAAGCAGGAGTAGGGTTTTACGCATCCTCGCGGCCCGAACCTGGATAAAGAACCCGTGTGCAATCTGTTTGATCCGCTCTTCTCACGACCCCGTGCCCCGCAACCGTAGTAGGGATTCTTGTGATCCCATAGGTGTCGTTCCACACTGACACAGGCCAACTACGGATGCATTTCAGAGAGTGCCAAGAGCACATAGGTCTACAAATGTGCTAGTTGACAGAGACTCCAGAGCCTTTGCTTCAAAGACCGCCAGAATCGCCACTATTGTACCTCCAGTTGCAACTACTCCAGCTCCTCAGACATCAGCAGAAGCTTTTGCAGACGGACTCCTCTCCACGTCATCTACGCACACCGGAGCCACCAGCCAGAAGACCACTTCAGGAGCTCCCGGAGATCGTGCTCAGAGTGCTGCATAGCACTATGCATTTTCAAGCTTTTTGGTAACTTGTTGTCAAAGGGGGAGAAAGTGTATAGATCATAGGCTTCGAGAGAGAGAAAGTGTTTTGCTTTTGTTTTCCTCTATTGCTACTTGTTGTTTGATTGTTTGCTTGCTACAATATTTGTTCTTGTGTATGAGATACTCTTATGATCATGTGGTTGATCATACTATGCTTTAATGTGTGCTTGAATGATGATATCTTAATACTTGTGTATGATCAATCATGTTTTCCTTGGTGATGAGTGCATGTTATTTATATTCTATCATTTTGAGCACTCCACCAAGTTGTATGTGACATGGAAGAGTAACCCATGATCCTAATCGATTGCGCATTTGCATTCAAAAGAAAATTTTAAATAATGCACAAATATAAGGGGAGCGCTTGCTTATCACATACTTCTCAAAGCGACAATGTATTTCATTTATATTATCATTTGTCGAAGCTTTGATCTATATGTTGTCATCAATTACCAAAAAGGGGGAGATTGGAAGTGCAGCTAATACCCGGGTGGTTTTGGTAATTCATAACAACATATAGCTCATTGAACTAATATCCATTCAAGTTGAATATTTCAGATAGTTCATTGATTGGCATGGCATGGACTAGAGATGTGGCCCCTCAAAATGCTAAGGACAAATATTGGCAAAAGCTCAAGACTATTCATTTCTATTTTAGTGATCCAAGATCACATTGAGTCCATAGGAAAAGCCAATACTATTAATAGAGGATGAGGTGTTGCTTAATGGTCTACTTGCTCAAAATGCTTAGTGAAATGCTCCAAAGCCCTCAATCACTTTCTCAATTCCAAATATGTCCTAAACCTAAAGTCAAACTCGGCCCCACCGATTTGATCTATCCAGCGCCCACCGAGTTCCTTTGACATAGCCATAGCTGAAACCCTACTCTGTTCGGTCTCACCGATAGGGATTTCGGTCTCACCGAGATGGGATTGTAAACTCTCTGTTTCCCTTCGTAACATTTCGGTCTCACCAAAATGAACGATCGGTCCCACCTAGTTCGTAATGCAAACTCTCGGTTTCCCTTTCGTAAAGTTTCGGTCTTACGGAAAGGAGCGATCAGTCCCACCGAGTTTGCCTGACCAACTCTCTGTTTGCTCATTGCTGAAATCGGACTCACCGAGTTCATGCAATCGGTCACACCGAGATGAGGTTTTGCCCTAACCCTAGCGCATTGGTCCCACCAAGTTGATCATGTCAGTCCCATCGAGAATCCTAACGTTCACATTTTGAACTGGATCGGTCTCACCGAGTTCACCTATTCGGTCTGACCGAGTTGGGTCAAATGTGTGTAACGGTTAGATTTTGTGTGGAGGCTATATATACCCCTCCACCCGCTTCTCTATTCAAGAGAGCCATCAGAACGTGCCTACACTTCCACTACTCATTTTCTGAGAGAGAACCACCTACTCATGTGTTGAGACCAAGACATTCCAATCCAACCACAAGAATCTTGATCTCTAGCCTTCCCCAAGTTGCTTTCCACTCAAATCATCTATCCACCATAGCCAAATCTGTGAGAGAGAGTTGAGTGTTGGGGAGACTATCATTTGAAGCACAAGAGCAAGGAGTTCATCATCAACACACCATATATTACCTTTTGGAGAGTGGTGTCTCCTAGATTGGTCAGGTGTCACTTGGGAGCCTCCGTCAAGATTGTGGAGTTGAACCAAGGAGTTTGTAAGAGCAAGGAGATCGCCTACTTCGTGAAGATCTACCCAAGTGAGGCAAGTCCTTCGTGGGCGATGGCCATGGTGGGATAGACAAGGTTGCTTCTTCATGGACCCTTCATGGGTGGAGCCCTTCGTGGACTCGCGCAACCGTTACCCTTCGTGGGTTCGAGTCTCCATCAACGTGGACGTACGATAGCACCACCTAACGGAACCACGACGAAAATCTCCATGTCTACATCGCGTTTGCCTTCTCCAAACCCTTCGCTTTACCTTCATATGCAATGTTTTACTTTCCGCTGCTATACGTTTAGAATTGTTTGACTTGTGCTAAGTTGCTAAAATCTGCCAAGACTTAAAATTGGGAAAAGGCTAGATTTTTATTTTGTCAAGTAGTCTAATTACCCCCCCTCTAGACCTAGTTTCGATCCTACAACCAGCCTGGCTCCCCGCGGGTTATCTCGAGCGTAGGTGATGGCCTTGATCTTGGCCCCCACGTCCTTCTCGGCGAGCTCCTCTAGGCGCACTCGGGTGGGTTCATTCGGCCCCTCTTACAACCACATGGGATGGGCCCTAGCCTACAGCAGCTAAATCCGCCGAGTGAGAGAAGTCTCCAGCAAATCCATGCCATTCACGCTGGCATTCATGATTCTGACCAAGGCGGTGGGCAAGATGCCGACCTCCGTTTTCTCATTCTTCGGCACCAAAAGGAACTCGGGGGCCCTCACCCTCTCCGCCGAGTACGGTGGGAGGCCAGACTGGTTGGGGCGCTGGGGACATCCCTACAATAAAACCATGTCCCCTGCCACCCCTTGACGGACTCGGGAATCTCACCTTGGGAAGGCGCTCCCCGGGACTTGGATACCCAAGCCCCGCAGCCTGGGTGACATGGGTCTGCTACGCGGTGATGAGTCCTTGGCGGTCATCAACCAACAAATGAAGATATGCTTAAAAAGCCCCAATGGGGTTGACAGCCGAGGAAGTTCTCGTAGAGGGACACGAAGGCCGAAAGATAGATGATGGCATTCGGACGAAGATGGTGGAGTTGCGCATCGAAATAATTGAGAAACGCTCAGAAAAAGGGGTGGGGGTATAGAGAAGCCCGCTTCGATGTGGGTGACAAGCGGGGCAGCGCTCGTCCTCCTGTGACCCGGCTCGATCTCCCTCGCACCGGCGATGATAACCCACAAGTATAGGGGATCAGTTGTAGCCTCTTTCGATAAGTAAGAGTGTCGAACCCAACGAGGAGCTAAAGGTAGAACAAATATTCCCTCAAGTTCTAACGACCACCGATACAACTCTACGCACGCTTAACATTCGCTTTACCAAGAACATTTATGAAACTAGAAGTACTTTGTATGTGTTGTTGGATAGGTTTGCAAGATAATAAAGAGCACATAAATAAAATCTAGGGGATGTTTAGATAAATAAACAACTAAGTTAGTTTTAGTATAGAGCTTTTTGTCAGGAGAAAGTTATTTGTCCCTAGGCAATTGATAACTAGACCGGTAATCATTATTGCAATTTTATATGAGGGAGAGGCATAAGCTAACATACTTTCTCTTCTTGGTTCATATGCACTTACGATTGGAACTCTAGCAAACATCCGTAACTACTAAAGATCATTAAGTTAAAACCCAACCATACCATTAAAGTATCAAGTCCTCTTTATTCCCATACGCAAAAAACCTACTTACTGCAGGTATGTGCTTACATCACTCCACGCCACCCACCATAAGCAAATCATGAACATATTGCAAACCCTACAGCAGGGATCCCTCGTGCTTGCGTGACACGGAGAGCACCATCGGACATCCCCAATAATAAAACATGCAACTCAAACTAATTATGATCATCAATCAACCCATAGGACAAAATGGATCTAGTCAAACATCGTAGGATAGCCATACATCATTGGGAAATAATATATATCGTTGAGCACCATGTTTAAGTACAGACTACAGCAGGTAAAACAGGGGTTACACCGCTGCATAGAGGGGGAGAGAGTTGGTGATGACGGCGGTGAAGTTGTTGGTGTAGATCATTGTCACGATGATGGCCCCGGCGGCGTTCCGGCGCCACCGGGAGAGAGGGGCAGAGCCCCCTTCTTCTTCTTATTCCTTGACCTTCCCCCTAGATGCGAGAAGGGTTTCCCCTCTGGTCCTTGGATTCCATGGCGGTGGAGGGGCGGGAGCCCCTCCGAGATTGGATCTCCCTCTCTCTCTCTCTCTGTTCCCTTCTATTTTTGCGCTCCCTGATTCTGACCTTTCACCGTTTCTTAAATTCTCGGAGATCCGTAACTCCCATTGGGCTGAAATTTTAACATGATTTTTATCTCGATATTAGCTTTCTTGCGGCCGAAGAAGGGCACCAACTGCCTTACGGAGTGGCCACAAGGTCCGGGGGCGCGCCCTACCCCCTAGGGCGCACCCTCCGACCTTGTGGACCCATCGGGCATCGTCTCGCGTTGATTATTTTTCCCAAAAATCACATATATTCCAAAAATAATCTCGGTAAGTTTTTATCCTGTTTGGACTCCATTTGATATGGATTTTCTGCGAAACAAAAAACATGCAACAAGCGAGGCCCGGCCTTTGAGCCTTTGGATCAATATGTTAGTCCCAAAAAAAAAGTTGCCAAAAGTATGTAAAAGTTGTAGAATACATAGACAAACAGAGTGTCACTAGTATGCCTCTACTTGACTAGCTCGTTGATCAAAGATGGTTATGTTTCCTAGCCATTGACATGAGTTGTCATTTGATTAACGGGATCACATCATTAACGAGATTAGGAGAATGATGTGATTGACTTCACCCATTCCGTTAGCAAGACCCTTGTCGGGCCACCCGGCAAGGCCCTCACCAAGGACGCCAGCAGGGCCACTACCAGGCCCGCACCAACCAAGTCTCCACCGTTCACATGCAGCTGCCAGCCCAACCAGCTGGGCGGGCACCTACGTGGCAACATGCAGCTCCCAGGCCAACGCATCAAGTGCGTGCGTGGCGGCATGCGGATCTTCGTGGAGGCTCCACCACTGCTCCACCTCAGCTGCCCGCCTGCCTCGTGGTGCCGCATGCGTCGCTAGCCAGTGCGCGTGTCAAAGCAAGGAGGAGGCGGCTGACGACGGACGGGCCTCGCCCGTCCCCAATAAAGCAAGGGACACCTAAGCTACGCATTAAATGTGTCTTGTCTCGTGTCTGACGATAAGCTCAGAGACTGTGGCGCCTTTCCACCTCCTGTGTGCCACTGTGGCAGCCCCTTTCGACTATAAAAGGAGGCCGATGGCATACTGGAGAAGGATTCGGCTCTTTCAAACCACACACTCACCATAGGTAGTTTCGAGAGCTCAAGAACTCTCTCAAATACACCCACCAAAGCAGGACTAGAGTTTTACGCATCCTCGCGGACCGAACCTGGGTAAACGATCCTTGTGCTGATTACTAATCCTGCTCTTCTCGCAACCCTGCGCCCCGGCAACCGTAGTAGGGATTCTTGTGATCCAATAGGTGTCGTTTCCCCGACATCATTGGCGTGCCAGGTATGGGGCGCAATTGTGAGAATCTGGTCTAGTAGCTAGCCTAGTAGTTCTTCGTCGCCATGGCTCCCAAGAAGAAGATGGCCATGGCGATCGGCTCGTTGGGAGCCGAACGGCCTGCCGATCTTGAGCGGCGATTGATGGGCCGGTCGCGGACAGGACCAGACGCGGTCCACGAACACCATCGCCATACTGGCGGTCGAACTGGCGGCCGAGCGTCGTTGCTGCCTTGAACGACCGGCCGCACGTCGCCAGATCCAAAGACAGAGCTGGGCCCCCCGCAGGCGGCGCGGGGCCCTCCAGTAGTGTCGTTGTGCCACCCCCGGGCGGCGCAGCGACCTCCAAGACGCCCACGCCGGCGACCATTGCACGCTCTTCCCATGGTGAGCCCGACGAGCAGCGTCACCACGCCAGTGACCCTGGGCACCTCCGTGGGAAGAGCCCTGCGCGTCGTCCACGGGATGAAGGAGTTCAGTATGCCCGCCGAAGTGCTGGCGAAAATGGCACGCAGCCGCTGGATCATAACGGAGCTCCTTCTAACGTGGTTAGAAGTCGAAGCGTGCCGCGATCCATGCAGCTATCGTTGTCGCCCACGCCAGCAGAAGCTTTGGCGTGCGCGCAGCTACTCCTCGACTTCCCTCCTGCTGTAGAGAAGCTCGACGAGTGGAGGGCCACCATCCGGAGCCTCGTCGCCATCGCCAACAAAGACGGTCCGCGGCCGGTGGGGCCCTCGGGTCGGTGCTCCACCGAGCCACCACACGATGGCGTTGGGAGGACCGGGGGAGCTGCGGCCACGGTGCACTCTCCTCCTCCTCGCCAGCCGCCACGGTCGTCGGCCCGTCATGACGACACTTGTGATAACATCTCCATAGCATCGTCCGACCCGCGGATCCTCCGCGACCAGCACCAGGTTCTTCGGGAACGAGCTCACGAAGACACTCGGACCACCATCGAGCGCCGGCGTGAAACGCGCCACCAGTCGGACAAGCGGGTAGGACCCGCTATGGACCACCCAGCACCGGGGGGCTCCGGCGGCCTACCTTACGAGGTGGGCTGCCCGGCCTTCACCCGTGAGCTGCGGCAGTTCCAGTGGCTGTCCCACCGCACGTTCAAGCTCGACGCCGGGCGAGAAGTACACCGGCAAGACCCATCCATCCGAGTTCCTCAGCATCTACACCATCGCGATGCAGGCTGCTGGAGCTCGTGACGACAAGGTGCTTGCCAACTATTTCCGCTAACCTGAAGCCCAATGTTATGTCTTGGTTGCTGCACTTGCGGTGGATTCCATTTCATCTTGGTCAGATCATGCCATGAGTTCGCTGGCGCCTTCACGAGAGGCCACCAAGCTCATGGCCAGGCCGATGATCTCGCATATCATTCCCCGTATGAAGGAAGGGAAACCGCGCAAGTACATCCAGAGATTCAGCCGGGTGCAGTACAACATCCCCGATGTTCATCCCGCCGCTGTGATCAGCACGTTCCATCAGAATGTGCGCAACCGCAAGATCAACCTTAAGCTGAACCCTGAGAAGTGTGTCTTCGGTGTTCCGTCCGGCAAGCTTCTCGGATTCTTTGTGTCGCAGCGCGGGATCGAGGCAAACCCAGACAAAATCAAAGCTATTGAGCAGATTGAGGCGCCCAAGCGGATCAAAGACGTGCGTCGGCTCACTGGCTGCGTCGCCGCCATGAGCTGATTCATCTGCAAGTCCGCCGAGCGTGCCCTTCCCTTCTTCCAAATCTTGAAGAAGGCAGGCCCAATGGAGTGGACCCCAGAAGCCGAGGCGGCGTTGCAGGATCTGAAAAAATACCTTTCCTCCATGCCAATACTGGTTGCGCCGAAACCACAAGAGCCATTGCTGCTGTATCTAGCGGCGACGAATCAAGTGGTCAGCCGCCTTGATCAAGCCTTGAAGAGAGGTTGATGAAGTGGCGATGTGGCGGCGAGTAATCCAGCGGATGGAAAGCCAAAGATCCCGACGGAGACTGGTGCCCGACAGGCAGGGCCCCCGGCAGGATCTGACGCCACCGAGGCAGTGCTTGCGCAGTCAGGCAAGGTGGTGCAAAATAAGAAGATGATGCAGCACCTGGTTTACTTTGTCAACTCCCTCTTGCAGGGGGCTAGGTCGAGGTATTCCGGTGTGCAAAAATTTCTCTTCGGCCTCCTTATGGCCTTGAGGAAGCTGCGTCATTACTTCCAAGCCCACGAGATAACTGTCGTCACCCGCCTCTCATTGCAACGGATCTTTATAACCCGATGCAACCGGAAGGATTGTGGAGCAGGCCTTGGAGTTGTCAAGTTTTGGTTTGAAGTTTGAAAGTACCTTGACAATCCAGGAGCGTAGTCTTGGCGGAGTTCATTGCATAATGGACCTCAACGCTGACGAAGAAATCGAGGAGACCGCTTTCACTGCGACAAGGAAGCGGAACCTTGTTGGATCATGTACTTTGATGGGGCTTTCGCTGCATAGGCGCTGGTGCCGGCGTGCTACTCGTCGCGCCGGAGAGCACCTCAAGTACGTGGTCGGATGCACTTTCGAGGAGATGACCACCAACAACACCGCTGGAATCTGAAGGCTGCTTGCGGTCTCAGGATCGCGGCAGACCTCGGGGTTAAGAAGCGCATCGTCAGGGGTGACTCGCAGCTCGTTGTTAGACAGGTGAACAAGGATTATCAGAGCCCATTGATGGAGTCTTACGTAGATGAGGTGAGGAAGCTGGAGGAACGCTTTGACGGTATCCAAGTGGAGCACGTCCCCCGAATGGAGAACGACATCGCCGATTACCTGTCAAAGCGTGCCGCATTCAAGCTACCCGTGGAACCGGTACCTTTTGCTCGGTTAACTCAACCATCCGTCGAACCATCAGCAAAGGCGTAACAAGCGTATGAAGTCAGGTCCCGGAAAGTACTTTCCTACCGAGCCCCCTGGGGCTACCGGCAAGGGTGCTGCCACGGACGCTGAGCCTGCCAAAGGGCAACTAGCTCCAGCAGGGCGTCAAGCCCTGGCCATGGAAACAGTCGCGCCCATGGTTGAGGAAATGCCTTTGGTCCTTGCCGTCGAGCCCCAGGCTCCGGCATGGGCACAACATAATGTCCGATTCCTCCAAACAGGGAACTTCACGAGGAAGCGGAGGAAGCGGAAAAAGTAGTCCGCCGGTCCGCCTGTACCGGTTAAATGCGACGGCGTTACACATGCGAGAGGAGAAGGCCGACGGCATGAAATTGAAGTGCATCCCCGGACGAAGGATCGGAGCTGTTGTGAAGATACATGGAGGCATATGTGGCTCCCACATAGGGTCGAGAGCCCTTGCGAGAAAAGCGTTCCTAAGCAAGGTTTCTTCGCCCACCGCCCTCCGAGATCTGACGGCACTAGTAACCAAGTGTGAAGTGTATGATTCCATTCAAAGAAGCTTCATCAACCAGCTCAAGCCCTTCAAACAATCCCTCTCTCCCGCCATTCTCGGTCGGGGGCTCGATATCTTGGGCCCTTTCCCCTTGTTTGTCGGGGGCTTTGAGTACTTATGCGTTGCAATCGACAAGTTCACAAAGTGGCCGGAGGTGGAAAGCAGTGAGAAAGGTGACTGCCACCGGCTGTCAAGTTTTTCAAGGACTGGTGCCTTGGTTTTGGTGTGCCAAAGCAGAGTCATCACCGACAATGGCACGCAGTTCACAAGCCACACCTTCATGCAATACATTCAAGACCTCAAGAAGAAGGTTCTGCATTTCGGCCTGCGTGGCACACCCACGGAGCAACGGCCAAGCGGAGAGGACAAATGCTAAATTGTTGCGAGGCCTAAGAACAAAGACTTTTGACAAGCTGTGCAAGAGCGGAAGGCGCTGGATTGATGAACCGTCGGCGATTCTTTGGTCGATCAGATGACGCCAAATCGAGCCACCAACCCGGACACCTTTTGCCCTGGTATACGGGCAAGGTATGCGATTCTCCCATGAAACTCATATATGGGTCACCTCGAGTGCTCGCTTATGATGAGCTTGAGCAAGAGCAAGCGGTTGTGCCAAGATGACGAACGCTCCTTGAGGAAGATCGTCTTCGGGGGCAGTGAGAGTAGCATGTTACCGCAAGCAAGCCTTGCGCCGCTACCATAGCCGCAAAGGTTCATGCCCGAAGCTTTGAGGAAAGGCGACCTTGTTCTTGGCTGCGTTCGATCGGCCAAGAATTCCAACAAGTTGACGCTAAAGAGGGAAGGCCCTTATCGATGTCTTGGTCAGCAGGCCGGTCTGCAGTCCACCTAGAGGCAAGAAGATTCTATCCCGGTGAGCAACTCTGGAACATCGAGCATCATCGCAAGTTTTACCCGTAAGGCGCGGCTTGCAAGGCCTCCGACAAGAAGCCACCTTTGTACAAGCTTTGGCCAAAGGCATGTAACCCTTTGTACAAATCTAGGCGCGGACCACAGGCGTAAATAAATGAAGGCGGCGCCCTAGGTTATAACATGCATGCTAGGTCGAGTCTCTTCCTTGGTTAGGGTTGATAGTGCTTAGCGGCGATTAACCCCTAGCCTAGAGGTCGAGTCTTGGCGATCTATCTGCTTTCTTTTCTGTCCTCCTTTGGTTCGCAGGGCACATGAGCACTTCGCTAAGCTACTTGGAAGAAAGGAAGCGGACGGCGTCCGAATTCCGGCAAACCCGAGAGTTGTCTGGGGCTGCAAACACTAGGATCCAACCGCGAAGACAAGGTTGCCGCGGGCTGCAGATCCAGAAAAGTCTTACATCCTCTATCAAGCATTTGGAGCGGGCGGGATATGTGAAACCTCGTTTTATTTCTAGGCCACCGTGCTCCCCTTTTCTATACCCAAGGATTATCTCTTGGGCCCGGATTTGGTTATAGTCGCGGTGGCAAGAAAGTAGAACGAGGAGCCTAAGCCCGCTTCATCCCTGCCTCCGCCAAGGGCGCGAGAATGGTCGAGCGAAGTGGGGGGCAACAGGCACATTTGCGGGGTGATAACGTTTATCTTAAATTGTAACAAGGACTACGCTCCTTGTCGCAGAAGTCTACCCACGAACAAAAAACCCGACAAACATCCCTTTTTTCATTAAAAGCATCCCACACAGTGCAGTACAATCCGTGCGGAATGAAAAACATGAACAAGGGGGATTACAAGCTTTTAAATTTAACAAGGCAGAAGGCTTACACAGTTAAAAAAAAGAGATAAGATGCCTGGTGATCCCTTTCTTGTCCCTCTCCTCGGGGGCAGGTCAAGGAGGCGAAAGGGCAAAGGCGCCTAAGCGAGAGCTATGAGCGTGAGAAAGCACCAAGAGAACACCTCGGTGGCCATACAGGTGGGCGGTGATGACAGTCTTGAAAGGAGAAATTTGGAAGACGAGGCGGCAGGACCGACAATACGCGATGAAGGCGTCGGTGCCAGCCTACTCCGAGTTGACGGCCTTGCCACCCCGAACCTCCCAATGCCAGCCGCCCAAGGAGACGGCCCCGAGAAGTTCAAGGAGCTGGCCCCACCCTCGGCAAAACTCTACCGGAGGCGGCGGAGTCGAGATCTTTGCTTCTGCCGCTGTACCACGCCAGGTGCAGGCGTCCGACGCCTAGTCGGACTCATCCCCGTCATATCCCCCGCTGTCCTCCTCATCACTTTCGCTTGAGGAAGAGCTTCAATCGTCGGAATCTCCGTTGGAGGAGCTCTCCACGCAGCACTTTAGGCGAGTCCCGAAGTCTCTGAAGACCTTGACGGAGAGCAGGCCATCCTCCGTTAATTTTAAGTAGAGGACGAGCCCCGCCGCCAGGCTGTGGATGCGAGCGAACATCTTCCATCCACGACGGAGGTACATGACCCGAGGAGCCCAGGAAGTCGGCGCCAACCAGCGTGCCCCATTCCCAGCCCCTCAATTGCAATCGAGGGATTGGGGCGGAGTCACGCTCCATCTCCCGAGCAAACGGGCGGGAAGGCGAAGACGGCTACGGCGGAGGCCGGGCGCAGCTTTGATGAAGAACTCGCGGGACTGGTCTCCAACATGGCCTTCCATCGGAAAAGGCATCATTGGCGGGGGCGAAGCCGGCACGCCGCCCCGTCCTCCTCTTCCCCGAGCACTACGACCTCTGCCCCGGCCTCGCCCACGGCCTCGCCCCCTCCCCCTTCCCCTCGCGGCCGGTTCCACCACCGCGGGCTCAGGAGGGGTGATGCGGAGCATCCTTCCATCATCCCCATGGACTCTACACCGATACATCAAGCCCCATGTGGACCTATGACAAGAGCTAGAGCACGTGCTTTGGAAACCGAGGTGAACTCCTTCCTACTTAACTTGCAAACGGATACGAACGGAACATTGTTGCTACCTCACCAAAATATGCTATGTCTCATTAGGTACAAATAGGAACACCACAAGGAGGCTCAGGAGCATCCCCAAGGAGAAGAAGGACCACCCCAAGGCCACGCGGACCAAGACGGAGTGCAACAGCAGCAACACTTGATGTCCCAGGTGACCCCATGCGCACGGGCCCCCGAGACCCCGTGCCCACGGACTATCCAGGGAGTTGGCGCTGGAGCACCCCGTGTGCACGAGCCTGTACCGTGCACACGGGCCCAACTTCCCCCGTGCGCACGGGCCTCCCAAGATGGCCGGCCGAGATCTCCTGTTCAAGCCCCTCTTCATCCACTTCGACCCCAAGCCTATATAAACCGTACCTAGGGTTATGTTTAGGGTTAGCAAAGTATTTTAGAACACAAAGAGGGCTTTGCACATCTTCCTCCTTTTGGAGATCTTAAGGGTCAAACTAAGTTGAACAAGTTTCATGCTAAGTGGAGTGAGTTTATTGAGTCATTTCCTTATGTCATCAAGTATATTAAAGGTAAGGAAAATGTTGTGGCGGACGCACTTTCCCGTATATGCATGCTTGTCACTCAACTTGAATTGAATCTAATTGGTTTTGAGCATATCAAAGATTTACATGAGCATGATGTGACTTTTGCTACTCCTTATGCTAAGTGTGTGACGCATACTTCTTGGGAACGATACTATATCAAAGATGGTTATCTTATGATAGCTAACAAACTATGCATTCCCGAGTCTTCTCTTCGTTTGTTACTTTTGCAAGAGACTCATGGAGGTGGACTCATGGGACACTTTGGACACGACAAGACATATGCCACGCTCTCCAAGAACTATTTTTGGCCCAAGATGTTCCGCGATGTCGCCCGCTTCACCAACCGATGCTCTACATGTTGCAAAGCTAAGTCACAATCTCAATCCCATGGTTTACATATGCCTTTACCTATTCCACACCAACCTTGGGAAGACATTAGCATGGATTTTGTACTTGGATTGCCTAGGACTCAAAATGGCAAGGACTCTGTATTTGTTGTGGTGGACTGAATCTCTAAAATGGCTCATTTTATCCCATGCAACAAGATAGACGATGCTTCACATGTCGCCAATATCTTTTGTAGGGAAATATTGCGTCTACATGGAATGCCAAGGACAATTGTCTCGGACCGCGATGTCAAGTTCTTGAGTTACTTTTGGAAGACCTTATGCGCCAAGCTCGGAATCAAGCTACTCTTCTCACGACACCATCCTCAAACCGACGGCCAAACGGAGGTGACGAATCAACACTCTCCACTCTACTATGCGTCTTGATCAAGAAGAACATCAACGAGTGGGAGGAGTGTCTCTGAATCGCCGAAATGCGCCTACACAACCGTGCAAGACATTCGACTACTAGAAGTCCCCCTTCGAGGTCGTCTACGGTTTCAACCCATTGTCCCCATTGGACATTCTTCCTCTACCACTACAAGAGCGGATCAACATGGACGCGAGCGACCGAGTGAACCACTTCAAGAAGATGCATGAAGATACAAGGCAAACCATCGAGCGCCAAGTACAACGACTTCGCGACCAAGCTCAACACCCACAAGTCTCCAATGGTGTTCCAACCGGGTGACCTAGTTTGGGTACATCTCTCCATGAGGACCGTTTCCCCAAGGAGCGCAAGTCCAAGCTCCTTCCAAGAGCTGATGGTCCATTCAAGGTACTACTTGCGCTACAATGACAACGCCTACAAGGTCGACATTCCATGAGGCAAGTACAATGTGAAGCGACACATTCAACGTCAAAGACTTGGCCAAGTACCATGGTGATGAAGATCACGATCCGTGACGGATCTCTCCCAAGGGGGAGATGATGCGAGCATCCTTCCATCATCCCCATGGACTCTACACCGATACATCAAGCCCCACGTGGACCTATGACAAGAGCTAGAGCACGTGCTTTGGAAACCGAGGTGAACTCCTTCCTACTTAACTTGCATACGGATCTGAGCAGAACATTGTTGCTACCTCACCAAAATATGCTATGTCTCATTAGGTACAAAGAGGAACACCACCGGGAGGCTCAGGAGCATCCCCAAGGAGAAGAAGGACCACCCCAAGGCCACGCGGACCAAGGCCAGTGCCAGCAGCAACCTTTGGATGTCCCGAGGGTGACCCGATGCTTACGGGCCCCGAGACCCGTGCCCATGGACTATCCAAGGAGTTGGTATTTGGAGCACCCGTCTTGCCTGAGACCTGTCTCACTGCCCATGGGACCCCCGTGCGCACGGGCCCAACTTACCCCGTGCGCACGGGCCTCCCAGGATGGCCGGCTGAGATCTCCTGTTCAAGCCCCTCTTCATCCACTTCGACCCTAAGCCTATATAAACCGTACCTAGGGTTATGTTCAGGGTTAGCAAAGTATTTTAGAACACAAAGAGGGCTTTTCTCATCTTCCTCCTTTTGGAGATCTAGACCTACTCTTGGAGTAGCTCCTCTTGGAGATCAAGCCCTCCTTCTTGGGGAAGTTCCTCTTGGATTCAAGACCTCACCTTGTGGGAAGAACTTTACCCTAGTGCTATTTTCCTTGAATTGTTCATGTAATCTTGTGGATCTCTTGTGTGCTACTCTAGTGGATGTGATATTTGGGTTTGTTTGAGTGAATTGTGCTCTTGTGTTATTGAGTGTTCTTCCTCCTTCTCCCCCTCCAAGTGTGAAAAGATCCCCTCTAGGGTTTCACCCTACAACATCTTGGTATCATGAGCAAGGTTGATTCACATCTTGGAGTCCCATCCCCCCACTTGCTAGCTTGATTTTGTTGTTTTCTTTCGTCCAAATTCGAAAATCCCCACAAAATAGCCCCAAAAAATTTCTTGCAATTTGTTGGATCTTGTGAGATTTGGTTGTTTTGGTCCATGAATTTGGTGTTTGGCAAGTGGATCTACCCATCTTCCAGCTTCCCCACCCTTCAAATCCTCGAGATTGGCCTTAGCTTTGAAGATTCCCACGGATCCGAAGCTTTTCATCCGCTCCCAGAACACCCCGTGCACACGGGCCTTCGAGACCCCGTGCACACGGGCCTCACTTACTCCGTGCGCACGGACCATCGAGTGACTTTTGGCCATCTTTTGTTTACACCATTTTGTTTCCCAACCAACACTCGTGTTCTCCTGCACTATTTCTCGTGGTTCTTTGAGTTTCGGACCGCTGTTTCTCTTGTGTCCTAAGGTGTTTCGGCTACTTAGGCGCATTTGGGCATCATCATCGCCGCCACTCGATCATCAACTCGGACACCACACCGGCTTCAACAACTTCATTCTTACCGTAAGATCGGATGGTAACCTCGACGACTCTCACCTTTGCTTTTGCATTGATAACTCGAGCCATTTCGCGTCGCTTACCCATTGAGACTAGCAAGTTGAGAATTGTCGGGCCACGCTATTGTGCACCATAGTGATCTTGTTACCATCTTAGTGCCATAAGTCTCTCCCGTGCATATCTTACATACTTGTCTCATATCACACTTGGCTCAAGCATCAAGCATCAAAAAAAAAGAAAAAAGATACAAGCAAAGCTTTTAAGCACAAGAGAAGAAATAAAGAGCTCGTAAACAATAGCATCGGGCCATTTTGCATATCATATTCGACACCGCATACATAGCATAGTTGGGATTGAAGACAGCATGTTTCTCTTATAGGTTGGTGCACATGCGTATCTAGCCCATTTGAGCAATCGAGCTAGCGTCTCTATAGCATTCGCACAACAAGAGCATTTTCCGTGGTTGCACATTTTGAACTCACCCCTTGGTTGTGCGGATCCCATCTATCTTTCATGTGTGTGTTCCTAGTGATATCCTTGGGTTTGATCTATTTGCTTTACTTGCATTTTTTGTGAACCTTCTCAACCTTATCGATATCTTGACTAACATTTGCTTGAAATTTTTGCCACCATCCTAACCGAGCTCCTCCATCAGCCTTTTACTTGTAGGTGTGAGAAACAAACCCGGTTCCAATTCTACTATTGAGGCATTACATTGAGTGACACATGTTACATCCTCAATCCTCGGAAAAGGTAACTTCGGTATTGTTCTCTCACTTTCCAACTCACCTACTTGGTTATGATGGATAGGCCAAGTTCGTCAGCGAACCCACTTTTCATGGAGCAAGATGGTGATAACGACTTCGTCACCAAGAACCACTTCTTCATTGCGCAACGAGCTCTCCATCAAGAAAATGAGGCCTTGGGTGAACGCCTCGACCGACTCGCCGCCGACATTCGTCAAGCGGAAGCAAGGAACCGCGACTACATCGACGACAAGTTCACTACACAAATGGAAGAGCTCCGCAATATGATCGTGCGATGCCCGCCTTCCTCGTCTACTTCATCAAGACGGCGCCACTCAAGCCACCACTCGAGTCGACACACTTCGGACTACTCGTCTTATGATACAAGTCCTCCCCGAGCTCGAGCCCCTCGCCGTGATGCTCCCCAAGATCGCCATCCTCCAGACAATCCATTCCATGGCAATGGTTTCCAAGACCGAGTTCGAGAACGTCAAAGGGCAAGACACCAAGCACAAGAAGCAATGGAGCAAGAGCAAATACCTCCACAAGTGCCTCGTCAAGACCCTCAAGACGGTGAGACAATTCGAAACGCACAAGAGCACCATGAAGCACAACCCCTCGAACATGAAGCGAAAGAACTCGAAGCACAACGCGCACTCCGCGACGCCACTCGAGCCATTGAAGAGCGCAACCGCCAAGTGCGAGAACAAGAGGATGCTCTTCGTCGCGAGATACAAGAAGAAGACGCGCGTCGTGAAGAGCAACAAGAAAGGCGCAACCAAGCGCATATCCCTTGTCCTCCTCCAAGACAAGAGCGGCACCAAGCGGAACAAGTGCTTCAAGACCCTCCTCCATGCCAAGAGCGACATCAAAACCACTACTTCGATGAAGAACTCCGCTACGGCAAGCTCAAGTTCACCATGCCCAAGTTCTCCGGCAGCAATGATCCCGAAGAGTATCTCTCATGGGCCTTGAAGGTGGACAAAATATTTCGTCTTCATAACTACGACGAGGAAAAGAAGATCACCATGGCCTCCCTCGAGTTCCAAGACTACGTTCTCATTTGGTGGGAACAAGTGATTGAGCAACGATGTACAAGAGGCGAACCACCAATCACAACTTGGATGGCGATGAAGGATGTCATGAGAGCTCGTTTCGTGCCTACACACTACACTCGTGATCTCTTCAAGAAGTTGCAACTCCTCAAGCAAGGCACGAAGACGGTCGAAGAATACTACCAAGAAATGGAGATTGCCATGATACGAGCCAATGTCAAGGAAGACGACGAGCAAACAATGGCACGCTTCTTGAACGGCCTCAACCACCCAATCAAGCAGATTGCCGACTTCCAACCATACTCAAACCTCCTCGAGCTAGTTCATCAAGCGACCAAGGCCGAGCGACAAGTCCAAGATGACTTCAAATATGCCAAGTACTCGTCCAAGACCTACGGCTCCTACTCTCAAGCTCCCGCGACTTCGGCAACTCCTACCTCAACTAGAGCATCACCAAGTACCAGCGACAAGTCAAGTCCCAAGCAAGCTACGCCTTCCTCGACTCGTCCTCCGGCAAGCAACTACAAATCCAAGGCTCACTCATCTTCGGCACCACCAAACGACCCCGTCAAGACAAGTTCTCTCAAGTGCTTCACATGTGGTGGCCGGGGACACAAGTCCTTCGAGTGCACAAATAAGCGGACCATGGTATTCAACGATGATGGCACATATGACTCGATGAGTGAAGAAGAAATGGAAGCCCTTGAGCACGTGGCCATGCATCGGCGTGTGAACGAAGATGAAGATGACCAAGTGTTTTGCGACAATGATTCAAGTCCCTCTCTCGTGGTCTCCAAGGTCTTGACACTTCAACACCACCAAGACGAAGACCAACGGTGCCACATCTTCCACACAAAGGCCGACATCAATGGGCGTTCCGTCAAAGTCATCATCGACGGAGGAAGTTGTCACAACTTGGCAAGTGAAGAGCTCTGTTCCAAGCTGCAATTGGTCAAGAAGAAGCACCCGCGTCCCTACAAGGTGCAATGGTTAAGCGACTCCGGAACTATTCAAGTGGAGCATACGGTGCAAGTTTCTTTCAAATCGGCGCCTACGAGGACACCTTGGAGTGCGATGTGGTCCCAATGTCCGTGTGCCATCTCCTCTTGGGGAGGCCTTAGGAATTCGACCGCGGAGTCATACACAACGGACGAACCAACCACTACAGCTTCAAGATGAAAGGCAAGGAATATGTGCTTCGACCAATGTCACCAAGCCAAGTGATCGCCGATAAGCAAGCTTCCACCCATCGAGGAGATCCTAGAGAGAGTGAACCACCAAAAAGAAAGTGAGAGCCACAAGCTAAAATTGAGCGCCTCTTCACCACGAGAGAAAAACTTAGTCCTCCTAGCCACAAAAAGAGAGATGTGTGAAGTGTGTGAGAACCCAGTGAGTGTCATCCACTTTGTCCTCCTATGCAAGGATGAGGTGACAAAAACTAACGATTATAATCCTCTTCCTCTAGTATTTTCTAACTTGTTGCAGGAATTCGAGGATGTCTTTCCCGATGAGCTACCTCTCGGTCTTCCTCCTCTACGTGGCATTGAACATAGGATCGACCTCATCCCCGGCGCTCCTCTTCCGAACAAGGCTCCCTACCGCGTCAACCCCGAAGAAACTAAGGAGATCCAACGGCAAGTACAACAACTCATCGACAATGGTCATGTACGTGAAAGCTTAAGCCCTTGTGCCGTTCCGGTTATACTTGTGCCCAAGCAAGATGGTACTTTTCGAATGTGCTCCGATTGTAGACCCATCAATGCTATCACCGTTCGTTATAGGCACCCCATACCTCGACTTGACGATATGCTAGATGAACTTAGCGGTGCCACTATTTTCTCCAAAATTGATCTTAAAAGTGGTTACTATCAAATTCGCATACAAGAGGGTGATGAATGGAAAACAGCTTTCAAAACCAAATTTGTCTTGTATGAGTGGTTGGTTATGCCTATGGGTTTATCGGAAGCACACGGTACTTTCATGCATCTTATGCATTATGTGTTCCGCCATTACATTGGTGAGTTTGTTGTGGTCTACTTCGATGATATCCTTGTTTTAGCAAATCTATCAAAGAGCATGTCACCCACCTTTTCGCACTGCTTTGCAAATCCTTTGCAAGGAACGTCTTTTTGCAAACATGAAAAAGTGCACTTTTGGAGTTGACAAGCTTGTTTTCTTGGGTTTTGTAGTATCATCTAAGGGTGCTCATGTTGATGAGTCTAAGATTAATGCTATTAAAACTTGGCCCCAACCAACCAATTTGCAATAAGTGCGTAGTTTTCTTGGTTTAGCCGGTTTCTACCGTAGATTTGTGAAGGATTTTAGCACCATTGCTTCACCTTTGCATGCTTTGAGTAAGAAAAATGCACCGTTCTTTTGGGGACAATCCCAAGACATTGCTTACAATGAGCTTAAATCTATGCTTACTCATGCTCCCGTGCTTGCATTACCCAACTTTGACAAACCTTTTGAGATTCATTGTGATGCTAGTGGTAATGGCATAGGAGGTGTGTTAACGCAAGAGAAGCGCCTGATGTCTACTACACAACCTTCTTCTTGTAGACGTTGTTGGGCCTGCAAGTGCACAGGTTTGTAGGACAGTAGCAAATTTCCCTCAAGTGGATGACCTAAGGTTTATCAATCCGTGGGAGGCGAGGGATGAAGATGGTCTCTCTCAAACAACCCTGCAACCAAATAACAAAGAGTCTCTTGTGTCCCCAACACACCCAATACAATGGTAAATTGTATAGGTGCACTAGTTCGGCGAAGATATGGTGATACAAGTGCAATAAGGATGGTAGATATAGGTTTTTGTAATCTGAAAATATAAAAACAGCAAGGTAGCAAGCGGTAAAAGTGAGCGTAAACGGTATTGAAATGCGTTGAAACAAGGCCTAGGGTTCATACTTTCACTAGTGCAAGTTCTCTCAACAATAATAGCATAATTGGATCACATAACGATCCCTCAACATGCAACAAAGAGTCACTCCAAAGTCACTAATAGCGGAGAACGAACAAAGAGATTATGGTAGGGTACGAAACCACCTCAAAGTTATTCTTTCCAATCAATCCGTTGGGCTATTCCTATAAGTGTCACAAACAGCCCTAGAGTTCGTACTAGAATAACACCTTAAGACACAAATCAACCAAAACCCTAATGTCACCTAGATACTCCCATGTCACCTCAAGTATCCGTGGGTATGATTATACGATATGCATCACACAATCTCAGATTCATCTATTCAACAACCACATAGAACCTCAAAGAGTGCCCCAAAGTTTCTACCAGAGAATCACGACAAAAGCGTGTGCCAACCCCTATGCATAGGTCCATGGGCGGAACCATAAGTTGATCACCAAAACATAAATCAAGTGAATCACGTGATATCCCATTGTCACCACAGATACGCAGCAAGAAGACATATATCAAGTGTTCTCAAATCTTTAAAGACTCAATCCGATAAGATAACTTCAAGGAAAACTCAATTCATTACAAGAGAGTAGAGGCGGAAGAAACATAAGATCCAACTATAATAGCAAAGCTTCATGATACATCAAGATCGTGCCAAATCAAGAACACGAGAGAGAGAGAGAGAGATCAAACACATAGCTACTTTGGTACATACCCTCAGCCCCGAGGGTGAACTACTCCTCCTCGTCATGGAGAGCGCCGGATGATGAAGATGGCCACGGTGAGGGTTCCCCCCCTCCGTGAGGTCTTGAGCACAGGTCCCGATTGACTTTTGGTGGCTACGAGAGGCTTGCGGCGGAACTCCCGATCTAATCTCTGTTACGTAAGTCTTACGATACGTAGGTATATATGGGTGCAAGAAGTGCGTCGGTGGAGCCGGGGCCCCACGAGGCAGGGGCGCGCCCTAGGGGTGGGCGTGCCCCCCACCCTCGTGGCCAGCTCTCGTATCTTCTGACGTAGAGTCCAAGTCTATCCGGTGGCTTTCCTTCCAAAAATAACTTCTCCAGTTGATTTTGTTCCGTTTTGACTCCGTCTGATATTCCTTTTCCTTGAAACACTGAAATAGGCAAAAAAACAGCAAATCTGGGTTGGGCCTCCGGTTAATAGGTTAGTCCCAAAAGTAATATAAAAGTGGAAAATAAAGCCCAATATTGCCCAAAATAGTAGATAATATAGCATGGAGCAATCAAAAGTTATAGATACGTTGGAGACGTATCAGGCATCCCCAAGCTTAATTCACGCCGTCCTCAGTAGGTAAATGATAAAAGATAATTTTTGATGTGGAATGCTAGTTTGCATAATTTCAATGTAAATCTTCCTAATTGTGGTATGAATATTCAGATTCAAAAGATTCAAGACAAAAGTTTAATATTGACATAAAAATAATAATACTTCAAGCATACTAGCAAAGGAACCATGTCTTCTCAAAATAACATGGCCAAAGAAAGTTATCCCTACAAAATCATATAGTCTGGCTATGCTCTATCTTCACCACACAAAGTATTTAAATCATGCACAACCCCGATGACAAGCCAAGCAATTGTTTCATACTTTTGACATTCTCAAACTTTTTCAATCTTCACGCAATGCATGAGCGTGAGCCATGGATATAGCACTATATGTGGAATAGAATGGTGTTTGTGGACAAGACAAAAAGGGAGAAGATACTCTCACATCAACTAGGCGTATCAACGGGCTATGGAGATGCCCATCAATAAATATCAATGTGAGTGAGTAGGGATTGCCATGCAACGGATGCACTAGAGCTATAAGTGTATGAAAGCTCAAAAGAAACTAAGGGGGTGTGCATCCAACTCGCTTGCTCACGAAGACCTAGGGCATTTTGAGGAAGCCCATCATTGGAATATACAAGCCAAGTTTTATAATGAAAAACTCCCACTAGTATATGAAAGTGATATCATAGGAGACTCTCTATCATGAAGATCATGGTGCTACTTTGAAGCACAAGTGTGGTAAAAGGATAGTAGCATTGTCCCTTCTCTCTTTTTCTCTCATATTTTTTATTTTTATTTATTTATTTATCTTTTTGGGCCTTTCTCTTTTTTTATGGCCTCTTTTTTTCTCTTTTTTTATTTCGTCCGGAGTCTCATCCCGACTTGTGGGGGAATCATAGTCTCCATCATCCTTTCCTCACTGGGACAATGCTCTAATAATGAAGATCATCACACTTTTATTTTTCTTACAACTCAACAATTACAACTCGATACTTAGAACAAAGTATGACTCTATATGAATGCCTCCGTGATGTGCAAAGGATGTGCAATGACTCATGAGTGACATGTATGAAAGAATTATGAATGGTGGCTTTGCCACAAATACGATGTCAACTACATTATCATGCAAAGCAATATGACAATGATGGAGCATGTCATAATAAGCGGAGCAGTGGAAAGTTGCATGGCAATATATCTCGGAATGGCTATGGAAATGCCATGATAGGTAGGTATGGTGGCTGTTTTGAGGAAGGTATATGGTGGGTGTATGATACCGGCGAAAGGTCCGCGATATTAGAGAGGCTAGCAATGGTGGGAGGAAGGAAAAGTGCATATAATCCATGGACTCAACATTAGTCATAAAGAACTCATATACTTATTGCAAAAATCTACAAGCTATCAAAGCAAAGTATTACGCGCATGCTCCTAGGGGGATAGATTGGTAGGAAAAGACCATCGCTCGTCCCCGACCGCCACTCATAAGGAAGACAATCAATAAATAAATCATGCTCCGACTTCATCACATAATGGTTCACCATACATGCATGCTACGGGAATCACAAACTTTAAACACAAGTATTTCTCAAATTCACAACTACGCAACTAGCATGACTCTAATATCACCATCTTCATATCTCAAAACAATCATCAAGCATCAAACTTCTCTTAGTATTCAACACACTCATAAGAATTCTTACAAATCTTGTATGCTTAGCATATTAGGATTATTTAAGAAAACTACCATGCTATTTAAGACTCTCAAAATAATCTAAGTGAATCATGAGAGATCAATAGTTTCTATAAAACAAATCCACTACCGTGCTCTAAAAGATATAAGTGAAGCACTAGAGCAAACGACAAACTACTCTGAAAGATATAAGTGAAGATCAATGACTAGTCGGTTAATTATGTAACTATGTGAAGACTCTCCCATTTAATAATTTCAGATATTGGTATTTTATTTCAACAGCAAGCAAAGCAAAAGAAAATGACATGACGCTCCAAGCAAAACACATATCATGTGGTGAATAAAAATATAGCTCCAAGTAAAGTTACCGATGAACGAAGACGAAAGAGGGGATGCCATCCGGGGCATCCCCTAGCTTAGGCTCTTGGTTATCCTTTAATATTACCTTGGGGTGACTTGGGCATCCCCGAGCTTAGGCTCTTGCCACTCCTTATTCCATAGTCCATCGAATCTTTACCCAAAACTTGAAAACTTCACAACACAAAACTTAACAGAAAACTCGTGAGCTCCGTTGGCGAAAGAAAACAAAACACCACTTAAAGGTACTGTAATGAACTCATTATTTATTTATATTGGTGTTAAAACTGCTGTATTCCAACTTCTCTATGGTTTATAAACTATTTTACTAGCCATAGATTCATCAAAATAAGCAAACAACACATGAAAAACAGAATCTGTCAAAAACAGAACAGTCTGTAGTAATCTGTAACTAACGCAAACTTATGGAACTCCAAAAATTCTACAATAAATTGGTGGACCTGAGTAATTTTTCTAGTAATCATCTTCAAAAGGAATCAACTAAATAGCACTTTCCAGTAAAAAGTTCTAGCTAATCTTGTGAGCGCTAAAGTTTCTGTTTTTTTACAGCATGATCATAAAGACTTCACTCAAGTCTTCCCAAAGGTTCTACTTGGCACAAACACTAATTAACAAAAAAACCCACATCTAAACAGAAGCTAGATGAATTATTTATTCCTAAACAGAACCAAAAAGCAATAATCTAAAATAAAATTGGGTTGCCTCCCAACAAGCGCTATCGTTTAACGCCCCTAGCTAGGCATGATGATTTCAATGATGCTCGCATAAGACATAAGAATTGAAACATAAAGAGAGCATCATGAAGAATATGACTAGCACATTTAAGTCTAACCCACTTCCTATGCATAGGGATTTTGTGAGCAAACAACTTATGGGAACAACAATCAACTAGCATAGGAAGGCAAAACAAGCATAACTTCAAAACTTTAAGCACATAGAGAGGAAACTTGATATTATTGCAATTCCTACAAGCATATATTCCTCCCTCATAATAATTTTCAGTAGCATCATGAATGAATTCAACAATATAACCATCACCTAAAACATTCTCTTCATGATCTACTTGCATAGAAATTTTACTACTCTCCACATAAGCAAAAATTTTCTCATTCGGAATAGTGGGAGTATCATAAGGGACTTGAATACTATAAATTGTTTCCACATTAAAAGAGTAATGTTCAGAGAAAGGGTACTCATAATCATGACAAGTTTTATAAATATAATCATCACTACTCTTTATAGCATAAGTTTTATCACAATAATCATCATAAGTAGCAACTTTGTTCTCATCATAATCAAACCTCTTCCGAAATAGTGGATACATCACTAAATAAAGTCATGACCTCTCCAAATCCACTTTCATAAATATTATAAGATTCAACATCCTCCAATATTGTGGGATCACTACTTCCTAAAGTTGACACTCTTCCAAACCCACTTTCAGCAATATAATCATCATAGGTAGAAGGCATGCTATCATCATAACAACTTTGCATATCAAAACTCGGGAGGCTAAAAATATTATCATTATTAAACATAGCATCCCCAAGATTGGGACAAACATTAATTACAGCAAATATATTCTCAAATATGTCATCCTCATCAAACATAGCTTCCCCAAGCTTGGGCCTTTTCATATCATAAGCATAATCACTCTCATCATTAATAGTATAGATAGCACCGATAGTATAGCAATTATTATATTCTTCCAAGCAAGTGCCAAAAAGATTTTCAAGATCATGATAAGTATCATTATCTTCCCAATCATAATCATCACAACAAGCAATAGGCATAACGAGATCATCATCAAGTGTATCATCTTCATTTTCATGAGGCACGCAATAATAGGAGCAACTTTATTTGGGAGAGATACCTTTTTACCTCTCTTCCTTTTTCTTTTCTTCTTCTTCACCACATCATGTGTGGGTTCAATCCTCTTTTTGGAGCTCCTTATTAATGAGATTGGTTGAATAGAAGGCTCCTCCTCGTTACCTGATTCATCATAAGAAATAATTAGGAGGATATTGGGAAGTCTCTTCCCTTTCATTAGTATTCTCTTGATCCTCTATTTGTTTTCTTTTCTTTATGTAATTGGCAATATAAGGATTTTCAATACAATTCACCGCACAATACATATAAATCTTCTCCAGATCAAAATCGAGAATTCTATCAAGATTAAATTTTGGAATACCCTCAGTTATATCTTTCATTTCTTCATAACCCAAAAGGAGACTAAGCTCTTTATAATGCTCAAGGGTAATCAAACTATCACAATATTTGGACACGACTTGATCATGGAACAAATAGCATTGGAGCTTTAAATGACCATGTTCATTGCAAAGTTCACAAGGGGCACGAAAAATATTGAATCTTTCAGCACATTCATCTAGCGCTTCTTGCAACAATTTGGTTTCTAAGTACTTATGCCTCTTGCAATATCTATCTTCCCTATTTGGTGTGTACTTACAAACCCAATGCACTCCACAAAAATTGGCATGTTTATAGGAGACATTTTCATCATAACTAGTGCAATCATCATTAGCATCATGGATATTCAAAGAATTCGTACTAACAACATTGCAATCATGCTCATCATTCAAAGATTTAGTGCCAAACAATTTAATGCATTCTTCTTCTAACACTTTGGCACAATTTTCCTTTCCATCATACTCACGAAAGATATTAAAAAGGTGAAGCATATGAGACAAACTCAATTCCATTTTTTTGGTAGTTTTCTTTTATAAACTAAACTAGTGCTAAAACAAGAAACAAAAAGATTCGATTGCAAGATCTAAAGATATACCTTCACTTACCTAGACTCCCCAGCAACGGCACCAGAAAAGAGCTTGATGTCTACTACACAACCTTCTTCTTGTAGACGTTGTTGGGCCTGCACAAGTCTGCAGGTTAGTAGGACAGTAGCAAATATCCCTCAAGTGGAAGACCTAAGGTTTATCAATCCGTGGGAGGCGAAGGATGAAGATGTTCTCTCCCAAACAACCCTGCAACCAAATAACAAAGAGTCTCTTGTGTCCCCAACACACCCAATACAATGGTAAATTGTATAGGTGCACTAGTTCGGAAGAGATGGTGATACAAGTGCAATATGGATGGTAGATATAGGTTTTTGTAATCTGAAAATATAAAACAGCAAGGTGGCAAGTGGTAAAAGTGAGCGTAAACGGTATTGCAATGCGTTGAAACAAGGCCTAGGGTTCATACTTTCACTAGTGCAAGTTCTCTCAACAATAATAGCATAATTGGATCACATAACCATCCCTCAACATGCAACAAAGAGTCACTCCAAAGTCACTAATAGCGGAGAACAAACAAAGAGATTATGGTAGGGTACGAAACCACCTCAAAGTTATTCTTTCCAATCAATCCGTTGGGCTATTCCTATAAGTGTCACAAACAGCCCTAGAGTTCAGTACTAGAATAACACCTTAAGACACAAATCAACAAAACCCTAATGTCACCTAGATACTCCCATGTCACCTCAAGTATCCGTGGGTATGATTATACGATATGCATCACACAATCTCAGATTCATCTATTCAACAACCACATAGAACCTCAAAGAGTGCCCCAAAGTTTCTACCAGAGAATCACGACAAAAACGTGTGCCAACCCCTATGCATAGGTTCATGGGCGGAACCATAAGTTGATCACTAAAACATACATCAAGTGAATCACGTGATATCCCATTGTCACCACAGATACGCACGGCAAGACATACATCAAGTGTTCTCAAATCTTTAAAGACTCAATCCGATAAGATAACTTCAAAGGGAAAACTCAATTCATTACAAGAGAGTAGAGGGGGAGAAGAAACATAAGATCCAACTATAATAGCAAAGCTCGCGATACATCAAGATCGTGCCAAATCAAGAACACGAGAGAGAGAGAGATCAAACACATAGCTACTGGTACATACCCTCAGCCCCGAGGGTGAACTACTCCCTCCTCGTCATGGAGAGGGTCGGGATGATGAAGATGGCCACGGTGAGGTTCCCCCCTCCGTGAAGTCTTGAACGAGGTCCCGATTGACTTTGGTGGATCTGGAGGCTTGCGGCGGAACTCCCGATCTAATCTGTTACGGAAGTTTTACGATACGTAGGTATATATGGGTGCAAGGAGTGCGTCGGTGGGAGCTGGGGGGCCCCCACGAGTAGGCGCGCCCCCCACCTCGTGCCGACTCCGTATCTTCGACGTAGAGTCCAAGTCTATCCGATGGCTTCCGTTCCAAAAATAACTTCTCTAGTTGATTTCGTTCCGTTTTGACTCCGTCTGGTATTCCTTTTCCTCGAAACACTGAAATAGGCAAAAAAACAGCAAATCTGGGCTGGGCCTCTAGTTAACAGGTTAGTCCCAAAAGTACTATAAAAGTGGAAAATAAAGCCCAATATTGCCCAAAACTATAACATCCCAAATTTTCAATTTGGAATGTTATACATAGATCATATTGCATATCATATTTTTGTGCATTTGTTGGCTCGATCCTAGAAATTCTACGCAACTCAAGGACCCACGGAGAGAGTTGGGGATTTCAAGTTATTTTCATATTTGAGTTTTCTCAAATTTTGAAAATAGGATCATTTGATTTTGTTTATTTTATCTTCAATTATTTCTACTATCAAAATATGAGAGAGGGAATAAAATGTCTTTCCCAAAATAAAGAAATAATGAAGATTTAATAAAAAAATCAGATAAGATTTTATTTCGGAGTTTTTCGCCTTTTTATTGGAATTTAGGAAAAATGCGCGTTTTTCAAAATTGCATTTAGGCCCTAAATAAATGTCCATCTAGTCCGGCTTGATTTTAGAAGCCCGGGAAGATTTATTTTGGGATTTTTGGAGTCCGTTTAGTATTTCTTTTTATTTTTCTTCTGCGCGGAATTATTTAAAAAAGCGCCAGAACCGACCTAGGCCGTGCCAGCGGGACTCCGCTCGTGGGCACTATAAATAGCGCCGCCCGGCGCCCCAGCCCGAGCCGCCTTCAGCCACCCGCGCCCGCCGCCCGGCCCACCCGCCGCCGCCCGCTTCGCCCAAACCTAACCCCTAGCCCCAGATCCGTTGCCGACGCCAGATCCGCCGGCCGCGGACCCCACCGCCGCCGCCCTTTGCCGTCGCCCGGGCCGCCGCCGTGACCCACCGCGCCGCCGCCGACCCGCCGACCCGCCGCCGAGGTTCGCTGCCGCCTCGTTTGCGTCTTTGCCCGTTTTCCGTTTTCAATTCTTCGGGTTACTTTCGGTTTTTTAGTTTTTTTGTTAGTTCGGTTTTTTTAGGGTTTAGCTTATTTAGCGAACGTTCGCTCGTTTGTTCATTTTAATGAACGCGTTCGTCAGATTAGTTTAGTTAACGAACGTTCATTCGTTAACCCGTTCGTCGTTTTTCTTTTTCTCGGATTTAATACGCGATTTTTACGATCGCGATTTACGATCCGATTTTCGCTTTTAGTATAACTTTTCGCTCGTTTATCTAATCGAGGCGATTCAGCGCCTAGAGTTTAATCTCGAAACCCTCTTCTGAATAACCAACTTAAACAAGTTTTGCTACTGTAAAATTTGACCTAGATCCAGATTAGTAAAACGAAGCTGTTTTCTTTCGCCGTTTGACTTACATTGCTTCGTTTGATTTGGTTCTTTTTGCAAACCGGAGTTCTTAAGTTGAACTATCTGGGTAGATCTTTTATTTGAGCTTTACTGTGCATTAGATGAGTACTTATTGTATGCTTGTTTTTTGTCTCGCGATTGAATACCGAGATGCGCTTACATTTCCGAAGTCTCTAGGTTTCGCGGATCATCAGCAAGGCAAGTAACACTTTGATCATATCTTTTCACACCCAGTTTTTATGCATTAGATCAATCCTCAAACCCTGCATTGTTTAGGATCTAATTAAATTGTGGGATGGGAAGTAGTTGAGGTAGTACCTATTACCTGCTTTATTATCAAACCCTTGGGAGTTACTTCTACGTTTGCTTATATTGCCATGCTATGCTAGTAGACGTGGATTGGGTGAGTGTATCCATGACAGATGTGAGATTGTTGATTAATGGTTTACTTAAGGTGGCAACTTAAACACACATCTGGGTGGATTGAGGTACCTGGTTTCCAGGATTTGCCTGTTTTTTTTTGGACCGCCACCCAGGCCCAAAGGGATCATGAGATTATTCATGCAACAAACTTTCGTGTGCAGCCATATGCTATTATGGGCTCTAGCATAGTTGACTAAGTTGTGCGAACTCTTACGGGTAGGCTAGCAAATGCATTGGTTGTAGGTTGGTACGGTCTAACCATACGTAAGGTGCTAGCGCTTCTGAAAGACTATGTCTCGGTCATCCGTTTCTCAAACACCAGGTAGTGCGAGAAATCAAACGGAGGAGATCGAGTCATGTGGGGAAAAGTGCTAAACCTCTGCAGAGTGTATAAACTAATCATGATTAGTCGTGGTCCCGGTTATGGACATCTTGAGTATCTAGTACTTGGATATCATGTGAATCTCAACATGTTACTCTAATTAATATTATTGGGTTTTTAATGAGTACTTTTAATTGGGATTGAGAATGTCACAACCATTCTCAATGTTTAACAACCGCCATGATAGTTAAATAAATGTATTCCTTTGTAGTAGGGAAAATTGGCTTTTACGCAAAGCTGTAACCATAGAGCTTTCCACCAGCCAAATATGCATGTAGTATAGCTTATTCCATTATTATTCTCTATGTGTTACATTGCCAAAGATATTCCATGTCTTGACCGTTTTTCGGGCTGCAACGCTTCATGTTGCAGACTTTTTCGCATTTACGAGTAAGGTGCTTAGGTCGTGGTTCTATACTCAGTGATGCCGTTGGAGTTGATGGACTAGCTTGTTCTTCCAAGTCTTCCGTTGTTATTTAGATGGCCTTAAGCCATATTTATTTTATTAAGTTCTCTTTTGAGACACTTGATGTAATAAGTGTGTGATTGCTACTCTGTTATAAATCCTTAAAGAACTATGTGGTGTCAAGATTCTTGATCCGTGGATGACACCGAGCACGTAGATCGGACTGTTTGAGGTCCGGTCGCCACAGAGATGGTATCGAGCACACGCCGATCAGAGGACACGGACACTAAGCTAAAGCCCTAGATCACTACTCTTTCTTCTCATTTCGACTCCTCATCTTTTCTATTCTTTAGGATGGCGGATGCAAGGAACAAGTTCACACAACCGGATGAAGACTCACCTTTTGTGTATCACTTGAAGGAAGTCACTAGATACTTGAACATAGGAGTACCAAGTTTCACCGGACCTTCAACGCCACTTTACCCGAAGAGGAGCGCTGGATGATTCAAGTCTACATTCCAGAAGAACATTTGCACCGATCCACTTGAGCCCATAGAATTTTCCTTTGATGCACCAACATGGAGCTTGGGAAAGAGCATGGCAGCTCTCATCGCCATGGGACGAATTGGAGAAGTTTACCACAATGATCTCAAGAATACTATCTACCAGATTTGTGGGCGCCGAGATGAGCAATGGGAGATGATCAACACCAGGAGGGGCAGATCAATCGCAGCTTACATCCAGGAATTAAACCAACACATCCGACACCAGGAGAATCAGACAAAGCGCAAGTATGGAGGATCTAGGAAGGCTATGACCAAGATCAAGGAGCTAGAAGAAGAACTAAAGGCCACACGTGAAGACTACATGGAAGAGATCGTCGCTCTAGTGAGACGAGCGGCGACCTAAAGGAGAAGCTTGGAGTATTCATGGGAGGTTCAAGACCCAAAAGAGAAGGGGCTTAATCCACTTGCGGGATAATTATATCATCATCGATTTACAACGACTCGGATCCCGACGACAAATGATGATGACTTTGTTGATGAAAATTTGGAGCAGATATTATGGAATCTTCATCGGAGCAGTTTTTCTAGTTGACCACCATAATAGTAGTAGTATTTCCCCCATTTTAAATTAGTTTTAGTCCAAGCACTTTGTAACGATAGTTAGACCATTGTATATCTTTGTTGAATTGATTGGAGTGATATTGTGTGCTTTTGTCTCATGTGCATATGGGTAGTGTTTTTCTCACTAGACCTCATTCTATTCTTAACTCTCGCCTTTTCTATAAACCCTCGAGATGCCTCCTAGACGCGACCGGATTTGTTTTCCCGCCAGAGATCACTCAGTTGATTCAGCAGAGAATGCCTTGATTCAAACATTGGTACGTAACCAAGGCAACAACAACAACAACAACAACAACAACAACAACAACAACAACAACAACAACCCACCAACACCACCACACATTGACCATCCGACTCGTTTCTTAAGGCTGAATCCGCGGTGTTTTCCAAAGATGTAATCGGTGATAGTAGCAGATGATTGGCTCCGTAAGATAGGGAGGAGTTGGCCACCGCAGGATGTACAGATGGAGAAAAGGTGAAGTTTGCCGCACATCAGCTCGAAGGACCCGCAGCAGACATGGTGGGAGAATTTTCTGACCACTTACCACCTCAGAGACACTGGCCACATGGGATCTGGCCAACAAGCTTTCCGTACTGCCCATGTTTGAGCAGGAGCTATGGCCATGAAGAAGCGTGAGTTTCGCAACCTATGCCAAGGAGGACGGACAGTTGCCCAGTATGTGGAGAATTTCAGTAGGTTAGCACGTTATGCCCCAGATGACGTTGCTACGGATGCAGCTAAGCAGGAGAAGTTCCTAGAAGGACTGAATGATGAGCTGAGCATGCAGTTGATGGTAGCCACTTTCAATAACTACCAGGAGTTAGTAGATCATGCTCTTATGATTGAAGGGAAGCAGCAGCAGATTGACAATCGTAAGAGGAAGTATCGACGAGGGAAGTACAATTCGAGCTCAGCAGGTTACGCTTTACCCGAAGACAGAGGACAATTTCAGCATACTCATGGAGGAGGTAGCAGGCACAATCATAATGGCACAAAGAATGGAAACGGGAATGGAGGAAGCAATGGACAAAACCGCACCAACCCGTCAACACCAACCAAGGTAGAACTGAGCCATATCACTTGTTTTAAGTGCCGTAAGACTGGGCATTATGCAAATGAATGTCCGTAAGCTCAAAATGGTAACAGCAATGGGAGCTTAGGAAAGAAGCGAACCCTTTCAGCAGGGGATAGGTGAACCACGTTACCGTGGAGGAGGTTGAAGCTCAGCGAGATCATGCGAATAGGTAAGTTTTTGGTTAAGACATTTACTGCGCTTGTTCTTTTTGATACTTGGTGCATCGCATTCCTTACATATCAAGGGATTTGTGGATAAGTATAAATTACCAACCCAAGCCCTTAGGTCACCCATGCTAGTAAGCTCACCCGAGCAGAATACATGGCTAGTATATGGTGTGATCGACTACCATTAAGGATTGGACACTATGTTTTTCCCTCGACCTAATAGTTACGGAATCGCAAGGATTGGATGTGATATTAGGCATGGATTGGTTATCAAAAGTACGGAGGAACATTGATTGCGCCAGTAAGACAATTTTGCTTACGACACCAGAAGGAAGGAGAATCAAGTATGTATCACGTCATGAGCCGAGGAGAGCACATGTAAATTCCCTTTCTGGAGTTGTGCAGGAGGAAGTACCAGTGGTAAGGGATTTCCACGATGTATTTCGGAAGAGTTTCCGAGCATGCCACGGATAGAGATATTGAGTTTTGATTGAGCTTTTGCTGTGCAATCGGGCCAATATCCAAGAGACCGTATAGGATGCCAGCCAAGATTTGGAGGAAATCAAGAAGCAAATTAAGGAGTTCTTGGATAAAGGCTTTATTCGCCCAAGTTCTTCGCCTTTGGGGATCGCCTGAATTTCTAGTGGAAAAGAAGGATGGATCATTAAGAATGGTTGTTGATTATCGTGGATTGAATGAAGTAACAATCAAGAACAAGTACCCACTACCGATGATCAATGATTTGTTTGACCAATTGCAAGGAGCTAAGGTGTTTTCCAAGATCGATTTGCGATCAGGGTACCATCAGTTGAAGTTTCGAGAGCGGGATATACCTAAAACGGCTTTTACCACCAGGTACGGGCTGTATGAGTATACCGTTATGTCCTTTGGTCTGACTAACGCACCTGCCTATTTCATGAACATGATGAACAAAGTGTTTATGGAGTTTTTGGATAAGTTCGTCGTGGTGTTCATTGATGATATTTTGGTTTACTCAAAGAATGAAGAAGAACATAAGGAACATTTGCGATTGGTACTCGAGAAGCTTCGAGAACATCGCTTATATGCCAAGTTCAGCAAGTGTGAGTTTTGGTTGAAGGAAGTTGGATTTCTCGGACATGTTATATCCGGAGAAGATAGCAGTGGACCCCACTAAAGTTGCCACCGTGACCAATTGGGAAGCGCCAACTACAGTTGGGGAGATCCGGAGTTTCCTTGGACTCGCAGGATACTATCGGAGATTCATTGAGAATTTCTCAAGGATTGCGAAGCCTATGGCGAGAATTGTTGAAGAAGGATACCAAGTTCATATGGATCGAGGAGTGTGAGGCCAGTTTCCAGGAGTTGAAGAAACGTTTGGTTACCTCACCAGTGTTAATTCTGCCAGATCAGGCAAAGGATTACGAAGTTTATTGCGACGCTTCACGTCGAGGACTTGGAGCAGTGCTTATGCATGAGGGAAGAGTTGTTTCGTATTCTTCACGACAGCTTAAGCCTCATGAGTTAAATTATGCTACTCATGATTTGGAGTTAGCAAAGTAGTGCATGCATTGAAAACTTGGAGACATTTTCTTATTGGGAACCATTGTGAGGTGTATACGGATCACAAGAGTTTGAAGTACATCTTCACGCGGAAAGAGTTAAATCTCAGGCAGAGGAGATAGTTGGAGCTTATTAAAGATTACGATATGAGATTGCATTATCACCCCGGAAAGGCTAACGTTGTAGCAGACGCGTTGAGCCGCAAGAGTCATGTCAATACACTAATGACGGGAGAAGTACCAAAGGAGTTAGCCGAGGATCTTCGTGAACTACGTTTGGAAATAGTTCCGAGAGGCTATGTAGTAGCATTGGAGATTCAGTCAACTTTGATGGATAGAATCAGAGAAGCTCAGAAAGGCCTGACAAAGAGATTGCCTCTATAAAGGAGAAAATGAGCCAAGGAAAAGCTAAGGGATTTCGTGAGGATGAGCACGATACCCTATGGTTTGAAGACCGTGTTTATGTGCCCAACGACCCGGAGATCAGGAAGTTGATTCTACAAGAGGCACATGATCCACCATATTCGATTCACCCAGGAAATACCAAGATGTATTTGGATTTGAAGAATACTTTCCGTGGACCGAATGAAGAAGGACATAGCAGAATATGTAGCAGTTTGTGATGTGTCGGAGGGTGAAGGCGAGAACATCGAAGCGGCCAGGATTGTTACAGCCATTGCCTATACGAATGGAAGTGGGATAAACTAGGCATGGATTTTATCACAGGATTACCCAGGACCCGCTCAGGCTATGACTCAATTTGGGTCGTAGTCGATCATTTGACGAAGGTAGCTCATTTCATTCCAAAGAAAGACTACCTACAGCGATTGCCAAATTGGCTAAGATATACATGACCAGGATTGTATGCTTGCATGGAGTTCCGAGGAGTATCAGACGGATAGAGGAACCCAATTCACCTCAAAGTTAGGAAGCGATTGCACGAAACTTTGGGAACCAGGTTGGAGTTTAGCACGGCTTTCCATCCGCAGACAGATGGACAAACCGAGAGAGTCAATCAGATTTGGAGGATATGCTTAGAGCTTCTGCCTTGGATTATGGATCTAGCTGGGACGATAACTTGCCATATGCGGAGTTCTCTTACAACAACAGCTTATCAATCCGGTTTGAAGATGGCCCCTTCGAAGCCTTGTACGGAAGGAGGTGCAGAACCCGTTGTTGTGGGATGAAGTTGAGACCGCCGATTGTTTGGACCGGATTTGATTAAGGAGTCCGAATGGAAAGTAAAGTTAATTCGCGATAGGCTCAAGGTAGCCCAGTCAAGACAGAAGAGCTATGCGGATTCAAAACGCAAGGAGACAGAATACGAAGTCGGAGACAGAGTTTATCTTCGAGTATCCCCACTTCGAGGAGTTAAGCGTTTTGGAGTTAGAGGAAAGTTAGCGCCACGTTTTGTGGGACCATACAAGGTTTTGGAGCGCATGGGAGAAGTCGCCTACAAGTTAGAATTACCAGAGGGATTGTCAGGTGTTCATGATGTATTCCATGTTTCCCAGTTGAAGAAGTGTCACGCAGAGATGGCTAATATACCCCTAAGAGATACGATGCACCGAAAGCGATTGATTGAATGATGATTTGACCTATGAGGAGAAACCAGTTAAGATTCTCGAATATGCGAGTCGAGTCAACCGCAGCTAGGTTATCAAGTTCTGAAATGTTCAGTGGAGCCACCACACCGAGGAAGAAGCCACATGGGAGCGAGAGGAAGATCTGCTCAAGGGAAACCCTCATCTATTTGCTAGTTAACCCGAATCTCGAGGGCGAGATTCATCTTAAGGGTAGGTTTGTAACATCCCAAATTTTCAATTTGGAATGTTATACATAGATCATATTGCATATCATATTTTTGTGCATTTGTTGGCTCGATCCTAGAAATTCTACACAACTCAAGGACCCATGGAGAGAGTTGGGGATTTCGTTATTTTCATATTTGAGTTTTCTCAAATTTTGAAAATAGGATCATTTGATTTTCTTTATTTTATCTTCAATTATTTCTACTATCAAAATATGAGAGAGGGAATAAAATGACTTTCCCAAAATAAAGAAATAATGAAGATTTAATAAAAAAAAATCAAATAAGATTTTATTTCGGAGTTTTTTGCCTTTTTATTTGAATTTAGAAAATGCGCGTTTTTCAAAATTGCATTTAGGCCCCAAATAAATGTTCATCTAGTCCGGCTTGATTTTAGAAGCCGGGGAAATTTTATTTCGGGATTTTTGGAGTCCGTTTAGTATTTCTTTTTATTTTTCTTCTGCGCGGAATTATTTTTAAAAAAACTACGCATCGACCTTGGGTCAGGTGCCAGCAGGACTCCGCGGGGCACTATAAATAGCGCCGCCCGGGCGCCCCTGTGCCCGAACCGCCAGCCCACCGCTTGACCCCACCGCCGCCGCCCACGCCTACCAAACCCTAACCCTAGCCCTAAATCCGGCGCCGCCAGATCCACACAATGCTTTGCCGTCACGTGAGTCAGCCACGGACCGCCACGCCGACCGCCGACACACCGCCGAGGTTCGCCATTGCTTTTATGCGTGTCATTGCTTTTTTTTTAAAACCGAGCGGTTTTTCTTTGGGTTTTTTTAGTTTATTTGTTAGTTCGGTTGTTTTAGGGTTTAGGTTATTTAGCTTAACGTTCATTTCGTTTGTTCGCTTTTAACGAACGCTGCGTTCGTCGATTAGTTTAGTTAACGAACGTTCGCTCGTTAACCCGTTCGTCGCTTTTTCTTTTTCTCGGATTTAATCCGCGATTTTTCCGATCGCGATTTCGATCCGATTTTCGCTTTTAGTATAACTTTTCGCTCGTTTATCGGAATCAGGCGATTCAAGCGCCTAGAGTTTCGTCTCGAAACCCTCTTTCCGAATAACCAACTTAAACAAGTTTTTGCTACTGTAAAATTTGACCTAGATCCAGATTAGTAAAATGAAGCTGTTTTCTTTCGCCGTTTGACTTCCGTTGCTTCGTTTGATTTGGTTCTTTTTGCAAACCGGAGTTCTTAAGTTGAACTATCTGGTTAGATCTTTTATTTGAGCTTTTCCTGTGCATTAGATGAGTACTTATTGTATGCTTGTTTGTTTGTCTGCGATAGAATACCCGGAGTGCGCCGCATGTTACTTCGAGTCTCTAGGTTTCGTGGATCATCAGCAAGGCAAGTAACACTTTGATCATATCTTTTCATACCCAGTTTTTATGCATTAGATCAATCCTCAAACCCTGCATTGTTTAGGATCTAATTAAATTGTGGGATAGGAAGTAGGTTAGGTAGTACCTATTATCTGCTTTATTATCAAACCCTTGGGAGTTACTTCTACATTTGCTTATATTGCCATGCTATGCTAGTAGACGTGGATTGGGTGAGTGTATCCATGACAGATGTGAGATTGTTAATTAATGGTTTACTTAAGGTGGCAACTTAAACACACATCCGGGTGGATTGAGGTGCACTGGTTTCGAGGATTTGCACATTTTTCTTCGGACCGCCACCTGGCCCAAAGGGATCATGAGATTATTCATGCTAGAAACTTCCGTGTGCAGCCACATGCTATTATGGGCTCTAGCATAGTTGACTAAGTTGTGCGAACTCTTACGGGTAGGCTAGCAGATGTAGGGGTTGTAGGTTGGTACGTCTACCCATACGTAAGGTGCTAGCGCTTCTGAAAGACTATGTCTCGGTCATCCGTTTCTCAAACACCAGGTAGTGCGAGAAATCAAACGGAGGAGATCAAGTCATGTGGGGAAAAGTGCGCAAACCTCTGCAGAGTGTATAAACTAATCTTGATTAGCCGTGTCCCCGGTTATGGACATCTTGAGTATCTAGTACTTGGATATCATGTGAATCTCAACATGTTACTCTAATTAATATTATTGGGTTTTTAATGAGTACTTTTAATTGGGATTGAGAATGTCATCAACCATTCTCAATGTTTAACAACCACCATGATAGTTAAATAAATGTATTCCTTTGCGGTAGGGAAAAATTGGCTTTACGCAAAAGCTGTAACCATAGAGCTTTCCACCAGCCAAATATGCATGTAGTATAGCTTATTCCATTATTATTCTCTATGTGTTACATTGCCGGCATATTCCATGTGTCCGCTTTCGGGCTACAACGTCTCATGTTGCAGACTTTTCAGACGACGAGTAAGGTGCTTAGGTCGTGGTTCTATACTCAGTGATGCCGTTGGAGTTGATGGACTCACTTATTCTTCCAAGCCTTCCGTTGTTATTTAGATGGCCTTAATCCATATTTATTTTATTAAGTTCTCTTTTGAGACACTCGATGTAATAAGTGTGTGATTGCTACTCTGTTATAAATCCTTCCAGTACTGTGTGGTGTCAGCATTACTGATCCAGGGATGACACTGAGCACAGAGATCGGACTGTTTGAGGTCTGGTCGCTACAAAAACAGTAGATAATATAGCATGGACCAATCAAAAATTATAGATACGTTGGAGACGTATCAGCGCCCCATAGCATACTTTAGTGAGAAACTTTCCGGAGCGCAACTCAATTATCCCATCTATGACAAAGAGCTATATGCTTTAGTGCGAGTCTTGCGTGAATGGGAACATTACCTCCGCCCTAATGAATTCATTATCCACACTGATCATGAAACACTTAAATATGTTAAGGGTCAAACTAAGTTGAACAAGCGTCATGCTATGTGGAGTGAGTTTATTGAGTCATTTCCTTATGTCAT
Organism: Aegilops bicornis; assembly: GCA_021605145.1. Taxonomy (NCBI): domain Eukaryota; kingdom Viridiplantae; phylum Streptophyta; class Magnoliopsida; order Poales; family Poaceae; genus Aegilops; species Aegilops bicornis. The sequence continues at coordinate 254,045,931 of CM038671.1, read as the reverse complement.
CAAGTACATTAAAGGTAAGGAAAATGTTGTGGCGGATGCACTTTCCCGTATATGCATGCTTGTCACTCAACTTGAATTGAATGTCATTGGTTTTGAGAATATCAAAGATTTATATGAGCATGATGTGACTTTTGCTACTCCTTATGCTAAGTGCGTGACGCATACTTCTTGGGAACGATATTATATCAAAGATGGTTATCTTATGAGAGCTAACAAACTATGCATTCCCGAGTCTTCTCTTCGTTTGTTACTTTTGCAAGAGGCTCATGGAGGTGGACTCATGGGACACTTTGGACGCGACAAGACTTATGCCACGCTCTCCAAGAACTATTTTTGGCCCAAGATGTTTCGCGATGTCGCCTGCTTCACAAACCGATGCTCTACGTGTTGCAAAGGTAAGTCACAATCTCAATCCCATGGTTTACATATGCCTTTACCTATTCCACACCAACCTTGGGAAGACATTAGCATGGATTTTGTGCTTGGATTGCCTAGGACTCAAAATGGCAAGGACTCCGTATTTGTTGTGGTGGACCGATTCTCTAAAATGGCTCATTCTATCCGATGCAACAAGATAGACGATGCTTCACATGTTGCCAATCTCTTTTGTAGGGAAATATTGCGTCTACATGGAATGCCAAGGACAATTGTCTCGGACCGCGATGTCAAGTTCTTGAGTTACTTTTGGAAGACCTTATGCGCCAAGCTCGGAATCAAGCTACTACGCGTGGAAGACCTTCTCCACGGCTTACCATCCTCAAACGGACGGCCAAACGGAGGTGACGAACCGAACACTCTCCACTCTACTACGCGTCTTGATCAAGAAGAACATCAAGGAGTGGGAGGAGTGTCTACCAATCGCCGAGTACGCCTACAACCGTGCAAGACATTCAATTACCGACAAGTCCCCCTTCGAGGTCGTCTACTGTTTCAACCCGTTGTCCCCATTGGACATTCTTCCTCTACCACTAAAAGAGCGCATCAACATGGACGCGAGCGACCGAGTGAACCACTTCAAGAAGATGCATGAAGATACAAGGCAAAGCATCGAGCGCCAAGTACAACGACTCGTGACCAAGCTCAACACCCAAAAGTCTCCAATGGTGTTCCAGCCGGGTGACCTAGTTTGGGTACATCTCCGCAAGGACCGTTTCCCCAAGGAGCGCAAGTCCAAGCTCCTTCCAAGAGCCGATGGTCCATTCAAGGTACTCGCACACTACAACGACAATGCCTACAAGGTTGACATTCCACGAGACAAGTACAATGTGAGCGACACATTCAATGTCAAAGACTTGGCCAAGTACCATGGTGATGAAGATCACGATCCGTGGGCGGATCTCTCCCAAGCGCATGAAGGACGCGTGGCAAACATGCAGAATCGAGGGGACGAGTGAAGCGACCTCTCCCCACCCCGTGATCGTGGGGTGTGGATGCCTTGGAGACCGCAACACGGCCCCGCGCAGTAAATAAGACGCGCCTCCACGCCTCCCTCCTTTCATGGGGAATGTGCGAGCTGCCCATTTACTGCGATGTGACACATGCATGCAGGAACCGCCCCACGCATGCCGCCCACGTCACGCGCACCCCTCCATGCCACGTCGCGCTGCGCGCGGGGCGTGGGAAGCGCAGCGCGTGAAAAGTTTTACCGCGGTAAAAACCACCCCGCCTGCCCGCGCACCGTTTTGGGCCTGGCCCAACAACGTGCCGCGCTTATGTGTGGCCCAGGCCTGGGGGCTCCTGTCGGTGTACAAAAGGAGGGGTGCACTTTTGTACCCCTTTAACTCTGCACGGGCAGTCGGAGCCGCGCCCACGGTCACACCAAGCAGAACAGGGGAGGTGAGCCAAGATAAGACCGAAGCCCAAGATAACTAGAGCAACGCCAAGGCCAAGACCACAAAGAGCAGAGGGACGAAGCAGGTTCCCCCGGCAGGACCCTTGCCGGGGCAGCCTCAGCAGACCCGGCAAGACACTTGCCGGGGCAGCTCGCCCCACACCAATAGAGCGAGCCACCCTTGAGCCCATGGTCTCCAACATCATGTTGGGCCAGGGCTCGGGAGGCACCTCCGTGGTGGCATGCAGATCTTTGTGAAGAAAAGGAACACTCAAGATCAGATGAGGATTAGAAGATTTACGATCCTCGGCAGATTTCTTGCCGAGGAAGGCCACAGGACCCCGGCAAGGCCCTTTGCCGGGACGACAAAGGCCACGGCAAGACCCTTGTCGGGCCACCCGGCAAGGCCCTCACCAAGGACACCAACAGGGCCACTACCAAGCCCGTACCAACCGAGTCTCCACCATTCACATGCAACTGCCAACCCAACTAGCTGGGCGGGCACCTACGTGGCAACATGCAGCTCCCAGGCCAACTCCTCAAGCGCCTGAGTGGCGGCATGCGGATCTTCATGGAGCCTCCACCACCGTGCCACCTCAGCTGCCTACGTGGCGCCGCATGCGTCGCTAGCTGTATGCGCGTGTCGAAGCAAGGAGGAGGCGGCGGCAGGCGGGGCGTGCCTCGCCCGTCCCCAATAAAGCAAGGAAACCTAAGCTACGCATTAAATCGTCTTGTCACATGAATACGAGCGATAAGCTCATAGCACTGTGCGCCTTTCCACCTCCTGTGCGCCACTGTGGCAGCCCCTCTCGACTATAAAAGGAGGCCCATGGCATACTAGAGAAGGATTCGGCTCTTTCAAACCACACACTCACCATAGCTAGTTCGAGAGCTCAAGAACTCTCTGAAATACACCCACCAAAGCAGGACTAGGGTTTTACGCATCCTCGCGGCCCGAACCTGGGTAAATGATCCTTGTGCTGATTATTAATCCTGCTCTTCTCGCAACCCTGCGCCCCGGCAACCGTAGTAGGGATTCTTGTGATCCCATAGGTGTCGTTTCCCCGACAGTGAGTTCTGGGCGATACAAGTCATACTGCTTACCAGCATGTCATACTTTGGTTCGGCGGTATTGTTGGATGAAGTGGCCCGGACCGACATTACGCATAGGCTTACACGAGACTGGTTCTACCGACGTACTTTGCACACAGGTGGCTGGCGGGTGTCAGTTTTTCCAACTTTAGTTGAACCGAGTGTGGCTACGCCCAGTCCTTGAGAAGGTTAAAACAACACTAACTTGACAAACTATCATTGTGGTTTTGATGCGTAGGTAAGAACGGTTCTTGCTCGACTGTAGGCGACCACGTAAAACTTGCAACAACAAAGTAGAGGACGTCTAATTTGTTTTTGCAAGGCATGTTAATGATGTGATATGGTCAAGGCATGATGCTATATTTTATTGTATGAGATGATCATGTTTTGTAACCGAGTTATCGCAATTTGGCAGGAGCCATATGGTTGTCGCTTTATTGTATGCAACGCATTCGCCCTGTAATGCTTTACTTTATCACTAAGTGGTAGCGATAGTCGTAGAAGCATAAGTTGGCGAGACGACAATGATGCTATGATGGATATCAAGGCGTCACGCCGGTGACGATGGTGATCATGACGGTGCTTCGGAGATGGAGATCACAAGCACAAGATGATGATGGCCATATCATATCACTTATATTGATTGCATGTGATGTTTATCTTTTATGCATCTTATCTTGCTTTGATTGACGGTAGCATTATAAGATGATCTCTCACTAAATTATCAAGGTATAAGTGTTCTCCACGAGTATGCACCGTTATGCGAAAGTTCTTCGTCTTTGAGACACCACGTGATGACCGGGTGTGATAGGCTCTACGTTCAAATACAACGGGTGCAAAACAGTTGCACACGCCGAATACTCAAGTTAAACTTGACGAGCCTAGCATATGCAGATATGGCCTCGGAACCTTTGAGACCGAAAAGGTCGGCGTGAATCATATAGTAGATATGATCAACATAGTGATGTTCACCATTGAAACTACTCCATCTCATGTGATGATCGGACATGGTTTAGTTGATTTGGATCACATGATCACTTAGAGGATTAGAGGGATGTCTATCTAAGTGGGGAGTTCTTAAGTAATATGATTAATTGAACTTAAATTTATCATGAACTTAGTACTGATAGTATTTTGCTTGTCTATGTTGATTGTAGATAGATGGCCCGTCTTTGTTGTTAGTAGAATTTTAATGCGTTCCTTGAGAAAGCAAAGTTGAAAGATGATAGTAGAAATTACGGACTGGGTCCGTAATTTGAGGATTATCCTCATTGCTGCACGTAAGAATTATGTCACGGAAGCACCGCTAGGTGCCGGACCTGCGCAGGAGCAACACCAGATGTTATGAACGTCTGGCGAGCAAAGTCGATGACTACTCGGTAGTTCGGTGTGCCATGTTTAACGGCTTAGAACCGGGACTTCAACGACGCTTTTGAGCGTCATGGAGCATATGAGATGTTCCGGAGTTGAATTTAATATTTCAAGCAAATGCGGATTGAGAGATATGAAGTCTCCAATAAGTTCTACAGGTGTAAGATGGAGGAGAATAGTTACGTCGGCGAACATATACTCAAAATGTCTGGGTATAACAATCACTTGATTCAACTGGGAGTTAATCTTCTGGATGATAGCGTCATTGACAGAATTCTTCAATCACTGCCACCAAGCTACAAAAGCTTCGTGATGAACTATAACATGCAAGGGATGGATAAGATGATTCCCGAGCTCTTCGCAATGCTAAAGGCTGCGGAGGTAGAAATCAAGAAGGAGCATCAAGTGTTGATGGTCAATAAGACCACTAGTTTCAAGAAAAAGGGCAAAGGGAAGAAGAAAGGGAACTTCAAGAAGAACAGCAAACAAGTTGCTTTGCTCGGGAGAAGAAACCCAAGTCTGGACCCTAAGCACGAGATCGAGTGCTTCTACCAAAAGCAGATCGGTCCTCGAAGCGGTACTGCCCCAAGTATTTGGCGGATAAGAAGGATGGCAAGGTGAACAAAGGTATATGTGATATACATGTTATTGATGTGTACCTTACTAATGCTCGCAGTAGCACTGGGTATTTGATACTGGTTACATTGCTAATATTTGCAACTCGAAGCTTGAGGACTACGGATTAAGCAAAGATTGGCTAAGGACGAGGTGACTATGCGCGTGGGAAATGGTTCCAAAGTCGATGTGATCGCGGTCGACACGCTACCTCTACATCTACCTTCAGGATTAGTTTTAGACCTAAATAATTATTATTTGGTGCGGCGTTGAGCATGAACATTATATCTAGATCTTGTTTGATGCGAGGCGGTTATTCATTTAAATCGAGAGAATAATGGTTGTTCTATTTATATGAGTAATATCTTTTATGGCCATGCACCCTTGAAGAGTGGTCTATTTTTGTTGAATCTCGATAGTAGTGATACACATATTCATAATAATGAAGCCAAAAGATGCAGAGTTGATAATTATAGTGCAACTTATTTGTGGCACTGTCGTTTAGGTCATATTGGTGTAAAGCGCATGAAGAAACTCCATACTGATGGACTTTTGGAACCACTTGATTATAAATCACATGGTACTTGCGAACCGTGCCTCATGCGCAAGATGACTAAAACTTCGTTCTCCGGAACTATGGAGCGAGCATAGATTAGTTGAGGCTCGCGGCAGGTATCGTTATTTTCTCACCTTCACAGATGATTTAAGCAGATATAGGTATGTCTACTTAATGAAACATAAGTCTGAAACATTTGAAAAGTTCAAAGAATTTCAGAGTGAAGTGGAAAATCATCGTAACAAGAAAATAAAGTTTCCACGATCTGATCGTGGAGGAGAATATTTGAGTTACGAGTTCGGTCTTCATGTGAAACAATGCAGAATAGTTTAGCAACTCACGCCACCCGAACACCACAAACAGAATGGTGTGTCCGACGTCAGAATCGTACTTTACTAGATATGGTGCGATCTATGATGTCTCTTCTTGATTTACCGCTATCTTTTGGGGTTATGCTTTAGAGACGGCTGCATTCACATTAAATAGGGCACCATCAAAATCCGTTGAGACGACGCCTTATGAGCTGTGGTTTGGCAAGAAACCAAAGTTGTCGCTTTCTTAAAGTTTGGGGCTGCGATGCTTATGTGAAAAAGCTTCAACCTGATAAGCTCGAACCCAAATCGGAGAAATGTGTCTTCCTAGGATACCCAAAGGAAACTGTTGGGTACACCTTCTATCAAAGATTTGAAGGCAAGACTTTTGATCCTTTCTAGAGAAGAAGTTTCTCTCGAAAGAAGTGAGTGGGAGGAAAGTAGAACTTGATGAGGTAACTGTACCTGCTCCTTTATTGGAAAGTAGTTCATCACAGAAACCAGTTCCTGTGACACCTACACCAATTAGTGAGGAAGTTAATGATGATGATCATGAAACTTCAGATCAAGTTGTTACTGAACCTCGTAGGTCAACTAGAGTAAGATCCGCACTGTGAGTGGTACGGCAATCTTGTTACGGAAGTTATGTTACTAGACCATGACGAACCTAAGAACTATGAAGAAGCGATGGTGAGCCCAGACTCGCAAAATGGCTTGAGGCCATGAAATGCGAGATGGGATCCATGTATGAGAACAAAGTGTGGACTATGGTTGACTTGTTCGATGACCGCACGCCTTTGAGAATAAATGGATCTTCAAGAAGAAGACTGAGCGACGGTAATGTTCTTTGTCTATAAAGCTCGACTTGTTGCAAAAGGTTTTCGACAAGTTCAAGGGATTGACCACGATGAGACTTTCTCACCCGTAGTGATGCTTAAGTCTGTCCGAATCATGTTAGCAATTTCCACATTTTATGATTATGAAATTTGGCAAATGGATGTCAAAACTGCATTCCTGAATGGATTTACGGAAGAAGAGTTGTATATGATGCAACCGGAAGGTTTTGTCGATCCAAAGGGAGCTAACAAAGTGTGCAAGCTCCAAATGATCCATTTATGGACTGGTGCAAGCCTCTTGGAGTTGGAATAAACGCTTTGATAGTGTGATCAAAGCATATGGTTTTATACAGACTTCTCGAGAAGCCTGTATTTACAAGAAAGTGAGTGGGAGCTCTGTAGCATTTCTGATATTATATGTGGATGACATATTGCTGATTGGAAATGATATAGAATTTCTGGATAGCATAAAAGGATACTTGAATAAGAGTTTTTCAATGAAAGACCTCGGTGAAGCTGCTTACATATTGGGCATCAAGATCTATAGAGATAGATCAAGACAGCTTAATTGGACTTTCACAAAGCACATACCTTGACAAAGTTTTGAAGAAGTTCAAAATGGATCAAGCAAAGAAAGGGTTCTTGCTGTGTTACAAGGTGTGAAGTTGAGTAAGACTCAATGCCCGACCACCGCAGAATATAGAGAGAAGATGAAAGATGTTCCTATGCTTCAGCCATAGGCTCTATCATGTATGCAATCTTGTGTACTGCACTGATGTGTGCCTTGCTATAAGTTTAGCGAGGAGGTACCAAAGTAATCCAGAGTGGATCATCGACATGTCAAGAACATCACGAAATACCCGAAAGGACTAAGGATATGTTTCTCGTTTATGGGGGTGACAAAGAGCTAGTGCGTAAATGGTTACGTCGATGCAACCTTTGACACGGATGCAGACGATTCTAAATCGCAAAACCGGATACGTGTTTACATTGAAACGATGGAGCTGTCGGTTGGTGCGATTCTAAACAAAGCGTTGTGGAGGGATCTACGTGTGAAGCGGAGTACATAGCTGCTTCGGAAGCAGCCAATGAAGGAGTCTGTATGAAGGAGTTCATATCCGATCTAGGTGTCATACCTAGTGCATCGGGTCCAATGAAAATCTTTTATGACAATACTGGTGCAATTGGGAGACGCTTCAACTCCATCCGGGATCAAGTCCAGGTGGGAAACATAGAAATTTGCAAGATACATACGGATCTAAATGTTGTAGACCCGTTGACTAAGCCTCTTCCACGAGCAAAACATGATCAGCACCAAGGCTCCATGGGTGTTAGAATCATTACTTGTGTAATCTAGATTATTGACTCTAGTGCAAGTGGGAGATCAAGGAAATATGCCCTAGAGGCAATAATAAAGTTATTATTTATTTCCTTATATCATGATAAATGTTTATTATTCATGCTAGAACTGTATTAACCGGAAACAAAATACTTGTGTGAATACATAGACAAACAGAGTGTCACTAGTATGCCTCTACTTGACTAGCTTGTTGATCAAATATGGTTATGTTTCCTAGCCATTGACATGAGTTGTCATTTGATTAACGGGATCACATCATTAGGAGAATGATGTGATTGACTTCACCCATTCCGTTAGCTTAGCACTTTCGATCGTTTAGTATTCTCGCTATTGCTTTCTTCATGACTTATACATGTTCCTATGACTATGAGATTATGCAACTCCCGTTTACCGGAGGAACACTTTGTGTGCTACCAAACGTCACAACGTAACTGGGTGATTATAAAGGTGCTCTACAGGTGTCTCCGAAGGTACTTCTTGGGTTGGCGTATTTCGAGATTAAGATTTGTCACTCCGATTGTCGGAGAGGTATCTCTGGGCCCACTCGGTAATGCACATCACTATAAGCCTTGCAAGCATTGCAACTAGTAAGTTAGTTGCGGGATGATGTATTATGGAATGAGTAAATATACTTGCTGGTAACGAGATTGAACTAGGTATTGAGATACCAACGATCGAATCTCGGGCAAGTAACATACCAATGACAAAGGGAACAACGTATGTTGTTATGCGGTTTGACCGATAAAGATCTTCATAGAATATGTGGGAGCCAATATGAGCATCCAGGTTCCGCTATTTGTTATTGACTGGAGACATGTCTCGGTCATGTTCAAGATAGTTCTCGAACCCGTAGGGTCCGCACGCTTAAAGTTTGATGACGGTTATATTATGAGTTTAGGTGTTTTGATGTGCGAAGATAGTTGAGTCCGGATGTGATCACCGGACATGACGAGGAGTCTCGAAATGATCGAGACATAAAGATTGATATATTGGAAGCCTATATTTGGATATCGGAAGTGTTCGGGTGAAATCGGATTTTACCGAGTACCGGGTTACTGGAACCCTCCCCCACCCCGGGGTTTAATGGGCCAAGATGGGCCTTAGTGGAGAAAGAGGAGGGCGGCCGGGGCAGGCCGCGCGCCTCCCCTCTAGTCTCGAATCGGACAAGGAGGCGGCACCCCTTTCCGTCCCCTCTCTCTCCTCCTTCCCCCTTCTCCTACTCCAACCAGGAAAGGAGGGAGTCCTACTCCGGTGGGACTAGGACTCCTCCTTGGCGCGCCTCCTCCTGGCCGGCCGCCTCCCCCCCTTGCTCCTTTATATACGGGGGCAGGGGGGCACCTCTAGACACAACAATTGATCTCTTTGATCTCTTAGCCGTGTGCGGTGCGCCCCCTCCACCATAATCCACCTCGATAATATCATAGCGGTGCTTAGGTGAAGCTCTGCGTCGGTAGAACATCATCATCGTCACCACGCCGTCGGGCTGACGGAACTCTCCCTCAAAGCTCGGCTAGATCGGAGTTCGAGGGACGTCATCGAGCTGAACGTGTGCTGAACTCGGAGGTGCCGTACGTTGGGTAATTCACCGGTCGGATCGTGAAGACGTACGACTACATCAACCGTGTTTTGCTAATGCTTCCGCTTTCGGTCTACGAGGGTACGTGGACACACTCTCCCCTCTCGTTGCTATGCATCACCATGATCTTGTGTGTGCGTAGGAAATTTTTTTAAATTACTACGTTCCCCAACAGCCCATCATCGAAATATACTAGCCAAGTTCTATAATGAAAAATTCCCACTAGGTATATGAAAGTAATAACTCAAGAGACTCTCTATATGAAGAACATGGTGCTACTCTGAAGCACAAGTGTGGTGAAAGGATAGTAGCATTGCCCCTTCTCTCTTTTTCTCTCATTTTTTGGTGGGCTTCTTTGGCCTCTTTTTTTATTTGGGCTTCTTTGGCCTCTTTAATTTCATGAAGTCCGGAGATTCATCCCAACTTGTGAGGGAATCATAGCTTCCATCATCCTTTCCTCACATGGGACAATGCTCTAATAATGATGATCATCACACTTTTATTTACTTACAACTCAATATTAAAACTCGATACTAGAACAAAGATATGACTCTGTATGAATGCCTCCGTCTGTGTACCGAGATGTGCAATGATCTAGTGTAGCAATGACATCAAAAAACGGACAAGCCATGAAAACATCATGCTAGCTATCTTACGATCATGCAAAGCAATATGACAATGATGCTCAAGTCATGTATATGAAGATGATGGAAGTTGCATGGCAATATATCTCGGAATGGCTATGGAAATGCCATGATAGGTAGGTATGGTGGCTGTTTTGAGGAAGATATAAGGAGGCTTATGTGTGATAGAGTGTATCGTATCACGGGGATTGGACGAACCGGCGAGGTTTGCACCAACTCTCGAGGTGAGAAAGGGAAATGCATGGTTGAAAGTGCAACTATCCCTGGGTGGTTTTGGTAATTACTAACAACATATAGCTCATTAAACTAATGCTATTTCAACATGATCATTTCAGAAAGTTCAGTGATTGGGATGGCATGGATTAGGAATGTGGACCCCTCAAAATGCTACGGACTCTTATTGGCTCAAGCTCAACACTCTAAATTTTCATTTTAGTGATCCAAGATCACATTGAGTCCATAGGAAAAGCCAATACTATTAAAAGGGGATGAGGTGTTGCTTAATGCCTTGCTTGCTCAAAATGCTTAGTGATATGCTCCAAAAGCCCTCAATCACTTTCTCATAACCAGATATGTCCCAAACCAAAAGTCAAACTCGGCCCTACCGATTTGATCTATCCGGCGCCACCGAGTTCATTTGACATAGCAACTGCCAGAAACCCTAGTCACTTCGGTCTCACCGATAGGGATCTCGGTCTCACCGAGATGGGATTGCAAACTCTCTGTTTCCCTTCGTAACGTTTCGGTCCAACCGAGATGAGGGATCGGTCCCACCGAGTTCCCGATGCAAAATCTCTATTTCATTTTCGTAACGTTTCGGTCTCACCGAAATGGTGATTCGGTCCCACCGAGTTTGCCTGGCCAACTCTCTATTTGCCTATTACAGAAATCGGTCCTACCGAGTTTATGTGATCGGTCTCACCGAGATTACGTTATGCCCTAACCCTAATGAAATCGGTCCCACCGAGTTGACATGTCGGTCCCACCGAAAAGCCTAACATTCACATTTTGAGCTGAATCGGTCTGACCAAGTTTTCTGATTCGGTCCCACCGAGTTTGGTAAATTGTGTGTAACGGTTAGATTTTGTGTGGAGGCTATATATACCCCTCCACCCACTCTTCATTCGTGGAGAGATTCATCAAAACGTGCCTACACTTCCAGCATACATTTTCTGAGAGGGAACCACCTACTCATGTGTTGAGACCAAGATATTCCATTCCAACCACAAGAATCTTGATCTCTAGCCTTCCCCGAGTTGCTTTCCACCCAAATCATCTTTCCACCAAATCCAAATCTATGAGAGAGAGTTGAGTGTTGGGGAGACTATCATTTGAATCACAAGAGCAAGGAGTTCATCATCAACACACCATCTATTACCCTTTGGAGAGTGGTGTCTCCTAGATTGGTTAGGTGTCACTTGGGAGCCTTCGTCAAGATTGTGGAGTTGAACCAAGGAGTTTGTACGGGCAAGGAGATCCCCTACTTCATGAAGATCTACCCTGGTGAGGCAAGTCCTTTGTGGGCGATGGCCATGGTGGGATAGACAAGGTTGCTTCTTCGTGGACCCTTCGTGGGTGGAGCCCTCCGTGGACTCGCGTAGCCGTTACCCTTCGTGGGTTGAAGTCTCCATCAACGTGGATGTACGATAGCACCACCTATCGGAACCACAGAAAAAATATCCGTGTCTACATTGCATTTTCCCTCTCCAAACTCCTCCCTTTACCTTCATATGCAATGTTTTACATTCTGCTGCTATACTCTTAGACTTGCATGTGTGGGTTGACTGCTTGACTTGTTCTAAGTTGCTAAAATCTGCCAAGACTTAAAATTGGGAAAAGGCTAGATTTTTATTTGGTCCAGTAGTCTCATCACCCCCTCTAGACATACTTTCGATCCTACAAGTGGTGTCAGAGCTTTGGTCTCCATTTGCCTTGATTTCCATAGCTTTTGGTGATCATTGCCTTGGTTTCACAAACTAGGAGAGTATGGCATCTAACATGGGAAATTACCACCGTAGAGGTCCTTACATTGATGGCACTAATTTTGCTAGTTGGAAGCATAAGATGAAAATGCATATTCTTGGACATAACCGTGCCATTTGGGCTATTGTGTGTATTGGCTTGCAAGGTGAATTCTTTGATGGGAGAGAACCGAACCATGAAGTTACCGCGGAAGAGTTGAAGATGCTGCAATACAATGCTCAAGCTTGCGATATCCTCTTCAACGGGTTGTGCCCTGAAGAATTCAACAAAATCAGTCGTCTTGAGAATGCAGTGGAAATTTGGGATACTTTGATTAATATGCACGAGGGTACCGATTCCGTCAAGGAATCCAAATTGGTTGTGCTTCAAAGTCAACTTGACAAGTTCAAAATGAAGGATGGTGAAGTCATTGAAATGTACTCTAGGCTTGCTCTCATCACAAATGAGATTGCCGGCTTAGGAAGTGAGGAGATGGTGATAGATTCATCATCAAGAAGATCCTCGAGCCTTGGATGGAAAATCTGATACCATGTGCACATTGATCCAAATGATGCCCAATTACAAAGATCTCAAGCCAACGAAGTCATTGGAAGAATTGTTGCTCATGAGATGTCACTCAAGGATAAGGAAGAGCTTCACAACAAGTCAAGTGGTGCTTACAAAGCCTCATGTGATGCTCCTACATCATCAAGTGAGAAACATACCTTCAATGAGGAATTGAGCCTAATGGTGAAGAACTTCAACAAGTTCTACAAGAGTAGAAGCAAGGAAAGAAGTTCCAAGTCAAGGTCCTATAATGACAAAAGATATTCAAGTCGTGAGCGTAATTGCTACAATTGCGGAAGACCCAGATACTACTCCAATGAGTGTACGGCCCCCTAAAAAAGAAGAGAAGATTCACCCAAAAGGAGAAGTAGAAGAGAAGAATCACCACCAAGAGAGAGAAGGAGTAGAGATGATCGTTATGAATGAAGAACCTCTCGGAGAAGCAAGGATTCAGAAAGGAAGGACAAATCATCAAGGAGCTACAGAAAACGAAGACATCAAGCTCACGTTGGTGAATGGGTATCCGGCTCCGACTCCGACTCCGACCATCACTTCGAAAGAAGTTATCACTCCGACTCCGAATATACTCAATATGAAGGTGTTGCCGGTCTAGCACTTGTGTCAACCAACTCCTCGACATTTTTGACTCACCAAATGAAGGATTTGGGAGATGCTTCATGGCTAAAGGCCCAAAGGTATCACACCCTAAGTATGTTGATTTCAATAGTGATGAAGATGATTTGTTAGGTGATGATGATTTACTTGTTGACAACACTAGTGATGAAAACTATGAAGAATTTGCTGTTAATCATGCTGATCAAGATAAAACGAATGATGATGATAAGAAGGAGATTGAGCGTCTAACTAAAGAACTAAACACTCTTAAGTTAGCTCATAAAACTACCTTGGAAGATCATTGGAACTTTTAAAGACTCATGAGAAGTTATGCTTTGAAAAGCTCAACCTTGAGCAAGAGCATGGGTTCTTAAAGGCAATCAATGATGATCTTCGCAAGAAAAGTTATTCTTACATTGCCAAGCGTTTACTCTTGTCTACTTACACGCCACAAGTTAAATCTAGCAACAAGAGTAAGAAAGATTCTTCCTCTAGTAGTAAAAACAATCATGTTAAATCCAATATTGTTACTTCTAGTAGTTCTCTTGATTCCACTGACGATTCTCTTAGCCAAGTTACACTTGAGCAAGAAAAAAACTTATTGAAGGGAATCATAGAGAAAGGTGTTTACAAGAGCCTTGCCGGGAGTAAGCAATTTGTGGGGATTGTTCGCAGGCAAGGAAGGCACCGGAAGAATCAAGGTATTGGTTTTGAACGAAACTTCAGTTCCAATGGAGTTGAGTGGGAAGAAGATCAATACCCCAAGACAAAGTTTGTTCCTCGACAAGAGAAGTATGATCCTACTTCTTTCCATGAGACACAAGCTCAATATGATCTTCCACCACAAGACCACAAGCAAAAGGGAAAGGATAAGCTTCAAGAGGAGATTGATGCATTTTAAGAAGCTCCTAAGGCCTTGGTCAAGTGGGTTCCCAAGACTACATCAAGTTCTACTTCATCAAGTACGACTACAACTCCAAGGATTCCCATCAAGATGATGTGGATCCCGAAGAAGAAGAACTAGAGAGTTCTTGAGGGTGACTCCACGAACATACTTCACTCATATCAACTTGGCAAGGACAAGTGCAAAAAAATTCCACATCTTGCACTAGTTCAAGGAGTCACAAACCCTCTTGTTGGTAAGACAAGGGACAAGGTAACCTAATGTTTTCAAGAACATCATCTTGTGTGTACATCACTCTATGTCTACGGATATCCTTGTTTGTTCCTTGTGGGACTAACCCGTGTAGGTATTGAAAGTGCAACTCACTCCAATAGATTGTGCCGAATGATCTACATCAAAATTGAGCATCCACATCTTCAACATCTACATGAAGTCATCATAGACAAAACCCAAGGTTAGTTCATCCCTCTTAGGGAGGATATGTTGGGGAACGTAGTAATTTAAAAAAAATTCCTACGCACACGCAAGATCATGGTGATGCATAGCAACGAGAGGGGAGAGTGTTGTCCACGTACCCTCGTAGACCGTAAGCGGAAGCGTTATGACAACGCGGTTGATGTAGTCGCATGCGTCTTCACCGATCCGACCGATCCAAGCACCAAACGTCGGCACCTCCGAGTTCAAGACTGCGTTCAGCTCGATGGCGATCCGGACTCCGATCCGGCCGCGGTGTCGGGGATGAGTTCCACAAGACGACGGCGTGGTGCCGATGATGATGTTCTACTTGATGCGTGGGCTTTGCCTAAACTCCGCTGCATTTATATGATGAGGTGGAATATGGTGGAGGGGCACCGCCTGCAGCTAAGGAACGATCACGAAGATCAACTTGTGTGTTCTAGGGTGCCCCCCGCCCGTATATAAAGGAGCAAGGGGGAGGCGGCCCGGCCCTTGGGGCGCGCCAAGGAGGAGGAGTCCTCCTCCTAGTAGGAGTAGGGACTCCCTCTTTCCTACTCCTACTAGGAGGGGAAAGGAAGAGGGAGAGGGAGAGGAAGAGGCGCCGCCCCTCTCCTAATCAATTCGGACCAGAGGAGGAAGGGGCGCGGCCCATCACGGCTGCCCTCTCTCTCCACTAAAGCCCATAAGGCCCATTACTACTCCCGGGGGGTTCCGGCAACCCTCCGGCACTCCGGTTTTCTCCGAAATAACCCGAAACACTTCCGGTGTCCGAATATAGTCGTCCAATATATCAATCTTTATGTCTCGACCATTTTGAGACTCCTCGTCATGTCCGTGATCACATCCGGGACTCCGAACAACCTTGGTACATCAAAACTTGTAAACTCATAATAAAACTGTCATCGTAACGTTAAGCATGCGGACCCTACGGGTTCGAGAACTATGTAGACATGACCTAGAACTGTTTCGTCAATAGCCAATAACACGGATGCTCATATTGGCTCCTACATATTCTACGAAGATCTTTATCGGTCAAACCGCATAACAACATACGTTGTTCCCTTTGTCATCTCAGATGTTACTTGCCCGAGATTCGATCGTCGATATCCAATACCTAGTTCAATCTCGTTACCGGCAAGTCTCTTTACTCGTTCAGTAATACATCATCCATAACTAACTTATTAGTTGCAATGCTTGCAAGGCTTAAGTGATGTGTATTACCGAGAGGGCCGAGAGATACCTCTCCGAGCAATCGGAGTGAAAAAAACTAATCTCGAAATACTCCAACACAACATGTACCTTCTGAGAAAACAGAAGAGCACCTTTATAATCACCCGATTACGTTGTGGACGCTTTGGTAGCACACAAAGTGTTCCTCCCAGAAACGGAGGAGTTGCATAATCTCATAGTTGTAGGAACTTTGTATGAGTCATGAAGAAAGCAATAGCAACATACTAAGCGATCAAGTGCTAGGCTAACGGAATGGGTCAAGTCAATCACATCATTCTCCTAATGATGTGATCCAGATTAATCAAATGACAACACATGTCTATGGTTAGGAAACATAACCATCTTTGATTAATGAGCTAGTCAAGTAGAGGCATACTAGTGACATTAAGTTTGTCTATGTATTCACACATGTATCATGTTTCCGGTTAATACAATTCTAGCATGAATAATAAACATTTATCATGATATGAGGAAATAAATAATAACTTTATTATTGCCTCTAGGGCATATTTCCTTGAGTCTCCCACTTGCACTAGTGTCAATAATCTAGATTACACAAAGAATGATTCTAACACCCATGGAGTCTTGGTGCTGATCATGTTTTGCTCGTGGAAGAGGCTTAGTCGGCAGATGCGCAACATTCAGATCCGTATGTATCTTGCAAATCTCTATGTCTCCGCCAGGACTTGGTCCGGATGGAATTGAAGCGTCTCTTGATGTGTTTGGTCCTCTTGTGAAATCTGGATTCCTTTGCCAAGGCAATTGCACGATATTGTCACGAGAAGATCTTCATTGGTCCCGATGCACTAGGTATGACACCTAGATCGGAAATGAACTCCTTCATCCAGACTCCTTCATTTGATGCTTCTGAAGCAGCTATTTACTCCGCTTCGCATGTAGATCCCGCTACGACGCTTTGTTTAGAACTGCACCAACTGACAGCTCCACCGTTTAATATAACTACGTATCCAGTTTGTGATTTAGAATTGTCCGGATCAGTGTCAAAGCTTGCATCGACGTAACCTTTTACGACAAGCTCTTTGTCACCTCCATAAACGAGAAACATATCCTTAGTCCTTTTCAGGTATTTCAGGATGTTCTTGACCGCTGTCCAGTGATCCACTCCTAGATTACTTTGGTACCTCCCTATTAAACTAATAGCAAGGCACACATCAGTGCAGTACATGACATTGCATACATGATAGAGCCTATGGCTGAAGCATAGGGAACTTCTTTCATTTTCTCTATCTTCTGCGGTTATCGTGCATTGAGTCGACTCAACTTCACACCTTATGTCTGAGGCAAGAATCCTTTCTTTGCACGATCAATTTTGAAATTTTCAAAACTTTATCAAGGTATGTGCTTTGTGAAAGTCCAATCAAGCGTCTTGATCTATCTCTATAGATCTTGATGCCCAATATGTAAGCAGCTTCACCGAGGTCTTTCATTGAAAACTTTTATTCAAGTATCCTTTTATGCTATCCAGAATTCTATATCATTTCCAATCAACAATATGTCGTCCACATATAATATCGAAATGCTACTGAGCTCCGCTCACTTTCTTGTAAATGCTGAGCTTCTCCAAAAGTCTGTATAAAACCATATGCTTTGATCACACTATCAAAGCGTTTATTCCAACTCCCGAGAGGCTTGCACGGACCATAAATGGATCGCTGGAGCTTGCACACTTTGTTAGCTCCTTAGGATTGACAAAACCTTCGGTTGCATCATATACAACTCTTCTTCCAGAAATACATTCAGGAATGCAGTTTTGACATCCATCTGCCATATTTCATAATCATAAAATGCAGCAATTGCTAACATGATTCGGACAGACTTAAGCATCGCTACGGGTGAGAAGGTCTCATTGTAGTCAACTCCTTGAATTTGTCGAAAACCTTTTGCAACAAGTCGACCTTTGTAAATAGTAACATTACCGTCAGCGTCAGTCTTCTTCTTGAAGATCCATTTATTCTTTATTGCTTGCCGATCATCAGGCAAGTCAACCAAAGTCCACACTTTGTTCTCATACATGGATCCCATCTCATATTTCATGGCTTCAAGCCATTTTGCGGAATCTGGGCTCACCAGCGCTTCTTCATAGTTCGTAGGTTCACCATGATCTAGTAGCATGACTTCCAGAATAGGATTAATGTACCATTACAGTGCGGATCTTACTCTGGTTGATCTCTAAGTTTAGTAACAACTTGATCTGAAGTTTCATGATCATCATCATTAACTTCCTCACTAATTGGTGTAGGTATCACAGAACCGATTTACGTGATGAACTACTTTCCAATAAGGGAGCTGGTACTGTTACCTCATCAAGTTCTACTTTCCTCCCACTCACTTCTTTCGAGAGAAACTCCTTCTCTAGAAAGGATCCGTTCTTAGCAACGAATGTCTTGCCTCCGGATCTGTGATAGAAGGTGTACCCAACTGTCTCCTTTGGGTATCCTATGAAGACACATTTTTCGATTTGGGTTCGCGCTTATCAGGTTGAAGCTTTTTCACATAAGCATCGCAGCCCCAAACTTTTAGAAATGACAACTTTGGTTTCTTGCCAAACCATAGTTCATAAGGAGTCGTCTCAACGGATTTTGATGGTGCCCTATTTAACGTGAATGCAACCGTCTCTAAAGCATAACCCCAAAACGATAGCGATAAATCGGTAAGAGACATCATAGATCGCACCATATCTAGTAAAGTCACGATTCTGACGTTCGGACACACCATTACGCTGTGGTGTTCCAGGTGGCGTGAGTTGCGAAACTATTCCGCATTGTTTCAAATGTAGACCAAACTCGTAACTCAAATATTCTCCTCCACGATCAGGTCATAGAAACTTCATTTTCTTGTTACGATGATTTTCAACTTCACTGTGAAATTCTTTAAACTTTTCAAATGTTTTAGATTTATGCTTCATTAATTAGATATACCCATATCTGCTTAAATCATCTGTGAAGGTGAGAAAATAACGATATCCGCCACGAGCCTCAACATTCATCGGACCACATACATCTGTATGTATGATTTCCAACAAATCTGTTGCTCTCTCCATAGTACCGGAGAAGCGGTGTTTTAGTCATCTTGCCCATGAGGCACGGTTACTTAAGTACCAAGTGATTCATAATCAAGTGGTTCCAAAAGTCCATCAGTATGGAGTTACTTCAACCGTTTTACACCGATATGACCTAAACGGCAGTGCCACAAATAAGTTGCACTATCATTATCAACTCTGCATCTTTTGGCTTCAACATTATGAATATGTGTATCACTACTATCAAGATTCATTAAAAATAGACCACTCTTTAAGGGTGCATGACCATAAAAGATATTACTCATATAAATAGAACAACCATGATTCTCTGATTTAAATGAATAACCGTCTCGCATCAAACAAGATCCAGATATAATGCTCATGCTCAACGCTGGCACCAAATAACAATTATTCAGGTCTAAAACTAATCCCGAAGGTAGATGTAGAGGTAGCGTGCCGACCGCGATCACATCGACTTTGGAACCATTTCCCACGCGCATCGTCACCTCATCCTTGGCCAGTGTTCGCTTATTCCGTAGTCCCTGTTTCGAGTTGCAAATATTAGCAATAGAACCAGTATCAAATACCCAGGTGCTACTGCGAGCTCTAGTAAGGTACACATCAATAACATGTATATCACATATACCTTTGTTCACCTTGCCATCCTTTCTTATCCGCCAAATACTTGGGGCAGTTCCGCTTCCAGTGACCAGTCTGCTTGCAGTAGAAGCACTTTCGGTTTCAGGCTTAGGTCCGGACTTGGGTTTTCTTCTCTTGAGCGACAACTTGCTTGCCGTTCTTCTTGAAGTTCCCCTTCTTCTTCCCTTTGCCGTTTTTCTTGAAAGTAGTGGTCTTGTTAACCATCAACACTTGATGCTCCTTCTTGATTTCTACCTCCGCAGCTTTTAGCATTGCGAAGAGCTCGGGAATTGTCTTGTTCATCCCTTGCATATTATAGTTCATCATGAAGCTCTTGTAGCTTGGTGGTAGTGATTGGAGAATTCTGTCAATGACGCTATCATCCGGAAGATTAACTCCCAGTTGAATCAAGTATTATTATACCCAGACATTTTGAGTATATGCTCACTGACAGAACTATTCTCCTCCATCTTGCAGCTATAGAACTTATTGGAGACTTCATATCTCTCAATCCGGGCATTTGCTTGAAATATTAACTTCAACTCGTGGAACATCTCATATGCTCCATGACGTTCAAAACGTCGTTGAAGACCCGGTTCTAAGCCGTAAAGCATGGCACACTCAACTATTGAGTAGTCATCAGCTTTGCTCTGCCAGACGTTCATAACATCTGGCGTTGCTCTTGCAGAGGCACGCAGCGGTGCTTCGGGGCGTAATTCTTCCGCGGCAAAGAATGAGGATAATCCTCAAATTACGGACCCGATCCGTGTAATTGCTACCATCATCTTTCAACTTTGCTTTCTCAAGGAACGCATTAAAATTCAACGGAACAACAAAGACGAGCCATCTATCTACAACAAACATAGATAAGCAAAATACTATCGGTACTAAGTTCATGATAAATTTAAGTTCAATTAATCATATTACTTAAGAACTCCCACTTAGACAGACATCTCTCTAGTCATCTAAGTGATCACGTGATCCAAATCAACTAAACCATAACGATCATCACGTGAGATGGAGTAGTTTTCAATGGTGAACATCACTATGTTGAACATATCTACTATATGATTCACGCCCGACCTTCGGTCTCCGTGTTCCGAGGCCATATCTTGCATATGCTAGGCTCGTCAAGTTTAACACTGAGTATTCTGCGTGTGCAAAACTTGCTTGCACCGTTGTAGATGGACGTGAGCTTATCACACCCGATCGTCACGCGTGGTGTGCAGGCACGACGAACTTTGGCAACGGTGCATACTCAGGGAGAACACTTCTTGATAATTTAGTGAGAGATCATCTTAAAGTGCTACCGTCAATCAAAGCAAGATAAGATGCATAAAGGATAAACATGACATGCAATCAATATAAGTGATATGATATGGCCATCATCATCTTGTGCTTGTGATCTCCATCTCCGAAGCAATCGTCATGATCACCATCGTCACCGCGCGACACCTTGATCTCCATCGTAGCATCATTGTCGCCTCGCCAACTATTGCTTCTACGACTATCGCTACCGCTTAGTGATAAAGTAAAGCAATTCTGAAGCGTTGCATTTCATACAATAAAGCGACAACCATATGGCTCCTGCCATTGCCGATAACTCGGTTACAAAACATGATCATCTCATACAATAAAATATAGCATCACGTCTTGACCATATCACATCACAACATGCCCTGCAAAAACAAGTTAGACGTCCTCTACTTTGTTGTTGCAACTTTTACGTACATATGGCTACGGGCTGAGCAAGAACCGTTCTTACCTACGCATCAAAACCACAACGATAGTTTGTCAAGTTAGTGCTGTTTAACCTTCGCAAGGACCGGGCATAGCCACACTCGGTTCAACTAAAGTTGGAGAAAGCGACACCGCCCGACCACACGTGTGCAAAGCACGTCGGTAGAACCAGTCTCGGCGAAGCGTACACGTAATGTCGGTCCGGGCCGCTTCATCCAACAATACCGCCGAACCAAAGTATGACATGTTGGTAAGCAGTATGACTTGTATCGCCCAAAACTCACTTGTGTTCTACTCGTGCATATAAAATCAACGCATAAAACCAGGCTCGGATGCCACTGTTGGGGAACATAGTAATTTCAAAAAAATTGCTACGCACACGTAAGATCATGGTGATGCATAGCAACGAGAGGGGAGAGTGTTGTCCACGTACCCTCGTAGACCGTAAGCAGAAGCGTTATGACAACGTGGTTAATGTAGTCGTACGTCTTCACGATCCGACCGATCCAAGTACTGAACGTACGACACCTCCGAGTTCAGCACACGTTCAGCTCGATGACGATCCCCGGACTCCGATCTAGCAGGGTGTCAGGGATGAGTTCCCCTCAGCACGACGGCGTGGTGACGATGATGATGTTCTACCGACGCAGGGCTTCGCCTAAACTCCGTGACGATATGACCGAGGTGGAATATGGTGGAGGGGGGCACCGCACACGGCTAAGGAACGATCACGAAGATCAACTTGTGTGTTCTAGGGTGCCCCCCTGCCCCCGTATATAAAGGAGCAAGGGGGGAGGCCGGCCGGCCCTTGGGGCACGCCAAGGAGGAGTCCTCCTCCTAGTAGGAGTAGGACTCCCTCTTTCCTACTCCTACTAGGAGGTGGAAAGGAAGGGGGAGAGGGAGAGGGAAAGAGGGGGGCGCCGCCCCCCTCTCCTAATCCAATTCGAACCAGACGGGAAGGGGGCGCGCGGCCCATCCTGGCTGCCCCTCTCTCTCTCCACTAAAGTTCATAAGGCCCATTACTTCTCCCGGGGGGGTTCCGGTAACCCTCCGACACTCCGGTTTTCTCCGAAATCACCCGGAGCACTTCCGGTGTCTGAATATAGTCGTCCAATATATCGATCTTTATGTCTCGACCATTTCGAGACTCCTCGTCATGTCCGTGATCACATCCGGGACTCCGAACAACCTTCAGTACATCAAAACTTATAAACTCATAATAAAACTGCATCATCGTAACGTTAAGCGTGCGGACCCTACGGGTTCGAGAACTATGTAGACATGACCTAGAACTGTTTCGGTCAATAACCAATAGCGGAACACGGATGCTCATATTGGCTCCTACATATTCTACGAAGATCTTTATCGGTCAAACCGCATAACAACATACGTTGTTCCCTTTGTCATCGGTATGTTACTTGCGAGATTCGATCGTCGGTATCCAATACCTAGTTCAATCTCGTTACCGGCAAGTCTCTTTTACTCGCTTCGTAATACATCATCCATAACTAACTTATTAGTTGCAATGCTTGCAAGGCTTAAGTGATGTGTATTACCGAGAGGGCCCAGAGATACCTCTCCAGAGCAATCGGAGTGACAAAAACTAATCTCGAAATACACCAACCCAACATGTACCTTCGGAGACACCTGAGAGCACCTTTATAATCACCCGATTACGTTGTGACGTTTGGTAGCACACAAAGTGTTCCTCCCAGAAACGGGAGTTGCATAATCTCATAGTTGAGGAACTTTGTATAAGTCATGAAGAAAGCAATAGCAACATACTAAGCGATCAAGTGCTAGGCTAATGGAATGGGTCAAGTCAATCACATCATTCTCCTAATGATGTGATCCCGTTAATCAAATGACAACACATGTCTATGGTTAGGAAACATAACCATCTTTGATTAATGAGCTAGTCAAGTAGAGGCATACTAGTGACATTAAGTTTGTCTATGTATTCACACATGTATCATGTTTCCGGTTAATACAATTCTAGCATGAATAATAAACATGTATCATGTTTCCGGTTAATACACTTTATTTTTGCCTCTAGGGCATATTTCCTTCAGGATATCACATCTAAGGGGAGCTTTACTCTAATTAATTGAGCTGAAGCAACTCTAATGCTGTGAACATAACAATACTTTATGTAAAAGTGGTAACCCCACTTGTGCTTAAACGATGAGTATGACCTATGATCAAATGTTCTCATTTGACTCCTAAGTCAATATACTCATATATAGATGACTTAGTCATCGCCAATTGCTTGATAGATGCTAGAGTGTTTGTGCATGCTTTGTCACATATTTCATTTGCCATTTTATTGTGTGAGCATGTTGATTGCATATTTTACTCATTCGAGGACATCCACTTGTTGCTTTGATTGTTTGGCTTTTTCTCTTTTGCCAAGTGGATGGACAAGAATGCCTAAGAACCTCCTCTATCTATCTATGCTTTTCTCGTCCCAAGCTCTATTCATGCTACGTCACAAAGTTTGATCAAGTCAGATTCGAACCACTCTGTGTGAGGAGCACTTTCGAGTCCCGATTCGTCATAGACTTAAACTACCAAAAACTCTCTATGCATTTCGGTATGACCGGTCCATCTTCTTTGGTCACACCGAGTTCACTGAGTTGATCTAGGTTTTCAATCTCGATGCAACCGATTTGAACTTTTCGGTCACATGGAGTTGTAGTAACCACTTGCGATTCTGCATCTTGGTGCCACCGAGTTGTTCCACTCGGTCACACCGACAGGGTCAGGATACATAGATACCCACGGGTGAGATTTTGGAAATTTCTTCAAAACCCCTCAGCCCACGCATGTCCTACTCTACCGCCTCGGGTCTCCGGATCGTCTTCTCACCACCAGCGACCTCCCACCGCTGGTTTCCATCGCCATCAACGGTATTCAACCCCACCGTTGCCGTCGTAGCAAACTCACCGCCGAACT
Organism: Aegilops bicornis; assembly: GCA_021605145.1. Lineage (NCBI taxonomy): Eukaryota > Viridiplantae > Streptophyta > Magnoliopsida > Poales > Poaceae > Aegilops > Aegilops bicornis. Next base: position 254,021,631 of record CM038671.1, on the reverse strand, counting down.
AGGGTATGAGTTCAATCTTTTGTGCTAATTCCTTACTCCGATTCTTAGCACAATGCAATGCCATATTCTTTACCACATATGAGATCAATCTATCCAAAGAAAACGTCCCTTAGATTAGGTTTGATTCGAAAATTTAGGGTTAGGTTTCTGCCGAACTCATCTCGGATCGACCGAGTTGTGGAAATCGGTCTCACCGATTTGGCTTAGGCCATTGCACTTGCACTTTTTGGTCTGACCGGAAGCTGCAAATCAGTGCAACCGATTCAACTCTCAGTGAAACCCTAGCAATCTCGAAGCCACCAAACTGTGTCTCGGTCTGACCGAGTTCACTAGTTTAGACTCCAAAAGTTGCTTCGGTGTCACCGAGTTTAACAAATCGGTAGCTCCGAAATGCTTTCTGTGGAGAACTAAATCTAAGTTTTTGACTCATCTGTTTTGCAAAAACTCTGCACTTTGTGATGCTCATCCACTCTATCTCATCTATATCTATTCACAGGGTCTGCATTGTCCGGGTTTGCTTGCGAATGTCGACCAGTGATAGCCAAAACAAATCAGAAGAGCAAGTGCACATGAGTGAGGTCACTAGTCCCTCAAGCAGCTATGATGAGGGCAGTAGGAGCACTCCAAGCAATTTGCCCAAGGCAGCCACTAGAACAAGGAAGAAGTGAACCTCAGACTCTGAGGATGAGGACTATGTGGCTACTGAGGAGGAAGTCAGCTCCAAAAAGGAAGTCCTGAAGAAGGAATATGGCACTGCTGCTGCAACAAAGCCTGGTCTGCATAAGAAGGCACCTGCTAAGAGAGTTCCAATGTCTAAGGCCGGGGCTTCCACTCAGGAACCTTCAAAATCAATTGGAGGAGAGGCTGCTGGTGAGGATAAGAAGAAGAAGGAGAAAAAGAGAGGAAGATGGTGCAAGAAGGTGGACCCCATGGCAGAATTTGAAAGGCATTCATCTGAAGAAGAAGATGAAGAGGAAGAGGATGCTGCACCAGCAACCAAGTACCAAAAGCTGATGAGGGATGCTATTAAGTCAAGGGCTGCCCCTTCAAAGCCAAAGACTGCCCCCAAAGCTACTGCTCAAGCTCAAAAGACATTCCAGCTGAAGAGAAGAACAAGGCCCCAGTGCCTGAGATGGAAGAAGAAGATGCTGAAGCCCAAGTGCTAAGGAAACTTAAACCAAAGATTCCAGATCATAATGACAGCCATCCAGTGGCAGAGGATATGAGCATCAGGAGGATGCAGGTCTGAGACTTTGGAGACAAAGTGACCCTTATGCTGTGAGAAGGAAGACTGCTATGGACTACAGGTTCCACACCAAAGAACAACAAGATTTCTATCAAACCATTCTGCTGGATAAAAAGCCTATAGTCTGTGATATGAAGTGGGTTGATTGGGAATACATTGATGAGAATGAAGACTATTTTCTAGGTGTACATGAAAGCTTCAAAGCATGTGGTGTTGACAATTTTGTAGGTCAAAAGCTGACAAAATGCAATGATGAACTCATCATGCAATTCTACTCCACAGCTCATTTTTATCCAGATGGTAGAATTGTATGGATGGATGTCTGAGGGTACAAGGTGCCAGTCAACTGTTGATGAGTTGGCAAAATTGATCAAAGCCCCTGAAGAGCATGAAGATGACTTGGATGTCTATGCCAAGAAGAAGAAAGACCACAACTCTATGGCAAACATGTACAAAGAGATCCCAGACAAAGCATTGGATACACATAGATTTGGATCTGTACATTACTTGTTGTCTGGTCTAGCTACAATCAACACAATCTTGAGGCATACATTGTTGCCCAAATCTGGAGATCACAAGATGATCAGAGGCCATTCAATCAACTTGCTGCAGATATTTGATGTACCTCAGAAATTTATGGTCATGAGTCTGATTGTTGAAACAATCAAGAGGACAGCTGCAGATTGGAAGAGATCTTGTGGGTATGCTCCACATATCAGGTGCTCATCAACTCCAAGATGGGCACAGGCACTTATTTGTTAGACAAGGAGCATTTACCTTTGAGACCATAATTTGAGGATAACACTATTGTGATGAATGTAGAGGATCCCACATCTGTGCACGCACAAGAGAAGAGAGAAAAGGCAAGGGCTGAGAAGGCTGCAAAGATGCCAAGTGTTGAGGAGGCATCTCAAGTATTTCTGAAATCCAAACAAGATCAGCTTGCATATCTGATTCAAGCAACTTTGAGGATTGAGAAGGGCTTGGCCACCACGACTCAAAATCGGAGAGCTTGGAGAGGATCATTGAGACCAAGTTCTATGATCTTGATCTTAAAGTAGAGATGTAGACAAATGTTGAGCAGCTCGGGAGGAAGCAGAGGAGAAGATAGGGAAGGCTACCACAGATGCCTTCGGAGAGTGCCTAGAGGTCGAGGTCTGCTGCGGTGCCCATGGTCGACACTAGAGCAACTACTTGACCAAGAAGAATCAGCCTGCCACCTCCAGTTGCCACTCCACCAGCTCCAACAACATCTACTGATGCCTTCGTCCTTGGAGTCCTCTCAACACCACTTCCCGAAGACCAAGCCTAGAGAGATGCATAGCACTATGCATTTTCAAACTTTTTGGTAACTTGTTGCCAAAGGGGGAGAAATGTATAGATCATAGGCTTCGAGAGAGAGTGTTTTGCTTCTTTGTTTCTCTTGCTATTTGCTCGTTTAATACTCTTTATGTCCTTGTGTGAGATACTTGTATGATCATGTGTTTGATCATATTCAACTTTAATGTTTGCTTGGATGATATTATCCTTTATATCCCTTATATGATCATTCACTTTGCTTGGTGATGAGTGCATGTTTTTAATTTCTATCATTTTGAGCGCTCCACCAAGATGTATGTGACATGGAAGAGTAACCCATGTTCCTAATCGATTGTGCATTTTCATTCAAAAGCAAATTTTAAATAATGCACAAATTTAGGGGGAGCCCTTGCTTATCACATACTTCTCAAAGCGACGATGTATTTCAATCTTATTATCATTTGCCGAAGCTTTGATCTATATGTTGTCATCAATTACCAAAAAGGGGGAGATTGAAAGTGCAACTATCCCTGGGTGGTTTTGGTAATTACTAACAACATATAGCTCATTGAACTAATGATATTTCAAGATGATCATTTCAAAAAGTTCAATGATTGGCATGGCATGGATTAGGAATGTGGACCCCTCAAAATGCTAAGGACTCTTATTGGCTCAAGCTCAAGACTCTACATTTTCATTTTAGTGATCCAAGATCACATTGAGTCCATAGGAAAAGCCAATACTATTGAAAGGGGATGAGGTGTTGCTTAATGGCTTGCTTGCTCAAAATGCTTAGTGATATGCTCCAAAAGCCCTCAACCACTTTCTCATTTACAGATATGTCCCACACCAAAAGTCAAACTCAGCCCTACCGATTTGATCTATCCGGCGCCACCGAGTTCATTTGACATAGCCACTGCCAGAAACCCTAGTCACTTCAGTCTCGCCGATAGGGATCTCAGTCTCACCAAGATGGGATTGAAAACTCTCTGTTTGCCTTCGTAACGTTTCGGTCCAACTGAGATGAGCGATCGGTCCCACCGAGTTCGCAATGCAAACTCTCTGTTTCCTTTTCGTAACGTTTCGGTCTCACCGAAATGACCGATTCGGTCCCACCGAGTTTGCCTGACCAACTCTCTGTTTGCCTATTATAGAAATCGGTCCTACCGAGTTTATGTGATCGGTCTCACCGGGATTACGTTATGCCCTAACCCTAATGAAATCGATCCCACTGAGTTGACATGTCGGTCGCACCGAAAAGCCTAACGTTCACAGTTTGAACTGAATCGGTCTGACCGAGTTTTCTGATTCGGTCCCACCGAGTTTGGTAAATTGTGTGTAACGGTTAGATTTTGTGTGGAGGCTATATATACCCCTCCACCCACTCTTAATTCGTGGAGAGAGCCATCAGAACGTGCCTACACTTCCAGCATACATTTTATGAGAGAGAACCACCTAATCATGTGTTGAGACCAAGATATTCCATTCCAACCACAAGAATCTTGATCTCTAGCCATCCCCAAGTTGCTTTCCACATCATCTTTCCACCAAATCCAGATCTGTGAGAGAGAGTTGAGTGTTGGGGAGACTATCATTTGAAGCACAAGAGCAAGGAGTTCATCATCAACACACCATCTATTACCTTTTGGAGAGTGGTGCCTCCTAGATTGGTTAGGTGTCACTTGGGAGCCTCCGTCAAGATTGTGGAGTTGAACCAAGGAGTTTGTACGGGCAAGGAGATTGCCTACTTTGTGAAGATCTACCCTAGTGAGGCAAGTCCTTCGTGGGCGATGGCCATGGTGGGATAGACAAGGTTGCTTCTTCGTGGACCCTTCGTGGGTGGAGCCCTCCGTGGACTCGCGCCCCCGTTATCCTTCGTGGGTTGAAGTATTCATCAACGTGGATGTACGATAGCACCACCTATCGGAACCACGGAAAAAATATCCGCGTCTACATTGTATTTTCCCTCTCCAAACTCCTCCCTTTACCTTCATATGCAATGTTTTACATTCTGCTGCTATACTCTTAGACTTGCATGTATAGGTTGATTGCTTGACTTGTTCTAAGTTGCTAAAATCTGCCAAGACTTAAAATTGGGAAAAGGCTAGATTTTTATTTGGTCAAGTAGTCTAATCACCCCCCCCCCCCCATTAGACATACTTCTGATCCTACAACGGTGCCGAAGAGGCTAGAAATGATGGAAGGGTGAGAGTGCGGATAATCCATGGACTCAACATTAGTCTTAAAGAACTCACATACTTATTGCATATGTCTAGAAGCTATCGAAACAAAGCATTAGACGCATTCTCCTAGGGGGATAGATTAGTAGGAAAAAGACCATTGCTCGTCCCCGACCGCCACTCATAAGGAAGACAATCAATAAATAAATCATGCTTCGACTTCATCACATAACGGTTCACCATACGTGCATGCTACGGGAATCACAAACTTCAACACAAGTATTTCTACAATCCACAATTACCCACTAGCATTACTCTAATATCACCATCTTTATATCGCAAAACTATTGCAAGGAATCAAACATATCATATTCAGTGATCTATAAGTTTTATGTACGATTTTATGACTAACCATGTGAATGACCAATTCCGGTCAACTCTCTAAATAGATATAAGTGAAGCAAGAGAGTTTAATTCTTTCTACGGAAGATATGCCCATGCTCTAACAAATATAAGTGAAGCAAAAGAGCATTCTACAAATGGCGGTTTTCTATGTGTGAGAAGCAGGCAATCCAAACTTCAAAAAGATATAAGTGAAGCACATGAAGCATTCTATAAAGCCATACTCAAAAGATATAAGTGAAGTGCAAAGAGCATACTATAAATCAACCAAGGACTATCTCATACCAGGCATGGTGAATTTATTAAAAGAAAAGTAAAAATGCACACTACGCTCCAAGATTTACGCATGTCATGTGACGAATAAAAATATAGCTCCAAGTAAAATTACAGATGATCGCTAGAAGAAAGAGGGGATGCCTTCTGGGGCATCCCCAAGCTTAGTTGCTTGTGAGTCCTTGAATATTACCTTGGGGTACCTCGGGCATCCCCAAGCTTAGGCTCTTGCCACTCCTTATTCCTTCATCCATCGCGATCTCACCCAAAACTTGAAAACTTCAATCACACAAAACTTAACAAAACCCTCGTGAGATCCGTTAGTATCATAAAACAAATCACCACTTTAAGTACTGTTGAAAACTAATTCATATTTTATTTTTATATTGTAGCTACTGTAATATAACTTTTCCATGGCTTATACCACCGATACAATCGATAGTTTCATCAAAACGAGCAAAGCAATGCATCAAAAACAGAATATGTCTTAAATAGGACAGTCTGTAGTAATCTAAACATCAACCATACTTATGTAACTCCAAAAATTCTGAAAAATTAGGAAAAAATAAACAATCTGTATAGAAGCACTGTGCAAAAAGTTTCAGAAGCGTTCGACTTCGCAGTAAAAAAAATGTAAAATCACGCACTACAGCCAAAGTTTCTGTTTTTGCACCGCACAAACCAAACAAGCAATCTAATCATCCTAAAGGCAAATCTTGGAACATTATTTTTATAATACAATGGATTTATACGAGGGGATGATTATTTTTGTGAGAATCTTCATGAAAAATTCTACATTGTTTCCAGGAGCATGAACACAAGTGTTCAAGGTCGACCCTCACTTCTCCAATGCATAACTTCCAATCGCTTCTCTTTTGTGATTTTTTTTAGTTCCCCTCTATTCTTTTTGTTTTTAAACTTTATAAAAGCACTCAACAAAAATAAATGACTCTCTAAAACTTCCGGGTTGTCTTCCTGGCAGCGCTTTCTTTAAAGCCATTAAGCTAGGCATAAAGTGGTCAAGTAATGAACCCACCTGGATCCCAAGATATACCAAAGCCAATTTTAATTAACAAGGATTTGGCATTTAGTAATGAGCACAAAGCAACATATATCATGCAATGACGAAGTCTAACTCTCTTCCTGTGCATCGGCATGTCATACAAGAACAATTCATGCACATCAAGTAAAGGCCAATGCATAGTATAAGCTATTTCTTGCAATTCTTTCGTGTTGGGAACATAGAGAGGCGGAGATGTAGTTCCTCTCTCATAATAATTGCAAGTAGGAGCAGCAAGCACATGCATATTATATTCATCAAAATCATCATGTGTAGTGGTAGAATGCAACTCATCAATGTAATCCTTAATAGGTGCAAACTTCTCCGATATAGTGTAGTTTGGAGAATTCAAAAAGGTGATAGGATTATAATGCGTGGGTGCAATAGCAAAAATTTCATTCCTAGAGGAATAATAGTAGGTTCATCTCCATAAGCATAATTCATATTGGCATCATGGCCACAAGCATAGCAATTATCAAGTTCATCAAACAGGGATCAAACGAATCAAAGGGATCATAGCAATTATCATAGCATTCATCCTTCGGTAAGCATGAAGGGAAACTGAAGAATGTATGAGTTGAAGAGTTACTCTCATTAGAAGGTGGGCACGGGTAGCTAATCCGCTCTTCCTATTTTTGTTCTTCGCTCTCCTCGTCATCTTTTTCATCTAATGAGCTCGCGGTGTCATCAATTTCTTCTTCCATAGTTTCCTGCAAAATATTAGTCTCTTCTTGGACAGTGGAGACTTTCTCAATAAACGCATCAATATCGGCATTGTATTTATAATTCTCATAGCAATATTTGAGTATAGCTAAATTTTCAGGTCTGTAAACAGCATCATAAAGATGTTCACACTCTTTCAAAGATTCAATTTCATAAGCACCCATAAAAGCCACGAATTCTTCTATTTGTTCCACATCATAATAATCATATATACCATTAGCATAAGAAGCCAAGGTTTTATCATCATTAAATTTACATGAAAAGGGAAGGTGTGGAGCCTTCATCCTAGAGCAACAAGTATAATCATATCTCAAGTATAGTTGCTGAGCATACCGACGCAACATATAAATTTGATCCCATAATAGTTTCCCTTTTTGAGCCAAGCGATAATCCCTAAAGTATTCACGTTGATCCAATGTTACTCCCATTATATAGTTGAATGGGTTTTTCTCAGGATTATCAAAGTAGTGCATAATATCTGTCACATAACAAACATCGAGGTTTTAGGAGGTTCCCCATCTCCATGAGTAGGAAGTACACCTATTTTTTTGGTATTTCGTGTTCCATATCCATAAGTAAAGATAGAGAACAACTTAGAACAACAAATAAAATCTACTTAGTGATAAAGCAAACAAGCTCACACGAGAATATTCACCCACGCTTATTGCTCCCCAAGACAGCGGCACCGTAAAAGTTCTTGATAACCCACAAGTATAGGGATCAGTTGTAGCCTCTTTCGATAAGTAAGAGTGTCGAACCCAACGAGGAGCTAAAGGTGGAACAAATATTCCCTCAAGTTCTAACGACCACTGATACAACTCTACGCACGCTTAACGTTCGCTTTACCAAGAACAAGTATGAAACTAGAAGTACTTTGTAGGTGTTGTTGGATAGGTTTGCAAGATAATAAAGAGCACGAAAATAAAATCTAGGGGCTGTTTAGATAAAGACACAACTAAGTTAGTTTTAGTATAGAGCTTTTTGTCACGAGAAAGCTATTTGTCCCTAGGCAATCGATAACTAGACCGGTAATCATTATTGCAATTTTATGAGGGAGAGGCATAAGCTAACATACTTTCTTTTCTTGAATCATATGCACTTATGATTGGAACTCTAGCAAACATCCGTAACTACTAAAGATCATTAAGGTAAAACTCAACCATAGCATTAAAGTATCAAGTCCTCTTTATTCCCATACGCAAACAACCTACTTACTCGTGTATGTGCTTCACATCACTCCATACCCACCATAAGCAAATCATGAACATATTGCAAGCCCTACAATGGGATCCCTCACGCTTCATGGCGACACGGAGAGCACCATAGGAAAGCACCAATAATAAAACATGCAACTCAAACCAATCATGATCATCAATCAACCCATAGGACAAAACGGATCTACTCAAACATCATAGGATAGCCATACTGTTGGGGAACGCAGTAATTTTAAAAAAAAATCTTACACACACGCAAGATCCATCTAGGTGATGCATAGCAACGAGTGGGAGAGTGTGTCCACGTACCCTCATAGACCGAAAGCGGAAGCATTTAGTAACGCGGTTGATGTAATCGAACGTCTTCGCGATCCAACCGATCCAAGTACCGAACGCACGGCACCTCTGCGATCTGTGCACGTTCAGCTCGGTGACGTCCCTCGTACTCTTGATCCACCTGAGGCCGAGGGAGAGTTTCATCAGCACGACGGCGTGGTGACGGTGATGATGAAGTTGCCGATGCAGGGCTTCGCCTAAGCACTACAACGATATGACCGAGGTGGAAATCTGTGGAGGGGGGCACCTCACACGGCTAAGACCACTATCAACTTGTGTGTCTATGCGGTGCCCCCTTCCCCCGTATATAAAGGAGTGGAGGAGGGGAGGGCCGACCCTCATAGGGCACGCCCTGGGGGGAGTCCTACTCCCAGTAGGAGTAGGTCCCCCCCCCCTTCGCTTGTTCAAGTAGGAAAAGAAGGAAGAGGAAGAGATAGGGAAGGAAAGGGGGGCCGACCCTCCACCCAATTCAGATTGGGCTTGGGTGGGCGCCCTCCACCTGGCCTCCTCCTCCTCTCTCCCACTAAGGCCCAATAAGGCCCATTGACTCCCCGGGGGGTTCTGGTAACCCCCTGGTACTCCGGTAAATGCCCAAACTCATCCGGAACCCTTCTGGTGTCCAAACATAGCCTTCCAATATATCAATCTTTATGTCTCGACCATTTCGAGACTCCTTGTCATGTCTGTGATCACATCCAGGACTCCGAACTACCTTCGGTACATCAAAACACATAAACTCATAATACCGATCGTCATCGAACGTTAAGCGTGCGGACCCTACGGGTTCCAGAACAATGTAGACATGACCGAGACTCACTTCCGGTCAATAACCAATAGCGTAAACTGGATGCTCATATTGGTTCCTACATATTCTACGTAGATCTCTATCAATCAAACCGCATAACAACATGCATTGTTCCCTTTGTCATCGGTATGTTACTTGCTCGAGATTCGATCGTGGGTATCATCATACCTAGTTCAATCTCGTTGCCGGGAAGTCTCTTTACTCGTTCCGTAATGCATCATCCCAAAACTAACTCATTAATCACATTGCCTGCAAGGCTCATAATGATGTGCATTAACGAGAGGGCCCAGAGATACCTCTCCGATACACGGAGTGACAAATCCTAATCCGAGATGCTTGCACCAGTCCATAGATGGATCGCTGGAGCTTGCACATTTTGTTAGCACCTTTAGGATTGACAAAACCTTTTTAGTTGCATCATATACAACTCTTATTTAAGAAATCCATTAAGGAATGTAGTTTTGACATCCATTTGCCAGATTTCATAAAATGTGGCAATTGCTAACATGATTCGGATAGACTTAAGCATCACTACGAGTGAGAAAATCTCATCGTAGTCAACACCTTGAACTTGTCAAAAACCTTTTTCGACAAGTCTAGCTTTGTAGATAGTAACACTACTATTAGCGTCCGTCTTCTTCTTAAAGATCTATTTATTTTCTATTGCTTGCCGATCATCGAGCAAGTCAACCAAAGTCCATACTTTGTTCTCATACATGGATCCCATCTCAGATTTCATGGCCTCAAGCCATTTTGCGGAATCTGGGCTCATCATTTCTTCCTCATAGTTCGTAGGTTTCTCATGGTCTAGTAACATGATTTCCAAAACAGGATTACCGTACCACTTTGGTGCAGAACATATTCTGGTTGACCTACGAGGTTCGGTAGTGACTTTATCTGAAGTTTCATGATCATCATCATTAACTTCCTCACTAATCGGTGTAGGCATCACTGGAACTGATTTCTGTGATGAACTACTTTCCAATTCGGGAGAAGGTACAATTACCTTACCAAGTTCTACTTTCCTCCCACTCACTTCTTTCGAGAGAAACTCCTTCTCTAGAAAGGATCCATTCTTAGCAACGAATATCTTGCCTTTGGATCTGTGATGGAAGGTGTACCCAACAGTTAATTTTGGGTATCCTATGAAGACGCACTTCTCCGATTTGCGTTTGAGCTTATCAGGATGAAACTTCTTCACATAAGCATCGCAACCCCAAACTTTAAGAAACGACAGCTTAGTTTTCTTGCTAAACCACAGTTCATACGGTGTCGTCTCAACGGATTTAGATGGTGCCCTTTTAACATGAATGCAGTTGTCTCTAATGCATAACCCCAAAACGATAGTGGTAAATCGGTAAGAGACATCATAGATCGCACCATATCTAATAAAGTACGGTTATGACGTTCGGACACACCATTACACTGTGGTGTTCCGGGTGGCGTGAGTTGCGAAACTATTCCACATTGTTTCAAATGAAGACCAAACTTGTAACTCAAATATTCGTCTCCACGATCAGATCATAGAAACTTTTTCTTTTTAAGATGATTTTCCACTTCACTCTGAAATTCTTTGAACTTTTCAAATGCTTCAGACTTATGTTTCATCAAGTAGATAAATCATCTGTGAAGGTCAGAAAATAACGACACCCGTCGCGAGCCTCAACACTCATCGGACCGCATACATCAGTATGTATTATTTCCAGTAAGTCACTTGCTCGCTCCATGTTCCGGAGAATGGAGTCTTAGTCATCTTTCCCATGAGGCATGGTTCGCAAGCATCAAGTGATTCCAAAAGCCCATCAGCATGGAGTTTCTTCATGCGCTTTACACCAATATGACCTAAACGGCAGTGCCACAAATAAGTTGCACTATCATTATTAACTTTTAATCTTTTGGCTTCAATATTATGAATATGTGTATCACTACGATCGAGATACAATAAACCATTTATATTGAGTGTATGACCATAGAAGGTTTTATTCATTTAAATAGAACAACAATTATTCTTTGACTTAAATGAATAACCGTATTGCAATAAACATGATCCAATCATATTCATGCTCGCAAACACCAAATAACATTTATGTTAGCTTCAACACTAATACCGAAGGTAAAAGGAGTGTGCGATGGTGATCTTATCAACCTTGGAATCACTTCCAACACACATCATCACCTCGCCCTTAACTAGTCTCTGTTTATTTCGTAACTCCCGTTTCGAGTTACTACTCTTAGCAAGCGAACCAAAGATTATCAAATACCAGGGGTTGCTATAAACACTAGTAAAGTACACATCGATAACATGTATATCAAATATACCTTTGTTCACTTTGCTATCCTTCTTATCTGCCAAGTATCTAGGGCGGTTCCACTTCCAGTGACCATTTCCTTTGCAATAGAAGCACTCAAGTTCAGGCTTGGGTCTAGCTTTGGGCTTCTTCACGGGGATGACAACTTGTTTGTCATTCTTCTTGAGGTTCCCTTTCTATCCCTTTGCCCTTTTCTTGAAACTAGTGGTCTTGTTAACCATCAACACTTGATGCTTTTCTTGATTTCTACCTTTGCCGATTTTAGCATCGCGAAGAGCTTGGGAATTGTTTTCGTTATCCCTTGCATATTATAGTTCATCACGAAGTTCTAGTAACTTGGTGAGACTCTGACTAGAGAACTTTGTCAATTACTATCTTATCTGGAAGATTAACTCCCACTTCATTCAAGCAATTGTAGTACCCAGACAATCTGAGCACATGCTCACTGGTTGAGCTATTCTCCTCCATCTTGTAGGCAAAGAAATCTTGTCGAGGTCTCATACCTCTTGACACGGGCATGAGTATGAAATACCAATTTCAACTCTTGGAACATCTTATATGCTCCATGGCGTTCAAAACATTTTTTAAGTCCTGGTTCTAAGCCGTAAAGCATGGTGCACTAAACTATCAAGTAGTCATCATGCCGAGCTTGTCAAAACGTTCATAACGTCTGCATCTACTCCTGCAATAGTTCAGTCACCTAGCGGTGCATCAAGGACATAATTTTTTTTGTGTAGCAATGAGGAAAATCCTCAGATCACGGACCAAGTCCGCATCATTGCTACTATCATCTTTCAACTTATATTTCTCTAGGAACATATAAAGAATAAACGGGGAGCTACATCGAGAGCTATTGATCTACAACATAGGTATGCTAATACTACCAGGACTAAGTTCATGATAAATTAAAGTTCAATTAGTCATATTACTTAAGAACTCCCACTTAGATAGACATCCCTCTAATCATCTAAGTAATCACGTGATCCAAATCAACTAAACCATGTCTGATCATCACGTGAGATGGAGTAGTTTTCAATGGTGAACATCACTATGTTGATCATATCTACTATATGATTCACGCTCGACCTTTTGGTCTCAGTGTTCCGAGGCCATATCTGCATATGCTAGGCTCGTCAACTTTAACCCGAGTATTCTGCGTGTGCAAAACTGGCTTGCACCCGTTGTATGTGAACGTAGAGCTTATCACACCCGATCATCATGTGGTGTCTCATCACGAAGAACTGTCGCAATGGTGCATACTCAGGGAGAACACTTATACCTTGAAATTTTAGTAAGGGATCATCTTATAAAGCTACCGTCGAACTAAGCAAAATAAGATGTATAAAAGATAAACATCACATGCAATCAATATAAGTGATATGATAAGGACAACATCAACTTGTGCCATTGATCTCCATCTCCAAAAGCACCGTCATGATCACCATAAATCACCGGCTTAACACCTTGATCTCCATCGAGGCATCGTTGTCGTCTCGCCAACTATTTCTTCTATGACTATCGCTACTGCTTAGTGATAAAGTAAAGCAATTACATGGCGATTGCATTTCATACAATAAAGCGACAACCATATGGCTCCTGCCAGCTGCCGATAACTATGTTACAAAACATGATCATCTCATACAACAATTTATATAATCACATCTTGACCATATCACATCACAACATGCCCTGCAAAAAACAAGTTAGACGTCCTCTACTTTTTTGTTGCAAGTTTTACATGGCTGCTATGGGCTTGGCAAGAACTGTTCTTACCTACGCATCAAAACCACAACGATTTTTCGTCAAGTGTGTTGTTTTAACCTTCAACAAGGACCGGGCGTAGTCAAACTCGATTCAACTAAAGCTGGAGAAACAGACACCCACTAGCCACTGTAATGCGGGCGCAGCGGTAGAAACCGGTCTCATGAACGCGGTCATGTAATATCGGTCTGGGCCGCTTCATCCAACAATATCGCCGAATCAAAGTATCACATGCTGGTAAGCAGTATGACTATTATCGCCCAGAACTCTTTGTATTCTACTCGTGCATATAACATCTACACATAGACCTGGCTCTGATGCCATTGTTGGGGAAAGCAGTAATTTCAAAAAAAAATCCTACGCACACGCAAGATCCATCTAGGTGATGCATAGCAACGAGCGGGAGAGTGTCCACGTACCCTCGTAGACCGAAAGTGGAAGCTTTTAGTAATGCGGTTGATGTAGTCGGACGTCTTCGCGATCCAACCGATCCAGGTACCGAACGCACGGCACCTGCGCGATCTCCACACGTTCAGCTCGGTGACGTCCCTCGTACTCTTGATCCAAATTGAGGCGAGGAAGAGTTTCATCGACCTGACGGCGTGGTGGCGGTGATGATGAAGTTCACAGACGCGAGGCTTCTAAGCACTACAATGATATGGCCGAGGTGGAAATTGTGGAGGGGGGCACCGCACGGCTAAGACAAGCATCAACTTGTGTGTCTATGGGTGCCCCTTCCCCGTATATAAAGGAGTGGAGGAGGAAGGCCGGCCCTCGTGAGGCGCCTAAGGGGAGTCCTACTCCTAGTAGGAGTAGGTTTCCCCCCTTCCCTTGTTGGAGTAGGAGAAGAAGGAAGAGGGAGAGAGAGGGAAGGAAAGGGGGGTGGCCCCCTACTCAATTCAGACTGGGCTTGGGGGGCGCGCCCTCCGCCTGGCTGCCTCCTCCTCTCTCCCACTAAGGCCCAATAAGGCCCATTGACTCCCCGGGGGGTTCCGGTAACCCCCTGGTACTCCGGTAAATGCCCTTCCAATATATCGATCTTTATGTCTCTACCATTTCGAGACTCCTCTTCATGTCCGTGATCACAACCGGGACTCCGAACTACCTTTGATACATCAAAACACATAAACTCATAATACCGATCGTCATCGAGCGTTAAGCGTGCGGACCCTACGGGTTCGAGAACTATGTAGACATGACCGAGACTCACTTATGGTCAACAAACATTAGCGGAACCTGGATGCTCATATTGGTTCCTACATATTCTACGAAGATCTTTATCGGTCAAACCGCATAACAACATACGTTGTTCCTTTTGTCATCGGTATGTTACTTGCCCGAGATTCGGTCGTCGTATCATCATACCTAGTTCAATCTCGTTACCAGAAAGTCTCTTTACTCGTTCCGTAATGCATCATCCTGCAACTAACTCATTAGTCACATTGCTTGCAATGCTCATAATGATGTGCATTACCGAGAGGGCCCAGAGATACCTCTCCGATACACGGAGTGACAAATCCTAATCTTGATCTATGCCAACCCAACAAACACCTTTGGAGACACCTATAGAGCATCTTTATAATCACCCAGTTATGTTGTGACGTTTGATACCACACTAAGTGTTCCTCCGGTATTCGGGAGTTGCATAATCTCATAGTCAGAGGAACATGTATAACTCATGAAGAAAGCAATAGCAATAAAACTAAACGATCATAGTGCTAAGCTAACGGGTGGGTCTTGTCCATCACATCATTCTCTAATGATGTGATCCCGTTCATCAAATGACAACACATGTCTATGGTCAGGAAACATAACCATCTTAAAGCTAGTCAAGTAGAGGCATACTAGGGACACTCTATTTTTGTCTATGTATTCACACATGTACTAAGTTTCCGGTTAATACAATTCTAGCATGAATAATAAATATTTATCATGATATAAGGAAATAAATAATAAATTTATTATTGCCTCTAGGGCATATTTCCTTCACATACATCATTGGAAAATAATATATAGTGTTGAGTGATACGTCCATTTTGCATCATGTTTTCTTACTGTTATTTATAATGTTTTTATCCATAATAATGCTTTTTGGAGTAATTCTAATGCCTTTTCTCTCATAATTTGCAAGGTATACACCAAGAGGGAGAAGTCCGGCAGCTAGAAATCTGGACCTAGAAAAGCTATGTCAGGCCACCTATTCTGCACAACTCCAAACAAGTTGAAACTTCACAGATTTTTATGGAATATTTAAGAATTATTGGAGAAAATAACTACGGAGGGGCCCACTAGGTGGGCACAACCCACCTGGCACGACAGGGAGCAGGCGGCGCCTCAGTGGGTTGTGCTCACCCAGGCCCGCCTCCGCTGCCCATCTTCTGGTATACAAGTCATTTTGACCTAGAGAAAATAAGGGGAGGATTTACGGGACGGAGCGTCGCCGTCTCGAGGCGGAACTTGGGTAGGAGCACTTTTGCCCTCCGGCTGAGCGATTCCGCCGGGGGAACTTCCCTCCCGGAAGGGGAATCATCATCATCATCATCACCAACAAATCTCCCATCTTGGGGAGGGCAATCTCCATCAACATCTTCAACAGCACCATCTCATCTCAAACCCTAGTTCATCTCTTGTGTTCAATCCTGTTACCGGAACTATAGATTGGTGATTGTGGGTGACTAGTAATGTGGATTACATCTTGTAGTTGATTACTATATGGTTTATTTGGTGGAAGATGTTCAGATCCAATATGCTATTTAATACCCCTCTGATCATGAGCATGTTTATCATTTGTGAGTGATTACTTTTGTTCTTGAGGTCACGGGAGAAATCATGTTGCAAGTAATCATGTGAATTTGATATGTGTTTGATATTTTGATAGTATGTATGTTGTTATTCCCTTAGTGGTGTCATGTGAACGTCGACTACATGACACTTCACCATATTTGGGCCCTAAGGGAATGCATTGTGGAGTAGCAATTAGATGATGGGTTGTGAGTGTGAGAAGCTTAAACCCCGGTTTATGCGCTTATTCCGTAAGGGACCGATTGCATCCAAAAGTTTATTGCTATGGTTAGAATTTATTCTTAATACTTTTCTCGTAGTTGCGGATGCTTGCGGGAGGGTTAATCATAAGTAGGAGGATTGTTCAAGTAAGAACAACACCTAAGCACCGGTCCACCCACATATCAAATTATCAAAGTAGCGAACACGAATTAAACCAACATGATGAAAGTGACTAGATGAAATTCTCGTGTACCCTCAAGAACGTTTGCGTATCATAAGAGACCGTTTTGGCCTGTCCTTTGCCTCAAAAGGATTGGGCTACCTTGTTGCACTTTTTTACTACTATTGTTACTTGCTCGTTATAAATTATCTTGCTATCAAACTACTCCGCGACTTACAATTTCAGCACTTGCAGGCATTACCTTACTAAAAACTACTTGTCATTTCCTTCTGCCCCTCGTTGGCTTCGACACTCTTACTTATCGAAAAGAGCTACAATTGATCCCCTATACTTGTGGGTCATCGTTGAGCACCATGTTTAAGTAGAGACTACAGCGGGTAAAAGAGGGGTTACACCGCTGCATAGAGGGGGAGACAGTTGGTGATAACGGCGGTGAAGTTGTTGGTGTAGCTCGTTGTCGTGATGATGGCCCCGGCGGCGTTCCGGCGCCACCGGGAGAGAGCCCCCCTTCTTCTTCTTCTTCTTCCTTGACCTTCCCCCTAGATGGGAGAAGAGTTTCCCCTCTGGTCCTTGGCTTCCATGGTGGCGGAGGGGCGGGAGCCCCTCCGAGATTGGATCTCTCTCTCTCTCTGTTTCCTTCTGTTTCTGTGCTCCTTGATTCTGGCCTTTCACCGTTTCTTAAATTCCCGGAGATCCGTAACTCCGATTGGGCTGAAATTTAACACGATTTTTATCCACATATTAGCTTTCTTGCGGCCGAAGAAGGGAACCAACCGCCTTACGGAGTGGCCACAAGGTCGAGGGCACGCCCTACCCCACAGGGCCAGCCCTCCGACATCGTGGGCCCCTCGGGCATCATCTCACGTTGATTCTTTTTCCCAAATATCACATATATTCCAAAAATAATCTCCGTAAGTTTTTATCCCGTTTGGACTCTGTTTGATATGGATTCTCTGCAAAACAAAAAAGATGCAACAAACAGGAACTGGCACTGGGCACTGGATCAATATGTTAGTCCCAAAAATAGTACAACAAGTTGCCAAAAGTATGTAGAAGTTGTAGAATATTGGCATGGAACAATAAAAAATTATAGATACGACGGTGACGTATCAGGCAACGCCATCCATCGCGCGGGATGAGCCCCTCCTCTGCAAGCTCCTCCAGCCGCCGTGCCGAGACGGGCGATGGGATCCAATCCCCCGTCGCACCTCCGGCCGCCGCACCGGAGCCGGAAGAGGAGGACTTCCCGGCCTTCTTTGCCTTTTCCGCCTTGGTCGTGGAGTCTCTCGCCATCACTCTGGAGGTTCTGCGCACTCGAGTAGAGAAGACAAGAGGAGGATCTGGAGCAAAAAAGAAGGGGATTTGAGGTCTCGTCCGCAATCTCCAAACCTTTTATATCACAGAGCGAATCGCGAGCCAGATCTCACGCTGCAGATATATGGATCAACGCCCCTCGAGACAGAGCTTCGCACAGAGCAAGTGCCACACGTGGTGGATATCGTTTGCGAAAATCGAGGGGCCACGCCCCCACTTTCCCCACTAACGCTGGCGTTACACGCTTCATACAAGACGCACAAATTCAAATCCCGGGATTTCCGGGCCGAATCAATCCGATTGATTACCCACAATCCCTTTCCTAAAGGACGCATGTCATCTGACTGACCACCTTCCATGGGGACCCATGCACTCTATCATGTTAAACACCTGACTGAAGTCTTCTTCAGGATTGTTATGTGACGAGCTTGACATCCCTCCGCGTGTTCACTTGGCCCTCTTAGTAGGCTCCAAGGCGCATGACTCGTAAACCTGGACTCATAGAAGGCCCGCACTGGCATTCCCCTGGGATAAGGAGTGGCACCTCTCCATAGAGTCAGACCACGCGCCGGCGTCGCCATCGAGTTGTAATGGCATGCCCTCACTCGGGCCCCTAGTCTATCTCCTCTGAGAGACAAATGAATGCCACTAGGGTTTTCTCGGTGATCAACAACACCCAAAGGACTGTGTAAACTGTAGTCCGTAATCCGCTTGTGTTTCGCTTCAAGGAACAAAGAATCCACTCCACTCGGAAACATATTAGAATGCTCACGCGGCACCCGGACTCAATTGAAGGATCGGCCTGTTTGTCCTACGAAATCCCAACCAATTCGGTGGCTAATGATGTGGTCACCTATTACAGGTAGGGTAAAGGACCCATCATTTGGGACCCACATGGGGCCCATCACCACCATGGGTAGGTCCTTGGACCATGCTAGCATTCGGATGTTTACATCAGGAGGTCCACTCGGACAGCTCGACAGCACTCGGACGACCACACGCCACTCAGCTGATGGACCACCACTCAGACCAAGAAGACAGGAGGGCGTCGTGGGAGCTGCAACGGTCGAAGAATCCTAGTCATCTTTTAACAAGATTCAGGGCTACCGTTACCAGTAACTATTGTAGTAGAGGCTCATCACACCTGTAACTGAAGCCTTCCGTGTCATTTAATGGCTCGGCGGTGTGGGAGACATGGGGCTGCAGCGCACTCTATATAAGCCGCACCCCCCTCAATAGTCGGGCATAAGAAATCTTTGTAACTATACCCATCAAAGCAAAGCAAGCCTCGGGGCACGAGAGGTAGGGCTTTTACCTCCGGCGAGAGGGACCTGAACTCGTTAAACACCGAGTGTTTCACCTGCGCCGTAGCTAGGCTCTGCCCCTCTTATTCGTACCCCTAGTACTCATTGCCAGGATCGTAACCCCGACACTAGCCATGAAAGGGGTAAGTGAGGGGGCAAAGTGGGCAAGTTACATGGCCTAAAGGCCAACTACGTACTTGTGACGACCCGGATGATCCGGACCATGTCCCGGACGATCCACGCATCTTTCAGATGACTTGGGTGGGGTTCCATACAATCCGGCTTCAGGGCAAGCCTTCGGTCGCCATAGCCCAATGATACGGTTGATGCCTGATGGTAGCTAGAACTACGTCGGTATTTCCCCGGAGAGGGAGGGATGATGTAGCACAACGATGGTAGAGTATTTCCCTCAGTTATGAAACCAAGGTATCGAACCAGTAGGAGAACCAAGCAACACAACGTAAACAACACCTGCACACAAATAACAACACCTCGCAACCCGACGTGTTAAAGGGATTGTCAATCCCTTTCGGGAAACGACGCCAGAAATTGGCAAGCGGACATGAGGTAAATTGTAGTAGATTGAAATAATAGATCGCAAATAAATAAAGTGCAGCAAGGTATTTTTGTAATTTTTGGTTTAACAGGTCTGAATAAAAATGCAAAGGAAAATTAGATCGCAAGCAAATATATGAGAAAGAAGACCCGGGGCCGTAGGTTTCACTAGTGGCTTCTCTCGAGAAAAATAGCAAACGGTGGGTAAACAAATTACTGTTGGGCAATTGATAGAACTTCAAATAATTATGGCGATATCGAGCAATGATCATTACATAGGCATCACGTCCAAGATTAGTAGACCGACTCACCTTACATCTACTACTATTACTCCACACATCGACCGCTATCCAAAGCATGCATCTAGTGTATTAAGTTCATGGAAAAGCGGAGTAATGCAATAAGAACGATGACATGACACTACTAGGAAAACCCTATTTTGCCTATCGATGGCGTGGAGACGACGCGCTGCGATAAAGGCTTCTGACTAACGATGTAGCGATGGCGCTGTCGACCCACCTTCTTGCTATACATGGCTAGCGATGGCGGCGCTTTTAGTGCAAAGCACGCAGCTAATATCTGCATCGCTTTTTAGCAGGAAGCGCTCTTTGGTAAGGGAGCACTACGCTAACTTTGTTCCCCTCGCTTCGCTAGTTTTATTAGTTTACATTTTTTTCTGCATATTTGTTTTGTATTTGAATAGGCTTTATACAATAATCTTTAGCATATCATACACATACAAATGTAATCATAGCATATACATACAAATAGTCTCATCAAATCATGTCATCATCATAATCATCATCCAACACAAAGTGGTCTCTCGTCATCATCTCAAAAATAGTGATACAAGTCTCGATTACTTGCAACTACATCATCATCCATCTAAACAATGATATATGCGAGAAGAACTATCACTTTGAGTGAGAGCGGAACTATGCAGTACATGAGTTCGTATCCATCTCTCGCATTAGCGTGAACCTAAACTAACTATACTGCCTGTCGCTCGAAAACCGGAAACCGGTACACCTGATCCTGACACTGCGACCACTCGTCGTATATATACTCCTGGCGTAGCACTTCTTCGCCATCGATGATCTATGCACCTGCATCGTCACATGAGTCGATGATATGCAACATATATAGTTGAGCAACAGAAAGAGACAGACTTGGCAAAAATAGAAGCAACATATCATAAGCATAAATAACAAAGTTGATCGTACCCAAAAATGCCCTAACTAGAGTGATAAATAAGCTAGTCGAGGAGGACGGTTTATTTACATCACAAATAAAGTTTAAATAGTGCATAACTCAAAGTTTCGTCATACAGAAAGTATGGACTAAATGGACACATTGTCATATATCGACAATCGCTCCAACATGTAGTGTCGTCCATCCAAGTCAGGGAGATAGTCCCCGAGCCTAGTGAAAGGCTTCAGGTCGAGACGCTGAGCGGCTACCCATGTTCGGACGTCTTCCCGTGACATTTGTCCTTCTTCGTAGAACATCTCTGTTTTTTCGATGACCTCCTTCATGATGATTTGGGCAAGTTCGCGCTGGATGTGATAGAACTCAGCTCGAAGTCGATGATCCTCGATATCTCCTACGTTCTTTGCCCATTGGAGAATATGGGCATCGCCGAGATGTAGGTGACATGCGAAGGTTACGGTGATCCCGTCTGTACTCCAGCATGTGGTGTAGGACATAGAATCCATCATTAAGAGAATCATTCGGTTGCTGGATGCAGTAGAAGTCGGTTTTATGGCCGAAGGCGAGCCTACCGCCCCTTCTCTTCTTGTCCTTGACCTCTCCACCCCGTGCGTCGTAGTAAAACATAGCACTGTAGAGAGCAGACTTGATGTGGGTGTAATCCTTTTTGTTAATGTTCTTCGACGAGTCCAAGTAAAGAGTGTGGGAGTATCGGGGGTAGAGGATGATGAGGACGGCGCGCCCTTATTTCGCAAAATAAGTACACCTCAAATTAATTAGCCTCCACCGTGCAAATGAATGATTGAAATCGAAGGAAGGATATCCGCGTGGATGACTTACAGGGGATGATACGGCACGAGAATCACCTCCTTGTCCTTATTGGCGAGCATGAAATTGACGATGTATTCCCTCGCGTATTCACAGTGCTTTGCACAGACTCCCAAGAAGCCCTCATGCATGAAGTACGGGTCAGCGACACAGATATGAGGTATCTGCTCAACCCCAATGAGGTAGTTCATGTGCAAGGCATAAAGCCGGACAAACGTAAAATCCAGCTTCTTCACGTGAAACATGTTGAATATGTAATCGAATTGAAGGAAGAACTTCTCCGCGGGGAATGTGTCGACGTACAACAATTGCCGCAGAATGTTAACCACGTAGAGTGGGTATCCTGGATCTTTCGAGGCGATGAGGCCTTTCTCTATCCCCAGCACATCATCACGAAGTCTCCTTAGATCGCCGAATCTGGCCCCTAGCGCTGCTTCAGGTAGGATTGGTTGACCGGGGATATGCCATTTTTCCGCACCGGGGATATCTATACGGTCTTAAACCCGAGGCTGCTGAGGCGGCTGGATCATAGAAGCAGCTTTTTTGCCTTTCCTCGGTCTCTTCCTAGACTTCTTTACTACCGGAAGGTCGTCCATAATACGCCTCCGGAGACGGCAGTTCAGGCACCGACTCATGACGCTCAAACCCTAAGTAGGCGCCAGTATTGACATACTGTTGAGTGTCATCGTCATCCTCATCCTCATCTATGGCAACGTCACCAGCTTCTAATGGAGCCTTTTCCTCACCCCCTCCGCTATCACCCAGCATGACAGCCGACGCTAATTGGGTAAGTGAGATGTTAATGTTCATACCTAACGGCGTGCTCGTGGGTGTGCTCCCGGCCGCCTCCAGACGAAGCAGACTCTTTGGCCACAACATGACCCACCCATTGCAACAATCACCAAGCCGCCGCAGGGTCTCGTCGTCATCCCCCACTAGTACTAGAGGAGCCAAATTCTCGTGGCCCAGTTTGACACTGGTCACGGAAACCTTGAAGACGTCCGGGGGTATAGGCTGTGGAACAATGGTTCCTTCTGCTCCATTATCGTTGCCTTCCCCATGTCCACCTTCTGGTCGCCGATGGTGTACAATATGGTGCACGGGGTTTCATCGGCCTGCAAAGAAAAGTCTGTGACATGAGACATCCGAAAGGCAAAGAAAACAGGAGATTATACATTTATTGAAGGGGGCCGGTGTGACAGATACCGTGAGGGCGTCGAGCTCAGCCAAAGATGAAGCACCGCCGAGCACGTCCGGTGCGGAGCAGTTTAGGAAGCGAGTCACGAGCCGGTGCGGAAGCCGTGTGGGAGCAGAGTGCAATGCAGGTCTTTGGTGCAGCGATAGTCGAGCCGCTCCCAAGAAGTCGACAAGGGAAAGTCCGCTGCATTTTTTTCTCGATTTTGCTCGCTTCCAATTGAAAGCGGCGGAACCAAGGTAGTAGACATATCTACAAGCACCTGTTTTGGCGGCAGCTATCGCTATTCTTGTTATCTCGAGATGATTTCTTCTCAACCGCAATCTCAACCTTCTTGTCAGTGTTTTCTTCAGTTAACCTCCGTCTTTCCTTTCTCTCCTCCGTGGTCTCATGGTAATACTTCTTCCATGTGGCTCCGTCTCCGACACCGTGCACGCGTCCATACGACGGTCGAGTCTCCACCGGGAGTCCTTTCAATATGTTCAACGCCCGGTTGAACGGAGTGTCCCAGGCCTCGCTTAACGCCTCAGACGGCGAGTCGCTTTCGGCCGCAATCATGTGCTGCTCTCTCTGCAAAAGGCACAAGGATCGTTTACAAATATGACTAATGTGCAGTCGAATTGATCAGAAACTAAAATTACCGGCAGTCTCATGAACTCCGTCGTGACCGCATTCATCTCGAAAACCTTCTTCACTGGGTCCCAACGGTGCCGGGCCCTGAGGAAGTCACGCTCCTGCGGAACGGTGAACTCCGCCAAGGGGTCTGGGATTGATAGAGGCGAGGGTGTCCCGATCTTTCGATGAGATGATAACTATCGATTTGGTGGAGACGACTTTGACGATCCGACTACAAACGTGCATGACGTTGCTCCTTAGCAATCGCTAAACCAACTCCGAGAGGTTATTGACCACGCTGCAGCACAATCAACCTGACCACGAAGGTCTATTCCTGCGAGCAATCAAAGAACAAGCAATAATATGATAATGCAATCTGAATATTGCGAATATAGATGAAGTATTGGAAGGAAATATGCCCTAGAGGCAATAATAAAGTTATTATTTATTTCCTTATTTCATGATAAATGTTTATTATTCATGCTAGAATTGTATTAACCGGAAACATAATACTTGTGTGAATACATAGACAAACAGAGTGTCACTAGTATGCCTCTACTTGACTAGCTCATTGATCAAAGATGGTTATGTTTCCTAGCCATAGACATGAGTTGTCATTTGATAAACGGGATCACATCATTAGGAGAATGATGTGATTGACTTGACCCATTCCGTTAGCTTAGCACTTGATCGTTTAGTATTCGGCTATTGCTTTCTTCATGACTTATACATGTTCCTATGACTATGAGATTATGCAACTCCCGGTTTACTGGAGGAACACGTTGTGTGCTACCAAACGTCACAACGTAACTGGGTGATTATAAAGGTGCTCTGTAGGTGTCTCCGAAGGTACTTGTTGGGTTGGTGTATTTCGAGATTAGGATTTGTCACTCCGATTGTCCAAGAGGTATCTCTGGGCCCACTCAGTAATGCACATCACTATAAGCCTTGCAAGCATTGTAACTAATGAGTTAGTTCTTGGAATGATGTATTACGGAGCAGTAAATAGACTTGCTGGTAACGAGATTGAACTAGGTATTGAGATACCGACGATCGAATCTCGGGCAAGTAACATACCGATGACAAAGAGAACAACGTATGTTGTTATGCGGTTTGACCGAGAAAGATCTTCATAGAATATGTGGGAGCCGATATGAGCATCCAGGTTCCGCTATTGGTTATTCACCGGAGACGTGTCTCGGTCATGTCTACATTGTTCTCGAACCAAATGGGTCCGCACGCTTAAAGTTCGATGAAGGTTATATTATGAGTTTATGTGTTTTGATGTACCGAAGGTAGTTCGGAGTCCCGGATGAGATCGGGGACATGACGAGGAGTCTCGAAATGGTCGAGACGTAAAGATCGATATATTGGACGACTATATTCGGACATCAGAAAGGCTCCGAGTGATTCGGGTATTTTCCGGAGTACCGGAGAGTTACGGGAATTCTCCGGGAATGTATGTGCCTCATTGGGCTTTAGGGGAAAGAGAGAGGAGAGGCTGGGAGCCCCCGAAGGCCTAGTCCGAATTTGACTAGGGGGAGGGGCTCCGCCCCTTCCTTCCTTCTCTTCTCTCTCCCCTTTCCTTGACTCCTACTCCTACTACTTGGAAGGGGGGGGAATCCTACTCCCGGTGGGAGTAGGACTCCTCCTAGGGCGCGCCATAGAGAGGGCCGGCCCTCCCCCTCCTCCACTCCTTTATATACGGGGAGGGGACACCCCTTGGAGACACAACAATTGATTTGATCTTTTAGTCGTGTGCGGTGCCCCCCTCCACCATAGTCCACCTCGATAATATTGTAGCGGTGCTTAGGCGAAGCCCTGCGTCAGTAGAACATCATCATCGTCCTGCGCCGTCGTCTTTGTGAAACTCTCCCTCAACACTCGGCTGGATCGGAGTTCGAGGGGCGTCATCGGCTGAGCGTGTGCTGAACTTCCGGAGGTGTCGTGCGTTCGGTACTTGATCGGTCGGATCGTGAAGACGTACGACTACATCAACCGCGTTGCGCTAACGCTTCCGCTTTCGGTCTACAAGGGTACGTGGACACACTCTCCCCTCTCGTTGATATGCATCACCATGATCTTGCGTGTGCGTAGGAATTTTTTTGAAATTACCACGTTCCCCAACAGTATTGATAAAGGTGGGTGTCGGTGTCAAAACCGGCGGATCTCGGGTAGGGGGTCCCGAACTGTGCGTCTAGGCGGATGGTAACAGGAGACAACGGACACGGTGTTTTTACCCAGGTTCGGGCCCTCTCGATGGAGGTAAAACCCTACTCCTGCTTGATTAATATTGATGATATGGGTAGTACAAGAGTAGATCTACCACGAGATCAAAGAGGCTAAACCCTAGAAGCTAGCCTATGGTATGATTGTTCTTAGATCCACGGACTAAAACCCTCACGGTTTATATAGACATCGGAGAGGGCTAGGGTTACGCGAGTCGGTTACAATGGTAGGAGATCTACATATCCATTATCGCCAAGCTTGCCTTCCACGCCAAGGAAAGTCCCATCCGGACACGGGACGAAGTCTTCAATCTTGTATCTTCATAGTCCGAGAGTCCGGCCAGCGGTGATAGTTCGGCTATCCGGACACCCCTAATCGAGGACTCCCTCGGTAGCCCTGAACCAGGCTTCAATGACGACGAGTCCGGCGCGCATATTGTCTTTGGCATTGCAAAGGCGGGTTCCTCCTCCGAATACTTCATAGAAGATTTTGAACACAAGGGCAGTGTAATAGGCTCTGCAAAATAGTTTCCACATAACACCATAGAGAATAATATTTACACAAAATCAATCTGTGGCGGCGTATTCCGCGGCGTGCCATCACGCTTGCGGCCAAGTCTTCATTGAATCATTTTCTTGTACCACCTCGGCGCATTTAGTGAGGCGGTTTCTTTGGCACGTCTTATCAAAGCGGAGATCGTGCTCCCTTATTCCGGGATTCTCATCAATACGGACGTGGGTAACCCAACCGCGCCATTAATTTACGGCGCTTGGGAGATAAGCGAGTTTTACCGGGCTGGTGGGGGCGCTTAGTTGCATCCGCCCATATAAGGGGATAAGGATCCACCTTTTTCCATCTACGCCCTCTTCTTCCTTTGCTCATCCATTTCCGCGCACTCGAGCTCCAGCGCCCAAGTCCGCACATCCCTCCTCAACCTTCTCCGGCCATGTCGGGAGGCGGGAGGCAAGTGGATGGCCTCCTCTCCGTCACGGAGGGCACATCAGCTGCGGGAAGCCGGATACTTGTCCAGCGACATCGCGTGTCAGCTCCCCAACAAGGGCAGCTCATCCCCACCCCAGGCCCCATGAGAGGGTGGTGTTCCTCACCCACTTCCTCCAGCGGACTAGGTTTTCCACTTCACCCATTTGTCCAGGGGCTAATGTTCTACTACGGCCTGGATTTCCATGATCTGGCCCCCAAACTTCATCCTCAATATCTCGGCGTTTATAAATGGCGTGTGCGAAACTTTCCTCTGCATCCAGGCCCCACTTGGTTTATGGTTGAAGACCTTTAGCGTCAAGCCAGAAGATAGTGGGCGTGACCGACGGTAGTCTTGAAGCGCCATGGCGGGCGGGATGCCCAACGTTACATGGCTTGAGGGTTCCTTCGTGGAGACCATAAAGGGGTGGCAATCGGGGTGGTTCTACATCACCGAGCCGCGCGACTCCAAATGGGCGGTGGCCCCCGAATTCCGATCTGGCTTCCCCACACGGCTCACATCATGGAAAGAGATGGGCCTGACGTGGGGAGATTCGGAAGAGCTAACCGGACTTCAAACCTGCGTCCAAAATCTGGTGAACAAGAAACTCAAGCTTGTCAACGTAGTACAGGTCATGCTCATCCGCCGGATTCTCCCATGCCAGCAACGGGCCTTCAATTTGTGGAGTTTAATCCGCACAGCTGGCCTTGAACAGGCGGCTCTTCAACACTACGTCACGAAGATGCACGGAAGGTGATCTTCAAGGGTGCCGAGGCACCCGCATCCGCTTCTGAAGATCGCGGATTCAGCTTTCGCGGCGTCAGGGCCAGCGAGGTAAGCTATTCTACCCTTTACGGGACTCTCGTTTTTCATAGTCTGACTCTATGTGGGATCTAAACTCCCTTACCTTTGACAGGACTGGCTGAAGACGTTCGGGCAGGTTAACTATACGGCTCCTTTGCGGAAAGACCCATGGACGCCCGCGCTTGATGGGGCTGGTTCCGGCACCTCACGTGGTGCGGAGAAGAAGAGCCAAGAAGCAGTGCCACGAAACTCAAAAGAGTTCAGGGCGGCTTGAGCGGTGCCCAGGACTCACCGTCCGATGACCCCGAGGTGGAATCCTCTCCCGAGGGCGAGGAGGAGGAAAAAGCCTCTCCCCGGGGAGAGAAGAAAAGGAAGGCCGCCCCATTGGGAGGCGGAGGGTCCAAGAAAGGAAGGACCCTTCCTCGGACTTCTCCACCAACGCCGACAGCGACGAGGAGGAGTGGCCACCAAGGGCCAAGCCCTGGCGAGATCGTGAAGTGTCCGGATTCGAGAATAGCTCATGACTTTTTATTTGTCGCATAGTGTCTTCTAACGCTGAATATAACCATGCAGCCACGCCCAAGGGCAGGCTCGCCCGCTTGTCCGGCAGCTCCTGGATTCGTCGGGATGTGAATAGCACTTCACTTCCGACCGCCTCCTCTCCTCGTGGCCTTGAGACGACGCCATGGTGGACTCCCAAAAGGGGCCCAACCGGGAGGAGGTGGTCTGAGGCGCCGCAAAGGCGACCTCCGGACTCCGGCGCAAAGGGGCAAAACCCCGAGGGCTCTAAGTCCGGCCTGTGCGGAGACTCCGCACCGGAACCTACTGATGGTTCGAAGTCCGGCAAAGTGCCCCTTAAATGAAAGGGCAAGACTATGACAGCTGGTGACCTCCGTCCCAACCCGGAGGCACCGGATAACTATTTGGAGGCGCTTAACGGGCGCCTCCATCGACGAGGAGCACCGCACTATCATGAGTGCGGTGATCGAGAAGTTCGATCCGCTAAGAGCGGGCTGGCTGAAGCCTGCACCAGCCTTCTAACAGGCTTTGAGGTAAGTTTAGAATATGTAAAAATATAACCGCATAGAGCGGTAGCCCACGATGCTTAGTTCGGTGTTCGGAAGAAAAGCCGATTTGAGGATCTAAAAAGATATAATGCGAGGAGTCTAACATAAGTATGTCAATATGGGAATGCAGGGCTACGCCGCTTGACCTCTGGCCTTGTGCTGCGGAGGTCCATGCGTTGAAGCTGAGCCTCGGCGGTCGAGAACGAGCTCGGCCTTGCCAAGAAGCAGCTCGAGGACAAGGAAGGTGAGTAATACCTTATTAAAAGTAATACCTTATAGAAAGGATTTGGTTGCAAAAATGATAGGAATAACGTGAGTATTGGGGGCCATGAGCGAGGTGGCGACCACGAAGGAAGCGGTGTCAAGGCGAAGCAGTGCGGCCGGAGCGAGGCCGAGCGAGAGAAGCGGGAGGCGGCGGGTGGCGGAGGTGCGGCAAGAGCTCGGGCTCTCGTGGAAAAACACGAGAGTTTGGGCGTGACTCAAGACTTCGAGAGTCCGAGCTCGCCTTGGCTCTTGAAAGTGCCAAAGCCGCTAAGGCGAAGCCCGAAGGCCCTTGAGGAGATTGAGGCGATAAAAAGATAGCGGCGGGTAAGGCATTCTTTTGCAAAGCAAGCATGTAAAAGTGAATTATCATTACTTACGAGAATCTGGAGCTCTCGGGAGCGTTCAGTAGATCTGCCCGTTAGTGTGTAATACGATGCTGCTTGCGCGTTCTACCGAGCCGAGGAGGGGAGCTCGACGGAAAAGGTGTTCTGGTCTCAATATCTCGAGGCGGACATCCTGTGCCTGGCGACCAGGTGAAGCGGCTGGTCGAGCTCCACAAGGTCGTAGAACAGGCCATGAAGGGCCTCATAGTTGATTGTGGCTCTGTGAAGCCATGTTGGGGAGCTAGTCTGCGGGCTGGTGGGCGATGTCCATGGATTGAAGTCATCAAGCGCTCCGTCTGCATTGAAGGTGCCTTGAATACTTGCCCGTGCTAAGGTGCCTTTGAGGGCAAGCTGAGCCGAGAAGCTTGTGAAGGACGGACCACCACGGGCAAGGAGCATCGCAAGCCTGAAATGTATTATGAGGGCGTCTGAAGGGTGCCCGCTTATATAGCGGTGAATGCTCCAAAGATGTAATTTTTGAGTAGACTTCGCATTTGTTATCTTGTGCGCTGAAAACTTTGTTCATATGCGCTAAGCAACGCTTGTTAATTTAAAATATTACCTTAAATGCGGCCGTTTATCAAATTTGAGAGATGGCGTAGTCGTTGACTTCGGCCCCCATGCCACGAGTCTTTGGGTGTTCGGGATAAACTTAGCGCTCTTGTTCCCATTCTTGGGTCCTTCGAGGGAGGCGCTCAGCGAACGAACAAGGCAACCGGACTATAGTGCTTGAACATTCTCACTTAGCCATAGAATTCTATAATTTTAAATTTCGGTGAAGCCCCTAGTATTCGAACACCGAGTTCGGGCGCTATCCATGCCTTGGCCGACAATGCCGACTCCTCGCTCTAAGCAGCATAAGTCTTCGGGACCCGAAAAAACCTCTCGAACAGCGGCCGGCTCTCGCCCTATATCATGACGGTCAGTTTTAGCTTTCTCCTTCGAGGTGCTCAACCCAGCTCAACGGGGCACAATCGTAGTGGTTCTCCCGGCGCTACCTTAGCCGATGTAACGGGCGTAAGGTACCAAAACATGGGGCAGGGCAAACCCAACTATTGACCCAAGACATGATTCGGGCCGATGCATATAATGCTATAAGTTCGGGGTGCCGCACTTGTGAAAGTGTTTGGACTTATCACACCATATTTTGGGGGTACTTAAGCCCCTGGTGTATTGACCGTACCAAGTTGTACGGGTGCAACATGTCATAGATGAACATATATGGAAAAAAAGGAATGCAATATTAAGCAGAAGCTATGTATTGTTTATTCAAAAGATACTGCAATGAAAGCAGAACGATACAAATAGTGCGATAAGCAAGGGATGGGACTATTTAACATGTCCCCCTCCAGGGGTAGGCTGCGGGATGGTATGTAAAACAGGTATAATGCTAGTAGTAGAGACCACTGGACATTCGACGTAACTACGCTTCCACGGCTGTTGCATCGTGAGTTCGGCAATTCTAGTGCCGGGACAGGGGCTTCTGGAAAGCGGAGTCCTGAAAGTAAGAGAAAAGAAGAAAGAAAAAGAATGACACAATCGGGGCGCTGGTGCGGTTGAGCCGCATTCGGGTGTGCCGTGGTCGTGCCCCTCCCTTATGCCCATGGTATCTCCAGAGCGTAGTTATATGCTGCGTAATCGCTTCGCCAATTTCGCGAGGAGCTAGGTTGGGGCCGCATTGCTCTGGCGATGCTTTCCGGGCGTGCTAGGCCGTCTTTGTTATGGAAGTTACTCGGCGGCGCTTGTGGTGTCCGGACGTTTAGTAGTCGGACTCAAGAATTGCCTTAAGAGGCTGCTTTGTACTTCCGCCGCTAGGGCGGCCATATGCTCCTCCGTTCGGAGAGAGCGTTCGGTGTTTCCATTGACCGTAATTACTCCTCGAGGGACTGGCATCTTGAGCTTGAGGTATGCGTAGTGCGGCACCGCATTGAACTTTGCAAATGCGGTTCGTCCGAGCGATCGCGTGATAGCCGCTGCGAACGGGACTATGTCGAAGATTAACTCTTAACCCGGAAGTTATCCGGGGATCCGAAGACCACTTCGAGTGTGGCGAGCCTGCATAATTGGCCTCTACACCTGGTATGGCGCCTTTAAAGGTCGTCTTTGTGGGTTTAATCCTTGAGGGTCTATGCGCCATTTTGCATGTGACCGTATCCCCGGTAAAGTAGGTTCAGTTTGCCGCCGCCGTCCATCAGGACTCTAGTGAGGTGAAATCCGTCCAATGATTGGGTCAAGAACCAATGCGGCCCGAATCCGCCGTGGCGGATGCTAGTGGGTGGTCCCTTCGATCCAAAAGCGATGAGGCGGGAGGACCATGGGTTGAACTTTGGGCGGCGTGGCTCCATCGCATATCGTCCCTTTAGTGCATGCTATACGCTCCCTTTTGGGTATGTGGGTTGCGCGTATATCATGTTCACCGTCCGCACTTGTGGGGGAAGCCCTTCATCCTCTATTGTTCGGCTGGGGCTCCTCCTCGTCATCGCTATGCAGCCCCTTGTCATTGAGTTCGGCATTTAACTTGCTCGCTTGTTTGAAGACCCAACAGTCCTGTTGGTGTGGTTGGCTAGTTTTTCGGGGTGCCATGTATTTGGCACAGCGATCGGTATTCGGTCCAAATTGGGCCGGGCCACAGGTATTTCTTTTGAACGGCTTTTTTCCGGTGACCGGGTTTAGAGCCTCTGAATCCGGCATTGACTACCGTATCTTCAGCATTATCGCCGTTAATGCGGCGCTTGTGCTTGTTGCGACGCGACCTGCCATTGCTGTCCTTGGTATCCGAACTACCAGGGTTTTTGGTCAGGTTGTTACTGCGAGCTAGCCAGCTGTCCTCTCCCGCGCAGAAGCGGGTCATGAGTGATGTGAGGGCTGCCATGGATTTCGGCTTTTCCTGTCCTAGGTGCCGGGCAAGCCACTCGTCGCGGATGTTATGTTTGAAGGCTGCAAGGGCCTCTGCATCCGGACAGTTAACGATTTGATTTTTCTTGGTTAAGAACCGTGTCAGTAATTGTCCGGCGATTCATCCAGGCTGCTGAATTATGTGGCTTAGGTCATCGGCGTCTGGTGGTCACACATATGTGCCTGGAAGTTATCAAGGAATGCGGCTTCGGGTCTTCCCAACAACCAGTTGATTCTGGCGGCAAGTGTTGAGCCAATGCCGAGCTGGTCCTTTAAGCTTGAGTGGGAGGTATTTGATGGCGTGTAGATCATCACGCGGGCCATGTGGATGTGAAGGAGATAGTCCTCGATCCAAACCGCAGGATCTGTTGTGCCGTCGTATGATTCATTGTTTACGGGTTTGAAACCTCGAGGATTTGATGATCCATTACTTCGTGCATGAAGCATAGTGGGTGTGCGGCACCTGCATGTATTGGGCTATATCACGATGCAGCTCAAATGAGCTTTGTCTCTGCGTTCGGCCCGGCCGAATTGTTGTATCCGGCGTGACGGTTGTCATCACATGTAAATGGGCGCCCACGCCGATCCGTGGAGATCGATCTTATTTGCCTTTGCCTTGTCCTCCAATATGTCTCGCAAGTCCGGCGCATTTCCCGTGGCTTTGTACTTTTCGAGCGACGCTGGGTGCGGCTTTAGTGGAGGGCCTAGAGGCCTCTCTCGTCAGCCAGGTGGCGATCGGCCACGTCATGCGCTGGTGATGTAGGTTTGGGTGCTTCCTCCTCTAATTGGGGTAGCACCCTGCGTTTTGGGTAGCTCTTGGAGGGGCGATCGGGTTCGTACTCTTTCTACCAAGCAAGGACAACGGTCCATCATCGGCTAGCAAGTCTTGTCAACTCTAAGCGGCTGCTGCTTTTCTTGAGGCTGCTTGCCGTGGCCATAAGCCTGCGTTTAGCAGCTCATGTTGGCCGGGATCCTCAGCACGACAAATTAAATTGCCGTCGTCGAGGCTTGCCTCATCTTCGGAGGGAGGCATATAATTATCGATCCTCTACCTCTCATCCGCCGCTCTATTATGAGGCTGGCTTCTCCCTCCTCTGTGCTGAATCCTGCTTTGGAGGAGGTTGTCTTCAACCGCTTGTCGGGGTGTTATTATCTCCCATGCCGGAATCATCGTTTTTTGTGGCGGGATTTAGGCGGCGCCACGGCCGAGCCTTGGCTAACAGGCTGTTTCTTGGAGGGTCATCCTCCGATGTTCCATCGCCGTTCCCATCTTTTGGGATGTCCACCATGTATATGTCGTATGACGAGGTGGCCTTCCAAAGCCACAGAGGCGCTGGTTCTTGGTAAATCTCCGCATCGTCGTCCATACCGTCGATGTCTTCGGAGTCGAAGTCGAGCATGTCGGTTAAATCATCGGCGGTGGCTACAAAGTGGGTGGTGGGTGGGCGTTGAATTTCTTCGTCGTCTGCGATCCCAACCTTCCCCGACCATAGTCCGGCCGAGCTCTCCTGATAAAGAGAGAGACTTTAGTGAATTCAGGATGTCGCCAAAGGGCGAGTGCTGAAAGATGTCATGACAGTGAACTCCATAACGTTGGCCAATCGGATTCGATTGGCACGGGCGCGGGAGGTTTGGAGTCCGGAGAGGAGTCCGGCACCTCGGAGTCACGGGCTTTGCAAAGGACAGAGATGGTGTTCGGCTCAATCGCCGTAGAGATCGTAGCCCCCGAGGCGGTGTCCAGCCACTCGTCCTTGATCGCGGGTCGGCTCCGAGCTAAGGGTCGAGGCGGACGCCAGGCGTCTTGACCTCCGTGGCGCTGCTCGGGGCGAGCTAGATCGTGCCCATCGAGGCGGTCTGGCGGCGCTTGTTTGTGGCTCGAATCCGTCGAAGATCAAGTCTCCGCGGATGTCGGCCGTGTAGTTCAAACTCCCAAATCTGACCTCGACGGCTGTGGGGCGTAGCTTTCGATCTGCTCCAGATGGCCAAGTGAATTGGCCCGCGATGCAAAGCCGCCCGAATCTGAAGATCTGTCCAGGAGAAAAGTCTCACCTGGACGCGTCGTTGTTGATGATCGAAGGAGCCATTGGGCCTAAAGGTGACAAATACGCAGGAACTCTCAATGAAAGCGCCAATGTCGGTTGTCAAAACCGGCGGATCTCGGTAGGGGGTCCCGAACTATGCGTCTAGGCGGATGGTAACAGGGAGACAAGTGACACGATGTTTTTACCCAGTGTTGGGCCCTCTCGATGGAGGTAAAACCCTACCCCTGCTTGATTAATATTGATTATATGGGTAGTACAAGAGTAGATCTACCACGAGATCAAAGAGGCTAAACCCTAGAAGCTAGCCTATGGTATGATTGTTCTTAGATCCCCACGGACTAAAACCCTCCGGTTTATATAGACACCGGAGAGGGCTAGGGTTACACAGAGTCGGTTACAATGGTAGGAGATCTACATATCCATATCGCCAAGCTTGCCTTCCACGCCAAGGAAAGTCCCATCCGGACACGGGACGAAGTCTTCAATCTTGTATCTTCATAGTCCAGGAGTCCGGCCAACGGTGATAGTTCGGCTATCCGGACACCCCCTAATCCAGGACTCTCTTAGTGGGGATCCGTAAGCGGTCTTGGTCTGGTCGTTGGACACAAACGAAGTACACGAAGTTGCAATGGCTAACTTTTAACTAAACAAATCCCAAGGAAAAAAGCTACTAGATGGATCTACTTATATAGGAGCAAGGGGTGGCGGCCAAGGAGGTGGGAGGACGTCCCAAGGCAGCCTAAAACCAACCCTAGGTCGTACAAGGCTCATGGGCCCAAGTGGAGGTGATGCAACACCTTTGGACTTGTAGTTTGACTCCGATTCTGTTGCAACGTCAGATTGTTTCGTCAATATCTCAATGCTCCGGATGAATTTAAAGGTGAATCCAATTGGGTTGGAAAGTGCACGAAATCTACTTTCCAACAAAAAAAAACAATCACCCAATTCAGAGTCCGGACAAAAGAGATCTTGGCATTTTGAGTCAGGTACGTCTGTGCAGTCCGAATTTGAGTCCAGAACGTGTGGGACTTGGACTATATTTTCTCTTGGCCCAAAAGTGACATGAGAGGACTTTTTGAACAGAACCTAAACTTCTCCTTTTGCCTTATCTTCATATGTGGATTGTACAAATGTCCCATACACCTGCAATTAGACAAAACACAAAAGTGTGTGAAGTATTTTTGTTTTGGATAACATAAATAGATTATTGAATAGTTTGCACTAGAAATCACCTGAAAAATATGCATGTATGCAATATTTTTTGTCGTATCCAAGGTAGTCATGTCCTCATCATCCTCCCCTTCTTGAAAACAAAGCCGTCCTCGGCATTTCTTAATCTGAAATCTGGCTAACAAAAGAGACAAGGTGTACATGTTGTATATGTATATGTCATCCGTTTTATCGATCTCATTTGGTGCACATGTGACCACAGTTATACAAGAGCACCCTTCAAAAGTCGTGAAATGTAAAGCCAATATATTATCACAAGAAGTCAAAGGCATGAAAATATTGCAACTTTCAGTTTGCACATATAAGTGAAGCTCTTATTCATATCAAAAGATTGACAATGCTTATCATTAAACCATCCAACATTGATGAACCATCACCAAAATTAGAGGTCATATCAAAATGATTAAACATTGGCACAATTATTTTCAAACATATTTGATCCAAATCTGATTTATTCCCTGATTCACTTGATTCTTTTGCATCGATAGTTAATTCAATGGGTTCACTCAAAATTGTTTAGTCACATGGCAAAGTCAAATCATCAACGTAGTCCTCTAAAGTAGCTGGTGTGATCAAAGTAGTGGGTAGCTCAACGCATGGTGCACTTAAATTGACAAGACATTCATCATACTCATGTGGAGGTGGAAGATTAGTACCTTTGTCATTACCTCTTATGATCAACTCAGATGATGTAGGCACTCTCGGTGATGATGTGTCACATGGTGGAGGTGATGTAGTCCTCACAACAACGGATGTGGTTGTCATAGTATGCCTAGTAGTTGAAGGGACAACTGTATCAACTCTTGGAATGTGCATCTCTCGCTTGTTCTCCTTGTGGGCAACACGTCATTTTATTTCCTGTTCAGCTTTGCAAGCAAGATGAAACAAATGGTCCATAGGATAACACTCTTCATGAATTAGTATCTCCTGAATGTCACGGTTTAATCCTCCCCAAAATCTATCCATAAAATCTTCTTCACTTTCTTCTAAAGAGGAATGCAGCAAGGTAGTTTGTAAAGTATCATAATATTTAGATTCACGGTGTCACTACCTTGTTTTAAATGTTGCAACTTTGTAATCATGTCACGAGTATAATAAGCGAGGAGCGAATGTATGTCGCATGACAAGTTTCAAATCATCCCAAGTAGTAGGTATATCATTAGGGTGTAACCGACAATATTCACTCCACCAAACTACAAAAGATAACCAGTGAAAGAACCAACCGCCACCTTAACTTTTTTACGTACATCAAAATTATTGGAAGCAAATATATTATTTATGTCAAACTCTCATTCAATATATAAAGCAGGTCTAAAACGGCCATTAAATGGTGGTATAGAAACATTAACCTGATCATGTCCATTTGGATGTTTCTGCACCTCTCGTGACGGTTGTGGTATTTGCATAGGTGATGGCATGTCTCCCACGATCGACAAACCCCATGAATTGACTCTAGATCCTGTCATGATTAGTAGAAACAAGAAACAAAATTCAAGAATAATGTTCCTATGAACTACTAGGATGTGGTGGTAAAGCGCTCACAGTAAAGCAAATATCAATATCTTATAAGTTCTTACCAAGCAGCAGGTGGTGAAAGGCAACCAGCGGTGTCAAATAACTCTGAAGATTGTGGAAAGTGATTGCCACGGGAACGTACATATACACGGTACAGAAATATGTGGAGCTGGGTTGGCTATATATGGTAGCAAAATATTAGCAATAATCAATTCAGAGATGCAATGTTGAATAAACGCTCAACGAGCAGATCTTTGTCTGGTCCTAGGCTGAACCCGGACTAGAGCCTTGAGCCTAGAACACTAATCAGGTCACGGCGTAGCACAACTAGCATCAATGAAGGATACTAAGTAGCTCTGGATAGCAAGATATAAGTGAAGATACATAGCGGCGGTAAAGATAATGATGAAAACAATCGCCAAGCGAGAATATACAACAACTCTCTCTCCAACTTTCCTCTTGAAAAGTTTGAGCCAATTTTCTGATAACTTTTTTCAAAGAATGCTACTAACTCAAGCTTTCCAATGCAAAAAGAATCACTCAATTTCGAATTGATATGAGGAGTCAAAGAATTCTAAAACTGGCCTTAAAAACTGGAATAAGCTGTGTCTGCGAACTTCGGAGGGCAAAAAGACCTATTTAGAAGCCGATTTTGAGGTGTCAAAAAGTGAACTAGCCTCTGCAACTATTTAGATATGGCTCGTCGCTAGTTTTCATTTGAGTACTCGTGGAGCCAAAACTGACTTCGTATGAGGAAGTTATGCCTGTTTTACTAAACAGTGCACAAAATAGATTCCAATCGGAATTCAACTACGAGATTGAGTCTAGATAGATCCGGATTTTGTTTTTTTTTTCTCTCTCTCTTTTTTTCCTCACACTTTTTTTTATTTTTCTCTCTTTTTTTTCTCTGACTTTTTTTACTTTTTCTCTTTTTTTCTTTGTCTTCTTTTTTCTCTCTCCCTCTTTCCAAAACAAACTAGATAAGATGCAGATTGGATCAAGCGAAGATGTGAACGACCTCAACTATGATTGTGACAATGAACAATGGGTAACACGTGGTGGAAATTGATGGATGGGGTGGTGGACAGCGGAAAGGATAACGATGCAGCGGCGATGTGACTAATGTGAACAGAACTCAAAACTCTAAACGAACTAGACACTAAGACCAGCAACTCGACACGACGATGCAACCGATAATTCAACTATGCAAGCAATGAAAAGAAAATTGCAAAGGCTCAGACTGGCTTGGACAAAGGATGAATAGATCTAACTTTTTTTGTGTGCCTTTTTCTTGGACAATAGGTAAGAAAATAAATCTAATCTAGTAAAAACTGGAAATTCTCACCGAACAACCTGAAAACTGATACCACTTGATAGAGGCGAGGGTGTCCCGATCTTTCGATGAGATGATAACTATCGATTTGGTGGAGACGACTTTGATGATCCGACTACAAACGTGCACGACGTTGCGCCTTAGCAACCGCTAAACCAACTCCGAGAGGTTATTGACCACGCCGCAGCACAATCAACCTGACCACGAAGGTCTATTCCTGCAAGCAATCGAAGAACAAGCAAGAATATGATAGTGCAATTTGAATATTGCGAATATAGATGACGTATTGATAAAGGTGGGGATTAAAGCGGTCTTGGTCTGGTAAATCGGACACAAACGAAGTACTGCGAAGTTGCAATGGCTAACTTTAACTAAACAAATCCCAAGGAAAACTCTACTAGATGGATCTACTTCTATAGGAGCAAGGGGTGGCGGCCAAGGAGGTGGGAGGACGTCCCAAGGCAGCCTAAAACCAACCCTAGGTCGTACAAGTCTCATGGGCCCAAGTGGACGTGATGCAACACCTTTGGACTTGTTGTTTGACTCGGATTCTGCTGCAGCGTCAGATTGTTTCGTCCATATCTCAACGATCCAAACGAATTTAAAGGTGAATCCAATTGGATTGGAAAGAGGACGAAATCTACTTTCCAATAAAAAAAGAATCACCCAATTCGGAGTCTGTATGAAAAAGTTGTTGGCGTTTTGAGTCAGGTATGTCTATGCAGTCCGAAACTGAATCCAGAACGTGAGAGACTTGGACTCTATCTTCTCTTGGCCCAAAAATGACGTGAGAGGACTTTTTGAATAGAACCTAAACTTCTCCTTTTGCCTTATCTTCATATGTGGATTGTACAAATGTCCCATACACCTGTAATTAGACAAAACACAAAAGTGTGTGAAGTATTTTTGTTCTGGATAGCATAAATAGATTATTGAATAGTTTGCACTAGAAATCACCTGACAAATATGCATGTATGCAATATTTTTGGTCGTATCCAAGGTAGTCATGTCCTCATCAAAGATGCCCAGACTCGCGGCTTCCGCGTCCTCCTTGGCCCATATGGACCTCTCCCCGCCGTAACCACGGCTTCCGAGGTGGTGGCACCCAATGTTCCTCTGTTGAAGCCCCTTCATGTACTTGACTTTTTTTGGCAGCTTGACCCTGCAAGCCGCCTTGAATATTTGAAAGTGCTCTACCGTGATTGTTGGATTATCCTTTACAATCTCGGAGTAGGGTTCCTTTTTGTTGATGATCCGATATTTCACCCTTGATTTCCAGACGGCCAACGCGTCGCTAAACTTGGTCATGGCGTGTTTGTTTATCTTCTTCATTGTCGGGTCCTTATCTGGATCTTTATAATCCTTTTCATTCCGGCCCGGGAACAAGAATATCTGGTGCAGCTTCTTTAGGAGGGAGGGCCTCATATTATCTATCTTGTTTAGTTTCTCATCATTGATGGT
The DNA here is from genome assembly GCA_021605145.1 of Aegilops bicornis. Classification (NCBI taxonomy): domain Eukaryota; kingdom Viridiplantae; phylum Streptophyta; class Magnoliopsida; order Poales; family Poaceae; genus Aegilops; species Aegilops bicornis. The sequence goes on along the minus strand of CM038671.1, from coordinate 253,981,617 downwards.
GGCGGTTGTCCATATGATGCAGCCTATTTGATTGCCGTAGCACGCGCGCGCTTCCTCGGGCGCATTTGGCTCAAAATTTACGTCGTCCACCTCCGTGACCACCAGTCTAGTAGTCCTGAGCTTGTTAGGAAGCTGTTGCCTCTTTGCTTTCGGTTCTATACCGGCTCCGCTAGTCTCGGCGCCGGTCTCAGTCTCAGCGCCGGTCTCGATGCCGGTCTCAGTCTCAGCGCCGGTCTCAGTCTCAGTGCCGGTCTCAATGTCGGTATGAGTCTCCGATGTGACAGGTGGACCCAGCAACATCAACTGTTGATCATCGGTTTCCCTCAAAAATTCCCGCCGCGAACACGTTGTCGCGATCACGAGAACCTTGTCCTTCATCGTTGCTAGCCATGTTTTCTACGATTAAATCTAGTCAATTAATTCTAGACCTAATAAAATGAATAATGACATAAAGGCATATGCTTTGCAGGAATGTTGACTCCTTCGGTCTGGGCAAATCCGGGCACTCGATATGTCCTAGTTTGTAGCACAAGTCATGCCAAAATTCACGGAAAATTTCGGCATGACTTTTGCTAAACGATGGACAAATCGAGAACCTGAAATTTTCGAAAGCGAAATGAATCAACATTCGGCAAAACATAGGCCACTCGACTTCATTCACAGAAACAACAAAGCCACTTCTAAGCACAATCAAAACATGTGCAAACACAATTGAGGAATTTGCATATATCCTGACCACTTCAAATTTGCATCTCCTAACGTTTGACACTTCAATAAAATCTACACAAATCTTATGCTCTCTCAAACTAAATTCAAAAACCAAATATAGATTATATTTAGTTAACTACTGAACTGAACTTTACTCTAAACTAAACCTTACTGCCCTAATTAACATCTAGTTAAACGAACTCAGTTCAAAAACTAAACCCTACTGAACTAATTAACATCTACATTATCTACTACTTAACATCTAGTATTACCCTAACTAAAAACATCTACTATTAACCATACTGCCCTAGTTAACTAGTACCATCACTACTACTAATTAACATCTACTACTACTACTAAAAATCATTATCTATGAACCCTAGTACTAATTAACATCTACAATCATTGCTAATTAACATGGCAGAGGAAGGAAAAGCAGAGAGAGGGGTGGGGGAGGGTGGGGGCTTATAGAGGAGAGGCGGTGGTGGGAGGTGCTCGGCCGGAGAAGGCGCGAGACGGGCCTCGAGATCGGGAGGCGGTCTGGTCCTGGCCTCGGGCGGCCAGTGAGATCGAGGGCGGCGGCGGCGAGGTCGAGGGCGGCGACGATGAGGTCGAGAGCGGCGGCGGGCGGCGGCGATGAGGTTGAGGGCGGCCTTGGCGGTGAGGGCAAGCTCGGGCTCGGGCGGCGGCGACAAAGGAGTTAGGGGAACAGGGGGGAAAGGAGGACTTAGCAAAATTTTGAGCCCGCGGGTGGTTAAGTCGAACTAGCGATGTATTTGTTGGAAGCGCTATAGCTAATCTTAGCTATAAGCGCGTTTTAATAAAACACGCTCTTGCTATAGAAAACGATTATTTCTTTTGTTTATCTTTATATTTTCTTTTTTTCATTTCTTTGTTTCCTACTTCTTTCATTTTCATTTACTTTTCTATTTTTCATTTTTCTTTTCTTTCTTAGCGATGGCGCTCTCACGCAGAAACGCTAACAACGCATATAGTGGTAGCACACTTTCTTGTGGAACCGCTACTACTATTAAGTAACCTACATAACACGTTGGGATTTATAGTGGTAGCGCTTTTGCCTGACACTATTTCTTTGCTATAGTTGTAGCTATAGCGCTTTTCGAACGCAACGTTACTACAAAGTAGCAGTAGCACCCTATTTTAACCAGCGCTACTGCTAGACCTCTGTGTATAGGCTTTTCCCTAGTAGTGTGATGTAGACAAGATCCTTTCTCTATATGGCGGTAGATATAGATCTCATTTTTTTATCCTTAGTAGCAATGATACATACGTGTCATTTCCCCTTCTGTCACTGGGATCGAGCACCGTAAGATCGAACCCACTACCGGGCACCTCTTTCCATTGCAAGATAAATAGATCAAGTTGGCCAAACAAAACCAAAATATCGGAGAAGAAATACGAGGCTATAAGAGATCATGCATATAAGAGATCAAAGAAACTCAAATAACTTTCATGGATATAAAAATATATGACTGATCATAAACTCAAAGTTCATCAGATCCTAACAAACACACCACAAAAGAGTTACATCATATGGATCTCCAAGAGACCATTGTATTGAGAATCCAGCGAGAGAGAGAAAGCCATCTAGCTACTAACTACGGACCTGAAGGTCTGCAAAGAACTACTCACGCATCATCGGAGAGGCACCAATTGAAGTGGTGAACCCCTCCGTGATGGTGTCTAGATTGGATCTGGTGGTTCTGGACTCTGCGGCGGCTGGATGAATATTTCATCGACGCTTCTAGGGTTTCTGGAATATTGTGGTATTTATAGAGCAAAGAGGCGGTCCAAGGCGCCGAGGTGGTACAACCCACCAGGCGCGCCCTGAGCCTCTGGCCTTCTGGTGGGTTGTGCCCCTTGGGGCACCCCGAGTGCAACTAGGGCCCATTGCCTTCCTTACGGCCCATAAAAAATTGTCGTGGAGTTTCGTGGCATTTGGACTTCATCGATATTGATTTCTGCGATGTAAAAAACATGGAAAAAACTGACAAGCGGCACTTGGCACTATGTCAATAGGTTAGTACCAAAAAATGATATAAAATGACTATAAAATGATTATAAAACATCCAGGATTGATAATAAAACAACATGGAACAATCAAAAATTATAGATACGTTGGAGACGTATCAATGGCCGAATGATTCGGATGGTCGTCCGGATGTCAGGGTTCAGCTCAGCAGCCGCTCTGTCGTCTTCTTCTTTCTTCCGTCTTCTCTTCCATGCTTTCCTTGCGGATGGTGTAGTCGTTCCTTGGTGCTTGGACTCCTTGTCAACCGTGAAGCCCCGATAATACCTATGCATGCACAGAGAGGAGTGTCAAGTGGAATACCATCCTCAAAAGGGGTCAAGTGAACACGTGTAAAGGAGATGATTCACCTTTATGTATGTGAAGCAGATGTCGAACGTGTCACTTGCCGAAGGGACTCTTGACATAAAGATGTATGTAGGATACTCCGCATCAGGGTGTGGTTAGTGTTTCTATCGATGATGTCGTCTTCTTGTCCTGGCCGGCCAACGAAGCCCATGGGCAATGATAATCCGTCGTTGGTAAATATACAAGGTAACTACAAATGCAATATGAACATAATCATTTACAGGAAATTCTCCGAAAACACCACTCAAATTTTTTACTTAATTTCTCTGTTATTAGTTTTTCGTCGCAATTATGAGATGAGGAAAGGCCTGAGTATTAAGAAAATATCTCAGAGTACATTCAGTTGCTCAACAAACGGCTTGTTTATCAATAAATAAAGCTATGAAATGATCATCGTCAAGGCAAATACCAACACAATATAAATATAATCATTTGCAAACAGTTGAGAAAAAACTTTCAAATAATTCGCTTAACTTATACTCCCTCTTTTCCATAATGTAAGATGTTTTCTGACAATAGTGTTGTGTCAGAAAATCATCTTATATTATGGAGCGGAAAAATGAGTTGCGAGTTGGTCGCTTATCTTCTTGGTTGCAATTGGACTTTGCGTCGATCATTGTAATTGGCCTCTTTAGAGCGTCTCCAATAGATGGTCCAAATGTAAAAATACCTAACTTTTGGACCGTCTGGGGCAAAAAATGCTGCTCCAACAGACGGTCCATATGTATAAAAAATTGGACCGCGGCCTCCTTGTGATGTAAAATACAACACCTCGTGTTGCAAATTTACATCACGAGGTGCATCTGGTCCAAAACCAGCCGCCGTCCATGAACGCTAAACCGCTTGATTCCTTTCCTTTCCGCCCGCCGCGCTCGTCCGCTACCCGCAACCCATACGACCGGCCGCGCTATCGCCATCCGTGACCCGCCACCTTTCTCACTTCGCGCCCGCGGCCAGCCGATGGGTCAATTTGACCACGTGGCTTATCGCCATCTCGCCCATAGCTGCCATGCCGTCACCCTCGCCCATTGGCCGGATTCCGCGCCCGGCGATTAGCCGCGGCTAATGGGCCGCGAAGGGATGAGGCGGCGAAACACGGTCGGCCAACCGCAGCCGCAACCCGACCGACAGTTCTACACGGCGGTGAAAGGTCTCAAACGGTCATGGCAACTTTCAGGCGACGACTAAATCAGAGTGCGGCCAGCCTCCTCCAAACCCACATCCATTCCTCAACCTCCCCGCCGCACTTGCCGGCCGTCGAGGAAGATGTGGCCACGCATGACGCCACCACCTCCAACATGTTCACGAAATGTCCCAAAGGTATAAATTTTCCGGTTGTGCTCTCGTTTGTTGTTTCAAATTGTATGTGTTCTTCATTGTTTGTGCGTCCAATTGTAGTTTTGATGATGAAGCTTTCATGCACGTGACAAATGTGGCAAATGATGATTACATGTATGCGTCACAAGAATATGAAACCCAATATGATGGTGATAATCTTGACGTGGACATGAGGGCTTTGTTGTCAAGGGAAGAAGTGGAAATTATACCACCGCGGAGGATGTGTTGATATGCACCGCTTGGAAGAAAACCTCTCAAGATGCAAGCGTTGGAAGCGACCAAACGGTGAACACCTATTGGCAACGCATCAAGGAGTACTTCGATGAGCGCAACACAAGTGGTCACTTCCGTTCGAGCGACTCTCTACGCCAACGTTGGTCCACAAGTGAAGTTGATGATCGTACCACGGTTCACAACGCCGGTGGTGTTGATGACCCGCATGAGTAATATTCATGTGCATTTCAATTTCTAGGGCGAAAAACTTTGATTGAGACGATGCTCTTTTGGTAGAGGGATTTGATACTATGATGGTGATGCACTTTTGATTGAAACTATGATGATGATGCACTTTATTTTCAAATTTTTGACGCTATTTCAATGCAGAACCACGACTGAACAGCGGCTGGCAGCAGCCGCACGGCCGTTTTCAGATTTTTATATCTTTGGTTTGGACCATCTATTGGAGTTGCTCTTTTGAACCATCATTTTGGACCATCGGTTGGAGTTGAGCGTTTTTCGGAGCTCCAAAATGCACTTTTTGGCGGTCCAAATTTTACATCTCCGATTTTGGACCGCCAAAATTTGGACCATCTATTGAAGATGCTCTTAGACTGTTCACTTCACTTTTTAAATAGGTTATCTAACTTCTAAGTTGTAATTGGTCAGTTGGTCAAAAAATAGTTTGCTTAACTTCTCGGTTGTAGTTGGTCAAAAAATAGTTTGCTTAACTTCTCGGTTGTAGTTGGTCTCTGCACCAGTTAGCGCGACTTACACGAATAATTAGGTTTATATTGATTCACTACACCAAAACCAGTACAAGAAAAATTAAGTTTTTTTTTTGAAACCTACGGTATTTTCATTAATTTAAAGTGAGTACAAAAAATATAATACAAGGGGCATGAAGTCAACTTCAGCCAACACCTTCTCTAGGGAACTGCATAATAATCATATTACAAATGGAGTTCTGTCCAGGACTTGAGGTGTTCTCGCTTTCTGGTCTTTGCTTTCGAAGTTGCGCTTCCTAGAGTCTATCATTCACATAATGCTTCGGTATCCAGGACATCTTTGGTGCTTTGTTCAAATATTTTATCGTTTCTAACTGCATCAGACGGATGCTAACAACTTGCTAGAATGATATCCAAAGCAATTGCTTGAGGTAGCAATTTGGAGATGTTTGAGATCTCATCAAAAGTGGAAATGCTCATTTGTCATTAGGTGCAATAGAGTCCCAACATGAGAGGGCGAATGAACAATCCCGGAAAAAGGTGCCCCGAGTTTCTTCAACTTTCTCTGAAGCGAGTACACGGAATAGTCCGATAGATGCATATTTCTTCTGGCTATCATATTCCTGGTGTTGATATTGTCATGAAGTAGAAGCCAGAAAAAAATCTGATGCCTGAGTCGACATGATGTTTTCCAAAGTTTTGTAAAAACCCCATGCATAGAACTGGATCCCAATATATTCTTGTACATTTTCATAGAGGAGTAATGCTGAGTGGACCAAGTATATTTCAAAATGTCCCTAGCTGTGGAATTCTCTCTGTTGTGTAGCATTGCAGAAAGCTCATTAAATTGTTGGAATGCTTGTGAAGATAATGGGAGGTGGAACTCCATACTGAGCTCTTGTTGATTGGCGACTTCAATCAGGGAAGTGGCCTTGTTGTGTGCAAAAGAGCATAGCTCAGGGAATTTCTCTTGCAAAGGTTGCCCAGCCCAATTATCATACCAAAAAGAAACTGTATCACCTGCTGTGGAGTGCATATTGCTTTACTTTTATAAAGAGGAAGCAATCAAGCATCGATTTCCACCGTAATCTAACCAACCATTTTGTCACTCGGGAGGGAGTGCGGATAATGAGTTTCCCAAATGATATTAACCAGAGGACATCTTCCTTATTAAAAAATTTGTGAAGGAATTTCATCGAAGTGCTTTCTGTTGTGAATAGAGATATCCAAAATGCCCAATCCACCATGTGTTTTAGGTTTCTGAGATGGTATCCCAAGCGATGAGGCGGGGCTGAATCCAGTGTACCAAACTTTCTCCAGAAACAATTTCTCAGGTAGCAAATGATTTGCTGGATCACACCTTTAGGTAAGGTAAGTGAACACATGAAGTAGATAGGCATGCTGGCAAACACAGATTTGATGAGGGTGAGTTTATCTCCACTAGAAAGCATGGTTGAACAACTCAGCATTCTGTTTTCAATCTTTCTCATCATAGGCATGAAGTCCACAATTTTGGGTTTAATGAGACACAGTGGCAGACTCCGGATATGTGTGAGGAAGGGTACCAATCTTGCAACCAAGCGAGTTGATAGGCGGTCATCTTGTGAGGGGAGTGTTGATAGAGATCATAGTAGATTTCCATAATTAACTTTGAGGCCGGTGTAAGCAGACATAATGCAATAGGAGGTTCTTAATGTGGTTCAGTTGAAGAGGATCGGCATTAACAACGTAATGGTATCATCTGCATATTGGATGATTGGATAATCAGGACATGATTGGTGCAACAAAGGAGAGGAGATCAGTGCATTTGCCATTGCCTCATTGAACATGGTTTGTAGCAGATCAGCAGCCAGGACAAAGATAAGGGGAGATAGAGGATCACCTTGCCTAACACCATTCTTGCATAAAAACTGCTTCCCTAGATCTCCATTAAGAAGGACAGAAGAGTAACCAGTACCATAAATCATTTTGATCCATTGGATCCATTTACTCCCAAAACCTTTAGCTTGCAGAATCTCAATAATGGTATCATGGTTGAGTAAATCAAAGGCTTTCTCAAAGTCCAATTTCAATAGGATAATTTCTTTATTGGATTGATGGCATTAATGGATATATTCATAGGACCATGCTGCAGTCTTGAATACATACATTATTGAGAAAGCCATCTTGATTCCTATGAACCAATTTTAAAATAATCTTACGCAACCTTTGTTTGCCAACAACTTTGTAAGGATTTTCGAGGTGCAATTGAGAAGTGAAATGGAGTGCGAATTCATTTGGGTGGCTGCAGAGTCATTCTTGGGAATCAGAGTTATAAATGAATAATTGATGCTCAAGATTAACCACTCTGAGTGAAAGTCGTCAATTAATCTGTAGAAATCTGGGGCAATGGTGGTCCAAAGAAGCTTTGAGGAAAGCGACATTGAAACCATCTGGGCGGGTGACTTATCGGGAGGCATATGATGCACCACAGAATCAATCTACGCTCTAGTGAAAGGAGCTTGAGCTCATCGAGTTAGTTTCGCTTGGAGAAGGTGGTGAAGTAGCAATGGATTGTGAGATGGGACAACGATGCCCAATCTCTCTTTGAAGGCTCACGAGGAGAATAGCGACTTTGGCATGATGGGTGTGATGTTCTGGTTAAGCTCATCTCGAAGCATAGCAATGCGATTATATGCAGGCTTAATAGTTGCTTTTGCCTGAAAGTATTTGGTATTTGCTTCCCCAACTTTAATGTTTCTGATGGTGGATCGTTGCTTCCAATAGAGCCTTTGTTGCTTAAGAATATTTTCCAAATGCATCTTAAGGATATTTCTCCCATTATCTTCCACAATGCATAGAGGTCTGTTGTCTTCAAACTGATCATAGCATAGAATCAGAAATTAGTGCTCTCAATAATCTCGCTTGAGGTTGGAGATATTACGAGACGGATCTTGAGCCCCTTTCTCGATCTTTTGAATTTGGATGCAATAATCTTGGCACTTTTCTCTGTTTCATCAACCTCTTGAGTCCATATCTGCTTCACTTTCTCCTGGAAATCACTGTGTTCAAGCCAGTAGTTTTCAAATCTGAATATATTGGATTTGGGGATATTAGTGCCAATCTTGACCATGAAGGGGACATGGTCTGAGGTGGTTTTGGCCAAAGGATAAGCCAAAGTTTGAGGGAAATTAAGGGTCCAGGTTTCAGAGGTAAAGCACCAGTCTAATTTTTCCAACAAAGGTTGCTCCTGCATATTGCTCCAAGTAAAATTCCTACTCTTAAGTGGGATTTCCACTAAAGCCAGATTGCTAATGGCTTCATTAAAGGCTTGACATATCATTGGCGCTCCCTCCCTCATTACTCTGTTATGAGGATATCGATGTGATTAAAATCGCCCATCACCAACCAGATTGAGATCATCTATCATTTGAAAGTTCGAACCATTCCATAAAATTACTTCTCTCCTCTCCTTGGCTGGGTCCATAAATATTAGACAGAATCCATGAGTCACCATTATGTTTGGAAGTGAAAGTAACAGAAAGGGCATAATTGTTCCTATGATATAATTGACCTGAGAAAATTTGATCATTCCAAGCAATGAGCACTCCACCAGAGGCCCCTAGCGAGGCGAGATATTCAAATTTGTTGAGTTTCTTAGGACAAAAGTTAAGCAAGTATCTCTTGTCAAAATGCTCTCTCTTGGTTTCTTGGAGACAGAGGATCGCATAATGAGATTCCTCTATTTTATTCTTGATGGCGGTCCACTTTTTAGGATCATTCAATCCTCTAATATTCCAATTAATCTTGTCCAATCCTAGCCATGATCTAATTGGTGTACTTTTAACGATCCATCTTGTGCCCCATCTATCATAGCTCTGTCAATAATCATGCAAAACGATATGTAAATTCTGACTTCAGCACCAGTAATAGATACATAAGTGGCATAAACCAGACAAGTAACACCATCACAGTCCAGCTGAACATTCAGAATACTTAGAAGCATGCTCTTACAGTTCATTCTCAGGGAAACAAGTTCTGAAAAGCTAGAACACAAAAGTGATAAATTGTCCTCTTTACAATAGTTGAAGTGCAAAGGCTGAAGGAGCTGTTCTAGGAAGTAGCTTTGTTTCCTTTATCTGCCTCCTTGACCTTAGTGGCGACTTTGGTAGCTTGGGAGCTCTTGATCTTCTTGGGTTTGTTGGATAGGAGCTCTTGATTGGTGTCCTTTGTTGGTACCTTCTGAGAAAGAAGTATTGAGACTTTTAACAACTTTGGCAGGTATAAGTGGTGGCAGAGCATGACAAGCCAAACAGTTCCTATCAGTACAAGTTTTTTGTTTAAAGCCTTTAGAGAGCTTTTGAAGTCTGCAACTTCGTCTTACCTCGAGTCGACGGAGGTACTTTTTCCTTTCTTTTCTTGTTGTTGAGAATAGCGAGGAGTGGCGGAGGTGGTTGATCTGTCTGGTTTGCCGTGCTCAAGGGAGAGGTGACTTCTTGTTCCATCTCCATCTGTACCATTGAGTTGTCCTCAGAGTCAGATATAGGACAAGCAGTAGGTATCACAAATGGGAGGGTGTTATCATCAGAATATCCTTGTGTAATAATTTCCCAGACTTTAGAAGTAACAAATTTGTTGACCCAAACAAACTTACCAGGAGAGAGAAATGAAACTGAAAGAAAATTAACCCAATCCACTGGTACCTTTATGTGACTATGATGATCTTCTTTAGGAGCAAAGTGTTGCTCCCAAACTTGACTCCTTCGGTTCGATGGTTCCACAACCCTGTCCAACTTGTTGTTGTTATCTGAGACAGATGGCAGCACCACCATAGCGTTTGCATCAGTACCTACAGGAACAATTTCCAGAAGGTAAGATGGAAAGGGGAAACCAGGTGGGGCTGACATGTCAGAGGAGGCAGAAGATTCACCTTGCTGTTCAATATGCTCGGTCTCATTGGGAACCATGCTGACTTGAGTAGCCTGATCAGTGTCTGGTTCAATCTGGTTAATCTGGTCCTTGGTCTGCGCTTGTAGTATCAGTATAGGCATGTGATTATCATCCAGGTCGGTTGTCTTTTCCACTTGAACAGTGGGAGGAGAGTCCAACTTTGTTTGAGTCTGCTGAGATCCAATCATTAGCTCCAGGTTCATAGGATCCTCTTCTCTAGCAACAGGAGCGAGAAATATCTTTGCGACCATCAACCGAAAGCTCATATCCATAATGGGCTGCATCAGGCCATCACATTATTTTGCTCCGCAAAAGGGGGGACTCTATGGCCAAAACATCGTGCTCTTGCTCAATCAATAGATGGGCCGGCCCACCCATGAGATTCAAATCAGGAATCCTTGGCGCCAAAGGGCCCACAATGGAGGCACCAGTGTTGCCACTGCTATCAGAAAGTCCCAGAGACAAAGTGAGGCTACTCTGATTGCCCTGCACCTCCATATTCTGCTGGTCTTCATCCAATGGAGCCATTAGATCTTGAAGTTCCATAAATTCACCAGGGTGAAGCTCCTGATCAATCTCTGGGTTAGCATGTGGCATAGCCCAATGGACCCATCCTGGCATCTCATCTGGTTCCTCATCCTCATTCATCTCATCATTATCTTCCTCATTCAGAGCTAGATTTAGGTTTAGGTGAGGGACTGGTTGAGCCTCTGCCTCATGTTGCTGAAGAGGACCCGAAAAGTGATTGTGTTGGTTTGGGTGGTGGTTAGCTTGCATTGGCATGGGATGTGGGTTGCCATTGGGTGGGATAGGATTTTCATCGTGTGGTTACGCCTCAATCAAGCTGCTTCTTGAGAATCACAAGCTGGAGCAGAGAGTGAATCAATTCTCACCATCTCCAAATACAAGACTAGCGGTATGTCACTCAATTCTTGCACTTTGATTTTCACCATCTGATTAGCTTTCGAGCTTCTCACTCTATCCCACATCACAAACTTCCCAAATTTACTAACTGCCTCATTAATTTCTCGAATATTCCTTCTGTCAAACGGAAAGCCACATAACAGAATCCAAACTTCCCTAGTCAAAACTAGTTTTCTCCAGTTCAAACCTTTGTCATGGTTTTGAAAGATGACATGGACATCGGTAAAAAGGTGGGGACTATTGGCCACTAACTCATCCGTCCGAAAATATTTGCCATTGGTGGATATAAGCTTGTCCAAAGGGGCATGGAATAATCTCATAAAACCCCAACCCCTTATCAGTCAAGAAATCAGTGAGTACCTCACGGACAGTGTTGAAAGCCACCGGTAGATTTGGCATAGGAACGATGGATGCTATCGCCCAATCTTCATGCAGAGGCGTCGGTGCACCAGAGAGCACATAGGTGCGTGCAGGCCTTCCTTCCACCACAATGCCTTGATGATTGGGTGGAAGAAATGGTCTTGAGGATCGAAAGGGAAGGTCGCCATTCTTTGAGGTGAGGTTTGGAGATCCGGGCGCAGTGGAGGAGGTGAGGGTAGGACTGCGGCACTGGAGGCGGCGAGCAATGGAATGCGGGCGGCGGGGTAAATGAGCGAGCTAACTCGGGAAGGAGCAGAGAGGGAGATATCATTACGTTGATTTGGTCTCTGATTGACCGCTCCTGCCCTCTCTGCAGCGGGAACAGTGGTATCCTACCTCGGAATGCCAAGCGCGAGGACTGGGCCTTCCTTAATGAGGGGCCGAGAAACAATTTTTAGCAATATGGCCCCATTTCTTCTGAGCCTACACTTAATCTGATTTGTGCGGTTGGGCCTAGCATGGCCCAAAGTGAGACAACGCTTACGAGAAAGGTTCTTGCGATTTGAATTACGCCACAGTATCTATGATCGAGCGATGAATCTACGGGAGATCTCAAAGCATCCAAGTAAGATTTTCTTGGATGACGGCGAAAGACATGAGTCCATTCGTCCTCTTTTTCTTGTAGATATTGATCAAGCTCCCAACATGAATTTGGGCCCCCATTGCCCGAGAGGAGGAAATTAACATTGAGCAAAGGAAGGGAGATATTTCCTCCTTTGATTATAGAATAACCAACCTCTTTGGATGAAACAGAGAATCAAAAAGACCAATTTTGTAACAACTGAACCCTAAATAGAGATGCTACGCTTGAAACAGGATAAGAGAATGGTGCTAACCGATTGGTGTGACTTTGATCCTTGATCTTGTGAATTCTGCCACGAGCAGGAATTCCTCTTGATCTGTTCCCTCTTCGAAGTTGATAGTGACACCCCACTTCCTCCAGATATCAGCAGCAAAATCCTGCCCAATGTCGAAGTTGAGATCCGCCAGCGCCATGGTACTGAAGCAGGGAAAGATGGTGGATGAAGGTCCAGAAAAATTAAGTATGAGTCACAAAAACACAAAATTTACATTTATGTGTATATTTTGTGCTCAAATCATTACCCAAATCACGTAGAATATCCTTTTTGGCCTACATACATTTATTTGCCTACTCTTTTCACTTCCAACGTAGGACAAAATTGATGAGACATCAAAATACAATGTTGTTATGTAATAAGAGAGGGGCGAAGAATAGCGATTCCTCACCTGTGACGAATAGCGCGACCCGTTAAAATCACATCAGCAGACTAGGATAACTGGATAAGCAATTCCAATCCAATAATCCGAATAGTATAAAGCCCGACCAAGTAATCTCATACGTAGCCTAGTGAAAACAGCAAGCCAAATTACACCGTAACTACCACCGTAATTAATGTTAACAAGAACACCGCACTCCACGAGCTACATGATCCACCCTGGAACGGACTAAACTTCTCCGTAAACCTCCTGCACCGAGCTCCTTAATTGTAAGGGCCCATGCCGATACTGGAGCCGCCGTATGGAGTGTCACCAGCGGCATCCCGGGATTTGGAGTAGCTGATGTAATAGAACTCGCTCAGGATGGCCGTGAAGAAGGTGAAGGCTGCACCAGCAGCAAATACACCCTTGCGCAGCGTCTCGCAAGAGAGTGGGTCACCGTTGAAGATCCCCCTGTACCGGGTGTGGTATGCATTACGGACTGATCCTGCCAGCAAACACGCCGCTGCAACGAGGAAGGTCAACCTGCAAATGGGAAACAATCATCTTGCTGATGGAAAATTCTTAGGGAATTGTGATTGGAATGTTTTGGTTGATAGTAAATTATGTCATTATCCGAAAGTGCTATTGTGAGCTCGAGCTCACAGGCACCCTTTGCTACAGTACAAACGAAAAAAATATTTAAAAAGTTCAAAAAATCTGAATTTTTTTGGTAACAAACATTGATATATTTTCACATGCGTACAAATTTTCATGACAAAATGACATTCATGCAGGTCTCAGCAAAAAAACAAAATCAATGCTCCAAAATGCTTCCGAAAACAGTTTTTTTGGAGCATGATTTTGTTTTTTTTGCTGACACCTCCACAAATGTCATTTCATCACGAAAATTGGCACGCATGTAGAAAAAACATCAAAGTTTCTTGACAAAAAAGTTCAGATTTTTTTGAATTTTTTTACTATTTTTTCGGATTTTACTGTTCATCCGGGATCACTGGTGCCCGGGATCAATTCCTCCGCGTCCGTCATTATCTACTTTTTCCACATTACTACATGTTGGGCGTAGATCCGGACTGCTAACTCACCTGACCTGACTTAAGTTAGAGAATCTCAACGCAACCTCTAGGTACTGAAAAACATTTGGTCACGCCAGACAACAGCAATGTGCTGGCAGAGCATCCAGTTCAAGTTTCAATATACTATGTATTGAGGGACACAAGATGCACTCAGAAACAATCTGTTATGACCCGCGTTTACTATAGCCGGAGGAGGCCCAATGGAGCGGCCAGCTACGGGCTTGGCCCAACTTATCACTATTTTTATTAGCACATAGGAGGATTATATAAACATTTGTAAGGACTCGTTTTGTCATTAAGCAATAAGTCATCTCTATTGCTCGGCTCCTGAACCGGGAAACCTAAACCCTAGCATACCTGCGCCTTCCCTCTCTTCAGCAGCGATCCACGGCGCTTACGGCGCGCCTTCGCGCCACTCGCCTCAGCGGCCTCCTTCGCACCCCTATAACACGAGGCTCGGCACGGTAGGAACCAGCTCCTATCAATCTGGTAACTTTGTCTCGATTCGATCATATCCGCCCCTACGCCGCCACCACATTGCGGTCACCACCGCGCCGCCGATGACCAAATGGCGACGCGCCGCCCTGTCGGGACCGATCTCTGCCGCTGGGCGCCGCTGATTCTACTTCATCGTCTTCACCAGGAGATAGCGGCGGCGCTTCTGAGGCTTCGAAGCGGCGATCACGCGAACATCCGCTTCGTTCCACTCGAGTCCCTATGGGCGCCGCCGACCCCGCCGCCACCACCTGGCGCCATAGCCGCACCGATGGCAGCTTCGCCCCGGCGACCTTCCTTCGCCACCACCATGGTGCCGCCGCTACAGCCGCCACCCCCAACGTCCTCGTTCCAGGGCGTCCCGACGACGGCCAGGGTGTGCCCATCCACCAGGTCCGATTCCCCCATCGCCGTCACCACTGCCGGCCTGGCTCGCCGGATCCCTCGAGCCAGTCTATACGACGGCCACGGGCCAACCATCCTGCTTGGCCACCGACGTTCTTTGCCGCCATGCGATGCGGGCGGGCCCTCGGGTTCCGCCCGGGCACGCTACTGACGGCGTCGGCGGGCCCCTGTTCCTGGCGCGGCACCACGATGCACCTACTACTGGCTCCGCCCTCGCTCTTCACAGACGAGGCGCGACCCGTCCCACGCCTAAGCCATTGCCGCGATTCTCCAAGCTCGAGTTCGCCGCTCTGACAAAGCCGTGGACCCCGTGAATTGGCTCAACCGGTCGCGACCAATTTTTAGAAGGCGGCGCTGCGCTTCGCGTCCGCACTTTGGATCGCCTCATACCACCTCCGAGGAGCAGCTCAAACGTGGTACTACGCTCTCGAACGAGACAAGGGTGGCATGCCCCCATGGGAGCATTTTCGCGAGCTCTGCCTATTGCGCTTTGGACCGCCGATACGCGGGAGTCGGCTAGCGGAGCTTGGGCGCCTGCCTTTTCTCTTCACGGTGCAAGACTTCGCCGACCGCTTCCAGGCCCTACCTTGCCACGCTCCCAGCGTCACGGCTCGCCAGCGGGCCGAGCTCTTCATTGGCGGTCTGCCGGACCACATCCGCGTGGACGTGGAGATGCGCGGCCACAGGACCTCGAACTGACCATGTACTATGCGCGCCTTGGCGTCGTCACGGTGGCCATCTGAAAGCGCCACTGCCGCCGACACCACGGTAGCCGGGCGTCCCCGCGAGCCCCATAGCATGAACGCCTAACGCGGCCACGCCATTCCGTCCGGCTAACCCCGTAGGCGAAGCTCGGCGCCGTCGTCGGGGTTGTGCTACAAGCTGCGACGAGCCCTAAGTTCCGACCATGTTTTCCGCGCCTCTTCTACTTGAGGCTGCGGACTACATCGAGGAGGACGCCGCCGCCACCGGGCTCGGCGACCCGGCCGCTCCATTTGACGCCGAGGTTCCCCGGGCCTGACGGCGAACGCCCTCGTGGTCTCCTCCATGCCCTCATGAGCATCCGGACGGAGAAGACTATCTGCGCCGGTGACGATCAGCGGGAGAAGCGGTTCCTCATATTCTTTGCATACGGGCTCCACCCACAACTTCTTGCCCGGGGCCACCATGCGACGCCTAGCGCCGCATAGCCGTGGCGAGGGCGACTAAATTCTGGTAATAGCGGTGACCATCTACACTGCCAGGGTATTGCTCGGCATGTCCCCATCATCATCGGCGACGAGCACTTCACCATCACCTGCGTCGGCATTGACTTGGGCTGCTTCGACTTCATCCTCGGCGTCGACATTTTGCGGACCCTGGGTCCCATCCTCACAGGATTTAGACGCCATGACGATGATCTTCCTCGCACTGGGCGTCGCGTCCGATGGGGAGGCGTGGGTGCGGCGCCGCCCGGCGATGCTTCAGCCTCTGTGACGGCCGCGTCGACGCGGAGCACTGTTAGCTTCTTTGTTCGGCCCAAAGACAAGACAACCTCTTCGACGAGCCACAGTGGCCTCGCCCGGTCGGCCCTCGACCACCGCATCCACTCTTCCGGACCTGACTCCGTCAGCCGTCGCGGCCAGACCGCTACCCCACCGCGAAGCATGAGCCGGAGTGGCGGTGTCGGTCATGCTCACCTGAGGCATCATCCGGATTTCGACATCACCGTTCTCCGTCTGCGGTGCTCCTTGTTTGCAAGTCCGACGACTCGTGGCGTTTCTGCATCGACTACCGTGCTCTCAACGCCAAGACGTCCAAGGACAAATTTCCTATCCCCGTCGTTGATGAACTCCTGGACGAGCTACGCGGGGCCCGCTTCTTCACCAAGCTCGACCTCCATTGGGCTACCACCGAGTCGCGGATGCACCCGGACGATGTCGCAAAGACGGCCTTTCGCACTCATCACGGCCACTTCGAGTTCTTGTTGATGCCCTTCGGCCTCTCCAATGCCCCGGCGACATTTCAGGCCTTGATGAACGACGTCCTCCGCCCCTACTTGCGACGGTTTGTGCTCGTTTTCTTCGATGACATTCTTATCTACAGCTCGTCGTGGGCGGAGCACCTGCAGCACGTGGCCATCGTCTTCAACGAGCTTCACAATCCTAGTAGAAGTGAAACCGGTTCCGGTCAGACTATGGCAGGTCTAAATTATTCAAGGTTGGGCTAGCTAAGGTCACTAGGGAAGTGAAGCCATTTATTGGCGCTGACTTTAGAACTGTTTAGAAAATCCGAACGCATGACTGCAAGGAAGATAAGATAAACAATTCAGTCACACAGTGCTCAAAAAACTGAAGTAGTTCGACAGTTCATTGAAAAACTTAACATAAGCATGTACTCACACACCTCTGGTCAAAAGAGATAATCCCTCCGATCCATATTACTTGTCTCTCGAATGGATGTACTGCAGGCGTATTTCAGTCTTACTGAGATACACCCGCGTTTGAGCGATAAATAATATGGATCGAAATCTGAAACATATAAACATGTTATCATTAATTTATTGTAACAGTACAGCTGTTGCTAGTGGTTAGCACAGCAATAGACGGAGCATATAAACATGTTATCATTAATTTATTGTAACAGTACAGCTGTTGCTAGTGGTTAGCACAGCAATAGACGTACTGCCTCCGTCCGAAATTACTTGTTACAAAAATGGATGTATATAAAACTAAAATACATCTAGATACATCTATTTCTTTGATAAGTATTTCTGGAGGGAGTATGAAAATAAGAGGATACTACTCCCTCCGTTCCTAAATATTTGTCTTTCTAGAGATTTCAACAAGTAACTACATACGGAGCAAAATGAGTGAACCTACACTCTAAAATATGTCTATATACATCCGTATATGGTAGTCCATTTAAAATCTCTAAAAGACAAATATTTATGAACGGCGGGAGTACAAAACATGTGTCGTAAAGATTTCATTAACATCAGAGGAAATAATACAAAATATCAAGGGCAATGCTACATATGAGCATCTCCAACAGCAGCCCTGTTTTAGGGCATAACCGTTTTACTGGGCATTTGGATCCCAAAAAACCCCACTGCTGCCCTTGTTGGAAATTTCTGCAAAAAGTTTTTTGGGCAGACAAAAAGAAGGCACCGGCAGCTACGTATTTGCGGCACGCGCACGGCTGATGCAAACGCGAAGCCACAGCGTGCGCAGCCCAACTGTCCCTGTCTGGAACTTCCCGCAGCCCACCACAGCCGCCCGCAGCAGATTCCCCTCCCACACTGCCGCCACAGCATTGAATCCGGCCACTCCCACCACAGCCGCACCACCCCGACGCTCGGATCAGCCGTTCCCTTCTTCCAATCGACCGCACCACCACCACCATGTGGGGGCTCTACCAGCCACTGCACTAGCTAAACTTCCTGGAGATCGAGACGCGGGCGGACGCGGAGTTCATCGGACCTCAAGTGACCATTGAGTCCCGCCCGACGAAGAGGGAGACCCACATCGTCACTCGGGAGAGCAATGAGATTGTTGTGGAAAATCTGCACCTCATGCAGGCAGATGCCAAGTGGTTCTAGGAGAGGGACCAGCGCAAAGGCGGAGAAGACGGAGGACGAGGCTGGCCCCTCCGGCGTGGTCAGCTTGAGTCCAACGACGAGGTTGAGTTTGATGACGAGAGTGACGAGTCCGACGACCTTGGCTGGGACAACCTGTAGGGCGTCCGTAGGAGTCGATCGTAGTAATGTTAGGGTGATCTAGTAATTTGGATGTTCATTTAATCTATGCAATGTTTGAACGGTCAAAACTTAGAACGTTTGAAGTGAACTATGCAATGTCTGTATGTTCAAAATAAATTATTTGCATGTTTGAAGTGCCCTATTTTAGGGCAGCTATTGGCGCCCCTAAAGTCATGTTTTGGTGCCTCAAATTTTATTGCAACAACTATTTGGTGCCCTAAAATAGGGCTGGTGTTGGAGATGCTCCAAGTACTCTTTCAAGTTAAATCATACTTGACCCCTACATCGCCTATGTCCGGCGACTCGGGGAATCTTGTGCCGCCACCTCCAACCCATCTTCCTCCCTCCCGTCTCGCCGCCACCAAAGGCAAACCTTCGTGAAGCTTGCACAGGTGCCTAGGATAGTGGCGATAGGGCGCTCCGCCCTGCGCCTCCACCAACGATGGCACTTTCTTCACGCCCGGCGGCCCCTCTCTTTGTTGCACGGCACAACGGTCGACGACTTCCCTGATGACGTCTCCGATGGGGAGCAGCCTCTCTCCGACGAGCCTTGGCACGGTCAGCTTTGGCTCGCCCATGAGTCCCTCCAGTGGTTGTAAGATCTGGCTTGCTTTGGCCGGTTATAGCTTGCCCCGTCGGTCAGCGGCTGTGACCCAATCTGGCTGCTCGTCCTCCATGGCTCTTGTGAGCTGCGATGGTTGGGTGCTCCAGCTTTCAGCACCGGAGCTGTGGAGGCTGTTAGAGTAATCTTGAGTTTGTTAGCTTACGAGTTAGAGTCTTGTACGTAGTAGTTGTCTACGTGCTAGTAGTGAATCTGAGTTCGCTAGGAGTCTGGATGTGTTCTAATGTACGCTGGGAGGTAGAGTCCTAGTTGTAATTAGATTAGATTAGGAGTCCAAGCATAGTTAGAGATGTTGAGGTCGGTAGCACCTGTCCGGTTGCTGTATATATATATGCAGGTAGTATACGTGAAATTTGTACTGGTGCTAAAGAAAACAGAAAATAAAAAGAGGGAAAAAAGAAGGCACGACACGTGCCTTTGGCAAAAGTTTTGTGCGCGTGTGTTCATCATGATTTGATGTGATTGATCCTGTGAGCAAAATTCCAACAAGTGGTATAAGAGCTAGGTCGATTTGAAGCTGCGCTTGCCCCGGGGTGGCGACCTACTAGCGCCTCGGGGTGGGCGATGTTGTCATTTGAGTCTTTGCTGACGACGAGGAGGATCATGCGATCGTCGTTCGATGGAGCGACAAGGAGGGAGGCGGCGGGATGTCGTCGGCAAAGGCGGTGGATGGAGATCGTTGGCCAGGCGGTGGTGCCGTGATGCGGTGCCGGAAAGTCATCAAGATCGTCATCCGGGAGTTAGAGTCAAGGAGTCATGCGAGTTAGCACGACCGGTCGGTCGGTCAGTTGGTCGTCAGTCGTCGTGATGTCCAAGTGCTCGTCTCTGTGAGGAGGCGTTGAAGATGAAGCCTGTGTCGCGTGTGTGTCTCGGCGAGAGGATCGAGGTTCAAGTATGTGGGGGCGGTAAACCCGGTGAAGGTGAGTCTCTTCAATGAGGCCATGTCTCTACATGAAATTTGGAGTGGGCGGTGTAGTCCACGGGGTGGTGTGATCCACAAGGAGTCGGCATGTATCTTGCTAGGGTGGATGATGAAGTCCACCGGGTGGGGTATTCCACCGTTACTAGCGAGGCTGGGTAGTTCAAGGCATATTTGAGGTGGTCCGTAAATTCGCCAAGTTGAAATTGGGAAGAGATTGTTGCAGTCAATGAAGCCTATCAATTTAACTTGTCGTGATGCGAACGGATGAGTCGACAAAGGGTCAATCGTCAACGTGACAAAAACCAGAGAAGCACAGAAGACATGGAATCAAGATTAGGGAGAGAATGTTAGAGTAATCTTGAGTTTGTTAGCTTACGAGTTAGAGTCTTGTACGTAGTAGTTGTCTACGTGCTAGTAGTGAATCTGAGTTCGGCTAGGAGTGCGGATGTGTTCTAATGTACGCTGGGAGGTAGAGTCCTAGTTGTAATTAGATTAGATTAGGAGTCCAAGCATAGTTAGAGATGTTGAGGTCGGTAGCACCTGTCCGGTTGCTGCATATATATATGCAGGTAGTATACGTGAAATTTGTACTGGTGCTAAAGAAAACAGAAAATAAAAAGAGGGAAAAAGGAAGGCACGACACGTGCCTTTGGCAAAAAATTTATGCGCGTGTGTTCATCATGATTTGATGTGATTGATCCTGTGAACAAAATTCCAGGTAGTGTGGGTTCTGCCTGATGGCACCCTCCCTGCTGGTTCAGGTGATGCGTGTCGTTGCAAGTGGCTGCGTGGCAGGGCAGCAGTTGTGGCCTGGATGCCGGGGCGGCGCCTCTAGGACGGCTCGCATCGGCTCTCATGTCGTTTGCAGCTGTAGGTGGTCAGCATCATCCACCGGCTATGGACAACGATGGGAATGGCCGTGACGTTCGCGGTGGGCAGCGGCGACATTTGCATCGTGCGCCATATTGAAAGGTCGATGGTGGTGGCAGCCTCGTCTGACCAGCCCTATGATGGCGGCGTCAGTCGGCCTAAAGATTTGGGGAGGTGGCGAGCGTGGAATGTTGCTGGCAAACACAAGGTGTATGGCAGTGGTGGATCGACATGAGTGTAGCACATGGAAGATCGGTTTCGTGCGTGATGTTGTGGACATGAAGGATGCGACAATGGTTGGATGACGCAAGCGCGTCCTTACAACGTCGGACGACGGGTGATCAAACCTAGACGTGGCCTCCTTGCTAGTTCACCTACCTAGATGCACGGCGTCCTCTCCTGAGCCACCCCCGGTGGACTTCAGTAAAGACGGGGCAAAGCTGCCGGATAGCCCCATGTGGGTTCATGGCGGCACCAACAACTTTATGGCCGCATGTTTGTTCGTGTGTGTGTGCGCATCCTAGTCGTGCACAGCCAGGTGTGTTTTCATGATACTTGTATTCTCTTAATGCAACATTATGAGTCAATAGAAACTCCTTCATCAAAAGAAATGCACTTTGCAGTAAAAGTACATTTGTGTTAGTTTGACATTTATAATCGCCAAGGCTCCCCTTCCCTAGACGCTGCGCAAGCGGAAGCTACATGCACCGGACTGCCCTTTTTTTGCATTTATAATCACCAATAAAAGTTATCTAGCATATCTATCATGTGTGCCAAAGTGAACGAGTCCTACCTAAAATAAATCAAGGTGTTTATTTAGGAATAGCTTCAAATGTCACAAAAGTGGGCAGTTCCTTGTACGAAACAAACCTGACGAAAAATCAAAACAAGGCAGTGACAAAAGTGAACAGCACCTCTTGTATCACTTATGAGTTGATCGTTACACCTTAGACTAAAAATAAATCTGTTATGAAGCAGCGACATCAAAGGTGCAACACTATTGTGGGAACCTGCTACTAATATCCTTCCGCTGGAATAAGTAATTACCGCTTTGAGTGTGCAACAACTCAACCTGACCAGTTCAGTCCGAGACACTATAACAAAGTACCAGTTGTGTGCCAAAATTTGGTACAATCAAGAGATTCTTAACCCAACTTAACAGATCTAAGGAACCTGCACAATTCGGCATCTCCATAACAGAGATGTGAAGAACTACTAAATTCAGCACAAACACAGAACCCTCAACTGTCCAGCCTTGCCAAATAGTAACGAGCAAGGTAAATTATGATCTTGTCATCCTTCCAGGCCAACTAAATTAGGCCGCCAGTTGGCACCCAGTTCAGAAGGCAGTCGACTCTAGTAAAGTACTCCAACACACACACACACACACACACACACACACACACACACACAAGTGTAACCTCTGCTGCACGGGAAGAGGTGAAACCATAAGATCTGGTCTGAACCCCAACCTCTCAACAGCAAGCAGATCTAAAGTGAAGGTGGAGCGCCATCAGTGAACTAAGACTACAGGGCTAGATCTAATTAATTCCAAATTGCTGTAAAAGCAGCAAACTGAACTAATGGCCCCGAATGACAAACGAGTGGAGAAGACGAAGGAGCAACCCCGAAGAGTAGAGAAGAGGAAAGGAAACTTCAATACTTGTTGGCTGATTATGAGCTATGTCATGCTAACGAGGCACATAAATTAAACATAATAGCTTACCATGAGAAGAGGAAGAGCATGAGGGCGCAGGCGCGCGAGCCCCCCGGCTTGAGCCCGCGTCCGCAACAGAAGCATCGACTGGCGAGCATGACGACGACCTGCGCGGCGGTGAGGAGGAGGAGCGCGCCGACGCCGTAGCCGGTGGCGACGTCGGAGTCGTAGACGCAGTAGTCGTACTCCTTGGCCAGGTCCGGCGTCACCGTGGCCTGCACACCATTTTGCGTGAATTAATTAGCAGGACAGCTACGAGATCGAGCGAGCGAGCTTCTGGGCGTGATGGGCTTACCTTGCTGCGGCGCTGCTCGGCGGCGACGGCGAGGCCGAAGGCGATGAGGTTAAGGGCGAAGGCGGACACCTGCACGATGATGGACGACATTGCTCTGTCTCTCTCTCCGGTTGCTCTGCTGTGCAAACTGAGAAGTGGAGTGGGGTGGGGGCTATAAGCCAGAAGCTCCTCTTGGCAAAGCTAAAAATGGCCGCTGTTTCGTGTCGGTGATGCCGCCGGCGTGGGGCAGGTGGGTGCGACGTAATACAGACGCAGATCTGGTGGGTTGGCGAGTGGAAGTGGACTGCCTGCCTAACGGTGGGTTGTTGGATGGGTAGGCGAGTGGAAAGTTCACCAAATTTGAAAAAGTTCATCGATTTTGAAAAAAGTTCACAAATCTAGAAAAAGGGTTCATCAATTTTGTTTCAAAAATTGAGAAAAGTTCACGCATCCGAAAAATAAAAAGAAACAGAAAAAATATAAGAAAGAAAAAGAAAACCGGTCGCGTTCTGGAGAAAGAATAGAAACGTAAAAATGAGGAACCAGTCACATGAGGTGTTTTGTCCCAAGTGGTGTCGCTACCATGGTTCTGGTTGCAGGTTCGAATCCTCACTGCGCACCTCTTTTTTTCAGTTTTTACAGAAAAGGAGAAGGGAAGGGAGGAACTGGGCCGGCCCAAAATAGCGGCAGAGGGTTAACGGGCGCCTGCAGCGCTAAATAGGGTTTGCCATGTCAACCACCATGCCACACTCGACCTGTTGTACACAATGTAGAGGGCGGCCTACTAGAAGGGAGACGAGCTGGGTTTTACCCTGTTTACTTTCTTTTCCTGTTTTTACTTTTTTTTCTCTTCTTTCTTTTTCTTCATTTTTACTCGGTTTTCTTTGGGTTTTTTCTTTTTCCCCTTTTCTTTTGCTTTTTGTTTGGTTTTATTTTTCTTCTCAGTTTTTGTTTGGTTTTCTTTTTTCTTCTCCATTTTATTGTTTTTTCTTATGTATGTTTTTGTTTTCACTCTATATTTTTGTATATGTGAAAATAAAATCTTAATAAGTGATCAGCATTTATTGTATACACATTAAAATTGTTCGAGCTCTTATTCAATATTTTTCAAATACTTATTCAGCATTTTAAATACTTATTCAACATTTTTCAGATACTTATTCAACATTTTTCAATAACTCATTCAAAAATTTAATACTTATTCAACATTTTTCAAATACTTGTTCAACATTTTAATACTTATTCAACTTTTTTAAATACTCGTTAAACATTTTTCAAATGTGTTTTTGAAAATGTTGGACAAGTATTTGAAAAATGTTGGATAAGTATTAGAAAATATTGAACGAGTATTTGAAAAATGTTGCACAAGTATTTAAAAATGTGAACATGTATTTGAAAAATGTTGACATAAGTATTAAATGTTGAACAAATATTTGAAAAATGTTGAATAAGCGTTGGGACAATGTTGAACATGTATACAAAAATGTTGCACTTATTAAGAAGATGTTATTGACATATAAGAAAAATGTAGAATGAAAAACAAAAAGAAAGGAAAATGTTGAAAAAGTATTTAAAAAATGTTGATCATGTATATAAAAATGTTGAACAGGTATTCAAAAATGTTGAACAAATATTTGAAGAAATGTTGAACATGTATATGAAAGTGTAGAATAAAAAAATGATACAAAAAATGAAACAAAATGGAGAATAAAAAAGAAAAGAATGAAAAAAATGGAGAGAAAAAAACAAAGAAAACCAGAGAAGACCTCCTCCAGTCGCATCTAGTGGACCGTGATCCTAATTCAAGCCACTAACTACTTGCGGGTGGACTGGTTAGTGGTGCAGGTTATCACATTGGGGACCGACCTGTGTTCGATACCTGGTGCGCTCCATTATTCCAGATTTTAATGGGTCGGCCTCGTGTAGGAATTGGTCAATCGTCGCCCTTACGGCCTTACCCCCATCCATCTCTACCGCGGCGGCGACGCTGTCTTTGGCTCCTCCCGCTCGGCATCCTGCTCATCGTCCCTCGCAGCATCTAGCTCGGCGTCCTGCTCGCCTTCTAGCTCGTCGTCCAGCTCTCGAGCCCCTCACCGTCCAGCTGCTTCTCCTGCTTGTGTTGCTCTGGTCCACTTACCCTTCCTCAAGCCGCTCCAAGCACAGGTGAAACATGTCCCCACAGGCTCCGGTTCTTGGTTGTGGACTGCTTCAGTTTTTGTTCATATAGTAAATTAGTGACTGATCCTAGTCTCCAATTACCCAGCGAGGGCAATGACTCCGGAATTAGTAGACAGCAAAAAATTACCCCATTTCTGTTCAAGGTATACATATAGCTAAAATACTAGAATTCTAGCTGGATTTTGGGTCGGCCCTGGGGTACCTAATGGGCCAGTGAGGGCATAGGATTTTGTCAGAATGGGTCAACCCATTGCCCATGAAATTGGCCTTGAGGCCACGAGGCCAGGTCCGGGCCGGCCCATTCCCATCTTGACTATTTACAAATCATTTTTTACCCTCGTCTCGCGAACTGACGCAAAGACCGACTGCAGCCTGAAAAATAAGTGAATAAATTAAAGCACAAAATGAAGGTCGAATGAACTATTTGAAGTGTTGCAAATAATTATATTCATACTGCACCTCTATTTTTTTAGATAAAAGGCATACGTCTAACTTTATATTAATAAAGCCAACATGCACTAAACACGGGGTCGGTCCTGGGATTTGGGGGGCCCGGGGTGAGACTAACACTTTGTAACATCCCAAATTTTCAATTTAGAATGTTATACATAGGTCATTCATGCATATTATATTTTTATTGCATTTCATTTTGCGATCCTCGAAATTCTAAGCAACTCAAGGACCCACGGAGAGAGTTGGGGATTTCACGTTCTTCATATTTGAATTTTATCAAATATCGAAACAAGGATCGCTTTGGTTTTAATTATTTTTCTCTCCGAAAATATTTCATATTAAAACATATGAGAGAAGATAATATGACTTCTCCAAAATAAATGAAATATTGGAGGGAAAATATTAAAATCAAATAAATAAATTTTATTTGGATTTTATTGCAATTTTATTTGAATTAGGAAAAATGTGTGTTTTTCAAAATTGCATTAGAGGCCCAAATAAATGTTCACTTTGTCCGTAATATTATTAGAGGACCATGAAATTATATTTCAGGACTTTTGGAGTTCGTTTAGTATTTTTTTTCGTTAGTTTTTCTGCATCAGGTTTTTTTTAAAGTGAACCGACCTAACCGGGCCGTGTCCGACTAGGACTCCTAGCCCGGCTGGCTTTATAAGCCGAGGCCCGCGACCCCCCGAGGCCCAAGTCGCGCTTGCCGCTTCACCCTAAGCGCGCCTCGACAGATTCGACCATGCCGCCATCGCGCCGTCATGGATTGTCACGCCGCCTCGCCTCGCCGACTCGCCGGACCCGACCCCGCCGCCGAGGTAGTAACCGCTGTCGCCGCCGGTTTTCGCGAGAAAAACCGTGTGGTTTTTTTTAAACTCTAGATCTTTATTTTATTTAGATCGATTTTGTTTTCTGCGATTTAGTTAAATAGCGGACGTTCGTCCGTACGTTCGTTTTAACGAACTCCGTTAATCCGTTAGCCATGCATAAATGAATGTTCGTTCATTAGCCTATTCGTCGCTTTTCTTTTCCGGGGGTTTTTCGCGATTATTTCCGATCGTGATTTACGCCCTAATCTTGATCTAGTATAACTTTTCGCTCGTTTATCCAAATCAGGTGAAACAAGCGCCTAGATCTTCGTCTCGAAGTTCTCTTTCTGTTTAACCAACTTGAACAAGATTTTGGTGCTGTAAAATTTGACTCTAGTCCTGATTAGTAATCGGATCTTGTTTCTTTCGTAGTTTGAGTTTTGTTGCTCCGTTTCATTTGATTCTTTTTGCAAACCAGAGTTCTTCAGTTGAACTTTCTGATTAGATCTTCTTATTTGAGTTTTACCCGTGCATCTTTGCTTGATTTCTTATGTATGTTATTGTTTGTTTGCGATAGAATTTCCGGAGTGGGAAGCGTGCTACTACGAGTCACTAGGTTTTGCGGATCGCGAGCAAGGCAAGTAACACTTTGATCATACCCCTTTCATACCCAATTTTTATGCATTAGTTCAACCCTCACACATTGCATGAGTAGGATCTCTTAACATGTGGGTATTTGGGAAGTAGATGATGAAGGTAGAACCTATTGCCCTGTTTATTATCAAACCCCTGGGAGTTACTTATACGTTATGCTTATATCGCCATGCTAGCTCGTAGACGTGGATTGGGGTTGAGTGAATCCATAACAGATGTGAGTTGTTAATTAATGGTTCAACTTAAGGTGGCAACTTTAATACACATCTGGGTGGATTGCTTGTGGGCACCTGGAGAATCCAGTGTTGTCCTAGGATATCCCGGAGGACCCGTGTGATCATCCTACGGTCCGCCACCCGTGCTCAAAGGGATCATAAGATTATTCATGCTAGAAACTTCCGTGTGCAGCCACAAGCTATTATGGGCTCTAGCATAGTTGAGTATGTTGCATGACCTCTTCCAGTGGTAGGCTAGCAGATGTAGGGGATGTAGGTTGGCACTATCTACCCGGGGTTAGAGTTAATGCTTCTGAAAGACTGTGTCTCGGTCATCCGTTCCTCAAACACCATGTAGTGCGAGAAATCCAATGGAGGAGATCGAGTCTTGTGGGGAAAGAGCGCAAACCTCTGTAGAGTGTATGAACTAATCATGGTTAGCCGTGTCCCCGGTTATGGACATTTTGAGTATCTCGTACTCGAATTATTGATTTGATCTGGTCACTCTAAATTAATTTGTTGGGTTGTTAATGATTACTTTAATTGGGACTGCATTGGAGGAACCTTCTCAATGATGTTTCAACACCATGATAGTTAAATAAAACTTATTCCTTTGATGTAGGGAAAATTGGCTTTTCGCAAAACAATATAACCTTAGAGCCTCCACCAGCCATATATGCATGTAGTGATAGCATTCATCTGTTCATTGCTCTACTGTGTTATACTGCCATCAAAGGAACTCACTAGGTACCTGAACATCGAAATACCAAGCTTCACCGGGACCTACACCGCCACTTTACCAGAAAAGGAGCGTTGGATGATCCGAGTTCAAGTTCCAGGAAGGACATTCACGCCAGTCACTGAGCCCATAGAGTTTTCCTTTGATGCACCAACCTGGAGTCTAGGCAAGAGCATGGCAGCCCACATTGCTATGGGACGTATTGGAGAAGTATACAAACAGGAGCGAAGGATACTATCTACCAAATATGTGGGCGAGATGAGCAATGGGAGATAGTCAAGACCAGGGAGGGACAGGTCCATTGCGACTTTCATCTAGGAGCTAAACCCGGCACATCCGTCGTCGTGGGAGAATCGGATGTGCGCAAGCATGATAGATTTGAAGAAGGCGATGACTAGGATCCGCGAGCTAGAAGAGGAACTCAAGTCTACACGCGATGGATATGAGGAGGAAAGGACGATACTTGTGGAAAAGAATTACGACCTGACAAGGAAGTTAGGAGTTTTTATGGGAGACCCTGTGTCAGGAGGAGAAGACGATGAACCCAAGGAAATTCATTCTGAAGACTACATCATCATCGACGACACCGACTCCGACCCCGACGATAGTGATGATGATTATGAAGACGAAGTTGGAGCGGATATCATGGAGTCTTCCACCGATCAAAATTTCTAGATGACCACCACATGACTAGTAGTATTCCCCTGTATATAGTAGTAGTCCGAGCACTTTTGTAACGATAGTTCTAGACCGATTGTATGCCCTTGCTTGAATTGATTTGTGTGTTATGATTGTGTTTGTCTCATGTGCATATGGGTAGTGCTTTCTCACTAGACCTCATTACTATTCTAATCTCTCCCCTCTAAAACCCATCAGATGCCTCCGAGACGTGACACCGGATTTGTCCTCCCACCTGAGATCACCCAGTTGATCCAGCAGAATGCCTTGATGCAGATATTAGTCCAGAACCAAGGCAACAACAGCAACAACAACAACCCGCCTCCAGTTGACAACTTAGCCTGTTTTCTGAGGTTGCAGCCGCGGTTGTTTTCGAGCACCGAGCCAATAGTTATGGATGACCGCTACGCAGATTGGAAGGGAGTTGACCACCGGAGGTTGCACAGATGCAGAGAAGGTGCATTTTGCCGCACATCAGTTGGATGGACGGCTGGCTTCATGGTGGGAAAATTACAGCCACTTTTCCTATAGCCAATATCACTTGGGATCGGTTTCAACAAGCATTTCGCAAGACCCTATGTCTCAACCGGAGCTATGAGCATGAAGAAGCGTGAGTTTCGTAACTTGCGCCAGGTGGAAATACATCTTGTGGCTCAAAGACATAGATGAGTTTAGTAAGCTATCTCGTTATGCCCTGATGATGTGGCCACAGATGTCATGAAGGTGAGAAGTTTATGGAAGGGCTGAATGATGAGATGAGCATGCAGTTGATGGTGACAACATTTAACAACTACCAGAGTTGGTAGACAAGGCTCTCATGATTGAAGGGAAGCGGCAGATTGAGAGCCGCAAGAGGAAGTATGGACAAGGAAAATACAATTCTGGAGCTCATCAGAAGCCTCGTTTCACCCCGAACTCGGGAGGACTTACCCATAATCATGGAGGCCATACCCACAATGGAAGAAGTTTGCATAACCACAGTGACCCCAAGAACGGAAATGGGAATGGAGCAGGTAGCAATCAGAACCGCTCTAATCCAGCCACGCGCGCCAAGAAGGACCTAAGTCACATTACTTGCTTCAAGTGCGGGAAGACTGGACACTATGCCACTGAATGTTCCGAGACAAGGAATGGCAATGGCAATGGAAGCTCTGGGAAGAAGCCCAACCCTTTCAACAGGGGACAAGTGAACCACGTGAACATGGAGGAGGTTGAAGAACAACCAAATGCAGTCATCGGTAAGTTTTTGGTTAAGTCATTTACCGCTCTTGTTCTTTTCGATACTGGTGCATATC
Source organism: Aegilops bicornis (assembly GCA_021605145.1). Lineage (NCBI taxonomy): Eukaryota > Viridiplantae > Streptophyta > Magnoliopsida > Poales > Poaceae > Aegilops > Aegilops bicornis. The sequence goes on along the minus strand of CM038671.1, from coordinate 253,951,570 downwards.
ATTCATACATTTCAAGGGGATTTGTGGACAAGTTTAAGTTACCCACCTTAGCCCTTAGGACACCCTTGTTAGTAAGCTCACCAGGTGCAGAGTATATGGCTAGCCGATGGTGCGATCGGATACCCTTAACCATTGGTAGCCATGTTTTTCCCTCAGACCTAATAATTTTGGAGTCACAAGGATTGGATGTGATACTAGGAATGGATTGGTTATCGAAGTATGGAGGAGACGTTGACTGTGCTAGTAGGTCAATTCTACTCACCACCCCTGAGGGAAAACGGATCAAGTATGTTTCGAGGCATGCACCGAGGAGGGCCCAAGTAAATTCTCTCACGGGAGTTGTTCAGGAGGAAGTGCATGGTGAAGGATTACCCGGATGTATTTCGGAGGAGTTACCGGGCATGGCGCCCGGATCGAGATATTGAGTTTCGATAGAGCTATTGCCGTGCACTTGGGACCAATATCGAAGAGACCATACCGGATGCCCGCAAATGATCTGGAGGAGATTAAGAAGCAGATTAAGGAGTTATTGGAGAAAGGGTACATTCAACAAAGTTCATCACCATGGGGAGCCCAGTGCTCTTGGTTGAGAAGAAGGATGGATTGTTAAGGATGGTTGTTGATTATCGTGCGTTGAACGAAGTGACGATCAAGAAAAAGTACTCACTACCGATGATCAATGACTTGTTTGACCAACTGCAAGGAGCTAAAGTGTTTTCGAAGATCGATCTGTGGTCAGGATATCACAAGCTGAAGATTAGGGAAAAGGATATACCTAAGACCGCTTTTACCACAAGATATGGGCTATATGACTATATGGTTATGTCATTTGGATTGACTAACGCCCCTGCCTATTTCATGAGTATGATGAACAAGGTGTTCATGGAATTCTTGGATAAGTTTGTTGTGGTGTTCATTGATGATATCTTCGTATACTCGAAGAATGAAGAGGAACACAAGGAGCATTTGTGTTTAGTTCTTGAGAAGCTCACGGAACATCAGTTATATGCCAAGTTCAGCAAATGTGAGTTTTGGTTGAAGGAAGCTGGATTTCTTGGACATGTTATATCGGGGAGAAAGGTATAGCAGTGGATCCTACCAAGGTTCAGTCAGTCACTGAGTGGTTGGCACCCACCTCAGTTGGGGAGATCCGCAGTTTTCTTGAACTCGCGGGATACTATTGGAGATTCATTGAGAATTTTTCCAAAATTGCAAAGCCTATGACGGCGTTGTTGAAGAAAGATACTAAGTTCCATTGGACTGAAGAAGGTGAAGCAAGTTTCCAGGAGTTGAAGAAACGTTAAATGTTTTGGAGTTAAGGGAAAGTTAGCCCCGAGATTTGTAGGACCGTACCGTGTTTTGGAACGCATGGGAGAGGTTGTCTACAAGTTGGAGTGACCTGAAGGACTGTCCGAAGTTCATGATGTGTTTCACGTTTCCCAGTTAAAGAAGTGACATGCAGAGATGGCCAATATTCCTCTAAGAGACACAAGGCCTTTCGGAAGCGATTGATCGGATAGTGATTTGACATATGAGGAGAAACCTGTCGAGATTCTCGAGTTTGCTGTACCGAAGTTACTCGCATGACAAGGTTATCAAGTTTTGGAAAGTTCAGTGGAGCCACCATACCGAGGATGAAGCCACCTGGGAACGAGAGGATGATCTACGCAAAGACCACCCACACCTATTTTCTAGCCAACCCAAATCTCGGGGATGAGATTCATCTTAAGGGGGGTAGGTTTGTAACATCCCAAATTTTCAATTTGGAATGTTATACATAGGTCATTCATGCATATCTATTTTTATTGCATTTCATTTTGCGATCCTCGAAATTCTAAGCAACTCAAGGACCCACGGAGAGAGTTGGGGATTTCACGTTCGTCATATTTGAATTTTATCAAATATCGAAACAAGGATCACTTTGGTTTTAATTATTTTTCTCTCCAAAAATATTTCATATTAAAACATATGAGAGGAGATAATATGACTTCTCCAAAATAAATGAAATATTGGAGGGAAAATATTAAAATCACATAAATAAATTTTATTTGGATTTTATTGCAATTTTATTTGAATTAGGAAAAATGTGCGTTTTTCAAAATTGCATTAGAGGCTCACATAAATGTTCACTTTGTCCACATTATTGTTAGAGGGCCGTGAAAATTTATTTCAGGATTTTTGGAGTCCGTTTAGTATTTCTTTCATTAGTTTTTCTGCGTCAGGTTTTTTTTAAAGTGAACCGACCTAACCGGGCCGTGTCCGACTAGGACTCCTCGCCTACTGGCTTCTAAGTCGAGGCTCTGACCCCCGAGGCACAAATCACGCAATGCCGCTTCTAACCCTAGCGCCACCCTACCGATCCGACCCCGCCCATTGCCACTTGAGGTCAAGGCCATTCGCCGGCCCGCCGTCATTGTCACTTGTTGACCACTTCGCCCACTACCGACCCGACCCCTCCGGCTACAGGTAGTTACTGCATTCGCCATGGGTTTTAGCGAAAAACCGTTTGGTTTTTTTTCGAAACCGTAGATCGTTTTTTTATTTAGATCGTTTTTTGTTTTCTGCGGTTTAGTTAAATAGCGGACGTTCGTCCGTACGTTCGTCTTAAACAACGCCGTTCATCTATTAGCCGCAGACAGCGAACGGTCGTTCATTAGCCTGTTCGTCAGTTTTTCTTTTTCCAGGGTTTTTCCGCGATTATTTCCGATAGCTATTTCTGCCCTAATCTTCCATCTAGTATAAATTTTCGCTCGTTTATCCAAATCAGGTGAAACAAGTGCCTAGATCTTCGTCTTGAAGTTCTCTTTCTGTTTAACTAACTTGAACAAGATTTTGGTGCTGTAAAATTTGACTCTAGTCGAGATTAGTAATCGGATCTTGTTTCTTTCGTAGTTTTAGTTTCGTTGCTCCATTTGATTTGATTCTTTTTGCAAACTGGAGTTCTTCAGTTGAACTTTCTGGTTAGATCTTCTTATTTGAGTTTTACCCATGCATCTTTGCTTGATTGCTTATGTATGTTATTGTTTGTTTGCGATAGAATTTCCGGTGCTTGAGCGTGCATACTACGAGTCACTAGGTTTTATGGATCGTCGACAAGGCAAGTAACACTTTGATCATACCCTTTCATACCCAGTTTTATGCATTAGTTCAACCTCACACATTGCATGAGTAGGATCTCTTAACATGTGGGTATTTGGGAAGTAGATGATGAGGTAGAACCTATTGCCCTGTTTATTATCAAACCCCTGGGAGTTACTTATACGTTATGCTTATATCGCCATGCTAGCTCGTAGACGTGGATTGGGGTTGAGTGAATCCATAACAGATGTGAGTTGTTAATTAATGGCTCAACTTAAGGTGGCAACTTTAATACACATCCGGGTGGATTGCTTGTGGGCACCTGGAGAATCCAGTGTTGTCCTAGGATATCCCGGAGGACCCGTGGTGATCATCCTACCGTCACGCCACCCAGTGCTCAAAGGGATCATAAGATTATTCATGCTAGAAACTTCCGTGTGCAGCCACAAGCTATTATGGGCTCTAGCATAGTTGAGTATGTTGCATGACCTCTTCCGGTGGTAGGCTAGCGATGTAGGGGTCGTAGGTTGGCTTTGTCTACCCGGGGTTAGAGATAATGCTTCTGAAACACTATGTCTCGGTCATCCATTTCTCAAACACCATCCAGTGCGAGAAATCCAATTTATGAGATCGAGGCTTGTAGGGAAAAGTGCGCAAACCTCTCGCAGATTGTATCAACTAATCATGGTTAGCCGTGTCCCCGACTATGGACATTTTGAGTATCCGTACTTGAATTATTGATTTGATCTCATCACTCTAAATTAATTTGTTGGGTTGTTAATGATTACTTTAATTGGGATTGAGTTGGAGGAACCTTCTCAATGATGTTTCAACCACCATGATAGCTAAATAAAACTTATTCATTTGATGTAGGGAAAAATTGGCTTTTCGCAAAACAATATAACCTTAGAGCCTCCACCAGCCATATATGCATTCATTTGTTCATTGCTCTACTGTGTTATATTGCCAGCATATTCCATGTGCTGACCCGTTTTCGGGCTGCAACGTATTATGTTGCAGACTTTTCAGAAGACGAGTAAGGTGCCATAGGTCATTTGTCATGCACTTAGCTATGCCGTTGGAGTTGATGGACTCGCTTTATCTTCCAAGCCTTCCGATGTTATCTTATTTAGACGACCTTAAGCCATTTTTATTGTAAGAAGTTCTCTTTTGAGACATTCGATGTAATAAGTGTGTGATTGCTACTCTGTTTTAAATCCATTCGATTACTGTGTGATCCAGGGATGACACTGAAGCACGGAGACTTGACCGTCTGAGGTCGGGTCGCTACACACTCATGGGCCCTTAATACTTTCATGAGGTGCATGTTTCTCAGACATAAACTAGACTCACTAGATGATACCTCACGCTACCGTTATGGAAATTTTAGCACGCATAAAGGTAGAAGTTAAATTCAGCAAAATTATATGGTTCAAATATTCAATAGTAGTAGCCCAAAATATAGTAGAAATGGAGTTTTTCTTTGGCGAGGAAGAAAGCAAGTTTAGCAAAACAAATTGAGGAGAAATCCCGACAAAAGAAATTCAGACATGCCCTGGTTAGAGGAGGCTAGAATTTCTCATAATATTCTTCGGCCTTGTTCTTATGTATAGCAATTTGGTTTGTAGCTAATCACAGTGCAGCGACATGTATCTCTCACAAACAGAGTCCAATGGCTCATTACGATTTAGGGTAGTTAACAAAGAATTTGTTAACACTCAATCTCTAGCTCGATCTATAATTCCATGAAGTTCATCTCAATTTGAATTACGTCTCGGGAATGGGGAAGGAGGAGGAAGACCAGCTGCCCACGCTATCCTATCCTTAGCCAAATGTCACTCACCAGCCCTACAGAGAAGAGGGGAAAGGGTACTTAATCAACTACGTGGCCTAAGGCCCATTCGGGGCCTGGCTATTTAGCTGGGAGGCGAGGCTTGCACCCGTCCTATTGCTGGTAACTCTTGGCTCTTCCCGCCTTATGACTTTGTCTTCTTTGTTAATGAGACTCTATCTTGCTGTGAAAAATCCCCTCTGTTGAGATCTGACTTGCCCCCAGAAGCCTTGCCGTGGGAATCTTTGCTTGACATCTTCAAAATCTTCCCACGTAGCAAGATCCTCAGAATCGCGTGTCCACCGCAGCAGCACTTAAATGATCTTCTTGTCACCACGATGAAGAACACGACGCTGAAGGACTTGTTTAGGTATCTTCAGAGCGTCGTCAGGAGTTCGAAGTTGAGGTAGCACTTGATGTATTGGTTTGAGCACCTTGCGGAGGAGAGACACATGAAACACCGGTTGGACTTTGCTTGTTCCCGGCAAGTCGAGGCGATAAGCAACCTCTCCCACATGTTCCAGCACTGTATACGGTCCAAAAAACTTGTGTGCAAGTTTGTGGTTGGCACGAGGAGCAACAGATGTCTGTAAGTATGGCTGGAGTTTGAGGAAAACCAGGTCACCCACATTAAAACTCCTTTCGGTGCGGTGCTTGTCAGCCTGTGATTTCATTCTTTGTTGTGAATGCAACAGCTGTTATGGACTGACTCAAATATCACACGGCGTTGTTCAAGCCATAACGGTTGTGTCGTAAGAGAAGCAACTGTGTAGTCTGGAGAAAGACCAATGTGCCACGGAGAGTGGCCATAGATGATCTCGAAAGGTGTTTTATTGGTGGCGGAGTGCCAGTTGGTGTTGTACCAGTACTCGTAGAGAGATAACCATTTTGCCCACTTGGAAGGATGCGAACTGACGGAACAACAAAGATAGCATTCGATTTGCTGATTGACGCGTTTAGTTTGGCCGCCGGATTGTGGATGGCGAGCAGAGCTCATGCACAAATGAGTGCCTTGTGAGTGTTGAAAAAGTTCTTTCCAGAAGATGCTGGTGAATACCCTGTCTCGATCTGAAACAATGGATAGAGGCATACCATGTAGCTTCTAAACTGTATCCAAGAATGCTTCAGCCACTGTTTGCGCTGTGAACGGGTGTTGAAGAGGAATGAAATGCCCATATTTAGAAAATTTATCAATGATCACCAGTATGCAATTGTAGCGTCCGGATGTTGGTAACCCTTTAATAAAGTCCATAGTTATCATTTCCCACGGAGGAGAGGGCCTTTGGGAGAGAAATTGCGAAGGCGGGATAAGCTACCCGCTCTAGTTTTGCTTTGTCGGTAAATCGTATAAGATCGGACTATGTCCTTGATGAAGCTTTTCATACCAGCCCATTGAAACAACTGATGAATATGCCTATAGGTGACAGGAAATCCCGAATGCTCTCCAAGTGGTGTATCATCAAATGCTGGTGTAATTCCGGACTATAGATCAGTGTTCTAACCCACCTAGATACATCCATCAGTACTAAGTAGACCATTCTGGAGAAGAAATTTACTATCAGAGGTCTGGCCATTAAATTGCAAGCTTCAGAAGAAGTTTCTGACAGAAACTGTCATTGTCATAACTAGTGATGACTTTAGTTAACCAAGTAGGCTGAGAGCTAGAGATAGCATGGAGTTCCACGATAGAATGAGGCCTTCGAGAGAGAGCATCTGCTGCAGTATTTTCAGAGCCTTTCTTGTACTGGATAATGTACTGCAGTCCCATCATTTTGGTCAACGCTTTTTGCTGCCAATTGGTGTGTAGACTTGGTGAGACAAGCTAGTCAAGCTGCATTGATTAGTGAGGATGATGAACTCCTTGAGCACTAGATATTGATGCCAATGTTCAATAGCTAATGAGAATAGCTAAGAGCTCCTTCTAAATGGCCGACAATGATCTATTTCTAGGCCCAAGAGCTTTGCTAACATAGGCACCAATGCCAACATCGCAAGCATCCGTGGCAATCACAAAAGTTTTGTTGAGGTTGGGAAGAGCTAACACAGGAGCAGAAACAAGAGCTTGTTTCAAGGATTGAAAATCTTGTTCTTCTGTAGCACACCAGCAAAACAACACCTTTCTTTAGAAGAGTAGTGAGAGATCGGCAGATGATGTTGTAGCTCCTTATAAACTTGCGGTAGTAGCCAGTGAGTCCAAGGAAACCACGAACCTCCTTAACATTATTTGGTGTTGGCCAAGTTTCAACATCAGAAATCTTGCTTGGATCTGTGGATACCCCCTCACCACTGATGATATGCCCCAAATATCCAACCTGACGTTCATAAAAGCACACTTCGACAACTTCACTTCCCATTGATGTTCCAACAACAATTTGAGAATTGATCGTATGTGTGCAAGTGCTCCTTAAATGTGATGCTAAAGATCAAGATGTCGTCAAAGAAAACCACCACAAACTTACGATTGCAAGGTGACAGAGTGTGGTTCATCACAAATTGAAATGTATTAGGACCACCTGTCAATCCGAACGTTGCTTTGTACTCCTCTCCAGGTGCGAGACGAATTTGATGATAACTTGATCGCAAATCCAATTTGGTGAACCACCTGCCACTAGATAACTCATCCAAAAGCTCATCAACCACGGTAATAGGAAAATTCCCTTTTTGGCTTATAGCATTTAAGTGGCGATAATCAATCACCGGTCACCATGTGTTATCCTTCTTTTTGACCATAAGGAGAGGTGAAGAGAAAGAACTGTTGCTCACACGGATCACACCACTGGCTAGCATCTCTTGTATCTGTCACTCCAATTCAGTTTCCAAGGCAGAGGCATATATTGGTTTATGTCCCACCTCCTGTCAGAGGTATGCATCTCGACCAAGCAATACAGTGTGTTCCTTTTGCTCCCCTGGAGAATTCTCACCAGATCTCTGCTGATGTGTTCGGTGTTGGACCTCGGATCGAGATGCCTCGTTTCGATGGGGCCACTACTAGGGAAAACCTTATACACACAAGCTTACCAATAGCGTTGGTCCAAAAAACGCACTGCTACAACCTACCAGTAGCGCGGTGTATTAAAGAATGCTACTACTATATAAGTAGCAGTAGGCGGCCCAAGTAAAAAGCGCTACTAGTAGCTATAACTGCCACACCGCTACGTTGCCGGAGTGTTTAGTAGTAGCCTTGGTCACAATCAGCACTATTGCTAATGGTCTTAGCAGTAGCGCTCTTCCTCGCCCCGCGCTACGGGTGCCTTATCCCCAAATTTTCAACCGCACGCGTCCTCACTCTCCCCTCACTCTCACTGCCTCATGCGTCCCCTGCCTCCCCCGCCCTGCCCGACCTCCTTCCCCGCCACCTCCCGCCTGCCTCCTCGCCGGCCGCCCTCCGCCGGCCTCCTGCCGCCTCCTCCCCCCAGCCGGAGTCCTCCACCGAGAGGAACTCCTCCTCCCTCCTTACTCCTCCTCCCTAGTTTATTTTGAACCCTAACTAGTTGAAAAATGTAGGTTAAATCTTAGAATAATGTAGTAGGTTATGATCTTAGGTGTTTAATCTTAGAATAATGTAGTATGAACCCTAGCTAGTTATGATCGAACAAGGTTCAAAATGTAGGTTTTTAATTAGGTGTACCTAATATAATTTAGGTATTTTAGTTGTTTAATCTTAGAATAATGTAGTATGAACCCTAGTTATGATCGAACCAAGTTCAAAATGTAGGTTTTTAATTAGGTGTTTTAGGTGTATTTAATAGAATTCTAGGTTGATTCGTTTTGAAGTGGACATGTCATATTTTGAACATGTCACATTTGTTGTTATATTTTTAGTTAAAGCATTTATTCCCGCATCGACGATGCCTATCCCGCATCCTCGTTGCCGATTCAAGTGGAGAAGGCTCGCTTGATTAAGCGGGGCCATGTCCGGGACTGGGCTCCACCGGGCTGGTACTGGGAGGTGCTACCTTTCGGGGGGGGGGGGGGGCAGCTTGGTGAGGAGCCAGCCCGGCGTTGACCCAAACCTTCTTTTGTGGCGGTCAGGGCGTGTGGCGGTGAGCCCCTCGTGGAGGTGGTACGTCACTGCAGTCACGAGGAGGACGAGCACGCCCATCGCTACATGGTTGTGTTGGAGGCGGGTTCGACAATACTGGCAGGTTCTTGAGGATCTCACCGGAGCTATGATCCTGTGATGGTTCCTTCTTTTGGGTGTCCATCACCGCATGTGGATACCCGTCATTCGCTATGGTTTTAGCTGTATTAGTGATGTTATATGTATGATACTATTCGAGATGTATTAGTGATAATATTCGACGATGTACAGACGCAAGAGATGATTTAGTTTTGCTTATTGAATGCATGCTAATTTTAATACTAATTTATTTTATGATTTAGTTTTGCTTATTGAATGCTCAAATTGGAGAGCTACTCCTATTTTGAATGCTCAAATTGGAGAGCACTATGCAAGGCGTATGCATTTGATTAGTTAATAGCTTATAGGGTTTCACTAAGTCCTAAGTTTGAATGCTCATATGATGTAGATATAAACATGTATATCTTACATTGCTAAGAATAGGATATGTGCTTGCCCAAGTGGCCAGCCATGTTTGCAGGTAACACCTCCGAGCGGCCTATGTTTTGCCGGAGTGTTGATTAATTTCCGTTCTAGCAAATTTCAGGTGCTCGATATGTCCTTTTTCAGCAAAGGTCATGCCGGATTTTTCCGTGAATTTTGGCATGACTTGTGCTAGAATATGTAGGAAATACTGAGTGGCCTGGATTTTCTAGAAAGATAATTAAACGACATTTTTGGTTGACTTCAAGTATGTTGAGGCTCCATACATGACAGTCAACAAATGAGTGAGAGAGAAAGTCTGCACCATATATGAGAGAAGAAGAATCCCGACTGTTGTCGTGGGGGTCATTTTTCCTTCTTCTCCTTGTGCTAGACCTTTGTTATGCACTAGGGGAGGAGGAATAACGACCATCACCGACGGTCGAAAAATTAGTGAGGGAGTGTGTCCACCATATATGAGAGAGGACGAAGAATCCCGACTGTTGTCATGGGGGTTGTTTCTCCTTCTTCTCCTTGTGCTAGACCTTTGTTATGCACTAGGGGAAGGAGGAGTAACAACCATCACCGATGGTCGCAAATGTCAGAGAGGAATCAGTGAGGGAGAGTCTCCACTATATGTGAGAGAAGAAGAATCCCGACTTTTGTAGTGGGGGTCGCTTCTCCTTCATTCCCCTGTGCTAAACATTTTAGTGTAATGCACTTGGGGACAAAAGGAGGAGTGACCGTGACCAACGGTCGAATGTATACACCACGTGAGCTGAGAGTTTTCAAGAAAAGACTCGACAGACCGATAGTCAACCCGTCATGAATAATAATGATCTAATTTAGTTTTTGTAGTACATATATTTAATTGTACAAGTTGAATCTTTGAATTATGAACCTAGGAAATGTCGTCGTCGGACGACGAAAGTCTCCCGGCGGAGTGCGACTGGTGCGGCAAAGACCGGGATCTGTGTGACAGGCCTCACCTGGTAGAAGGTCGGCGCTTCAGCATTAAGCTCCAGGAGACCTTCGAAGTTGAAACGGTACGTAACGATGACAAGTGTTTTTTTCGTAATTAAGCACGACTTACGCTACTTCAATGTGTAATTTTTGTCTTTTACAATTCGACTAGCTTATCCCATGCCATGTAAGATGCTATGTCTTGGAGAGGATGGATTTTGAAGATCAAGAAAGTATGGAAACAAAGATAATTCACCTAAGGACCCATCATGGTATGGATTTTGATGTAAATCTATACAATTCTGAGAGCGTATCCCATTTTGGTTGCCAGAATTTGGAAGCACTTTGCTAGACGTATGATTTTCATGAGGGTATGCTTGTCACCATGGATCTTGGTGATCCTAACATCACCCAAGACAATATGGACATTTGGGTCCTTGTTGATACGCTTCCAATTCTACCGCTATGTGAGTTTCTCAAACATAGTTATTAAGTAATTATATTGTCTATTTCAAAATAGTTGACAACTTATTTCCATTGATAGCTTATTTTCATTCTTCAAAGAATGTGCGGAAGATGGTAGACAGAACCTACTACACCGATGGCTCGTAATTAACTTATCAGAGAAAAATAATCGATCTCATTTATTACTGATCTTGAGAATTACAATATCTATTATCAAACTCCACCACATTATGGACAATAAGTGCCACAAGTGCACGTCTTAAACCATGGTAACATCCATGGAGATGTCATGGTAAGACTTTTTACTATTACGACATCTGTGCATCTTTTGCATAAATTCTTCTAAAACTCAACTACATTGCTAACTACAAAGTTATTACTATTTTTTTCAACAAAAAACCCCGAAGGATTGTGTGCCTCGTTCAAAGTTTACGAAAGGTCGCCTTTGATGTTATGAACTTACGACCAGGTCATCCCACGCATCACTGATGTTCATACCGGATTTCTAAAACCGATGAAGACATGACAATCAAAGATTGGAAAAAATGTATAGTCAATCGTAGGGAGCTACTTGGAAGCAACATTGTGCGAAGAGCAAGAATTGGAGACAGGATAATCTCCATTATCCATAATGGAGAGTCAGTGCCTATCTTGTTTTATGTTGTTTTACCTAAGAGAGGGTAGTAGGTCCTATGAGAGAGGAGTAGGTCCTAGGTACAATGTGTTATTAAGTGCTATAATGTGTTAGAGTTGATGATGAGGAGGAGCAGTTGTGATTATGCTAGTGACCAACTTGCTATATGATGTCTCATTGATGAAAATGATGATCATGAGGAGGTGTTATATGACAATGATGTATTATGATGATAAGTTGTTAATGATATGATGATGATGATGATTTATTATATCATTGGGTGAAAGAACTGCGGAGAGTTTCAAGTGGATGGTCCACGGTTCTTTCACCCAGTGATGTAATAACTCATTATGATGTAAAAATAATCTCTAAATTGCTACTGTGTGAAAACTTGTATAATGGTATATGAATACAACATAAAACGAAAAATAAATAGAATATGCAATGATAGTAGTAGCACGGGCGCAGAGGCGCGCTGCTAGTACTTACCAGTAGCGCTTTATGAAAAACACGCTACTACTAAGTACGTATAACAGTAGCGTGTGTAGACCAACGCTACTGCTAACCTTTAGCCGTAGCGCCTTATCGAAGGCGCGCCACCCCCGCCATTGCTAGGCCAAAACCAAAGGCCATCTTGCTAGGCTTTTCCCTAGTAGTGGGCCAACCCAATATTGTGGCAGACTCGTTGCGAGGATTATTTTAGATTTTGGGGCACACAGCGGAATCAGTGGATCTCTCTGGCCACATCATTGTTTGAAGGACCAGCTGCTAGGTGGCTCGAGTCAGTGCACAGGCGAGCACCCAATTCCACATGGGATGAGTTCTGTAGGTTGCTTCAGGCCAGGTTTGGTCGCAACCTTCATCAGTCAGTGTTGAGGAATTTTTTTCACATATCGCAGACAGGAACTGTAGAGGAATATGTAGAACTGTTCTCTGAGTTGTTTGATCAACTGCTTCTTATGAAAGTTCGCCAAATATAGTACACTATGTACACGGGTACAACGAGGTGCTATACAAATGGTTTTTAACCCCTTTCTGACGGCATTTGGAACCGTTGCCAAGTGAGTGACTATGATAGGGGGGTCCTTCCCACATGACCCAGAAACCGTCGGGGATATGGAGCCATGATCTAGAGGCCTTGCAAAATGTAATCGTGTGCTATGCAGCACACACTAAATTGTTTCGCACGTGTGGGATCGGTGATAAAATGTTTTTAATGACGCAATGAAACCAAACGGTGTGTCATAATGAACCGTTTGGGAAACAGTATATAAGGCACATGGGCCAACATATGAACTGTGTGCGATATGTGCCCCATCGCACATGAGTTTTCTACGGAACCCGTCTGCCATGCAAGACTCCATCGCACACATTTCCCAACAAATACCGTGTGCGATAATGTTCTATCACAAACAGTTCAGGAGCCCCTTTGCACACATACAAGTATTGCAGACCGTTTGTGATTTGTTGTGTATCACCGGCAGTTGTGACAAGAGTGACGTGTGCTTTTCGTTTGGGATCCCACTGAAAAATTTACGACTGGTACTGTATTTTACATTGGGCACGGTTTACTCCGAGCTCTCGTGTGCGATAACGTGATATCACAAACGGTTCCGGAGCCCCTACATGCACGTAGTAGTGCTGCAAATCATTTGCGATCTGCTGTGGATCACCGACGGTTCCGCTACGATTGACGTATGCTTTCCAATGTGGATTGCACACACTCATTTAGTTGAACCGTGTGTGGAGCAATTGCCAGGTTAAAACAAAAATATCCCATTTTGAATCGGCATGCAAAAAGCAAATTCGCCACAATATTCAATTGAACAAATAGTGTCCACAGGAAGAACATTCATCAGATTTTGCAACAATTGCAATTGAACATATGGTAGCTAAATTCCAATGATTTGTTGACACATATATGCATTACATAATTAATCATAGTGTACAAAATACGAAGACCTCATCAGATGGAAAACAATGGATCCATGCGTATATGTTTAGCGGCTAACTCTTACTCAATGTTTGAGGAGAAGGCATGCTAAAATCTTCATTATCACCAAAGGGATTGATGTAGTGATTAGGAAGAAGTCACGATAAATCTCGAACCATCAACAATTCACCGGTGGGAGTGGTTCAGGGGTCCTCGATTCTAAGATGAGCTGCAGTATTTTAAGATCAGAATGTGCCATATGAGTGGAGTAGAAGATATTAATTAAGATAGAATTACAGGTACTAATTCCGAGCATCTTCACAACTATCAGTAGATTTGCAGATGGAGATCATGTGTCTGCAAACATAGTATCCACAAAGGTTGGTCCCTGCTTGTTGCTGAGGACACTGAATTTTTTTGTATAGAATTAGTCATGTATTTGTCCTGTTAGGAACAACCTAACCGGTGTTAGATATTTTTTTTATTTGGATAGAAATAGAAAGAGGTTTATTTAGAAGCTTACCATTTGACTAGCATAAGAAAAGGTATTTGCAGACTATTGGATAACTTCTCCAAAAATAACGGATTTCGGTTTGTTACCGGAGAAACAATCTCGTGCTGCAGGGGTAGTTCCCTCTTGAACAGGTTCCCTGGTTTAGTTTTCCACAATGCGGCACACTGCAAATGAAGATGAATTTTGACAACATCAATTATTGAACCAGATAGGAATGCAAATTAATTTCAACATCATAGAATTCAATACCTATCCATAAATTGTTGAAGATGCGTTAGATCCTGAGCTTTTGCTGACTCTCTGAGAGAATCCATGTAGTAAACTATGTTCTTGTTTGGAACAATGAATAACAATATCCAGTGATTGCTACATACTGAAGTTACGAATTATGTCAAAATCTGAAAGACAATCAGTGTATGCGTGGTTGTTTACTTGACATACCGGTCATGATATGACCAGAGAAATGATTCTGCATGCGACGTGTTTTCGAAGATACGGACGACCGTGTTAATGGCCCAGTCCAGTAGGTCCTTACCATCTAATGTTGTGCCATTTTCTAATGCAGGATCTATGAAATACACACTCTCAATTTTCTTCTCTGCGTGTTCAATCCCCTGAGAGGAATAAAATGCAGTTAGTTGTTTATCATTTACAGCCTTGTATGGAGAAGTTGATCAGAGTTTGTTAAGTACTTACAAAATCAGGCATCTAACAAGAGTGGCATCGAGCCCGTTAAAGTTGAAGAAGAGATGTAAGTCCTCGAAACCCACACTAATGGAACAAGCATCATGTCGGAAATGATCTCTGTTGTAGTGTACTAGCAGAACATGATGACCTGCTGACATTTGATCCATGCAATATTTATGTAACTCGCAGCAACTGGAGCTGCACTCATCAAAGTATCCGCCAACAAGAAATGGCTGGCCGTGGACGTAATTGCATGCTTCAAGTACATCTACTTTTTTTATCAAGCTGCAAAGCTATTACTTCATCATCCATGCCTCGGAAATAATATTACTCCCCGATTCAAACAACCTGTTGTTAATTTGGTTCTGGGGTGATGAGTGCTTTAAGTAAGAGGCAATCTTTCTATTTCCACTTCACTCTCCCGGCGCGCTGAAAGTGCAACTAATCCCTGGGTGGTTTTGGTAGTTCCTAACAACATATAGCAAATTGAACTAATACCCTTTCAAGATGATCATTTCAAAAAGTTCAATGATTGGCATGGCATGGACTAGAGATGTGGACCCCTCAAAATGCTAAGAACACATATTGGCTCAAGCTCAAGACTCTACATTTTCATTTTAGTGATCCAAGATCACATTGAGTCCATAGGAAAAGCCAATACTATTAAAAGGGGATGAGGTGTTGCTTAATGGCTTGCTTGCTCAAAATGCTTAGTGATATGCTCCAAAAGCCCTCAACCACTTTCTCATATCCACATATGTCCCAAACCAAAAGTCAAACTCGGCCCCACCGATTTGATCTATCCGGCGCCACCGAGTTCATTTAACATAGCCATAGCCATAAACACTAATCAGTTTGGTCTCACCGATAGGGATCTCGGTTTCACCGAGATGGGATTGCAAACTCTCAGTTTCCCTTCGTAATGTTTCAGTCTAACCGAGATGAGCGATCGGTCCCACCGAGTTCGCAATGCAAACTCTCTGTTTCCTCTTCATAACATTCAGGTCTCACCGAAATGAGCAATCGGTCCCACCGAGTTTGCCTGACCAACTATCTGTTTCCCTATTACAGAAATCGGTCTCACCGAGTTCATGTGATCGGTCTTACTGAGATTACGTTATGCCCTAATCCTAATAAAATCGGTCCCACCGAGTTGACATGTTGGTCCCACCGAAAATCCTAACGTTCACATTTTGAACTAAATCGGTCTGACCGAGTTTAACTATTCGGTTTCATCGAGTTTGGTAAATTGTGTGTAACGGTTAGATTTTGTGTGTAGGCTATATATACCCCTCCACCCTTCCTCCATTCATGGAGAGAGCCATCAGAATGTTCCTACACTTCCAGCATTCATTTTCTGAGAGAGAACCACCGACTCATGTGTTGAGACCAAGATATTCCAATCCAACCACAAGAATCTTGATCTCTAGCCTTTCCCAAGTTGCTTTCCACTCAAATAATCTTTCCACCAAATCCAAATCTGTGTGAGAGAGTTGAGTTTTGGGGAGACTATCATTTGAAGGACAAGAGCAAGGAGTTCATCATCAACACACCGTCTATTACCGTTTGGAGAGTGGTGTCTCCTAGATTGGTTAGGTGTCACTTGGGAGCCTCCGTCAAGATTGTGGAGTTGAACCAAGGAGTTTGTACGAGCAAGGAGATCGCCTACCCGTGAAGATCTACCCTAGTGAGGCAAGTCCTTCGTGGGCGATGACCATGGTGGGATAGACAAGGTTGCTTCTTCGTGGACCCTTCGTGGGTGGAGCCTCAGAGAACTCGCAAGAACTGCTACCCTTCGTGGGTTGAAGTCTCCATCAACGTGGATGTATGATAGCACCACCTATTGGAACCACGCCAAAAATCTCCATGTCTACATTGTGTTTGCTCCCTCCAAACTCCTCCCCTTTACCTTCATATGCAATGTGATAACCCACAAGTATAGGGGATCGCAGCAGTTTTCGAGGGTAGAGTATTCAACCCAAATTTATTGATTCGACACAAGGGGAGCCAAAGAATATTCTCAAGTATTAGCAGTTGAGTTGTCAATTCAACCACACCTGAAAGACTTAATATCTGCAGCAAAGTATTTAGTAGCAAAGTAGAATGGAAGTAACTTGATAAAGTGGCAAAAGTAATGATGGCAGTTTTTGTAGTAATCGTAATAAAGGGCAACGGAAAAGTAACTAAGCAAAGATGAATATGTAAAAAGCTGCGTAGGCAATGGATCAATGATGGATAATTATGTCGGATGTGATTCCTCATGCAACAGTTATAACATAGGGTGACATGTAACTAGCTCCGGTTCATCAATGTAATGTAGGCATGTATTGCGAATATAGTCATACGTGCTTATGGAAAGAACATGCATGACATCTTTTGTCCTACCCTCCCGTGGCAGTGAGGTCCTATTGGAAACTAAGGGATATTAAGGCCTCCTTTTAATAGAGTACCGGACCAAAGCATTAACACTTAGTGAATACATGAACTCCTCAAACTATGGTCATCATCGGGAGTGGTCCAGATTATTGTCACTTTGGGGTTGCCAGATCATAACACATAGTAGGTGACTATTGACTTGCAAAATAGGATCAAGAACTCACATATATTCATGAAAACATAATAGGTTCAGATCTGAAATCATGACACTCGGGCCCTAGTGACAAGAATTAAGCATAGCAAAGTCATAGCAACATCAATCTTAGAACATAATGGATACTAGGGATCAAACCCGAACAAAACTAACTCAATTACATGGTAAATCTCATCCAACCCATCACCGTCCAACAAGCCTACGATGGGATTACTCACGCACGGTGGTGAGCATCATAAAATTGGTGATGGAGGATGGTTGATGATGGCGACGGGGACGGATTCCCCTCTCTGGAGCCCCGAACAGACTCCAGATCAGCCCTCCCGAGGAAGATTAGGGCTTGGAAGCGGCTCCGTATCGTAAAACGCGATGAATCCTTCTCTCTGATTTTTTTCTCCCCGAACGTGAATATATGGAGTTGGGGTTGAGGTTGGTGGAGTCCCAGGGGGCCCACGAGGCAGGGGGCACGCTGCAGGGGGGTGGGCGCGCCCTGCACCCTCCTGGATAGGATGCTGATTCTTTCGCCAGTATTTTTAATTAATTCCAAAACGTGTCTCCGTGGATTTCAGGTCATTCCGAGAACTTTTATTTCTGCACAAAAATAACACCAAGGCAATTCTGCTAAAAACAGCGTCAGTCCGGGTTAGTTCCATTCAAATCATGCAAGTTAGAGTCCAAAACAAGGGCGAAAGTGTTTGGAAAAGTAGATATATTGGAGACGTATCAACGCCCCCAAGCTTAAACCTTTGCTTGTCCTCAAGCCATTCAGTTGACAAACTGAAAGTGATAAAGAAAAACTTTTACAAACTCTGTTTGATCTTGTTGTTGCAAATATGTAAAGCCAAAGATTCAAGTTTTCAAAGAAAGATTATGAACTAACCATATTCACAATAACATTTAGGTCTCATGTTTACTCATATCAATGGCATAATCAACTAGAGAGCAATAATAATAAATCTCGGATGACAACACTTTCTCAAAACAATCATAACATGATATAACAAGATGGTATCTCGCTAGCCCTTTCTGAGACCGCAAAACATAAATGCAGAGCACCCCTGAAGATCAAGGACTGACTAGACATTGTAATTCATGGTAAAAGAGATCCAGTCACAATCATACTCAATGTAGATTAATAGCAATGCATGCAAATGATAGCGGTGCTCTCCAACTGGTGCTTTTTAATAAGAGGATGATGACTCAACATTAAAATAAATAGATAGGCCCTTCGTAGAGGGAAGTAGGGATTTGCAGAGGTGCTAGAGCTCGAATTTTGAAACAGAGATAAATAATATTTTGAGTGGCATACTTTCATTGTCAACATAACAACCAAGAGATCTCGATATCTTCCATGCTACACACATTATAGGCGGTTACCAAACAGAATGGTAAAGTTTATACTCCCCCACCACCAACAACATCAATCCATGGCTTGTCCGAAACAATGGGTGCCTCCAACTAACAACAATCCTAGGGGAGTTTTGTTTGCAATTATTTTGATTTGAGCATGGGACTGGGTATCCCGGTTACCGGCCATTTTCTCGTGAATGAGGAGCGAAGTCCACTCATCATGAGAATAACCCACCTAGCATGGAAGATATAGATAGCCCTAGTTGATACATGAGCTATTCGAGCATACAAAACATAATTTCATTTGAAGGTTTAGAGTTTGGCACATACAAATTTACTTGGAACGATAGGTAATACCACATATAGGAAGGTATGGTGGACTCATATGGAATAACTTTGGGGTTTTATGGAAGTGGATGCACAAGCAGTATTCCCGCTTAGTACAAGTGAAGGCTAGAAAGAGACTGGGAAGCGACCAACTAGAGAGCGACAACAGGCATGAACATGCATTAAGATTAATCAACAATGAGTGCAAACATGAGTAGGATATAAATCACCATGAACATAAATATCGTGGAGGCTATGTTGATTTTGTTTCAACTACATGCATGAACATGTGCCAAGTCAAGCCACGCAAATCGTTCAAAGGAGGATACCACCCTATCATACCACATCACAACCATTTTAATAGCATGTTAGCACGCAAGGTAAACCATTATAAACTCCTAGCTAATTAAGCATGGCATGAGAAACTATAATCTCTAATTGTCATTGCAAACATGTTTCATTCATAATAGGCTAAATCAGAACGATGAACTAATCATATTTACAAAAACAAGATAGGTCGAGTTCATACCAGCTTCTCTCATCTCGATCAGTCCATCATATATCGTCATTATTGCCTTTCACTCGCACGACCGAACGGTGTGGATAGTAATAATAGTGCACGTGCATTGGGCTAAGTTGGAATCTGCAAGCATTTAACACAAGGGAGAGGACAAGGTAATATGGGCTCTTGGTTAAATCAACAATAATGCATATTAGAGCCACTCAACATTTTCATCATGGTCTTCTCCTCTCGACCCCCAAAGAAAAGAAAAGAAATAAAACTATTTACACGGGAAAGCTCTCAACAAGCAAAAGAAGAACGAGAAATCTTTTTGGGTTTTCTTTTTAATTACTACTACTACATGCACGGAAAGTAAACTAGCTAAAAGCTATAACTATTTTTTTGGTTTTTCTCAAGGTTTTTTCAAACACACAAGAAGAAGGCTTAGAAAAGAAAATAGACTAGCATGGATAGTACAATGAAAAAGTATGAGCACCGACGACTGGCATGAGTGTGTGAACATGAATGTAATGTCGGTGAGAAATACGTACTCCCCCAAGCTTAGGATTTTGTCCTAAGTTGATCTATAACCCTTCTTGGCTGGCGGATATCCAAAGTTGTATTTGGGGTCGTCTTGAGATGCAGCAGCCTCTTGCCTCAAGAGTCAGTAGCTTGAGGCGAGCTGCCTCCGTCATCCTCTCATGCTCGTTCGCCTCCTCCCTGGTTATAACATATCTCCTTTTTGCCTGAAAGTTAAAGAAAGTAGGAGCAGGGAGGGAAACATGGACAGTGTGCCTTCTGTCAAAGATTAGTCGGTACGGGAGGAGCTGTTCATTCCTCTCAAGAAACTGATGGCGAACCATAGCACTATAATCTTAATAAGCAGGAGGCAACTTCATATCATTTTCATGTATGGGTACACCAAGATAATTAGCTACATGAGTTGCATAAATTCCACCAAACAAATCTCCACTTGTACCGTTAAGATGCAACCTTCGTGCAAAAATGGCTCCCAAGTTATATTGTTTATCACCTAATACCGCACTCTTGAGGACACAAAGATCTGGAACGCACATATGACAAGCCTCATCTTTACCGTTAATGCATCTACCTATAAAGAGAGCAAAATAATGTATGGAAGGGAAATGAATGCTCCCTATATGGTAGCTTGTGTGATTTCTCTAGATTACCCCATTGATACTAGCAAGAAAGTCTTTATATTCAGATTTGCGAGGTTCACTAACATTGCCCCAATGCGGAGTTTACAAGCGATATTAAAATCTTCTAAGTTCATGGTATATGATTTATCATAAAGATCAAATAAAACAGTGTGAGAATTGGCATGCCGAGGATGTAAATTTAAACCTCCTCACAAAGGAATCCGCTTAGGTAGTAGTATTGTAAGCACTTATACGACACGAAGTCCTCAAGATCAGACATTACGCTTTGTCTGGCGTCAAATTCATCCTTGATACCTACATGGACCATAAACTCTTCTAACGACCATTCACAAGGTCAAAGACTTGAGCTTCCCTCGGTGGTTCATCGCTCTGCTCACGATCATGAGCCTTGGTCCTTGCTTCCTTGAGGAACCAATTTGGTACATTTTCCTAAACATTTTTCTTTCTCTGAAAAAATTTCTGAAATTTTAGTGACTCAAAATTAAAGTGAACCAAACTCAACAAGATTGATAGCAACTACTCCCACAAATGCCTAGAGGCTATATCATGCATTAAAACTACTTTGGACCATATAAATTTGACATGCAAGCTCAAGAAAAGGGTCACCTCAAAGAGCAAAAATTTGCATAAATAAAGCACTAGAACAAAATCTAATTGGACCATTGGAGGAGTCACATACCGAAGAACAATCTCCCTAAACAGTTTTGTGAATGGAGCTTTGAGCAAAGAGATCAAAAATTGTAGCAAGATGAGCTAGAACACGGGTTTGAGCTATGGGAGGATTTTTCTGGAGGAAGACGAAGTGAGTGGGTGCTTTGGAATAAGTGGAGGGGTCCACGTGGGGTCCCGAGGCAGGGTGCGCCTGAGGGGGGTGGGCGCCTACGGACCCTCGTGGCCAAATGGTGGGCCCCCCTGGTGTGTTCTCAGTGCCAGATATTCTTAAATATTCTACAAAAATCCATATTTCATTTTCAGGACATTTGGAGAACTTTTATTTTTGGGGTATTTTTTATTGCAAGGATAACTCAGAAAACAGACAGAAAATACTATTTTTGCTTTATTTAATCTAAATAACAGAAAGTAAAAGGAGGGTACTGAGAGTTGTGCTTTCTAACTTCATCCATAGAGTTGTGCTTTCTAACTTCACCCATCTCGTGCTCATCAAAAGGAATCCACTAACAATGTTGATCAAGTCGTGTGAACAAACTCTTTCCGAATCGCATGAAACTGGAGAATTTTCAAATAACACTAGGTTACCTCAACGGGTATATGTATGTCCCCAACAATAAGAATATCATATTTCTTCTTGACAGTAGGAAGAGGGAATTCAAAACCTCCAATACTAATCGTTGAAATTTTTCCAATAGAATTGATACTATGGACTTGTGATTGTTTCCTGGGAAGTGTACCGTATGCTCATTACCATTAACATGGAAAGTGACATTTCCTTTGTTGCAATCAATAACAGCCCCTGCAGTATTCAAAAAAGGTCTACCAAGGATAATCGACATACTATCATCCTCGGGAATATCAAGAATAACAAAGTCCATTAAAATAGTAACGTTTGCAACCACAACAGGCACATCCTCACAAATACCGACAGGAATAGCAGTTGATTTATCGGCCATTTGTAAAGATATTTCAGTAGGTGTCAACTTATTCAAATGAAGTCTACGATATAAAGAGAGAGGCATAACACTGACACTGGCTCCAAGATCACATAAAGCAGTTTTAACATAGTTTCTTTTAATGGAGCATGGTATAGTTGGTACTCCTGGATCTCCTAGTTTCTTTGGTATTCCACCTTTAAAAGTATAATTGGCAAGAATAGTGGAAATTTTAGCTTCCGGTATCTTTCTTTTATTTGTAACAATATCTTTCATGTACTTAGCATAAGGATTCATTTTAAGCATATCGATCAAACGACACTAAAAAAAAGATAGGTCTAATCATTTCAAAGAAAGCGCTAAAAATCCTCATCATCCTTTTTCTTGGATGGTTTAGGAGGAAAAGGCATGGGTTTCGAACCCATGGTTGTCTTTCTTTACCGCGCTTCCTAGCAATAAAGTCTCTCTTATCATAACGTTGATTCTTTGATTGTGGGTTATCAAGATCAACAACAGGTTCAATCTCTACATCATTCTACATCATTGTTATTGCTAGGTGGAGCATCATCATGAACATCATCATTAACAGTATCACAAGGTTCATGTTCATTACCAGATTGTGTTTCAAAGATCGAAATAGAAATATCATTGGGATTCTCGGTGTGTCAACAACGGGTTAACTAGAAGCATGCAAAAGTCCTATCATTTTTCTTTTTCTTCTTCTTAGAAGGACTAGGTGCATCAACAATAGTTCTCTGAGAATCTTGCTCAACTCTCTTAGGGTGGCCCTCAGGATACAAAGGTTCCTGAGTCATTCTACCCCCTCTAGTCACAACTCTAACATCATTATCATTTTTCTTATTATTTAATTCATTGAGCAAATCATCTTGAGCTTTAAGCACTTGTTCTACCTGAGTGGTAACCATAGAAGCATGTTTACTAATAAGTTTAAGGTCACCTTTAACTCTAGACATATAATCACTCAAGCGTTCAATCATATAAGCATTACGTTTCAATTGTCTACCAACATAGGCATTACAATTTTCTTGTTTAACAATAAAATTATCAAACTCATCCAAGCATTGGCTAGCAGACTTATTACAAGGAATATCACCTTCATCAAATCTATAGAGAGAATTTACCTTTACTACCTGTGTCGGGTTATCAAGACCATGTATTTCTTCAATAGGTGGTAAATTCTTAACATCTTCAGCTTTAATACCCTTTTCTTTCATAGATTTCTTTTCCTCTCGCATATCTTCAGGACTGAGAAATAGAATAACCCTTTTCTTCGGAGTTGGCTTAGGAGTTGGTTCAGGAAGTGTCCAATCATTATCATTACTCAATATATTATTCAATAGCAATTCAGCTTGCTCAACAGCTTCTTTCCTCGAAAACACAACCAAAGACAACTATCCAGGTGGTCTCTGGAAGCATCGGTTAGTTCATTATAAAAGATATCAAGTATTTCATTTTTCTTGAGAGGATGATCAGGAAAAGCATTAAGTAATTGGAGAAGCCTGCGCCAAGCTTGTGGGAGACTCTCTTCTTCAATTTGCACAAAATTATATATTTCCCTTAAGGCAGCATGTTTCTTATGAGCGGGGAAATATTTAGCGGAGAAGTAATAAATCATATCCTGGGGACTACGCACACAACTAGGAGCAAGAGAATTAAACCATGTTTTAGCATCACCCTTTAATGAGAACGGAAATAACTTAAGGATATAGTAGTAACGAATTTTTTTCCTCATGAGTGAATAGGGTGGCTATATCATTCAATTTAGTAAGATGTGCCACAACAGTTTCAGATTCATAGCCATATAAAGGATCAGATTCAACCAAAGTAATTAACTCAGGATCGACAAAGAAATCATAATCCTTATCAGAAATACATATGGGTGAAGTGGCAAAAGCAGGGTCATATTTCATTTAGCATTCAGAGACTTTTCTTTCAGCTTAGCTAACAGTTTCTTAAGATCATATCTATCTTTGCAAGCAAAAAGATCTCTAGCAGTTTCTTCATCCGTAACATAACCCTCAGGCACATCAGGTGAGGGAGTCCTGGATTAGGGGGTATCCGGACAGCCGGACTATATCCTTTGGCCGGACTGATGGACTATGAAGATACAAGATTGAAGACTTCGTCCCGTGTCCGGATGGGACTCTCCTTGGCGTGGAAGGCAGGCTTGGCAATACAAATATGTAGATCCCCTTCCTTGTAACCGACTTTGTGTAACCCTAGCCCCCTCCGGTGTCTATATAAACCGGAGGGTTTAGTCCGTAGGACAACAACAATCATACCATAGGCTAGCTTCTAGGGTTTAGCCTCTACGATCTCGTGGTAATCAACTCTTGTAATACTTATATCATCAAGATCAATCAAGCAGGAAGTAGGGTATTATCTCCATCGAGAGGGCCCGAACACCGGGTAAACATCGTGTCCCCGCCTCCTGTTACCATCCGCCTTAGACGCATAGTTCGGGACCCCCTACCCGAGATCCGCGGTTTTGACACCGACATTGGTGCTTTCATTGAGAGTTCCAATGCGTTGCCACCGTAAGGCTTGATGGCTCCTTCGATCATCAAGAAAGATGCGGTCCAGGTGAGGTCTTCCTCCCGGACAGATCTTTGTATTCGGGCGTTTCTGACCGCGGGCTAACCCGCTTGGCCATCTGGAGCAGATCGAGAGCTACGCCCCAGCCACCGTGTCAGGTTCAGAAACTTGAATTATACTGCCGACATCCGCGGAGACTTGATCTTCGATGGATTCGAGCCCTTGCCAGGTGCACCGCACGATCACGACGAGCATGATATAGCTCTGCCGTTGGACGGTGTTCGGAAGATCACACTGGCAACTACTCCGGCCTTCAATCCGGAGCAAATTGTGCCATCCGAGGACGAGTGGATAGACCCCGCCTCGGAGGCTGCACTCTCACTGGCGATAGAGCCAAATACTGACTTTACCCCTCGCGAGAGCCGCTGCCGAACCATTGGATTCGTCCCCGGCCACAGGCTCCGAGCCGCCTGCGCCCATGCCTATCGAATCCGATTGTCACCGATCATGGAGTTCACCTCCGCGGATATCTTTCAGCACTCGCCCTTCGGCGATGTGCTAAACTCCTTAAGGTCTCTCTCCTTGTTAGGAGAACCTTGGCCGAACTATGTCCGGCTAGAATGGGATGCGGATGACAAAGAAATTCACTCCCCACCCACCACCCACTTAGTAGCCACTATCGACGATCTAACCGACATGCTCGACTTCGACTCCGAAGACATCGATGGTATGGACGACAATGCAGGAGACGAACAGGAACCACTTCCCACAGGGCACTGGACCGCCACCTCATCATATGATATATACATGGTGGATACACCCAAAGAAAGCAACGACGATAAGACAGCGGAGGATGACCCCTCCAAGAAGCAACCCAAGCGCCGACGTCAGCGGCGCTACTCTAAGTCTCGCCATACCAAAAGTAGTGATACTGGCACAAGAGACAATAGCACTCCGGACAGTGCCGAAGACGATGACAATCCCCTCCAGCAAGATTTAGAGCCAGAGGATGAACAAGCCAGCCCTCCTGAGCGACCGGCAAACGGAGAAGCGGAGGATGACAATTACATGCCTCTCTCTGAATACGAGGTGAGCCTCGGCGACGAAGAATTTATCGTGCACGAGGATCCCGTCGAGCAAGAGCGCTTTTAAGCGCCCGGCTTATAGCCACAAAATAGCCTGAAGAAAAAGCGACAATTTTCTGAGCTGATCAAGATTTGCTAGCGCATGATGGATTGAAGTCCTTGCGGCCGAGGAAACATGAACTCGAACGCCCTCCAAGGGTTACCCAAAGCGCAGGTTGCTACCCGACTCGAGGAGGAAGCATTGAAACCTACATCACCAGCGTATGATGTGGCTGATCGGCCACCTCGTGGCAGACAGAGAGGCATTTCAGTCGAAGCTCAGCCCGCACTCGCCGCCATCAAAACAAAAATACCAAGGCACGGGCAACACGCGAACCCGCGAGACGTATTGGAAAAACAGGGCAAAACACGCAAGATCGATCCCACGGATCACGAGGCGCGCACCTCACAGCGGGACGATGACCCGTCACGCCGGGATACGGTAAAAGTAAATCCGCCGGCCGAACACGGCGAGCAAGACTCATATGAACTGCGTCGTGATATAGCCCAACATAGTGGCGCCAAGACACCCCTATGCTTCAACGACGAAGTAATGGATCATGAATTCGGAAGGTTTTAAACCCATAAATATCGAATCATATGATGGTACAACAGATCCCGCGGTATGGATTGAGGATTTCTTCCTCCACATCCACATGGCCCGCGGTGATGATCTACACCCCATCAAGTACCTCCCACTAAAATTCAAAGGACCAGCTCGGCATTGGCTGAATAGCTTGCCAGCAGACTCCGTTGGCTGTTGGGAGGATCTGAAAGATGCATTCCTTGACAACTTCTGTAGGCACTTATGTGCGACCACCGGATGCCGATGACTTGAGCCATATAACTCGGTAGCTGGGGAATCGCCGTGCAATTACGGACACGGTTCCTAACCAAGAAAAATCAAATTGTCGATCGTCTGGATGCAGAGGCCTTAGCGGCATTTAAGCATAACATCCGTCCACGAGTGGCTCGCCCGGCACACCTCGGCCAGAGAAGCGAAGTCTATGGTAGCCCTCACGACACTTATGACCCGCTTTATGCGCGGGAGAGGATAGCTATCGGCTGGCTCGCGGCAACAACATATCAAGGAACCTTGGCGCCGGATACCAAGGACAAGAACGACAGACCACGTATAGCGCATACTGGCGCCTCAACAACGCATTTATAATGCCGAGGATACGGTAGAGCCAATGCCGGATTCGGTGGCTCTAAATCCGGTCGGCATAAAAAGCCATTCAAAAGAAGTACTGCTGGGCCCGTCGGTTTGGACCACATACTTTCGATTGCTCGTGTCAAATACACGGCACCCCGATAAGCCAGCCAATCACACCAACAGAGAGAATCTTTGGGTGTTCAAGCAGGCCGGCAAGTTAAATGTCGAAAACAAGGACAAGGGGCTGCATAGTGACGCATTTATTTAGGAGCCCCGCCGCCGAACACAGGAGGACAGAAGAGGTTCCCCCCACAAGTGAGGACGGTGAACATGATATACGCAACCCACATCCCCAAGAGGGAACGGAAGCGTCCACTAAGGGACGTCTATGCGATGGAGCCCGTCGCCCCAAAGTTCAACCCATGGTCCTCTTGTCCGATCACCTTCAATCGCAGGGACCACCCCACTAGTATCCGTCATGGCGGATCTGCCGCATTGGTCATGACGGATTTCACCTCAAACGAGTCCTTATGGACGGCGGCAGCAGCCTGAACCTGCTCTATCAGGATACAATGCGCAAAATGGGTATAGACCCCTCGAGGATCAAACCCACAAAAACGACCTTTAAAGGCGTCATCCTGTGTGTAGAGGCCCATTGCACGGGCTCAATCCTGCTGGAAGTGGTCTTCGGATCTCCGGACAACTTCCGAAGCGAGGAGTTAATCTTCGATATCGTCCCGTTCCGCAGCGGCTATCACGCACTGCTTGGGCGAACCGCATTTGCAAGATTCAATGCGGTACCGCACTACGCATACCTCAAGCTCAAGATGCCAGGACCTAGGGGGGTCATAACAGTCAAATAAGACAGAGCGCTCGCTCCGCACGGAGGAGCACACTGCGGTCCTCGCAGCAGAAGCACAAAGCAACCTCTTAAGGCAATCCACCAATGCGGCCATAAAGCCCCCGGACACCGTCAAGCGAGTCCGGAGTAACTCAGCAGATCGCGCACGCGTGTGAGCTTCGCTTAGCAATTCGAGCCCCGCCTAGTCCCGGTCAAACAAATAAATCCGTGCAGCAGCGTACATAATTACGCATTGAAAATACCATGGGCATAGGCGGGGGCACAACCATGGCACGTTCCACAGTGCGGCTCAACCGCCCTAGGGGCTGAATACCTTTATCATTTTCTATCTTTCAGGACCTTACTCTCTGGAAGCCCTATCCGCAAAGCATGCGATTTCGGACACATATCAATAACAACCAAGGAGGCAGAAGCTTACCGTGACAATGGAATCCCGGTGGTCTCTAATAACGCAGCGGAATACCTGCTTTAAATACCGATCCATGACTTGCCCTTGGATAGGACATGTTAAATAATCCTATTTTTTGCTTATTGCACTACTTGTATCAGTACGTTTCAACGTATTCTTTGAATAACGATGCATAGCACTAGTCTATTATGGCATTATCTATTCTTTTTTATATGTTTATCTACAATCAGCACCCGTACATTCTGGTATGGCCAGTACGCCAGGGGCTTTCATATACCCCATAATACGGCGTGAGAAGTCCGAACACTTTCGACAGTGCGGCACCCCAAACTTATAGCATTATATGCATCAGCTCCGAATCATGTCTTGGGTCAATAGTTGGGTTTGCCGGCTCCCATGTTTTGGTACCTTACGTTCCGCTTATATCGGCTAAGGTAGCCTTTGGGAGAACTATCGCGATTGTGTCCCGTTCTTCCGGACGAGCATCTCAAAGAGAGAAAGCCAAAACCTGTCATTATGATGAGGCGAGAGCTGGTCGCTGTTCGAGAGGTCTCAAGTCCCTAAAGACTTTTTCCGCTTCAGGCGAGGAGTCGTCCTTGTCTGATTTAGGCGTACATAGCGCCCCAAATTCGGCCTTCCAAATACTAGGGGCTTCGCCAAAATTTAAAATTGTAGACTTCTATGGCTAAGTGAGAGTGATAAAGCATTATAGTCCGATTGCCTGGTTCTTGCTATACCGAGCACCTCCCTCGAAGGACCCAAAAGTGGGAAAAAGAGTGCTCAGATTTATCCCGAACACCCCAGTACTAGTTGCATGGGGGCAGAAGCCAACGACTGACCAACTCTCAAATTTGATAAACGGCCGCACGAAGGTAATATTTTAAATTCAAAAAGCGTTGCATAGTGCAAATGAACTAGTTTTCACATTACAGGATCACATGAGCATGTTCATTCAAAAATTACATCTTTGGTACACTCCTCCTCCACAAGACGGGCACCCTTCAGGACACCCTCATAATACATTTCGGGGTGGTGATGCTCCTTGCCCTGCGGCGGCCCCTCCTTCACTTGACTTTCAAGGCGTCCATCTTCGCAGTGCACCTTCAAGACGGGCAAAGCCCTCACGTGCACCTTCGATCTTGAGCCGGACCGCTTGATGACTCCTAACCGGGGCAGTATCCATAAGCCGCCTCACCCGGACCCGAGAAGTAGCTGTTGGGCGGGGATCGCCAGCCACATCCGGACTATAAGGCCCTTCATGGCACTGTTCGGCCCGCTTTGTGGAGCTCGACCCGATTGCTTTCAGCCGGTCGCTCAAAAGTTATCGGGTGTTCGGTCCCCAAAGATATCGAGACCGTAACAACTTCTCCGTCGAGCTCCCTCCTCGGCCCGGTAGAACTCGCGGCATCGTATTAATCATGGGGCAGATCTACGAACGCCTCAAGAGCTCCGAACTGGGTAAGTAAAAGAAATTTTCTTTCACGTGCTTGCTTTTGCATAATGAATGCCTTACCCGCCGCTATCTTCTTAACGCCTTCAACTTCCCGGAGGGCCTTTTGGGCTTCGGCATTGGCACGCTTGCCATTGCCGGCTGCTTTGCAAGCTTCGGACTCTCGCGTCTTAGAGTCAAGCTCCGTGGCCTCGTGCTTCTTGACGAGGCACGGAGCTCTTGTCATACTCGCCTACTCGGGCCTCTTGTTTTTCTCGCTTCGCGCGCCTCTGGCCGCTTTTTTCAAATTTCTGACAGCGCCTTCTTTAGGGTCGCCACTTCGGTCGCGGCCCCTGGAACATTCATGATGATCCTATTATTCTGCAACCAAATCTTTTTTCATATAGACAAGGTATTGCTTACCTTTGTTCTCTTCGAGCTGCCTCTTGATAAGGCCGAGCTCTTCCTTGGACCGCTCAAGGTCTTGCTCAAGTGCAGTGACCTCCGCAAAGACGGCGGCAATGCCAAAGAAGTGAAGCCTGCATATGCAAATAGACATATTCTGATTAGAATCCTGAGTCATTATTTGATCCTCTATTCAGCCTTTCTTCGTGAATGCCAAACAGAGCATCAGGGGCTACTGTCTATGCGGCAACATTCTCCTATAATTACTTACCTAAAAGCCTGTTAGGAGGATTGCACACGCTTCAGTTAGTCCGCTTTTGGTGGACTGAACCTTCTCGATCACCGCACTCATGATAGTGCGGTGCTCTTCGTCGATGGAAGCACCTTGAAGCGCTTCCAACAAGTTGTCCGGTGCCTCTGGATGGATAGAGGTCACTGCACAGCGGCTTGCCCCTCTTAATAGGGGTCGTCTGCTGAGTCCGGAACCACCGGAGGTTCCGGCAAGATGTTCGGCCGGGTCCAACTCGGAGCCCCGGGAGTCTTGCTCCCTTTGCGCCAGTGGTCCGGAAGGTCGCTTTGAGGCGTCTCCATGACTACCTCCCTCGCCCGGTGCCTTCCGAGACAACACCTCAATGTTATGCAGAGGAGAAGGGGTGGAGGCGGTCGGAAGAGAACCGCTACTCATATCCGACGGGTCCAAAGAACCGTCCGATTTAAGATACGTTGATACGGGCTCGGGCGGACTGCATAATCATGTTAGAGGCGAAGGTGGAGCAAGGTGCAATAGAAACATATCATAAATTACTATGGTATCCGGATACTTACGACTTCGCGAGGCTTGTCCTCGGGCAACCACTTCGTCGTCATTGAGGCGGCGATCGTGGAAACTGATCCGGGAAGGAGGGTCCTCTTCTTCTTGGACCCTTGGCCTCCCGGTTAGAGGCGGCCTTCCTTTTCTTATCTCCCCCGGTTGGGGGGGGGGAGAACTTTCCTCCTTCTCCTCCTCATTTTTGTGCGAGGAGTGCGTCTCGGAGTTATCGGACGATGAGTCTGATATCACCTGACGCCGGAGACCCTTTCGGGTCCCCGTGGCCTTCTTCTTGGTCTTCTTCTCCGGCACCTCATAAGGTGCCGGAGTCAGCATCTCCGTCAGGAGAGCATCTGCTGGATCTTCGGGCAGGGGGGCTGGGCAGTCAATCTGCTCCACTGTCTCCACCCAGTCCTGTTAAAGGCATGGGAACTTAGATCCCCCACATGATTAGACTGGGGAAAATAAATACCCTATAAGGTGTAAAGAACTTACCGGGATTCATTGTGTCGCCTGCGTTAAGTCCGCGATCCTCGGTAAGGGAAGGAGGTACCTCGGCGCCCCTTTGAACAAAGACCTCCAGACGCCCCAGCGCCGTGGTCAAGAGCTCTCGCAGCTGGCTCGGGTGCTCGGCCCGGGTCGAACTCCCACAAATTGAATGCCCGTCGGCCGACACGGAGGATCCGCGGAAGAGCATGACTGGACCACGTTGACAAGCTTGAGTTTCTTGCTTATCATGTTCGGATACATTTCTCGAGTCCCGTCGGCTCCACCGATGGACCCTGTGACAGGCCCTTCTCTTTCCGTGAGGTGAGCCGCATGGGGATTCCGGATCGGAACTCGAGGACCGCCACCCAGTTGGTGTCGCGCGGCTCGGTGATGTAGAACCACCCCGATTGCCACCCCTTTATGGCCTCCACATAGGATCCCTTGAGCCATGTAATGTTGGGCATTTTGCCCACCATGGCGCCTCCGCATTACGCTTGCTGGCCGCCTACTACCTTCGGTTTAACATTGAAGGTCTTCAGCCACAGGCCAAAGTGGGGCCGGACGCGGAGGAAGGCCTCGCACACGCATTTATAAACACCGAGATGTTGAGGATGAAGTTCAAGGCCAGATCATGGAAGTCCAGCCCATAGTAGAACATGAGGCCATGGATTTAACGGGTGGAGGGAAATCCCGGTCCGTGGGACGGCGGGTGAGGAAAACTACCCTCTCATGAGATTCTCGGGGCAGGGACGACCGCCTCGTGGTTGGGCAAATTATGCGTGATATCTGCGGCCAAGTATCCGGCTCCCCGCAGCTTTTTGATGTCCACCTCCGTGACGGAGGATTTCATCCACTTGCCTCCCGCTCCGAACATGCTTGGAGCGGTTTGAGGAGAAAGACGCAAACTTGGGTGTTGGAGCTCGAGTGCGATAGAATGGATGAGCGAGGAGGAAGAAGGCATGGGTGAAAAAGGTGAACCCTTATCCCTTTATAAGGGCGGACGGAACTGTGCGCCCCCACCGGCCTAGTAAACTCGCTTATTCCCCGAGCACCGTAATTGATGGCGCAGTTGGATTACCCACATCCGTATTGATGAGAATCCAGGGAGAAGGGGACACGATCTCGCTCGACAAGACGCGTTGAAGGAAACCGCCTCGCAATATGCGCCGGGGCTGGTTGAGAAAAACGGTTTGAATAATGACCGGGCCATGGTGTGATGTCATGCTATCGAGTGTGTCAGCAGATAGATTTGTGGAAGTATTATTCTCTCTACGGTGGTACGTGGAACTTGTTTTGCAGAGCCGGACACTATCCTTGTGTTCAAAATCTTCTATGGAGTATTGGGAGGAGGAACCCGCCTTGCAATGTCGAAGACAAATCAAGCGCTGACTCATCGCCGTCATTGAAGCCTGGTTCAAGTGGCCACCGAGGGAGTCTGGATTAGGGTATCCGGACAATAGGACTATATCCTTTGGCCGGACCGATGGGCTATGAAGATACAAGATTGAAGACTTCGCCCCGTGTCCGGATGGGACTCTCCTTGGCGTGGAAGGCAAGCTTGGCAATCTAGATATGTAGATCTCCTCCCTTGTAACTGACTATGTGTAACCCTAGCCCCCTCCGGTGTCTATATAAACCGGAGGGTTTAGTCCCAGAGGGACAACAACAATCATACCATAGGCTAGCTTCTAGGATTTAGCCTCTACGATCTCATGGTAGATAAACTCTTGTAATACTCATATCATCAAGATCAATCAAGCATGAAGTAGGGTATTACCTCCATCGAGAGGGCCTGAACCTGGGTAAACATCATGTCCCCCGCCTCCTATTACCATACGCCTTAGACGCACAGTTCGGGACCCTGATGCGGAGCATCCTACCGTCATCACCATGTCAAGAGTCCGTTTGGCAAGTGACACGTGCGACCTCTACTTCTCATACATAAAGGTGAATCTTCTCCTTTACACGTGCTCACTTGACCCCTTCGAGGATGGTATACAACTTGACACTTCTCCCGTGTGCATGCATAGGTATTGTCGGAGCTTCATGGATATCGAGGAGGAGTGCAAGCGCCAAGGAACAACTACACCAACCGCGAGGGAAGCCTGGAAGCGACGACGGAAGAAGACAGAGCTGCTGAAGCTACAGCGGCCGGACATCCGGGCCAGAGGCCGGACAGCCGGCGCCTGTGCAGCCTCCGAGGAGCTGCACCAACAAGACGGCCGGAGCATCAGTGGGCGGACATCCGGCCCGTGTGCCCGGACATCCGGCGCCTCGACAACCCCCGGACATCCGGCGCTTTCCCCGGAAATCCGGCGCCCCTATCCAGGGAGCACCGTGACCAACCTACGCCCGGCCGGACATCCGCCCACCAGCCCTGGGACATCCGCACCCCATGAACGGCGGACATCCGGCCACCAAATGACATCCGGCGCCTGGCCATACAGCATGGGACAGGCCCGAGGCCCATGTATCCCTTCCCCACTTACCCCTTCGTGGTTAAGACTATATATACTCCATCCCCTTCCTCTAGTTAGAGTTAGCAAATATGATAGCTCATTCTTAGGGGAGCTTTGCTCCTACCTCTACTCTTGAGAGAGAGAGACCACTACTCCATTGGAGGCCAAGACCTCCATCTAGGAGAAGATCCTGCAGGATATATCATCAAGACCCCCCTCTTGGGCGGCCCCTTCAAGACCTCCTCTCACGGATATGAACTCTACCTTGTATCTTTCCCTTTGTTGTTCATGTACCTTGTGGATCTTGTGTGTTTGATTGTCTAGTGGATGTGTGATCGGACTTGTTCTTGAGTGTTTCCCTTGTGATTTCTCCCCGTTCTTCCCCGTGTTCTTCGTGCTCTTCGAGGGATCCCACTCCAAACGTGAAAGATCGGCCTACACTGGTTAGCCCCGTATCATATGGTATCATGAGCCACGTTTATCACGTATTTGGAGTCTGAGGGAGTCCCGGACTAGGGGGTGTCCGGATAGCCGGACTATCGTCACGGCCGGACTCCAAGACTATGAAGATACAAGATTGAAGACTTCGTCCCGTGTCCGGATGGGACTTTCCTTGGCGTGGAAGGCAAGCTTGGCGATCTGATGACATGTAGATCTCCTACCATTGTAACCGACTACGTGTAACCCTAACCTATCCGTTGTCTATATAAACCGGAGGTTTTAGTCCGTAGGACGAGAAGAACAAGAATCATACCATAGGCTAGCTTCTAGGGTTTAGCCTCCTTGATCTCGTGGTAGATCTACTCTTGTACTACCCATATCATCAATATTAATCAAGGTGAGTAGGGTATTACCTCCATCGAGAGGGCCCGAACACAGGTAAAACATTGTGTCCCTTTGTCTCCTCGTTACCATCCGCCTAGGCATAGCCTGGGACCCCCTACCCGAGATCCGCCGGTTTGACACCGACATTGGTGCTTTCATTGAGAGTTCCTCCGTGTCGCCACCGATGGGCCCGATGGCTCCTTCGATCATCAAGACCGACGTGGTCGGTGAGACTTTTCTCCCTGGACAGATCTTCGTGTTCGGGCGGCTTTGCACTGCGGGCCAATCGCTTGGCCATCCGGAAGCAGATCAAAGCCACGCCTCAGCCATCAGTCAGATTTGGAAGTTTGAACTATACGGCCGATATCCGCGGAGACTTGATCTTCGACGGATTCGAGCCACAGCCAGCGTGCCGACTGCCTCGATGGGCATGATCTAGCTTCTGCAGCCGAACAAAGGCCTCGGAGGCCGCATCAAAGATCCGGCCCGACCCTTAATCCGGAGACAGATTCCCGATCGAGGACGCAGTGGTTGGACACCGCCGGGGCTACAATCTCTACGGCGATCGAGGCGAACTCCATCCTGTCGCTACATGAAGACCTTGACTCTGTGGTGCCGGACTCCTCTCCGGACTCGAACCCTCCGCGCCTCGCCGATCGAATCCGATTGGGCGCCGGTTATGGAGTTCACGGTCATGACATCTTTCAGCACTCGCCCTTTGGCGACATCCTGAATTCACTAAAGTATCTCTCTTTATCCGGAGAGCCACGGCCGGACTACTTGGACAGAAGGTT
This sequence comes from Aegilops bicornis, assembly GCA_021605145.1. Taxonomy (NCBI): domain Eukaryota; kingdom Viridiplantae; phylum Streptophyta; class Magnoliopsida; order Poales; family Poaceae; genus Aegilops; species Aegilops bicornis. Next base: position 253,916,049 of record CM038671.1, on the reverse strand, counting down.
GGGACGCAGACGACGAAGAAATTCAAGGCCCACCCACCACCCACTTTGTAGCCACCGCCGATGATTTAACCGACATGCTAGACTATGACTCAAGACATCGACGGTATGGACGACGACGCCGGAGACAATTCAAGACCCAGCGCCTACAGGGCACTAGAAGGCCACCTCGCCATATGACATATACATGGTGGACATCCCAAAGATGGGAACGGTGATGGAACAACGGAGGATGACCCTCCAAGAAATACCGAGCGCCACGCTGGCCGGGCGCCGCTCTAAATCCCGCCACAATAAAACGGTGATTCTCGCACGGAGATAATAGCACTTGGACAAAGGTTGAAGAGAACCCTCCAGCAGGACTCAGCGCAGGGAGGAGGGAGAAGGGCAAGTGCACGACGGCGGTAGAAAGAGAGGTCGAGGACAATAATTATGGGCCTCCCTCCCAAGATGAGGCAAGCCTCGACGACGACGAATTTGTCGTGCTCGAGGATCCCGCCAACAGAGCAAGCGTTTCAAACACAAAGCTTATAGCCACAAGCAAGCAGCCTCAAGAAAAAGCAAGAACAGACTTAGAGTTGATCAAGAGTCGCTAGTCGATGCCAGATGGATCAAGTCCTGCAAATTAAAGAGTATGAATCAACGCCTCCAAAGCTACCCTCAAACGCAGGCGTTGCCTCGACTAGAGGAGGAAGCACCCAAGTCGCCAACAAGACGACATGGCAGTATCGGCCACCCGTGCGTGGTCGCGACAGAGAAGCCTCTGGCCCTCCGCTCAAGCCACACCCCGACGCCGCCAAAAAAGTAACAAGGCAAGGGAAAACATGCCGGACTTGGCGAGATATATTGGAGGATAAGGCAAAACATACAAGATCGATCTACAGATCGCGTGGGCGCCAAATACACGGGATGATTACCGCCACCGGATACAGCAAAACCGGCCGGGCCGAACACGATGAAACAAAGCTCGTATGAGCTACGCCGTGATATAGCCCAATATGTAGGGCGCCGCACACCCACTATGCTTCACAGGATGAAGTAATGGATCATCAAATCCCCGAGGGCTTCAAGCCCGTAAACATCGAATCGTGACGATGGTACCACAGATCTCGCGGGTCCGGATCGAGGATTATCTCCTCCATATCCACATGGCCCGCTGGTGATGATCTACATGCCATCAAATACCTCCCCTCGAAGCTTAAAGGACTAGCTCGGCATTGGCTCAACAGCTTGCCAGTGAGAATCAATTGGTTGTTGGGAGGACCTGGAAGCCGCATTCCTTGATAACTTCCAGGGCACATATATCACCGACCACCGCATCACCGGCGACCTTAGCCACATAATTCAGCACCGAAGAATCGCCGAACGATTCCGGACTCGGTTCCTAACAAAGAAAAATCAAATCGCTGATCGTCCGGATGCAGAGGACCTTGCAGCCTTCAAACATAACATCCGTGACGAGGTGGCTTGCTCCGGCACCTAGGACAGTGAAAAGCCGAAATCTATGGCAGCCCTCACAACCCTCATGACTCGCTTTTGTGCGGGAGAGGATAGTCATTAGCTCGAAGCAACAACTTGGCCAAACATCCTCGATAGTCCCAGTATACCAAGGACAAGAATGGCAGGTCGCGTTAACAAGAACAAGCGCCCGGCGTCAACGGCGATAATATCAAGATTCGGCCGTCAATGCCGGATTCAGAGGCTCTAAACCCGGCCACCGGAAGAAGCCATCCAAAAGAAATACCTGTGGTCTGGCCCAACTTGGACCGAATACTCGATCACTTGTGCGACACATGGCACCTAAAACTCCTGGCCTAATCACACCAACAGGGATCGTTGGGTGTTCAAGCAAGCAAGTTAAGTGCCGAACTCAATAACAAGGGGCTGCATAGCGATGGCAGGAAGAGCCTCCGCCCGAACAATAAAGGACAGAAGGGTTTTCCTACGCAAGTGCGAATGGTGAACATGATATATGCAACCCACATACCCAAAAGGGAGCGGAAGCGTGCACTAAGGGACGATATGCGATGGATCCAGCCACCAAAGTTCAATCCATGGTCTTCCCGCCCGATCACCTTCGATCGAAGGGACCACCCCACTAGCATCCGTCACGGCGGCTTCGCCGCATTGGTTCTTGACCCAATTATCGACGGATTTCACCTCACTAGAGTCCAGGATACAGTGCGCAAAATGGGCATTGACCCCTCAAGGATTAAACCTACATAGACGACCTTTAAAGGCGTCATACCGGTGTAGAAGCCAGTTATACAGGCTCGCCATACATCGAAGTGGTCTTGGATCCCGGATAACTTCCGGGCGAAGAGTTAATCTTCGACATTGTCCCATTCCGCAAATGGCTATCACACACTGCTTCGGACGAACCACATTTGCCAAGTTCAATGCGGTGGCGCACTATGCATACCTCAAGCTCAAGATGCCGTGCCCTCGAGGAGTAATCACGGTCAATGGAAACACCGAACGCCTCTCCGGACGGAGGAGCATACGGCTGGCCCTACATGGCGGAGGTGCAAAGCAGCCTCTCACGGCAATTCTTGAGTCCGCCACTAAGAGTCCGGACACGCTGCTGCAAGCCCGGAGTAACCCGCAACAAGACCACCCGCACGATTCAAGCACGAGTAGCAATCCGCCCCAACCCCCAGCCCTCGCGAAATTGCGATACTAGTATTACGCTGCATACATAATTACGCTCTGGAGAGACCATGGGCATATGGGAGGGTAAGACAACGGCACCCCAAGAATGCGGCTCGACCGCACTGTGGGCCCTGCTTGTGCCATTTTTTTCCCTTTTTCTTTTCTTTTTACTTTCGTGACTCCGCCTTCGAAGTCTGTTCGCACTTGAATCGCCGAACTCACGATGCAACAGCCGTGGAAGCGGAAAGCCACGTCAAGTGTTCGTGTGGTCTCAAGCACGAGCATTATACATTTTACATACAATCCGTAGCTTACCCCTCGAGGGGGACATGTTAGATAGTCCCATCCCTTGCTTATCGCACCATTTGTATCGCTCGCTTCCATTGCAGTCCCTTTTTGAATAAACAATACATAGCTCTTGCTTATTATTGCTTTTACTTCCTTTATATATATACATATGTTCATTTCACGACATGTTGCAACCGTATACACTTTGGTACGGCCAATACACCGTGGGCTTGAGTATCCCAAAATTATGGTGTGATAAAGTCCGAACACTTTCACAAGTGCGGCGCCCGAACTTATAGCATTATATGAATTGGCTCGAATCATGTCTTGGGTCAATAGTTGGGTTTGCCCGGCTCCGTGTTTTGGTACCTTACGCCCGCTATATCGGCTAAGGTAGCAAGGAGAACCATCGCGATTGTGCCCCAGCTTATTCTCGGGTCGAGCACCTCGATGGAGAAAGCTAAACTGACCGGTCATGATAAGGCGAGAGCCGGGTCGCTGTTTGAGAGGTTTTTCGGGTCCCTAAAGACTTATGCCGCTTAGAGCGAAGAACCGAATTGTCCGCCAAGGCGTGGATAGCGCCCGAACTCCGATCTTCCGAATACTAGGGGCTTCGCCAAATTTAAAATTATAGAATTCTATGGCTAAGTGAGAGTGTTCAAGCACTATAAGTCCGGTTGCCTTGTTCGCCGTGTTGAGCGCCTCCCTAGATGGACCCAAGAATGGGAACAAGAGTGCTCAAGTTTATCCCGAACACCCCAAAGCACTGTGGCATGGGGGTTTGAAGCCAACGACTTGCCATCTCTCAAATTTGATAAACGGGCCGCATAGAAGGTAATATTTTAAATTAATAAGCATTGCTTAGCGCATATGAACAAGTTTTCAGCCGTCTGTAATAACAAACGCGAGTCTATTCAAAATTACATCCTTGGAGCACTCATCCGCTATTCGGGCGAAAGCACCCTTCAGGAGGCCCTCATAGTACATTTCGGGCGACGATGCTCATGGCCCTTCGTGGGTCTGTCCACAAGCTTCTTAGCATCCAGCTTGCCCCAAAGTGCACTTTAGCACGGGCAAGGGCCCGAAGACCCCTTCAATGCAGACGGAGCGCTTGATAACTTCAGGTCAGCGGACAAGCATCCACTAGCCGCATTGCACCAAGCCGAAATAGCTCCGGGCATGGCCTCCAATGGCCATGTACCGCTCTATAAGGCCCCTCATGGCCTGTTCGGCGACCTTGTGGAGCTCGACCAGCTTTTTTCAGCCTGGTCGCTTAGGGGCACCGGATGTCCGGCCTCAGCATATTGAGACAGAACACCTTCTCCGTGGAGCTCCTCCGGGCGCGGTAGAATGCGGCAAAGATCGTATCGCCACGGGCAAATCCGCGAATGCTCTGGAGAGCTCGAATCCGTAAGTAATAGGTAATTGACTTTTACATTCTTGCTTTGCACAAAGAATGCCTTACCCGTCGCTATCTTCTTTAGTGCTTTGATTTCTTGGAGGGCTTTTTGGGCCTCGGCCTTAGCAGCTTTGGTACTCTCAAGAGCCGAGGCAAGCTCGGACTCTCGGGTCTTGAGTCACGCTCCAAACCCTCGTGTTTTTTCACGAGAATCTGAGCTCTTGCCGCACCTCCGCCAGTGCGCCTCCCTTTCTCTCGCTCGGTCGCGCTCCACAGCCGCTTTGTTTCGGCCACGGCCACCGCTTCCCTCGTGAGTCCCCACCTGCGTGCGTGGCCTCAAGGTACCCATGTTATTCTGTTATTTTTGCAACCAAAAACCTTTTCCATAAGGTATTTCTTTAAATAAAGGTATTTCTTACCTTCCTTGTCCTCGAGCTGCTTCTTGGCTTGTCCGAGCTCGTTCTCGGACCGCTCGAGGTTCTGCTTCAACGTATTGACCTCCGCACAAGGCGGGCAGAGGGTCAAGAAAGTACTCGCATTCCCATATTGACATATTTATGTTAGACTCCTGCGTATATATTTTAGATCCTCGGTCCGCTTTTCTTCCCGAACACCGAACTAAGCATCGAGAGCTCATTTTATGCGGTAACATTTTTATATGTTTTAAACTTACCTCAAAGCTCGTTAGAAGGCTGGTACAAGCTTCGGTCAGTCCGCTCTTGGCGGATCGAAGCTATCGGACCACCGCACTCATAATAGTGCGGTGCTCCTCCTCGATGGGAGGCCGCTGAGCACCTCCAGAAGCTATCCGTGCCTCCCGGTTGGACGGAGGACACCGGCGTCTTACCTTCTTGCGAAGGATCCATTGTTCGACTTCGGAACCGTTGATGGTTCGGCATGGAGTCTGGACGAGGGTCGGGCTTAGAGCCCTCGGGGTCTTGCCTCGCAGCTGAGTCCGGGAGGTCACCTAGTGGCACCTCTGTGCTACCTCCTCTTGACCAAGCCCCCTAGGGCCCCACCGCATGGCGTCGTCATGGGCGGAAGCAGGAGGCGTCAGGAAGCGAGGTACTCTCCATTTCCGACGAGCCTGTGGGACCCGCCGATGAGTCGGCGAGCCGCCTTGGGCGGGCTGCATGATTGTTCGGCGTTAAAGAACATTATGCAATTATGAAAAACCATGGGTATCCTGGACACCACGATCTCTCCAGGGGCTTGGCCCTTGTTGGCCAGTCCTCCTCGTCGTCGTCGACATTGGTGGAGAAGTCCGGAGGAAGGGTTCTCCCCTTCTTGGACCCTCCGGCCTCCCCCGTTGGGGCGGCCTTCCTTTTCTTCTCCTCCCCCACTAGGGGAGGAGCTTCTTCTTCTTCCTCCTCGTCCTCAGGAGAAGATTCTGCTTCAGAATCTGACAGCACCTGGCGTCGGGAGCTCCTTCGAGTTCCCGTGGCCTCCTTCTTGGTTTTCTTCTCCCGGCACCACATGGGCGCCGGGAGCCAGCCAACGCCCAAATCAAGGCGTTCTCCCGGGTCTTCCGGTAGAAAGGAGCCGGATTAATCTGTCCGGCCGTCTTCACCGATCTGTCAAAAAATTAGGGAGTTTTAGATCCCGCTGATAGAGTCAATCTATGAAAAAAAGAGTCCCGTAAAGGGTAAAATAACTTACTCGCCCGGCTGGACGCTGCGTCTTTGTACCGCGATCTTTGGTAGCGGATCTTTGGGGCTTCGGTAGCCTTGAACAGCACCTTCCGGGCATCTTCGTGCGTGAGTGTCGAAGAACCGGCTCAAGGTTTGGTGCTGTGCGGATCGAACTCCCACAAATTAAAGGCCCGTCGTTGGCATGGGAGAATCCGTGGATGAGCATCACCTGGATTGCGCCGACAAGCTTGAGATTCTTGTCCACCAGGTTTTGACGCATGTGTGGAGTCCGGATAGCTCTTCGAATCCCCACGCCAGGCCCGCTTTCTTTCCATGACGAGAGCCGTGTGGGGAAGCCAGATCTGAATTCGGGGCGCGCCCCATTCAGGGTCAGCGTGGCTCGGTGATGTAGAACCACCACGGTGCCACCCCTTTATTGTCTCCACGAAGCGCCCTCGAGCCATAGGACCTTGGCCATCTTGCCAACCATGGCGCCTCCAAGACTCCGCTTGGTGGCCGCCCACTACCTTCCGGCGGACGTTAAAGATCTTCAGCCATAAGTCGAGTGGGGCGGTTGAAGAGGAAGGCCTCACACATGACGATAAACGCCGAGATGTTGAGGATGAAATTCGAGGGCCAGGAGTCGTGGAAATCCAGGCCGTAGTAGAACATGAGCCCCTGGACAAATGGGTGAAGTGGAAAACCCTAGTCCATGGAGGAAGTGGGGTAGAAACACTACCCTCTCATGGGGCCCGGGTTGGAATGAGCTGCCCGCTTGGCCGGCCTTTGTACGCCGATATGTTCTTGGGACAAGTATCCGGCCTCCCGCAGATTGGTGATGTGCCCTTCCTTGATGGAGGAGGCCATCCACCCGGCCTCCAGCTCGACATGGTTGGGGAAAGGTTGAGGTGGGATGTGCGGACTTGGGCGCCTGGAGCTCGAAAAGGAAATGGATAAGCAAAGGAGGAAGAAAGGCGAGGGTGAAAAGGTGGATCCTTATCCCTTATATGGATGACGAAGCTATGGCGTCCCCCACCAACTGGTAAAACTCGCTTATTTCCCAAGCGCCGTAATCAATGGCGCGGATGGGTTACTGCGTCCGTATTGATGAGAATCCCGGAATAAGGGGGCATGATCTATGCTTTGATAAGACATGCTATGAAACCGCCTCGCTAAACACGCTGAGGTGGAACAGTAAAAAGCGATTCATATAAAGGCTTGGCCGTGGTGTGATGTCACGCTTGGAATACGTCGCCAGATCTGTGCAAGAATTATTCTCTCTACGGTGTTATTTGGAACTTGTTTTGCAGAGCGGACACTATCCTTGTGTTCAAAACCTTCTATGAAGTATTCGGAGGAGGAACCCGCTTTGCAATGTCAAGACAATATGCGCTGGACTCTGTCGTCATTGAAGGCTCCTCGGTTAAAGGGCTCCGAGGAGTCCCGGACTAGGGGTGTCCGGATAGCGGACTATCATCACGGCGGACTCCAAGACTATGAAGATACAAGATTGAAGACTTCGTTCCCCGTGGTCCAGGATGGGACTTTCCTTGGCGTGGAAGGCAAGCTTGGCGTCTGGATATGTAAATCTCCTACCATTGTAACCGACTGTGTAACCCCTAACCTATCAAATTGTCTATATAAACCGGAGGGTTTTAGTCCGTGGGACGGAAGAACAACAATCATACCATAGGCTAGCTTCTAGGGTTTAGCCTCCTTGATCTCGTGGTAGATCTACTCTTGTACTACCCATATCATCAATATTAATCAAGCAGAGTAGGGTATTACCTCCATCGAGATGTCCCAACCTTGGTAAAAACATTGTGTCCCTTGTCTCCTGTTACCATCCGCCTAGACGCACAGTTGGGACCCCCTACCCGAGATCCGCCGGTTTGACACCGGCATGTAGTCCCTCCACCGCTTTTCTAGCCCTCTTTTGCTTGATTTCGTCCTAAAATCCGAAAATCCCTACCAAAAATAGCCCCAATTTTTTTTGTGATTTGTTGGTTTGATGATGTTTTGTTGATTTTGATCCATGGATTTGCTTGGTTTCAAGTGGATCTAGCTTTCCCCAAGTTTCCCATCTTCCATCCACGAAATCCATCAAATTTTGCCCCAAAATCATCAATTTCCGCCCCAATTCGAAAATTTCCGCTTCAAACGAGATCTGGAATCGTCGGGCGGACATCCAGACCTCAGTCGGACATCCGGCCCCAAGCGGACATCCGCCCCTGGAGCACCAAATCTGCACGGTTCTGGACATACACCAATCAAAATCGCCCCTACTCCGGATATCCGGTCCTGAAATTAGCCTCCGTGTTTCACCGTTTGACCATAACTAATTCATCCGAACTCCGATTTTGGACGTTCTTTAGCTCGCTTTTGAAGCTTGACATCCCCATCCCACAAAAATACTACCAAAACCATTTGACTCCATCAAATTTTCCAAAATTTGGCAAGTTTACCCTAGGCCCTCCACCATATCATCCGCATTACCACCACCGACTACATAACTTAACCCATTTTGATCCTTATAGCATTAAGTGGTTGCTTGAGTAGTGATTTGAGTCTCCTAAGGTGTTTGACTACTTAGGAATGGTTGCTTCTTCATCAACCACCACCACCATTTCCGCATAGACGTGCCAACCATACACTGAGACACCCAACTTAACCCAATTTTGTTTGAGCTTGTTCGAGTTGTGGCTTGTGTCTCCTAAGGTGTTTACCGGCTACTTAGGGCGACAACTTCAACTCCGACACGTGTATAGCCCATCACACCACTTCCGCATTGCCTAGTGCAAAACCACCACCGCTTTCTGCTACCACCATTTGATGTTTGTCATTTGAGATTTTGAGTTCGCGGTTTTTCCATTTCCTAAGGTGTTTCGGTTACTTAGGGACGAGTCTCCATCATCTTGGTGTCTACATCAAGAACACCGCCACTCATCATCGCAAAGGACGGTAAACTCGACGATACCATTGTATATTCCCTTGCAATTGCATTGATAACCCCCTAGCCCATTTTGCGTTACATGCCTATCGAGACTAGCCATTTGAGTATTGCCGGCAACGTTACTTGTGCACATTAGTGATCATTGATCTACACCTTCCATTGCATACATACCATCTCATCGTAGTGCATATATTGGCATCATATCATATCTTGTGTCACAAGTGTGTTCCCGCATATACACAATTGCTATCTTGGTTTGTGCATTGCGCAAAAGTGGCCATACAAAAAAAAGAGAATAAGCTTTTAAGCAAAGAAAAAGAGAGCAAAGAGCTTGTAAGCAATAGCCATAGCATCACAATATGTCATATGTTATCATACTCGATCATTTTGGATCATTGTGTAAAGTAAACACCGGAACCATACATATATAGCATACTTGGGATAGAAAGTTTATCCATTTTGCATCTTATAGGTTGTGCACAAGTGTCGTATCCGCCAATAGAGCAATCGTGCTAGCGTCTCTCTTGAGTTGTGCAACACGACCGTTTTCCGTGGATTCCACATTTTGTGCTCATTCCTTGGTTGCACGACCCCATTTATATCCGCGTGTGTGTTTCCGTGTGCCATTCTTTGCTGTTGGTCTACTTGTTTCACTTGCAAATTTGTGAATCTCTTTCAACATTATTGACTCTTGCTAACATTTTGCATCAAATTTTTGTGCCACTATCCTCACCGAGCTCTACCATAAGCTTTACTTGATAGGTGTGAGTGAACAAGTTCGGTACCAATTCCACTATTCTTTCATTTCACATTGAGTGAAACGGGATACATTCCTCAACTTTGGGAAAAGGTAACTTGGTATTGTTTATCTCATTTCCTACTCACCTCTACTCGAGTCTTGTGATGGATAGGCAAGGCATTTCACCTCCGGTCTACAACAACAACGACAAGTTCGATGCCACGAACAACAACTCCGACGCCAAGATGCAAGCTAAGATGGAGGAGATCAAAGCCCTCATCAAGTCCTACAAGCGATCTTCCTCATCTTCGAGAAGACGCTCAAGAGCACATGCTTCCAAGCTACCCTCTCCGGCAAGATCACATCGGCATCGACACCATCACCAACAAGAACGTGAAGGTCAAGAGCTCAACACCAACAACCGCTCAACGACTTCACCATCTCCCTTGGCATCTTCGCCAAGCGACTTCAAGGCATCTTCGCCTACGGACATACGACATCTTCGCCAACAAGCACCCCAAGACTACGCTCAAGAGAAGCTCCCCAAGCTCAAGTCCGCGACTTCCACGAGCTACTACGACCTCGACACCGATAATGAGATTCCTTTCTATGGGACTCAAGAACCCGAGGAGTATCTCGAGTGGGAGCGTTTGATGGACGACTACCTCAAGCTACATCAAGTCCCTTCCGAAGATCAAGTGAAGTGCACCACAAGAAACTTCCACGACTACGCATCGGCATGGTGGCTTCACACACCTTCGGAGTACTACGACATGAGTTGGCCCAAGGCGAAGAGAGCATTGCGCAGAGTATGTGCCTCCAACCTACACCGGAACAACTTCGACGCCAATTGGAGAACACCATCCAAGGATCCAAGTCCATCGACACAGCATTTCAAGGAGCTGAAGATCGCCTATGACGAGCAATGGCATGGACAACCCCATTTCGATGAAGTTCCACTTCATGATGGGATTGCACTGTGACATCTCCAAGACTATCTTCCTCGAGGAACTACGAGTCCATCGACGACTACTACATTGGTGCTCTCAAGGCGGAACAAGAACTCATGAAGGCCAAGGCTTCTCCACCCCAAGCACACTTCGAGATGACCAAGCTCCATGAGAATGAGCATGAGGCTAGTACCACCAAGATGTCCAAGCCCGACGAGCTCCAAGACGATGCTCGAAAGTGCGACTTCACCGCCATCCCTCTTTGTGGCATTGATGGTGCCGAGTCTTCTTCGACTCTTTTTCAAGACGGTGTGGCGACGACTACGACTACGGAGCCTCTCAAGGACCAAGCTTTGGAGGAGAGCAACAAGGTGGCGAGCAAGGATGATGCTTCCAGCTTTGGAGGCGAGAGTGATGATGTGCCACCTTCGGCCTTCATCCACGGCGACGATGACGAGATGATCGAGCATGGGATTTTCCCTTCGGTCATGGAGGAGAGTGATGATGTGCCATCTTCGGCCTTCATCCACGCACGATTTATGACGAGATGGTTGATCATGGATTTTCCCTTGACCACGGGCTGCGACGTATGATGACTTGAGTGACTTTTGCCACCATATTGAGAGTGAGAGTGACTTCACCACTAGCCCCATATATGACGAGAGTCATTTCCCCACTTCCCATGTGAGAGGAGCCACAACACCCACCACTTGAGTGAGATGAGTGACTCCACCATATGCGACTTTGAGTGCACCTACTTTGAGGGAGTGAGTGAACCACCACATAGAGAGAGTGAGGTAGTTGATAGGGCATGTGAGGCTACTATGATTTCTAACGACTTAACCTCTACCTCTATTGTGTCTTCTCATTTGGTGCTAGGTCCCATATATGATGACCTTGTGCCGATCCTCGGCGATTTTACTTCTGGCCCTCCCTTTGGACAAGACGATGGCCATGGTGGAATATGATGCACCCCCCACATGGTTCCATCAAGATGAAGATGACCACCATTTGGTCTTTCCCACCTCACCTACACCACTTGAGTGGAATGACAAAGGTAACATAGGTGACGGTGATGCTCTAGTCCCACTAGTGGACATTCTTGACATTGATTGCTTGCATGATGTTGATCCACCTAGTACCTTGCTTCATTCTAGTATGATTTCCCCATGGGATGATTTTCCTATTTATGATGAGTACGATGATTCTCATGTGGAGTCTATTAGTTGTGATGCCATGTTACATAGGATTTCTTGTGACAATTCTTTCAGTCACATCATGTTTGCTAATCCGCTTGACTTGTCATATGCTATGCATGAGATAAACCATATGTCTTATTTGCAATCTCTTCATAGTGTCTATGCATATGCCATTAAAATAAACCCAATTTGCACTTATGGCATAGATGACAAGCCCATGGTTATTGGCATTTTTTTTCTTGTGATGATATTGATATGCTACCTTTGCATCATTTATCTCATATGCCATGCCATGCCCACCTAGCTTCGGATATGCATTGTTTTGGATGTTGTCCATTTTCTCCATGTGATGTTTCCGATATTGCTCATGAGGAGACCCTCATAGTTTCCTCATGAATTTTAGGAGATTTTGATCCATCCCATTCATTGCATGATCCCAAAAATTGTGTGCACCATATGCTCCCCATGAATAAACATGCTATTGACGTGCCATATACTTGCATTCTCAATTTGTGTCCCCATCGTGTCATACATAATAACTATTCTTTCATGATGGATGACATGTTCTTATACCATGCATCAAATTTCTTTGAGCGATGCTTATCTTGTGCTAACTCACACGTGCACATACACATCATGATGGATGATGTGTACATTTACCACACGCACAATTTCTTTGGTTTTTGTCTGTTTTGTGTAGGTACCCATGAATACTTGTCAACCTCGCAATCCCACGAGTTGACAAAACGAGCTCTAGAGAGCAACGATGATTTGGGATCCCATGGATTGCCTTTCCCACCTCTCTCTTCGTGCAAAGACTTCACGCATTTCTTCTACATGGCCCTCACTTGGCTATGGGTTATTGTCCGTTACATATTATATGCCCATCTTGCCATGTTCACTTTGCATGATATGCTCATTACTATGACTTTGACATTCATTTGTGACCCATGCTTGGCTTTACACATGATGCTTGATTCTCATACTTGTATGTGTATTTACAAGCTTGGTGGAGATATTGCTTGTTATTGCCATGTTCCATTTGTGACCCATCCCTATGATGATACAATGATCTTGCTTTGTGTTCGTGCTTGCGATATGTCATGTGCATTGTCTATGCCTATTATTTGCTCACATGACATGATTGCCATGATTTCCTCTAGTGTGTTGCATCTTCGCTCCACTAGTTTGCACGACATGATTGATATGTTTGCTTGTGTTGCATCAACCATGATTCATACTTGCTCATTTCATGCGGTTGATGACAACCATCTACATGCTTTGCACATGATTGTTGTTGCTTCTTGTCATATATCTCTATGTGTTGCCACTCTAATGCTAGATGATTTTCCATGTATCGAGTGCAACAATGCTTTTAGCCTTGATAATGAGATTGCCCCATAGCATTCTCACATATGATTGGAGATTTTGACATATTACATGTGAAGCATGCTTGTCTTACTTCTTGCACCATATACCTAGTGCCATGAATATTGCCATTGTTGCATCATATTATTCATGCACTTGTGCTTCTAATGGTTATGTGCAAAAGATGAGAACCATCATGATGGATGATGTGTTTATCCACCATGCGCATACGTTCTTTGTTTTGTTGTGTGCATGTGTAGGATACTTGGACTTTGTGTCGACTTCCACTTCACGTGAGTTGACCATTCGAGCTCTTGAGAGCGAGCCTCATATATTCTACCACGACTCACTTCTACACCACATTTCCTACAACTTTGGCATTGTGAAGAATGCACAAGGACAAGCCTTCAATGTGACATCCTTCTTGAGCTTGGATGTTGTGGATCATACTTCATGTGTTGCTTGCACCATTTGTACGCATGTTCGAGATATTGCTTTCACCCATGATTGCCACATTCCCATGCTTCATGATATATATACCTTGTGTGTTGCATCCAATTCTTGGTCTACTTGCTACTATCATATGATTGGTTGCAACAATGTCACTTCTTCACATATGCCATGTTCCATTGCGTGTCACATGCTTGACTTGATTGCCTCACACATGATGAACAATTGCTATTTCTATTGTGTTGAGTGCCACACTATATTCACTACACCCTATGCACGTTATGCTTGGATTGTCTTGCACTTGTCCCATGTGTTTAGACACTTCATTTTTATTTGGTGTTGTGAATACTTCTTATGCCTACCATAGACCTTTCATTGAGTGCTTGATGCTTGCTTGCTATGACCTCGAGGTAGATGCTTATTATCTTGTCACACATATTTGCATCTCTACCTCACATTTGCATACTTGTCCACATGATATTTTTCCTTGTGCTCGATTGATATGCTTACATGCCATGTCACAATCCTTTGTCACACCCGATGTTATGCTTGATGACTCCATTATTCCTGTTTGGTGAATCACCTCTTGACCTGCTGGTTTTGCACTAACCACATTTGTTTTCCAAGTGTTTGTTGTCTACTGCCTCTTTGGAAGGAATCACAAGGCAGTGCGACATTGGAGAGTGCCAATTTCAAGCTTCTAGATGACTAGTGCTTGGTGATCGATAACCGACAAGGCACCACCATCTCTTTCCCATGGTGATTTGGTTTTCGATCAGTAGTCGGATCTTTTCCAAGGGGAGGGATGATGCGGAGCATCCTACGGTCATCACCATGTCAAGAGTCCGTTTGGCAAGTGACACGTCGACCTCTACTTCTCATACATAAGGTGAATCTTCTCCTTTACATCGCGTTTCACTTGACCCCCTTCGAGATGGTATACTACTTGACACTTCTCCCGTGTGCATGCATAGGTATTGCCTGAGCTTCACGGATATCGAGGAGGAGTGCAAGCGCCAAGGAACAACTACACCATCCGCCGTAGGGAAGCCTCGAAGCGATGACGGAAGAAGACGGAGTCGCTGAGGCATCAATCGTACGGACATCCGGGCCAGAGGCCGAACATCTCGCCAGGCAACCTCCGAGGAGCTGCACCAACAAGACGCTCCAAGTATCAGCGCCGGATATCCTACCGGCCGTGTGCGGACATCCGGCGCCTCGACAACCCCGGACATCCAAGCCGCTTCTCCCTCAGAAATCCGGTGCCCCTATCCAGAGCACCGTGACCAACCTCGCCAAGCCGGGACATCCGCACTCCTCATGAAGTGTCGGACATCCGCACCCAGCCAACATCCGGCAAGGCCGGCATGGATGTGGCCCGAGGCCCATGTATCCCTTCCCACTTACCCCTTCGGCTAAGACTATATATACTCCATCCCCCTCTCTAGTTAGGGTTAGCAAATATGATAGCTCATTCTTAGGTGAGCTTTGCTCCTACTCTCTACTCTTGAGAGAGAGAGAGAGACCACTATCATTGGAGGCCAAGACCTCCATTTAGGAGAAGATCCTGCGGATATATCATCAAGACCCCTCTCTTGGGCGGCCCCCTTCAAGACTCCTCCTCACGGAGATGAACTCTACCTGTATCTTTCCCCTTTGTTGTTCATGTACCTTGTGGATCTTGTGTGTTTGATTGTCTAGTGGATGTGTGATCGGACTTGTTCTTGAGTGTTTCCCCTTTGTGATTTCTCCCCGCTCTTCCCCGTGTTCTTCGGGCCCTCTTTGAGGGATCCTACTCCAAACGGAAAAGATCAGCCTACACCTAAGTTAGCCCCAGACGCACTTCTACCCGAGATCCGGGCCGCTTTTTGACAACTTCACATCGTGCAATTCATATCTAGGGGAGAATCTCTATCATCACTTTCATCAATATTATCTGTTTCAATAATTTCATTCTCTCTAACCCTAGCAAGTTGTTCATCAAGAAATTCACCTAATGGCACAAAAGATTATCAAGCATAGAAGTAGTTTCATCATAAGCGTGTGCATGACAATGTAAGTGGCATCATCAATAACATGCGACATATCGTAATCAATAGCAGGTGTAGGTATGTCGTAAGTTTACTTCAAAGCAGAAGGTGAATCAAGTCAGAAGCTAGATGGCGCCTTACCTCCCCCTCAGAAGTTGAGGGATAAATCTTGGTTCTTTCATCTTTCAAGTTCCTCATAGTGATAAATCGTATATAAACTTCAAGTGACTCAAAGAATAGAGCTATGCTCCCCAAAGCAACGGCGCGCCAGAAAATAGTCTTGATAACCCACAAGTATAGGGGGATCGCAATGGTTTTCTAGGGGTAGAGTATTCAACCCAAATTTATTGATTCAACACAAGGGGAGCTGTCGGTTGTCAAACCGGCGGATCTCGGTAGGGGGGTCCCGAACTGCTAGGGCCTAGGCGGATGGTAACGGGAGACAAGGGACACAATGTTTTGACCTGTGTTCGGGCCCTCTCGGATGGAGGTAATAATTCTCACTCCTGCTGATTAATATTGATGATATGGGTAGTACAAGAGTAGATCTACCACGTAGATCAAGGAGGCTAAACCCTGTAGCTAGCCTATGGTATGATTGAAGTTGTTCTTCCTATTCTGACGGACTAAACCCCTCCTATGTATATATAGACACCGGATAGGTTAGGTTACAAGAGTTGGTTACAATGGTAGGAGATCTACACATCCGTATTTACGCCAAGCTTCGCTTTCCATGCCAAGGAAAGTCCCATCCTGTATTACACTGGATCTAAGTCTTCAATCTTGTATCTTCATAGTCTTGGAGTCCCATTACAGTGATAATAGTCCTGGGCTATCCCATTATCTCCCTTAGTCCGGACTCCTCAAGAGCTCCTCGAACCAGTGCTTCAATGACGCATTATTTAGTCTACGGCCACAAGATATTGTCTTTCGGGTATTGTAAAGGCGGGTTCTCTCCTCCGGTCAATACTTCTTCATAGAAGGTTTTTGGAACACATTGAGGATAGTGTCCTACTCGCAAAAACAAGTTCCAAAATAACACCGTAGAGAGAATAATTTTGCAATGTATCTGTTTGATCAGATTCCGCTACGGGCGTGACATCACACCACACGCCAAGCCTTTATATATGAATCGCTTTTTACTGCTCCACCCCGCCAAGGGTTTAGCGCAGGGGCAGTTTCCTTTTGGCATCGCCTTATCAAAGCATAGATCAGCTCCCCTTATTCCGGGATTCTCATCAATAAGGACGTGGGGGTAACTCCATCTCGCCGCCTATTGATTAACACGACGCCGGGGAAATAATAAGCTTTGTTTTAGTTTACCAGTCGGTGGGGACGATAGCCATCTCGTCCATTCATATAAGGGGATAAGGATCCACCTTTTCACCTACGCCTTCTTTCCTCCTTTTTTGTTTATCCACTTCACAGCACTCGAAAGCTCCAAATACCAAGTCCGCGACATCCCACCTCAACCTTTCTCCAACCATGTCAGAGCGGGAGGGGGGTGTGGATTGGCCTCCTCCGCCAAGGAAGGGCACGCACTGTTACTGGAGGCCGACATACTCTGTCCGGGCAATATTGCTAAGACAGACAGCGTCTGGCTTAAGGCAGTTTCATCTCCAACCCTCGGGCCCCATGAGAGGGTAGTGTTTTCTACCCCACTTCCTCCGCTGACTAGGTTTTCTCCACTTCACCCATTTGTCCGGGGGCCTCATGTTCTACTACGGAAACTCGATTTCCCCAATCGTACCTGGCCTCTGAATTTCATCCTCAACATCTCGGGCGTTTATCGCCGCGGGTGTGAGGCCTCTCCTCTCAGCATCCGCCCCACTTCCTGCTTATGGCTGAAGATCTTTAACGTCGCCATCAAGTTGTAGTGGGCGGCCGCCAAGCGGAGTGCGTGAGGCGCCATGGTTGGTAAGATGTGGCCAAGGTCCCATGGTTTTGCGGGCGCCTTTCGTGGAGACAATAAAGGGTGGGTAATCGCGGTGGCCTTAATATCACCGAGCCACGCGAATTCTGAATGGGCGGCATGCCTGACCCGAATCGATCTCGCTTCTAATACCCGCTCATCGGGCTATGGAAAAGAAACGGGCCTCGACGTGGGGGATTTTAAGAGCTATCCTGACTTTATTACATGCGCCCAAAACCTCGTGGACAAGAATCTCAAGCTTGTCGACGTAATCCGTGTGATGCTGCTCATCCGCCGGATTCTCCCCATGCCACAACGACGGGCCTTTAATTCAGGAGTTCGATCCGCACGCTGATCAAGACCGGGTTCTTGAGCTGCTTCTTCGACACCACGCATTTAAGATGCCCGGAAGGTGCTGTTTCGTATAGCGCCGAAGCCCCGAAAGCATCCGCTACTTCAAAGATCGCTAGCGGTACAAATAAGGCCAAGCGCGCCCAACCTACGAGAGGTAAGTTATTTTACCCTTTACGGGACTCTTTTTTCATATATAGATTGACCTCTATGCGGATCTAAAACTCCCCACTTTTTTGACAGATCGGTCAAGTTGAAGACGGCCTGCATGACAACCGTCTCTGGCTCCTTTACCGGGAAGACTCCGGAGAACGCCTGGACGACGGAAGTTCAAGCCGGGTCTACGCCTCATATGGTGCCGGAGAAGAAGGTTGGCCAAGAAGGAGTGCCAACGGAATCACAAGCTGAGCTCCCGACGCCAGGTGTCACCGATTTCGGGCGCGCAATCTTCTCCAAGCGACGCAGGAGGAAGAAGAAAAGCTCCCTCCCCAGCGGGGTGGAGAAGAAAGTGAAGGCCGCCTCATCACCGGGGGAGGCCTGGGAGTGGTCCAAGAAGGGGAGAACCCTTCCTCCCGACTTCTCCACCAACGTCGCATTTGCGGAGGACTGACCGCAACAAGCGCTGCTACCGGGGCGATCATGTAGACTGTAAGTGTCCTGGATACCCATGGTTTTTTCTATAATTGTGGCAATGTTCTCCTTAACGCCGATCATATCATGCAGCCCCGCCCAAGGGCGAAGCTCGGGCCACACTTCCATCGAGCGGGTCCCCTCGCTCGCTGGAAATGGAGAGTACTCGCCAGCTTCCGGACGCCTTTCGCTTCCAAAGCTCCGGCCGCGGACGACGCCATGCTGCGGTAGCCTCAAGGGGGGCTTGGTCAATGAGGAGGTAGCACAGAGGGTGCCACAGTATGGCCCCTCCCCACTCTGTGCTGGCGCCATGGGGCAAGCATTCCCTGTGGGCTTTCTAAGTCTGACCAGTCACCTGCACTTCCATGCCGAACCATCAGCCGGGTTCCAAGTCCTCGGACAATAGCCGATCCTTCGCAGCAGCAGGGTACGACGCCGGTGTCCGTCTGGCCCAACCGGAGGCACCGGATACGCATACGGAGGCGCCAATCTACGGCGCCTATCGAGGGGAGGAGCACTGCAAGACTATTATGAGTGCGGTGGAACTGACAGCTCAGTACCGCCAAGAGCGGACTCGATCGAAGCCCTCGTACTCAGCCCTCTAACAAAGCTTTGAGGTAAGTTTAAACATATAAAAAATGTTAAATGCAAGATAGACAGAAAGCGCTCTCGATGCTTAGTTCGGGTGTTCAGAAAGAAAAGTTTTGACCGAGGATCTAAAAAGATAGCATCGCTAGGGAGTCTAACATAAATATGTCAATATGGGGAATGCGTCAAGGGCCGCCGACCTCTCCGCCAAGACCAGGGATCATGGAGGGAGGTCAATACGCATTTGGAAGCAAGTAATCCCTCGAGCTGGTCCGGACCGAACTGAGTTTCTTGACAAGCCAAGAAGTAGCTCGAGGACAAGTGAAGGTAAGAAATACCTTATTTAAAGAAAATACTCCATGGAAAAGGTTTTGCTGCAAAAAATAACAGGAATAACATGGGTATCAGCAGTAGGCCACGAACGAGGTGTAAATTCCCTGTAGCGGTAGCCGTGGGCCGCACAAAAAACAAAGCGCTCGTGGAGCGCTTGATCGACTGGTAGAAAGGGGAGGCATGTACCATGGAGGTGCGGCAAGAGCTCCCACAGATTCTCGTGAAAAACACTAGGGTTTGGAGCGTGACTCGAGGACCCGAGAGTCCCGAAGCTTGCTCTCGCCTCTGAGAGTGCCAAAGTCAAGCTAAGGCCGAGGCCCAAAAAGCCCTCCAAGAAATCAAAGCACTAAAAGAAGATAGCTGCTTCTGTAAGGCATTCTTTATGCAAAGCAAGAATGTGTGTTAATTACCTATTACATTACCTCCCGGATTCTGAGCTCTCCAGAGCATTCTGCAGCATTTGCCTCCCAGAAAAGGCCTCGATGTCGGCCGCGATTCTACCAGCTACCTAGGAGGGGAGCTCCACCTGAGAAAGGTGTGTTCTCGTCTCATTATGTCGAGGTCGCGACATCCGGCAGCCTGTTTAATTTCGACCAACAAAAGCTGGCTCGTGAAAGCTCCACAAGGTCACGCTAACAGTGCCGCATGAGGGGTCTTATAGAGCTGCTTATGGCTATTGGAGGCCATGACCGGGAGCCACTTCGGCTTGGTGCAACAATGCCGTGGATGCCTTCATCCGGGCTTGAAGTTACTGTCACGCCTCCGCCTGCAAGATCAAGGTCTGTTTGCCACCACTCGCCTGCAATAAAGTGCAAAATGGGCAAAGTGTCGGATGCTGAGAAGTCAGGACGGACGGCCAATCGAGGGCCATGGAGCATCGGGGACGCCTAAAGTCGTACTATGAGGGCTCTCTCCCGAAGGGTGCTTCATTTAATAGCGGATTTGAGTTCTCCAGATGTAATTTTCGAATAGACTCGCTTGTTATCTCCAGACGTCGAAACTTCAGAAATTCATATATGCTACTTAAGCAACGCTTATTAATTTAAAATGGGCCATTACTCTTCAGTATATTGCGTCATATCAAATTCTGAGAGATGGTAAGGTCGTTGGCTTCACTTCCTATGCCACGGAAAGTGTCAAAACTTCGGCATAAACTTGAGCTAACTCTTGTTCCCATTCTTGGGTCCATCTAGGAGGCGCCAACACAAACGAATAACAAGGCAAGCAACTTTAATTCTATAGTGCTTGAACACTCTCACTTAGCCATAGGAATTCTATAATTCTAAATTTCGCCAAGCCCCTAGTATCTCTGAAGACCGAAGTCGGGGCGCCATTCATTTCATGGACACCTGGCTAATTCGGTTCTTTCGCTTCTAAGCGCATAAGTCTTTAGGGAATCTAAAAAACCTCTCTAATGGGAAATGTATCGCTCTCACGCCTTTATCATGACGGTCAGTTTTAGCCTGATCGAAAAGGTGCTCGACCCGTAATAACTGGGGCATAATCGCAGAGGTTCTCCCGGTGCTACCTTAGCCGATAGCAGCGGAATCCAAGGTACCAAAACACGGAGCCAGTAAACCCACCCAACTATTGGACCCAAGACATGATTCGGAGCCAATTCATATAATGCTATAAGTTCGAAAGCCGCGATCTTCCAGTGAAAGTGTTCGGACTTTATCACCACCATAATTTTGGGGATACTAAGCCCTCGGTGTATTGGCCTGCACTCCAAAGCACGTGTACTGCATGATACATGTCAATGGAAATGAACATATGTATATATGATAAAGCGAAGTAAAGCAACAATAAGCAAGAGCTATGTATTGTTTATTCAAAAAGGGACCTGCAATGGAAGCGTAATCCATACAAATGGTGCGATAAGCAAGGCGATGGGACTATCTAACATGTCCTCTCTCCGTGGGTAAGTCATGGATGGTATGCAAAATGTATAATGCTCCTTTAATCGCAGACCACCTGAACACCTGACGCGGCTTTCCGCTTCCCGGTTGCTGCTAAGGTAATCGTGGAGTTGGGCGATTCATTGGGCTGCATTGTGACTTCTCAAGACTATGAGTCCGGAAAGTAAAAAGAAAAGAAAAAGGAAAAGAAAAAATAAATGACACAAATCTGGAGTCTTCGGTGCGTCGGTTTAAGCCGCATTTCTATGCAGTCGTAATATACTGTCTTGCCTCTCTCCATATGCCCATGTGTCTCTCCGGTGAGCTGTAATTATGTAATGCGCAGTAATACTGCCGGTTTCACACCCTCATTGTGGCTGGGTTAAATGGGGTTAGCCGGATAATACTCGCAGGCTTGGAATCGCGTACAGGGTGGTCTTGCTTGCAGTGTTGGCCTGCACGCCATGGCAAGGTGTCGGATCGCTTAGTGGCCTGGGACCCCTAGAATTGGGCTGCGTGAGAGGCTCAAGCTTTGCGACTCTCCGGGCCGCTGTAGGTCAGCCAGAGGTTCTCCTCCGGGCTTCCAGAGAGCTGCCTTGTTTCCAGACGACCGTGGATTACTTCCTCGAGGGCCTCGGCATCTGAGCTTGAGGTGTATGCGAGTGCGCCACCCCATTGAACTTGGCAAATGCGTTCGGTCCGAAAGCAAAGGCGTGATAGCTGGCACAAGGAATGGGATCGTAGATGTCAAGATTAACTCTTCGCTTCGGAAGTTATCCGGGATCCGGAAGACCACTTCGAAAGTGTAACTCAAGAGCTCGCATAAATCGGTTTATATTCCGGCATGACGCCTTTATAAAGGTCGCTCTTTGTAGGTTTAATCCTTGAGGGGTCAATGACCATTTTGCACACTATATCCCTCGATAAAAGCAGTTCAAAGTCGTCAGCCGCCTCGGCCCATCGTGACTTCCGTGAGGTGAAACTACGATACTAGACTGGGTCAAGAACTAATGCGCAAGCGGCCGCCGGATGTGATGCTAGTGTGGGGTGGTCCCTTCTGATCAAGGTTGTGATCGGGCAGAAGCACTTCGTGGGTTGAACTTTGAAGCATCTGATCCATCGCATATACGCCCTTTAGTGCACGCCTTCCGCCTCCTTTTTGGGGTATGTGGGTTAAGGTGATATCATGTTCATCGTCTGCATCTTGGGCGTAGGGAAAAAACCTTCTGGCCCTTTATTGTTCGGGCGTGCCGAAGCTCTTCCTCGTCATCATCGCTATGCAGCCCTTCACATTGAGTTCGCACTTAACTTCTTCTGCGGCTATTGAACACCCAACAGTCTCCCTGCCTCGCAGTGGATTACCGGTTTTTCGTAAAAGCTGCCATGTATCCGCACACGTTTATCGAGTATTCTACCAACGTTGGACGGGCCTTAGGTATTTTTTTTGACGGCTTCTTCACCGACCGGAAGTTTAGAGCTCTTCAACCGCATCGACGGTCAGAGTCTTCGCAGATTATCGCTGCGATGCTAAGCCGCTTGTTCTTGTTAAGCGACGCCGATTCGCCATCAAGGTCCTGGTATCCGGATTATCGTGATGTCGGCCAAGTTGTTGCTTCGAAATAGCTAAATATCCTCTCCCGCACAAAAGCGTAGGGGTCATGAGGGTTGTGAGGGCTGCCATAGATTTCGCTTTTCTCTTGTCTCTAGGTGTTTGGCAAAGCCACTCATCACGGATAAAACAGTGTTTGGAATACTGTATGGGCTCGCATCCGTGATACCGGACAAATAACCATTTGATTTTTCTTTGTTAGGGAACCGAAGTCCAGAATCGTTCGCCGATTCTTTCCGGTCACCAATTATGTGGTTAAGGTCATCTACAGTTCTGGTGGTTTACATATGTGCCCTGGAAGTTACTGGTGAATGCGGCTTCCAGGTCCTCCCAACAACCAATTGATTCTGCACAAGCTATTGAGCCAATGCCGAGCTGGTCCTTGCTTCTGTGGGGAGGTACTTGATGGCATGTAGGATCATAACTGCTGGGCCATGTGGATATGCGTGAGATAATCCTCGATCCGCATCTGCAGGATTCGCGTGGTACCATCGTATGATTCGATAAGTTTACGGGTTTAAGCCCTTGGGACGGATGATCCATTACTCTCATCTCAGAAGCATAGTAGCGCGGCGCTCAGATAATATATCACTTATCGTGAGCTCATATGAGCTTATTCATCGTGGTTCAAATTTCTCGTACCGGGTTTTGGTTGTGATCCTAACATGATCGTAATCATCCTGTAGCTGGGCGCCCACGCGATCCAGAGATCGATCTTGTATGTTTTATCTTATCCTCCGTAATATATCTCACAAGTCCGGAAGACGCTTTTCCCTTGGCCTTGTTACTTTTTTGAGCGGCGCTTGGGTGTGGCTTGGGCTGGAGTTTTAGGCCGAGAGGTTCAAGCGTCGCTGCCACGGGCAATGGCCGGTCTGGCCATGTCGTGGCACCCATGACCTAAGTGCTTCCTCCTCTAGCT
This sequence comes from Aegilops bicornis, assembly GCA_021605145.1. Classification (NCBI taxonomy): domain Eukaryota; kingdom Viridiplantae; phylum Streptophyta; class Magnoliopsida; order Poales; family Poaceae; genus Aegilops; species Aegilops bicornis. The sequence continues at coordinate 253,892,153 of CM038671.1, read as the reverse complement.
AGTCGGTGCACCACCATGCTTTGGGGTGTGCTTTTGAGGGGCTGCTCGAGTTCATACTCTTCTACCGCAAGGACTCCCGGGCCCATCCGCGCCTGCCAGTTCCTGATCAGCCCTAAGTCAAGGTCGCTTTTTCTTGAGGCTGCTTGTCAGGGCTATAAGCCCGCTTGAAACGCCTCCTTGCTCAAGTGGATCCTCAGCACGGCATAAATTCTGGTTACATGGAGGCTTGCTCTCATCTTCTGAGGAAGGCGATAATTATCGCCCTCGACCTTTTTTTCACAGATCAGCGTAAGCGGACTTGCTTTCTCCTCCTCCTGCGCCGAAGTCCCGCCGGAGGGGGGTTCTTCGTAATCGTCCGGAGCATTATCCTCCCGTGCCGGAATCACCGCTTTTATTGTATGGATTTAGAGCGGCGCCACGACGCCAAGCGCTTTCTAAATAAGCTTCATGGAGGGGTCATCCTCCGCTGTTCCATCGCTGCTCCTATATTTTGGGATGTCCACCATGCATATTTCTTATATGATCGAGGTGGCTCTTTCCCAAAGTGCTCCGCTGTAGGCGCTGGATTTGGCTGTTCCACAATATCGCCGCTCATACCGCCGATGGCGTTCTGGAGTCATAGTCGGTTACGTTTGCTAAATCATCGATAGTGTGGCTGCTAAAGTGGGTGGTGGGTATGCTGAATTTCTTCGTCGTCTGTGATCCCAACCTTCCTCTGCCCATAGTCTCGCCAAAGCTCCGGATAAAGAGAGAGACT